>WOAB01000056.1:5000000-6250000 GCA_027886185.1 Rheum nobile
TTCGTGTATGTGCCATTTAATTTAAAGAACAAGCACTGGATTGCATTGAAGATCGAGCTTACAAGCTGGTGCATTTATGTGTACGATTTAGATGTCAATCTCTATAGCTCAAGCCAGGTGGAGAAGTTGCTTATGCCGATAACACAAGGGCTTCCTCTAATTTTGAAGAACTTTAGTCCATTGGCTAAGCTGCATGAAACAAGGGGTGACTAACCTTTCAGTGTGACCCGTGTTAGTGGTTTGACATCAAACAAGCGGGGGTAAGTGAACATAATTAAGTTGTTCTTAGGTTTGAAATTCATACTATTAACATGTGAATTGGTTGTGCAGGGGTGATTGTGGGGTTTACGCTCTCAAATACATTGAGCTATTAAGTGTTGGGATGACTGACTTGTTTGTCGTTGAGGACGGTTACATGGATGAATATCGGAGTTATTTGGCGCTGAGTGTGTGGAATTGCAAATGGGATTCCCCTTGAATTCTGATTGGGATAATTTATATGTATTGAACTTCCAAGTACAATTGTTTATTTTGCTTGTGTTTGTCAAGGTTTATGAGGGTCTATTTTTTTTGGCTATGTACCCTTGTATCAGTTTAATCATACTTTAGATTATGTTACTAATTGATGGTTATTTTGTAGACTATGTACTCTCATTAACAATTATGCAATGTCAAAGTTCTTTATTTCGTCAAGATGTGGTGTTTGGATTATGTATTTACTTTGCAATATGACAGGATGAAAATCAATGTTGAAGAACTGAAAACTAAAATATCAAGTTTGTGATTGACAAGACGTGGTCTAGATAGAAGGATGAAAATCATGTTATTACAAAGTATAGAGTGGTCTAGATAGAAGGATGAAAATCATGTTATTGTAAAGTATAGAATATGTATCTTGAACGGGAAATATACTCTTCCTTCGAAATCATATAGGTTGTTATCACCAAACTACCATTTTTAATAGGGTGACCGGATAACTTATCACAATTCACATCAATCCCAAAAGACTATGACCGAATATTTAACAACTTCAATGAAATCATGTAGGTCGTTCATTTGGATCCCAAAACGGTCTTGTTCACCACACAACTATTACTGCCTGAAAGGGTAAATATAATATCATGACTGGATCGTTAGCGAAAACATATGTAGTTCATATAAATCCACCAAACCTCTTGTTTACTAAACAACTATTCGAAAGATTGACAGTATACTATAAAACAAATATCACCAGACAACTATTTAATGACTTCAATGAAATCATGTAGGTCGTTCATTTGGATCCCAAAAAGGTCTTGTTCACCACACAACTATTACTGCCTGACAGGGTAAATATAATATGACGACCGGATCCTTAGTGAAAACATATGAGTTCATATAAATCCCCAAGACCTCTTGTTTACTAAACAACTATTCAAAAGATTGACAGTATACTATAAAACAAATATCACGAAACAACTATTTAACGACTTCAATGAAATCATGTAGGTCGTTCATTTGGATCCCAAAAAGGTCTTGTTCACCACACAACTACTACTGCCTGACAGGGTAAATATAATATGACGACCGGATCCTTAGTGAAAACATATGTAGTTCATATAAATCCCAAAGATTGACAAGTTGTTTTCTGTAGGGAGACCGAATAATTCTTGAACAGATAATCATGTGATATGCAAACTTATAATGTGTTGTTCACTATATGAAAGGAGAAACAAAGTTACTTCTAAACCCTAAATCCAAACAATGTACTTGAAAACAAACCAAAACAAAGTATTTCCATCCAAGCAAAAGGACTAGTGTGTTTCACATTCTAACAGGATTATAATAGAAGGATGACTGGTCACGGTAGTGGCCTTGTACAATTTCTCTGGTAATGTCCCCGCTGACCGCACCTTCCATAACGACGAACTGCAGAAATTTTTTTCTCCCAATGTGCACGGAACCTGTTCTTCCGAGGTCTTCCAACACACCTTATTACCAGCGGTAGATGACACGTGATTGCCGCAATCGATGGAGGTACTTCCCAACGCTCAACCGGGGGAACTGGATGCACAATTTCCTTATACACTTCTTTCATTTTATCATTCTTCAGCAAAGGATGTACCAAATCCGCAATATCCACGTTTCTATTTGTTGCTACAGCTATGACATGAGTGCAAGGAATTTGATCAATTTGGAATACCTTACAGTCGCATGTTCGAGCATGTAGATTGACTTCAAACCTAGATGTGCCATCAATCACCTCTGCTTCAAACTGACTAAGCCTTTGCACCGCCATTGTGATAGACCTCAAGTACTTGGAATCAAGTATCTCCCTCACGCTTCCCGTGATGACTTCATCCCATTTGTCATCTTTTTCCCTTCGTTCAACAAACCACTTGCACAAGGTATCTAACATCTTATCAAACATGGCAACAATAGGCCATGCACGTTCCTCTTTGAAGACGGAGTTCATGCATTCGGCGTTGTTGGTCGTCATAATGCTAAATTTGTTTGAGGTAAAATGTGCCCTGGACCAGTTCTGAAATCCTGCTTCTAGTACATATTTACCAATCTGTGGTGACGAGTTGCAAAGTTCTCTAAACTGATTATTGAACTCTTGAATGGTATGTGCCTTCGCAACCCTATTCCATAGGTCAAACATGTCTTCTTTCCCATATTTGGCCTTCCAGTTTTGGTATATATGGAAGATGAAATACCCATGAGTAGCGAATACGTCGTTGTTCTTCAACGCCCTTGTAATGCTTACATGGAGATCAGAGATGAACACTAAGTCATGACTGTCTGGTACAACAACTTTCAATTCGTTGAAGAAAAACGACCAAGAGGCATCATTCTCACTGTCAACAACAACAAATGCAAGTGGAAAAATATGTTTGTCTGAGTCTTGCGCCGTAGCAAGAAGAAGAACACCCCTGTATCTGGCACTCAAATGAGCACCATCCACCGATATCACCTAGAAAATAATAGAAAGAATATGTTGTGAGGCAACTATAAAATTTTCCAAAAATGTTAATAACAAAAGAGCCGGTCAGACATCAATATTTATCATGTCATGTTCAAAATTTTATCTCCATAACTAATTAATCACATAGTATTTAAGACAACGAAATACCTTTCTCAAATTGGGAAATGCTCTGATACATGCACCTAACGCCCAAAACACATATTTGAATCGTTGGTTAGCGTCTCTTACAATAGATGTGTGAGATCCTGGATTTGAGTGCTTGAACATATGCAACCACAAATGCATGCGACTATAACTCTCTTCAGTTGAACCTCTTACTAAGTCTTGGGCTATCAAGCGCGCTCGATTTGCCTTATAGTAGCTTGCATTCACACCCATATCTTTCATGATTGTTTGGATCTCTCTTGCTCTTACGCCTTTATTTCCACCAACAAACCTATGAGACAATAAACATGTTGCTTACAATGTAATCATGAACACAATTATTCAATACATCATATTTGTTTTCTTACCTTGTCCGTATTTTCTCGGCAATCATGTGTGCAGTTGCTAGTCTATGGTGGTTGTGCCTTGATCTCATGACGTATGTATGCTCTCCAACAAACTTTCGCACGACAAACAGATTAGTTTCACGTTTGATAGAGCCACGACACTTGAATGAGCAGTTATTGTCGATGTACCCTACTACGTAAGTGCTTTTGTCAGACTTCTTAACATTCAACTCGAAGCAATCACGCAAGGCAATGTAATTTAACACATCCTTCAACTCCTTTTTCGAATTGAAATATTGTCCAACATGGATGTGCATCGGGTTATGAACCTCGTTATCGTCGTCTTCAGCATTCAGTACAGCCAATTCTTTAGCACTGCCTTGGTTTCTGTAATGCTTCTCTTCCACTTCTTGCGGAATATCCTCATCAACATCAATAAAATGGGAATCAACATCATCCACTAGATCCTCACAACCATCCTCTTCATTTAATTCCTTGTTGTCAAGGTCATAACCTGATGTGTCCTTGCCTCCTCTGACAAGTCGAATTGCCAAAGGTGATGACTTTGGATATAGTCTTGGTTGGGAAGTCACGCAGTGAATCATCTCGATGGTGAAGATGAAGGGAACACATTGAAGAACGCGATGATGGTCACGGTGGTGGTGCGGTGGTGAACGCGGTGGAAGCGATTTGAGGGAAGAATGGTAACGGTGGCGGAATCGATTGAATGAAGGGATAGCTGACTTGATGGGACAAGTCATTGGTGTCGTAGCATCGACTGTGGGTGAAGGAGATGCAAAGATAGATTTGCTTGAGAAGATCAAGCGTTTGCCGTAGCGTCGACGACGGAGAGAATGGGGATGAGAGGGATATGGGTGACGTCCGATCAAGGGAAGGAGGAATTAACACTCGACTTAAAACCTTGAACTTTAACTTGAACGTACCTTAAAAAAATAACAAAGTTGGGTATAAATATGGGAGGTGAGACATCGGATGGGCCGAGTCGAACCTCGTGGGCTAGCCCATGCAAGCATGCAAAAGGCACAAACCCTAAAAGATAGAATGATTTAAAAGGAAACTATCTAAAACGCTATAAATAAGGAAACTATCTAAAACGCTATAAATAAGGAAACTATCTAAACATGCTGGAAATACCAAATATAGATAATGTCTTAAAAAGAACACGTGACACTTCTAGCGCGGTGAAGGCTTTGAAGAGATCATCGCGAGAGACGACGAAGTGTCAAAGTCTTCAGAAGAACGCGTTGTTTCACTTCCGATGGTTGCGAGGACGACGAGTCTTGGATTGTCGTCTGGGCTTCCTTGGCTGGCGACGGCGCGTGCGATAAGTGACGCGACGGCGGCGGCGATGGCCTTGGACCTAGACCTTGTCATTTGGCCCTCTGAGCGTAAGCTCATGGCTTCTTCCTCGTCTTGGGCCGTCATAGGAGGCAGGGTCACATCACCCTCCCCCACTTGGCTGTGAAGAGTCCCCGCTTCACCATCATCAAACTCTGGCTCAACATATGGAGTCAAGTCTGCCACGTTGAAGGACGCGTGGACTCCAAAATCTGGTGGGAGCTCGAGTTGATAAGCATTGTCCCCTATGGATTTGATCACGCGAAAAGGGCCATCTCCACGTGGTGCGAGTTTGTGTTTTCGCCGCGAGGGGAACCTCTCTTTTCGTAGATGCACCCAGACAAGGTCTCCGGGGGCAAAGACGATGCGGCGGCGGCCTAAATTCTTCTGCGAGGCATACTGCGCGGCCCTCCTCTCCAATTGGTCTCTGGTACGTCGATGTAGCTCTTGTACTTGCTCATCACGATTGGAGGCGGAGACATGCACTGGGTCTCGCAGAGGTCGCGGCGACAAATCAAGTGGTGTCAAGGGGTTCATGCCATACACCACTTCAAAAGGTGTCAACTTGGTCGTCGTGTGCCTGCATCTATTGTAACAAAACTCGACAAGTGATAGTAAGTCCTCCCAACGCTTAGGGTTGGCTTTGAGCATCGTGCGAAGGAGGGCTCCTAGAGTTCTATTCGTGACCTCCGTTTGGCCATCGGTTTGGGGGTGGTAGCTAGTGGAAAATAGGAGTTTGGTTCCTAGCTTACCCCAAAGGGTTCTCCAAATATGACCAACAAACATAGAATCCCTATCACTCACTATGGTACGCGGGACTCCATGAAGACGCACCACATGCTCAAAGAATAGATCGGCAATCTCACTAGCACTATGGATTATCTTACAAGCTATAAAATGTGTCATCTTAGAAAATCTATCTACGACCACAAAAATGGAGTCTTTACCTCGTCTAGATAGGGGAAAACCCGTGATGAAATCCATAGACAAATCTTCCCATAGGGCACTCGCAATGGGCAAAGGCGTGTAGAGGCCGTGAGGACTAGACTTAGCTTTGGCTCTCTGGCAAGTCACACAACTTCTACAAAACCTAGTCACTTGCTGGGTCATCTTAGGCCAAAAGAAATGTTCTCTAAGTGCGTCTAAAGTTTTTCTAATCCCAAAATGTCCACGACTTGCGTGTGCTTCCTCAATCAATAAGAGCCTAATGGAGGATCTAGGAATGCAAAGACGACTAGCCTTGTATAAATAACCCTCAGAAAGGAAAAAGGTCTCAAACTCACGCGATCTCAGGCAATGCTCAAGAATAGGGGCAAAGAAAGGGTCACTAGCATATAAGTCCTTAATCAAAGCAAAATCCAGAATTTTAGTTTGCACCTGAGTCAAGAGAACATACCTGGGAGAGAGCGCGTCGGCGACAATGTTGTCCTTTCCTTTTTTGTGGACCACGACATAAGGAAAAGTCTCCAGAAACTCCACCCATCGAGCATGGCGTCGATTGAGGTGAGCTTGGCTCTTCAAGTAGCTCAACGCGGCGTGGTCGCTGTGTATGACAAACTCACACGGCCAAAGATAATGTTGCCATGTCTTCAGCACGCATACTAAGGCATAAAGCTCTTTGTCGTAGGTGGGGTAATTTAGCGTGGCCCCTGTGAGCTTCTCACTGAAGTAGGCAATTGGCCTCTTCTCTTGGTATAGCACACCACCAATGCCTATGTCAGAGGCATCACACTCCACTTCGAAGTGTTTGGTGAAATCTGGGAGCTGGAGCAAAGGTGCTTGGCACAAGGCTGTCTTCAAGGCGGAGAAAGCGCGTTCATAGGACTCAAGCCACAAGACTGTGCTTCCCTTCTTGGTGAGCTCGTGCAGTGGCACGGCAATGGATGAAAAGTCGCGTACAAAACGCCTATAAAATCCCGCGAGGCCGAGAAAGCTTCGCACTTGTGTCGGTGTTGTAGGCGTTGGCCCATCTTTGATGGCCGCAATCTTCTCGTTGTCAACGCGCAAACCATCACTACTCACAATGTAGCCCAGAAAGTTGGTGGACTCGGAGCAAAAGGAGTACTTGGCCAGATTGGCAAACAGGCTCTCGTGTCGAAGGCACTCGAGCACTTGGCGAAGGTGATCGACATGGTCTTCTAGGCTCCGTGAATACACAAGGATGTCATCGAAATAAACGACAACAAACTTGCCAAGGAAAGATCTCAACACGTGGTTCATCACGCGCATGAAGGTGCTGGGCGCGTTCGTGAGCCCAAAGGGCATGACAAGCCACTCCTAGAGCCCATACTTTGTTTTGAATGTGGTCTTCCACTCATCACCTTCTTTCATTTTGATCTGGTGATAACCACTCTTCAAATCAATCTTGGAGAAGAGTGTCGCGCCATGAAGTTCATCAAGCATATCATCAAGGTGTGGAATAGGGTGCCTATACTTGATGGTGATCTGGTTTATCGCGCGACAATCAACACACATTCTCCATGTGCCATCCTTTTTGGGCACAAGGATCACAGGCACAGCACAAGGGGAAAGAGATTCCCTGACGTACCCGCGATCCAACAATTCTTGGACTTGGCGTTGTAACTCTTTGGTCTCTTCTGGACCAGCTCTATACGCAGCGCGGTTGGGCAAAGAAGCACCTGGCACAAGGTCAATTTGGTGCTCAATGCCTCTCAGGGGAGGTAATCCTTATGGCAACTCCTCTGGGAAGACGTCGGTGAATGCGGCAAGCAACTTCGCGATCGCTGGTGGCAAGGGCGCGTTCGTCGATGAGTCAGGGATGCATGGTGTGGGCACAAGCAGAAAGCATGGAGTTTTCCCAGTCACACACACAGTGAGATCACTGGGCCTGGCTAAAAGAACGCGTTGCTCATAGGTGCCTTGCAAAGGACGCGTTGTTGGCAACAGAGCGGCCAACTGTGTTGAGGGGAAGGCACTGCTCGAATTCTGTGGGGCACTTGGTGTCCCAGCTATGGCGTTGTGTTTCTTCTTGCCAGTGCCTGGAGAAGACGTAGTGTTGCCAGATTTTGAGGAGTTTTGCCTCTGTATTGCCTCTAGACACTCGTTTGACCTAGTTGACGCGGCCTCGATGGCTTTCTGGCGATCGCGCTCGACCTGGTCCTGCAAGATCTCATGGGGAGACATTGGATGCAAAGTGACATGCTTCTCGTGGTAATTGAATACATAAGTGTTCAAATAGCCATCATGGAGCACGCGCCTGTCGAATTGCCATGGGCGCCCAAGCACAATATGGGTGGCGTCCATTGCAATGACATCACAAAGAATAGAATCACAGTATTGCCCTATGGAAAAAGAAATTAAACATTGGTGAGATACTATGTTACCTGGACTTGAAGAAATCCATTGGAGGGCATAAGGTTGTGGATGAGGCGTCGTAGGTAGTTTGAAGTGGTTGACGACCTTTTCATTCACAGTATTTGCACAAGATCCTCCATCAACGATTACACTCAAGGAAGCTGTTTGGACTAGAGCCCTTGTGTGGAACAAGTTCTCTCGTTGATTGTGTAAGCTGGCTTCCTTGACGGTGAGGAGATGACGCGTCACCAAGCTCAATGGTGTGCCCGCATGCAGAGAAGCGGGTTCGCAGTCATATGCGTCTTCGTCCTCTTCTTCGTTGCCTTTAGTGATCGCGTCAAGTGTGGCCTCCTCGTCGTCACAAGATTCATAGCCGACGGCGGCTGTGGAGAACAACACCTTGCGAGCATTGGGGCAATCCTTATTGTAGTGGCCTCTTCCACCACATTTGTAACATTCAATATCACGCACGTGATCGTTGCTCACTGGAGCCTGTCGTTGCATGTTCTGGCGCGGCGCGGTGGTCGGCGTTGCGGGCTTCGCCTTGGAGGCTTGGCTAGACGCGGCTGTGGTAGAGGCACTAGGTCGAACATTAGTATAAGGTAATCCACTAGGGTGAGAAGAATACCTTTGTTGGCCATTGGAATATGTGTAAGACTTTCGGCGAGATAATTGTGCATGAATTTGCATCGCCGTGTGGGTGAGTGTGTTCAAATCCTTGATTGGCAAGATCTCTAGTTGATCACGGATGTTGGTGTTCAAGCCACTCATGAATTTTGTCCTCAAAGTAGATGGTGCAACAGAGATGTTGGCCTTGTAATACATGTCTTCAAGCTTGGAAAAGAACTCGAGTGGAGTCAATGACCCTTGGCAAGCCATGGCAATCTCCAATCTCATTTGATTCCTGTAGTCTGGAGGCACGTATTTCTTAATCACATAGACGAGTTGATGACATTCTGTGACTCGTGTCCTATGGCGATGAACGCAGTCATCTTCGAATCTATGCCACCATACGCTGGCGGCTCCTCGGAAGTTAAGTGTCACGGCATCGACATGATCCTTAGGTGGCACTCGATTATATCGAAGGGTGTACTCCGTAGCCTGCATCCATTCAAGAAAAACAGAAGGGTTGTATTCACCATGAAAATGCTCGATTTTTACCTTGACTTGATGTCGTTGGTATCGAGGCTGGTCAGTTGCTTGGTTGAACGCGTTGTTTGGCGCGGCGTCGTAAAGAGAGTTCTCAAAGGCGCGCAAGCCATGTGGTCTATCGCGTCCAACCTGGTGTCTATTGCGTTGTTCGCAATCTTCACGGACAAACTCATTCCTGGGCGCGTAGGCGTCATCGAGTTGTCGTCTGTGCAGCTGGGCATCGTAGTTGTCGCGTCGATTGTCTCTCTGCAAAACATTGCGGCACTCTCCGCCAATGTTTGGAACGCGTTTTCTTTGGGGCCGGAGACGCGGTAAAGGTATCCAATCCGATGGTTGATCCTGCAATTCAAGTGGATCTCCAAGAGGGGGTGAAAAAAATTAGGTTTTACCATACCTGAGTCCTCGATCTCTTCGTCATCATACTCGTCGAAGTCGTCTTGGACATTGGGTGTGATCGACGCGTAGCCATCAGATCCGTAATGCGGTGTTCGAACACTCTAGTGTCGAAGGTGATCGCGGACATCATGGCTCCGGGGCTGGGTAGGGGGTCCTCAATTGATCATCGCGTCGCGTATGCCCAGTGTCGCGGCGGCTTGGTCTTCTTGGCGTCGCGTCGGCTTAGGCGGCTTGATGACGTTGGCCATCGCGTGGTGTGGAGTCTGGCACACGGCACTGGGTTCTCCGAGAGGCATACATCATCAAAGTTGTAAGGTTCAGAGTACTCACCTCAAGAGTCGTCGGCATCGCGGTCGGAGCCGGTGTCGTGGCCAGCGGGTGTGGCTCTGGGCACGTAGCGATCCGTCCTGGGAACGAAGCCTTGGCGGCTCTCAATGACACTCTGCATTCTGTTGAGTTGTGGTTGATGGTGAGAAGTGGACGGCATAATTCTCTTGCCTTTGTCCACGCGTGTCTTAGATGGGACCGCGTCGGTTGCTCTAGTGTGAGGCGGCGCGTCCAGACCACTAGGTGGTGTTGGGGTTGGCACAATGGGTGCCTCTTGTTGGTTGGCTCTAATAGTCGCGTTCTCTTGTCGAAGAGCCTGGATCAAGATTTGATCTTCGGACAACACCATGATGGGATCGCGTGGTTGGTCTTGTGGTAGTTGGTCTTGAGGGAGACCCAACTGTGGAGGTTGTGGGTTGGTGGTGTTATTTGCGTGGTCGTCTCCACTGTGTCCAATCTGCATGGTGCCTATAACAAGACGACCAGACATGGGAGTAAAAATGAACCAAAAGACAACAAAGAACAACAACCAAGCAAATCACTAGTCAAGTCACAAAGGTCACGTAGGTAGGGCTTGTTTGGCTTGCCGTGAGGGCGACTTGGCTGGAACAAGATATGGTGTATCAAGCAAGTTGAAATCAAACTAACAAGAACAAATTGAAACCCTAAAACAAACGTAAACAAAGTAACCTAATTAGCAAGAAAGTACCTTCTAGGAAGCTTGACCTAGACGGTGGAGAGATATAGAAGATGAGCTTAGACCGATGTGGGTTAGGGTTGCCTTATTTTGGTTTTCCCTAACTTTGAAAACTTTTTTTTTAATATCCGAGATCTTATCTTTTGATCTTTTTGGACTTGCAAAAGGAAACAAAATAAAAAGGTCTAAGTAACAAGAATATCACAAGTGTGATCTTAGAGATATGAGAGAGAAGATAAGATTTGATGATATCTTATTAGGAAATTGGTTAACAACCTAAAAAGTAATATCTAGCAAACAAGGAAATTCTATCCACGCATGAAATAAAGAAACAAAATATTCTAGCATGCAAGAGAACAAAATGACCTAACACACCAAAACTTGGGGAACAAGAAAATTTTCCGGCCAAGGTATTACCTTGTAGAAACCGAAGGTGAGCAAAGAATTGATTTTTATGGTTTTTCTCTGTCTTTTCACGCGAGTTTATACGAAGAAAAAGATGGGGGCAAGAAAAATTTCCGTGAACAAGAGTGAAACTTGAGTTCGTGACTTACAAGACTGCTAGGCTCTAATGCCAGTTGATGTGTCCTTGCCTCCTATGACAAGTCGAATTGCCAAAGGTGATGACTTTGGATCTAGTCTTGGTTGGGAAGTCACGCAGTGAATCGTCTCGGTGGTGAAGATGAAGGGAACGCATTGAAGAACGTGATGATGGTCACGGTGGTGGTGCGGTGGTGAACGCGGTGGAAGCGATTTGAGGGAAGAATGATAACGGTGGCGGAATCGATTGAATGAAGGGATAGTTGACTTGATGGGACAAGTCGTTGGTGTCGTAGCGTCGATTGCGGGTGAAGGAGATGCGAAGATAGATTTGCTTGAGAAGATCAAGCGTTTGCCGTAGTGTCGGCGATGGAGGGAATGGGGATAAGAGGGATATGGGTGACGTCCGATCAAGGGAAGGAGGAATTAACACTCGACTTAAAACCTTGAACTTTAACTTGAACGTGCCTTAAAACAATAACAAAGTTGGGTATAAATAGGGGAGGTGAGACATCGGATGGGCCGAGTCGAACCTCGTGGGCTAGCCCATGCAAGCATGCAAAAGGCACAAACCCTAAAAGATAGAATGATTTAAAGGGAAACTATCTAAAACGCTATAAATAAGGAAACTATCTAAAACGCTATAAATAAGGAAACTATCTAAATATGCTGGAAATACCAAATATAGATAATGTCTTAAAAAGAACGCGTGACACTTCTAGCGCGGTGAAGGCTTTGAAGAGATCATCGCGAGAGACGACGAAGTGTCAAAGTCTTCAGAAGAACGCGTTGTTTCACTTCCGATGGTGGTGAGGACGACGAGTCTTGGATTGTCATCTAGGCTTCCTTGGTTGGCGACGGCGCGTGTGATAAGTGACGCGACGGCGGCGGCGATGGCCTTGTTCCTAGACCTTGTCACTGGGCCCTCTGAGCGTAAGCTCATGGATTCTTCCTCGTCTTGGGCCGTCATGGGAGGCAGGGTCACATCATAACCTGCAAAATCCTTTCCCGCAAATGCATCCTCATCTTCACCAAGGTCTATAAAATCATTTTGTTCATCATCGTTGATCACTACTACCACTTCTTTACATTTATTCCTTGATGCAGACATAGTGGTCTCTTCATCGTCAGTGCATAGTGAAACGACATTTATTGGGAAGTTGTTCCTCTCTATTTTCCTGTCACAAGAGCCGCTTGCCATGGGAGCAATCTTCGGAGAGGAATTATTATCATCATCGATGATTTCATCCAGAATCCTATTAGTCTTAATACGTACCCGGTCAGTCTCCCGAGCATGACTGATATTCGACACAACATGTGGACTCTGTGAAAGAGGTGGTGCACTTGCCGGGATTCTCATGTCCCGCACTAGGTCTGAATCCTCGATATGAATGGATTTCCTCTCAAATACTTGCTTCAGAAATTAAATGGGCTATTTTCTTTCAGTACAAGGCTTGCGTAGAGCTCTATAGGCCACACTCCTTCTTTTGATGATTTTGTATTGAGAAATTTGTAGGCTTCAAGATCGTAATCATCACTAACATCTAAAGGTGGAAGCACTCCACTCATTGGAGACACATACTTTAGTTGAAGATCGTAACTTTCAGAATCAAAGGTCATCTTCTCGACAATCTTCTTCTTAAGGGCCTCAAATTTTATGCTTTCCGACACTACAATTGCTTTTGGTTTTTTATGTCCTTCGTAAGACCACTTATCTCCAAAAACCTTCCATTCACCATCAGTAATCAGAGTGAACAAGTAGTTGCTTCGAACTAAAAAATATCAGAACAAAGAAGACATTAATACTACATATAAAACAAACAAGACCGACAGGATAGAATATGCAATATGACAGGAACGAAACTTACCCATGTTGCCTCGCAAAAATTAAAGATGACGACTTCAGTGAAATAACGATGATGAACAAATGGAGTTGGTTAGGGCTGAATCAGAATACTAATGAGGGTGAGTAAAGATTGCAAAACAGTTGAGGTTTTTTTAGGAAAACTATTTCCAAAAAGATCTCACAAAATCTTTTAATAACCGTAATTATAGGAGAGAGAATTAACGCGATTAGTGGTAAATATTTTGGGTTTTTTCCTTAAATATTTCCTTTTTCCATTTTTAATATAATATCTGTTAACATGATAAATATTGAAGAGTGACAGGATAAAGGTGGAGGCCGACAATCTTATTCTTAAGGGCGTGAAACTTTACTCTTTCCGACATCACAATTGCTTTTGGTTTTTTGTGTTCTTCATATGACCACTTATCTCCCGAAATCTTCCATTCACCATCGGTAATCAGCATAAGTAAATAGTTACTTCGACCTAACAAATACACAAACACAACAACTTATGAATATTACGCCCACAATAACATTGAAAAACAATCTGTCAGGACAATATATATAGTATGACAGGACCAAAACTTACCCATGGATGCTTCCATGAAGATTACAACACTCGACTTCGGGAAAAAAATAGTAAAAAAATATGATGAAATCAATGGTGTAGGAGGAACGAAGAGGAACAATTAGGGTTTTAGGGTTGAATCGATGACTGTCAAGATTTAGGCAAAACGATGACAAGATTGTTACAAAACGTTTGATAAAGATTTCACTATATCTTTAGTTTCCATCTTTAATATTTTTTAGTTTCTATCTTTAATAAAAAAAAACAAAAACCAATTTTTACGATTTTGTTTACTATTTTATAATTTTCATTTGAGTTTTTTATTAAAAAACTATTTTTCAGATTTTTTGTTTTAAAAGAAAATTAAAAAGAAGATAGAATTTATGGCAAAAATACTCAATTAGGCATGCTTTGCTATTTTGTAATTTATGGGGTATTTATACAAACTTTTTTAAAAAGTAGGATACCCATGCAAATTCGCCATTAACTATTTATAATTACATTGATAGTTTTGATACCACTAAGTGTCAAATGTAAATCTACATATCACTAATCAACACTAGCAAACCCATGGTATCAATGATGTTATTTCACTTACTAAAACCAACTCGATCAACACATTATTGTTAGATAGGAACTTTTTGAACGCAAGTTCCCTTGCAAGTTCCTTTTTTCTATTTCTTCACTTTTAGTGATGACAAACACATATTACACTAATATTTCCATGAGTTTAGATTCGCAGAATTATCAGTTCAACAATCCATGCAAGAAGTTGGGAACTGCAAAGGGAACCGAGATAGGGAACTGACGAATGTTAACGAAACATCTGAAGAGCTGGAACGTAATTTGTCTATACTGATAAAGAGTGTCTTGTACAACCTCAAAGATTGCTATCTACATTTGTTACTGTAGGTTATTGTGCAGAAAACAAAGTCAAATTTTGCAAAAACGAAGTCAAATTAGTGCATCAAAGTGAGAAATTGTATGCTGGAAGAAGAACCTTTCAGCAAGGAGTTGAATAACTTCTTCGTGTGATTGTGATTGTTTACTTGGTTGATTATGACTATATTCTTAGGTGTGTTTAAGAATAAAGTTGTATGTTGTCTTGAACTTCTAGTAATCATATCATCAATACAAAAGTAGACTTGTTCAAAATCCTTTCCAAGGGAAGGTAGTGAGTTTTCTCCTATATAACTAGTTGGTTATCAAAGGTTCCCACTATAAGGAACTGTGTCTTGTTTTACTTGAATTTCCTATTTCGCTGTGTAAGAAACTGAACCTCGTTGAGGCCCAGTTCCCTTGTTTCTAACACATTCGATCCTACAATTGGTATCAGAGTAGGTGCTCTAGATTTGTGTGTTACTCTCAGGTTTAACAGGATGAGTCAAAACGAAGTACCAACTCTCGGAATCTCCATCAACAAGCCCTACATGCTGAAACAAGGGCAATTTCAATGGTGGGTGAAGTCTTTAGAAGGCCACATTAAGACTATTGACTATTAATGTTGGCACATAATTGCAAAAGGAATGTTGTGCTAGATGAAGACATGGCTGAAGAAGACTGGAAACCAGAACACTTTGCTCTCATGGAAAAGAATGCCGGCCAAAACCCGCCAACTTATCCTCAATGCTCTCTCTAGAGAAGACCAAGACAAAGTGATGAGCATCAAGGATGCTAAAGGCATTTGGCAAGCTTTAAAGATATGAATGAAGGAAGTGTTGATTGAAGAACAACTGAAAATTCGCTCTTTAGGGAGAATTCCATTCTTTTCATATGCTTGAAACTGAAAACAATTCTGAATAGTATGCTAGATTTAGGAAATTGACTGACAAACTTGTAGCTTATGACGTTACTCTGGAGGAGTGGTCAAAAACTCTTGTCATCGTCAAAGGCCTAAAATGAAAGTTCACTCTCAAAAAGAGAATCATGCAACAAACTCCAAAAATTCAAACACTTCCACTAGAGCAAGTTATTGGAAAGTTGCAAATTCAAGAAGATGAGGATCTAGCAAATGCAAAAGACAAAACTGAAAAGGTAATTGCTCTTAAGATCACAAAAGTTCTTAGTTGATTCCAAAAGGAAGAAAAATCAGATGAAGAAAATGATGATGAGTTCACTGTTGTCCTTACCAAAACCATGCGGAACTTCTACTCCAAAGGGAAATTTTGCAAACCTTTTGTCAAAAGGGATGCGAAAGACTATATGTGCTATCAGTGTAAAGAGAAGAGACACAAGGCAAAGAATGGTCCAAATGAACCAAAAGATGATGAGAAATCACAAAAGAAAAAGGGTCTCCTTGCTGCTTGGGGAAATGAAGAGGAATCAGAAGAGGAACTGGACTTCGAAGATTTCTCTAGAGGCAAATGCTTGATGACCAAGCAAGAAACATATGAATTTGAAGGAACCAGGGTAACTAAGTTTGAATTTCTAGATATGACAAAAAAACATTTGATAAAATTGGTTAATCATCTTGGTACTGAGAACAGTTCCTTCAGGATAAAATAGGTGAATATGAAAAAGAAATTTCTTGCTTAATCGTTGAAAATGTTGTTTGGAGTGAAAAACTTGAAAATTTTGAAAGCATGTCTAATATTTTCCATGTTTCATGTGACAATTGTACTACTCTTGAAAAGGAACTAGCACATCTTAAAAATTCTACATAGCATGTCTAACATTTCCCATGTTTCATGTGATAATTGTCTAACTACAATTCAAAACTAGTGTATATGCGCACGGGTTAAGACTTCGAATAGTTTTATACAAATTATGACATGTTGATATACGTGTTAATATTTATCAAAACATGGTGTAAAACATAACGAAGAATAAGTATTTTAACTCATATGTAAATTTACACTACTATAGAATTTGCTATAAGTTAGTATCTTAACACGAATTATAATACGAGTGTATGAATTTCTCCACCCATAAAACATCTTGTAAAGTTGCTAAACAATAGTATTTTAACAAAAATTATAGTATGACTGAATGAATTTTTACGCCCTTAAAACATGATGTAAATATTGCTAAAAATAAATTAGTATTGTAACATGAATTATGATACGACTGTATGGATTGCTCCACCCGTAAAACATCTTGTAATGTTGCTAAAAATAGTTTTTAACACAAATTACAGTATGATTGAATGAATTTCCACGCCCATAAAACATGATGTAACCATTTTCGAAAATAAATTAGTATTTTAACACGAATTATGATACGAATGCATAAATTCTTCCACACATAAAATATCTTGTAAAGTTGCTAGAAATAGTATATTAACACAAATTAAGATATGACTGAATGAATTTCTACGCCCGTAAAACATGTTGTAGATATTGCTAGAAATAAATTAATATTTTTACACGAATTATGATATGACTGTATGGATTGCTCCACTCGTAAAACATATTATAAAGTTGCTAAAAATAGTGTTTTAATACGAATTACGGTATGACTGAATGAATTTCTACCTCCGTAAAACATGATGTAGCCATTGTTAGAAATAAATTAGTATTTTAACATGAATTATGATACGACTATATGAATTTCTCCACTGTAAAACATATTGTAAAGTTGCTAAAAATAATATTTTTACACAAATTACGGTATGACTAAATGAATTTCTTCACCCGTAAAACATGTTGTAAATATTCTTATAAATAAATTAGTAATTTAACATGAATTATGATATAATGTATGAATTTCTCCACCCGTAAAACATCTTGTATAGTTGTTGAAAATTGATGTTTTAACATAAATTACAGTATGACCAGATAAATTTCTACGCCCATAAAACATGTTGTAAATATTGGTAGACAAAGATTAGTATTTTAACATGTGCCCGTACCTAAAGCACGTGTTAAAACTCAAATTTTATTCTTTAATAGCGATAAAGTTACATATAAATTTATATGCATATTTTTAAAATATGTTGTAAATATTTGTAAAAAATATAGTTTTATACAATGTATGACACGTTGATAATGTGTCTACATCTATCAAAACATGATGTAAAATTTAACAAAAATTAAGTGCTTAACAAAAGTTATATATAGTTAATGAAACATAAGTGAAACTATTTATCATCTTACAGTCTTACCCATTCTAAGGCACGGGTTAAGACTTTATAAAGGCACATATTACGGTATGACTTAATGAATTTCTACGCTCGTAAAACATGTTGTAAATATTACTAGAAATAAATTAGTAATTTAACATGAATTATGATACAACTGTGTGAATTTCTCGACATGTAAAACATCTTGTAAAGTTGGTGAAAAGTAGTATTTTAATACAAATTACGGTATGGCTGAGTGAATTTCTACGCCCGTAAAACATGCTGTAAATATTGCTAAAAATAAATTAGCATTTTTAACACAAATTATGATACGACTGTATGAATTTCTCTACCTGTAAAACATCTTGTAAAGTTGCCAAAAATAGTGTTTTAACAGAAATTACGGTATGACTAAATGAATTTCTACACTCGAAAAACATGATGTAAATATTGCAAGATGTTTTACGTTTGGAGAAATTACGGTATGACTGAATGAATGCATACCCATGTACGTGTCTCGTGCTAAAGCTTAAGGCTGAATAATTTGATTTATTTTTTGAATTTAACAATAATAAAGTTTGTGTATACATTTAATATTTATCATGGTTTAAGATAAGATCATTATATCATATAAGATACGTATCGATATATAATTATCAGCATAATGACATGAACTAAAAACATGTAAGAGAAACATGTATAATGCGTTAATTATAATAATATGACAACAATCTTATATCATCGTATAACGTAAAAAAACATGCATGGAAGCTATCTCATTTATGTTTGGATTCTCTACCATAGTTATCTTCTTGAAGATTTTATGCGTGTCTTGAAGATGTTGTAGGGGAGATTTTGGATTGGAGTGGGAATCGAGCAACACTTGGATGAATGACTTCGTTGGTTGTAGGCACCATAGACCTGTAACAAAACATACACCCCGTATATCTTACTGTAAAACGTAAGATATATGTGCATTCCTGCTGTAAGAATACATATGCCTCGTATATCTTACTGTTAAAAAAAGTTTACTATATGCATTCATGATGTAACCAAAACTACACCTCGTATACTATAAAAACGTAAGATATATGTGCATTCCTGTTGTAAGAATACATACGCCTTGTATTACCATATATCTTGCTATAAAAAAGTTTACTATGTGCATTCATGTTGTAAGAAAAACTACACCCCATATATCTTACTGTAAAAACGTAAGATATATGTGCATTCCTGCTGTAAGAATGCATACGCCTCGTATATCTTATTGTATAAAAAAGTTTACTATGTGCATTCATGTTGTAAGAAAAACTACACCCCGTATATCTTACTGTAAAAACATAAGATATATGTGCATTCCTACTTTAAGAATACATACATCCCATATATCTTATTATAAAAAAAAATTACTATGTGCATTCATGTTGTAAGAAAAAACTACTCGTATATCTTACTGTAAAAACGTTAACTATGTGCATTCTTGTTGTAAAAATATATACCCTTGTATACCTTGATGTACAATCATACCTGGCAATCGGGTCAGGTTTGGGTTTTGGTCGACCGGGTTCCGGTTAAATCGGGCATGAATATCAATGCAATTATAATGAATATCAATTGCAAACAGTACAAACAACATCAGTAAACCCTATACCATAAGCCAATAAATCCTAAGCTCTAAACCAATAATCCCTAAACCCTAACCCTAAATCCTAACCTTAATCCCTAAACCCTAAACTAATAAATCCTAACTCTAAACCAATAAACCCTAAACCAATAAACCCTAAATCAATAAATCTTAAACCTTAAACCAATAAACCCTAAACCTTAAACCTCTACACCATAAACCTTAATCCATGCACACTAAACCCTCAACGTAAACACAAAACTGATCGAACATGAATATAAAAAGTATTTATATGAATATCACATCAAATAATTTGAATATTAATTGCAACCAATGCAGAAAACACCAACAAAATACTAAAATTAATCCAACATGAATATCAACAACATCATAGTGAATATCACATCATAAAATTCGAATATCAACTACTCAGAATATGAAACGTACATCCAACATGAATATCAAAAGCATTTTTTTGAATATCACATCAAATAATTTAAATATCAATTGCAAACTGTACAAACAACACCAGCAAAACACCAAAACTAATCCAACATGAATATCAACAACATCAGAGTGAATATCACATCATAAAATTTAAATATCAACTACTCAGAGCATGAAACGTACATCCAACATGAATATTAAAAGCATTTGTATGAATATCACATCAAACAATCTGAATATCAATTGCAAACAATAAAAACAACACCAACAAAACATCAAATTTCTCCAACATGAATATCAATACGATCAACATGAATATCAAACAAAAAAATCGAATATCAATTGTCAAAAGCTCAAACAACACCAACAAACAATGAGACTGCTCCATTATGAATATCAATAGCATTATCATGAACATGAGATAAACAAATTTGAATATCAACCTATTCAATTCTCAATTTTTCTTCGACAAGAAGGCAACCAAGAAAGGGTATAAACAGCTTCTGGATACTCTCCAGATCATCGTCTATCGGCCTCATATACATTCTCTTACCGAATTCCTTGTAAGAGGGGTCATTTCCAATCAAGATCAACCTAGAAATCCTGGGCAAACATGTGAGAAGTTGGAAAAGCCTCGCTTCCGTGCTGAAAATCCAATCAGTTTTGCGAAATTGGGGGACTAAAATTGCGTCTACTGCGGGTGGATCATCTGTGGGTTGCTGTGAACGGGAATCGTGGATTGCAATTTGATTCGGTGGCAAAAATCAGAACCGACAGAAATTCTGTGGCGGGAGACATCCGTGATCTAATACAGGGCTCAACTCCACCAAGCCCCACTACTACAAAAATGTCCAAATAACCCGGGCGTTTAAGGGCAAATAACCCGGACCTGGTCCGGGTTAAAGGCCAGCGTTATATTTGCCCTGCACCAAATAACCCGGACCTAAATCCGGGTTATTTGCTCCCCCATAATTTTTTCACCTAGTGTTGATATCCGGGTTATTTGGATACTATAATCCGGATATATGTACATCCGGGTTATGTAAATCCGGGTTATTTGATATGAAAATACATCGATTTTTATATATCCGGGTTATTTGCCTAAGCAAATACACCGGTTAACCCAAAACCATATCCGGGTTATTTGTGGTGCAAATACGTCGGGTTCAATACATCCGGGTTATTTCCCTCTACAAATACATCGGTTATATGAAAATCAAATCCGGATTATTTGAGATATCATACATTTTGCTCATGTCATATTAATTAACACCATTATCAAATTCAATGTCAAAATACCATACGTTTTTTGCATTATCCAACTACATCACTGACCCAATCAATGGCACAAGTACAAATAACTAAAACAATATACGTCATTGCCCACTCAATGTCACAACTATAAATAACTAAAACAACTAGTGTAGTTACCGTGCCATACACAGGTGAATACAACTCATTACCTAAAAAATGAGTTAATTGTTATAAAATTTTAAATATAACTCATAACAAACACAAACACAAATGTAGAGCTTAACCCTCAAGTTAAGAAAATAAGTATTCTTGTTTATATCCAAACAAACAGGAATGTCTTTGAAAAAATACAAAAGAGCAAGTCTAACCATGGTTTCTGCCAGGGACTTCCTCACTAGTTCCTTTAACACAAAGTGAACCTGCAAAGTTTTATTAAAACTTAGGTTCAGAATATGGAAATTTGATAGCTGCTACATTGCATGGTAAACTCCATTTATAAAAAGGACTTGAAAGTGAGAAGAGTAATGCTGACCCTTGAAATAATTCAGTGATCCTTAAATAAGACGGCGATAGCCTTGCTCTGGAGCTATAAAGATGGGGCCGGTATCCATCAAATTCAGACACCACCTTCCTGACATTCTGGAGGGAAAGATGACGATCAAATAGAAGCTTCTTTATAGCAGCAGGAAGTTGGTTGTCAAAAACACCATAAATGCGATCACCTCCACGACACAGATGATGACAATTGACTAGCCACACAGTCATCTACTAGTTTTTTCACCGTCGATACATCCTTACTGCATAAATAAAACAAGACAATTATTCAAACCATAAAGAATTAACACACAAATTAGCTAATATCACACTCATAACCTATGGAGAAGCAAAACCGGTGAGTATTACTTTTAGAGGAAGAAGGATGTTGCATTGTTGCAATACCAGTTAACTTGTCCATGAGAAATCATATAAACATATAAACAGAAAAATGAATACAAAATCAACTGAACCATTGTGATTGACTGTGTTTGTTATTCATAGAAGTCAAAGTGTGCATACATAAAAATAACAGACAATACAACACCAATTAGCAAGGCTATCATCAACTCATGATAAAATATTTTCATGCTTCACTTCATATTCATTAGTTCATACAGAAAATACTAAACTAAAATGATTACTTGAAAGTTTAACAAAAATCTAACCCGAAATATGGATGTGTACAGAACAACATACCTTAAAGATTGCATTATATTTTTCTGCTCGTTGATGTATTGCTGATGTTCTCTAATCATCAACTTCATTTCCCTGATTGGTAGTGAAGCTTTGCTAGAGAACAGATCTTCAACACTCATTCAACCAAAAAAAATATAAAACATAGAAATTGTCCATACAAATCATGATCGATATCTGCAAGAATCAAACTTAGCTAGGTAGGTAGTGGAGTTGGATGGACGTACATCTAACTGGGCAAGCTTATTTCGCCGTAGTCATCCATGGACAAGAAGACCTCATCAAGACATGAAAGCTCAGTCCCGTAGTGAGGAACCATCTCCTATCATTGGACTCCCATCTGAAGCATCTCCATAATTCTTGACTTGATCAGTTCGTTCAGGCTGCATCTGAGTCAGTTCCATATCAACCTGTACATCAAGCCAAGATTTGCACATTGCCCAGCAAGCTGACTGCAATGGTATTATCATGTTAAAAGTCAAACACTAGCAAACAAAAGCATTTAGAATTCGAAATGCAAAAAAATATGTATAACGAAATTAAAATGCAAATTTAAAATTTGATAGACATCAAGCTATAATTATATTTTTTTGTCTGAAACTACATGTTGATTCTGAAAATGAGAGCATAGTTTATGTACCTCAAAAGAGTATCCCACAAAGGCTCCAGGAAATTGATCAGCCATAATTTCCATGACTGCAAGAAAAGCCACTACCTTAACAAGACCAAGAAAATTGTAGTTATACATTGAGATGCCATCATCACTGCACGATTGGAGCTTTAACACTTACATTTAGATATTTGCTTCCCCATTCGGGGAGAAATAATAGCATATACATTAGACTCATTGACTGTCTTGTATAATCTATCCCTATCACCACCAGTAGTCCCCATCACAAAGGGCACTCCAACTTTGGAGTACAACACAGCATTGTCTACAATTAAACATCAATGAAAGGATATTATAAAAATGAACGGTTGCAGTTTAAGGTATCCATAGCAAACAAAAGTTTATGCAGACAAAATGAGAAAAATAACAACACTGAGATCTAAAGTGCTTTTGGGCCTCCCATATTAACATCAAAACATAATTAGTACATGATTATAAGAAAACCATGTTTATACATATATAGCTAAGAGTCATCTTTTCATATTGACTTGTACAAAATCATAAGATTAGCTTGATAAGGTAGCTTATGATAGGTAATGTTTGTACTAATACAAATAATTGTGTCCAGCTTTCAAGCCACATATTTATTGATTAACCTGTTAATATATGACAAATTGGTTATCACTTGAATTAATGTGATGCCAACCCCATTAAGTAGCAGCAATTCTGAGTATTTGCCTATATTCTCTAGTACCAAAAAATACAATGTTAAATTAATCAATATATTCGACTGAAATTGAACTAATTTAATCAGCTAGCAATCCAGTGCATATTAAATATCAGAAGTACATGGACATAATTGTAATATCCCCTTTTTCATGCTCAGGAAATCTGCTATATCCTTTCGTTTTGGTGCTTGCCAGTTTAAATAGTCTTTTTTTACCAATTTGAAGTTCACATCTTTAAGAGAAGACCATGCCCATGATAGACAATAGAAACTACAAACAGGTTCAAGTTCATATATTTCCTGATCTCACTCCCTCCACAGGGAAAGAGAAAAGGCAGTATTAAAAAGTAGGAGAAAGAGGGGTGAGAAGGTAGCATCCATGTAACTATAGATTGATTCTTCAACTTTCAAATACCAATCATTTTCAAGTTCAGAAAAAGTAAATAAATCAGCTTATAGGTCAATTCTGAATAACTAAGACTATCAAAGGCAGAATTGCATACTAATTTGTACACCTCCAGGGTCAAGGCACCACTGCCACCAAACACAACAATCTTGTTGATGGTAGTGTTACACATATCATAGAGCTTCTCGACCGTGTTGCCTGTATAAACATAAGAGATAATCATATATAAACTACGAGCCTTGAATCGGGGAGGCATAGCTTGCTTCATAACAACAACCAAGGCTCCAGTTTGATCATTGTGTAGACCTCCCTGCAGGGAAGGGAAGACGGTAAAGTTGATCTTGTAAAATATAATAGATAATAGTAGTTACTAAATCTGCCTCTTCGAGGGCCTCAAGCTGGTATGATTTTGTACCGCAACGGTCCCAATCCACCAAAGAAGGGCCAACATGAGGATGTTGTTTACTACTTTGATTATAATAAATTGTTCATAACATTAAAAGAGCTCGGAGGACAAGAAATAGGAGTTGTTGGCAAGAATCTTGCTCACAACTGGGATTAAAGAATACATTAATGCTGAAATTCTGAGTAAAAATGCAAATCTAGATGCTGTGCAAAGTACCTATTAGTGCTAATTGCACAAGAAATGGAAAAAACTTGGTCCAAGAGCTAAGGAAAACAACTAACAGCCTAACAAGAGAAGATTGGAGAACAATCTAGGTAGTGGAGATATTGGGAAATTGAAGATACTAACTAGAAAAATGAAAATATCAAGATAATAATGTATTTACTAAATTTGTAGTTAGGTTTGCACGATGTATTAAACACACTCTGGATGTAGGTGCCCAGTGGGACAAGCTCTTGATACTAGAATTATATATTGAGAAAGAAGTTTAAAAACTCAATTTACAGAAACTAATATGCTATATTCTAGCAAACTATAATGTAAAACAAATCTTATTGGCAACATCATATTACCAGCTTGGAAAGATCAAGCCTAGAAAGATTCACTCCACGGAGTCTAACCCTCTCTGATTGAATGGATTTGATAATATTTGTTTGTGTCAATTCACTATTCAACTCATTCTCCTCGTTCAGTTTAATTAAAGTATCTTTTATTCCCTCCATAAGTCCCTAAAAGAAAAAGGTCAAATAATTCTGTATCAAGACACACACAGGAATAAAATAATGTAACGAAGTAAGAAATATGATATGTTGATAAACCCCTAAATTTAAATAGATTATCACGTTCTACATCTTTGTCTTTCCGAAAAGTGATCAAGTGAAGAACATATTGCTCCTTTTTTGCAAGATCCAGAAAATAGCAGGGATGGAGAAAACCATGCAAATCCTTATGTGAAGATCTGGCGCTTTTTGCATTGATCTCGTACCTCTCTCCATCTCTGTTTGTGTTTCTTGGCTTCCTTCTACCTAAGTATCGGACCACAACATTCTTTACTTTTTCAGTATATGGTTATCACTTTGACCATGACCAGACAATATGTGAAACCTAATTATCAAGCAAGGAAGTCCAAATTCGGCTTGAATTTTGACCCTTTAAGATCTCTTGCTCCATATTTGATGAGACTAACTAGTTCTCTATATTGATTCCCATAAACCTAATTATCTCCTTCTCTTTCCACTCTACTAGCTATCAACTAAGCGAGACAGTAAATTTTCAAAATTGAGTCGATTATCAAGCACAGCTAATAACTAATCGTTCGTATATTTTCATCAGTCATTACGACCAAGAAAACACTGTGACAATCAACATACAGTCGCATTTCTCCGAGAAGACACGATAAACTTTGCAATTGAAACGGCAAAGTTTGGATCTAACCAATACAAGTAAAGCCACTACGAAACCGTGAAAAGTTAGGGAGAGAGTCGAAAACTTACCAAAGGAGGAAGAGCGGAGTGAAGTTTGGATCTGGAGACTTCCAATCCGAAACCAGAGTGAGGCGAGAAGGAGGAAGACGATGAGGACTGGGGGAGGCTACAAATCCGCTTGGAGTTTGACAGATAACGAAGAAGGGCGCGTAGAAGAATGAGAAGCAAGCCTGGAGTGGAGATGAGGTGGGCGGCGTGGTGGTGCAGTCGAGTCGAGCAGGTGGGCGACGTGGTAGTGTAGATCGAAATCGAGCGCAACGAAGATTTCAATTTGGGTTAGGTCTCGGTTAGGTCGACGAAGAAGATGGGCTTCAAAAATAATCCGGGCTTCACAAGTTAAATTAAATTTAGACCTACAAATGACCCGGATATAAAACTTATGGAATGTTAGATTATCAAAATAACCCGGATATGAGCACGCCCGGGTTATTTGGTTTTTTCATTTCTTGTATTTAATCCTGATATGAGCACGCCCGGGTTATAAAATACAACATTCATTTTTCAACAGCTTTATAACTGTAATAACCCCTAAAAGTCTCAACTGTCATTTATAAGAAAGACGTATTGGGCAATTTCTGTAATCTCTGTAAGATCCTTTTAACGTGTTGATATACGTTTATTGAGAATATGGGGTCTTAGATTATTTATGGAATGCTAAAACCTTAATTTAGCATGTCCTCGAGTAAGAACCGCGACCAAAGACCCAGAGACGCGAGCGCGGGAATACCGCGACCGCGGTTTTGAAACCGCGGGCGCGGTTTTGCCTGTGGGCAAACTGCGATCGCGGGTCTCTGTTTCACTTTCTTCTTCCTCTGTTTTCCGAACGCCGACACATGGGATTTCCCACGTTTTCTCGAAGCACCGGTGGAGGAGGCGGAGCGGTTGGTCTCCCCGGAGTTAGGGCTGGGCTGCTCCTTCTTCCAAGCCTATAAATAGGCCCTCTTCCAGCCATTCTCTTCATCAAAATCTCAAGCTCCATCTCTCTCTCGTTCGAATTTGTGTCGCCGGAGTTTCTAGTCGTCGCCGGAGTTTCTAGTAGTCGCTGAAGGTGTCGTTGGCAGCCTTGTGAAGCCTTGGAGTGGTGGTGATACGCGGTGGTGGAGTACAAGCCCCGTCGTCGTCGTCGGTAAGGCTTCGAAGCCGCCTAACCTCGCATCGGGATGGAGATCCGCGACCGCGGCTCCATCCACTGTGACCGCGGGCTTGGCCTAGAAAACCACGACCGCGGTTATGCCAACCGCGACCGCGGCCTTGCCCAGCAAGCGCGATCGCGGCCATGGTAACCATGGCCGCGACTCAGGCCTTTTTCCCTTCGTTTCGTTTCGTATCTTCGTTTCGTGTCATATCTAACTTAGGGTTCCGTCTTATATCTCGTTGTTGTCGTAGGAATCCGTACTCAGATTCAAGTCTCCAGATCTCGGAACCCGATCTCTTCGATTCGTCTAAACTAAGGCAAGTGGTGGTTCGCTCTTGCTCATTTCTCCATGTTTCCCTTGATTATCAATTAATTGATTTTTAATTAAGATGGGATAAAAGTTATTGTTTTCTGTTTGGGAACAGATTTAATAAAACAATGTGTTAAAATATGAATCTATAATAGGTTGTATATATTGCTAGAAACAACGCTATTATGTATGATATTACCGTAATGGTTTTGGTGTGGATTTATGTATGAACTTACATATGTAGTTAGAACGAGTATTCGTAGGAACGCTATATACCTTGCGAGGTCTAGTCGTTTCTTTATAACTGGTATTAGGAGGATTTTGCCCTAGTACTTCTAGTCAAGACCGTACCCTTATTCAGGGTAGGTGCACTCAGCTGGTGCCAACAATCGGGATTCATTCCCAAAATATCTCTCGTATCGAGATGATGTGAATTAAAAGCTGTAACGTGAATATACGTTTTGGAATTAAATAAGATAAGTGATGTTATGCACATATTTAATATACCCTCGGGCGAGGAGTATAACGTGGAAACTGTCTGGACTCTTGTTAGAGTAAGTCTTTTTTCCAATCTGGATTCGCATTGCGCGGTGAGGTTGGTTGTGGATTTTGTGGATGTTCCTGCCCAACAGGCAAGGGTCAGACCCCGAGTGCTAGTTGAGCACATGGAGGAGTGGACGGAATCGATGTACGCTATGGAGGAGCGGGCTTACGATGTTGATTCTAGTCTCTCTCTCTCATGTTGGATGACGTTCGCGAGCTTCAGGATGACCTCAGGCAAGCAAGGCAACTGATCAACCCGTACTATGTGCTGAATGTGGCGTATTTTCACACAGGGTTCTTGGATCGGTTTTGCTATCCACTTGTGCCTGGTGAGGGGCCAAGTGTTCCTGTGCCTGATGAGGGGTCAAGTGTTCTAAGGGAGGGGCCAAGTGTTCCGGGTCCTAGTAGTTCGAGAAGACCAGCTTCGGAACCCGAGGACAGATCACCTCCGAAGAGATGTCGTAGGTCTGATGAGTACAGGAATCTCTTCAAGGCACCTTGAGGGGGACAGTAGCATGTCTCAATGACTCTTTTTCTAGTTGTTTTGTTTTTCGTTGTTTTTAGAGCCTTAGCCTCCTAACAGTTTTGTCTTATCGTTTAGGAGGGTAATTGTAAAACTTATCAAACATGGTTTCAGTTCGTTTCATCAATAAAGTTTGCCAGTTTGATCTACTCCGAATCAACTACATATATTGTGCGTCTTTAAGTGTGATATTATTGTTGTGAAATACTTGGAAAATTGATCGGCAAACAGATGGTGAACACAAGAAACACAACCCGTGCTGGTGCTGGGCCAAGTAACAACCCCAGATTAAACCTGAGAAGTGCCGCTAATCAAGGGGATGAGAGCGAGTATGCCTCTTATAATAACCCCGCAGGCAATAGCCATGTTCAGGCTAACCCTCAGGTTGTCTTCGATGTTGCGGCCATAGAGGCCATTCGTGGGATTGTTATGCAGGCGGTCACCGAGATAATTCGGCCAGCTGTACCGCAAGAGCAAGGTGTCCCAGTCCCTCAGGTTGTCCCTGAATTTGAGGAGCCGATGGACTCGGTACCTCAAGTCGTTACCGTCAGAAATAGAGGGAACTACGGTCGGGCCTTGAAGGCCATAAGTTCGATGAGGCCGGATAGCTATGACGGTATCGGAGAACCAGTTAGGGTGGCACATTAGTTCTCGCATATGGAGCGGTTATTCAGAAACGTCGATTGCACTGAAGCTAAGAGAGTGCACATTGCCTCCCTTCAACTTAAGGATGTGGCTAGCGAATGGTGGGAGAGCACTGGTTTAGCTGAGCATCCAGCGTTGAACCGGGATATGTTTAAGACGAAAATGACTGACCATTTCTGTAATACCCCAAATTTGTAATTCATTATAAGGATTAGAGTGTTATCCATGTCAACAAGAGCTCTTCCTTTTCCTGGTTCAAGTGAGGACAAAGAACTAGAAAGTTAAGCGTGCTAGGGCGGGAGTAGTACTAGGATGGGTGACCTTCTAGGAAGTTCCCGGTTGGCATGGGGACAGCGCTTCTAAGGCTGTGGGCCTTACAATTATGGTATCAGAGCAATGATTTTTAAAATTCTTGGCCTATTGTTAGGTTTGAGAATTTTCGAAAATTATTTTTGAAATTATTTCCAACCTGTTTTCCTTTAAGAAGGAATTTTCGGAATCTAATTTTTTTTTACTTTAAAAGTTTAATTACCTCTTGAAATTTAAATTAAAATAATGATTTAACTATTTGGGCTTCAAAAGTTATTTATAGTTGGTTTTAAATGGTGTGTATAAGCAACCAAACGGTAGTTTATGATTTTAACTTTAAAAGTGTGATTTTTGTCTTAGTATGAGTTTTGCGAAAATCGTATCACTAGTTTGCGAAACTAATTTTTCTTAAATAATTATTTTATTAAGGTTAATATATAGAGTTTAAAGGTATAAAGTTTGAAAGTATAAGGTTTATTAATAAGTGGTTTTCAAACTTCTACAAGCTTCGAGTGTTACTTATTCCTAGATCCATTCCTAAGAATCTTTCTTCATTTCTGGAGTAATGTCACATCAGTATGGCATTAATTGCTTTCTTAGCTAAGTTGGCGAGCGTTATCTCGTAAGCTGAGTTCTTCCGAAATTTCTTAAGGTGTAGGAATAAATGTGTAGGGTTAATGCTCTATGAGACTAAGAGTTATCTCTCATATGTGTACCTTGGACATTGGTTTTGATAAAAGTGTATAGGGGTGGACTAATGTGAAGTCCAGAATGCCTAGTTATGAGGTCATGCTGTAGGCATTGATGTGGATAGATTGTTGAGAAGAGAATGAATGTATAAGAGGGATAGTTCATAGGGAACTCGTTTCCTCTATTACGACCTTGAGTAAGACTTTAGAGTCCAGAGTTATGGTTATGAGATTTATAAGTGGATACGACCAGTGTAGGACCAATGGTTAAAGCTTTTTGAAAAGCCGAATGTACAAAGTCATAGGTATTATTTTGGAAGATCTATTCGAAGTTTCATTTTGAGGCCCATCAGGAAATGATGTGATTAAGTCTTGGAGAGATAGTAAGTATTCGTAATGCAAAAGGGGTTGCTTTAATTGGGATAGTAGATTGTGTGAGGAGTAGAAGGATCTTAAGTTAGAGATAAGTTATTTGAGTCAGTTAAACAAACCTTTGGGATGTGAGTCAGGAAAAAGGCGGCTGAGCCAAATCTAAGTGGACCAAATGATTGAAATTGGTAGGTTGTACGATCAGGGAATAAGGAGTTATGATACTTGTAAGGTTTGATATTTGGATTTTATGTGAGTTTGTCAGTTAGAAGGCTTAAGTTAGAGACTGAATAATGGAATACGTTAGGTTAATCTTGGATATACGGTAAATATCCGTAAAGCAAAAGGGTGCTCGATTTGGGATAATAAATCGCATAAGGACAACTGATTGCCTAAGGATTTTTGGGTGAATAGCAAACTCGACCGGTAAAAGTTGTTATGGTTTTGAAGGTCAATAGTGTGGCATAAAGAAAGTATGTAGATGATATCAAGTGGATTTGAGGAAAAGGTGACCCACGTTTATTAAGGTGATCGTATGACACGTTTGGGTAAGACGAGAGTATAATCCTATAGAGAGGATTAGTAAATCATGTTGAGTTAATCGGACATAGGCTATGGTGTGAGTAATTGTGGGATCACATGAGTGAAGATTTTGAGTTAAAGATATGGCATAAGGGCCAAATGTGAGTAAGGTAACCAATGTAATCGGTGAGTCGTGTATGTAAGGAGTAAAGTCTATATGACAAGAGAGGAACTAAGTTGAGGTATAGTGGAATTCTATGTATGTACTTTGAGGATCTGATCATCGAAGGAAAGTTAGCAGACAAATGTTGTATTCTTCTATTTGAGGACATCAAGGTCTTTTTGAGGAATAGGGCAACATAGCGATGTTATACTGGAGATTATAATGGATACTCTGAGCGAGACAATGGTAATCTTGTGAATGATCACATCTGTTCTAGCAAGAGTAAGGAATGTAGGCAGTATGTTGTAAGTGGAATCATGATCGAGTAAATAGTTCGATTTTTGGTGGTACAGGTTTCGGAAACCAAATTTATTCAAGGATATCGACTTAAGGAAGATAAGGTACATACTTTAGGAGAAGTTTAGAGAAAAGTGAAAGAGAAATATGTGTATTCTTATGCTTAAGGTTTAGCGAGTCTATTGCGATGATTTTAGGAGACAATTATCCTAAGATAATTAGGACCTTGAGGATGGTCACGAGTTAGTACAAGAATAGTAGATGGAAGTAGGCTATGCGAGATAGTGGTATGGTTGAGGAAACAAATCGTTTTCCAAGAGCAAGTACTTGATGCAATGATTAAGGAAGTAATTAAGGATATTTCAGATAGTAAGATTATGGTAAAACCGGTCCCTTTAGTTTAGTGATGCAAGTTTTGGGGTCGAAACTTTTCTTAAGGGGGTAGTGATGTAATACCCCTCATTTTTAGTAAGGGCATTTGGGTAATTTCCCAAACCCTCGACAATAATTATGAACGCGTTAGGCGAAGTTCGGATTTCTGTAACTCTTATAATCTCTGTAAAATTTCCATGAGTGGTATAAAATACATTCGACGTATTTTCGGGGCTTAGAATATTTGTTTGGGTACAAATATATAATTTCCGGAGTTTAAACCCATGCCAAACCTTTCCCCGGGCAAAAAGACGCAAAAATGCCTCTTCGCAACCGCGGAAGCATTTCCGCGACCGCGGAAATGTGCAGAATGTGCAGTCGGGCATGCGTGCCGCGTGTTCTTCGTCGCCGTCGATTTTCTGAGCCACCGTTGATCTGGGCGGGGGCTGCTCTCCTCCTTTGGCTATAAAAGGAGGTCGGGATGGAGGGTTTTGAGCACCCAAACATCAGATCTCCTCTCTCTCTCTCGTTTTCCATAGTCGTCGGAGTTTCGAGCTCTCGCCGGAATTCTTGTGGAGTCGCCGGAGCTCTCGACGGAGGTGGTGGTACTCGTAGGGTGGTGCTTAGGAGGCACAAGGAAGATTGGAGTCGAAGCCCTCGCGAATCGAGCCCCCTCGCGTCGTCGCCGGTGAGATTTTTCTCCCTTTAGAGTCGTCGGAGTTCATGGCCGCGACCGCGGACATGAACTGCCGCGACCGCGGCAATGACAAGGTCGGCCGCGGCCGCTATCTTTGACACTCACGGACGAAGTCCTCGACGGCCGCGACCGCGGAATCCCTGCCGCGACCGCGGATTGCCTTGGCAATCGCGATCGTGGCCTTGGACGATCCGGTCTTAGGCGGGACTTTCATTTTTTTGATTTCGTTCGTTCTTTCTTAGATTCGTATCATTTTATTGTCGAACCTAACCTAGGGTTTCGTATGGGTCGTTATCATAGGAAACTGTAATCCGACTTCCGTTCCCATTCCGGACCCAGAAACCCGTCGTCGCTCAATCGTTTGTCTAGACTAAGACAAGTGGCGGTTCGCTCTTGCTTAATCATTCCATGTTCCATTAATTATCAATTGCTTTTAATTGTTAATTAAATCGGAGTGAACTGTTATTTTCGTTTGGGAACAAATTTTATAAATAACGTGTTTAAAATATGATATTGTAGTAGGTTGTATATATTGCTAGAAACAACGCTATTATACTTGTTAATGACCGTAATGGTTTTGTTGTGGATTTAAATGTAAACTTTAATGCTAGATTAGCACGAGTATTCGTAGGAACGTTAATTCCTTATGAGGATTAATCGTTTCTTTATAACTCATTATTAGTGGACCCAGCCTCTAAATGCTTTCCAGATCGTAAACTTTCGTAGTTACTCGAGATCGTAAACTTTCGTAGTCACTCGAGATCGTAAACCTTCGTAGTCACTCGATATCGTAAACTTTCGTAGTTACTCGAGATCGTAAACTTTCGTAGTCACTCGAGATCGTAAACCTTCGTAGTCACTCGATATCGTAAACTTTCGTAGTTACTCGAGATCATATTAAAAAGCTTTAACATGAATATCCGTTTTGAAATTTAGATAAGATAAGTGCGGGTAGGTACATAATTAATGAACCCTCGGGCGAGAAGTACAACTTGGAAACTCGTCTGGACTTCGGTTAGAGTAAGTTCTCTTTCCAATCTGAATTCGCATTGTGCGGTGAGGTTGGTCGTGGACCCAAATGATCAAGTCATTTCTAAACGCTTGTATGAAACTATAACGTTCCCAAACAATTGTCATAATTTTCCTTAAGACTCAATTCCTTGGAGTCTTCTCTTCAGTGCATATCTAAATACTAAATCATTCCGTGAAAGTTCCGGGTTATATATCGTTCCTTCGGTTATTATTCGAGGGACAGTGATAGTAAACGGTTGCGATCCCTAGAACCATTCTGTTTTCACCCTTGCATAGTCTTTTATTAGACTAACCAACCGGGTTTTATTCCTTGTATGGTTGGTTGGTGTCATCCGTCCTATACGGCACATCAGTGATTGGTTCCCGAAGTCAAGGTAACCAGTTGAAGAAGAGGCTTGCAGACGAAGATTTAAGTGTAAGTGTTTTAAGTTGTTAAGTATTACTTTAATATGTCTTTATAACCTAGCTATGTTATAGGTTGATTCTTAAAAGTCTTCCGCTGTGTAATTTATAAGTCTTCCGCTGAAATTTTACTCTGTTGTAAAAACGCTACTCTCGTTTGATGAGGGATCTTTTAATAAAAGGGCTGAGTTTCATACACAAATGTCTTCCGTTGTTTAATCTTTCATTTAAAATATGTACGCATTTAAGTTTAATTGTTCCGATTAAAGCCTATGGTGGCTTTGGACGGTAATGTCTGAGGTCACTGGCATGTGACACTACCGGTATAAATCGGGGGTGTTACAATTATGCTATCAGAGCCAACTCTGGGTTACGAGTGGGCTTGGTCCGATGGACGGTCACTCGACCCAGAGGGTGGTCTTTGGGCTTGACGAGGTCATCAAGGGTTTAAGTGTGGGTGATTGTAATACCCTGGATTTGTAATCCATTATAAGGATTAGAGTGCTACCCATGTCAACAAGAGCTCTTCCTTTTCCTGGTTCAAGTGAGGACAAAGAACTAGGAAGTTAAGCGTGCTAGGGCGGGAGTAGTACTGGGATGGGTGACCTACTGGGAAGTTCCCGATTGGCATGGGGATAGCGCTTCTAAGGCTGTAGGCCTTACAATTTCTTTTCTCGTGCTATGAGGGAGGAGAAACATAAGGAGTTCCTTTACCCTAAGACCGATGGGTTGAAGGTGACTGAGATTGCAGCTAAGTTTAACCACCTGTTGCAATATGTTGGACCGGAAGTGTCGAGTGAGGAGCAGAAGATCTGGCACTTCCATGAGTGGACGAACCCGGATATCAAGTCGTTAATGATACGCCATGGTTGCTCTACTCTAGAGCAGTATGTGGACGCCGCCTACAAGCTTGAAATGACTCTAGAGGAGTCGGCAAAGAAGCGCAATCGCCAGAGACCGGCGCAGAGCCAGCCTCAAGCTAGTGGGTTTAAACGACCCACACCACCGTCGCACTTTGCCAAGTCTGGTCGGGCAAGAACTGAGGTGACACAGTCTGGTCCTACTCAGCGCTCGGGCCAGAGCAAGAACTCGATTCAGTGCTATAACTGCGGAATGTCGGGGCATAAGAGCAATGAGTGCCCAAAGGGTAGGAGGACGTGCTTTGCATGCGGTAAGGAGGGGTATTTGCAGACTTTTTGTCCTCAAAAGAGGCAGAAGGAGGCTGAGTCGCAACAAGGGTCAGTTAGCCATAACAATCGACCCCGATTCAAGCCTGTTGGAGATCCGAGTACCTCGATGCAGACTACTGCTCAGAACAAGGGGAAAGCCCCAGCTGTTCCAGTGGGTCAGGGTCAGCGGCTGTATGAGATGCGCGAGGCTGACGGACCCAACGCTCCGATTGCTCAAGGTACTCTATACCTCCACTCTACATCAGTTTGCATATTGTTTGATTCGGGTGCTACTCATTCCTTTATTTCGGAGAAGTGTGTGAGTAAGTTAGGGTTAGAGTGCAATGAATCTTGCGAACCATTTGTGGTGAATCTTCCCAACGGTGAACAATTAGTAGGGACCAAGCGACTGCCGGAATTTCCGATTACTATTCAAGGTCGAAAGTTCGAGGCCGACTTGATCTGTATAGTCATGGCTCCATACGACATCATTCTCGGGATGGATTGGCTGACGCGTCACGGGGCGGTAATCAATTTCAGCTCAAGGACAGTGACAGTTTCATCTGGGGGCTAGTTTGTGTGCAAGTTCAAGGGTCGTAATGACGTTGATAACGGAAAACTCATCAATGCGATGGCTGCGTGTAAGCTACTTCGACAAGGTTGTGTCGGGTACCTGTGCTATCTGGATAAACCCAAGAAGGATGAGACTTCAGTCCATGATGTTCCTGTCATATGCGAGTATCCGAATGTTTTTCTTGATGAGATTCCCGGTTTACCCCCGAATCGTGACGTAGAGTTCACTATTGATCTCGAGCTTGGAACCTCGCTAATTTCTAAAGCACCGTATCGGATGGCTCCAGCGGAGATGCAAGAGTTGAAGAAACAACTTGAGGAACTACTCGAGAAAGGATATATAAGGCTGAGTGCATCGCCTTGGAGCACTCCTATCTTGTTTGTCAAGAAAAAGGATGGCTCGTTCAGACTTTGTATCGACTATCGAGAGTTGAACAAGGTCACTGTTTTAGGGCGAAAAGATCGGATGACCTAAATCATCTTAGACGGGGTAACGAGTCGACCGGGTAGTAAAAATCAATCCAAACCAGATAAATGATCAACCAAGCAAAGAATAGATACGAAATATCTATGTAATTTGTATATTAATTGATGATTGAATCAGATCAAAATACAACTTATCCTTAGAGAATAAAGGATCAGGTCTTGTCCGACAGGCGTTTTGGAGATTTGACTGGCAGCGATCGGGTAGTATTCCGGGGAGTTTGAGCTAGAGCGGGTGTACTCGTAAGACTTCCGAAGAGTAAGTCGGTAGAAGCCGGGCGTAGACAGGCGTATCTTCGTTGTCTTCTTTGTGGTCTATTTATGGTAATCTTATCTTGTGTCCTTTACTATATTGTTTGCAATATCTTCTATTAATTCTGGGCTAGATCTTCGGGATTTGCTCTTGATTGCTAGCATAATCTATGTGTTTAATGTTGTTTTCGTTGCCATCGATCGAGCAATTAATGCCCTGGGCGAGATCTTCGGAGCTGGTCGAATCCCACGCGTCTGAGGAATGTCCGTCGCTTCCCTCCAGTTCTCTCTGGCCTTCGACTTTGTTTGGATCTTGGCCCAATTCGTTTGTTCCGACATCTTTGGAGGATGTTGGGCCCAACAATATCCCCAAGTTATTTTGGGCTTCACGGCAGCTGTGAGATGGAGTCCAAACAACTTCCATCCTGCACGATCTCCACCCTCCGATTAGGGCGCGACAGGCAAGGGCTACGTGGCGATCATCCCGCTTCGTGATGGGACGTTTCTGTGACCTGCCGATTCCCTTCATAAATTTGAATCAAGTCTTTGACGGTTTGGCCTCATCTTCTTCCTTTGTTTCCTCATCTGGTAGGTTTTGCTAATCTTTTTCGAAAAAATTGCTCTTCGATTCTCTTCTCTCTCTGTTTTGGAGATGGTTTCCAGTGAATCGTCTGAGTCGACTGCTACTCGCTCGAACTCGAGCAAGAATGAGGTATCCCCCCTTTTCCTTCTCAAGGAGGCTGATGCTCTGACGGGGACTCTGTCGGAGGCGGAGTTGGAGCAGATCCTTCAAGTCGGAGGCTTTCCTCCGGAGACGGTCGCAAGGTTGCCGCATCTAGACGAGAGAGTCGACGCTCGCTATGAGGGATGGGCTTGTTTCTATGCTTACCCGTTTAGGATTGGCCATACGTTTCCATTCTCCCCTCTTGTTAGGGACTTTTTAGCGACCCTGGCGCTTGCGCCTTGTCAGGTCATGCCGCAGGCGTGGCGGATCCTTAGGGTTTTAGATTTGTTGAATGTTCAGTCTGGGGCCGGTTTTAATTTCGACGCCCTGTGGTACAACTATTCTCTGGGGTCGAAGAGTTCTTCTCGCATCCAGTTGCATATTCGTCCGGGTCGGAAGCCTTTGGTGTTCAATTTAGATGTAAACGACCGTGGATGGGGGTCAAAGTTTTTCTTCGTCGAGCGTTCGCCTTTGGAGAAGGGGGGTGACCGTTCGTTTCTGCTGTCAGAGTGGCGAGTTGAGAGTACGTACTCGACTTCTCTTTGCCTGTTTTATGTGTTTTAACCCTTTGTTTAACTCTTCTTTTTTGTAGTCCCTGAGGCTGAATAGTTGGAAGCGGACACTCAGTCGGAAGGTCTGACAAAGATCATTCTTAGTATCCCCGCGTCGGAGCGGAAGTTCGTAAACGTCAACTTGTTGTCGACTTCCCATGCTACTCAAGACGTTATGTCGAATGTTTCGTCATCTCGGGTCAAGTGTGAGTTTTTGTTTGACTCATGTACTTTTAATCGTCTGCTTGTGATTTACGTTTTGTCTGTCGTGTCAGCGTCTCCGGCTGGTCGGTCGAGTGCCCGTTTGAAGGGAGTGTCCGGGAAAGGTCTGATAGAGCAAAGGCTGGCGGAGGTCAGGGCCTCGTCAAGTAAATCGACGCCGGCGGAGTCATCGCTCCCATCCAAAGTTGGCTCGAAAAGGAAGGCAGATGCTTGATAAGGCGTTGTCGTGACACCTATACAAAATAATCCTAAACAAACCTAACTAATGTAGTCTGGTAAGTAAGGGTCGAATTCCACAGAGAATCAAATACTATTCCAATGATGTAATTGTATACCAACAAGTAACCAAGGGGGAGGGGGGGGTTTGCTGATTAAAACCAAAATAAATAAACAAAATAAATAAAAACAAAGACTAATCAAATTAGGAAAATAGCTCAGCCAAACAAATATCCACACTTTAGATTGATAGATCGATCATTGATTATTCCTAGTCCTCAATACTCATGTAAGTCCTAATCCCTGTTCTGAATTAGTTACCAGTCCAACCAGTCCTGATAACCCTAACTATTAAACAAATCCCTACTAACCTTCACGATTTAATTCAATAGCAGCAGGAAGTTCAGGAATAGATAGATATATGCAAGTGTAGCAACCAGTCATACAATTGCATGTAATTAATTCTCTACACAAACTAAGGGATTTAGATTCTCAACCAGTATCCTCCAATCCTTAGTAATATGATCAATAACAATCTCAACATGTTGTATGGAAAAGGGGAACCAATAGCATAATACTAATTTCTCTAGGTTGTCAAGCTAGAGGGAACTATTATTAACAATCTATTCGATTTCCTAATCAACAAATCAAGGGGAATCGATATATGATCAATGAGATTAAGCACGAGAGAGAATTAAAACAATCATAGAAAGAGTAAATGAATAACCTCACAATCAAATCAATCCAAAGGCTTCAATTGTCTGTCTGGACAAAAGGTAAAAAACAACGATGAATGAAACTAGGTCTAACTTAATTGATTACGGCAACTAGTTAACAAAAGGTGTTTTTAACCTAATTCTAAAAGTGTGTAAAATATAATAAAATAACAATAATAAAATTAATAATAAAAATAAGCAATCCAAGATCAGTGAAAAAATAATCCTGTATGTATTCTCGGCTTCTCGGCCCACCTTGTCCAAGCATCAGCAACGCGCGGCCCAATTCCAAAATCCACCTGCTCGGCCCACCACATGCAAGCCCACTCCAGCAACAATATTCCCGCAATAGCAAATCGGCCTGCTCGGCCTACCTCATGCATGCATCAGCTCGCTGATGTCATGGCGACATCATGCCTCCGTCTTTTCCAGCTTCAAATCCCGCTTTCCGCTTTTCACGCGGCATTCTTTGTTTCACGGTGGGCCGGACTTCATTTATTTTGGGCCTTTCCTCCCTGGGCCGAATTTCTTCCAATTCCAGCAATAATTTGCACTTCATTCCAGCTTCCCCACGTGGGCTCTTCACGTGGGCCGAGCTACAATTTGGGCCTTTCCTTCAAATTGGCCGAACTTCCTTTCATTCCAAATTTCACGTGGGCTTGTCTAATTATTCTGGCTTCGCCTCGCAACAGATGGCCGCGGCCTTCACTTTTCTCGGGAATTTCTCCATCTCCGCAAGTGGTCAACTCCTCTTCCTCTGGATGTCTCCAATTAGCTCCTCCAGACCACTAAAATCACACTTCTCTGCTCCAACTCCATAATCTCTAATTGTGCTCTAAATCCAACCAAATGACGCCTCAAACCTGGTAACAACCCCTAGAAATGCACTACAAAATAGTGCCGATCAATGCTTCTTCAGGCTATATGAAGGTGGTGGATACTCCAAAGAAGAAGGCGATGGCTGCTCGTGGAGTCGAGAAGATCGACGCGGTCGGTCGATCAATTGTCGATCTTTTTCATGCTCAGGATCCGACTTTGAAGTCTGAAGTTGATGGCATCTCTCCCTTGGATTATATTGGTGAAGCAGGGTGTTCTGCGTGGAAGGTAAGTCATTTTGTCGGATCTCAAGTTTGTTCGTTTTTGTCCTCATAATCTGGTGGAACCTTGATTGTTTCGACTTTGTCTTTTTCAGACTTTTCAGTTTCTCTTGGGTGCGTATTCTAGGGTCAAATAGATGGTCGCTAAGGCCGAAGATAGGGCTGCTAGGTCAGAGTCCGATCTGGCGTCTTTGAGGACCAAGGTGGAAGGAGCTGAGAGCCGCTTTAGGGACGCTGAGCGCCGCTTCGCTACGGAGCTGAAAAGCTGCCAAGATGACTTGGATGCTTGTCGGAGGGAGCTCAGTGAGAGCTAGTCAAGTGTTGAAGAGAAGGTGATGCAAGATAGGATTAATTTTGGTCGGGTCGCAGGCGACGTAGGCGTTGTTTACGTGTTGAAGTCGCGTGTTGAGATGATCGAGGAGTTCGAAGAGGGCAAGAAGGAGACCTGGGATTTGAAGGCGGAGAAGGAGACTATGGACACCCTATTTCCGAAGGGGAATCCTGGCTCGGAGCTTTTCCGGTTGGCTGGCATCGGGGAGGACTCCCTGGACGAAAGCGCTGGTGAAGACGAGGCCCACTCTGGCGACACCGTGCCGATCGAGCCCCAGCTTTCTCCTGATCTGGCCCCTACTGAAGGTAACATTGTGAACCCTGATCCTTGACTGTCTTTCGTAATTTGTTTTGTGACCTCACCTGTGTGTGGGTAGAATGTTCTCTGGTTTTGGCGACCTGTCCACCATCGCGGGTCGCAGAATATGTTCGTGGATAATTTGAAGTCCTACATGTGTGTAGGCAGACAATGTGTTTTGGTGACCCGTCCACCATCGCGGGTCGCATGTATGTAAAAAATGCTTAGGTTTTTATTTGATGTAATATGTTTTACAAAGGGTTGAACTTTTTCATGTGTTCATTCGTTTCGTCGGACTCTTCTAGAGAAGTTTGTCGTTGACGCCTTTGATTTGTATGTCGAGTTTGCCCGTGTGCTCCGTTGAGTAGGGCTTGCCGTATGTATGTAAAGAAGGAGGCCTGCAAATGTATGTATTTATGTTTAGTCATGACTTAGTGTTATGCCGAGGAGGAAAGCAATATGTCTCTATTGCGTAAATGTAATAAGGTGTCTTAACCTTATGTATTGTGTAAGGCAAGCGGTGTGCCGACGTGCCTGTGGTATTCATCTCCCCGTGTTCCGATCGATCGTGTAAATGTAGTGTAAGCGCTTTTGTTTGTGACTGGATCCAGTGCGTATGTTGATGTTGTCCTGTACTTTAGGTTTTTGCAAGGAGAAATGTCCTTACTAGATGTGAGTACTCAGTTTCAAGAAATAGAATTGAGTTCGTAGCAATGAATAGCGCATGGCAAATGAAAGGGTGTTAGTGCCTTACTTTGCTAGTTTTAAAAGTGGTATAGCTTCAGATGTGTTGCGTTCCAACTTCTTAGGATCGGTTGTCCATCTTTGTCTTCCAATTGGTATGCTCCTTGTCCGACCACTTCTTTGATTAGGTAGGGTCCTTCCCATTGAGGTGCGAGCTTCCCGTCAGCCGGATTCTTGGTGTTCTGGAATGTCTTTCTAAGGACCCAATCGCCAACTTTGAAGACTTTGGCTCGAACATTTTTGTTGTAACTTCTTGCGACTTGTTGCTGGAACCTGACCATTCTTATTCTGGCTTTTTCTCTAGTCTCATCTGCTGTGTCCAAGTTGTGCGCTAGCTCGATGTCGTTTTGTTCACTCGTCTGAAGACTGTAACGAGCCGTTGGAACCAATAGCTCGGCGGGGATGACCGCTTCACTTTCGTAGATGAGTGAGAATGGTGACTGTCCAGTCGCATTCTTCGGGGTGGTCCTATCGGACCAGAGGATGAACGGGAGCTCGTCTGCCCACTTTCCTTTAGCCCCTGTGAGGCATTTCTTGAGGTTATTGACGATGATTTTGTTGCTAGACTCGGCTTGTCCGTTAGATTGCGGATATCGAGGAGTGTATGTGATCAATTTGATATTCCATTGGTCGCAGAAAGCTCGAGTCTTATGGCTGATGAACTGGGAGCCATTGTCGCACACGATTTCTGACGAGACGCCAAATCTGCACAAGATATTGCGTTTTGTAAATGAAATGATGTGTTGATCCTTTACCTCTCAGTAGGCTTCAGCTTCGATCCATTTAGAAAAGTAGTCTGTCATGGCAAGGAAGAAGACTCATTGACCCAACGCAGGTGGGAGTTTCCCGACGATGTCCATCCCTCATCTCATGAAGGGCCACGGTGCCAGAGTCGGATGGAGGAGTTCCGAGGGTTGATGAGAAACGGGTGTGTGTCGTTGGCAGGCATCACACTTCTTGGTGTACTCCACCGCGTCTCTATTCATTATGGGCCAGTAGTATCCGTTTTGCAGAGCTTTTCCCGAGAGGCTTCGTCCGCCGGTGTAGTTCCCACACTCTCCTTCATATAATGACCCACACTCTCCTTCATATAATGACTGTAAGATACGTCTGACTTCTGGAGTCTTGAGGCATCGTAGGAGTATCCCTGTGACAGATCTTTTGAACAAGACGTCATTTATAATATCGAAGGAGAGAGCTTGTACCTTTAGCCTTTTTGCTTCTATTTTGTCGTTGGGTAGGATGTCGTCTTTTAGCCATTTGATGTAAGGTAATGTCCAGTTGTCACGATTGTTGACGATGTCTTCCTCTGGTCGGTCACCTATCTCCATCGTGACAAGTTCCTCCAATGGTGTGATCGACTCCTTGGATGTTTTTGGAACGGCTGGTGTCATGACGTGCGCCAGTGGGATATTTGGAAATTCATTTGGATCTAAGACGGACCCTAAATTGGCTAGTGCGTCAGCCTGAGAGTTGAGATCTCTGGGCACTTGCTTGATGTCGAATGTTTGGAATTGGTCGATTAACTTCTTGGCCACGTCCAGGTAAGCTATCATCCTGTCGTCCTTGGCGTTGTACGACCCTTGTATTTGATTTACGACTAAGAGGGAGTCACAAATGACTTCGAGCTCTCGGACTCCTAGGTCGCGCGCCAGGATGAGCCCAAATATGAGTGCTTCATATTCAGCTTCGTTGTTGGTTGCGTCCCATTCGCATCTTACGGCCTGGGCTATCTTGTCCCCTTGTGGTGATTTCAACACGACCCCTAGCCCTAATCCTCTAGCATTCGATGCGCCATCGGTGTGGAGCTCCATTTTCCTGTTTCATATGTCGCGAACAATTGTGTTGCTTCTTTGGCGGCTTCTTGCTCTAGGGTTGGGCTGAAGTCTGCCACAAAGTTAGCCAGGGCTTGCGACTTGATCGTTGTTCTGGGCTCGTACTCAATGTCATAGCCGCTGAGGTGTATGGCCCACTTGACCATCCGTCCTGTGAACTCAGGCTTCCTCATGATTGCTCTCATGGGATGGTTAGTGCGGACAATTATAGTATGGGATTCGAAATACGGTTTGAGTTTATTCGATGCCATTACCTGTGATAGTACAAGTTTTTCTAACGACGAGTACCTTGTCTCTGCTGGTAGTAATGTTCGATTGACGTAGTATATCGGCGATTGCTTGCCGTTATATTCTCTGACTAGAACTGCGATTACAGCCGACTCTGATACTGCCAGGTACAGTAGTAATGGTTCGTCGTCTTTGGGTTTGGTTAACAACAGGGGACTGGCAAGGTATTTCTTTAGGTTCTGAAACGCAACTTCATGTTCTTTCGTCCACTGAAAGGATTTGTTCTTCTTGAGAGCGTCGTGAAATGGTTTGCACTTGTCGGATGACCTTGAAATGAATCTGTTCAGAGCTGCTATCCGACCTGTCAGCTTCTGTACATCTTTGACGCACCGAGGGGATCGGAGGCTGATGATGGCTTTGACTTGTTCTGGGCTGGCTTCTATTCCTCTTTGTGTTACCAAGTACCCTAAGAACTTTCCTGACGACACTCCGAAAGAGCAATTCATAGGGTTTAGTTTCATGTTATATCTCTTTAGTACCTTGAAGTTGTCGCAGAGGTGGTCGATGTGGTCCTCTTTCTTTTTCGATTTGACCAGCATGTCGTCTATGTAGACTTCCATCGTGTCCCCAATCTGATCTTTGAACATCTTGTTGACTAGTCGTTGATAAGTAGACCCTGCATTTTTTAGTCCGGAGGGCATTACTTTATAACAATAGATACCTTGACTTGTGACGAATATCGTTTTCTCTTGGTCTTCTGGTTCCATGAGGATTTGATTGTAGCCACTGAACGCGTCCATGAAGGATAGCATTCCGTGTCCTGCCGTTGCGTCGACCATGGCGTCGATGTGAGGGAGTGGGAATGAATCTTTGGGACAAGCCTTGTTGAGGTCGGTGAAGTCGATGCATACTCTCCATTTTCCATTTTTCTTTTGGACTACGACCACGTTGGCCAGCCACTCGGGGTAGTTGACTTCCCTTATTTTTCTTGTTTCCAGCAAGCTCCTGACTTCGTCGTCGACAATCTTGTTTCGCTCTGGGACGAATTTCCTGCGCTTTTGCTTTACAGGGGGGTGAGATGGATCTACGTTCAATTTATGAGTAATAATGTTTGGAGATATACCGACCATATCTTCACGTGACCATGCAAAACAATCAGCATTAGACTTGAGGAAATCCAGAATTTGTTGTCTGGTCGAGTCGTCCAGGTCCGACCCGACCCTTACCGTTTGGTTTGGCTTTGAAGGATCTAGTACGATCTCGTCAAGTTTTTCCATTTCTGGTTCGACGTATCGATTAGATTCTTCGCCGATCTGTGATTGATATGCGGCCTTATGCTCGACAGCGCTTTTCATGGAGGCGACGTAGCACTCTTTGGCCATCCTCTGGTCTCCCTTGATTTCTTGGACTCCCCACTTGGTAGGGAACTTGATGACTTGATGGTACGTCGAGGGTACCGCCTTCATAGCATGTATCCATGGCCTGCCAAGGATGCAATTATAGGGAGATGGGCAGTCTAGGACTAGAAATTTCACCCGTTGGTTTACTCCCCCGGCGTATGTCATAAGAACGATTTCGCCGATAGTGTGTTTAACTTTACCACTGAATCCGACTAGTGGAGTCGATTTCTTGATTAGGTCATCTTCGCCCAGGCCCATCCCTTTGAGGGCGTCAAAGGTCAAGAGATTGGTCGAACTTCCTGTATCGATTAGTACTCTACGTATCAAACAATTCCCGATAGATAAAGAGATTACCAGACCATCGTGATGGTTTTCCGACCCGTCGGCATCGGACTCGTCGAACGTGACTGTTGGGAGGTCGGAGACCTTGGTTTGTCTGAACTCTGGCATTTCGGGCTTACTGCCTTTGCTTTCTTTTGCATGTCGTTTGGCCGCGGAGTACGTGTTCCCACATACGTCTGATCCCCCTGAAATGGTATTGACAATTTTTGTATGGACAGGAGACGGGGGTTTATCTTATTTTACCTGATCTCGTCGCTCCATGGTAGCTTTGGCTCATTCCGAGATTACGTCAGGAAAGAGTCCCTGTGCGAGTAACCTGGCGACCTCTTTACGTAAGGCGATGCATTCGGGGCCATCTTACCTCTTTTCCATATTTGTCGAAACTCTTGACGAGCTCCGACACGAAAACACTGAAGTTGTAAGATTGAACCCTGGGGGGCAACGTTGGACCATCTCTCCAGTCTTGGGACCTGTCCTGGAAGAGGATTACGAGGGTAGGGGTGATGACGTCTGTCTCGACGGTTGTCGGAAGAGGATTTACGATCGGATTGGTCGGGTCCATGGGACGCTTTTCGTGATTCGCGATCTTCTTCCAAACGTACCTCGGCCATAGTTTTGGCTTGGACATCTTTGAAACTTTTGCACGGGTACTTGGTGATCTCGTTGTAAAGATTGTTGTCCTTGATCAGACCTTGTCGGAAGGCTTCGATGGAGGTGGTGACATCGCAATGGGGAATCACGACTTTTTCTTTATTGTACATGTTAAGATAGCTTCGGAGAGGTTCATTATACATTTGGGTGATTCGATAGAGATCACTCGACTGCCTTTCGAGCTTCCGACTGTTGGCGATTTGGATCTTGAAGGAATTGACTAGATCCGCGAACAAGGCGATCATTCCCTGAGGTAAACGCATAAACCAGGTCAGTGCGGGACCCGCGAGAGTCTACCAAAGCTTTTGCACATGACAGCCTCGCGGCTCTCCCTTGGAATAGATGTAGTCATTAATTTTTGTTTATAGAGAGAAATGTGATCATCTGGATCGCTGGTGCCGTCGAATGTCACCATGCTAGGAAGGTGGAACTTCTTTGGGATTTCGACTCTAGCGATCTCTCCGATGAATGGAGATTCCTCATATCCGCCCGACGCTTCCTTCTCGATCGGTTGTGGAACTCCGGGAATTCTAGCGATGCGATCATCAAGTGTCTTCATGTGCTGACTGGGCGTCTGTTGGACAAGGGCTAGGATGTCGGGAGGATTGGTCACCTGTGGTTCGTCGATTCGGGTCCCTGCTGACCCGATCGGTGTGGAGAAAGTAACATTGTTAGTTGAAAATGGATTGACCAGAGGAGTTCGAGATGTACCCTCAGTATGTCCGGGATGTCGTACGCCCGGGGGGTCAGTTCGACGCTATCCATGTCAAGACGCGTCTGGATGTTGCTATGGATGGGCATCCGCCTGGATCCAGAAGCCATTGATTGTACCTGCGACTTAAGAGACTCATTTTCACGGGTTAGTTGTGCAATCTCGGCCTCGGATTGGGTGGATAAGGTAGCCAAGGCTTCGGTCTTTTGGCGTTGCTGGGCAAGTTCCTCTTGTAGGGCAGTCATTTTTTGGGCAAGATCTTGGAATTGGTTTGGAGTAGGGTTTCCGGTTGTGTTTCCTTGAGCTTGGGTGTCCTCTTCGAGGCGTGGCTCCTCGGTACCAGTAGGTGGGTTAATGGTCATGGTTGGAAGGTTTCGAGATGGTGATCAGCAAGTTGCCCCACGGTGGGCGCCAAATTGTTTTGGGGCAAAAAGATCGGACGACCTAAATCGCCTTAGACGGGGTAACGAGTCGACCGGGTAGTAAAAATCAATCCAAACCAGATAAATGATCAACCAAGCAAAGAATAGATACGAAATATCAATGTAATTTGTATATTAATTGATGATTGAATCAGATCGAAATACAACTTATCCTTAGAGAATAAAGGATCGGGTCTTGTCCGACAGGCATTTTGGTGATTTGACCGGCAGCAATCGGGTAGTATTCCGGGGAGTTTGAGCTAGAGCGGGTGTACTCGTAAGACTTCCGAAGAGTAAGTCGGTAGAAGTCGGGTGTAGACAAGCGTATCTTCGTTGTCTTCTTTGTGGTCTATTTATGGTAATCTTATCTTGTGTCTGTTACTATATTGTTTGCAATATCTTCTATTAATTCTGGGCGAGATCTTCGGGATTTGCTCTTGATTGCTAGCATAATCTCTGTGTTTAATGTTGTTGTTGTTGCCATCGATCGAGCAATTAATGCCCTGGGCGAGATCTTCGGAGTTGGTCGGATCCCATGCGTCTGAGGAATGTCCGTCGCTTCCCTCCAGTTCTCTCTGGCCTTCGACTTTGTTTGGATCTTGGCCCAATTCGTTTGTTCCGACATCTTTGGAGGATGTTGGGCCCAACAGACACCATCAAGAATAAGTATTCGTTGCCAAGGATAGATGATCTGTTGGATCAACTGCAGGGAGCAAAATTCTTTTCCAAGATTGATATGAGATCTGGTTACCATCAGCTCAGGATTCGTGAGGAAGATATTCCGAGGACTGCGTTTCGGACGAGATATGTGTAACACCCCCAAATCTTAACCCATTTGGAAAGGTATTACCGCCAGTGACCTCAGTGTTCCTTACCGAGATCACCCAAGGCTTTACCGTTTAAATACAAATCATGAAATACAATGATACAAAATGATAACCTTATTTATATAAAACATGAGTCCCGGGATTACATCCCAATCCCGAATAAGACAAATACAGAGTTTAAACAAAGTACAACGGAAGTCTTATAAAAGATATTACAAAAAGGGTTGTGATCGTAATGATCACCTGCCCAAGGATCTCAACCTGATTAAAAGAAATTATTAAAACATCCAAAAACAACCGTCGTCTTCATAGTCAATCTAGTCTCCTCATATCTTCGCTCTATCTGATGTGCCGAATCGAACGGATGACACCAGCCCACATGCGGAGAACAATGTTCGTGGGTTAGTCTACTTGAATAGACTAGCAATGGTAAAAAGCAGAGTGGTTCGAGTGATCGTAACAGTTTACTATCATTGTCCCTCGAATAATAACCGAAGGGACGATACATAACCCGGCACTTTCACGGAATAACAACAAGAGGTATGCATAAGAGAAGATTCTGGAAGACTTCATCTTTACAGAAATCGACTCGAAAGACGACTCCAACGGAAATGAGTCTTTAAGGAAAATATGACAAATCTGGAATGTTTAAGAATCAAACAACAATGATTTAAAAGCTGATTGAGATGCTTCGGTTCACGACCAACCTCACCGCTTATAGTGAATCTAGATTGGAAAGAGAACATACTACATTCAAGTCTGGATCTTACAGAACCACATAACGATGATTTAAAAAAACTGACTCAGATGCTTCGGTTCACGACCAACCTCACCGCTTACAGCGATTCCAGATCGGAAAGAGAACGTACTATGATCAAAGTCGAGACGAGCTTTCCTAGCTGCACTATTTACTTAGCTGCACTACTCGCCGAAGGTTTATTAATTAAGTGCTCTCGGGCACCTTATCTTATTTAATTCCAAAACGATTAACACGTTGTAAGCTTTTAAATATATGCTCTGTCACGCAGGACATATAACCAAGGAATGAACTTCTCAGAGTCCAAACCACCACTATCGCTGGGTCTTGCTCGCCCTTTAAAAGAATGAACCTCACAGAATTCAAACTTCAACTATCGTTGGGTCTTCATCGCCCTTACAGTTATAAAGAAACGCGCATGGAACTCTCAGGATCCAGGCGTTCCTACAAATACTCGTGCTAACTTACAGTTCAAGCACAACCACAGTACAGGATAAATCCACATAAATGCCCGAAAGGCGATCACAGATAATAGCGTTGTTCTAACAGATATACAACCTATTATATGATTTTCCAAAATAGTTTATAAAACCAATTCCAGACAAACACAGTAATCATTCCAAATTAATTATTCAGATAAACAACTGATAATTAATGTAAATATGGAACGATGAGCAAGAGCGAACCGCCACTTGCCTGAGTCCGCAGATATTGAACGAAGTCTAACGACGGGATTCCGGGCTCGACACAGAGACGAATCTGTCAACTCCGGTACCTTCGGATCGACCCATACAGAAACCCTAAGTTAGATTCGACAAACAACAATACAGAAACTACGAAAGGACAAAAGGAATCGACGGAACGAAACCCGAACGAAGGCCTCGGAAGCCAACACATCAACCCGGCCAACAACAACTTCACGGCGGGCGCCGCCTCCCTCATCCATGGCGGGCGCCGCTCATCCACGGCGGGCGCCGCTCCTTGGCCACACATCACGGCGGGCGCCGCCCCATCCACGGCGGGCGCCGTTCCTGGCGGCGGTCGCCGTCTCCCTGGCGGCGGTCGCCGTCGCGAACGAAAACAGAAATACGAGAGGGAAAACTCACCCTCAACGATCGGTTTGGCTCGTCTTTCGCCTTGCTTGGCTTCTAGGCGTCCGAGAGCCTCCAATGCTCCTCTTGGCCACCGGAAACGACACTAAACGAGCTCCGACGATCCACTAGAGCCTTCCCGAGAGAGAGCGTTTTTGAGAGATGAGAGCTTGACAGCGCTTCCGCATTTTTCAGCCCCTTTCACTCTCACCCAATGCTCTCTATTTATAGGCAAAATTAGGGTTGGATGGGAGCTTGGGTAATAACCCTTGGTTAACCAACTTGTACTTTTGCCTCATGGATAATAGCTCTTGGACAATAACCTTTGGATAAAGAATCTTGTATTATTGCCCATTAGATAACAACTCTTGGGCAATAAACTTGTACCAATCTTAACCCGCGTTAACAAAAGTCATACACGAACGAGTACGAACTTCCAAAACATCTCGACTGTATAATTCTTCACTGAGAAAAATATTACAGAGACAGAGCACATTACAGAATGTCTTAAGCTCTCAGAATTAAATCCGACGTACCAAACGGACGTTCGGGAAAATTCCCAAAATTCCCAAATTAACCTTACAAAAATACGGGGTATCACATCACCTGCCCCTTAAAAGAAGTTTCGACCCCGAAACTTAGGTCGCAAATAACTCGGGAAAACGTCTGAGCATCCTTGCTTTGGTTTCCCAAGTAACTTCCTCTGTCCCAGGCTTGGACCACAGAATTCATACCGACAGTACGATCTTGTTGCACAGTTGCTTCACACGGCGTTCGAGAATGCGCACTGGCATCTCCTCATAGGTACCATTTGTCTCTAACTTCTCTCGAAGTATATACCCAAACCTTCTTAGGTTGGTATCCTTAACTAATCTGGTCTTCATAACTTATATTGACAACATCGAACTTCCTATTCGCTTTTGTAACCGCTTACAACATATAGTCTACCATCCTTACTTTCGTTAGAATAGATGTAATCATCCACAAGATTACCATTGCCTTAACCAGAGTATCTTTTACAAAAATCTCCAATGAATCTTCGCTGATATGCCTTATTACTCCTAAAGACCTTAATAATCTTTCATAGAAGAATACAACATATTTCCACTAACCTCATTTCGACAATCCGGTCCTCGAATATATACTTAGAAATCAACAGTACTATAACTTAGTACCTCCATCTGTCATACAGACCTTACAAAAATGATTCACTTGTTACCTTAATCATATTCAGCCCTTATGCCAAATCTTTATCTCACAATCTTTACTCATGAGATCCCACAATCAGTAATACTACAATCTATGTCTGATTACCTCAACATGATTCACTAATCCATTCCATAGGATTATACTCTTGTCTCACCCGAACGTGTTATATGATTACCTTAACCAACGTGGGTTACCTCTTTCCTCAAGTCCACTTGATCTCATTCGTAACCTCATCTCTATATATTATACCATGTAATCATTCTCACTATATCCACAAGGTCCTGACCACTATATAATAATGGTCTCCAAAATTATCATAACGATATTATTGTACCTTTAATAGGAGAACACGCATCTCCCTTCCAATTTCCTTAAATACAAAATCCCCAAGTTCACCTCTTAATTCCTTATAATCCCATTATCAACTCTTAGTAACCTCGAAACATAACATCCTTAAACTGTAATTCTTCCATTAAAGTGGCCTCTTCCTAACACAGTAACTTCACAACCTGCTCTTTCCAACAAGGTTGTACTATACGCCTTATGGATGGCTCATTCACATAAAGTCCAAATATCGAATCTTGTAAATTCCCAAGTGTCATAACTCTTTATTCCCTGAAAGGACAACTTCTCAAATTCAATCATTTGGCCTTAAAGTTCACTGCCAACTCAGGCCTCTAGTTTCCTCGAAACAAGATCGCAATAAATCGATTAGCACTGTTGTGCCTAATCACTTAATTTCCCTAAACGTGACATCAAATTGCCATAATAGACATCAATCACTCTCTGTCTAATTCTTATATCGCTTCTCTTAAGGAAGCCTCATAACTGACCTCAAAACGAAACTTCGAATAGATCATCCAAAATAATACCTATGACTTTGCACACTTGGCTTCTCAAAAGCAAACCTTAACCATTGTCCTACACTGGTCGTAATAGAGTAAACAAGTTCCCTATCAACTATCCCTATTATACATCTCCTTCTCAGCAGTCTGTCCAAATCAATGCCTACAGCATGACCTTACAACGAGGCATTCTGATCCTTATATAGTTCATCCCTATATACTATATCAGAACAAATGTTTAGGGTACACATATGAGATTTTAGCCCTCAGATCCCATAGGGCATTTAACCACTCACATGTGTTCAGACACCTAAAAAAAATTTCGGTAAAACTTAGCCTATGAGATAACACTCGCCAGTTCAGCTAAGGAAACGATTAAAGTCATACTGATGTATCGTTATTCCAAAGATGAAGAAAGAATCTTATGAATGGATCTAGAATTAAATAATAGAGTCGACCCTGGTGTTAACCATATAGGGAACGAACATCTATGCTACAAACATTACCCCTCCTCTATGAGTCCTGACAGTCCTTATCCATACAGGACCTATACTGTTTCTGGCACTCACGGGGTCTCGAATGAACAGACAAAATATGAAACTAGGGAGACTATTGACACAAGTCATCGCTCCCCATTCTAGAAACCTTGCTAAGTACTACCACTTGTATAAAGCTTCCCTTCCGTCGGGGTGACGTATCACAAATTCATAGGCGCCTTGCCTTAATCTGCCTCCAAATTTTCAGCGCAAACTCTACCGCTGCTAATTCCAGCTCATGCGTCGGATAGTTCTCTTCATAGGTTTTCAGTTGTCTAGATGCGTAAGCAATAACCTTGCCTCTTTGCATCAACACACATTCCAAACCACTCTTTGAAGCCTCACTATAGGCCACATCACCATCATTTCCTTCCGGTAGTGATAATACTGGTGCGGAGGTCAGACACTGTTTCAGCTTCTGAAAACTGGTCTCGCACTTGTCATTCCAGACAAACCTCTTGTGGACCTTGTGGAGCAAACCGGTCATAGGTAGAGCGATTTTAGAAAATCCCTCCACAAACCGTCTGTAATATCCAGCAAGTCCAATAAAACTGCGCACCTCCTTCACATTCTGAGGCCGCTTCCAATTAGCTACTGATTCAATCTTCTAGGGATCAACCATAATCCCATTCTCATTGATCACATGGCCTAATAAAGCCATTTTCTTGATCCAAAAGTCACACTTAGACAACTTCGCATATAGCCGATTATGTCTAAGGACTGACAAAGTAATCCAAAGATGTTCCTCATGAGCTTCCACGCTCGGGGAATAAATCAAAACGTCGTCGATGGAGACCACCACGAACTTATCCAAGTACTGTTGAAAACATCGATTCATCAGGTCTATGAAGACCGCTGGAGCATTAGTAAGTCCAAATGACATGACTACGAACTCGTAGTGACCATATCTCGTCCGGAATGCAGTCCTCGGAATATCTTCCTCACGAATCCTGAGCTGTTGATAACCAGATCTCAAATCGATCTTGGAAAAGACTTTTGCTTCCTGTAATTGATCCAACAGATCATCGATCCTTGGCAAAGGATACTTATCCTTGATCGTGACTTTATTCAGCTCTCTATAGTTGATACAAAGTCGATACAATCCATCCTTCTTCTTGACAACCAAAACCAGAGCACCCCAACGCGATACACTCGGCCTTATGTAACCCTTGTCAAGAAGATCCTCAAGTTGCTTCTTCAACTCTTGCATCTCCACAAGAGCCATCATGTACGGTGCCTTAGAAATCGGTGCGGTACCAGACTCGAGTACAATAGAAAATTCCACGACACGATGCGGGGGAAATCCAGGAATATTCTCCGGAAAACATCCGAGAATTCACAAATAACAGGAATATCAAGAATTGATGGTTCATCTTTCATGGGCGGATCCAGGTAGCAAAGGTACCCGACACAAACTTGTCGAAGTAGCTTAAACGCAGCCATCACATTGATGAGCCTGCCGTTATCAGCGTCATTTCGACCCTTAAATTTGCACACACACTGGCCCCCAGATGACACCGTCACAATTTTTGAATTAAAATCGATTACCGCCCCATGACACGTCAGCCAATCCATACCGAGAATAATGTCGTATGGAGCCATGGCTATACAGATCAAATCTGTTTCGAACTTCTTACCCTGAATGGTAATCGGAAATTCTAGCAGACGCTTGGTTCCAACCAAATGTTCACCATTAGGAAGATTTACAATGAAAGGCTCTTCCACATGAATCACGACCTCATCGGACACTAGCACTACCGACTCAGGGAGTACGGTCTTCACCTCTTCGGGTGGACTACCAGGTTCACCGACCTCAAAACACGACGAGGGAACCGGGAACTCAAGCCTATCTAGAGATGGCGGAGCCATCTCGGCTTCTTCCGAGTCCCTCTGAAGAGAAAGGAATGCACCCATATCCTTCGGGCGACAAGGATAGAGTTAGTCTTTCTAGATAAAGAAGCAAACTTACTACATCAGACTATATAGAAGACATGACTATGAACGGTTGAAAAAATGAAAACACCGTTTTTATTTTTAAACTCATAGCCTTTTGAAAATACCTTTCAATCAAAAACGAGTAAATGGTTTTCAAATACCCAACCCATTTTAAAAACTTTAGCTCTGATACCACAACAGTAACACCCCCAAATCTTAACCCATTTGGAAAGGTATTACCGCTAGTGACCTCAGTGTTCCATACCGAGATCACCCAAGGCTTTACCGTTTAAATACAAATCATGAAATACAATGATACAAAATGATAACCTTATTTATATAAAACATGAGTCCCGGGATTACATCCCAATCCCGAATAAGACAAATACAGAGTTTAAACAAAGTACAGCGGAAGTCTTATAAAAGATATTACAAAAAGGGTTGTGATCGTAATGATCACCTGCCCAAGGATCTCAACCTGATTAAAAGAAATTATTAAAACATCCAAAAACAACCGTCGTCTTCATAGTCAATCTAGTCTCCTCATATCTTCGCTCTATCTGATGTGGCGAATCGAACGGATGACACCAGCCCACATGCGGAGAACAATGTTCGTGGGTTAGTCTACTTGAATAGACTAGCAAGGGTAAAAAGCAGAGTGGTTCGAGTGATCGTAACCGTTTACTATCATTGTCCCTCGAATAATAACCGAAGGGACGATACATAACCCGGCACTTTCACGGAATAACAACAAGAGGTATGCATAAGAGAAGATTCTGGAAGACTTCATCTTCACAGAAATCGACTCGAAAGAAGACTCCAACGGAAATGAGTCTTTAAGGAAAATATGACAAATCTGGAATGTTTAAGAATCAAACAACAATGATTTAAAAGCTGATTGAGATGCTTCGGTTCACGACCAACCTCACCGCTTACAGCGAATCTAGATTGGAAAGAGAACGTACTACATTCAAGTCTGGATCTTACAGAACCACATAACGATGATTTAAAAAAACTGACTCAGATGCTTCGGTTCACGACCAACCTCACCGCTTACAGCGATTCCAGATCGGAAAGAGAACGTACTATGATCAAAGTCGAGACGAGCTTTCCTAGCTGCACTATTTACTTAGCTGCACTACTCGCCAAAGGTTTATTAATTAAGTGCTCTCGAGCACCTTATCTTATTTAATTCCAAAACGATTAACACGTTGTAAGCTTTTAAATATATGCTCTGTCACGCAGGACATATAACCAAGGAATGAACTTCTCAGAGTCCAAACCACCACTATCGTTGGGTCTTGCTCGCCCTTTAAAAGAATGAACCTCACAGAATTCAAACTTCAACTATCGTTGGGTCTTCATCGCCCTTACAGTTATAAAGAAACGCGCATGGAACTCTCAGGATCCAGGCGTTCCTACAAATACTCATGCTAACTTACAGTTCAAGCACAACCACAGTACAGGATAAATCCACATAAATGCCCGGAAGGCGATCACAGATAATAGCGTTGTTCTAACAAATATACAACCTATTATATGATTTTCAAAAACAGTTTATAAAACCAATTCCAGACAAACACAGTAATCATTCCAAATTAATTACTCAGATAAACAACTGATAATTAATGTAAATATGGAACGATAAGCAAGAGAGAACCGCCACTTGCCTGAGTCCGCAGAGATTGAACGAAGTCTAACGACGGGATTCCGGGCTCGACACAGAGACAAATCTGTGAACTCCGGTACCTTCGGATCGACCCATACAGAAACCCTAAGTTAGATTCGACAAACAACAATACAGAAACTACGAAAGGACAAAAGGAATCGACGGAACGAAACCCGAACGAAGGCCTCGGAAGCCAACACATCAACCCGGCCAACAACAACTTCACAGCGGGCGCCGCCTCCCTCATCCACGGCTGGCGCCGCTCATCCACGGCGGGCGCCGCTCCTTGGCCACACATCACGGCGGGCGCCGTTCTCCACGGCGGGCGCCGTTCCTGGCGGCGGTCGCCGTCTCCCTGGCGGCGGTCGCCGTCTCCCTGGCGGCGGTCGCCGTCATGAACGAAAATAGAAATACGAGAGGGAAAACTCACCCTCGACGATCGGTTTGGCTCGTCTTTCGCCTTGCTTGGCTTCTAGGCGTCCGAGAGCCTCCAATGCTCCTCTTGGCCACCGGAAACGACACTAAACGAGCTCCGACGATCCACTAGAGCCTTCCCGAGAGAGAGTGTTTTGAGAGCGTTTTTGAGAGACGAGAGCTTGACAGCGCTTTCGTGTTTTTCAGCCCCTTTCACTCTCACCCAATGCTCTCTATTTATAGGCAAAATTAGGGTTGGAAGGGAGCTTGGGTAATAACCCTTGGTTAACCAACTTGTACTTTTGCCTCATGGATAATAGCTCTTGGACAATAACCTTTGGATAAAGAATCTTGTACTATTGCCCATTAGATAACAACTCTTGGGCAATAAACTTGTACCAATCTTAACCCGCATTAACAAAAGTCGTACACGAACGAGTACGAACTTCCAAAACATCTCGACTGTATAATTCTTCACTGAGAAAAATATTACAGAGACAGAGCACATTACAGAATGTCTTAAGCTCTCAGAATTAAATCCGACGTACCAAACGGACGTTCGGGAAAATTCCCAAAATTCCCAAATTAACCTTACAAAAATACGGGGTATCACAATATGGACACTACGAGTTTGTAGTCATGCCATTTGGGCTTACAAATGCTCCGACAGTTTTCATGGATCTGATGCACATATGTTTCCACCAGTACCTGGACAAGTTCGTGGTGGTCTTTATCGACGATATCCTGATCTACTCTCCGAGCAAGGAGGCTCACGAGGAGCATCTTCGTATCACATTGTCGGTTCTTAGGCAAAATCACTTGTATGCTAAGTTGTCTAAATGTGATTTATGGATTAAAGAAGTGGCTTTCTTAGGCCACGTGATCAATGAGAATGGGGTAATGATTGATCCTCATAAGATCGAGGCGGTAGCCGACTGGAAGCGACCTCAGAACTTGAAAGAGGTGCGCAGTTTCTTGGGACTTGCAGGTTATTACAGACGGTTCGTGGAGGGATTTTCAAAGATCACTCTACCCATGACCGGGTTGCTCCACAAGGTCCATAAGAAGTTCATATGGGACGACAAGTGCGAGGCAAGTTTTCAGAAGTTGAAAAAGTTCCTGACGTCCGTACCAGTTTTGGCGCTACCAGAGGGAACTGATGGTTATGTGGTCTATAGTGACGCTTCAAAGCATGGGTTACGATGTGTATTAATGCAAAAGGGAAAGGTTATTGCATACGCATCTCGGCAATTGAAGACCTATGAAGCAAACTATCCGACGCATGATCTGGAGTTAGCGGATGTGGTTTTTGCGATGAAGATTTGGAGGCACTATCTCTATGGTGTTAGATGCTAGATCTTTACCGACCACAAGAGTCTCAAGTATGTGTTCACTCAGAAGGAGTTGAACATGAGGCAACGTCGCTGGTTAGAGCTACTCAAGGATTACGACATCGAGTTGTTGTATCATCCGGTCAAGGCTAACGTGGTAGCCGATGCGTTGAGCCGGAAGATGCCGCACGAGAACGTAGTAGCTCTACTCACTGCTCAAAACACACTGCACCAAGGATTGTGCGAGATTGATGTCTTGTATGATCAGCGTCGAGGATGCCTGAGTATGTTGGAAATTCAGGCTACACTACTTGATCAAATCAAGGAGAAGCAGGTTGATGATGTGATCTTAGTGAAGTTAAGTAGTAAAATGATGGATGGGAAAGCTCTGGGATTCGTGATTCAAGATGATGGATCACTCTGATATCAGGACCGAATCTGTGTGCCTGACATAGATGGCCTTCGTCAATTGGTGATGAAGGAGGCCCATTCGTCAGCTTATTCTGTACATCCAGGATCTAGTAAGATGTACAAAGACCTCAGGATGAAATTTTGGTGGCCCAACATGAAGTGGGACGTAGCAGAATTTGTGGTGAGATGCTTGACTTGTCAAAAGGTCAAGATAGAACATCGCAGACCAGGTGGTGAATTGCAACCTCTCTCAGTGCCAGAATGGAAGTGGGAGGATATTGCGATGGACTTCGTCACGGGGTTGCCGAAGACTCAGAGTCAGAAGGATGCCATATGGGTGATCATTGACCAGCTCACGAAGAGTGCTCATTTCGTGGCCATCAAGTCAACTTCGGGAACCCAGAGGCTATCAGAAGTTTTTCTACACGAGATTGTCCGATTGCATGATATGCTAAAAACCATTGTATCGGATCGTGATGGCCGATTCATGTCGAGGTTCTGGAAGGAACTCCACAAGGCCATGGGAACTGAGTTGAGGATCAGTACTGCGTTTCATCCTCAGACGGATGGACAGTCTGAGAGGACCATCCAGACACTGGAGGATATGTTGAGAGCTTGTGTACTAGATTATCCGACCAGCTGGAAGAACAGCTTAAGTCTGATTGAGTTCACGTACAACAATAGCTGGCATTCCACCATCAAGATGGCTCTATTCGAGGCTTTGTACGGTCGAAAGTGCAGATCTCCGATTTGTTGGGATGAGAATGCCGACAAGATTCTGCTCGGACCGGAGTTAGTCGAGATGACTGCCTCGGATATTACCTTGATCAGACAGAGGATGCTTACAGCTCAGAGTCGACATAAGTCTTATGCTGATTTGAAGCGCAAGAATGTCGAATTTGAGGTTGGTGACAAGGTGTTTGTCAGGGTGTCGCCATCCAAGGGTGTGTTCAGGTTCGGCAAGCGTGGGAAGCTCAACCCTCGCTACGTGGGACCGTTTGAGATCCTTGACAGGGTCGGATCTCTAGCATACCGTTTGGCATTGCCGCCGTCGGCGCATAACGTGTTCCACGTGTCTCTGCTAAGGAAGTATATGCCAGATGTGTCTCATGTGCTGAGTTATGAGGACATCGAGATTCAAGCAAATGGTACATACAAGGAGAGACTTGTGCGTATTCTCGAACGCCGCGAGAAGCACTTGAGGAACAAGGTGGTACCATTAGTGCAGATCCTATGATCCAAGTCGGGATCTGAGGAGGTAACTTGGGAAACCTGGGAGATTGAGTCCGATATGCTTAGTCATTTTCCCGAGCTGTTTTCGGCCTAGTTTCGGGGTCGAAACTTTTTTTTTAAGAGGGAGGTATTGTAATAACCCATAAAAGTCTCAACTGTTGTTTGTAAGAAAGACGTATTGGGCAATTTCTGTAATCTCTGTAAGATCCTTTTAACATGTTGATATACGTTTATTGAGAATATGGGGTCTTAGATTGTTTATGGAATGCTAAAAACATAATTTATCATGTCCTTGAGTAAGAACCGCGACCAAAGACCCAGAGATGCGAGCGCGGGAATACCGCGACCGCAGTTTTGAAACCGCGGGCACGATTTTGCTTTTGGGCAAACCGCGATCGCGGTTCTGAAACCGCGATAACAGGTCTCTGTTTCACCTTCTTCTTCCTCTGTTTTCCGAACGCCGACGCATGGGATTTCCCACGTTTTCTTGACGCACCGGTAGAGGAGGCAAAGCGGTTGGTCTCCCCGGAGTTAGGGTTGGGCTGCTCCTTCTTCCAAGCCTATAAATAGGCCCTCTTCCAGCCATTCTCTTCATCAAAATCTCAAGCTCCATCTCTCTCTCTCGTTCGAATTTGTGTCGCCGGAGTTTCTAGTCGTCGCCGGAGTTTCTAGTAGTCGTCGGAGGTGTCGTTGGCAGCCTTGGAGTGGTGGTGATACACGGTGGTGGAGTACAAGCCCCGTCATCATTGTCGGTAAGGCTTCGACGCCGCCTAACCTCGCGTCGGGATAGAGATCCGCGACCGCGGCTCCATCCACCGCGACCACGGGCTTGGCCTAGAAAACCGCGACCGCAGCCTTGCCCAGCAAGCACGATCGCGGCCATGGTAACCACGGCCGTGGCTCAGGCCTTTTTCCCTTCGCTTCATTTTGTATCTTCGTTTCGTATCGTATCTAACTTAGGGTTTTGTCTTATATCTAGTCGTCGTCGTAGGAATCCGTACTCAGATTCAAGTCTCCAGATCTCGAAACCCGATCTCTTCGATTCGTCTAAACTAAGGCAAGTGGCGGTTCGCTCTTGCTCACTATTCCATGTTTCCCTTGATTATCAATTAATTAATTGTTAATTAAGATGGGATAAAAGTTGTTGTTTTTTGTTTGGGAACAGATTTAATAAAACAATGTGTTAAAATATGAATCTATAATAGGTTGTATATATTGCTAGAAACAACGCTATTATGTATGATATTACCGTAATGGTTTTGGTGTGGATTTATGTATGAACTTACATATGTAGTTAGAACGAGTATTCGTAGGAACGCTATGTACCTTGCGAGGTCTAGTCGTTTCTTTATAACTGGTATTAGGAGGATTTTGCCCTAGTACTTATGGTCATGACCGTACCCTTATTCAGGGTAGGTGCACTCAGCTGGTGCCAACAATCGGGATTCATTCCCAAAATATCTCTCGTATCGAGATGATGTGAATTAAAAGATGTAACGTGAATATACATTTTGGAATTAAATAAGATAAGTGTTGTTATGCACATAATTAATATACCCTCGGGCAAGGAGTACAACGTGGAAACCGCCCGGACTCTTGTTAGAGTAAGTCTTCTTTCCAATCTGGATTCGCATTGCGCGGTGAGGTTGGTCGTGGACCCAAATAATCAAGGTTGTGTTTTAAACTTGTGTGAAAATTTAACGTTCCCAAACAATTGTCATACGTTTCCTATAAGACTCAATTCCTTTGGAGTCTTCTCTTCATACATTTCCCATAAGACCCAATTCCTTTGGAGTCTTCTCCTGATCATGCCTTTTCTTATGTTTCCGTAGAAGTATCGAAGTTCACCTCGTATATCGGCTATTATTCGAGAAGCGATGATTGTAACTTGATACGACTACTTAGAACATTTTTATTTGTACCCTTGCATAGTCTTTTATTAGACTAACCAACCGGTTTTTATTCCTTGCATGGTTGGCTGGTGTCATCCGTCTCATACGGCACATCAGGTAAACTTCCTCATCCGTGAAGGCCAAATCCCGACGTTGATGGCAGTTGACGTTTTAAGTGTTTTCCTAAGGTTGAAGATCCTGGCGTGAGATCGCTCAGTTCAAACTCCTTTATGGCGTTTACTTATTTCAAAGACTTCCGCTGTAATAAATATTTATGTATTTGGTTTGTTAACAGTTGTAAAACCATGACGTTGGTTCGAATGTTATTTGGGTAACTTTCATGATATTTAATAAAGTTTCCAACACTATATTATTTGTTATAAAAATGGTAAGCCTTGGGTGACTCCGGGAGTGTATTCTGAGGTCACTGGCGGTAATATTTTCAAAGGTATTTTGGGAGTGTTACAATAACTCGCTATTTGCACGCCCGATTTATTTTTTATGGGTTATTAGGACATTTTTTTAGTAGTGCCCCCTCTCCTCAATCGGCAGTGGCCAAATCGGGGGTGTCAGATATGTCGATGGGACGGGGGTCCAGGAGGCGGCGAAGAGGAATCCGTGGAGAGGATGACAGAGAGAGTCGTCGCGAAGAGTATAGAGGATAATGATGGATGAGAGAGGAAATAAGCGAGAGGTTGAAGACGAATCAAGAGAGAGTGACCACACGAGATCTTGTAAATGTGATTTTGGAAAGTGAATATTTGGGTAAATCAAATCCCTACAATTACGTTAATTTGGGTGAATCAAGTGTGTGTGCATTCTATTCTTTCTCATGTGCACTCTCTTACATTTAATCTGGGCCATTGATTCAATTCTCATCTAAAGGCTCCTATTTATACTCCCGTTTTATCTTAAATAATTGTTTTACCATAACTTAATTCTTATAAACAATCCACCAAACGTAGCCTAATTTATTTATTATAAATACCAACACTAAAATATCACGTATGTGAAGGAGGGATAAGCCGGCCGGCCCAGGATAGTGGGCTGGTTAAAAGGCACAAACAATACACTTAGAATGAGGGGTTTCATGGGCCTGATCTGGCCCAATTTTCTAAGCCCAACCTTAAATCTTTCTTTCGAAGTTCGAAATGATAGTAACAAAAAGCAGAGTCCATGTTCCCACTTCCCACCATGGATGAGATTGTAAATCACCAATTTTGTAAAAAAATCATTAATTATCTTTTTATTTTTCCGTCGGAACATAATCAATTTTAGTTTCCCAATCAGCAATCAAGAAAGAGAGGTAACTAGGTAAGGTAAGCTTGAAAGAAAAGAGAAATGACCTTTGTCCCTATCCTTTGTTTCTTTGATTTAATTTATAAAGTTTATTATACTATACAAGATTGTTTGTTTTAATCTGCACTCTATGTAATATCTACGAAACACAATTGTCGAACGTCTGTCTTCCTAATTGTAACTCAAAAGTACCGTGTTGTTCCTCTATCTAAGCCTCTTATAGTTTCTGGTAACTTATATGATGCTCTTATGTTGTTTTCATGTCATGGTGGGATATAAATGATTAGAATTAGGAGGATAGTAGGTGCATTAAATATTGCTTCAAAGATTGCCAAACTATGATTTTCAGGGAGTAGTACATTTTACTCAAAGCCTGCTCCCACTTCTGCACTTTTACTCTGTATATGATGCTCACTTGAATTCAATTTCACCACCATGTTGTTCTTTTAACCACATGTAAACTTATACACGAACACAAAACTCAAAGAGATAAATACCAAATCAAGATAATGGCTTGCTGTATCAGAGACGCCGATAGAAGATCGAAGATATCTCACTGGGCTTCCCCTGGATTGAAGGAGATCCTCCTCAAACTCTACAGGTTAATAGAGTTAAAAAAAAAGTAAAAATTTATGATAATTCTTATGACATTAAATTGATTTCTTTGATCATTTTAGTTTCATGTTAATGACAGATCTGAAAAACCGATGGACATGGATCATCACTTGTATGAATTTGGCTGGGTTGAGTACCACATTAAGGTGAGCTTGCTCAGGCTTTGTACTAAGTGTTAAAGTGTTTTTGGCTTATACTTTTTCATTTGTTCTAGGACAGTCTTCAATGTCGGATCCACGCAATATCTACGTGTCGATTTCAACTCCAATCCTGTCTCATGGGACGAAACGAGTCTCCTCTGTGACGCTAGAAACGGTAGAAGCCATATGCCCCGGCGTGGTGGAGATAGCTGAGCCACCTAGACAAGGATATGAGCTTACACTACGACTGAATTTGGATAATATACAAGGAGCCAAAGGTATGATCATCTCTTGCTCTTTATAACACTTACATAAGTCAGAGACAAGATTTCTAGCAACTTAATGTACTATGCAGTAATTCTAAAGACAATGTATACCATGAGCAATATCTTGTGGGACCGGTTCTAGGGTTTTGGGTCTAGAGGTGTGGGCTAATGGTGGTACAGTCTAGGGTCTTATAGTTGAGGGCCTTTTAGAGCATCTTTAATAATGATGTAATATCTTATGGACTCTTAAAAACGAGATTAAAAATCAATACAAGTATTAGGATAGAGTATCATATGCAAGGTATTGCTTTATTGATTCTCTCCAAAATTCTGACTTTTTTTTGTACTTTTTATTTATTTAATTATATAAGATACTCATGTAGAATATCACAATTGTAGATGGTCTTAGAGTAATCTGCTTTTTTGTTGTCTGTTGTTTCTTTTTCCTTTTCTGGGTCTTTCGGAAACATCATCTCGACTTGCTTGGGGTAAAGGGATGTACATCTTGACCCTGCCAGAGTTTCCTTGTGTGGGATATACTCGGTAGATGTTGTTGTTAGCAATATCTTGTGGTTGTATTGTACAAATAAAGACAATCACCATTATGTTCCCAAGCAATGTTTTTCAGCTCATGCACCAAAAACAAATTCTTTATCAGACAGCACAAGGATGATCACGAATATTGCTGCTGTACAATCTGTAATTGCAATCTCCCAACTGAAACAAATATTGTGCAACTTCAACTCCGCGGAGAATCAAGAGAAGACACCAAGACCAATCAAACTTGCTTATCACCCAAGAGAGCCCTTTTTCATTATCAAGCAGGTACATAAACTCCTTGTACAATGCTTATACCTCTACTTGAACCCTAACCCCTAAATTACAACTTCATTCAATGAACAGGCAGAGAAAATCACAGCTTTGCTTCCAATGCGATTTAAAGAATCCATAGATGTGATCATCGCGACATCTTTCTTCCAGGTTCGGTTTTGATTACCAAGAATGTTAGATTATATATATACATAACATACATAACCCATCTCATATCTGAAGTTGGGACATAACTTGTAAAGTATATAAGCTTAGTGGATTACTCATTTTATTGTCAATTGGTTTTAGAATGGGACCCCACTGAACTTATGTGCTAGGCTCATACGCGCATTTGTGCACATACGTACCTACATGCCATTGCGTCATGGCCCACAACCCATTGTCTCTCTAAAGTTGACATGGTAATAGGAGCTCATGGATGTGGGTAACTCTGAAGAATGGGCGAAGGTACCTCGATGCACATGGTCACCGATCCCTCCTCCTGAGCTAAGAGGGGAATCAATACAAGATTTTAGCACTAATGGAGGTTTTATATCTTTTGGTATACATAACCTATTCATGAGATCTTGATTAGTACTTGATTATATACCAAAACCCATGTTGTGAGACTAATGGTTCAAGATGGCAGATATTCTTCCGCGGCATGTTGAAGAAAAAAGACTGGACAAGACATTGTGGAATGTGTTGAGCTTCTTTGCATATGTGAAATCTCATGTCAAGGTATAGCGATTTATGTAAATTGGTTAGTTTGTGTGACTTTCAAACTTCAAAGTAAGGAAGAGTCTAATATAAAGGGTGTGAAAATAGTGCACCAAGGGATTTATACAAAGGAAACTTAGAAAGCGGTTGGAAGATTTGGTTAAGGTACACAAACAATATAACTCTGGCTATGCTAATATAAATAACACATCTTTCTAAAAGGATTTGCATCTTGCAGGCACTTGATCAAACTATCTTAGATAATGAACCTGATGAGAAAGCTCCAGGTAACGTCGCGGTTTCAAAATTGTAACAATGTATGTATATTCATATCACAAGTCACAAGTAATTGAGGTAGTTATATATGCAGGTTGTGGTTACAACATGAAACTGAAAACATCTTCGAAGCTGGAGAAAATCAAGAGAAGATGCAGCGATTTCAACACGAAGATCAAGAGAATCCGATACAGGATTAAGATCCGAGGATTTGGCCATTTTAGGCGTCGATGGTTTTCGTTGTCAAGATTTTCTACAAACAAGTACATGAGATTAGATTCAGTAGATGGAGTAGGTGCATCTATTTTTTGAAGGATGCTTGAAATTTGGTTCGTGTAGAAATGTAATGTGCATACCCAAATCTAGAGTTTGGATCATATGCGGAGCACTCTTACGGTGCGGACGTGCGGAGCATGCACTTTAGGGCCTTATTTGTGCACTTTAACGTCTTAAATGTGCACTTTTGTAAAAAAAAAAAATCAAGCATTTTTCTCAATTTTTAAAAAAAGTGCACAAATAAGGCTCTATAGTGCATGTCCGCACGTCCGCACCGTAAGAGTGCTCCGCACCGGAATAACTCTAGTTTAATTTGCAAATGTTAAGTACTCTTCATATTTCAGCCATTCTCCAAATAACAAAGAATAACTCTAGTTTAATTTGCAAATGTTAAGTAGAATACATTATGTGTATTTCACAAACAATATCATATATTGTAGAGATATTTTGAAAGGAAACAAATATTTTCACAATGTTTGTGTCACGTGGCAGAATAAATATGTTTCGACTTTATTATTGTATAACGTAATAATATGAGATTACTTTTAAAGTTCGTGGGCGATAGACTAGCGGCGGAGATATACGAACACAAATGCGCATATAAGGCAAATATATAAACCTAGTAAGGTTTCATCTTGAAATAAATTGGCATATATTCATTAAGTTTATGTATTAGGTTTTAATATCCACCTAGTCCCGATGTGGAATGGACATATATTTCAACACGCTCTTGCAAGTGCAACGAGTTTGACCCAGTTGGCACTTGAACAAACGGGTGTGGGGGACATCTCAATCTCTTTATAGTCATACTCAATTAACGTCCCAAAAAATGGATCTCGGACAAATCTGTTATGATACCGATAGACAGGGGCGGAAACGTACAAACACACATACATGTATAAGTTCAATACATAAGTCTAATATTGTTTCATCCTAAAACTAATTGATAATAGGATAAGTAATCTAATAAGCTTATATACTATGCATTGATATACACCCACTTCCATAAAACAACGAGCCTGCTATATACACGATAAAATTTTCCTATACGCACGACATTCTGTACGCCAGAATAAGGCGTATGCCAGAATACGGCGTACACTTGAAATACGTACCAAAAAAGTATAATTTTTGTACGCTGTATTCTAGCGTAGAAGAATTATACAAATACGTATTTTTTTGTTTTTCTAAAATAAATAAAATAGACATGTACGCCAGCCTAGGGCATACGCCCTCTTCTGGCGTACAGGTTAGGGTAAGAGGCCGCGCGACGCGGCCTCTTCTTCTTCTTCCTCCTCCTTTTTCCTGTACGCGAGACTGACGACGGCGATCTTCGCTCCTTCTTCCTTCTCCTCCTCCATTTCGCTCCTTCTTCCTTCTCCTCCTCCATTTCGGTCTTCTTCCTTCTCCTTCTCCGACGATGGCGAACAGTGGCGGTGGCGACCACGCCGGTGAGGCTCCTGGCGGCGAGATTGGCGGCAGACGAGGAGACGACGGTCCTCCAGGCGGCATGGAGAGCGCAGCGGCTAGCGGCGGTGCTCCTGGTGCTTCTGCAGAAGCGGCTGGCGAGTTTGTCGGCGGCGGTGCAGATGGCGGCGAGGCGGCGGCACCTAGTTCTCCGTCCAGCGGTGGTGGGGGCGGGATTGAGGGTGAACGAGGTGGTATCCGGATCCGATTTATCCGAGCCCGTGGCAGACGAGGAGGCGGACGCGGAGACATTCCTGTGACACCCGGTCAGACTTCTACCTGGGGTAGTCGAGAGGTATGAACGGAATAGAAATTTATGAATTATAGAACTTGAATTTATGAAAATTTAGAATGAAATAAGTATTTAATGTTGAAATAGGTATTGCATTTAGAAATTGTTGGTATTTTAGAATTTTTTTGTATGTTGTATTTGATTCTAGATTTTTTTATAAAAATTAGGTATTGAAATTTATATTTATGTTACAAAAACTGAATTTGAATTTAGGTATTGAATTTTGGATTTTAGTTATAATAATTAAACTTGAATTTAAAAAAACAAAGGAGTCTACTCTTCCAAGTTGAATTTAGCATATGAAACTAAATTTGAAAATTTTAGATATTAAAATTAAAATTTAGAAATTAAGGAATTTATGTTTTTATTAAATTGGGATTGAATTTAAAGAATTATATTTGAAATTAGCAAATTAAGATGACAAATTAGGTCTATATATGAAATTGGCATATAATATAGGTATTGAATTATGAAATTTATATTATAATGTTGTAGTTGTTTATGAATTTAAAATTTTGATTAATATGTTATAAAAAGGCTTTACAAGCCTCGATGCTGTCTGTGAGACGGCCCCGACGTGGCTCCCGTCAGCTGGCGCGGAGGAATCCGATCACAGCATCAGCTAGTCGGGCCGCTTCGGTGGATCTGCTTCCCGTCCTACAGGCAACACAGGACGTCGCGACGGGAGTGCATGTGGGTGCGACCAGATCTGACTCGTCGATGTCTTCGTCTTCCTCATCGACCTTGTCCATTGAGCTGGACGAGGAGGCAGTTGACGCGTCCCTCTACCGTGACTATTATGAGGGATTTGAGGAGTCTCCCGGACCCGCAGCGGACTTGGGGATGGACGAGGCTCCCCAGCAGGCGGATCCGGCTCCCCAGCAGGCGGATCCGGTTCCCCAGCAAGCGGGCCCCGCAAAGCCTTGGATGCCAGGAGGGCCCCTCGTTCCTCACCTCCTCGCTACGTATACGACCCACGTCGCCAGGGTCCTATGGGACATGACATTGGCGTTGGCACTTCCGGATCCCCTACCACCCGTTGCGCGCGTGGATGATACGGTACATCTTTGATTTAGTTTACGATTTTTTAAATAAAAATATCGAAAAGTTATATATAAATTTATATTTATAAGTATAATACTAATTTTGTTATTTCTTTTTCAGATGATGAAGGTTCTGAAGACGTACACCAGGAAGTCATGGCATTGGGAGATGAACACCCACATTACAGCGGCTCCGGACACCTGGTGGGATTTTGCTCAGCGGAGCCGTATCACCTCCATGAGGGAGGTGGACTTCAGGAGGATCGACGACGTGCTTATTTCTGCGTTCGTCGAGCGCTGGCATCCGGAGACGAGCTTGTTCCATTTCCCGTGGGGCGAGATCACTATCACGCTCCATGATGTCGCGCGTATCCTGGAGATCCCCATCGACGGGTTGAACGTCACCACTGATATGGCGGACCCCGTCGTCAGAGAGCACGTTTGCGCCATTACTGGGGCGAACCTAGAGTTGGTGGCCCAGTGGTTTGATGGTGGCGGTATCCCGATGGAGTCCCTCTTGCTGAGGTCGACTGAGCAGCTGTCCAATCCAGAGAGGGACGACCGGCGCATAGCGTCCATGTACTTGATGATGCTCATCGGTTGTACCGTTTTCCCGGACAAGTCGACGAAAGCCGTCAAGTACAAGTACATGGCGCTAGTCGTTGATCACGACCGCACCGGTTGTTATGCCTGGGGAGTCGGCGTATTGGCTGTCCTCTACCGAAATTTGGGTGAGGCGTCAAGGGCCAGGGCGAAGGGCATTGCAGGTTGCACACTTCTTCTGAGGGTAATTATTTATTTAATTTATTTTTGTAATATATGATATTATATGCTAACGGGTTTTATATATATGTAGGCCTGGATTTGGGCGTACTTTCCGAGGTCACGCTGTCCTTGACCTAGAGGCCATGGCGGATATGAGGGCCGCTCGGAGAGACGGGAGGGAGGCTCCTCAGGGACGGGATCCGGAGCGGCTGATTATGAATATACGTTTTGAATTTAGGAAATTAAAATTATGAATATACGTTTTGACATTTTAGGTTGCTTGGACACCGTGGGGTCAGTTAGACTTTACGACCCCTTAGTACGCTCCTTCTTTGTATAGAGGCATTATTGAGTGCCTCGAGGTACAGGAGCCGTACATGCCGGACCGAGTTCTCCGCCAGTTCGGTTACAGGCAGGGGGTTCCTGAGGATCCACCAGTGCCACGCGAGGTGAAGAGGCGGGTCGACTTGAAGTCGTACGTTTTGAAATACGACGACGAGCAGTACACATGGGATGCCGACCCTAGACCGACAATCGAGCTTCGGGACATGATCCATACCACCTTCGCCTGGGACATTGACAATGCATACATCGATTGGCTGGAGCAGATGTCACATCCGTACGTGGATGCACGGTCCCCTAGACAGGATTGTCCAGGTCTGGCTCCTGTCGTCCCTCCAGCTCCACCGGTGTCTACTATCATGGTATGATACATTTTATTTATCGCTTATCATTTTTTATGTTTTAAAATCGATTTTGTTGTCATGGAAATCTTTGTCCTTTATTCAGCGGACCCAGATTCTCGTCGGTCGGATGCGGCGTTTTTTGGAAGAGAGGGACGGGCTTCCACCAGATGTTACCGCTACGATTATTTCGTGGATTCAGGATTGATAGGTGACGAGGCGCCCATGGCTGATCCCCTATCGCGTGCCTCCCAGAGATTTACTGATTCACAGCACGAGAAAGGAGAAGGCAGCGGTAGAGTCCCCGACGATAACTAGATTATAGGACTTACATTATGCCGATTAGACAATTGTGTTTTGGATCATGTATTTATATTTTGGTTGTTTTGGTTAAATTGCATGTTATTATATAAGGGTAACTACATCAAATATAATGAAATACTATAGTATATTAGTGTAACTATATGAAATATAATGAAATACTATAGTATATAATGAAAATACTATAGTATATAAGTTAAACTATATGAAATATAATGAAATACTATAGTATATAAGTATAACTATATGAAATATAATAAAATACTATAGTATATAAGCATAACTATATGAAATATAATGAAATACTATAGTATATAATGAAAATACTATAGTATATAAAGAAATACTATAGTATATAAGTATAACTATATGAAATACTATAGTATATACGTATAACTACATGAAATATAATGAAATACTATAGTATATAATGAAAATACTATAGTATATAATGAAATACTATAGTATATAATGAAAATACTATAGTATATAAGTATAACTATATGAAATATAATGAAATACTATATTATATAATGAAAATACTATAGTATATAATGAAATACTATAGTATATAAGTATAACTATATGAAATACTATAGTATATAAGTATAACTATATGAAATATCATGAAATAGTATAGTATATAAGTGTAACTATATGAAATATAATGAAATACTATAGTATATAATGAAAATACTATAGTATATAATGAAATACTATAGTATATAAGTATAACTATATGAAATATAATGAAATACTATAGTATATAAGTGTAACTATATGAAATATAATGAAATACTATAGTATATAATGAAAATACTATAGTATATTAGTGTAATATGAAATACTATAGTATATAAGTATAACTATATGAAATATAATGAAATACTATAGTATATAAGTATAACTATATGAAATACTATAGTATATAAGTATAACTATATGAAATATAATGAAATACTATAGTATATAAGTATAACTATATAAAATATAATGAAATACTATAGTATATAATGAAATACTATAGTATATTAGTGTAACTATATGAAATACTATAGTATATAAGTATAACTATATGAAATATAATGAAATACTATAGTATATAATGAAATACTATAGTATATAAGTATAACTATATGAAATACTATAATATATAAGTATAACTATATGAAATATAATGAAATATACTATAGTATATAATGAAAATAATATAGTATATAATGCAATACTATAGTATATTAGTGTAACTATATGAAATACTATAGTATATAAGTATAACTATATGAAATATAATGAAATATTATAGTATATAAGTATAACTATATGAAATATAATGAAATACTATATTATATAATGAAAATACTATAGTATATAATGAAATACTATAGTATATAAGTATAACTATATGAAATATAATGAAATACTATAGTATATAAGTATAACTATATAAATATAATGAAATACTATAGTATATAATGAAAATACTATAGTATATAATGAAATACTATAGTCTATAAGTATAACTCTATGAAATACTATAGTACATAAGTATAACTATATGAAATATAATAAAATACTATAGTATATAAGTATAACTATATGAAATATAATGAAAGACTATAGTATATAATGAAAATACTATAGTATATAAGTATAACTATATGAAATACTATAGTATATAGTATATAATGAGCAATTTAATTTCTTTATATGAAAATTACATTGTAAATAAATTTTAGAAATTTAATGTATTTTTTTTACAAATTAACAATCTGCTAAAAATAATAATCGAAATATAAAAATATAATAAAGAAAATAAGATAACAAGATAATTCGCGTGTGAAATCCTCCCGCATGTCTCTGATCTTCAAGGCCGCGATCGCGGTAGTCTTAGCCGCGCCCGCGGCTTACTCTTCCTTCCATGTCCATCGAATTCCTTCATAGGCCGCGATTGCTGCCCCCATGGCCGCGATCGCGGCTTACTCTTCCTTCCATGTCCAGCGAATTCCTTCATATGCCGCGATGGCTGCCTCCATGGTCGCGATCACGGCTTTGTCTATCCTGATATTCAGCCAAGTCTTAAGAAGCCGCAATGGCTGCCCCCATGGCCGCGATCGCGGCTTACTCTTCCTTCCATGTCCAGCGAATTCCTTCATAGGCCGCGATGGCTGCCCCCATGGCCGCGATCGCGGCTTTGCCTATCCTGATATTCAGCCAAGTCTTCATAGGCCGCGATGGCTGCCCCCATGCCCTCCAACACTTTTCATAAATTACGATAAGTGCTCGAAACTCTTGTTTTGACACATTTTTTCCTTCAATAATCCTTCCTATTGGGCCTACTTGGGCCTAATTTCTAGTTTTTCAGTTTTTGACCCATTTCTTCAGTAATCCTTTCTATTGAGCCTACTTGGGACTAATTTCTAGTTTTTTCAGTTTTTTACCAATTTTCAATAATCCTTCCTATTGGGCCTACTTGGGCCCAATTTATAGTTTTTTCAGTTTTTGACACATTTCTTCAACAATCTTTCCTATTGGGCCTAATTTCTAATTTTTCAGTTTTTGACCCATTTCTCCAGTAATCCTTCCTATTGGGTCTACTTGGGCCTAATTTCTAGTTTTTCAGTTTTTGACCCATTTCTTCAATAATCCTTCCTATTGGGCCTATTAGGGCCTAATTTCTAGTTTTTCAGTTTTTGATCCATTTCTTCAGTAATACTTCCTATTGGGCCTACTTAGGCCTAATTTCTAGTTTTCCAGTTTTTGACCCATTTCTTCAATAATCCTTTCTATTGGGCCTACTTGGGCCTAATTTCTAGTTTTTTCAATTTTTGACCAATTTCTTCAATAATCCTTCCTATTGGGCCTAATTTCTAGTTTTTTCAATTTTTGACCCATTTCTTCAATAATCCTTCCTATTGAGCCTACTTGGGCCTAATTTTTAGTTTTTTCAGTTTTTCACCCATTTCTTCTATAATCCTTCCAATTACAGCTTCAGTGTTTTAAAGTTGTGTCATAGCTGTTATGCACAATTTGAGTGTTTTACAACTATTATTCGCATTTATGCACAACTTCAGTGTTTTACAACTGTGTGCTAGCTGTTATGCACAACTCTTCACTTGTATAAATAGTGTTACCCCTAGGGTTACTGAGTTCTCACAATTCCAACTGAAGCTCTGTTGTTCATCACCATTATTCGGTAAGGTTATCCTCTCAGCTTAGATCTTGTTTGATTTTTATGTTTATGAAACATTTATTAATGGATTTATGATATTGATAGGAAATCAAGCACTACATCGCATAATGGCATCTTCATCGTCAACAAACGCTGGTTGGCTATGCAATTGTAAGAGATCTGCGATTATCCGTGAGTGGCATATGCAGTTCAACTATAGAAGGATGTATTGGGGGTGTCCGACTATGGAAGGGGGGTGTCGCTTCATGGAGTGGATTGATCCATCCTACGATGAGAGGACACAGAGGGTTATAGCACAACTGTGGAACGAAAAACAACAACTTGCTAACCGAAATGAAGAACTTTGTAAGAAAACTGAAGAACTTGTTAAGAACAATGAAGAACTTGTTAAGTTGCTTCCCATTCACACAAGGTTTATGCGCCTTAAGGAACAAGGGAAGTTAGCGATGGGCAAATCTAAGTATGAGAAGTTATTATCGCTCTTGTAATATGTTTTATGTATTGACATTTAATGTAATGTAATGGTTAGGGCAAAGAGAGATACAAAGACAATTTTTGTAGTGTACAAAGAAACTGCCTTATGTTGGGGCTTGTTTGGTTAGGGCAAAGCTTCTTATAGGGTTTGTTTTGGATTTTATGTATGTTAAGAAAACAGATATATTATCGGGATTTTCAAATTGAGATTAAACAAGTAAATCAGACCCAAATGTGAAGTTGATATCTGCTCTTAAAATAAATTACATCTGAAATTATATCTAAAATTACATCTGAAATATAATCTACATCTTAAACTACACAGGAGGATCTGGAGGACGGTTATATCTAATGCGATAATCCCGAAATAGTTGAATCCTCGACTGAAATTGAGAGTCCCAACCATCGACACTTGGGTGTTTGAATCGACGCCAAGCGTACGGAGGGAGAGGTAGTGGACAACCATCCTTCAGCGACACCTACATAGAAAACACAAAATATGATCGAGCTTTGTGTTTTAGGGTAAGCACACACATTACTAGCTATTTAAAAACAATAACTATACCGGTACGAAGTGGTTTCGGTTTCCTACGAGGGCCATCGTCAATATCTGTGTTGGAGGGCCGAGGCTTTTGTCAGAGGCCCTCATTGGTAAGCACAAGCACGGGCCATCCTAGGATAATAGGACAAGAGAAACTTGGTATAGCGTGGCAAACACTAAACCAATCATCGGCATGTCGAGCCAGTACTCCTCGCTGCAAGGACTGATGACATAGTTGACCCAAAATATAAGGTCCTCGTAAGTGATCCCCGGGTGTAGTACGGGCAAGATGGGCATGTACACATCTCTGTTGTCAAACAATTCGCCTGCCACCTGCATTCGAACCATAGGGTATGCAGTCTCTTCTGATCCCAACAATACAGCCAGTGTCCGATATCCACAATGCCCGTCTGGACATACATCTGTGGCCCCGTTAATGTACGGAAACCAAAAGTAATCCACATTCTTAACCCCAAAGTTCAACCCCATATAAATCATGGGTTTTTCAGGGAGCTGCTGCGATCCTGTCCCTTCGGATTGGCTCCCTTGGGTCCCAATGCCCGGCGAAGCTCCACTTGGTCCCTTCTTGCCACGACCCCGACCTCTACCTTGGCTTCCACTGTCCTTCTTCTTCTCAATCTCATCTAACTCAGCCTTCCGATGCTCAAACAAGCTCGGCCCCCTCTTGGTGTCGTACTTTGTCGAACCCTTTGGCCTTCCTTTTGAAATGATTCTCGTGGGATCCTGCATCGAAGTTTCATGCGGGTGCTGCGTGTCCCAGAACAACTCGGTGATTTGGTCTATTTGGTCGTTTCTCAATGTTTTAGCGCGCCACATGTCATCCATTATCTTCCATCTCAACTCTTGAACACACATCTGTTTTGTGTCCTCAACTGGATCTTCTTTCGTGTAAATCCTATCCCATTGCAATTGCTTCCAGAAGCGGTGTATCTCACTCGGCATGATCGGCGTCTCATTAATGATGGCATTTGTGATTCTGTGGACACACGGCAGGCCGAAGCAGTCTCTCATCCAATGATCATCACAATCCTCAGGGAAATCCTCCTCCTCTATCTGCTTATACAAATTAAACAACACTCCCAAGCACCTATCCGACACTTTGAAGAATAGCCTTGAAAACAACACTCTTATTTCTGGCGGCACACCATCAAACACCGTTGGTGTTTTGGTCCGTGACATCTCTATGGTCGCACGCACCTGCCCAATTTGACCCTCGATCGCATGGTGGATCCTCACTACCATTCTATTAAAACCACCAATGCTAGAATTCAGAATTTTCTTCAACACGTGATGCATACCCTCAACCCTATCAAAACACATGAAAAGCATTGCGTTAGTCCCACATTGAGCCCTGAACCTAGAAACTACTGAACATTGTACAAGGGTTACCTGTTTGTAGTCCTTGTGAAGAAGTGAAGATGATGATCAGTCCACGCTCTCACTATACTTTCCTTGTGAGGATTAGTCCACGTCTTCTCAATGTATCGAACGAGGCCACTCTTCCACGATGTCCTCAATTTCTCAAGCCTCTCTTTGTAGCTTTCCTCTGTAGTTGAACACCAAAGTGCCCAACATTGGCCGCAAAACCTTTTCACTTGTTTTTTATCCTTCAATATTGGGGAAGCATATGCTTCTATGTTGTGCTTAATATGCACCCAACACAATAGGTGTTTTACTTCATCTTTGAAAACTATCCAAATTGCATTAATGAGGGCCTTCTCTCGATCAGTCATTATGGCGGTCGGCATAACACCCGCATCTTTAAACAAGCGCAAAAGTTTCTCCATTATGAACTTGTAATGCACAACTTCTTCTTGCCGTGTAAATGCATACGCAATGTTGAAAGTCTTGTGTGTGCAAGTGAAACCGACAATCTCCACCAATGGCATGTTATACCTGTGGATGAATGTAAGAAAACAAATGAATGTAAGAAGTCATAAAATATAAGATATAATTCAAATCGATGATATAAATCACTACTATTAAATTGTGTTGAAAATGTAACACAAATCCATCACGTACCTATTTGTCTTGTATGTGGCGTCGATAATTACCACGTATGAGAACATCTTCAATAGGTGGAGCGAGTCCGGGTGAGCAAAAAATAGGATATCAATCTCTTTCGTAGACAACTTTCTAAGAGGAAATACCCGGTAACTATTTTGTTGCAAAAAGTTCAGAGTCCATTGCGTAACCGTCAATTCCCCACGATCTTCGTAATGCATCTTCTGCAGAAAGTTGGAAACTTGTTTCATGGATGTCACATTTCCGGGGAAGAAGGTCCTCAACTCCGCAACAATAGTCCTAGGCGTCACGAACGCATCGCCCAAACTTTTGGCAAGGCGCTCCTCATCCGGGGTCATTCTGCCCATGTATGCATGCCCAAGAAAGCTAGTCGGAAGCTTATGGTTGTGGCATCCATCTATCACATTCATGATCCATTTATGAGTCACTTCCCCTGGCTTCTTCTTCAATCTAACACCACACAACTCAAATGTGCATCCGGACTTCTTCGAATTTGTTTTACGAATTACCTCAACATCCTCTTCTGAGTCACTACCTTTCTTTCTCCCCGATCTATATTCACCAAATTGCTCGCACGTCAAACTAACACTTCTGACATTTGAGTTACGAATGACTAAAACCATCATCAAATCTTTGGCCCTATTCTTAACCCACTCAATCAATTCCTCTCGGCTATCCCACTTCAGATTGTTACAAAATTCATCTCCATAATCTTTCCCCTATACATGTTTACATAATCAATAATGTTACAATATATGGATTGCGATTTGTGAAATTTATATGTTTGTAGCTAACCAATATTAACTATAAAACAAAACTACAATTGTAATACATAACTAAACTAAAGAAAAACAATTTGATAGCTTATCTCACTAAATCATCATCATCATCTTCTCCATTACCATGTTCTTTTAACATATATGAAAATAAATATAGGACTTTTAACATATATCAAATTCACAACAATTATCAACTTCTTCACTACTACTAAATACTAATCTTTTAACATATATCAAAACAAATATAGGCCTCTACCGCTAAATCGTCATCATCTTGTCCACTATAACTAAATACTAATCTTTTAACATAATAAATATAGGCCTCTACCGCTAAATCGTCATCATCTTGTCCACTATAACTAAATACTAATCTTTTAACATAATAAATATAGGCCTCTACCGCTAAATCGTCATCATCTTGTCCAATATAACTAAATACTAATCTTTTAACATAATAAATATAGGCCTCTACTGCTAAATCGTCATCATCTTGTCCACTATAACTAAATACTAATCTTTTAACATAATAAATATAGGCCTCTACCGCTAAATCGTCATCATCTTGTCCACTATAACTAAATACTAATCTTTTAACATAATAAATATAGGCCTCTACCGCTAAGTCGTCATCATCTTGTCCACTATAACTAAATACTAATATTTTAACATAATAAATATAGGCCTCTACCGCTAAATCGTCATCATCTTCTCCACTAATTTCAATTCTAATCATTCCATTATTAACTATACGTACTTAAGCTATATTAATTATAAATAATTTCAATCTTAATCATTCCATAATTACTAACCTCGAAATTTTCATCGTCGAAATCTTGATCGTCGTAATCTTCATTCTCTTCTCCACTACTACTCCAATATGTGTTTTCATTATATGCCATTTTTGTAAGATTTGTTGTTTTGGATTTAGAAAATGAGATTGGCTTGCTATTTTATAGGGCACAAAATAGCCGTTGGAATAACGGCTAATTCTGTACGCCATATAAGGGCGTACGCTAGGGGCTGGCGTACAGGCCATTTCCAACGGCTATTTTCCTGTACGTTGTATTTTAGCGTACGCTAAAATACAGCGTACATGTTTAAGTGCTGAATTTCAAATAATTATACCGTTTTCATGTTGTACGCCCATTGATTGCGTACGCCAGTTTTTGGCGTACAGAATGTCGTGCGTATAGACAATTTTTGTCGTGTATATAATAGCAGCCTAAAACAAGCATATATACCAGCAAATGTAATATTAACAAAGTAATGACTTGTATATATAGGGGTGGTGGGTCATGATACAGACAATCTCTCGCGTTATGTGTCGCTTCAGGTTTGGGTCAATATCGTGTACGACGGAAGATCGAGTATATATGAACGGGTCAGTTCGATAAGGGTCGAATCTTCAATTAGTAGATAAGTCGGGTTATAGAGTCAATTCGTCAAGTTATTTTGGATTTTTTTTAGTTGAGTTTTGGTTAAATTGGTTTTCAATTGAGTCAGATTTTTTCATTTTGATTGAATCATGTTTCGATTGGATTGGGTCTCAGTTATATCAAACTTTTTAACTAGATTTCGATTGAATCGAGCTTTGTTCAATTGGATTTCTAACAATCGGATATAGGTTGGATCAAATTTTAGTTCAATTTAATTTAGATTGAATAGAATTTCAGATTGTGGAACCTTTATTTCTACAATTTAGCGTTTTATTTTGTAGCGTGACTTTTTTTTTTGATGGAAAGAGAGGTGGCATTCTCAAAGGATAAATAGATGAAAAGGCTACTTGGCCACAAGGCGGGGTGTAGTAAGACCCCTCACAACGTTTGACAAAATCAAAGACACCCGATCGGGCGAAAATTCTAATACATGAAAGCCTAGAGGGAACTCAAAAGCAAAGGAAGCAAGTCGGTCAGCGACCGAGTTTGCTTCCCTAAAGATGTGTCGGAATTGGATTACCCAATCCCTACCGAGGAAGCCTTGCGCCATAGAGACGAGGCTGCGCAAAGGGTGGCAACGATCCATAGGTTTGTTTAGTAACAGAAACGCCACCTGCGAATCTGTTTCTAAGCAAACCCTCCTGTAGCCCCTATCCCAAGCGAACTTGAGACCTGAAATGATACCCCATAATTCCGCCTTAGTTACCGAGCAAATACCAATGTTATGAACAAAGCCACCAATCCATGTCACATGGTCATCCCTGCAAACTCCTCCAGCAGCTGCGCGCGATTCAACAACCGCCCCATCTGTATTGAGCTTAATCCATTGGGCTTGCGGGATCCGCCATCGCACAAGCACTTCTTCTCTCTGACCCATGTAATTCTGGTTGCCCTTTATCCACAGGTCACAGTAGGCCTTTCCCTGATTGAGGATGTGGGCAGCTTTGTCACCCCTGAACATGTCCCTACCAAAGACCCATGTGTTGCGCCACTTCCAAATAAGCCACAGTGCTGTTGCAAAGATGCTAGCCCAATCACTCCCATCCCCAGATTCTGACGCATCCATTGAGCAAAGTTGAGATCAAAAAACTCTGCCCAGTCGAGTGGCGGTTAGATACCGCTCCAAACTTGCTTCGTTTGGGGACAGTCTCTGAGTAGGTGAAACAGCGTCTCTGGATTGTTCGGGCAATAGGGGCAATCCTCTTCCTCGCTCATGTGTCTTCTTTTTCTTTCAGCATTCGTGAGTACTCCACCTCGTAAAACAGACCAAGTGAAGAATCTGATTCTTTCCTGAACTTTGAGCTTCCAAATACGCTTGAAGAAGGTGGTGTCCACCTCCATGGAGTGGTTGTGATGTTACAGTAGACTGTATGCAGAGGATACACTGAAGTTTCCATCCCTGCTTCCTTTCCACCAAATGGTGTCCGGATTCAATCCCTCTTCGTCAATTGCCAACGCAGCAAGTTCAAGAATAACCTTTGATGGGAGGTGTTGGCTGAAAAGCTCCCAATTCCATCCTATTCCCGGGATCCAGAACTGACAGACCGACTTCTCCATGAGGTCCTGGTTAATTTCATTCATGGCCAAACTTTCAAGGGCATGGTCGCCAAGCCAGAGGTCCTTCCAGAACCTGATCGACTTGCCATCACCCAGCTGCCATTTGGTGCCCGGAACGATGACTGCATTGACTGCTTTGTGAATGCTACGCCACACCGACGACGGGGAGCTTTGCACTGCTTGCGAAGGTCTGATGTACTTGTGTCGGATCACCTTGCCCCATAAGCTGTCATTGTTAATAAGGAAGCGCCAAGCAAGTTTCCCCGTGAGCGCGAGATTTAAGGCCTCTATGCTTTTCAGTCCAAAGCCCTCAAGGCTTCTTGGTTTGCAGATTTCCTCCCAACGCATCATGTGCATCTTTTTCCTGTCCCCCCAGCTGCCCCAGACAAAGGATCTCACAGCTTTGTCAATCTTATGGCACACCGACTTGGGAATGTTCACGGCTGCCATGGTATACACTGGTAATGATTGAATCACCGACTTGGCTAGTGTAACTCTCCCAGCAAGAGTGAGGTGGCGACCTCTCCACCCTGACAATCTTCCATATATTTTTTGTAGAAGAGGTTCAAAGGTGTTCTTATCAATTGCTTTATGCAGAAGCGGCATGCCCAAGTAGACTCCCAGGTCAATCATAATTGTAACACCACTTTCTCGCTGGAGCATCTGCCTAACTTCTTCACTGACGTTCGACGAGACGAACAATTTGGATTTTGTTGGATTGACCTTCTGCCCTGACGATCTACAGAATAAATCGAGACATTGATTGATGATCCTCACTTGGGAAACTGAGGCTTTGCCCATCAGCAAAATATCGTCAGCAAAAAGAATATGTGATATGGGGGGTCCTCCTCTAGAGATGTGTATCGGTTTCCACTACCCATCCTCCACCACTTTCATGATCATCTGGCTGAGCCGTTCGATACACAGCACAAAGATGTAGGGAGAGATAGCATCCCCCTGTCTAATACCCCTCGTCGGCCTAATGTTCTCTGTTTTTTCACCATTCCAAAGCACATCCAAAGTTGACGATGAAATGCACTCTTCGATCCAATTCACCCACTTTTCTGAGAATCCCGCATCAAGTAGAGTATCCACAATGAAATCCCAGCGGAGGCGATCATAAGCCTTCTTCAGGTCGATCTTGAGGATCATCCAGCCTTTCCGGCCTCCCTTGTATCTCATGGAATGGACAACTTCCTGTGCAAGAACAATATTGTCCGTGATGAGTCTTCCTGGGAGGAAGCTGCCTTGCATGGGGCCGATGAGGTCAGGCAGCATATGCTTCATTCTGTTGACAAGCACTTTAGTGATAATCTTATATAGGACATTGCACAGACTGATCGGCCTGAAGAGGCTGATTTTGTCCGGATTTGACACCTTGGGTATCATCGTAATAAGGGTATCATTCATCCCCTCAGGCATATGGCACTTGGAGAAGAACTCCTTAGTAGCTGCACACACCGATTCCCCCACCGTGGTCCAACAATTTTGATAAAAGACTGGTTGGAATCCGTCTGGTCCGGATGCCTTTAAGTCGCCCATGTGCTTGATTGCCTGGTAGATCTCGTCATTCGAGACCTCAATATCCAATTTTCTCCACACATCTTGAGTCAGAACTGGGAATAAGCCATACGGGGTGGCGATTGGAAACAACTCATGTTCCGGCAGCGTGTAAAGATTCCTAAAAAAATTCACCACCATGATCTCTAGTCTCTATTTGTCTTCGACCCATCTTCCATTGTCGTCAAGCAGAGCTTGCACTCTATTCCGCTTCCGGCGAATCAAGGTTGAAGCATGGAAGAAAGCAGTGTTTATGTCTCCCGCATTCAACCAATTCTCCCTTGACTTCTACATCCAAAGCAATTCTTCCTATTCGAGAATCGAGTTGAGTTCTTGTTGAATACTCGCTTCTTTCTCAAAAATAGCACGATGAGGATTAACTTCCAATTCTATCTGGGTCTTATCCAGAGCCTCCATCAACTCTTTCTTTTTTTTCCTGGATATTACGGAACACCCGTTTGTTCTATTCAATAATTCTGATTCGCGGGTCAATGAGGGCCTCATTGGCGTGACGATCTTTCTTCCAGGATCTCTGAATGAACGGGAAGAAATCCGGATGTTTGATCCAAGCTGCCTCAAATCTAAACGGTCTTCTTGTTCTATCAAAACGGGACATTGGGTCGAGCCTAAGCAGTAGAGGAGTATGGTCGGACCCAAATTTTGGTAAATGGTGAATGGTTGCATTGGGCCAAGTCACAAAACCCTTCATATTCATCAGGAATCTATCTAATCTCTTAGATATAAGCGTCTGCGGATTTGAACCCCTCGACCATGTGAAATTCTGGCACGTATAACCCATATCGATAAGGCCATGATTGTTGATAACATTCTGGAACTCCTGCGTATCGGGATGAAGCCCGTCTGAGCCTCCCTGCCTTTCTTCCATGGTAATAATACAGTTGAAATCTCCTCCAATAAATAACGGCCATGTATGTTTGGTAATCTCGTCGGTGAGGGCGCTCCAAAATCTACTCCGGCGGTGGACTGTTGGTGGTGCATAGACACAAATCAGCTGAGCCTCGAGATTCCCTTTCCTGACGTTGGCACTAATAAAGTTGTCTTGCATGTTGACGATATTCACTTGAATAATGTCCGGATTCCACAGGAGCCAGATGCCTCCCGCGAAACCTCTAGCTTCAACTCTCACTGAGTCGCCCATATTGATCTTGTCACAAATCTCATGTGCTTTATCCCCCGAAATATGCGTTTCCACAAGGGCAATGATATCCGCTCTATGACAGCGTATCATGTACTTCACCGTTCGACAGAAGCCAGCCTTGCCAGCCCCTCGGCAATTCCAAACTATGCAGTTCATCGGGAAACAATGTCGAAGGTTGTCGGCCCGGCGATCACGCTTGAATTTCTTTGCCCGTCGGCAAGGAACTACCCTTCCTAGCCTTTGGATTTCCCCCATTGTTTCCTGCATTTGCCCTTTCATGTCCTACGGTAGAATCATTTGCTTCCTGTGTCGGCCGCGGCTCCTCATTCTCAATATGAAGATTTTTGATTTCCATTTGATCTAACGACCCGGTGCTTTGGGGATTCCTGTTTGGATTGGGGTCCGCTGGGCCTGGGGGTGTAGAGTGATGGGCCGTGGCCTCTTCTAGCGATTGTCCTCGCTTAAGGACAATAACTTGGGCGTGTTCCTTATTGGGCTTGGGCCTATCACACATATCAAGTGTCTCATGCTCCTTTCTCCCAATAGTCAAAAGCCCCTTTGACCCGCTCTTATGTCTTATCCAAATTCCCCTTCTGTTGCTTTTCATCCTCATAAAGTTTTTGGCTTTACCTCCATATTGCCGAGTAGGTCTCTCTGATTCTGACCTCGAAATCCCCTTTGTGTCAGCTCTCTTTTCCATGCCTCTCAGTTCTGGGCATGTCTCCTTCATTTCCTTATTTGGCTTATAACTCTTCTTGCCCTCTGAAAGTCCTCTTGCTTGACCTTCCTCTCTAGAATTGGGTTCCTGCGGTTGGTCACCCAGTCCCTTCTCTCCTTCCATGGCTTCTAGGGCATCAAAATGTCCAGATACCGAGGCAAGATCAGACGGTCTCGAGCCCCTTTCCTGATGAACCCTAGGGTTTCGTTGCTCCTCACGCTTCAGCCTCCGCCTTCTGTTCTGTGGAAGCATCCAACCACCAAACTTTTCTGCTTCTTTCGGCTGTTGGCGCTGGCTTTGGCGTTGTTGATCATCCTCCTTCTCCAATTCCTTTCCCTTCTCGATGGCATGTGGAAGGCTAGGACACTGGGGCTGAAAGTGACCATAGTGGCCGTAGTGGAAGCAAATCGTATGAAGGCCCTCATACTCAATCAGATACCTGTTTCCATTGATGAAGATGGACCCCTTCAAAGGTTTTTCAAGGTCAACTTCAATGCAGATTTGAGTGAACCTGCCTCTGTCTGCATGAAATGTTTTTTGATCCACCTTAATCGGGTTTCCAATCCCCGCTGCAACCTGCATGAGAACCTTTTCTTCGTACAAGATGACTGGAAAGTTGGATATGCGTATCCACGCTGGTGTCGTCGCGACGGAGTCCGTGAGCGGATTGAAGCTTGGCGACCAAGGTTTAATAACCACATAGTGGCCAAACATCGTCCAAGGCCCCCCAGTCAGCACTTTCATGTAGTCGTCTTCCTCCACAAATTTTATCATATAGTATCCCTTTGGCAAATCCAGCAGTCGGAATTTCCCTTGGGGGTACCACAGCTCTTTGATCTTCCTCACCATCACCTCATAAGGAATGAGCGTCCCTAGTGTCTTTGTGAATCTCAGTGAACAGATCCGACAGATCCCAAACACAAACTCGCAATTCGCAAAGCAATAAAACTCAGAAGAATCGCAGAAGCAGAAAGGGACACAAAGAAATGTTCACGCAGTTCGGAAAAGCCTACTCTGTGGAGTCTCAGCGGGGAGACTCACCCCAAGCATGCACTAATTTCCAATGAGTTTAAGCACGGTTACAAGCCAAGAGACAAGAACAGAACACCCCACAGAAAACCAGAAAACAAGAGACAAAGGAAGAAGACGAGTGAAAGGGTTTCGGCCCCCAATCAAGGCTGAGAAGCTTCGAGATAGAAGCTTCTTGGAACTCGTCGTTGAAGTCGCCAAGTAACACCGCCGGGAAGATCAACCACCGAGGAGATCTCTGCGAGCGAGGCGAACATTCTCTCTTTTCTCTCTTTTCTTTCTGTGAATGGAAGCGATGCAGAATGTTAGGGCACCGTGCAACTGAGCCAGGTGAAGGCTTATAAAGCTAGGTCAAGAAGGAGCTGAAGACGAAACACTGCGTTCCACTTATCAGCCTTCAATGGATCAAGCCTAAGTCTCATGGGCTTCTGTTATAGGCCCAACAACACATCAGAGGAAGCCAACCCGGGATCAAGCCATCCAACCGGCTGGGCCGGGGTTGCTTGATAAACCCGGTTCGACTCCTAAGGTATTAGGCCCGGTTCACCTGTCTCGGACCCGGTTCACTGTTCGTTCATTCCGGTTCTCAGTCTCTATTGGCTCGATCTACCAAATGCTTAATTACAACTATACAAACTATAGATTAAACATTTACAAATGCCCTCATAATCTAAGTTTGAATAATCTTCATCACTGGAAACTTCGTGCACACTCTTTTGGGTGAGTGACCCCTTTCATCATGGACTCAAGGCCACATCTCACGTTACATCATCGATGTGGAGTGCATTCCTGTAGAACACAAATTTGTTAGTTGGTACAATTTTGGTACCAAAATCAGCAGGGTTAATATCACCTTTGATTTTCTTCACAGAAATCGCCTGCTTTTCTACCAAATCCCTTATAAAATGGAACCTAACATCTATGTGCTTAGTCCTTTCATGGTACACAGGATCTTTGCAAAGATATAAGGCACTTTGACTGTCCATATTTAAAGTGGGCAGATACTTTTTACCTTCAACCTCATACAAGATACCTTGCAACCAAACAGCTTCTTTAGAAGCCTCTGTTGCTGCTATGTATTCAGCCTCTGTGGATGAAAGAGCAACAATAGACTGTTGTTGACTCTTCCATGATATGCAGTTTCCTGCCCAAGTGTAGTAGAATGCAGTGGTGGATTTCCTGTTGTCCTTGTTACTTGCATAGTCAGAGTCAACATACCCTAGGAGCTCATTCCTAGAGCTGTGTTCAGAATACACAAGTCCCAAATTGTCAGTACCACAAACATATTTAAGCAAGTATTTCATAGCTTGCCAATGCCTATCACCAGGATTGGACATATATCTACTTAAGACACTAATGGAAAAAGCAAGATCAGGCCTAGTACAAAGCATAGCATACATAATAGAACCTACAGCAACATCATAGGGAACATTTTCCATCTTTTTCTTATCCGATTCAGTAACAGGACAAAATTGTTTAGAAAGATCAAGGTGCCCTCCTAAAGGTATAGGTGCAGGCTTAGCAGTGGTCATAGCAAACCTATCAAGCACCTTATGCAGGTAATCACATTGAGATAAGCACATGGTCCTTTTCTTTCTATTTCTTGTTATCTTAACACCAAGTATTTTCTGGGCAGGGCCTAAATCTTTCATGTCAAAGTGAGATTTTAGGTCCTCTTTAACACCAGAAATAACAACCTTAGAACTACTGATCAGGAGAATGTCATCAACATATAACAGAACATACATGGGATTTTTAGACTTGACATTTTTGAAATACAAGCATGTATCATATTGGCTCCTATGGAACCCCAGAGTAAGCATGCAAGAGTCAAATTTCTTATGCCATTGCCTAGGAGATTGCTTGAGGCCGTAAATTGATTTATTCAGCAAGCACACATGGTCAGGTCTATTCTTGTCAATAAAGCCTTTTGGTTGACTCATATGAATAGTCTCAATTAAATCACCATGCAGGAAAGCAGTCTTAACATCCATTTGTTCTAACTCCCAATCATACACAGCAGTCATAGCAAGCAAGAGTCTCATGGTTTTATATTTAACTACAGGAGCAAAAATGTCATTGTAGTCCACACCTTCTTTTTGGGTAAAGCCCTTGGCAACTAGCCTGGCTTTGAATCTAGGGGGATCATGCAAATTATTTCCTTCCTTTAGTTTATAAATCCACTTGCACTCAATAATTCTGGCCTTAGCCGGTTTAGGAACAAGTTTCCAGGTATTATTTACATACATGGATTGAATTTCCTCATGCATAGCTTTTAACCAATCATTGGCCTGACTGCATTTAATAGCTTGGTCAAAGGTTTCAGGGGTGTAAGATTTCACAATTTCAACAACCAGAAATGCAAACTCAACAACTTTATCATAACTCTCAAGAAAATTCATATCAAATTTTTTGTTAGGGATTCTTATCCTTGGTTCTCTATCCCTAGCAAGTTGATAATCAGCTAAGTCATGCACATTTTCAGGTTGAGCATCAGAAGACTCAGCTATGGAATTTGAGGTAGAGTTACTTACTTCCCCACCTAAATGGTGAGGTTGCAGAGCTGCATTGTTGCTATTCTGATTTTCTTCCTCCATGGATTGCTCATTTCCATTGGAAGGTGAGTCAGCTCCAGGGGGCTGACTGTAGGAGTGACCAAGGTCAACTTCTTCTTCATCATTCTGTGGTGGGTCATTTTCAGCAAAGAATTGTCCTTGAGAAGTCCCAAGTGTGTGTGATGAGGTACCTGCATTCTCAGTTTGGGAGGTCAGTCTATTTTTAAAATGAAAATCTTTCTCATTAAAAGTGACTGACCTAGAGGTTATGACTTTGTAACCTCCAGGTTGTATTAAAAGCAATCTGTACCCTTTGACCCCTTCTGGATAGCCCAGCATTACACATTTCAGGGCTCTAGGTTGCAACTTGCCTTGTGCCACTTGGGCATAGGCTGTGCAACCAAAAGGCCTCAGGTGTGTAATGCAGGGCTTTTTCCCTGTCCACATCTCCTGTGGGGTTTTGAACCCAATCACAGAAGATGGGGACCTGTTAATGAGGTAGGCAGCAGTAGTAACTGCCTCTCCCCACATAACATTTTTAATGCCAGAACTGATCAACATACATCTAGATTTTTCTAGAAGGGTTCTATTCATCCTCTCAGCAGTCCCATTCTGCTGAGGGGTACCAGGTACAGTAAGATGCCTTTTAATCCCATTTAGTTTGCAGTAATCATCAAAGGGCTTATTACAGAATTCTAGGCCATTGTCAGTTTTTAAACATTTCAGTTTGTGATCAGACTGACTCTCAACCATGTTTTTCCAAGACTTAAAATTTTCAAATGCATCACTTTTAGCTTTCAGTAAGTAAATCCACACCTTCCTAGAATAGTGATCAATAAGGGAGAGAAAATACAGTTTACCTCCCACAGTGGCAACCTGGGCTGGGCCCCACAAATCTGAATGCACATATTCAAGAGGTTTAGAAGCAACATAATCAGATTTACTGAAACTATGAGCATGCTTCTTGCCAAGTATGCAGTTTTCACAAAAGTCTAAGTCACAGGGTTTTTTCTCAATCATGCCATTCACAAATAGTTGATGCAGGCCTTTATTTCCTATATGCCCTAGTCTAGCGTGCCAAGCCTTAGTATAACTCAAAGCATCATGATTAACAGTTTCAGTAGAGACATTCAGTTCAGGAGTAGCTATAGCATAGTAAAGTCCTCCCTTCTTAATGCTCTTAATAAGGACAGTATTATTTCTAATGACTTCCCTTATTCCATTGAAAGTGTTAATATGACAGTTTAAGTCATCAAAAGCAGATTCAGACAATAAGTTCCTCCTTAAATCAGGCACCCACCTAACATTTTGCAAAACTCTAACCTTCCCATCATGCATCCTAAGAGGAACACTTCCTACACCCTTAATAGGCAGAGAGGTCTGGTCACCTAACATGACCTTTCCCCCATCATGCAAATTCAGAGATTTAAAGAAGTGCTTATTAGGGGTAGCATGCATAGTGCACCCTGAATCTAGAATCCAGGATTCACAATCAGTCATAGAGCAAGCAACAAGGAGTTCATTATCATACTGATGGCAGTGCTCACATACATTTGAAGAATTACACTGAGAGTCTTTATTATTCTTCTTTTTGTTTTTCTCATCTCTTTTCTTTTTATGACAGTCAGAAGCATAATGACCCATTTTTCCACAGTAAAAACACTTCACATTAGATGTGTCATTTTCATGCTGTTTGTCAGAGTTGTTATCTTTCTTAGACTTCTTTCCTTTCTTCTTATTCTTGTATTTACCCTTAGTCATCATCACTTCATTTTTGGTCTCAGTTTTATATCCATTCTTGATCTTAAACACCTTTAAGGACTCATTTTTCTGGATGATAGACTCAGTGATTTTAGCCATAGTAAGTTCATCACGACCATATTGAATCACATCTTTCAGGGTATCAAATTGTGCAGGCAAAGAATTCAGTAATAACACAGCTTGGTGAGTTTCCTTAATTTCATCCTCACATCTTTTCAAGTCTTGTGTCATTTTCAGAAAAATATCAAAATTCTCTTGAACAGTCAAATGCACATCCATTTTAAAGGTAAACAGCTTGCACAACAATGATATGCGACTAGGCAAAGATTTCTTCAAGAAAATAGTTTCAAGGGCATCCCAAAGGGGTTTAGGTTGAACATGACTTACCACCTGACGAGCTATGTCGTCAGTTAGTCTAATCATAATTTCAGAATGGGCAAGATCTTGGATCTCCTTTTTGGCATCAGCGGTGATGTCTGCAGCCCACTCATCAACCACAGCCTTGTAGCATTTTTCTTTTATGAGAATCGCCTTCATCTTCACCCTCCACATGGCGAAGTCGCTGTTACCGTCAAAGGGTTTCAACCTCATGTATTCTGCCATTGTCACAATCAAGAATTGTTAGTAATAGACAGATGAGGGGTTTGACAGAAACCACAAACAAGTTCTAATATTCACAGATACATAACTAAAACCTAGGGTTACAAGAATCCACAGATATCAAGCTTGTAATCAGAAACAAGTAACAAGATATCCAACAAGGAACCCTAGAACTGAGATCTTGCTCAACCAACTAGATCAAGTAACAAGAAATCTCAAACCACAACAAAAGCACGCAGCGGAACAATGCAATACCAAAAGCCAAGCTCTGATACCACTTTGTGAATCTCAGTGAACAGATCCGACAGATCCCAAACACAAACTCGCAATTCGCAAAGCAACAAAACTCAGAAGAATCGCAGAAGCAGAAAGGGACACAAAGAAATGTTCACGCAGTTCGGCAAAGCCTACTCTGCGGAGTCTCAGCGGGGAGACTCACCCCAAGCATGCACTAATTTCCAATGAGTTTAAGCACGGTTACAAGCCAAGAGACAAGAACAGAACACCCCACAGAAAACCAGAAAACAAGAGACAAAGGAAGAAGACGAGTGAAAGGGTTTCGGCCCCCAATCAAGGCTGAGAAGCTTCGAGATAGAAGCTTCTTGGAACTCGTCGTTGAAGTCGCCAAGTAACACCGCCGGGAAGATCAACCACCGAGGAGATCTCTGCGAGCGAGGCGAACATTCTCTCTTTTCTCTCTTTTCTTTATGTGAATGGAAGCGATGCAGAATGTTAGGACACCGTGCAACTGAGCCAGGTGAAGGCTTATAAAGCTAGGTCAAGAAGGAGCTGAAGACGAAACGCTGCGTTCCACTTATCAGCCTTCAATGGATCAAGCCCAAGTCTCATGGGCTTCTGTTATAGGCCCAACAACACATCAGAGGAAGCCAACCCGGGATCAAGCCATCCAACCGGCTGGGCCGGGGTTGCTTGATAAACCCGGTTCGACTCCTAAGGTATTAGGCCCGGTTCACCTGTCTCGGACCCGGTTCACTGTTGGTTCATTCTGGTTCTCAGTCTCTATTGGCTCGATCTACCAAATGCTTAATTACAACTATACAAACTATAGATTAAACATTTACAGTCTTAATAATGAGGGAGGATTTCCATGCCGTAGCCAAAGCTTCCATGACATCGTTTGCGATGGTGACCACCGGATCACTACACTCCCCTTCAGGGAAATCCACTTTGATTTTGCCTGCCAAAAAATTCTCAGGCAACGTGAACCTCTCCTCATCCTGAGCTGTCACCAGATCCTTCCACAGTCTCGGCGGGTTTCCTGTTTGTTCCTGTTGGTCCTTGTGGATTTCATTAATCACCGGCGACATGCTAGCCCTTTCTTGACTCCCTCTAGGCTCTCCTATTTCCTGTCTCTCCGGAACCGAGGTTGGGGACGCGTTGTCACCCTCTTCCTCCCGATTCTGGTGTTGCTGACCGCCCTTACTCACCTGAAGAGCTGCGGGCATCAGGGCAAGATCCGTTCGCACATCTGCCTCCATGCAGGGAATGTTGCCTGGGTGTGGGCCCAACACAATCTCAACTTCCACCAGTTCATTATCCGTCTGAGTCAGTGAGATGATTCGTGCCCGAGTGATGCGACTCGGGCCCAGTGGTCCTTTTATTGACCCGGCCTAGGGTGGGGAACTCGTTCTCCCACATGTTTCCCTCAGTGGTCGTGGCACTTTAGGGCAGTGGAGGTCTGGGGGCCGGACAGATATGCAGCTTGGTCTTTGGGATTGGGGGGAGGGGGGGGGGTGGATGTGGTTCCTTTGCTCTTGTTCGTCCCATTTCCCCGGCTCCGGCGTGAGGCCAGTGACATGGGCCCGTGAGGGGCGGGGCTTAGGCGGACTTCCACCCAGGAGCGACGCTGAGCGGAAGAGCCGAAAGAGAGCTTTTGATTGGTGCAACTAACTTGCTAAGTAATTTTTGTAGCGTGACTGTGTGAGTATGTAAAATTTGCTTCGATTGAATCGAGCTTTGTTCAATTTTAGAAAATATTTTTCAATTTTTTGCGGATGTCGGTCGGAATTTTTTTGTTATTCGTTCAAAGTGCGGGTGAATACTGTTTTAAATTATATCCATCATCCATGATTTGTGATTCAAATACATGTCCCAAGTGACCAGTAATCAATTTATAATTTCAACAAAGGAGTGAGATATTATTGTTTAATGTCATCGTAATCACAATTGTTTAATAACAGTTGTTTAATGAAGCCGATAAGGCCGGACCTTGTAAATATAGTATATATCCGGCCTTTTTGAAGTGCATCAATTATTCCATTGCCTACGTGTACAACACAACGTACACCAATCATATATATATATATACATATGAAAATGAAATTTCCAGGTAGATGCTGAACGAAATCAAAGACCGTGATTTAATTAATCAAGCAGCAACTCGGTTTTGAAGACTGTATACCAATTCATCATCAAAATCCAAGTTGGTACGATACGTACAACGTACATGCGCGCGCCTAGTTGACGCAGTAGGTGGCATCATAAACACGACTCGGTCCACTTTCAGAACCCACGCCCACAACGTATCTATTTAAGATCAAATTACGGATTAGTATTTCCAACAGTCAACACACCAGCTGATCGATCGAAAATCATATATACAAGTAGCCAGCTACATCGATTATCATGGCATCTGTGAGCAACAACAAGCTGTTAAAAAGAGTGGTTTTGGGGCTGATTTTCTTGGCAATATTTATTGCTGCTGAATTTGCCGCCGGCGTTGACGCTGCTAAATCGGGGAGTGGTGCGCGGGTGCGTGGTGGCGGCGCAGCTGCAGCGGGCTCGCGCTCGAAAAGTAGTAGCTCTCCCGCGCAGGGCTCCGTTCCCCTCACGCTCGCTTGTCTCGTTTCCTTCCTCTTCCTCTGCTTTTATGGTTGAAACAGGGTCGCATCTATGTATAATTACTTTCAGACGATCTAGATTAATTGTTTTATTTAGTTGATACTATCTCATTCTATTGATTGTTCAAAGATTTTGTATGTAATTTGGTTTGCGATTTTTAGTTATCTACATGTAGAATTATATAAGTGAATCAACTTGGAAATCCCTTCTTCATTCTTCGATTTCGAGCGATTTCTGAACATTAAAGTTGAGGTTGTGCTCAAGCTAATTAGCCATTTGGATTTTAACCATCAAAAGTTAACTGAATTTTTCTATTCAAAGTAGACCACACAAATCGATATACTTATTTTGTAGACCAAATTTTAGATTTTTTTTTAAAACTATGCACTTTTTTAAAGTTTATTCTTCGAATAGGCTCGGGTGTAAACAAATTCTCAAAATAGGCTGGATCATAGAGCTTCGGGATAAGTCGCTGTTCTAGACAACGATTTATTTTTGAAAAGTCGTCTTACAAAACAACGACTAAATACCAAGCTGAGATGATTTTATTCAAAAAAAAAAAAAATGCATGAGTGGTTGTTCTAATGCCGACTCATGCATCTTTATTTTTTTAATTTAGAAAAAGAACATAAATGAAATTTTTAAAAAAAAAGCATGAGTCGTTGTTTGAAACAGCGACTCATGCATATTTATATATAAAAAATTATGTATTAAAAAAATAAAAAATGTATGAGTCGCTATTTGGAATAACGACTCATGTATTTTATTTATTTATTTTCATTTGTGTCGCTGTGTTTTTAGAAAATAAGTTAAAAATATTTTTTTTTTTAAAATAAAGTCGTGGTGAACGGCGATTCTTTTTTTTATTACGACGACTTATCCCGAAGCGAAAAAGACCGCCTATTTTGATAAATTTTTTCTGATCGAACTTATTTCAAGAATAAAGTTTTAAATAGTGCTTAGTTTGAAAAAAAAAATCCCAAATTTTAACGTGTGCTAGATGTGATTACGTGGGATCATATAATTCATAAATATTATCTACGGGTATGGCCGGCGGCCCACTCCTCACCCGAAACGTAGGGTCAGCCGAAATATTGCCATATAGACAAAAGTCGTACCTTTTGCAGTTTTGCAATTTGTGAGAATGCGACGTAAATGAATTAATATATGTTTTTTTGGAATGATTAATGATTAGTTGAAAGTGGAATTGGATTTATTAATTTAATTATTTAAAAATTATAATTGATATTCGATATTATAAGTTACTTGTTAATTTTAATAATTTTTAAAGGATTATATTAAAAAATTAACAAAATTAAATTATATTAGTCTCACACAAACTTTTCAAATTAAATTGACCAAACACTCATTAAATAAATTTGGAAAAAAATCAAATTCTATAATTTTAAAAAATTTACCGAACGAAGCCATAATATCATAATCAGTATATAAGCATATTTGTCAATGTGAGACTTTTATTGAGAAAGGTGAAATTTTACAGATGTTTATAATATTTTCCTTTTGTTTCATATTCTAAAGATTTCCTAACACGTCTCTTAATTAATCTGATTATATCTATTATTGAATTTTATTTAAAAAGATTTGAGGTAAAAAAAATATCAAATGTAAATTTTTTAATCTTATATTTGAACTGCTGATATTTAAGAAAACAATCATAGACTAATTCAATTAAAATAATCAGAAAACTACCGGTTAATAATATCAAAGATCGTAATTAGCAAACAATCATAGTAATTTTATATATTTTCAATATAGCTTGCAACAAACACTTTCATACCACTATGATTTTTTTTACGTAGTTAAAGAATAGGTCGTCTTCTTAATGGATGCAAGTTTGTTGGAATGGAACTTTTTCGAACCTCAGTTCCCATGAAGTTCCCTTCCTCTGTTTCTCTTGTTTTGACGATGACAAACACTTGAGATTAACTGGCCTCTCTAGTGACTTATGAACAGGTGAAAAGATAAGGGAAATCAAGTCCAAGTGAGCGCAGATCAAGATCAAGGGAACTGGATGGGAACCGCGTCGATGGTTTCCCAGACTCATCAACAGAATCTTTGAAGAAGATCTTCTCACCAAATCCGGATGCTATCAAATGAAGATCTTGGCCGGTTTACATATAGAATATTCTTATAGGATTATGTAAATTAGGATTTGGGTGAGAGAATATTTTGTGTCTTATTTTGTTAAGATATAAAATATTCCATCATGTATTTACGGGATTTGTTTGTTCAAGGGATTCTCTTCCGAGATCTTTCCTTGACAAATAAGTCTTATATATACATGATGTTGCTGGTGCAATTAGGTCATGCATTTACGAGCTCTCAAAGTGCATCAGAACTAAAGAAGAAGAAAGAAGAAAAGCTGAGTCGAAGTAAGTCTTTGTGTGTTAATTTGTGATTGACTAAGGAACTGGGGTTAGCCTGAGAGATAGGTTTGAACTGCTGAGTTCGGAAGTTGCAATCAAAGTTAATATACAAGTAGACTTTTTCAATCCTTGCAAGAGGGGTGGTTTTTATCCTAGATAACTAGTTGGTTATCAAAGGTTTCCACCTTAAGTAATTTGTCTTGATAACTTGCTTATTTGTTATTCCGCTGCCCATAGGAACCGAACACCTTTGTGTCTCAGTTCCCTTGATTCTAACGCACAGATCCTACAATTGGTATCAGAGCTAGCACTCTAGATTGTGTGTTTACATAAGCAGGTTTCCAAAGATGACTCGTAACAACGAACCTGAACTCGGAGTGTCCATCAACAAGCCATACATTCTCAAGAATTGACAAATCAACTGGTGGACTCAACAACTCATTGGCTTCATGCAAACCAATGACATGCAGTGCTGGCTAGTCTTGGAAAATGGTAATTATCCTAAGCCAAAAGATCCAAAGGATGCTACCAAGGACTTGCCTCCCGCTGAATGGACTCAAGAGCAATTTGTTCAACAAGAGAAAAATGCAAAGGCTCGCCAATACATTCTCAATGCTCTGTCCAAGACCGATCAAGATAAGGTCATTGGCATTGACAATGCTAAAGATATGCTGAAAGCTCTCAGGGAATTCAACTTGGGAAGTACAGATCTTCAAAACAGTAGGAAGTTTGACTTACAAGGAGAATATCACAGATTTAAGATGCTTGAAACCGAAAATGTATCCTCTTATCATTCTCGTTTCAAGATTCTATGCAATGAACTCACAGCCTGTGATGCTCCTCCAGAAGAGTGGTCCAAATCCATGGTGATTATCAACAGACTTAACTCAAAGTTCGAAATGACTCAGAGCATCATGCTGCAAACTCCTTCAATCAGAGTCCTCCCTGTCCAGGAAATCATTGGTCAACTCCAACGACAGGAAGACAAGGCTAAGGGAACTGAACAAGTTAAAACCGATCAAAGCATCGCCCTTATGCTGACCAAAGTCATGGAAAGACTAAAGACCGATGAACATTCTGATGAAGAAAATGATGATGAGATCACGGCTCTTCTAACTCGTACTGTTAGGAATTTTCAGAAAGGCAAGTTCCCTAGGAAGGAGTTCAAGAGGGAACACAAGGAATTCAGGTGCTACCAATGCAATCAGATTGGTCATCTTGCTAAGAACTGCTCAAACAAGAAGGATGATGTAGAACCACAACAGAAAAAGGCGTTGGTTGCTACATCCATATGGGGCAACTTTGATGAAGAATCTGATGGGGAACCAGACGATCTATCTTCTGGACAGTGTTTAATTGCTGAAGCTCCCTCTGCTAGGGAACTCCTCTTCAGTTCCCCTGACCTTTGCCTAATGGCGTCTGACAACTCTAGCACTGACTCTGTCCCCTCCAAACCTGAGGTACAAGAACTCACTGAAACTCTTACTAAGTTTGATAAAAAGCACTTGATTAAATTAATTATCAAACTCAGTGAAGAAAACAACACCTTGCAAGAAAAGATTACTGAAAATGAAGAAGAAATTTCTTGCTTAACTGAAGAAAACGCTGTTTGGTGTAAGAAAGTTGAGGATGCCTCTAAATCCAGTATATCTTCGCATGCTGTTTGCCCTACTTGTGACTTGCATGATAAATTGAATCTTGGTGAAAATTCCCATGCTAGTTCCTCTTCTGATAATGGTCTCTTACAGTCTATCATACGAAAACTTGATTCTCTGACTGAATGCATTCATGAAAAGACTATTAATCAAACTGTGTTTGTGAAAGCTAGAGCTGGTATAGGATACTCTCCTCGTGATCCTTATGATACTCTATGTGATGCTCATTGTGATTCTGAGTTGGTAGCAAATGAAGTCCAGGCTAGAAATGAAAAACTTGATCTAGCTCTACAAACTGCTAAATGCAAGAATGAATACCTGGAAGAGAGAATTAAAGTTCTTGAAAATGTGTCAAATAAAAATCTTCCTTGTGCTCCTAATGATTCTAAAATACATGAGATGTATAAGGAAATTGGTCGCTCAGCTCCTAACCATCCCAGGAAGAAGATTGATCTAAGGGAAAGAAAGAAAGCCAACTCAGTTCCCTTCAGAAAGAAGGGTAAGTATCTCTGGATTCCCAACAACCGTGTTTGCTGGTACTGTGGGAACCATGGTCACAACATTGATGAATGCAACAAGAAATACAGGGACGAGGAACAAGCTTCTGAGAAAAGGAATTTCAAGAGAAAGGACAATAGGAAGAGAACTGAAATTTCTGATTTGAATGACCCCTATTATTATTCTTCACAGGGAACTCATCCTACTAATCTGCCTAGGACCTCCTCTCCTAACAAACCCGGGAACGGTAAACCGACCTGGGTTCGTAAGAAATGATGTTTAATGTCGCAGGTTGAAGTGAGCAAAGAAGAAAAATGGTACATAGACAGTGGAGCGTCTTGTCACATGACTGGGAACAAGAAGAAATTACACTCACTTCAGCAATACAACGGAGGAAAGATTTCCTTCGGCGACAAAAGGAAAGGAGCCATCTGCGGCGTTGGATGTGTGGATCTCACTGAAAAGATCCAGGTAAGTGATGTTCACCTTGTTGATAATTTAGGCTTTGATCTAATGAGTGTGTCTCAGCTGTGTGATCAAGGGGAGAACCATGTCCTATTCACTCCCAAGGAATGCTTTGTGCTGAATCCTAAGACTCACAAAACCCTTTTGAAAGGGAAACGGTACAACAATGTCTATGTTGTTGACACAAGCTTCATCAGAACTAAAGAAGAAGAAAGAAGAAAAGCTGAGTCGAAGTAAGTCTTTGTGTGTTAATTTGTGATTGACTAAGGAATTGGGGTTAGCCTGAGAGATAGGTTTGAACTGCTGAGTTCGGAAGTTGCAATCAAAGTTAATATACAAGTAGACTTTTTCAATCCTCGCAAGAGGGGTGGTTTTTATCCTAGATAACTAGTTGGTTATCAAAGGTTTCCACCTTAAGTAATTTGTCTTGATAACTTGCTTATTTGTTATTCCGCTGCCCATAGAAACCGAACACCTTTGTGTCTCAGTTCCCTTGATTCTAACGCACAGATCCTACAAAGTTGATGTCGCTACATAATTTGCTGCCTCTTTTCCTTCTTTGAAGACTGGATTTTAACTTCTTCAAAGTATGCCAATGAACTTTGAAGTTCCTAGCTCGTATTTTGAATGATCATCTCTATTTCCCATGAAATTTCAATTCCTTGAAGGCCATTGATAACTGCTAGATTGTTCCCCTCGATAATGATTCGTTTAACTTCGATTCAGCAAGCATGAGCGACTACAATCCACAACACCGTGGCTTTCGCATAAATAACCGAAGAGTGCTCTACATATTGTTTATATATAAAAATAATCTTTTCATGGGCGACCGCAATCCACAACGCCATGGCTTTCTCGTTTTTGTGCATTGTTTAGTCTTCGTGTTTTAAAGGTAGTTCATATTTGTATTTTTTTCCATTTCAAAGTGATTTCCATCTTGATTTATGTCCTCCCAAATAGCATTGTATTAGTGTTGTATATAGCTAGTCCACATGGTTTGTGGTTGTGTACTGCCTTGTAGTAGTAAGCCACCACTTGCTTCCAGTTTTTACCTTATCTTTGAAGTTAAATATTATCTTATCACCTCCATTAGTTGATTATTTTTTTATTTGGATTTGTTGTCTTCTTTCATGTTTAGTGTACAGATGTGTTACAAATAGCTCTTACACGTGTTATACTTCCATGTAATAGCCTTTATTAATAAGACACCACTTGCTTGCATTTTCTAGTTATCCGTGCAGTGAATTTTTATGGTCATCGCCACCACTTTAGTCTCTATTTTACAATATGTACCTGATTTATATGAAACTCTACACATGTATTCATTCACTTTCATAGTTTCTCCATCAATGAGGCTCTTTGTTCCCTTTTTATTTTGTTCTAATTTGCTCTAATGTTGTACAAATTCATAATTTTGAATTTTAGCTATTCTTCTCATTTTCTTCTGTTTCAGTCTTAATAGAAAACTCCATATTTCAGATATCATTACCTTTCTTTTCATTACAGATTAACTAGTGAATTTAAATTTTCCAATTTAGTTAAATTGCACAATTACTGTAGTCTTTAGTGATCTGGGTTTTGTTGATATTCATACCTTCCGTTGTTGTGTTCCTAATAATGAATGATGTCAATTTCTTCCTATTGTTGGAGATTCATTTGCCTTCCTCTCTTTCTATAACAACTTTATATAACAAAAAGTCATTCTCGACTTTCTTTATTAACTTGGATTTTACACCATTCATTGCTCCAATAAAATACATCGATTTATCTCTAATATGATATAAGTAGTACATGGAATTAGTAAATGAAGGTAATCGTGTTTCATATATTATGCCTTGTTTCCTAGATCCTACCTTTGCTTATCCAAATGAGAGAGTATATCATTTTTTCAATGTACTACGCTCCACCTTTATTAGTTGTTAGGCTCGTTAGGTTTTAGTTAACCATTTTTTTGTACCTCAATTGGATATTGATGCGATCCTGGCTCGACTCAAGTCGGGCAACGACGAGCCCAAGACAACCAAGACCATGGCGTCCCCCGTGGTTCAAGACTTAGTCGTATTTAGCCTACTTTTGTATTATTATTTCCAAATTTAGTATGTTTTCCGTTTTAACATTTTCATTTCAGTCATTTCTATTTTGGGCGTCTGCTTCTCTATTGTATAATGGGCTAGCCCATTAGTTTATTTCGCGGCCCAAGCCCATTAGGGTTTGGCCGAGCCCCTTGGCTTTAAATAGCCTTCGATGTACTCATTGTTCTTACGTCAATTTCAAACCTAAGTTCAAGTCGAGTTAAACTCCTTAACCCCGGGCCCCGACATCATCAATTAACGCGTTTCCAAGTTGAATTATCCTGGCGCGTTAATTATCTATCTTTGCGTTTCTAGTCGAACTATCCTAGCGCATATATTCGGTTACCTAATTATCCAGTTACTATCCGCAACCTTGCAACAAGAACTACCCTAGTTCTTGTCGCCCCTCCAAACCCTAGTGCCGCCCCATCAACCACCACAAAACCACCACTCCACCACCCTACTCCACCAGAATTCCGCCGCCCCTTTCCCTGCTTCCGCTGGCTCCAGTCATTGCAGAAGAGATTGTTCACCCTACTACGCGTTCATCGGATCCTCGACAATAACTTGTAGTCTTTCCGTCGGGCAAAATTACATCAGATATGTACACCTCCTTCTCATGGCCTAATAAAAACCCCATCAAATATGTACCATGTTCAAATGTGTCCAAAGCATAATACATGTATAACTACAAACATATAATAATGATAATAACAATAACAATATATAGTATAAACAACCTCATTTACAACACCATCTCATATCACATGCGTGTTGCTTCTTTTACACCCACGTACCTCCCCCATCACACCTACCCCTTCTACACATGTAACTCCACCCTCCTCCCTCATCCATATCTCCAAAATACAGTAATCTAAAACTTTGCACATATTACAAACAACCACATTTAGTTTAAATAGCTTAACTTGTCTAGCATACTCATCTCCCTTCATCTATATTTATGCATATAGCTTCATCAATTATCAAAACACTCTCCTTTGTTGAATGATAATTTCCTATAGGGTATGTCTTGTTCAAAAGTTTTATGTATTTATAGATGTACGATATCTTCATTTTTTATATATGAAATAAATTTGCACGACGGAGCGAAATATGACTGACTTTTTGGAAACATAAAATATTTTGGAGGTAATTGGAGCTGATTGTAGATGTTTAGGATCTTTTTACGAAGCAATAATCATTTAGTGTGTACACTTTGATCATTTTAAAGTTCATGCAAGACACTACATTTTATATCTGCTTAGGCTAACATGCCAACTTTCAATCCCTGCGTGTGGACTAGTTGGAGAAAATTGTGAAGTCTTTCCAAGTTACATGATAAACATCAATCTTATGTTACCAACATTCAGTTAATTAGTTTAGTAGTTTGACATTAGACTCTCTTAAGCGTTGGTCTAGTGGTTTGGCGCTAGGCTCCCTTAAGTATTTTATCCAGATATCCTGGTCTAGACGTAGAGCGGTTCCGACCGGTCGAATCAGACGATAAAGACTAAAAAAACATCAATCTTATGTTCATGAGATTATGAATTCGATTTATGCGCCCTCGCCCTGAAAAAATAATAGGAACTAGTGTAGACCCCGTACCAAGTACGGGTTTATCAAAATATAAATAATATTATGTTGTATAAGTGCTAATTGACTTTATTAAACATATAATTTTCAAATAGAATATCTGACAACATATTAAATAGTGAATAATAGCATACAATATTCAGTAATCATATTCAATATATATTTTACAAATTATAAATTGAGTAAATTAAGAATTAGATGTTTGCATAAGCTCAAGAGCATATGCATGATAGAATTTGGTACATGGAGTATAAAGTCTCATTTTGATGTTTGGGCTTGTAAAAATAATCCATTAACCCTAATAAAATGAGATATTGAAATATAATGAAAAAATGAGACATTAAATGAATTTAATATTCCAATTCGCTCAACATAGTGTCTCACATTTTTTGAACACTTGAAATAAATTTGCATAGATATAATGAGATTCACAGTAGCAAATTTTCATAACCATAATCTAAGGTTTTGATCTAGCTAAGTGTCTTATCCAAGCATAGTGTCTCACATTTTTAAACCTGAAGCCACCACAATGGAAAATTGGACTGCAGGGAGTTCAAACTTAAAATGTCAAACAATTGCAAGCAATAAATTATTTTGTCAGAGAAACTTTGGAGCCCAACAACCATCAAATTAATCTAACTTTGAATATAAACCGGCCATTACCCTTGACCATCGCTTCTCAATAATTCTAAAAGAGCCTCCAACTTCATGCCATTTGTCACTGGTTGCATCAACTTGGCCCCCATTCACCCACTGATTGTGCACTTACACTGAGAGCAACATTGAAATTCTGGTGGCCAGCTAGGAGCACAAGAACCTATTTTGACCCAAGCAGAAACTTGGTATGTTTATAAAAATATTAGTTGATCGGTTATAATCTGAGCAGGCCCCATCAAATTCTAGCTAGGTTCGATTTGTCACAAGGATGTAGCGACCGCTTAGAGGTTCGTGGGCACCAACACTCCCTTAGACCATTACAAAGGCATGGAGGGGAAGAAATTTCTGAATTAAGAAAGAAACCAATAAGATGGTGCTTTGGAGATGAATTTTTTCCCTTCTCAGACGGTTTTGAAGATAGTGGGTGGTTTTTTTAGTAGATCGTGTTACAATTATTTGCAAAATGGCAGGACAGATGTTAAATATAGATTCAGCCAATTGGCACAAATTTTTCTAAAGACATACCTTCAGCATCTATAATAGATGTACTTATTAATTGCCCGCCCTGTATAAACAGCACGCAAGAGATAAAAGATAGGCCCGATTACACGTTCAGTCTGGACTGGCCCAAACCATTTTCTAGCCCAGGACCGAGCCCGTATTTGAAGAGGCGAACGAATTTGTACAAACAGTCCGTATAATACGCAGAACGGTGCGCACGCAGGCCGGCGCCACGAAACCATAGGTACGAGTGGAGATGGAAGGAGCCAAGGAGGGAGAGAGACGGAACAAGTGCACGGCATGCAAAGCAGGCCGATGTCCACGTGTCATCGTCAGAATCCCCAACAAGCCACCGAAGCAACCTCTCCACCGACTCTTTTTCTCCGACTCCCTTTCATCCCTAGTACTCCTCCATCTTCATTTCAATCCTCATTCCAAATCTTTTCACACACGGAATTAGAGATGGAGGCAGCGGCGGCGAAGACGGCGATGGATTCGGCTATGAACGCGTTGGCCACGGAGGCTCCTTGTGCTACGGTCACTTCCGAGCGCCCGCTTCGCTCTGACCTTGAATTTTCCCTTCCCAAACCCTGTGAGTTCGCGATTGATCTTTTCCTCTCTTCTTCCGATTCTCAGTTTGACTTCACTCCTTCTCCGAAATTCAATACAAGACTTGATTAAATCTTGGAATGCGATTAATTTCATTGATCGTCGCCGATTTTGTGTTCGTGCTTCAATATTGGCTCTTGGTTCAGGTTTAGGATCTGATACACCTTAAATTCAGGCGTACAAAATCTGATCAGTGTAATGTGTAGAGCTAGAACCTAGAATTCGCCTTTGGTAGTTTTTAAATCCCTAGTCAAATTGGCATTGTTCTGATGTTTGTTTATACAGTGCTGTTTGTTTGCTGAGATACTGATAGAAGATAACTGTTTGGAAGTCCATAATTCATCTCTGTCACCACCAGATTTCTCTTAATTTCAGTATATGCAAGTATGCAACTGCAATTATGTCGCCACTTGCATTAGCTCTTACTTGCTACAATTGAATGCTTGTAATAGATCTGGCAAGAGCGATGATCGCGCCTGATACGGATCACCCGCATGGTACACCAGGCCATCAGGCGCGTGGAATGTCAGTCCTCCAGCAACATGTAGCCTTCTTCGACCAAAACGACGACGGAATCATTTACCCTTGGGAGACTTACACTGGTATATCTCACTTCTGTTACCTTAGTTGCAGCTCAATTTTGGGATCTATGTTAAGTTATCCTGCAATTGTATTTGCTGCCCTGGAATATACTTGATTACAATCTGAATTTGTCCCTAACTGGTTTTCATTTGTGCTTTTGGAGGGTTGCGACTCCTTGGCTTTAATATCATCTTTTCCGTGATAACGGCTGTTGTGATCCATCTGGCTTTGAGCTTCCCCACCCTCCCTGTAAGTTGAGCTGCCGTCTTTGTGGAACTCTTCTTTCTGTTTCAAATTAAAATCAGTGTTGTGGTAGAAATTAGGATCGAATCTTCTAACTTGCTTTAATCTAAAGATAGATTGGTTCATTTTTATATATGCATATCAAAGAGAGAAAATCAGTTTCATCATCAATCTCCAGAAAATGTCATTGTCATTGTTCAGTACCTGGATTCTGTTCTGTTTTCAATATTTTGGAGATTTTGGTCTTAGAATTGGTGCATGAAGCTTTTTAGTTTCATGATTCTTCTCTAAGCATTGGCTTTATCCATGGTTGGTTGTGGCTCTACTAGTTATGACAAGATTACGAGCAATAATACGCTTTTAAGGGCGAATAGGAATGATAGATGATGGGTTTTTAAATTTAATTTGGATATGCTTCCTTGCTCAAGCTTCGTGCTCAACCACACAAAATTTCTTTTTTTGGACATATATTGCTCTTGTCATGGTATTTGTTTGTGTAAATACAATATTCCTCTAATTCTCATCTGCCTTCTAAAATAGGTTAGTTGCATAGCGTCATAATTATCTACAGCATGATTTTATCTATAGGAAGTTCTTCGTTAGATTTTCAAGCTAGATTATTTGTCCTTGTTCTATTGTAAAAACTTGGTATAATGAGTTGATTAGCTAATTCCTTTCTCACTGTGTCAATGCAAAAAAAAGGGCTGGTTTCCATCTCCCTTTTTCGCTATATACATACACAACATACACAAGGCCAAGCATGGGAGTGACTCTGGAACATATGACACCGAAGGGAGGTAATATTGATGTTGAGTAGAATTTTTTTTTATATGAATCCATCTATTTATGTTTTCTGCACTTGGGATACTTTAGAGTTTAGACCCATCTTTGATAAAATGAAAATGGAAGTGCAGGTACGTTCCTGCGCACCTTGAGAGCATGTTCAGCAAATATGCTCGAACCGTACCCGACAAATTGACAATCCGAGAGCTTTGGGACATGACGCAGGGGCAACGCGTCTCATTCGACTTCTTTGGCTGGTATGTGTTGAGGACAAGTCTCTAGTGAGAAATGCGTTTTCCCTGATCTGAAACTCGGACACGTACGTCATCATGTTTGCACTCCGCTTTTGCAGGATTGCAACCAAGCTAGAGTGGGGAGTTCTGTATATCCTTGCAAGAGACGACCAAGGATATTTGTCCAAGGAAGCAGTGAGGCGCTGCTACGATGGAAGTTTATTCGAGTACTGCGCCAAGATGAACACGGGCTACGATAGGAAGTCGATTTAAGGTAGCATCTGATGTAAGTATGAGGTGAGTGTGAATTGTAGAATGAGATTGTAATATGCTTTTACCAACTATAACTTCTGCTATATGCATAAAAAACTGGCCTGTTTGGTCAGCTAGAGACACCCGCTTTTCATGCTTTTGAATATGAGTTACGGTTGGCTTATAAATTTTATCCTCTTTAGGTAATAGAAGCATTTTTACTTTACCCATGATTGAGTGAGTGAGAGAGATCTAAAGATAAAACGGACTTCTCTATTAACCTAATTAGGTATGCACGAGATTTTTAACTAGTACATTCATGAATCTAATTATTTCATAATAAAATCTATAATCTAAATTGTCAATATTTTAGTTTATAAGTATTTATAACCTTCTTTATCTTGCCTATAACTATTAATATACGATATCAGTTTGATGCCGTAATTAATCAGGGTGTTGAATAGTGTGCGTTAGTTAACTGTTTCACGGCAGGGGAATAGTCAATCAACCAACGTTAATATGCACTTAATAACCCTACTCTATAATTATAGGAGATATTCTATTTTATATATCTTATAATGCAAGTAAGTGAAATAAAAAAATAAAAGATCAATATTTGATAGGGGATGAGAAAGGTAATCAAACCATAGATTTAAAATCGGGTTGTTAAGATATTTTTCAAATCCTATGAAGACTTTCTTGAACCTAATGTTCATTTTTCTTTTCTTTTTTTGTCAAAGACGTAATCTTTAATTTGTGAAATAGCTGAGATGGGTATAATAGACTTTATTCTTTTTTTTATAACGTTTACTAATTCATAGTAGGGTGATAGTAATAAGTCCATTGATAGGATAACGTTTACTAAAATTATTTTATTTAGATTCTAGAATGAGTTATATTCTTGAGTAACAAGTAAATTATGGAAATTGATTTTATATTAAAAAAATATAAATGTGACGTCTTTTTATAAGATTTTGTAGTTGGAAAATTCATCATAGATATTTTATATGATACTACTTACGTGATAGTTAAGTCTTTCCAAGGTGTGTATTTAAGGATGTTTTGAGAGGGTATTATTTACCATTCGTAAGTTTATCAACAACAAAAACCGTGGGCTTTAAAAGGTACAAATTTGCTATTTCCTTATGTGTTGAGTTGTGTATGATTTACGTACATGATTTTATATAGGTGGTGGTTGGTTGATTTGCTAGATTAATTGAGTTTAGTAAACTTGTATTGTATTTCATTGTTTAGAAAGTGTTCAGGGTGAGAAATCTATTAGATGTAGCAGTATATCACTTTCTACCTCATGTTTAGATATACGTTTCTTTGTTTTGCAAATATTATAATTCTTATTACATATCGAATGAATGAATGAGGGAGTACACTTTGTAGAGCAGTTCTTGATATTATAATTTGTCTATTCAAATTAGTCCGACCAGTTCTTGATACATTCTCAAGATCAAACGTGCTAGTTGTAACAAGATTATGAGCACAATTTTTTGTTTAGACAATCAGGACAAGACTACAATGTTAATTGTGTTTTTATGTTGCTTAACTTCTTGCTAATCAGGACAAGACCCAAACTCTCAACTAGTTTTCTAAAGTGGTTTTGGGTTTGGTAAGATTGCTAGCTAGTTCAAATATTTGATAAATATCAACGGTTTAGGCAAAATAAAAAAAAATATTTTTTCTTTGATGCAAGTTCACTCTTTTTCCCAGGGGTATGTTTGGGTGGTTATAATGGATTATTTTATACATTCCAAGATTAAATTTGTTATAAGATAATCTCTGAAAACGTTTTCATACAGGAATTTGGAATTGAAACAAGGTGTCTTGATGATAATCATTTGCTATATGTGAAAATATGGTTTTGATTAGTTTGAGAAGGAGATTCTATTTAGCTTTTGTGTGTTTGATAGACTATTTTTTCCTCGTATACCTATTTCAATTCGCTTGAATTATTTATGGGTTAATAAAATTTTGTTTTGAATGATATCTTATGTTGGAAAGATGACAGATCTAAAAATTAATCAACCTTTCGTTTGTCTATTGGTTTAGCACCTAATTTGGAATTGAAGCAAGGTGTTTTGATGATAATGTACGTTTTGCTATATAAAAATTGTTTGATTTAATCTTTTCTTATGAAATTGTATAGGACTCAAGGCGACATATTTTCAACTATATATTGACAATGATTTTCCTAATAGATATTTAGAACTGGTCCATCTAAAGAAGTCCGACCACGTTTTTGATGCATGGTTAAGAATGTGCTTAGATTTCTTCCGTTGGACTAGGTCTAATCATATTGTGGTAATCAAAATCTTGTCAATATTCAAACAAGTTGTGAATGAATTGTCTTCTTTAATCAAATGTGCAATTACTGATCATGAAGTGAGACCGTTTATGGAGATATTTAATCCGATGATTTTAGGTAGTCATAGTACTTTGCTAGAAACCAACTATGATTTATAGACTATATGTTATAAAGTATGTCATAAAGTCTATTGCTATTATTATCGGGTCCTACGAGGTCACACCCTTAGAGTTTGGGCTGGATCAGTTTAATGGGAGACATATTATATAAGGTATATGATATAAAGTTATATATGATATAACTTGAGAGATAAGGTTTATTAATAATAAAGAGTTATTATTAATAATAAAAGATATACTTATTTAGGAAATAAGAGATCTACACATGGTAATATAAAAGGAGGGCTTTTAGGAAAAGACCATAACCCTAATTGGACTTTAAGAAGTACGACTGCCTCCTTCTCCCTGGAGCTCTCCTCGTTCGCCTTCGTTCCTCGCTCTAGCAACCAAGTCCTAGGCGATCCAGATCCAAGCTCGGGTGGACCAAATAGAGGAGTCACACGTGAGACTCTATTATCTCCATTCCAGCAGATTAAAACACGTATTAAAAAGTATTTGATTCTTCCTATCTATGATCTATTTGATTTATGCATGAGATCCTTGATTAGATATTAGAAAATCGTTTTCTGAAATTCCGCTTTACGCATCTAAAATCCCTACAAGTTGGCTACACATCCAAAATCCCTACAAGTTGGCCGTCTTTCACGTAACGTGCAGCACATATATTTGAGAAGGTAATCTCCTTTTTTGTTTTTGTTGTCAAGGACGTAATTTCTCGTGTAAATTGATGAAATAGTGGAATTGTATATACTAGACTTTATTCCTTTTGTTTGTATCTTAGCGTGATAGTAATATGGACCCAAAAAAAAACATAAGTCCATTGATGGGATGACTTACCATATTCAAGCCAAAAATAATGCTTGATTGTTCACTTATAGATATGCTATACGACAAGATAAAAATATTTGAATTAAATTCTAGAATAATTATAATCTTGAATAACAAGTAAACTATGAAAACTGATTTTATATTAAAAATAATTAACGTCTTTTTATAAATTTTTGTAGTTTGAATATTTATCATATAGAGGTTTTCGGTTTGTTTAACCTATGTCTTTAGGGCGGTTAAGAATTCCTATTAAGGAATATAAATCCTATATAGAAAATGGTAAACTCATTTAAAAAAATAAAAAACTCTAAAAAATTAACATATAATCAAAATTTTTCTACGTAAGAGATCTTAACCTATGCCCTAAGGACATATGTTAGAAAAATCGAAATGCTTTATATGATAAACTGATTTAAGTGATGGTAAAGTTTTTCCAAGGAGTGTATTTAAGGATGTTTTGAGAGGTATTATTAAACTTTCGGAAGAGTTCTCAAGAGTTTTTCAACAACGAAAATTGTGGGCATAAAAGTTAAAAGGTACAAATATGCTATTTCCTTATGTGTTGAGGAGTTCTTGTTTTAAACAGTAGCCGAAGTGTTAAGTTGATTTTCTGTAAGAAATAAATTAGTGTACGTGCCCGTATCTTAGGCACAAGTTAAGACTTGAATAGTTTTATAAAAATAATGACATGTTAATATATGTGTTTATGTTTATCAAAACATGTTTATGTTTATCAAAACATATATGGTGTATCAAAAAATAAGTATTTTAATCCATATGTAAGTCTTTACACCGTAAAACATGTTATAAAAAATATTGCTATAGATTGATATTTTAACACTGATTATGATACGACTGTATGAATTTCTCCACTCATAAAAAATCATGTAAAGTTGCTAACAACGGTATGACTGAATGAAAAACATGTTGTAAATATTGCTATAAATAAATTAGTATTTTAACGCAGATTATGATACGACTGTATGAATTGCTCCTTGTATAACATCTTGTAAATGTTCTAAAAACAATGTTTTAATACAAATTATGGTATGAATGAATTTCTACGCTCGTAAAACGTGATGTAACCATTGCTAGAAATAAATTAGTATTTTAACACGAATTATGATACGGTTGTATGAATTTCTCCACCCATAAAACATCTTATAAAGTTGCTAAAAAAAGTATTTTAACACAAATTACGGTATGATTGAATAAATTTCATGCCCGTAAAACATATTATAAATACTCCAAGAAATAAATTAGTATTTTAACACGAATTATGATACGATTATATGAATTGCTTCAACCGTAGAACATCTTGTAAAGTTGCCAAAAATAACATTTTAACACAAACTATGGTATGACTGAATGAGTTTCTACGCCAGTAAAATATGATGTAACCATTGCTAAATAAATTAGTATCTTAACACAAAATATTTTACAACTATATGAAGTTCTCCATCCATAAAACATCTTGTAAAGTTGCTGAAAATGACGTTTTAACAAAAATTACTGTATGACAATGATTTTTTACACTCGTAAAACATGTTGTGAATATTGCTATAAATAAGTATTTTGACAAGAATTATGTTACGATGCATGAATGTCTCCACCCGTAAAACATCTTGTAAAGTTGGTGAAAAATAGTGTTAATATAAATTACGCTATGACCAAATAAATTTCTACGCCCGTAAAACATAATGTAAATATTGCTAGAAATAAATTAGTATTGTGCCTAATGCACAGATTAAGACTCAAATTTATTTTTTTAAAAACGATAAAGTTACATATAAATTTATACGTATATTTTTAAAATATATTGTAAATATTTATAAAAAGTGTAGTTTTATACAAATTACGACACATTGATATACATGATTACATCTATCACAACACGGTGTAAAATTTAACAAAAAATAAGTGCTTACCAAAAGTTCTGTATAGTTAATGAAACATAAGTCAAATTATTTATCATCTTACCCATTCTTAATTGTATAATTTATTCCTATTGTAAACTTGATAAAAATAGTATAATAATTCATTGAGTTGTTTGACAAGCGGCTCAATGTTTTGGATAGAGTAAGGTTTTACTTTAGTTGTTTAGCAGGATTATGATGTTTGTATGCAAATCTCCTAGGTAAGTGTAAATTGAATTCTTATATACAACGGTAAAATATTTAATGTCGTAAAATATTTTGTCAAATTGCTAGAAAATAATATTTTAACATGAGTTATAATATAGGCACACATATATACACTAGTAAAATATCTATTAAAGTTGTTAGATTTGAGTGTTTTGACACAAGTTATGATATTGTTGTACAAATTTATATACTCGTAAAACATGCTGAAAAATTGCTAGAGTTTAAATTACGGTATGACTGAATGAATTTTTATGTATGTAAAACATGCGGTAAATATTGCTAGAAATAAATTAGTATTTTAACACGAATTATGATACGATGTATGAATTTCTCTATTCGTAAAATATTTTGTAAAGTTGCTAAAAAAATAGAGTTTTAACACAAATTATGGTATAATCGAATGAATTTTTATGCCCGTAAAACATGCTGTAAATATTTCTCGAAACAAATTAGTATTTTAACACGTTTCTGTGCTTAAGGAACATGTTAAAATTCAAAATTTATTCTTTAATAACGATAAAGTTACATATAAATTTATATGCATATGACACGTTGATATACGTGTCTACATCTATCAAAACATGATGTAAAATTTAACGAAAAATAAGGTACATGTTAAGACTTTATGAAGGCACAAATTACGGTATGACTGAATGAATTTCAACGCACGTAAAACATGTTGTAAATATTGGTAGTAGTAGTTTAACACGAATTATGATACAACGTACTATACGTTCTCTACTCTTAAAACATCTTGTAAAGTTGCTACAAAAATAGTACTTTAACACAAATTATAATATGACTGAATGAATCTCTACGCTATATGTTGGATCGTTAGAGTTACGTCTGAGGGAACAAAAGCTTTGTTCCCACAGAAGGCACATCGGATTAAAATAGCAAGAAAGATAACAGAACGAACTCACGATATATAGTGGAAACCCTGATTAGCAAGACTATCTTCTCAAGGAAAAACCACTACCTTCAAGCTTCCGCTTGAGAGGATTTTAAAGTGTGTACTTGTCTTAGTGATTTCTTGTTCGATTACACTTGTAGCATGGACTCCAAAACACTAGACTTCCCACCTAGATTCGAAGATCACTCCTACAACGATGAATCCGAACTCAACCCTCAAAGACTCACAAACACTTCACTCTCTTTTTCTTCTCAATTGAACGCTCTTTTTTCTACTTTTTCTTCATGCGTCGTTCAAAGTCGTCCCCGGAATTGAATCCACATTTTTCCTTAAATACAACTTCGGCTAAACCCTAATCAACACAAAATTAGGAAAATACTAGTATCAGATTACAAAGATATGATTTTGTTTTGAAGATAAGATATCACAACCGGTTATATTAATTAAGGAAGGAGTTCCTTAATTAATCCAACCGATTGGATAACGTTCTTCTCTCTCCAATCGCCTTATCTTAGGAAAGATTCCTAGGATCAACACGATTGGGTTTTCTCTCTCCATATCTTCGCGCAATCCGGCTTGATCCTTGGAGCCGAAGTCTTCATCCTCTACCGCGTGGCTTCTTGGTTTGTTTCCTTAACTCAGCACGCTGGATGACTTCTTTCCTTTTGCAGCCTTGATCTGGTCCGTCACTTCAGTTCCTTGAGAGGTAACAAAGCGCTAAGCAAGCCTTTGTTCCCTCTGAGATCCTGTACTGCAAAGCTCCCTGGATAACTCTTCTTGTCCCTGAAACACTTGGTACACATATTAGTTGAGTGTTTGTAACCATCAAAACCTAAGGAATTCAACACTATAAAATATGGTGTAAATATTGCGAGAAATAAATTATTATGCTAACACGAACTATGATACGTCTATATGAATTTCTCCACATGTAAAACATGTTGTAAATTTGTCAAAAAATAGAATTTTAACACAAATTACAGTATGACTGAATGAATTTCTACGCCCGTAAAACATGATGTAAATATTGTTAGATGTTTTACGGGTGGAGAAGTTACAGTATGACTGAATGAATGCATACCATAGTGTACGTGTCTCGTGCTAAAGCACGTGTTAAGGCTGAATAATTTGATTTATTTTTTGAATTTAACAGTAATAAAGTTTGTGTATGCATTTTATATTTATCATGGTTTAAGATAAGATCAATATGTTATATAAGATATGTATCGATATACAATTAGCCGCATAATGACACAAAATAAAACATATAAGAGAAACATGTATAATGGGTTAATTATAATAATAGGATAACAATCTTATATCATCGTATAACGTAATAAAGCATGCATGAAAACTATCTCATTTATGTTTGGATTCTCTACTCATAGTTCTCGTCTTGAAGATTTGATACATGTCTTGAAGATGTTATAGGGGAGATTTTGGATTGGTAGGTGGGAATCGACGACACTTGGATGAATGACTTCATTGGCAGTTGACACCATAGACCTGTAACATAACTTACACCCCATATATCTTACTGTAAAAATATAAGATATATATGCATTTCTGTTGTAAGAATACGTACGTCCCGTATATCTATTGTAAAAAAAATGTTTACTATGTCATTCATACTGTAAGAAAAAACTACGCCCCATATATCTATTGTAAAAAAAGTTTACTATGTGCATTCATGTTGTAAGAAAAACTATGCCCCGTATATCTACTTATAAAAACTTTAACTATGTGCAGTCCTGCTGTAAAAATGTATACCCTTGTATACCCTGATGTACAATTGATGAACTTTGCATCCATGTTGTGAAAAAACAAAATTTAGTCAAACATTATTTGATAAGATGTTAAATGTTTATAGATATTAGTTACGTATAAAGATGATTCATGATTATGTAGGATTATATGACTAATCCAATCAAAATTCATAAATTAGAACTTGTAAAACCTAGAAGTCCTCAACAATAGATGAAGAAGCATCTAAATAACAAAGATTCTACATTTTCAATAACTAACAATGAGATAACACTGTCGCACATTTTATCAGTTCAAATATATATATATAAAAAATTTAGTCAAACATTATTTAATAAGATGTTAAATGTTTATAGATATTAGTTACGTATAAAAACGATTCATGATTACGTAGGATTAGATGGCTGATCCAATCAAAATTCATAAATTAGAACTTTTAAAACTCAGAAGTCCTCAACAATAGATGAAGAAACGTCTAAATAACAAAGATTCTACATTCTCAATAACTAACAATGAGATAACATTGTCGCACATTTTATTAGTTCACAAATCAACAGTGATAGTAGAGCATATATGCAAACGCTCCCCGAAAATCCTTCGCTCAAGGCATGAAGAATTTCATAGACATATTCCTCTACTAAAGATCTTCTCGCAAGAGACTTCTGATAGAGCTCTTCATACTGGGAAGACATCTCCCAACTGAAATCCAAATTTGTAGAACTAAATACAGAGAGATAGAAAGATCAACAAAGATCTGAAAGCGGAAGCGAAAACAACCAAAATCAATTTTATAGAATAAAAGTGTTTTTGGGGCCTCAACTGGAACACCCAAGACCAACAAGGGAAATACAGAAGGGCAAACTAAAACAACAAATGGTGTATGGGAAGATCCAAGTAGAGTAGGGACAAATTGAGTGTTCAAGAAGAACCAAAGTTCTTCAACACTCAAACAACCACAGAAATGGTCTCCAAGGTTCCTAACTCAAGGATCTTCACCAGCCAAAGCTCAAGGATGAGCTACAATGGCGGAGCACAACACAGAGAGGGAAAAGGGAGAAAACGCTCTCAAAGAAATTGCCAGATCACTTTCTACAGTTCTAGGGTTTCTGGAAAGAGGCGTTTTATATCTCTATCTCTTCCTCATGTGTCTCACTCAACGTCACGTGGCCGAGCCGGTCCAACAAGCAACCAGGAAGCGAGCCATCAAGCCATCGGCGCCTTGCCATCCGAGTTGGGCCTCTCGGCCCAACTGGTTGCAAAGCCCAAATTTGGCCTCGAGAGCCCATGAAGAATATCCTGATTATTACAATAAGTTCAGAAGCCCAAAGCCTTAAACTTAGGCAATTACACACACACACATGCCATTACAATTTGCCCTCCTAATTTCTAAGTTTTACATCAATAGTAAAAACATCCTTGTATGATTGGTCTTTGGGATTTACAGTCTTCTCTATCATTAGCCCCTTCTCAAAAGTGCACCTAATTTAGATCGATCACATGAAGAAAGTCCCTGCAAAAAACAAATTTGTCAGTTGTAACAATTTTAGTACCAAAATCAGCAGGATTCTTCTCATCAACAATTTTTCTGATGAGGAATCATCCCCGCCATTAGTGCCAACCTTTGATGGACCGATTACTAGGTCAAGATTGAAGGAACTACATCAAGAGCTGGAGACGTTTATGGCACATGATGTATCACATGACGAAGAGGACAAGTCCAAAGTCAAGGCGTTGACTTTATTGGTCAACGTTACATATGTTTAATCTTATTAATTTCTACATTGGATATTTTTAGGATTATTATTTAATTGTTTTAAGCTTTCTATTTTCGGATATTTCGGGATTAAGTGTAACCCGTTTTTGGGAAGCTAGGGCCGGCCCTCCTAGGGTATTTAAGGCCTCCCTTGTCTTCTTCATTAGGCAGATTTCTCATATTGTTAAAACACAAAAACAGAGCTTGGTTTTTTCTTTGAAAACTCGGCTCCCCGTGAGAGTCTCAATCGATTGTTCTTTCCTGCTTAGTTGTTTTCGTCTTTGTCAAGTCCCTCTGGAGTTGGTGATTTCGTACCTCATAAGCAATCCTCTCCGTGCTCCAAGTTCGTCAGCGATTCTTGGTTGTGTGGCGTTGTAGAGATCGGGTTGGTAGATCGTTCGACAAGGTTCCTTGCTATCAAGCAAGCGGGTTTTCTCGTCGTTTCTATTGGTTCTATCTATTATCCTATCCATTAGTTTCACTTCCGCCATTGTTCTAATCTTGTGTTTTCTTTTGTTTTGAGATCCGTTGCCTAGATCCATCTCCTACACGGCTAACCCCGTATCAATTGGTATCAGAGCTTTGCGGCTTCGGATCGCCTTTGACGGTTCCAGATTCATCATAAAAAATTGGATCTTCCTGTTTTCAATCGTCAATTGAATTTCTTTGTTTGAGTCACATTAGTGAATTGTTAGTCTGACTGATTGTTTGCTCTTGTTTGTCTTGGAAAGGAGTTCGTTGCGGTTGATTGTGACTACGAGGATCCACAAAACATACCAAAACCGTCCAAAAATCACCAAAAAAATATTTTGCCCCCCCCCCCTTCCTCCATTGTTGTTCGAACCCTAGCTTGGCGAGCAAGACACGACGGCGTCCAGGTTCGTGCGCGCCAGAGATCCGGTTGTTCAATTTTGATAATCTTCAAGATACTTGCTTGATTTTCTAGAGATTTTATTTTATCTTTATGGTGTAATATCCCAGGAAAAACAAGTTGCCTAAAAGAAAATTATATCAAAAAAAAAGGGCATTATCGAAATTCAAAAAAAAAAAGGAGGAAAAGGCATCTGGGATTTTTGAGAATTTTTCAGAATTTTTTTTTTTGAAATACAAAAACAAAAAAAAAACAAAAAATTTAGGGTACTTCCGCTCCCTCGGGTCACTCTCGGCTCCAATTGGCTTCGTTCCGAGTCGACAAAGGTACGTCTTTCTGACTTGCAATTCGCATTTCTTGAGTTCGAAACACATATATAGCCCCATCTTTAGTTGCATTTCATTCTTGTGACTATAGTTGTGTCGCTTTCCTTGTTGAGTCGTTCTCTAGTCTCGCTTTTGTTTGAGTCATTTTTCGTCGTACATCTACTTGTCTTGTCTACTATATCTCTGCTTGACCTTGATTTGCTGCGTATCTTGAGCACATAGAGAACTTGTCATTTACGAGCCTAACTTCACAGGTTGTACAATCACCGAGTGCAAACACTTGAGAGTTTTTTGGTTTTCCTAACCTTAACGTCTTTCTGTGTTCGTCTAAGTGGTGATCATGATAGGTTCCGGTGATGAACATGTTACTGCAAATGGTTCCCATGTCGATATGCAGGCGATGCTACAACAGTTGACTTCTACAGTCGCGCAGTTGTCTGCGAAGTTTGACTCGTTGGAGACCCGCTCCAACCCACTCCCGGCTGCGCAGGAACACATTGGTCCATCGCATAGCGCACCGCTTCCCGCCACCGAGCCCTTGGTCGACCAAGCCACGGCCTACCAAGCGGCGATGGACGAGCGTCGCCAACCGCGAGCCACTAGCACCGACCGCATACGCCCGATTCGGCATCCCGTACCTCGTGATAGGTCTGAGTCCCCTCCTATGTCGATACATTCTAGTTTATGGGGTGATGATGATATGCAGGACTATGAGCGCGAGGAGCATAATGAGTGGCGTCCTTACCGCCCCCGGAATGACCGCGGACAGCCCCGCCGCCGTGAAGCCGAACAAGACGGCATTGGACGGATCAAAGTGAAGATCTCGGCTTTTGATGGAAAGTGTGATCCAGACGTCTACCTTGAATGAGAGACGAAGATTGAGCAGATTTGGGGTTGCCACAATTTCCCTGAACATAAAAAGGTACAACTCGCTGCTCTTGAATTTACTGGTTATGCTTTGGTTTGGTGGGATTCTATTGTGAAGGCTCGAAGACAAGCCATGGACCCTCCGGTCAACACATGGAACCAGATGAGAGCTATGATGAGGGCCCGCTTCGTTCCCCACCACCACAATAGAGTTCTCCGCAACCGTTTGGTGACTATGAGGCAAGGCTCTTTAGGTGTTGAAGAGGTCTACAACAATATGCAGATAGCCATGGCACACGGCAACGTCGTCGAAGATGAAGAGGCCACTATGTCCAGGTATCTACGTATCTTGCATCCTCATTTAGCTGACACTATAGAATTGTATCCCTATTCTACCATGACAAATTTGCTACACCAAGCAATTAAAGTAGAGAGACAATTCAAGTCCAGCTATACCCAACAACACCGCACGGTGCCACAACGCCAAAGCTGGCGTCCCGACCAGCAGCAGGGCCGCACTGGACACCAGAGATCCCGCCCAGCAACCGGTCCGCCTCGCGGCAATGAGCAGAATTCCCGTGGTGCGCACCCCTCTACCTCCACCGCACCACAGCAGCCCACACGGCCCGCCCCTGCAGTTACACGAGGTAACCCTACTGACCCTCCTCCTAGAGCTAGAGATATCACTTGCTTTAAATGTCAAGGAAAGGGTCATTACATGAAGGATTGTCCTAATACTCGTGTTTTGATGATTAATCATTTGGGTGAGTTAGAGTCTGAGTCTGACACTGAGCATGAAAATTTAGTTGCTAGCCATGATATGAATGAGCATGCCAATGATGATGATTTGGATTTTATTGAATATGAGCATGGTGATTCATTGATTGTTAGGAGGACTTTGCATGTTAATCAGGCTCCTTGTGATGATAATCAGCGTGATAATTTATTTCATACAAGATGTCTTGTTAAAGGGAAAGTTTGCAACATGATTATTGATGGTGGTAGTTATTGTAATATTGCTAGTGTTGAATTAGTTAATAAACTATAACTCCCTACTTTTTTGCATCCTAGACCTTATAGACTTCACTGGATGAATGATTGTGGTGAACTCAAGGTAAATAGGCAAGCTAAGATTACACTTAAGCTAGGAACTTATGAGGATGAAATTTTATGTGATATTGTTCCTATGCAAGCTTGTCATATTTTGTTAGGTCGTCCTTGGCAATTTGATAGACATGTTATTCATGATGGACGTACTAACCAACATGCCTTTGAGTTTCGTGGTAGGAAAGTGGTGTTGAAACCGATGACGCCGCTTCAAGTGGCTGAGGCTTATGATAAGAAAAGAGAGGCCGAGCGTAAGGGTAAGTCCCCAGCCGAACCATCCACTGCCTCCACACGGACCGACCTCACCCTCGCCTCTACCCCTAGCCGAGTGCTCTTAGCATCCAGCAGAGACCACCTGGTAGATTACCTTCCCCCGGACGTCGCCCTCATGTCCCTTTGTCAGGCCTATACCCTGTTAGGTGACGACGACCGAGCTACACTCCCAGCTGCTGTCCAGACCCTTTTAGCTGAGTTCCTTGATGTTTTCCCGGATGAGATACCCCCTGGCCTACCCCCTATTAGAGGCATTGAGCACCAAATAGACCTGATTCCCGGTGCTACCCTACCCAACCGGCCTGCCTATAGGATGAACCCTACTGAGACCCAGGAAATCCAGAACCAAGTCCAGGACCTTCTAGATAAAGGGTATGTTAGAGAGAGCCGATCCCAGTGTGCTGTGCCTGTCCTACTCGTCCCCAAAAAGGACAATACTTGGCGTATGTGTGTTGATTGCAGGGCTATTAATAACATCACGATCAAGTACAGGCACCCGATCCCCAGGCTCGATGACATGTTGGATGAGCTCCATGGCGCCTCCACCTTCTCCAAGATCGATCTTCGCAGTGGATACCATCAAATCCGGATGAAGGAAGGAGACGAATGGAAGACATCATTCAAGACGAAGTTTGGTTTGTATGAGTGGCTTGTTATGTCTTTCGGTTTGACTAATGCCCCCTCTACTTTTATGCGTCTTATGAATCATGTCTTGAGATCTTTTATTGGTAGATTTGTTGTAGTTTACTTTGATGATATTCTGATCTACAGTAAATCTTTGGAAGCACATGCAGAGCACCTCAGGGAAGTTTTATCCACTCTCAGAGCTGTACAGTTGTATGGAAATCTGAAGAAGTGTGATTTTTGCACTGACAGAGTTGTGTTTCTTGGTTTTGTAGTGAGTGCTCATGGACTGCAAGTGGATCAAGAGAAGGTGCAAGCCATCCGTGACTGGCCGACCCCGAAGAACCTAGGTGACGTGCGCAGTTTCCACGGCCTGGCTGGCTTCTACAGGAGGTTCGTTCGAGATTTTAGCACCATTGCAGCCCCGCTGACAGAGATCACAAAGAAGAATACCCCATTCCGTTGGGGTAAAGCTCAAGAAAAGGCATTCCAGACTCTCAAGCATCGTTTGACACACGCGCCATTGCTGGTTCTGCCTGACTTCACTCGCCCCTTTGAAGTAGAGTGTGACGCCTCTGGCATTGGTATTGGAGGAGTCCTCATACAAGAAGGTAAGCCCATTGCCTTCTTTTCTGAGAAGTTGAAAGGTGCATGCTTGAATTATTCTACTTATGATAGGGAATTATATGCCTTGTTTAGAGTGCTGAAAACTTGGCAACACTACCTTTGGCCTAGAGAATTTGTGCTTAAAACTGATCATGAGTCCTTAAAGCATTTTAGGAGTCAAGATAAGTTGGATAGGAGGCATGGTAGGTGGATGGAATTCATAGAAACATTTCCCTATGTGATTAAGTATAAGAAAGGAAAAGATAATGTTGTAGCTGATGCCCTTTCTAGGAGACATACACTCTTGACTACTTTGGATGCTCGAGTCCTTGGATTCGTTTATATTAAGGAGTTGTATGATATGGATGCTGATTTTGGAGTGATTTATAAGCATTGTGTGGAAAAGGGTTCATTTGATAAGTTTTTCTTGTTTGATGGATTCTTGTTTCGAGTTGATAAGGTGTGCATTCGTGTTTGTTCTCTACGGTTGTTACTTGTTGATGAGTCCCATAGAGGTGGATTGATGGGTCATTTTGGTAGAGATAAGACTTATAACATGTTGCATACTCATTTCTATTGGCCATACATGCTTAGGGATGTAGAGAATTTTATCAAACGCTGTGTTGAGTGCTTACAGGCTAAATCTAAGGCAAAACCGCATGGTCTTTATACTCCCTTGCCTATTCCTTGCTTTCCTTGGGTTGATATTAGTATGGATTTTATTGTTGGATTGCCCAGGACTAAGAAGGGGAGAGATTCTATATTTGTGGTTGTTGATAGGTTCTCTAAGATGGCTCACTTTATTGCATGCCATAAAACTGATGATGCTAGGAATGTTGCTGATTTGTTCTTTAGAGAGATTGTTCGGTTGCATGGTGTACCTCGTACTATTGTGAGTGATAGGGATGTCAAATTTCTGAGTTACTTTTGGAAGACTTTGTGGGGTAAACTTGGTACTAAGTTGTTGTTCTCTACTGCTAGTCACCCCCAGACAGATGGACAAACTGAGGTCACTAACCGTACATTGGTACTATCCTTAGGGCTGTTATTAAATCTAATCTGAAAAGTTGGGAAGAAGCCTTACCACATGTTGAGTTTGCTTATAATAGGACTATTCATTCTTCTACTAATATGTCCCCTTTTGAATGTGTGTATGGTTTGAATCCCCTAACCCCTTTGGATCTTAAGCCGTTGCCTTTACCGGAATGAGCAGACTTTGATGCTGATAGACAGGTTGAGTTCATGAAGGAGCTGCACGAGCGGACCAAGGCTCGTTTGGAAGATACTGCAGCGAAGAACGCAGCCCGAGCTAATCACGGCCGGCGTCAAGTGTTGTTCGAGCCCGGCGACTTGGTGTGGCTACACCTGCGCAAGGAGCAGTTCCCGGAGCAGAGGAAGTCGAAGCTGTCTCCCAAAGGTGATGGACCGTTCAAGGTGCTGAAGAGAGTAGGCGACAATGCCTATGTGTTGGAGCTGCCCGATGACTATGGCGTGAGCCCGATATTCAATGTCGGTGATCTTACCCCTTATGCAGCCGCTGATGTTGATGACTCGAGGACGAGTCCTTTTCAAGAAGGGGAGAATGATGAGGAATCATCCCCGCCATTAGTGCCAACCTTTGATGGACCGATTACTAGGTCAAGATTGAAGGAACTACGTCAAGAGCTGGAGACGTTTATGGCACATGATGTATCACATGACGAAGAGGACAAGTCCAAAGTCAAGGCGTTGACTTTATTGGTCAACGTTACATATGTTTAATCTTATTAATTTCTGCATTGGATATTTTTAGGATTATTATTTAATTGTTTTAAGCTTTCTATTTTCGGATATTTCGGGATTAAGTGTAACCCGTTTTTGGGAAGCTAGGGCCGGCCCTCCTAGGGTATTTAAGGCCTCCCTTGTCTTCTTCATTAGGCAGATTTCTCATATTGTTAAAACACAAAAACAGAGCTTGGTTTTTTCTTTGAAAACTCGGCTCCCCGTGAGAGTCTCAATCGATTGTTCTTTCCTGCTTAGTTGTTTTCGTCTTTGTCAAGTCCCTCTGGAGTTGGTGATTTCGTACTTCATAAGCAATCCTCTCCGTGCTCCAAGTTCGTCAGCGATTCTTGGTTGTGTGGCGTTGTAGAGATCGGGTTGGTAGATCGTTCGACAAGGTTCCTTGCTATCAAGCAAGCGGGTTTTCTCGTCGTTTCTATTGGTTCTATCTATTATCCTATCCATTAGTTTCACTTCCGCCATTGTTCTAATCTTGTGTTTTCTTTTGTTTTGAGATCCGTTGCCTAGATCCATCTCCTACACGGCTAACCCCGTATCATTTTCGAACCAAAATGACATGTTGTTCCACTTTATCTCGAATAAAGTGGAACCTCACATCATTATGTTTGGTCCTCTCATGGTATACATGATCTTTACACAGATAGAGAGCACTTTGACTATCCATATGCAACACAGTTTTGTAAGTTTTTTCCTTCTATCTTCATAAGTATACCTTGTAGACAAATAGCTTCCTTGGAGGCCTCAGTCGCAGCAATGTACTCTGCCTCAGTAGAGGACAGAGCAACAATTTGTTGCTGTTGTGACTTCCAAGAAATGCAGTTGCCACACCAGGTATACATATAGGAGGTAGTAGATTTTCTATTATCCTTGTTGCTAGCATAGTCAGAGTCAACAAAACCAAATAACTCACCAAGTGAAGAGTGTTTACCATACAATAAACCAAAATTCACAGTTCCAGAAATATACCTTAGAAGGTATTTCATAGCAATCCAGTGTTTTTCACAAGGTTCAGACATGAATCTACTCAAAACACTTACAACAAAAGCAAGATCAGGTCTAGTGCAAATCATGGCATACATCACAGAACCAATAGCAGCATCATAAGGCACATATTTCATTCTTTGTTCCTCTTCCTTAGGTAAGGGAAGAATGGCCTTTGTAAGGTCAAGGTGCCCTCCTAAAGGCATAGGGGAAGATTTCACATTAGTAACTTTAAATCTTTCAAGTACCTTAAGCATATAGTCAAATTGAGACATCAAGATTTGTTTCTTAGACCTATCCCTTTCAATTTTAATGCCTAAAATTCTCTGAGCAGGACCAAGGTCCTTCATGTCAAAGTTTTTCTTGAGTTCTTTCTTAACATCATCAATTTTATGTTTAGATTTGCAGATAAGCAGGATATCATCAACATAAAGTAACACATAGAGAGGCAACTCGGTTTTGACATGTTTGAAGTAAAGACATGAATCATACTTGCTTTTCAGAAAACCCAATTTTTTCATGCAGGTATCAAACTTAATATTCCAGTGTCTAGGAGACTGATTTAGGCCATAGATAGACTTGTTCAGTAAGCATACATGATCAGGTTTGTTCTTATCTATAAATCCCTTAGGTTGTCTCATATAGATAGTTTCATTAAAGTCACTATGCAGGAAAGCAGTTTTAACATCCATTTGCTCAAGTTCATAGTCATAAACCGCAGTCATGGCAAGTAATAATCTCATAGTCTTATACTTAGCAACAAGGGCAAATATATCATTGTAATCTTCCCCTTCTCTTTGGGTGAAGCCCTTTGCCACTAACCTAGCCTTGTATCTAGGTGGGTCAGTGGAAAGGACTCCATCCTTTAGTTTGAAAATCCACTTGCAATCAATAGTTCTAGCACCAGCAGGTTTAGAGACTAAAGTCCAGGTTTTATTTGCATGCATGGATTCAATTTCCTCTTTCATGGCAGTCAACCAATGATCAGAATGAGCACACTTAATGGCATGTTCAAAGAGTTCAGGAGTATAAGCATTCAAAACTTCAGCAATTATAAAAGCAAACTCATTAACACTATTCACATATTTCCTGTTAGGGATTCTATTTCTAGGAACCTTGTCTCTAGTAAGTTGGTAATTGGTCAAATCAGGGACCTCATCAAAAGGCATGTTCACAACATCAAAGTCATGCACATTGTCAGACATAGAGGGGGAAATATGGGAACTTCCCTGCCCACCTGATTGGTGAGGTTGCACATTCGAGTGCTCTTTAGTACTTGGATGAACATTAAGATGTTCATAAAGAATACCATCAGAGTTTTGTCCAGAATAATTTGAAGAAGAAGCACCAGAGGGTGCAAGAGAATAGCCAATGTCAAATTTCTCATCATAGTTCTCAATAGGAGGACCAGTTGGCACATAGAAGTGATGTTCAGTGGAAGTGTACCTGTCTACATTCTCAGTAGAAGTAGTCAGTCTTTCTTTGAAATAAAATTCATGCTCAACAAATATGACATCACAACTAACAATGACCTTATACCTACCTGGTTGTATAAGAAGCAGTTTATAACCTTTTACCCCTTCAGGGTATCCAAGCATGACACACTTGAGAGCCCTAGGATTTAGTTTTCCAGCAGAGTGTTGTGCATATGCAGTGCATCCAAAGGGTCTCAAATGTGTCAGTGCAGGCTTGGTTCCACTCCACATTTCTTGAGGAGTTTTGAAACCAATGGCAGAGCAAGGAGATCTGTTTCCCGGGTATGAGGCAGTGGTGACTGCCTCATGATCAGCGCTACTTTATAGGGTTTAACTAGGAGTTGTTATCGGTGTTTTGGGTACCATTTAGAGATGTTTATAGCGTATTGTAGAGATTGGAGTTGAGAAGTAGAAGTGCGGATATGGTGGTTTAAAGAAGCTTAAATGAAGATATATTGAAGAGAGAAGGAAGCCACCCAAGAAGACGAAGAATAGACCCAACTGGGTCTACAAAAGAAATCCGCGACCGCGGGCGAGCAGAATGCTTGGTCGCGGATAAGTCGAGAGCAAAGGATCAGAAAGTTAATTTTCCGCGACCGCGGAAATTCTTCCGCGATCGCGGAAATTCTTCCGCGATCGCGGAAATGTGCATCAGCAAAGCGGGAGTTCGTCCGAAGTTTACTTTATCTTATTTTTCCGTTTTTCTTTTATTTTCTTTATTCCGGTTTATATTATTTTATTTCCTTTAAGATTAGACTTGTTATCTTTTTAGCATTAGGTTTGGTTTTTAGGTTATTTAACCTAATTTCCATAGCAACCTTTCATCATCGTTTATCATTCAGTTTTCATTCAGCATTGTTTTCCTTTGAGTTATGAAGAACTAAGCACCCTTTGCTTAGTCCGATAATTGAAGCCTTGGTTTGAATTTGATTGTGAGATTATTCCTTTACTCTATCCTTGAAAGTTGTTGATTCTCTTATGCTTTATCCCATTGAGTTATATTGATTTCTCTAGATTAGCTACCTAGTTTTATTGATATTATTCATACTGCAGGATTAGGGTTTTGAACTCTATTGGTTGATCTAGTTCATCAATTATTGTAATTAGTATTATTAATATTGGTTTCCCTAGCGTGACAAACTAGTTGAGATTGATATTATCTATAGTGCTAGTTACCTTAATCTGGTCATCTTGTTGAGATTAATATTGTTCATACCTAATTCAGAGTAGCAAACACGATTTACAGGAACGGGTTGTGAATGTTTATTGTGAAGACAATTGATTGCATGTCGAGTACTGACGGGTTGTTAAGTATTGCATGAGCCTATCTATTCCTGAACTTACTGCTGCTGTTAGATTTATCTTGATGGTTTCATGATTGTTTAATAGTTAGGGTTATCAGGACTGGTAGGACTGGTAACTATTTCAGAACAGGGATTAGGACATTTATGAGGATTGAGGACTAGGAATAATCAATGATCAATCAACCAAACTAAATGTGGATATTTGTTTGGCTAAGTGTTTTTCCTAATTGATTACAAACCTTTGCTTTTGTTTCCTTTGTTTACTTGTTTACCAACAATCAACCAAAACCCCCATTTGTTACTATTGCATGCAACCTTACATAAAGAAAGACAACTCATTCTTGTGGGATTCGACCTTTGCTTGCCTATTCTACTAGTTTAGGTTATTAAGGATTTTACTTTGATAAGGTGATACGACTTTAGCCCCTATTAAATTGGCGCCGTTGCCGGGGAGGCAAGTTTTTTTTTCTTTGTGTGCCAATTTTTGTATGGACCTATCTTACGGTCCACACCCGTGCTACTAATTTTTCCCTTTTTGATTTTTTTTGATACAGAGATGGAGAGATTTCCGCAATTCTGGCAGGAACCGCGATATGACCCATACTCCTATGCATACACTCCAGGGTGGGGAGATCACACCAATCCGAGTTATGGGAACCAACAATACCCACTATATGGTCATGAATACCAGGAGTTCTACCCGGGGCCACAATCGTTCTATCAGCAGGGTACTCCACAACAATACTATCCAGCTTACGAGCATAGCCCACCAATGTCCGACCCAAGTTCCCACATGTCTATTGAGGATATGCTTCGATCTCTCACCCAACGTCAACAAGAGACGAAGTCCATGATCCAGAACTTGGAAAAGCAGATTGAGCGAATGGTTCAAGCAACAAGCAACATGGAGGCCAGGGCATCGGAAAAACTACTACCTCACCCCGTAGTGCACCAGGGAGAGGATGTCCTTTCAATGACCCTCTGAAGCCATGATCAACTGCACGTCGGCCCCTTAGCTGAAAGGGAAGAACAAATTAGTGAGACGGATGCAGAATACAGCGAGATGTCTGCAGAGGAGAACTCGAGACCGCGGGAGGTGTACCTCGACCGTGGGTTACTCACTGAAGAGTTGGGCATTCCAGACGATATCCGCGACCGCGATGTGCTCTCTGAAGAAGATTATTTTTTGGAACTAGAAGAATTCAGCGACCACGAAGAAGAAGGCCGCGACCACGGGGTTCTTGCTGAGGAAGAAGACGAAATCGGCGAATTTCCGCGACCGCAGACGGATTTCCGCGATCGCGGAAAAGTCGCTACTGAAGGGGAGCTGCTCGATGATTTTCCGCGACCGCAGACGGATATCCGCGATCGCGGAACAGCCCCTGGTGCCCAAGATCCTCTCGAAGCTGCCTACGACGCATATGTCTGCCCCCACTTTCCTTCGCTCAGTTCATTGAAGCCTCCCGCACCCTTTCCCGAGGCTCTGAAGGACACTAGAAAGGTGGAGAACGACAAGGATTTATTTGAAACCTTCAGTAACTGCGAGGCAAACGTCCCTTTGTTCAAACTGGCATACATCATCCCTCGCTGTAAGGAATTTTTAAAGGCGCTGCGCAAGATCAAGAAGAATCCGAAGGGGAAGCACAAGAAGGAAACAGTGATTCAAAAGGCAGATTTCTATACGCTGGATACGGGGCAGGACACGCATGCCGCCCCTGAGATGTTGGGTAGGCCATTTCTAAAGATGGCAAGTGCACTCATTGATGTGAACAACGGTCCATCCACCATGAAGTGCAGGAGAATAGGGGTAAAGCTCAACATAGAGAATACAAAGAGACATCCCCCCGATCTTGACCCCAGGAGTTCAGTTGCTGTGAGCAACCCGAGTTGAGTGGGAGAGTAGTAGGTCGAGCCACGACAATAACTAAGGCGCTGTCCGGGAGGCAACCCGAGGTATGTATTTCTTTTCTTGTCTTTCTATTCCATGTCTTTAATTGTCTTTGTGTTAGTTTGTTTTTGTTTGTGTTTTTGCATTTAGACTAACCTGCAGGAAGGAGGCCCGAAGCCAAATCAAAGACGGTGAACCACGCACCAACAACATTTTCCGCGGTCGCGGATAACCCACAGTAAGGCCTCCCTTTCCCTGCTCGAAAAAAAAAGTTTTACCGAAGGCCAGTTGTCCGAGTTTCCCATGGATAGACGGTGCACATCATGTTATCAAGGAGGAGACATTAGCCCCATATTTTTATTTGGAAACGATGATGACCCTACATTCGACAGCTAAGGAGGAGGAACACTAGAGCCCACACCACGATTACATCTGGGCTCTACCATGTGTTCGTTGAAGGTCGTGCAACCCCGATTCCTTGATATTCCACTACACCCTACAGTGGATCTATTTGGTTGCACGGTGGAGATTATTGGAAGACGAACCCGCCGCAACACCAGAGACATGAGCTTTTATTGATTTACCGCCAACAACAACTTTCCGTGTCCAAGCCAACTCGTCGACGGTTGTGAGTTATTTTTTGCTCTTCCATGTGCTTCAATTTTTTCTTGTCTTTCATTACATTGAGGACAATGCAATGTTTAAGCATGGGGGAGTGTTCTATACTCTAGTCGTTGAGAAGAAAGAAAGAAAATAAAGAAAAAGAAGAAAAAGCCAAAAATTCAAAAAAAGGCAAAAATATAAATCCTGGGATAAGTCGAAAACCCGAAAGGGCGGCTTAGGTAATAAGCAGGTGGCTTGGACCAGCATTAGGCTGGGGTAATAATTGGTCAAGAGTGATGTGAGTTTATATGAGCCCATCTATTGAAAAATGAAATGAGTGGCTTGGTGAAAACCCGAAAGTGCGCCTTGGCAAAATGAGTGAAAAGAAGAAGAGTGATTATTAGGATTCCTCATTTTACCTAGCGTGATGACATAAGAAGATGAGATATAAGAAGGATTCAGATAGGTCACTCTAGGAGGCATAAGAAGATAGATGGAGGCTAGGATTAGATTTTTATTCACTCTATGGTGTTCGGGATAAGCTTGGGGGAAATACTTTGCTTTCCTTTAAGCTTGGATGTTGTATGTTTGTATTGTGCGTATTGTATTGGTGCATTGGAGTTTCATGTTTAGGTGCAATTCTTAGTGGAGAGAGTTTTTCTATGCTTCCTGAAACCTTGGGGATTTGATTGGAGGAGTAGGTTTCTTTTAGCTTACTCGAGAACGAGCAAGGTTTAAGCATGGGGGAATTTGATCAGCGCTACTTTGTAGGGTTTAACTAGGAGTTGTTACCGGTGTTTTGGGTACCATTTGGAGATATTTATAGCGTATTGTAGAGATTGTAGTTGAGAAGTAGAAGTGAGGATATGGTGGTTTGGAGAAGCTTAAATGAAGATATATTGAAGAGAGAAGGAAGCCACCCAAGAAGATGAAGAATAGACCCAACTGGGTCTACAGAAGAAATCCGCGACCGCGGGCGAGCAGAATGCTTGGTCGCGGATAAGTCGAGAGCAAATGATCAGAAAGTGAATTTTCCGCGACCGCGGAAATTCTTCCACGATCGCGGAAATGTGCATCAGCGAAGCGGGAGTTCGTCTGAAGTTTACTTTATCTTATTTTTCCGTTTTTCTTTTATTTTCTTTATTTCGGTTTACATTATTTTATTTCCTTTAAGATTAGACTTGTTATCTTTTTAGCATTAGGTTTGGTTTTTAGGTTATTTAACCTAATTTCCATAGCAGCCTTTCATCATCGTTTATCATTCAGTTTTCATTCAGCATTTATTTTCCTTTGAGTTATGAAGAACTAAACACCCTTTGCTTAGTCCGACAATTGAAGCCTTGGTTTGAATTTGATTGTTATTGATTCTCTTATGCTTCATCACATTGAGTTATATTGATTTCTCTAGATTGGCTACCTAGTTTTATTGATATTATTCATACTACAGGATTAAGGTTTTGAACTCTATTGGTTGATCTAGTTCATCAATTGTTGTGATTAGTATTATTAATATTGGTTTTCCTAGCGTGACAAACTAGTTGAGATTGATATTATCTATAGTGCTAGTTACCTTAATCTGGTCATCTTGTTGAGATTAATATTGTTCATACCTAATTCAGAGCAGCAAACACGATTTACAGGAACGAGTTGTGAATGTTTATTGTGAAGAGAATTGATTGAATGTCGAACCTAATACGACTGCTTCGAACCACTCTGCTTTATACCCTTGCATAGTCTTTCATTAGACTAACCAACCGTAATTATTCCCTTGCATGGTTGGCTGGTGTCATCCGTTCGATTCGGCACATCAGGTTTGTTGCAGATCCGAGAAGGCTAGAACGACTATGAGAATGAACGGTGTTTTGAAGAGTTATTTTGTTTTAAGACTTCCGCTGTGTTAATAATGCTTTGATATAAAGACTTCCGTTGTATTAAATTCTGATGATGTATTTCGTTTTGTCTGGAATCATGTGTAATTCCGAGACTGTGGTTTAATAAAAGTTATGATATTTGGTATTGTAACTGTGGTTTGATGGTTATATCGTTTGGAAAAGCCTGACGGATTGTTAAGTATTGCATGAGCCTATCTATTCCTGAACTTACTGCTGCTGTTAGATTTATCTTGATGGTTTCATGATTGTTTAATAGTTAGGGTTATCAGGACTGGTAGGACTGGTAACTATTTCAGAACAGGGATTAGGACATTTACGAGGATTGAGGACTAGAAATAATCAATGATCAATCAACCAAACTAAAGGTGAATATTTGTTTGGCTAAGTGTTTTTCCTAATTGATTACAAACCTTTGCTTTTGTTTCCTTTGTTTACCAACAATCAACCAAAACCCCCATTTGTTACTATTGCATGCAACCTTACATAAAGAAAGACAACTCCTCCCTGTGAGATTCGACCCTTGCTTGCCTATTCTACTAGTTAGGTTATTAAGGATTTTACTTTGATAAGGCGATACGACTTTAGCCCCTATCACCTCACCCCAAAGGGAGTGTTTCATCATAACACTGATGAGCATGCACCTTGCTTTTTCAAGCAAGGTCATGTTCATCCTCTCAACAGTGCCATTCTGTTGAGGGGTGCCAGGCACAGTTAAGTGTCTCTTAATACCATTAGAATGACAGAAAGAATCAAACCCATGGTTGCAAAATTCAAGCCCATTGTCAGTTTTCAAGCATTTCAACTTAAATTTTGATTCTCCTTCAACCTTAGTTTTCCAGAATTTGAAGTTTTCAAAGGTATCACTTTTACTTTTGAGTAAATACACCCAGACTTTCCTGGAATAGTGGTCTATGAGTGAGAGGAAGCATTTCCTCCCACCTATAGTGTCCACCTGAGCAAGACCCCATAAGTCTACATGCACATACTCAAGAGGCCTTTGAGCAACATACTTAGATTTAGGAAAACTGGACCTAACATGCTTACCAAAAATGCAATTTTCACACATGCTCAGATCAGAAGGTTTATGCTCTAAATAGTCTTGTCTAAACAGATAATGCAAGCTTTTGTTTCCTATATGACCAAGTCTAGCATGTCACATCTTAGTATGATCCATACTCATATTCATGCAAGCATTCAACTCAGCAGAGGAAGCATTTAAGACAGGTTCACCAATGACATGATATAAGCCATGCTTTTTCACACTTTTAATCAGAATATTCTCATCCCTAGAAATATTTCTAATGCCATTATGAGTGTGAATATGACAGTTTAGGTCATCAAACATGCTTTCAGACAACAAATTTCTCCTAAGGTCAGGCACCCACCTAACCTGTTGGAGAACCCTTATTTTTCCATCATGCATACGAAAAGGAATATTGTCAATGCCTTTAATTTTTAAAGAGGAGTGGTCACCCAACCTCACCTCACCCTCATTGTAATACCCCTCAATTTTAGTAAGGGCATTTGGGTAATTTTCTCAACTTTCGTTCAATTAATTATTTCGCTTTCAGTGGAGTTTGGATTTTCCGTAACATCCATGATGTCCAAAATAATTCTTTGAGTGGTATAAAATACATTCGATGTATTTTCGGGACTTAGAATATTTGTTTGAATACAAACATATAATTTCCGGGATTTAAAAACTCATACCAAAACCATTTCTACGTGGCAACTGCAAGCCTGCCATGAATACTCCCTCCCGCGTGCAAAGCCGGCCACGAATACTCCCCGTGGGCAGTCCCGGTCGGGGCACCTGTCGATGGGTCCAGCGCTGCCTCTCCTTGGGCTACAAAAGGGAGCCAGAACTGGAGGGGATCGAGAGACACGCAGCTCCCCACCTCTTCCGATCGTCTCCCCTGCTCCAATCGCGAGTTCCCCTGCTCGCCATCGTCGGTCGTCGCCAGCTCCCTCTGAGCTCGCCTCTCGTCGTCGCCCCAGCTCGCTTGTTCCCCGGCAAACACCGAGCCGATTGGAGCCACCGAAGCCGACGCCGAGCTCCTCCCATGCCGCTGAGGTGTCGTGTTGCTGCCGTCGATCCGTGCCACAGCGGAGTGGTGCTGCTGCTCCGACTTGCTGGTGGCTGAAGTTGCCGGCGACGAGAGCTCCATCCCCGGCGTCGATGAGCTCCTTCCCGTCGAGCTGTTGTTGAAGCCGTAGCCGAGCCCCTGTTGCTCCTCTGTTTTGTTCAATTTGGTGAAGGTGATGAACAGTGGAGTGGGTCCCCCCTTCCATTGTTTTGTTGTTGGGCCGGTAAGCCCAATATCCTTTTCAGTCCAGATTTAACCCGAAATTATTCGAGCGGTATAATTTCGACTCCCTTTCATCCGTATCTGTCTTTAGGAAAATTCAATCAATATTCTTATGATTTAAGATCATAAGAATTTATTGAATTTAATTCCTTGAGTTCGTCCTGACAAATTAATTGCGATTAATTAATTTGTCATGAGCTGGATCGCGTGTGGACTCGTACTCTACTAGGAATATTCTGAAGCTTAAGCCATATCATTGGAAAGGATATTTTCGGTAGTCGTCTCGTCCAGATTCATCGCCGAATCTATTCCAGGCAAGTGGCGGTTCGCTCTTGCTCATCATTCCATATTTCCATTAATTATCAATGGTTTGATTGTTAATTAATTTGGAATGATTTACTGTTTTGTTGGGAACAGTTTTGATAAATGATATGGATTAAAATATGATATTATAATAGGTTGTATATCTGTTAGAACAACGCTATTATAAATATATATGAGGATTGCCGGGAGGGCAACAATATGAAAAGAATATGATATTATAATATGTTGTATATCTGCTAGAACAACGCTATTATAGATATATATTTATGATATTAGCCTGGAGGGCTTTGATATAATTATTACTGTGTTGAATTGTTTAGTTAGCACGAGTATTCGTAGGAACGATGAACTATTCGAGGTCCAGTCGTTTCTTAATAATGATTAATGGTGCAAAGGGTGATAAACCCAAAAACCATTTGGTGGGTCATGACCGATCTCTATACTCGGGTATAGAGATGGTGGCACAAAGCTGGTGCTACAAATCTTGGGATTCGTCCCATTCAGGAGTATGTCCCTCATGGCGAAACATATGTCCTATATGTCCCTCATGGCGATACATATATTTAAAAGCCTATAACGTGATGCGCGTTTTGGAATTAAATAAGATAAGTGTCGTTGTAGCACATGATTAATATACCCTTGGCGAGTAGTGCAACTAAGTAAATAGTGCAGCTAGGAAAGCTCGTATTGACTTTTGATCAGAGTACGTTCTCTTTCCAATCTGGATTCGCTGTAAGCGATGAGGTTGGTCGTGAACCGAAACATCTTAGTCAGTTCTTAAATCATCGTTATGTGGTTCTGTAAGATTCAGACTTTGATGTGATTTGTTGATATGTTTAACTGTTTAGTTAACACTTGAGGCTTTGATGTGAGTTGTTGATGTGTTTAACTGTTTAGTTAACACTTGAGGATTTGATGTGATCTGTTGATGAGTTTAACTGTTTAGTTAACACTCGAGGGCTTGATGTGATTTGTTGATGTGTTTAACTGTTTAGTTAACACTTGAGGCTTTGATGTGATTTGTTAATGTGTTTAACTGTTTAGTTAACACTTGAGGATTTGATGTGATCTGTTGATGAGTTTAACTGTTTAGTTAACACTCGAGGACTTTGATGTGATTTGTTGATGTGTTTAACTGTTTAGTTAACACTTGAGGCTTTGATGTGATTTTGTTGATGTGTTTAACTGTTTAGTTAACACTTGAGGATTTGATGTGATCTGTTGATGAGTTTAACTGTTTAGTTAACACTTGAGGATTTGATGTGATCTGTTGATGAGTTTAACTGTTTAGTTAACACTCGAGGGCTTGATGTGATTTGTTGATGTGTTTAACTGTTTAGTTAACACTTGAGGCTTTGATGTGATTTGTTGATGTGTTTAACTGTTTAGTTAACACTTGAGGATTTGATGTGATCTGTTGATGAGTTTAACTGTTTAGTTAACACTAGAGGACTTTGATGTGATTTGTTAATGTGTTTAACTGTTTAGTTAACACTTGAGGATTTGATATGATCTGTTGATGAGTTTAACTGTTTAGTTAACACTTGAGGATTTGATGTGATATGTTGATGAGTTTAACTGTTTAGTTAACACTCGAGGGCTTGATGTGATTTGTTGATGTGTTTAACTGTTTAGTTAACACTTGAGGCTTTGATGTGATTTGTTGATGTGTTTAACTGTTTAGTTAACACTTGAGGATTTGATGTGATCTGTTGATGAGTTTAAGTGTTTAGTTAACACTTGAGGATTTGATGTGATCTGTTGATGAGTTTAACTGTTTAGTTAACACTCGAGGGCTTGATGTGATTTGTTGATGTGTTTAACTGTTTAGTTAACACTTGAGGCTTTGATGTGATTTGTTGATGTGTTTAACTGTTTAGTTAACACTTGAGGCTTTGATGTGATTTGTTGATGTGTTTAACTGTTTAGTTAACACTTGAGGATTTGATGTGATCTGTTGATGAGTTTAAATGTTTAGTTAACACTCGAGGGCTTGATGTGATTTGTTGATATGTTTAACTGTTTAGTTAACACTTGAGGGCTTTGATGTGATTTGTTGATATGTGGAACTGCTTGTGTCAGCATTTGTGTGAATTAATTGTTAATGTTTTCCTCCTTTGCTTAGTCTATTCATTAGACTAACCCCTTGTATTTTATTTATCTGCAACGTCATGGTGGTGTCGTCCGTCCGTTTCGGCACATACAGGTCCAAAAATGCTAGATCGACTATGAACATGAACGGTGTTTGAAAATGTTTTAATCAGGCTACGATCTTTGGGCATTTACTACTAAGGTCAATACTCTTGTAAATTATTTTAAGTCTTCCGCTGTATTGTAATGAATCTGTATTTTGTCGCATTTGGAATGGTGTTGAAATTCCGCGACTATGTTTTAAATGAAAGTTATGGTAATTTTGTACCATACTTATTGGTTATGATTTGTGTTTAAACCGGTAAAGCCTTGGGTGGCTTCGGTAAGGAACACCGAGGTCACTGGCGGTAATAACTTTTCCAAATGGGTTATAAATTTGGGGGTGTTATAGATTTGGTATCAGAGCTAAAGTTCTGTTTTTAAAACAGATTTGATATCAGAGCCGAAAGTTTTAAAACGGGTTTTGGTATTTCATGAACCATTTACTCGTTTTGGTTGAATTTTTTTTTTCAACAGCTCTAGTAGGCTCACAGGCGGCGCCAGTATCAACACCGGCTAGTCGTTGTCACCAGGCTGGGTGTGTGATGTGGCTGGGGTAGCTTGGCCTGGGGAGTGCTATAGATCTGAGTTAAATATTTTCGAACAAATCTTACAAATAAATATTTGTAAACTGATCACTCGTTTGAAATGTTTCCGAAGGCTCTGAATTTTCAAATGAAGAATTTTTAACCGTTCATAGTCGTGCCTTCTTTAGTCTGATATGAGAGGTATGAAAGTTACCTCTATATCTAGAAAGACTAATTTCTTGTTGTTGTTGTAAGACATAGGTGTTTGTCTATTCTTTTGAAAGGACTCGGAAGATGCCGAGATGATTCTATCATCTCTAGTAATGTTAGATTTCCCTGTTTCTCAGAGATATTTCGAGGTTGGAAGACCTAGTAGTTCCCTCGAAGGTATCGAGTATGTACTTCCTGAGTTGGTAGTACTTAATATCCTAGTGCTGTAATCTCCGAGTAATTTGGTGTGAACGCTCGGGAGATTAGTGTAGATGAATCTTGTGCTCTATATTCATAATTCATCTATAGAATTACCAAGTTGATCTATTCTAAGTGTTTTTATGGGATAATTAAGGAATCACTCTTAGGAGTTTTGATGTCTAAAGTGTGATGTCATAGTCGTTGACATTCACTGTTGAGAAAACGAATACGGAGGATGAATGCTCGATGCAGTCGGGATTTGCATCCGTATGAGAATTCGTGGGTTGAACCTATGGTAGAGTTCGTTGAGCCGTTAAGGTAGGCCAACGAAATATTGTAATTAATTTGTCATGAGCTGGATCGCGTGTGGACTCGTACTCTGCTAGGAATATTCTGAAGCTTAAGCCATATCATTAGAAAGGATATTTTCGGTAGTCGTCTCGTCCAGATTCATCGCCGAATCTATTCCAGGCAAGTGGCGGTTCGCTCTTGCTCATCATTCCATATTTCCATTAATTATCAATGGTTTGATTGTTAATTAATTTGGAATGATTTACTGTTTTATTGGGAACAGTTTTGATAAATGATATGGATTAAAATATGATATTATAATAGGTTGTATATCTGTTAGAACAACGCTATTATAAATATATATGAGGATTGCCGGGAGGGCAACAATATGAAAAGAATATGATATTATAATAGGTTGTATATCTGCTAGAACAACGCTATTATAGATATATATTTATGATATTAGCCTGGAGGGCTTTGATATGATTATTACTGTGTTGAATTGTTTAGTTAGCACGAGTATTCGTAGGAACGATGGACTATTCGAGGTCCAGTCGTTTCTTAATAATGATTAATGGTACAAAGGGTGATAAACCCAAAAACCATTTGGTGGGTCATGACCGATCTCTATACTCGGGTATAGAGATGGTGGCACAAAGCTGGTGCTACAAATCTTGGGATTCGTCCCATTCAGGAGTATGTCCCTCATGGCGAAACATATGTCCTATATGTCCCTCATGGCGATACATATATTTAAAAGCCTATAACGTGATGCGCGTTTTGGAATTAAATAAGATAAGTGTCGTTGTAGCACATGATTAATATACCCTTGGCGAGTAGTGCAACTAAGTAAATAGTGCAGCTAGGAAAGCTCGTATTGACTTTTGATCAGAGTACGTTCTCTTTCCAATCTGGATTCGCTGTAAGCGATGAGGTTGGTCGTGAACCGAAACATCTTAGTCAGTTCTTAAATCATCGTTATGTGGTTCTGTAAGATTCAGACTTTGATGTGATTTCTTGATATGTTTAACTGTTTAGTTAACACTTGAGGCTTTGATGTGATTTGTTGATGTGTTTAACTGTTTAGTTAACACTTGAGGATTTGATGTGATCTATTAATGAGTTTAACTGTTTAGTTAACACTCGAGGGCTTGATGTGATTTGTTGTTGTGTTTAACTGTTTAGTTAACACTTGAGGCTTTGATGTGATTTGTTGATGTGTTTAACTGTTTAGTTAACACTTGAGGATTTGATGTGATCTGTTGATGAGTTTAACTGTTTAGTTAACACTCGAGGACTTTGATGTGATTTGTTGATGTGTTTAACTGTTTAGTTAACACTTGAGGCTTTGATGTGATTTGTTGATGTGTTTAACTGTTTAGTTAACACTTGAGGATTTGATGTGATCTGTTGATGAGTTTAACTGTTTAATTAACACTTGAGGATTTGATGTGATCTGTTGATGAGTTTAACTGTTTAGTTAACACTTGAGGATTTGATGTGATTTGTTGATGAGTTTAACTGTTTAGTTAACACTTGAGGATTTGATGTGATCTGTTGATGAGTTTAACTATTTAGTTAACACTTGAGGATTTGATGTGATCTGTTGATGAGTTTAACTGTTTAGTTAACACTCGAGGGCTTGATGTGATTTGTTGATGTGTTTAACTGTTTAGTTAACACTTGAGGCTTTGATGTGATTTGTTGATGTGTTTAACTGTTTAGTTAACACTTGAGGATTTGATGTGATCTGTTGATGAGTTTAACTGTTTAGTTAACACTTGAGGATTTGATGTGATATGTTGATGAGTTTAACTGTTTAGTTAACACTCGAGGGCTTGATGTGATTTGTTGATGTGTTTAACTGTTTAGTTAACACTTGAGGCTTTGATGTGATTTGTTGATGTGTTTAACTGTTTAGTTAACACTTGAGGCTTTGATGTGATTTGTTGATGTGTTTAACTGTTTAGTTAACACTTGAGGATTTGATGTGATCTGTTGATGAGTTTAACTGTTTAGTTAACACTCGAGGGCTTGATGTGATTTGTTGATGTGTTTAACTGTTTAGTTAACACTTGAGGGCTTTGATGTGATTTGTTGATATGTGGAACTGCTTGTGTCAGCATTTGTGTGAATTAATTGTTAATGTTTTCCGCCCTTGCTTAGTCTATTTATTAGACTAACCCCTTGTATTTTATTTATCTACAACGTCATGGTGGTGTCGTCCGTCCGTTTCGGCACATACAGGTCCAAAAAGGCTAGATCGACTATGAACATGAACGGTGTTTGAAAATGTTTTAATCAGGCTACGATCTTTGGGCATTGACTACTAAGGTCAATACTCTTGTAAATTATTTTAAGTCTTCCGCTGTATTGTAATGAATCTGTATTTTGTCGCATTTGGAATGGTGTTGAAATTCCGCGACTATGTTTTAAATGAAAGTTATGGTAATTTTGTACCATACTTATTGGTTATGATTTGTGTTTAAACCGGTAAAGCCTTGGGTGGCTTCGGTAAGGAACACCGAGGTCACTGGCGGTAATACCTTTCCAAATGGGTTATAAATTTGAGGGTGTTACACTCATTACAAGCATGCAAATAATCAAAGTAATGCTTATGAGGAGTAACATGCATAGTGCATCTAGAATCTAAGATCCAAGAATCAGAATCATCAACAGAGGCAACCATAAGCAATTCATCATGGTAAAAAGTAGGGGAGTCCAGCATAGCAGAAGTACCATTTTGAGGTTTATTACCATTTTCATCCTTTTTCTTCTTGAAACATTCACTAATAAAATGACCAAGCTTGCCACAGTAATGACATTTCACATTAAACTTGTCAATTTTAGCCTTGGAATTTCCAGAACCAGATTGAAAAGAATTAAAAGAGTCAGAAGCCTTATCCTTCTTCTTCACATTCTTCTTCTGAAACTTAGATTTTCCTTTTGAAAATAGGACTTCAGATTTAGCATCTTTATCAGATTTATCATATTTTCCTTTGAAAATTTTCATAATCTCATTCTTCTGAATAATAGACTCAATAATTCTCTTTTTAGTCAATTCTTCAGTACCAAATTGTATCACATCTTTAATGTTGTCAAATTGTGAAGGCAGAGAATTCAACAAAATAACAGCTTGATGAGTATCAACAAGTTTGTCATCACATCTTTCTAATTCCTGAGGCATGCGAAGGAATCTATCAAGATTATCATTCAAAGACACAGAAACATCCATTTTAAAAGTAAAGATGCGACAAAGAAGACTAATCCTAGAAGGTAGAGATTTTACCATAAAGAGGTCTTTTAACGCCTTCCAAAAATTCTTGGAAGAGTCAACTGTGACCACTTGGCGAGCAACTTCATCAGACAGACGAATCATAATCTCAGAATGAGCAATTTGATCCATTTCCTTCTTAGAGGCTTCATCAAAGTCAGAGGGATAAGCTTCCTCAACAACTTTCCAACATTTTTCCTTTATCAGAATAGCCTTCATTTTGACTTGCCACATGGCGAAGTCAGTAGACCCATCGAAAGGTTTGATTCTCACAGAGGAGTCAGACATAATAGTCTTCAGAGGAGATTTGAGAACTGAAGAGAGTGAGCAACAGAGGTGGCCCAAGACAATAGTTGGAGCTCAGAAGCAGTTCCACACACAGGGAAACTAAGAGGTCGAAAGAGATCGACGACTTAAGGTATTTCTGGATCCTCTCAAGGTGAAGTGGCGATTTAACTTCAAGACTCAAGAACAGAGAGTTGAAGGTTTAAATGACGACACAGAAATAGAGATTTTTGGCTAAAGAATCTCAGCAAGAGTTCCCCCTTTTCGATCTAAAACTTAGACTGCGAAAACTTTCGAGCATCTTGATCGCCTCTTTCGAGGTCGTCACACTGCTAAGCCTCTCAGATGTTTAGATCTATGCAAGGGAAGGAACAAAACAAGGAAGCGAGGAGAGTTAACAAAGATGTCTAGGATCTTAAACGTCGAGGAAGTTCAATCCCTAGATCTGATTCCAGAAGGTTTTAGGGCTAAGAAGCTTTTGAGTTTCTGAGAGTTTCTAGTCTCAGGAAACTCGCATGCAAGCCCAGAAACAAGAAGGAGAGAGGTTCAAAGCTCTAGATCTGTAGATGTATAGATCGTAGTTTGAAGAACTCGATCCTAAAGTCTCTCAGTTTTAGATCTCGAAGCTAGAAAGCTTGAGAGATTTGAAACTGACAAACCCTAGGAAAGTTTTGTAAAAGGAAATAAAGAAATCTGCGAAGTGGAAACGAAAAACGAAATCCAACGCAAGACTTTAAAACCAATAACAATTAAAAGGAATCGTCAGAGAAGACTTTAGATCCAAGCCCTAGAAGCACAAAGGCTTCGATTTGAACTCGTAGCTCTTCTGACAGAGACCTCACCTTGCTCCGATACCAGTTTGTAGAACTAAATACAGAGAGATAGAAAGATCAACAAAGATCTGAAAGCGGAAGCGAAAACAACCAAAACCAATTTTATAGAATAAAAGTGTTTTTGGGGCCTCAACTGGAACACCCAAGACCAACAAGGAAAATACAGAAGGGCAAACTAAAATAACAAATGGTGTGTGGGAAGATCCAAGTAGAGTAGGAACAGATTGAGTGCTCAAGAAGAACCAAAGTTCTTCAACACTCAAACAACCACAGAAATGGTCTTCGAGGTTCCTAGCTCAAGGATCTTCACCAGCCAAAGCTCAAGGATGGGCTACAATGGCGGAGCACAACACAGAGAGGGAGAAGGGAGAAAACGCTCTCAAAGAAATCGCCAGATCACTTTCTACAGTTCTAGGGTTTCTGAAAAGAGGCGTTTTATATCCCTCTCTCTTCCTCACGTGTCTCGCTCAACGTCACATGGCCGAGCCGGTCCAACAAGCAACCAGGAAGCGAGCCATCAAGTCATCGGCGCCTTGCCATCCGAGTTGGGCCTCTCGGCCCAACTGGTTGCAAAGCCCAAATTTGGCCTCGAGAGCCCATGAAGAATATCCTGATTATTACAATAAGTTCAGAAGCCCAAAGCCTTAAACTTAGGCAATTACAACCACACACATGCCATTACAAAATTCTTAGCCTCTTAAGCAACCTGCATTCAACGCTCTTCATCACTCATGTAGTAATGAAGTGCTTAAATAGGCTAAGGTAGCAGAACATCAGGCACAACGTAGATCACTTTTCTGAAAAGAGAAGATAGACATATCCACAAAAACACTAAAATCTAATTGAGCTTGTTCAAGTTCTTAGTTTAGCCAAACAAAATTTACAATGAGGAAAGCGTAACGACAAAACCTAAGCTACAACATCAACATTTCCAATTCCCATTCCCAAATTCTACAGTATACCAGTCAAATTAAAGAAAAAGGAAAAAAGCAAGTCAATTATGACATACTCTTGAGTAGCAATAAGCGAAGTGAGCCTGAGGTTGGAGTCAATGCCGAGATGATTGAGGGTGCGCCAACTGTTGGCTTGAATGGCGCTTCTGGAACCGAAGGAAGGCATGGTGTCGTATCTTTCAAGCACAATTCTCGTCACTCCCTTCACGTGAAAAGCCAAGGTTGTCGCCAACCTGCAAAGAAGATTTCAGTTATGCATATGCTTCATTCATCCTGAAGGAAGAAATAAGAATTGTAGTGCATATGGTCATGTGAAGCAAGATAAACGGATTTGTTTGCAGTTGGAAGGAAACACAAGATTGACATGGTGAACTTATTGAGAAAGAGTTGTACCATGTGGTCTTCCTTGTGACCCCGCCTTGGGGATATATCCTGAGAAAAATGATGCACCATGATCACTGAATAGTTGAATGAAAAGCAATCTTCTATTGCAGTCTAAGAGAATTGATAGATCATATAACTAAAAATTACAAGGCATACAAATCTAATAAATTACAAAAGCTTATCACCTCTTTGAGCATTCCTTGATCTTTCCCTTGATTCATACATTGCAGCATGAAAACTATTCACATCTATTGGTAATCCTCTTTCCTTTGCCATCAACTACAGAACCCAAAATAAAAGAAAGAAATATCAACACATTAATGAGAGTTTGAATATTAAGGTCATAAAAGAGATTACGAACTATTATTAAACAAACCTTATGTAGAAACTCAAATAAAACAAAAACAAAACATGAAGCTTGGTGAAGATGTTGTTGCTTCGAGATGAAGCTTATATTGAAGAGAATGAGGTGTCTCTGGAAAGTGAGTTGGACTCTGCAGATGTGGAGAAGATGAAGTTCAAGGGTGATACCAAGGGAACGGGCACTGCGACTACAAAGAAAGCAGTTGGTGAAGGAACATCAAAGGGAAGCTCAATTCAACACCAGATATTGGCTGAGCTCAAGGAGTTGAACACCATGATGACATTGCTCCTAGATCACTTTCTGAGCAAAGCTGAGGACGCTGTTGAAGACCCTGATATCTGAGTGCTCTCTATTACCCCCCATTTGCCCGTCTAATCTTTTGTTCTTGATTTTATATGTTTCTATGTCTTTTGTGTGATTGTTCCTTATCTTTTGATATTAATTAGTTATCTAAATTCCTTTGCTTTGTACTTCGCCTTGCATTATGAATGAAATATTTTGCTTATGATTTGCATGCGAGTCAAGTCTTTGTGATTTCTTTGATCTTTTGATGATGCCAAAAGGGGGAAGTATGAAAAATATGAAACCCAAGGAAGGGATGATAACAGAAGCTAGTGCTAAGGAGAACGACAATGCTACTTGAAGGTAAATCCTTCTATGAACTTTCTGAGGGGGAACAATATCAATATTTTGAACATAGTATTTGTGTGATTACATGTGAATTTGACTTCTTACTTGTCTGTTTTGAACATGCACACTTTTAGGAGTTTGTCTCACCAAAAAGGGGGAAATTGTTGGAATGATGATGTTCCCTCTAGTTTTGATGATGATAAACTCAATGGCATTTGATGGTTTTAGTGTGACTATGAGTTTTAAAAAACAAATGATTCAAGGAACGATGAAAACCATGTGAATAGTCAAAACAGAGAATACAAGGAACAGAGAAGTCAACAATAAGAAAACACCACATTGGAACAAAAGAGAAAGAGAAACACCACGAGTGTGTTAGTACAAGGAACAGAGAAGTCTACCGTTCCTTGTATTCTCGGTGCGGTCCGAGAGTCGGACCGCACCGAGAATAGCCACGGACGGTAACCGTGGTTTTCATCGTTCCAGCGTGGTGTTTTCTTATTGTTGACACACTCGATTCTTTGATAAGTATACCGTTCCTTGTACTAACACACAGAGAATACAAAGAATCGAGTGTGTTAGTACAAGGAACGGTTTACCATTTGTGGCTATTCTCGGTGCGGTCCGACTCTCAGACCACACTTTTTTGTTTCCGGGGTAAAAGTCGGACCGCGGTTGCTTGTAACCGTGGTAAAAGTCGGACCGCGGTTCTTTGAACAACCGTGGTCCTTCCCAGATTTAAAAAAAATTAAGAAAGACAATGGTTCTTTATAAGAACCGTTGTCTCTTCTTCAATTTTTTTCAAAAAAAAAATAGCGGTTTTGAAATCGCTGTTGTCATGAGCAGGTTTTCAGCGTACTAAAATTATAGGAAGAACAAAAATTAGACCAGCACTACATGCACTAAGAAATGTAGCATTTAACTCATATGAGATGATTCCCACCATAAATTTTCATCCTCAAAATGTAGCATTTGAACTATCTTGGTCGTCATTCATGCACTGCCTACTCAATATATCCATTATAAAATGGGATTTGTCTATTACGAAAACAATAAACTAGTCCATATAACAACAGCATCAATCACAATTGTGGCAAATTTCATCTCAAGATTATGAACCATTCTAATAGTTGTGAAACTGGTCTTTTGACTCTTTTCATTACATACCAAAAATGCATCATGTATAAGGAAAAAATGAGGTTCGTGAATAAATACATACCCAGCATTCAAACCCTTGAGCCCTTGTTCCTTCCATATTGAACTGTCAGCATGAAACATCCCAGTGTAATACTTAATTACTTATACATCTGCACTCCAAGCATCCTAGCATTGTTGGCATTAGCAATCACGGAACTCCAAGAAGTACTTGTTCCTTGAACCTGCATGCGTTGCATCATCACTTCACATGGAACATATACAAAAGAACCAAGAGCGTCCCTTGAAATACATTTTCAAATAGAAAGATCTTGAGTTATGTGATTATCCATGCAGTTGGATATGCTAAATTGATAGCTACTAACTAAAGAATGGTTATTCAACTCCTTAAGTGGGATATTTCTAGCATTAAGTAACATAACTAGCATGCAACATTTTCGGTAGTAACTAGGAGTCCATTATAATATGATGTCATTATATACCATGTATATATCATACATCTTTTTTTTTAATTGATTACCACAACTTATTAAGTGAAAATGGATAGAGAGATTAACTTACATGAGCACCACTCAGAATAGCATGACTCTGAATTCTATTCTTTAAAGTATCAACTGGGTGCATCATTCCTTCACCAACAGCCCCAACAAGTCACTAGTTTAGAGAGATCTATATTCTTCCAGTGGTTTGGATTGCTTTAAAAAAAAAGGAGCACAAAGATATGAACCCCTTTTTGTTCTGAACCTCATCTACTGATAATGACAACAAGAACACCTAATCTAGTCATACAATAAAGTAGGGTATAACAGGAGCACAAAGACCATAAAAATTACCAAAGGGACAAATGCTTGATACTTATTATTGTGCAATGTATGCAGTGCTAAGAATCTCACCTTCATGAAATCTTCATGAATAATATAATCAGCTCCATTGAAGCCCCTCAATAAATGAACAACAATTAGCATCTCTTCAGACGCCATATTGAATGCACAAGGAATTAAGTGTAGATCCTCGAATATTTACCTCGTCTTCTTCATGATCTACATAACATCAGAATTCCTTCTCAACTCGTCATCCTCCTTCTATCCCAAGGTTAAGTGACCACAAATGAAGTAGAAACCGGTCTCATGTAGTAACATGCTAACTGAAATGTAGTTGAGTTGACAACAACACACTTTGATAGGTGCCAGAATGATGATGGTCAATATCATAACCGTAAGAGATGCCAAACATAAGCACCAACGGCCTCCTTTAGTACGTTTATTGAATAAGTCTAGTTTCATCCGTATCCACTGCTCCAATATATGTGAGATGTTTTGTCAAATCAGTGCAAATAACTAAACTATATATGTATAACGACAAGTAAAACGAAAAAGATTAATAAGTGCATTTGACACTAGGTTGATCTGTATTAAGATGTTCAATGAGGATATCTCCACCTTCTCTAAGACACATAACTTGTAAGTAATAGAGGAGAAGAAGAGAGAACAAGGAGAAACAAACACTAAAAATGTTCAAGGCTTGTTTATTGAATACATTCAGATGTGACATATTAGTTTCTTAAACAACTTGGGCCTACTTGTTGAACAATATTCTGCACGCTTATATATATTTCTCTATCGCCATCTGGGATTTCTGTTATGTTTGTCACTTATTAGCAACTTTATGATGCTTAAAGTTCGCCCCAAAAGAGAATGATGGTATTATTGAAAATAGAAGGTATAAGATCACTAACCTGAAGTCTAAAGGTTGTTGATTCTACATGATCATCACATGTATCCTGAGCTAAGGAGAGCTAGAGAAAAAAGCATTAGATTTCTGAATAAAATAAAGATAATTGAACAATGCATAAAATTGAAGCATAAAGAAGATCTCATACAAGAAGCCTTGTATGCAGGTCGAGTTCCTCACTGACTGCTAACACTATGTGTTTTGTACTCACCACTATCTCCTCTAGTTTCCCAAGATCCTCATCATGCACTGTAACAACAAATCTCGTAACAACCGTACAACTAAATAATATAAAATAAGAAAACATCTGCAAGAAGGGGATAGATAAAGATTCTTCTATATACATTTAATGATTTTCTTGAATAATAGACACATTGAATATTTAACAGAAAGAGAGAAATACTACATGCATTTTTTTTTTGTAGTCAGGAGAGCATAAAAATTATAGTGTGACCATATTCAATTTCCTCTCCTTAATTTCTACTACTGTAAAGTATCATTCATTATGAATCCTAGTTCACTGAGGGAGAGCCGGTTTATAAATTAAAACAGGAAGAAGAGATAAGAGTACAAAGTCATAAAAATAGTGTACTATTACAGCAATGTCTAGCAATTAAGTATTCATTTGATCAATTGAATTTACTAGCTATAGATCAACAATATTAAATCTGATTAAAAGTTAAATATCGAAACTGAATCTAAAACCGGACCAATTTAATTTCAGTTTAATGATGGAAGACACAATCACTTTCCTGAATGCCTTTGACATCTTCATGATGTTGTCCGGAACCAGTATGGCAACACCCCACAGCAGGCGTAGCCGCCCTCCTCATATAGCGCAACCCCTCTTAGACTCCGTCCATGATACAGTCGGCGCTTTCCACGACCGCCACCCAGTACGACTTGCAAATCTATGATATTCGGTAATTGAGAAGATTCAAGCACTTTGAAATGACATCGGGAGAATTTGATCTTGTGTGTGGAGAGCGGGACAAGGAGAGAGAAGAAATTAGGGTTCGTCTCTAAAACCTTGAACAACCAACCGTCGGCACCAGCACCGTCGTCACTGGGCGAGAGATGGTAGAGAGTGCTCTAGTTGAGAGCAAAGTAGCCATTGCCTTGATTAGGTCCGAACCACGCGGAAGGAGAGAAAAGAGGGAGCACAAAATGGATAGAAAAACGCTTTAGTGCTGGAAGAATTGGCGGAGGATTGAGGTGTTAAGGGTATCCACCGGACGCGACGAAGGACGGGGAGTGGCGACGACGAAAGAGGGGAGTGGGGAGAGGTTTCGCCGGTATGGTGAATGGCCTGAAAGAAGGAGGCAAATAGCGGCGAGTGGAGTCGTGGAGAGGGGTTTCTTTCAATAGGTTTAGGAAGGAGGCGCAAGACCCTTAACAAAGTTACAAGTTTACCTCGGTTATACTAAAATCGTGGTCCGTATATAATTTTAACCACGTTTAAATTTACAACCGTGGTTAGACTTTAATAAATTACAGAAAAAAACTTTACACCACGTTTAAATGTGTAACCGTGGTCCGTGTATTTTTGTAACCACAGTTGAAACTACAAAACTGTGGTTCGAGTTTAGTGTAATTAAAAAAAAAAAAATTATACACTGTGTTTAAGATTTAACCGCGGTCTGTATATCTTTTTTACCACGGTTGTATACATTCGCTCTATTAATAGTGCGATTAATTCTTTTTTTTGTACTAGTGGTAGCAGTATATCACTTTCTACCTCATGTTTAGAAATACGTTTCTTTGTTTTGCAAATATTATAATCCTTGTTACATATTGAATGAATGAATGAGGGAGTACACTTTGTAGAGCATCATAGACTTTCGACCTCAATCTAGCAATTTCAAGAGTTGTATGTACATTGTTTAAGCGGCATATACAAGATATACATAATTTGTTTATTCAAATAAGTCGTCGGGCTCGTTTGGATAACAATCGTTAATCATTTATAATGTAACTTTTAACTTATTTTTCAAAAATCGCTATTTCCGTATCTAAAAAGACGTGTAAAAAAAAATTTATAAACAAAAAATTTGTTTATAAACTGTGATCCAAATAGATCCGTCAATTCAAATTCTTGTACTAGTTGTAACAAGATTATGAGCGCAATTTTTGTTTAGACAATCAGGCCAAGACTACAATGTTAATTGTGTTTTTATGTTTCTTAACTTCTTGCTAATCAGTTATCGGGGGTCATGTCTCAACTCTCAACTAGTTTTCTAAAGTGGTTTTGGGTTTGGTAAGATTGCTAGTTCAAATATTTGATAAATATCAACGGTTTAGGCAAATAAGAAAATATTTTTTCTTTGATGTAAGTTAACTCTTTTTGCAAGGGGTTGTCGCCGTGACACCTAACCAAATAAAATTCTAACAAACCTAAACAAGTAGTAGAGGCAAGAAAGGGTCGAATCCACAGGGAGAAAGTGATCAATTCATGTGTTTATGAGCATGCAAAGTAACAAAGGAAAAGGGGGGTTTTGGTTATCAAGCAGAGCAAAGCAAACAAGTGTAGTTGATGAGAAAATAAGAATGGGAAAATTAGTTCTACTAGAACGAGATCCAAAATACAGAGATAAGTCGATCATTGAAATCTTATAAATCCAAGTTCTTTAACTATTCTTATGGTCGTTCCCATCCTGATTTTAAGTACTATTGATTCTCACAGTTGTCAATAGACTTATTACTATGTCAATGATAAAATACGCCAGTCACGCCAGTCACGCCTGTCACGCGGTACCAGATCGGGGTACATTACCACCAACAAAGCAATATCAATGCACACAAGGATATAGGATACATGTAAGTAGAAAGATGTACAAGTACTCACTCCCCTACTTAACATGCAATTGATTCTCACACACAATTGTACGCTCGGAACCCCTATACGCACAATTGTGTTTGCCACTAGATATGCACTCGGAACCCCTATATGCAATCCTAGCAATATGATAAATATCGATAAACCTAGTTAGCAACTCTAGATAAACCAACATAAATCAATATCAATATAACCAAGAGAATCAATCCAACACACATAAGAATAAGAATAAGGAATAGAAATCTCACAACCGAATCAACTGTATTGCTTCAAACGTCTAGCAGAACAAAGGTGTTTAGCTCTCCATGGGTTGGAAACCCTGGAGACAAAACTACGAACTAAAACTGAATTCTAACCTAATTGTCAACTAGGTTAACAAAGAGTATTTAACCTAAACCTAAAAGATTGTAAAAATAATAAAAGGAAATAATAATAAAACTAATAAAATGTAAGTAAATAAACGAATCAGGGAAATTAATCCCATCCGAACGAAGCCAACAGCTCGGCCCCTCCTCTCGGTCGGCAAACGAACAGCAAAGCCTCCACAATTTGGCCCAATTCCAAGGCAGCTGCTCTCGGCCCATTCCATGCAAGCATCTCGCTTGGCCCAGCAGCGCGCGGCCCATCTCCAACTTCAAGCAGCTCGCTGATGTCACGCTGCATCATGCCTCCGCTTTCCAGCTTCAATACTCTGATTTCCGCTTCTTCTCGCTTCACTTCACGCGTGGGCTCTTCACGTGGGCCTTTATTTCATTTGGGCCTTTCTTCCTCCAATCGTGGCCCACCATCTCTTTAATTCCAACATCAGCACGCGGGCTTCTTCAATTTATTTACTTCGCCTCTCGTTGATGGCCGCGGGGCGTGATTTCCACCGCGGGGCGGTGATTTCCACCGCCGGGTCGCGGTGGATCTGACGCGGGGCGGTGACTTCCCCAATGTGGTTCCTTCATAGATTTTCAACGTCTTCTCAGGTGGTCAACTCCTCTTCCTCTGGATGTCTTCAATTAGCTGCTCCAGACCACCAAAACCACACTTCTCCACTTTAACTCCAAAATCTCCAATTGTGCTCTAAATCCATCCAAATAGCGCCTCAAACCTGGTAATAATCCTTAGATATGTGCTACAAAATAGCACTTATCAAATCTCCCATGCTTAAACCTTGCTCATCCTCGAGTAAGCTACAGTAAACCTACTCCTCCAATCAATCCTCAAGGCTTCAGGAAGCATAGAAAACTCAACCTCCAAGAATCATACCAAACAATAAACTCCAGGCAACCATACAAATAAGCTCAGCACAACACAACTCAATAAATCTCAACACCCCACACAACCAAGCTAAAAGGAAAGCAGAGTACTTCCCCAAAGCTTATCTTAAACACCATAGAGTGAATAAATTATAATCCTAGTCTCCCATCTATCTTCTTATCCCTCCAGAGTGACCTACCCGAATCCTCCTTATAACTCTTCTTCTTATGACGCCTCGCCAAGAATAATGAGAAATCCTAAAATCACTCTTCTTCTTTTTTCTCATTTTGCCAAGGCGCCCTTTCGGGTTTTCACCAAGCCACTCATTTCATTTTCCAATAGATGTACTCACATAAGCTCACGTCACTCTTGACCACATATTACCCCAGCCTAATGCTGGTCCAAGCCACCTGCTTATTACCTAGGCCGCCCTTTCGGGTTTTCGACCTATCCCAGGATTTTTATGTATGCCTTTTTTTCAATTTTCGGCTTTTTTCATTTTTTTAATTTTTCTCCTCAACAACGTAGCAAGTATAGAACTCTCCCCCATTCTTAAACATTGCATTGTCCTCAATGTAATGAAATACAAAAGAATAGGAGCACAGGAAAAAGCAAAAAAATAACTCACAAACGTCGCCAAGCTGCTTGGACATTGTAGGTGTCGCTGGCGGTCTACTCAATGAATGCCTAGGTCTCTGGTGTTGGGCGGGTGTCTTCATCAACTCTATCGTCTTCTCCTACCGTGCAACCAAAAGGGAACCACTTTGGTGAATAGTGGTATAGCAAAGATGTCGGGGTTGCACGACCTTCTAGGAACACATGGTGGAGCCCAGATATAATCATGTTGGGGGCTCTAGTGTTCCTCCTCCTCAACTGTCGAATGTAGGGCCATCATCGTTGTCAAATAATGTGTGGGGCTAATGTATCCTCCTTGACAACATGATGCACACCATCTCCATAGGGAACTCTGGACAGCTGACCTTCGGTAGAACTTCCCCCCCCCCCCCCCCGTTTAAGGTTTTTTCGGGGGGTGACTTAGTGCAGGGAAGGAAGAGACTTACATTGGTGTGGAAACACCTTCTTCAATAGGCATGGGTCTCTTCCCTGCAGGTTAGTCGGAAACAAAAAACAAGAACAAAAATAAAGCAAAAACAAGCAAAACTAATGCAAGAAATAAAGAAAGAAAAACAAAGAAAGTAAAACATACCTCGGGTTGCCTCCCGGATAGCGCCTTAGTTATTGTCATGGCTTGACATCCTACTTCAACTCTTCAACTTGGGTTGCTCATAGCAACTGAACACCTGGGGTCTATATCAGGGGGATGCCTCTTTGTATACTCCATGTTGAGTCTTGTCCCCAGTCTCTTGTACTTCCTTGTGTACGGACTGTTGTTCATATTCATGAATGCACTTGCCATCTTCATAAATGGCCTACCCAACATCTCAGGGGCTATATGTATGTCCTGCTCCATATCCAGTATATAAAAATTCACCACCTGAATCAAGGCCTCCTTTTTGTGTTTCCCTTTTGGTTTCTTTTTTATCAAGCCCAGCACCTTTAACATTTCCTTGTAGCGAGGGATTCTGTCTACCAGATGGACCAAAGGGGTGGTTGCCTTGCAACTACTGAAGGTGACAAATAAGCCTTTGTCGCTCCCCACCTTTTGGGTGTCCTTTAGAGCTTCAGGGAAGGGTGTATCGGGATGCGATGCGATGAGCGGGAAGGAGTTGAGACGCACAAACTCATCATAGGCAGCCTCCAGAGGGTTGGGGACTGCGGGAGTGTTTTCGAAAGAAATGGTTGTCTCTGGCGTATTTTCGCGATCACGGCACTCCTCCTCATCGTCGCTCCACTCCTCCTCTCCAAAGAAGTTCTCCTCCTCAATCAGCCACTCTGGACGATGATAAGGATCAACCCAAACCTCATCAGCATAAATAGAATTTTGGACGTCAGGTCGCGGTGAGATATCACTAGGTGGCACTCCGTCCACCGCGGGGCGGCAGTCATTGCCGCGGGGCGGTGAGGTCGCGGTGGATATACTGAGGCACGCCGCCAGGTCGCGGTCAGTCTCGCCACGGGGCGGTGAGATAACTGGGACTTCACGCCGGGTCGCGGTGACGGGTGACGCGGGGCGGTGGGCGATGTTCTCCATCTCACGGTCGCTCTCCTTTTCAGCAGACTTTGACTCAATCAACGCTTGACTCAGCTGGTTAACTTGGCTTTGGAGACTGGAAATTGCCTCTTGTTGTTGTTGGACACTCTGAGCCATGGTTGCTTGCAGTGAGGACACGTTATGGGCCATAGTTGTATGCATTGAGATCACGTTCTGGGCCACAGTTGCTATACTTTGCATCAGGGTCCTGAGTACATCAGCATTGGGTGCAGGCGAGCACTGTGGTTGATTTCCATATGGAACTGGGTTATAGTGCTCCCTCCACCCTGAGTTGTAGGTGTCCGGATAATGCTCCTGCCTCGGTCCCTGCGAGTTTACACCTCGACGTGCATTTACTGCTGCTCTGAATGCGGGAAGTCCTGGACAATCGTCAGTGGTGTGCAGCGCATCACGACAGATTCTGCAGGCACTAGCTGGCCTTGCTGCACTGGGAGTTGGGACGTATCCCCTCTCTGGAGAGAAAGAGCAAGGGTATGAGTTATCGCGCGGCTCTCCCCAGAAATCCATATCTGTGACAAAAAAAATCAAAAAGGAAAAACAAAAGTCAGTAGTACAGGTGTGGACCGTAAGATAGGTCCACACCAAAGTAACACGCACACAAACAAACACAAAGAAAGATCAAATCTTGTCTCCCCCGCAACGGCGCCAATTTGATAGGGGTTGTCGTCGTGACACCTAAACAAATAAAATCCTAACAAACCTAAACAAGTAGTAGAGGCAAGCAAGGGTCGAATCCACATGGAGGAAGTGATCAATTCATGTGTTTATGAGCATGCAAAGTAACAAAGGAAAAGGGGGGTTTTGGTTATCAAGCAGAGCAAAGCAAACAAGTGTAGTTGATGAGAAAATAAGAATGGGGAAAGTAGTTCTACTAGAACGAGATCCACAATACAGAGATAAGTCGATCATTGAAATCTTATAAATCCAAGTTCTTTAACTATTCTTATGGTCGTTCCCACCCTGATCTTAAGTACTGTTGATTCTCACAGTTGTCAATAGACTTATTACTATGCCAATGATAAAATACGCCAGTCACGCCTGTCACGCGGTACCAGACCGGGGTACATTACCACCAACAAAGCAATAGCAATGCACACAAGGATATAGGATACATGCAAGTAGAAAGACGTACAAGTACTCACTCCCCTACTTAACATGCAATTGATTCTCACACACAATTGTACGCTCGGAACCCCTATACGCACAATTGTGTTTGCCACTAGATATGCACTCGGAACCCCTATATGCAATCCTAGCAATATGATAAATATCGATAAACCTAGTTAGCAACTCTAGATAAACCAACATAAATCAATATCAATATAACCAAGAGAATCAATCCAACACACATAAGAATAAGAATAAGGAATAGAAATCTCACAACCGAATCAACTGTATTACTTCAAACGTCTAGCAGAACAAAGGTGTTTAGCTCTCCATGGGTTGGAAACCCTGGAGACAAAACTATGAACTAAAACTGAATTCTAACCTAATTGTCAACTAGGTTAACAAAGAGTATTTAACCTAAACCTAAAAGATTGTAAAAATAATAAAAGGAAATAATAATAAAACTAATAAAAGGTAAGTAAATAAACGAATCAGGGAAATTAATCCCATCCGAACGAAGCCAACAGCTCGGCCCCTCCTCTCGGTCGGCAAACGAACAGCAAAGCCTCCACAATTTGGCCCAATTCCAAGGCAGCTGCTCTCGGCCCATTCCATGCAAGCATCTCGCTTGGCCCAGCAGCGCGCGGCCCATCTCCAACTTCAAGCAGCTCGCTGACGTCACGTTGCATCATGCCTCCGCTTTCCAGCTTCAATACTCTGATTTCCGCTTCTTCTCGCTTCACTTCACGCGTGGGCTCTTCACGTGGGCCTTTATTTCATTTGGGCCTTTCTTCCTCCAATCGTGGCCCACCATCTCTTTAATTCCAGCATCAGCACGCGGGCTTCTTCAATTTATTTACTTCGCCTCTCGTTGATGGCCGCGGGGCGTGATTTCCACCGCGGGGCGGTGATTTCCACCGCCGGGTCGCGGTGGATTTGACGCGGGGCGGTGACTTCCCCAATGTGGTTCCTTCATAGATTTTCAACGTCTTCTCAGGTGGTCAACTCCTCTTCCTCTGGATGTCTTCAATTAGCTCCTCCAGACCACCAAAACCACACTTCTCCACTTTAACTCCATAATCTCCAATTGTGCTCTAAATCCATCCAAATAGCGCCTCAAACCTGGTAATAATCCTTAGATATGTGCTACAAAATAGCACTTATCAGATTATTTTAGATATTCCAAGATTAGAGTAAGGTTTCGGTACGGACGATTGTTACGGTGCGGACATGCACTTTAGGGTTTTAAATATGCACTTTAACGTCTTAAATGTGCACTTTTGTAAAAAAAAAACAAAAAAAACAAAAAAAAATTGATTTTTTTCCCAAGCATTTTTCAAATTTATTGCAAAAGTGCACATTTAAGACGTTAAAGTGCACATTTAATACCCTAAAGTACATGTCCGCACCGTAAGAACCTTCCGCACCGGATCTCATTTCTCCAAGATTAAATTTGTTACACGATAATCTCTGTATACGTTTTTAAACAGGAATTAGGAATTGAACCAAGGTGTCTTGATGATAATCTTTTGCTATATGTTAAAATATGGTTTTGATTAGTTTCAGAAGGAGATTCTATTTAGCTTTTGTGTATCTTGATAGTCTGTATGTAACTAAGAGCTCGTTTGGTTTGAACTTATGGAAACGGTAATGGAAATGAAACGAATTTAGTCCACTTTGACATCATGATGCATTGATTAAAAATTTTATCTTGGCTTGCGGCTCTAAAATTTGTGTATAAAGAGAAGGGAGAAAAGAAAGAATTTCACTATTTTATAACTCACCCTTACATTGAGGATACAAATACCCCCATCATAGTGCCAAGTGAAGGAGAAAATGAAACAATTTCATCATTTTGATCAATGAATAATGACATTAAAATGGACTAGATTCATTTCCTTTCCGTTACCATTTTCACATTTTAAAACAAACGGGGCCTAAATGCATAGCCAGGATTGTGAAGTCGAATTTGTTAACAAAATAAATAAGTTAAGGCTATGTTCGGCGCATGTTATAGAAGGTTATTAGAGGTTTGTACTATTCAAAACCTATCTTTTTATATGTTTGGTAGTATAAGATTTTTTATAAGGTTAAGATTTTAAGAGGTTTTTGAGGAGGTTAAATAAGAACCTCCTAAGAGAAAGGTTATTTAAGATTTTACAAGGTTATCATAATTTTATTCCCAAAATTCCATACTAGTGTCAATTTTTTTTTTAAAAAAAAAACAACTCTTATGATAATTTTTATTTGAAATATATTGAAAAATTTTGTCTCACCAAACACTCAAATAGGTTTCTACAAGATTTTGAAAGGTTATAAAAAAATCTCTAAAAAATCCTAACCTTGTGAAAAACCTTTCAGAAAACCTCAACTTCTTCAAAAATCTTGTTTTATCGAACAGAGCCTAAATCAAACTGGTAGTCTGATAGAGACTATTTTTTCCTCATAGCAATTGGTTGATCCATATAGGAGAATTTGAGCATGTATACTTATTTCAATTTGCTTGAATTGAAGCAATGTGTTTTGATGATAATGTTTTGCTATATAAAAACTATTTGATTTAATCTTTCCCTATGCAATTGTATAGGACTCAAAGCGATATATTTTCAACTATATATTGACAAGGATTTTCCTAATAGATATTTAGAATTGGTCCATCTAAAGAAGTCCGGCCACGTTTTTGATGCATGGTTAAGAATGTGTTTAGATTTCTTTAGCTGGACTAGGTCTAATCATCTTGTGGTAATCAAAATCTTGTCAATATTCAAACACGTTGGTCGTCTTTTACGTAACGTGCAGCACATATATTTGAGAAGGTAATCTCCTTTTTGTTTTTGTTGTCCTTTTTTGTTTATGTTGTCAAAGACAGAAAGACGTAATCTCTCGTGTAAATTGATGAAACAGCGGAATTGCACACAGTAGACTTTATTCATTTTGTTTGTATCTTAGCGTGATAGTAATAAGTCCATTGATTTCGACCCAAAAAAATATAAGTCCCTTGATGGGATGACTTACCATATTCAAGCCAAAAATAGTGCTTGATTGCTCACTTATAGATATGCTGATAGTTGATTTACCCGTGTCTTGCAGGGGCTTTTTTTATTAAATTTTATTTTATTTTTAAGTGTAAGTTAATTATATATTTTAATTCATTGATATTAAAAATTATCTTTAAATAATATAAATAATTGTATATCAACAAAAATATAATATGAACTTCATATATTGTATATTAGTCGTCAAATTATAGGTTATATCTATCTATCTATCTATCTATATATATACTGAAATCTAAAATATAAATTTGATTTTAATTCATTGTTATTAGAAAAATAACTCTAATACTTTATCTATCCATTTATATATATATATACTGAAATATACAATATTTAAATTTCAAGTGACAATTTCAAAGAAGTAATGATGTAAACTTTAGAAATTTGATCAGGGTTATGATATTGAAATAGAAAATTAGATTCTATGGATTTATAACACGATAAATTTTCTTTTGTCATGTCATCAGTCGAGTCATACCTCTAACATTCACTTTTTCCACTTCTATAGAAATTGTAACAAAAAAAGGATTAAGTAAGGTATATAGGCAATCGTTTGACTACCAATTTATAATTTCTGAGTTTTGTTTTATTTTTTTCAAATCTAAAAGTTAGTTTTTCTTAATATTATCAATTGAATATAAAATCATCATTTATAACAATAAAATAAAAAAGTTTGATATCAATTATGTCATATAAACTACTCGAAAATACCAAATAATAAATGGCCTCAACAAAATATGTCCAATTTTTTTAGTTAAGTTCAATATACTATATAATTACTTAATCGAAACCTCCTAAAACTATATGTCCCACCGAAAATACGAATCTCTTACTACATGCTATGTGTCTTCACCTCCTTTTGACACGTCAAACATTTTTTTATAAAAAAATATATTTTTAATTTTCAACTTTCTTCTTAATAGACTTGTTTATAGTTTGAGAGTAAAATTATTCAAAAACTAAAAACAAATTCATAAAGTTATGATATTTTATTCTAATTTTTAAAGATAAGAAGTAACATAATTACTAAGTTTGGATAAATATATCCCCTTCTTAATCAAACTAAGACAAACCACTCTCTAAAATTAAGTAAAGATCACTGCATTATAATTATATCGAATTTATTTCTGACTTGATATTTACAATCAAGAAAAATGTCAGGACCATTATAATTTTATTTACACTATCTCGTTATTATAATGAAAATCTTATCATAAAGATGTATATGTTTAAAAATGTGGTGTTATGAATTATATATGGTCGATTGTATTAAAAGTATTTAATTATCTAGATTATATAAATTATAGGAATATATAAATAAACCATTATAGATAAAGAATGATTTTTGTAAGTGTTGAATTCCTTAGGTTTTAATGGTAACAAACATTCAACTAATCTGGGTACTAAGTGTTTCAGGAACAGAGACAGTTATCTCAGGAAACCATTGCAGCAAAGGATCGTAGAGGGAACAAAGCTCTGTCATGTGCTTTGTTACCTCTCAAGGAACAATAGTGGCGATTAAGATAGAAGCTGTGAATGGAAGGAAGAAATCCAGCGTGCTGAATTATGGAAACAAATCAAGAAGCACACGCGGTAAAGGATGAAAGACTTCGGCTCCAAGGATCAAGCCGGATTGCGAAGATACGGAGAGAGAAAGCCCGATTGTGTTATCTCAGGAATCTTTCCTAAGATAAGATAATTGGAGAGAGAAGATAAATATCCTTCCGATTAGATTAATTAAGGAACTCCTTCCTTAATTAATATATTCGGTTGGATATTATTCTTCCAATAAAATCATATCTTCTTGTAATCCGATTTTGGAAAAACTTATCTTGTTATGATTAGGGTTTAGCCGAAGTTGTATTTAAGTGAAGTAAGGATTCATTTCTATGTAACCACGACGACGAAAAAGAGGAAGCACGAAACTGAGAAGAAAAAGAGAGTGAAGTGTGTGTGAGTCTTTGAGGGTTGAGTTCGGGTTCATCGTTGTAGAAGAGGCTTCAAGTCTAGCTGGGTAGTCTAGGGGTTGGAGTCCAGGATACAAGTGTAACCAAACAAGAAATCAATAAGACAAGTACACGCTTCAAAATCCTCTCAAGCGGAAGCTTGAAGGTAGTGGTTTTTCCTTGATTAGCTAGTTTTGCTGATTGGGGTTTCCACTATACATCGTGAGTTCGTTCGTTATCTTTCTTGCTATATTATTTCCGATGTGCCTTCTGTGGGAACAGAGCTTTTGTTCCCTCAGACGTAACTCTAACGATCCAACAGTAAGATTGTCATTATAACTATATTAAAATAGAATAGATAAAGAATGATTTTTGTAAGATTTTATAAAGAAATATAATTTGGGGTTTATAATTAAGTATTATTTCTTTGGAATCTTAATTGTGTAATTATCTGTATTATTATTATTGTTATTTTTTAGATGTAAAAGCATTTCAAAAATACTTTTTGTATCTTAAATTTTTTATAGTAATGTAAATAAAAGTTTTAAAATGATCTAGCGCATGGGAGAATTTTTATGTTGTTTTCTAAAATTGATTACTTGAATGTAGAGGATTAAACGGTTTACAAACCTTGATTTCTATAAATAATTAAAGTTAATAAGACTAAACAATGTATTTAATTATATTTTTTTTGATAAAAATTAGATAATATATTCCTAAACAATATGAATTTATATTGATATAAAATAATATAAGATAATAATTTCATATATTTTGCCTAATTTGTATAAAAGCCTACCAGTTTGATAAAATATCTAATTTATATTTATTTCCTCACAAAAAAATTACATAAATTCCATGTGCTAATTACATATTTTGGTACTAATGATATGAATTAATTATCAAACATATAATAATAAGTGTAAAATAGTAAATAGATATATATATATAACTTTCCTTATTCATTTATAATGACATCACCTAGTTATATTATATAAGCTACTACTAATTTATATGGTAAGAAAGATATAGCTAATTTAGGTTGATAATTGGCTTTAATTTGTAGAATAATATAAGGACAAATAGGTAAATGAGTTAATTAAGTTGATGACTTGGCATAGCTAGAAAGTTGACACCTAGGAGAGATAGTAATGGCTTTAGTAATAGTATATAGATACGACAAGATAAAAGTATTTGATTTATATTCTAGAATAATTATAATCTTGAATAACAAGTAAACTATGAAAACTGATTTTATATATATTATGTAGAATCGAGTGTGTTAGATCAAGGAACGGTAGGTCTGTTCCTTGGGCAGCGAAAAATAGTAACAAAATTATGAAGTAACGATCTCAGTTCCTTAGAGAGGAAAACTTAATCAACCAACACGTTGACTAAGAAAAACCTCTACTTCTAGGTTTCCCTAGTAGGATTTCGAATGTCTACTTATGTTATTAATCCAGGAATTACAACCAAACAAGTCTTATCTCAATCTAGTTTACTCCTAGATATCTAGACATCTAGATGCAACGTTCCTAACAACACACTAGACAACCAAAACCCTAACAAGTACTCAACTCACCAAAGTCTCGTGCTTGTAAGTTTTCTTCTTCCCTTCGAATGCTCTGCTCTGGAAAATGCTCTGTGTTCCGTAGTTGTAGAAGTTCACAGCTTTCTAATATATAGTCTAGGATTTTCTCAGATTTACCCTAGTTTTACTTAAGGAAAATAAGATAATAAAATCTTATACAATCTTTTCTAATATTATTCTAACCACATTATCTCTTCACCGAGATCTTCCTTGAGGCCCAAGTTGCATCTTCCAAATCCGTTTTCCAAAACAGATATTCGGCATCTCTTGAGGGTTTCCAGCGCGTGTCCTTCGTTCCTTGCGTTATTCCCTTTTCCGTTCTGTTTCACCAACACGCGTCTCTTCTTTCGTTCCAGTGTGTTGTTTTTGTCATTGTTGGTTTCTCTGTTCCTTTGCTTCTCTGTTTTGACTCTTCACTGGTTTTCATCGTTCCTTTGACTTCATCGTTTCCTGAAACTCATAGTCACACTAAAAACCATCAAAAGCATTTGAGTTTATCATCATCAAAACTAGAGGGAACATCATTGTTCCAACAATTTCCCCATTTTTGGTGATGACAAACTCCTTCAAAATGTGCAAGTCAAAATACACAGTTCAAAACAGACAAGTAAGAAGCATTTTCACACTTAATCACACATATACTATGTTCAAAGTATTAACATTGTTCCCCCTTAGAAAGTTCATTGAGAATTTACCTTCAAACAGCATTGTCGTTCCCCTTAGCACTAACTTCTGTTATCAACTCTTCCTTGGGTTTCACATTTTCCATACTTCCCCTATTTGGCATCATCAAAAGTTCCACAGAAAACAAGAAGACTTGACACACATGCAACTCATAAACAAAATAATTCATTCATAAAGTCATGCGAAGTACATAGCATTGGGACATAGACAGCTAAGATCAGAAGATAAGGAACAATCACAAAAGGAACATAAAAACAAAAGAAAAACAAGAACAGAAGATCAGACAGGCAGGAAGAGGAACATAGAGTACTCAGATCTCAGGGTCTTCAGCAGAATCGTCGGCTTTGCTCAAGAAGTGATCCAAGAGCAGGGACATGGTGGTGTTCAGCTTCTTGAGCTCAGCAAGAATCTGATGCTGAATAGAGCTCCCCTTTCACGATCCTTTGCCAATTGCTTTCTTTGCAACAGTTGTGCCCGTTCCCTTGGTATCGCCTATGAATTTCATTTTCTCCACCGTAGCAGAATCCAACTCGCTACCCAGAGAAACTTCATTCTCCTCCAGATATGCTTCCTCTCATAGCAGCAACGACTTTACCAGGCCTGGGTAGGCCAAAGAGTGGGACTTGGCCTTGCAACGATCCATGTGACATAGAATAACTCTGGGGAGATCAATTTTCTCCCTTCTCAGAAACCGATCGAGCAAGAACAGGTCGCACGAGGTAATGGTGTTTCTGCGCTCTTGACGTGGTGCTACAGCCCTGGAGATGATATGGAACGCTATACGCTGAGGCAGAGTCAGCCTTTCTGTGTGCAATTCACCCTCAGTGGAACCAAACAATCGTTCCATGCAAGCCAACTTCTCTTCGTTGAGCTCACTCAACGAAACTTCATAAAAACCACCCAAAGGAACAGACAAGAGTTGGGAGATAACCTTGGGAGAGAAAGAGAGGTCTTCGCCACTGATCTTGGAGGAACCAGTCAGAACATCTCCTTTGGAGAGAAAGAAGTAGTGGTAGAACTCCCTTACTTGGATTTCATTGACTGTGACTCTGTTGGAACAGAGCCGTTCCCAACCTTGGAACCTCAGAAGCTCCAGTATCTCCTCCACATGGTGCTCAGAGAAGAAGCTATCACGAATACGCAGGGGAGGAAGAATCTTTTTACCCTCAGCAAAGTTTGGAGCAGTGGTGGTGGAGAGGGAGAGTTCCAGCTTAGCTTTCCCGGCAGATTTGGCCTTCTTCGCCGTGGGTTTGGCAGCGGAACGGAGCCGTGCCTTGAGTGGGCGAGGGGCATGCTCTTCACCACCAGATTTGGAGGGAGTGGAATAAGCAGTGGTGGCTGGACGGTGCTCCAAGATCTGGACGTCGCCCTCCTCCTCGGAATCCTGGGCAGTGAGGGCTAAATCGGCATGCTTCCGCTTGCGAGGTGGAGGCGGCGCCAAAGCTGTAGCCTTTACACCCAAGTCTTCTTCCAGCGATCTCATCGATTCCTCTTCTTCTTTGCCTTTGGAGGGAGAGGAAACGGAGTTCTCCTCTTTCATTGGCACCAGTGCAAGCGTAGGATTGAGGTCATGGGCTTTCAGAGGGGACGAAGCGGAAGGAGAAGCTGTGGGAGTGGGAATCGATGTAGATGCATGGGGATCTACCGATTGTTGGACGGAAGCCCTAGCGATGTCAAGAACAGAGCCCGGAGCAGCGGAGGAACTGGGAGTAGCCCTGGCGGCCCTGGCCTGTTGGAGTTGGAGAATATAGGCGTCCATCTCAGCATCGGTGAGGTTGGCGGGGATGATCTCGATGGGGGAGTCCATTGAAGTAGAGAGCTTTAAAGATTGTAAGAGCTTGAGAGATTTTAGAGAGTTTGAGTGCTGAGAGATTTCAGAGAGAGTAGTGGCGGTGAGGGAACAGGAGAAGATGTGCCATATATATAGAAACAAGATAAAATCTTTTTTAAGATAAAATCTTTCCAAATAATCTTTTCGGATCTCAACCGACTCCAAGTTTCCTTCTTTCAAAAGTTTTCATCAATAACTTCTTCTCTCCAAAAGCAACGGCCACTTTTTGCTTGGAAGCCGCGTCACTGTTCCTGTCTCAGATTAGTCAAATTGCACAGGGAGCCGTTCCAACGGATACCTGTAACTCAATTAATGCTAGCCTCTGAATCAAATTTCAACGTTCCATAGCTATCAGTTCCCCCTTAATCTAAGCAACGGTCTTCGTTCCCCCTGAGACCAAAAGTGCTTGTGAGGCTAGTCTGGATATTTCAATGTTGGGTTCACACAAAATATAGTATATCCAAATATATGGTAGGGAGAAAAACAACTCAAGTAATTATTCCCAGTAAAAAGTGTAACAAAGAAGGATCATAGGGAACGTTTACCTAAATCGTGGCTAAGGTAGGTTGTACAACCAATTATCATGTGGGCTTGTAACGAGGGTTCAGTCATCAAATTGGTTGTTTTGGGTCTTTAAATAAGATGTTAGCATGCAATCAAGTAATTCAACACAAATCAAAAGACAAAGTACCTAAATCCTAAAACAAGGCAAGTCGAATAAGCTAAAGTCATGAAAATCAAGTCATGAAAGGCACGCAGACAAGGAACTTCATGAAGATTATGGAACGAATTAGTAAAGCATTGAGGGAATAATGGGTGTAAAGGTCCTCAATTCAGAGAGATCATGCCAAGGAGTAATCGAAGATACTCGAATGGACCTTTGTCTAGTGCTTTGGTGAAGATGTCTGCCACTTGATTTTCAGTCCTGCAATGTTCTATTCTAATAAAGCCCATGTCAACATTATCACGTAGGAAATGATGACGTATGTCAATATGCTCGGTACGTGAATGATGAACTGGATTTTTTGAGATGTTGATGGCACTAGTATTATCACACATAATAGGAACGGTGCCAAGAGACATACCATAGTCTTCCAGTTGTTGTTTAAGCCACAATACCTGAGCACAACAGCTTGCCGTGGCGACGTATTCAGCTTCTGCAGTGGAGAGTGCCACAGAGTTTTGTTTCTTGGAATCCCATGAAACGAGACAAGGCCCAAAGAACTGTGCCGTTCCAGAAGTGCTTTTGCGATCTACTATGTGCCCAGCAAAGTCGGCGTCTGTGAATCCAACAAGGTTGAAGTCACAGTTCTTGGGATACCATAGACACAAGTGGTCCATTCCTTTGAGGTATCTAAAGATGCGCTTGACTTCCTTCAAATGTGAGTCCTTTGGATTTTCCTGAAATCTAGCACAGAGACACACACTAAACAATATATTTGGCCGACTGGCCGTGAGATAGAGAAGCGAACCAATCATTCCTCTATACATGATGGGATCAACGTCCGTTCCATTTAAATCTGCATCCAAGCGAGTGTTAGGAGAAATAGGGGTAACGATAGGTTTGGCAGTGTCCATACCATATTTCTTCAACAACTCCTTGATGTACTTCTGTTGATGTATCTTTGTTCCTTCTTTAGTTTGGGTGACTTGTAATCCGAGGAAAAAGGATAATTCCCCAATCATACTCATCTCAAACTCACTACTCATAAGATTTTTGAATTTTTCTACAAGAGTAGGGTTAGTGGAACCAAAAATAATATCAACATAGACTTGAACCACCAGAATCTTACCTTCTTGTTCCAGAAGGAACAGAGTTTTATCAATCGTTCCTCTACGATATCCATTGGAGAGAAGGAATTATGCCAGTCTATTATACCAAGCACGAGGTGCTTGCTTAAGACCATACAGTGCCTTATCCAATGCATATACATACGAGGGAAAATTGACATCTTCAAAGCCAGGGGGTTGCTTCACATATACCTCTTCTTGAAGATATCCGTTGAGGAACGCAGTCTTGACGTCCATCTGGTATAGCATGAATCCCTTATGGGTGGCGTAGGCAATGAGAAGACGAATAGCTTCAATGCGAGCCACTGGAGCATATGTCTCATCATAATCAATCCCTTCTTGTTGATTGTAGCCTTGGGCAACCAGCCTTGCTTTGTTCCTTGTGACCACCCCAGAGTCATCGAGCTTGTTCCTATACACCCATCGAGTACCAATGGCATGTTTGTTGCGAGGTAAAGGAACGAGTCGCCAGACCTTATTTCTCTCGAATTGTTGTAGCTCCTCTTGCATGGCTATAATCCAATCTGGTTCCTTCAATGCTTCCTTGATATTCTTTGGTTCTACAAGAGAAATGAAGGCATGGAACGCACAAAACATATTTAATTTAGAGCGCAAACCTCTTTCACCAAAAGGTGTGACCAGATTGTGAGTGGGGTGAGCCTTTTGAATTCGAACACTCTTTGACACGAGTAATGAAGGATCATCGTTGTTATGTGTCTCAGAGTCATCCGTTGAAGATTTATGTAACTGAGCATCTTCAAATTGGTCTGTTCCATCGTCATCACTTTGAGAATCAACAACAATTATATCACCAGAAGTTCCAGAAGGAACAGTGATAGGAATATATGCAGGTGGGGGCATGGTTGTTGAATCAACATTGGATGAGGAGGGAATTTCTGCATCTTGTGCGGTATCACTTGAGGTATCGTCCTTTGAAGACTCATCAGGACTAGAAGAGTCTGGAGATGATGGAGACACAGAGTGTGCATTGGAATGTCCATTCCCAGAACCTGCATTTGGTCAAGAAGAAGGACCATTGTCTTCATCATTAGAATCTTCACGTTGCATTCTTGGATAGCCTTCCTCTGGAGACATCACATCGAACTCACCATTAGAACCTTTGGAGTTCTCGTCGAAGACGACATGGATGCTTTCTTCAATTTTGCGCAGTCTCTTGTTGTAAACTCTGTAAGCCTTGCTTGCCCTTGTATATCCCAAGAAAATTCATTCATCACTTCGAGGGTCAAACTTTCCCAAGTTATCCTTCCCATTATTGTGAATATAACACCTGCATCCAAAAGCACGCAAGTGGGAAATATTGGGCTTGCGATCCCTTATTAGTTCATAAGCAGTTTTATTCAATAAGGGACGAAGCATGGCACGATTAAGGATATAACAAACAGTGTTGACTGCCTCGGCCCAGAAAATCCTTGGAAGGTTGCTAGCGATGAGAAGAGTTCTCGCCATATCTTTAAGAGTCCTGTTTTTCCGTTCCACAACTCCATTTTGTTGTGGTGTCCTAGGCGCGGAGAAGTCATGAGACACACCATGTTCCTCGCAGAAGTTGAAGAACATGGAGTTCTCAAACTTCGTTCCATGATCGGACCTAATTACCTTTATCTTCTTTCCTAAGTTGGTTTCCACCTTCTTGATAAACGCTTCAAACTCGGAGAATACTGTAACACCCCCAAATTTTCCCTTGGAAATGTATTACCGCCAGTGACCTCAGACTTCACATCCGAAGTCACCCCAGGCTTTATCAGTTTATACAAATCATAAACGACAGTTATAATACAAAATCATAAACGACAGTTATAATATAAAATCATAACTTTTATTCAAACCATAGTCTTGGAATTTCAACAATATTCCAAATACATCAGAAATACAGCGGAAGTCTTTTTAAATAAATACAAGGGTCTTGATCATAGCGATCACCGCCAAGGATCTCAACCTGGATAAACTTGTCAAAAACACCGTTCGTCTTCATAGTCGTTCTATCCTTCACGAAACTGCAACTTATCTGATGTGCCGAATCAAACGGATGACACCAGCCAACCATGCAGAGAACAAATCCGGTTGGTTAGTCTCGCGAAAGACTATACAAGGGTTAAAAGTAGAGTGGTTCGAAGTAGTCGTATTATGTTAGACTCATCGCTTCTCGAATCAAAACCGATAACGATAGTCAACCACCATACTCCTACTGGAATATATCAAAAGGCATGAACAAGAGAAAATTTTGAAAGACCAAGTCTCACAACAATCAACCCAAAAGGAGACTCCAATGAATTGAGTCTTAACGGAAGCATGACAAATGTTGGGGAACATTATATTTTACACACAAGCGTTAAAACTGACTTGATGTTTTCGGTTCACAACCAACCTCACCGCATATTGCGAATCCAGATTGGAAAGAGAACTTTACTCTGATCAAAGTCAAGACGAGTTTTTCTAGCTGTACTATTCGCCCAAAGGTATACTAATTATGTGCACTAAAGCACTTATCTCATTTTAATTCCAAAATGCACATTCACGTTATAAGCTTTTAGAATCTCATCCCGTAGGATATTGAGATAAAAAGTCGGGAACTAAATCCCTAAAAGTCGAGTCGGAAACTAAATCCCTAAAAGCGGCACCAGCTGTGTGCATAAACCCTGAGTAAGGGTATGGTCATGACCAAAGAAGGATGGTAGGAACTAAATCCTATCCACCAGGTTATAAAGAAACGACTAGTACTCGCGAGGAGATACCAAGTAGCGTTCCTACAAATATACGTGCTAACTAAACAGTTCAAGCACAATAATAGTCCACATAAATGCCCTCAAGACAATCATCAAAAATATAAATATAATAGCGTTGTTCTAGCAGATATACAACCTATTATAATATCATATTTTAGTCATATCATTTATCAAAACCGTTCCCAATGAAAACAGTAAATCATCCCAATTTAATTAACAATTAAATAATTGATAATTAATGGAAATATGGAATGATGAGCAAGAGTGAACCGCCACTTGCCTTAGATTTGTCGGAAGCTTGAACGAAGCTTAGAGACGACGAGTTTCAGGGTCCAAAACAAGGACAGATCTGGTACCACAGATTCCTTCGGATTGACCCAAAAAGGAAACCCTAAATTAGATTCGACAATACATAGTACGAATCTAAAGAATAACGAAAGAAATCGAAAGGAACGAAGCCCGATCAAAAGCCACAAAGCTCAAGCCAAAAATGGCCAAGAGCTGCTCGGCCGCGGGCGCGGTTTAATGGCCGCGGTCGCGGTTTATCTAGGCCTTGGCCGCTGGTGCGGTTTTCAGGCCGCGGTCTCGGTCGTGAACAAATCAGAAAATCGGGAAAAGAATTCTCACCGGCGACGACGAATTCGATTCTCCTTTTGATTTCTTTGGTTTCTAGGCTTCCTTGGACCACCAAAGCTCCACTTTGCAATCAACCAAACTCAAGAACGAAGCTCCGACGAAGCTTTAGAATTTTCCGGCGAAGGCTTGATTTTCCGGCGAAGGTTTGTGGGGAGATTTGAGCTCAGATTTGTGCTCCAAACCAGCTCCCAACTCCCTCCTTAAATAGCCCAAGCCATTGGTGAAGAAAGGAGGCACGTGGATGGCAACAAATCGAGCGTCGTCAGAACTCTGGCGAACTAGGGCACTAGGTCTGACAACCCGATATTTGCCGCGGGCACGGCCGTCGACATGGGTCGCGGTTTTCACTTTTGGCCGTGGTCGCGGCCAAAAACCGCGGTCGCGGCCTTCAGAGCCACTTGGCCTGTGATGATGACGACGTCGACAGCCTAAACCGCGGTCGCGGTTTTCTGGCCGCGGCCTAGGCCATTTTTGGCCTCTTTTGTCTTGAAACGACAAGGCTTTATTCTGGGTTAAAATTATTCGTACACAAACGAATATTTATAAGTCCCGAAATACGTCGAATGTATTTTATTTCACTTAGAAAAAATATTACAGAGATCAGAAACATTACAGAATGTCTGAACTTCTCTGAAATAAATTCGATGCGCAATACGAGTGTTTGGGAAACTTCCCAAAATGCCCTTACAAAAGTGAGGGGTATTACAAATACTTCATCCTTCGAAGATAGAAAAATTGTCCAAGTGAATCTAGAATAATCATCGACAATTACGAAAACATACCTGTTCCCACCATGACTTCTTATCCTCATGGAACCACAGAGATCCATATGAATCAGTTCTAGAGGATGAGAGGTTGTTACATCTGGTTTGATCTTGAATGAGGTACGGGTCTGTTTCCCCTTTACACAAGCATCGCAGACACCATGAAACTCAGATTGAACATGGGGAAGGCCACGAACAAGTTCCTTTGAATAAAGCTTGTGAATGAGTCGAAGATTAGCATGACCAAGCCTTCTATGCCACAGTTCCGTCTCATCAGATATAGACGCAAAACATAGAACTTCCTTTGGCTTGAAACTTTTATCCATAATGTATACATCCTTGAATCTGACTCATCTCAGAATTATGTTCTTGGTTTCACGATCTTTGACATAACATTCTTGTGAGGTGAAGACCGTCTTGTTGTTCCCTTGGTTGCAAAGCTGTGCAACACTCAACAAACTAAAACCAAGTTCATGAACTAAACTAACCTCTTTTACTGTGATGCTAGAGTTTAGTTTTGTTTCGCCTGTTCCAATGATTTCTCTGCATCTCTTGTCTCTAAGAGCAACACTCCCTCTTGAGTGTTTGTGAAGTGAGGTGAGTTGATTTTCCTTTCCAGTCATATGGCACGAACAAGCGCTGTCAATGTACCACCTCTCGTTCCCCCTCACTTTAATATGCACAGAAAAGTTAGTGTTTGGCGACCTAGGCAAGCTTAGCCTTACCTGGTCGAGACACATAATGCAATTGTTCCATATGAATAGTTCTAACAGTAGCAACAATTTTCTTCCTATTTCTAGCATGGTTAGGATTATGCATATGTGAATCATCATAGAAGTCATTCAAGTTCACATTGTTACTCCTATTGTTCCTTCTCTTTGTGTGCTTGATCGATGCTATTTTATAGTGTATATCTAGGGGTTATTATCAGGTTTGGGGCGCTATTTGGTTGGATTTAGAGCACAATTGGTGATTATGGAGTTAGAGTGGAGAAGTGTGATTTTGGTGGTCTAGAGGAGCTAATTGAAGATATCCAGAGAAAGAGGAGTTGACCACCTGAGAAGGGGCATGATTTCCGAAAAAAATGACGGTGAAGAGAGAAGACCGCGACCGCGACTAAATTCGGGAATTAAAAGGACCACTTCGAGAACAAACCGCGACCGCGGCCAAGGGGCTGCGGCCGCGGCCATCACGCGTGAGGCGAAGCAGCTAATTAAAGAAGCCGCGTGCTGCTGTTGATGTTGGGCTGATTTGTGAGAAGAGGCCCACGTGAAGAATGAAATATCGGCCCATGAAGTCTCGGCCCAATTGAGGAAGAAATTCACCGCGTGAATTGATCCGTGATCTGAAGCGGAAAGCTGGAATGAAATGAAGCCACGACGTCAGCATGATATCAGCGAAATCATGTTTTGCTGGAGTGGGCCGCGCGAGGGGAGAATGGACCGAGCTGGTTGCTGTGCTGGAAGGTGGGCCGCTGATGTGAGCTGCTTGGAATGGGCCAATTCCGGCCGAGCGTGCTGCTGAACGAGAAGCCGAGAAATAATTCGATGGACGGGATTAATTTCCCGGGATTCCATTGTTTATTTGTTATTACTTTATTATTGTTTTATTATTATTTTACACAGTTTTAGAATTAGGTTAAAATACCTTTTGTGAACTAGTTGCCGAGTTCGGATTATCGTTTTCCATTCAGTATTGTTTTTCCCTTTCTTAGTTTAGTTCTTTATTTTGTTTTGTTTTTGACTGGACAATTGAAGCCTTGGTTTGAATTTGATATTGAGATTATTCCTTTACTCTTTCTATGATTGTATTAATTCTCTCTCGTGCTTAATCTCATTGATCATATTTCGATTTCCCTTGATTTGTTGATTAGGACATCAAGTAGATTTATAATAGTAGTTTCCTCTAGATTGACAACCTAGAAAAATTAGTATTATGCTATTGGTTTCCCTTTTTCATACAACCTGTTGAGATTGTTATTGATCATACTACTAAGGATTGGAGGATACTGGTTGAGAATCTAAATCCCTTAGTTTGTGTAGAGAATTAATTGCATTCAATTGTATGACTGGTTGCTACACTTGTATGTACCTATCTATTCTTGAACTTCCTGCTGCTATTAAATTAAACCGTGAAGGTTAGTAGGGATTTGTTTGATAGTTAGGGTTATTAGGACTGGTTGGACTGGTAACTAATTCAGAACAGGGATTAGGACATTCATGAGTATTGAGGACTAGGGATAATCAATGATAGATCAACCAAACTAAAGGTGGATATTTGTCTAGCCAAGCTTTCTATGTTTTATTTATCGTTTTATTAATTAGATTCATACAAAAACCCTCATTTGTCTTTGTTATTAATTAGTGAATGATTTTGCAAACAAGATATATAACTTGATTCTCTGTGGGATTCGACCCTTACTTACCAGACTATATTAGTTAGGTTTGTCTAGGATTATTTTGTATAGGTGTCACGACAATGCCTATCAAATTGGCGCCATTGCCGGGGAACTTCCTTTTCTTTTCACAGTCTCTTTGCACATGTCTGTTGTCCCCACAATACCAACACAACTTGAATTGTTCCAACTGGATATACTTTCTGTTGGGAATGATACTTTTGCGTTACTTCGCACGTTCAGGGCAAGGAATGTTGGGTTGTGTTCCCTGATACTGCTTGAGAAAGATCTTGTGAGCGGGTTGTCCAGTGTACCACGATTGAGTTTCATCCAAACCACTCTCAATAACTTTGATGCGTTCCTCAAGATTGCGATTCTTCTCTCTGGTATCTTGAAGTTCCCTATCTCTTGCTTCACGTAGTTCCAGTATAGATGAATCATCTTCCTTTTGTTTGGAACCTGTATAGCCAATACCGTACCTTGCTTCGACGAACTTGACGCTTTCAGCTTCAGCCTTCTGTTCCATCAGAACAGAATGAATCTTGTGCACATAGGACTTCATCTCGGATACTTGTGTTTCAAGCTTACTTGGACCAGCTATACTCCTTGTATCAGTATTGTTAGAGACCTCATTCATAAGCAAAGAGACTTTTTCATTTCTTAATCTCTGAAGTTCCTCATGATTAGCATCACATGAAGAACAAGGAACAGTTGAGCTACTAGCAGTTTTAGACAGATTCTCTTTTAAACTACTACATTCATCTTCAGAATTAGCAAGTTCCTCTTGTGTTTTCAAATTTTCAGTGTACATTTCCCTTATGAGAGCAATTAAAGATTTCTTGTCATAATTCACAAGAGATTTCAAAAATGTTTCGGGATTTACCTCGAGTTCCTCAGAAGAGTCGTTGATGGCCATAGCACACATTTTGCCACTCCAAGCTTCAGGATCTTCACTGTCTGAGTCATCTTCATTGCCCCACACAACAACGAAAGCTTTCTTCTCATCGTTCCCAGATGGTTTACTTGGTTTCTTCGGCTTTGGGCATGAACTGGCATAGTGACCATTTTCATTGCAGTTATAACACATGATATCCTTGATGTCACGAGTCTCACCGTTCCCTCCTCTACTGTTTCTTCCTTTGTTGTAGAGAGAACGCATGGCTTTGGTGAGTAACACCACCTCAGGGCCTTTGGAACCATCATTGTCATCGAGGTTGTTTTCAATTCTGTCGATAGCCTTTCCAACCATCAAAGCGATTCCCTTCTCTTTGGAATCCTTGTTTCTTGCAGCCTTCTTTTCGTTATCATACTTTTGGATCTTGCTGAACACCTCATGGAACGTCAGTTTGACGGTGTTAGGATTCTCCTTCAGGATGGCTTTGGTCATCGCATGACGATGAGGAAGCCCATAAATGATTATGAGGATTTTCTCATCAGGGAGGATTTCCTTATCAGTGACAGAGTGAGCAGTGAGATTTGTTGTGATCTTCTCAAATCTAGCTTGGTAGGAACTCACATCTTCCTTGTCATCCATTTTGAAGTTGTATAAATCCTTCTTGGCAGTGAAACGATCAACTTCACGAAGATCCTTGCTTCCCATGTACATATGTTCCAAGGCAAGCCATTTAGCATTGGCTGACTCACAAGATTGGAGCTTTTGCACATCTTGCTGGTTGAGAGCATTGTTGATGAGCATGGCTGCTTTGCAATTTTTCTCCATGATTTGGAGATCGTCTTGATCCCATTTCTTCAGTTTCTTTTTCTTCTCCAGATCAACAATGTCAATATCACCAAGGGAAATCACCAACCGGCATTGGTAATCGTTACTTTGCACCCACTTGATGAAAAGCGTTTTCCAATGTTGATATTGGCCAGCGAGCAAGAGAGGGGGCCTTGAGGAGTTCAAACCGACTTCGACAGTACTAGGAGCCATTGTTACCTGAAAATCTGTAAGTAACACACAATCTAGAGCAAACCTGCTCTGATACCAATTGTAGAATCGAGTGTGTTAGATCAAGGAACGGTAGGTCTATTCCCTGGGCAGCGGAAAATAGTAACAGATTTACAAAATAATGAGCTCGGTTCCTTAGAGAGGAAAACTTAATCAACTAACAAGTTGACTAAGAAAAGCCTCTACCTCCAGGTTTTCCTAGTAGGATTTCGAATGTCTACTTATGTTATTAATCCAGGAATTACAACCAAGCAAGTCTTATCTCAATCTAGTTTACTCCTAGATATCTAGACCTCTAGATGCAACGTTCCTAACAACACACTAGACAACCAAAACCCTAATAAATACTCAACTCACCAAAGTCTCGTGCTTGTAAGTTTTCTTCTTCCCTTCGAATGCTCTGCTCTGGAAAATGCTCTGTTCCGTAGTTGTAGAAGTTCACAGCTTTCTAATATATAGTCTAGGAAATTCTCAGATTTACCCTAGTTTTACTTAAGGAAAATAAGATAATAAAATCCTATACAATCTTTTCTAATATTATTCTAACCACATTATCTCTTCACCGAGATCTTCCTTGAGGCCCAAGTTGCATCTTCCAAATCCGTTTTCCAAAACAGATATTCGGCGTCTCTTGAGGGTTTCCAGCGCGTGTCCTTCATTCCTTGCACTGTTCCATTTTCTGTTATGTTTCACCAACACGCGTCTCTTCTCTTCTTTCCTTCCAGTGTGTTGTTTTTGTCATTGTTGGCTTCTCTGTTTTGACTCTTCATTGGTTTTCATCGTTCCTTTGACTTCATCTTTTCCTGAAACTCATAGTCACACTAAAAACCATCAAAAACATTTGAGTTTATCATCATCAAAACTAGAGGAAACATCATCGTTCCAACATATTAAAAATAATTAATGTCTTTTTATAAGTTTCTGTAGTTTGAATATTTATCATATAGAGATTTTCGGTTTGTTTAACTTATGTTTTTAGGGCGGTTAAGATTTCCTATTAAAGAATATAATCCTAAATAAAAAAAGGTGAACTCATTTATACAAAAAAAAAAAAAACTCTACAAAATTAACACATAATTAAAATTCTTTATATAAGAGATCTTAACATATACCCTTAGGGCATATGTTAGAAAAACCGAGATGCTTTATATGCATGATACTACTGATTTAAGTGATGGTAAAGTTTTTCCAAGCAGTGTATTTTAGGACGTTTTGAGAGGTATTATTAAACTTTCGGAAGAGTTTTTCAACAACGAAAATTGTGCGCATAAAAGTTAAACGGTACAAATATGCTAATTTGTTTTTATCGAGAAACGAGGCAAAGCCCCTGCGAAATATATAAATAGATTAAAGGTCTTGCTCCAACGGAGCTACAACATTAGAAGACTCAGCAGCAAGAATAGGAACTAAAATAGCAGGAGGACATAAAAACTCAGTAAAAGAAGCAGGTAAATCCAAAGCAAGGTTAGCCACAAGATCGGCCGCCTGATTCGCAGGGCGATGGACATGGTTGATCCGCACCAGCCAGTCCCTCGAAGAGATAAACAATCGACAACGTTCAATCAGGAAAAAATCCCCGTGAGTCTGCAGATGATGGGAGTTGAGAAGCTTCACGACAGCAAGGGAGTCAGACTCAATTAAAAGCCGATCAATATTCATCTTTGCCGCCAGCTGCAGACCATGAAATATTGCCCATAGCTCCGCCGTGATCGCCTTACAATGCCCACACCGGAAACCATAGGCACGACGAAAAGCGCCATAAGAGTCACGAATCAATCCGCTCCCACCCGCAATCCCCGGGTTGCCTTTGGACACAGCATCACAATTTAATTTTAACCACAGCTGCGGAAGTCTGTACCAAACACCAGTTGCAGGAAATTCAATACTGGAGGCACCAGGAGGGGTAGTAATAGCAGACGAGAGAATAGGGCTCAATCGGGGTGTTATCTCCCAATACGAGTCGACCAAAGAACACACCGTAGAAGAGAGGCGACTATGATTATCGAATCCTTTGAAAATCAGCTTGTTATGGCATTTCCAGGTATGCCAATTCATGAAGGCAAATGTTGAACTCCATTGGTCCCCAACCTTGATATTGTCAAAAATCCAACACTTGACATCAGGTTGGCTAAAGAAGTTTTGTGTTAGAGCATTTCCACTCAGGGCCCGCCAAACATCACTAATCGGACCACAATCACGAAGAACATGTAGTGGAGTTTCATCGCTGGCGCAGCGGGGACAGGCCGGAGAGGAGGACATGTTCCGGCGAACACGATTCGAGTTGCATAACAATCCATTATGAGCAACAAGGTACAGAAAAAATCTGGCACGTTGTTGAGTCAGAACCTTCCATAGACGCGACCAAATGGCCTCATGTGGGGCAGCAGAGTCAGCCCGGAGAAGACCCATAGCAGAACCCACCGAGAAGGCCCCAGATGCAGTCCGACCCCAGTAAGCTTTGTCTGGCGATGCAGCATCCTCCATTAGCCGGACCGAGGCCATCTGTTGCAAGATATTCCCTGGTAAATATGGAGTTATACTCTCCCAATTCCAGGACGACCCCGTCCAAATCTCAGCCACAGTAGCTCCCAAAAGGGAATCCGGGATTGGCGCACGACTGACATTGACTAGGGGCTGATCCAAGAGCCAAGGATGGCTCCAGAATAAGGTTGTTTGGCCATTTCCAACACAAATACGAATACCCTTGGAAAGAGTCTCTACACCATGAACCACACCCTTCCACATGTGAGAGGAACCCGGTTTATCGAGAAACATGTCAATATCAGCTCTCCCATAACAATACTTCCCTCGAAGGACACGACACCAGAGGGATTCCGGGTTTTGAAGCATCCGCCAACTTAATTTGGCGAGGACAGCGGCGTTAGAGATACGCATAGATCGGATCCCGAGACCCCCCAACTTCTTTTGGTTGTGTAATTTTTTCCCATGACAGAAGGTGCACCTTACGTTGTACCTCGGAGGAACCCTAAACGAAATCGCGCACCTTACGGTCGATCTGATCGCAAATCTCCCTTGGAATTTTGGTCGACTGCATTACATATAAAGGGAGACTGGTGATAACAGAATTTGCCAAAGTTGTACGTCCCGCCATCGAGAGAAACTTACCCTGCCAACCTCGAAGCCTTGAGCTCACTTTATCAAGTAAAAATTGGTATCGATCATTCGTCATTCTCCCACAGGCCGTGGAAACCCCCAAATAATTCCCAAAATAAGTGGAGATAGGGACGGAAAGAACAGAGCTAATATCATTCTTAACAACTGGTCGAACCTTCTTTGAGAACAAAATACTACTCTTGCTGAAATTTACTTTCTCTCCGGATTCATCACAAAATCGATTAAGGCACTGCTGTATGACGTGAGCCTGGTCGTTTGTAGCCTCAGCGAAAAGAATAAGATCATCTACAAAAAACAGATGTGAAAGAGTGACATCACTGTTAGGAAATGGAACTCAAGAACCTCAGTTCCCATGGAGTTCCTTTCCTCGGTTTCTCTACTTTTGAAGATGACAAATACTTTGATACTAATGTTTTATCTCAAATATGTGCTTAAAGGAACCACAGGACAGTTATTGAAACCATGAAAGACAAACAAGACAAAGAAGGATAGCGAAGCAAGAAGCTTGCGCTGATAGGAACCGGAGTTCGCCAGCAAGGGAACTCAGTGGAAGTGAAGCGAGGAAGTGCTCATAAGGGAACACGTATAAAAGAAGTCTATTGAAGAAGTATAGGCTTGAGAAGACTGGTGAATCCACAAGGGAGCTAGCGCATGGGAACCTCATCACTGCTGGTAGGAACCAGAGTAGGTGAGATGTGTCAGCAGAAATCCTGGAGCCGCAGAGAGAAGCGGAAAGCAACTGTCCCATCATCGTTGGACTGACACAAACGGCTATTAACTACCCATGTTGTTTCCTAGCTCATTAAGGAAGTTGTCTTGCACACATAAACATCTATGACAACCTAGTTGACGGGATTTGTGGATCACCGTTAGATTGAGCTTCTAGTTCGGTCCAATGGGAACTGGAAGCGAACCAGCCTTTGAAGTATAAAAGGCGACTGTGCTTCATTGACAACTTCAAGCACAACTACAAGAATCACACTCCATAGCAAATATCTTAGTGTGAGCTCTCAAACAAGATCATCAAATCAGAACAAGATCAAGAGGAACTAGTCAAGGAATCGGAGAGCTGTGTGCTAGTTCCTGTGACTGTAAGTGAGTTAGTTCCTTGATGCTAAGGACTGCTTCTTGGATTGATTATAATTTGTGTTAAGTTATCTAGGATTGTCTAACTGTGTGTAAGGCAAAAAAACTGTGTGTTTGTTCCTAGGATAAGCTGTAACCAAAGAGATAAGAAATCAAGAAGTAGACCTTGAAATCATTTCGGAAGAAAGGTAGTGGTTTTTATCCTAGATTGCTAGTTGGCAATCGAAGGTTTCCACTATAAGGAACTTGTTCATTTAGTTGATTGTTAATTTATTTCCGCTGCGAAGGGAACGGAATACTCATATTCTTAGTTCCCTGATTATTTATCTAACAATCACGATCCTACAATTGGTATTAGAGCAGGAAAAGCTCTAGATCTTTGTTTAAGTTTACATATTTCAAGATGACTAGTTCAAGCGAATTCAGTTTGGGAATTTCCATCAATAAACCTCACATTCGGAAGAAAGGATAAAGGTGTTTAATGGTTAAGGAGGACTCAACGAAATCAGATGACTCCGAGGTATTCTCTTCTGACTTTACTAAATCTCTTCTTGAATGTGATAAGAAGCAATTGATTAAAATTATTATGAAACTTGGAAAAGAGAACAGTTCCCTTCAGGAAAGACTAGATGAATGTGAAGAAGAAATTTCATGCTTAATTACTGAAAATTCTGGTTGGAGCAAGAAACTTGATGAAACTGAAAAATTGCTTGCTAGTTCCTCTAGAAAGTGTGATTCATGTACTATTCTTGAAAAGGAACTAGCACAACTTAAAGATTCTACAAGCATGTCTAATGTTTCCCATGTTTTATGTGATAATTGTACTGCTCTTGAAAATGAACTAGCACATCTTAAAGATTTTGCAAGCATGTCTAGCGTTTCCCATGTTTCATGTGATAATTGTATTGTGCTTGAAAAGGAACTTAAGCATGCTAAGAATTGTCAGAGTTCCCTTACTCCAGAAAATGATTTTCTTGTTGAGATCATAGATAAGCTTGATGTGTTGACTACTTCTATCAATGAAAAAACTGTCAATCAAACTGTGTTTGTTAAGCAAAGATATGGTATTGGTTATCCGGGAAAGGAAGATTCCAAGGATTCATGCTTTGTTGAAAATGAGAAGCTAAGAAGGGAACTGGTTGAGAAAAATGAAACTCTCAATTTCGCTCTTCAAACTTCTCGTGATAAAAATCAGTTCCTGGAAGAGAAGGTAACGGTTCTTGAGAAGAAGCCTAAAGGTAAACAAACCTGGTTTGATGGACAGAACGCTCATAAAATGTATGTCAATCAAGCTCAGGGAACTAGAGGTAAGGGAATTGACTTCCAGCAGAGGAAATATGAAAAACCTTTTTGTCCCGATAAAGGAAAATATGGTCATGTTGAGTATAATCGTGTTTGCTGGCATTGTGGTAAAAATGGTCATTATATTCATGATTGTATTCATAAGAAAAGGCAAATTGAAGAAAGTCATAGGAAAAGAAACTTGGATGTTGAGATTAGTGGTCATGTGTATTACTCAACTAACTTGCAGGTGCAAAGGAACTCTCATTACCATAAACCCAGAAAAGCCAAGCGTGTCTGGGTGCGTAAGTCTTAATTGTATTGCAGGTTGAAGTGAGATGCCTAGTTCCCTACAGAATGCAAATTGATGATTGGGACGCAGAATTGAAGATTTGATCTAGCTCATCTCACTTCAAAGGAATAACAAGGGAAATATGTCCTTTGTTAAAGAAAGAGTTTTATGAAAAAGCAGAAAACAATGAAGGGAACTCCAAATGCTAATGAAAATGATGGAGGATCACATGGTGTTGACGTCAGTTCTCAATGATAATATCAATGGAACTACAAGTATCAGAAGTCAATGATTCAAGGGGAACTGACGTAAATAAGGAAATTCGTCACCTCAACTGCTTATAGTTCCCAAGTCCTATTGTTGGAATCATCTTGGTGGTAAAGGGGGAATGATCTCTGCAACCTGGAACTAATAGGATGAAAGGTACTCTGAACTGGTTGTCTCTTTAAGGGGGAATTAAGGAACCCGGTTTGATGTTAAGGGGAAATATGCAATTCTCTAATGATTATTCTACATCTAGTTATGTTCTGATTTTCCTCATATATCATTCATGCCTATTTTAGATATACATGGTTCTACATGTTTGTCATCATCAAAAAGGGGGAAATTGGTAGGAAGTGAACTTTTGGGAACTTCAGTTCCCTACCTAGTTCCCTTCCTTTTTTCTCCTAATTTTGACGATGACAGACACTTTACTACTAATAGTTCTACATGTGTAGTTGAGCAGGGAACTCAGGTTTGTGGAAAGGAAGAATAGAACCTTAGAAGACATGGCTCGGACTATGCTCATCTCGAGTGGACTCTCTCAATCATTATGGGATGAGGCAATCAATACAACCCGCTACATCATCAATCGAGCTATGCTTCGCCCAATCACAGCGAAGATACCCTATGAACTTCTAAGAGGAAGAGTTCCCAACATTTCACATCTTAGGGTGTTCGGATGCAAATGCTTTGTGCATAACAATGGGAAAGATAATCTTGGCAAATTTGACCCAAGGAGTGATGAAGGGATCTTCATTGGATATGCCTCAAGCAGCAAGGCATACAAGGTCTTCAACAAAAGAACTAAAAAGGTAGAAGAAAGTGTTCATGTTGTTTTTAATGAAAAATCACTTGGTAGAAATATGCAGAACACCACCACTCCCTTTGAAGACCCATTTCCCAAGCCACCTCAAGAAGATCCAGATGAAGACATCACACCACCCAGTTCCTTCCCTGCTGCACAGAATCCCCTACTTGTTCATCCACCAGTTCCCATGGATAATCAACAATAATCCATTTCTGAGAACCATGAGCATGAAGACAATACTTGTGGAGAAATAAATGATTCATCCTCTCACATGTTCTTAAATGGAGAAGGTGATCCCAACATAGAAGTTGAAGCTGAATGTTCAAATCAAGATGCATCCATATCAAATGCTCTAGTTCCCAATAGAGAAAGAAGAACCATCAAGCCTCCAGTCAGGTTCGATGATCTAACCTTTTATGCTTTCAATGCTTTCTTATCTGTTGTGGAACCAAAGAATATAGGTGAAGCACTGAAGGATGTAGATTGGATCCAAGCCATGCAAGAAGAACTTCATCAGTTTGAAAGGAACAAAGTCTGGCATCTAGTTCCCCGCCCCAAGGATAAGCATATCATAGGAACTAGATGGGTCTTCAGAAACAAGCTCGATGATTCAGGAGCTGTAATAAGGAACAAAGCAAGGCTTATTGCTCGAGGATACAATCAATAAGAAGGCATCGACTATGATGAAACCTATGCTCCAGTGGCAAGGATTGAAGCAATAAGGTTGTCGATTGCCTTCGCATCACACAAGGGGTTCAAGCTATTCCAAATGGATGTAAAGACCGCCTTCCTCAATGGGATTCTTCAAGAGGAAGTCAATGTCAAGCAACCACCTAGTTTTGAATACATTGATCATCCAGACCATGTCTATTTCCTAGACAAAGCCTTGTATGGTCTCAAGCAAGCCCCTAGAGCTTGGTATGATCATCTTGCTCAGTTCCTACTCTCCAATGGTTACAGGCGTGGAATAATTGACAAGACTCTTTTCATTCTAGAAGAAGAAGGTAACATCTTAGTGGTTCAAATTTATGTTGATGATATCATTTTTGGTTCCACTAATCTGTCCCTTGTAGAGAAGTTCAAAGACTTGATGAGCAGTGAATTTGAAATGAGTCTAATAGGGGAACTCACTTTCTTTCTCGGATTGCAAATAACTCAAAAGAAAGATGGCATACAAATTCACCAACAAAAGTATGTCAGAGAACTGTTGAAAAAGTTCAAAATGGAGTCCTGCAAGCCCCTATCAACTCATATCTCTACAATCGCTCATTTGGACAAAGATCACTCAAGTCCTCTTATGGAAGAAAAGCTCTATAGAGGTATGATAGGTTCTCTCATGTATCTAACAGCTAGTCGTCCAGACATTGTGTTTGCTGTTTGCTTGTGTGCTAGGTTTCAATCATGTCCAAGAGAAACACACTTAGCTGCTGTGAAAAGGATCTTTCATTACCTCAAGGGAACTGACTCGCTCTGCATTTGGTACCCAAAGAGTGTCCCTTTGAGCTGATGAGATTCACTGATGCTGATTATGCTGGATACTTGGTGGATAAGAAGAGTACTTCTGGAATGGCACAGTTCCTAGGCCCTTGCCTTGTGTCATGGGGCTCAAAGAAACAAATTTCAGTCTCCCTCTCCACCACAGAATCTGAATACATTGCAGCCGCCTCTTGCTGTTCCCAACTCTTATGGCTAAAGCAACAACTCGCGGATTTCGGTATGTCTTATGGTCCTCTCACTATTCTTTGTGATAATACCAGTGCTATAAACAGTTCTAAGAATCATGTGCATCATACTAAGACCAAGCATATAGATATAAGGCATCACTTCCTTAGAGATCATGTTGAGAAAGGGAACATCATTATGGAATTCTGTAGGACTGAAGATCAGATTACAGATATATTCACCAAAGCTTTGAATAGAGTTCCCTTCGAGAACCTTAGATTAGAACTGGGAATGATTCCTATAAACTAGCAGTTCCTTTAGTTTAAAGTTACTCTACAGTTCCCTTGATTGACTAGTTCAGATCCTTTTGCTTATTTGTGTCTTGGAATCATTGTGTTATCTCTTTTGCAATAGACCATCATATCCATAATGGTTACTCAAAAGGCTTTGATAAATCTTTCTAGTTTTTCTCCTTGAATGTTCCTTTTTCATTGAAATTCAATCATTGTCCAAGTTTCCTTGTTGGCCCAAAAGTCACAATCTGATCATATTCTAACCCGATGATACAAGCCGAAATGATGATTGTGTACTATGACCCTCCCTTGCCTCATTGCATAATCTAGTTCCCTATGATCCATCTTTCAACCCTCTCTGGGAATTAGAATGCGATGTGATAAATGACCCTCCCTGATTTCTTTTATGGGAACGTACTTTCATGTCTTGTGTCTTAAATCCCTACACTAGATGTTCCCATATATCCCTCTAGCATAATGAAGAAATCGCCAGAAAGGAACTAGGAAAGGCAGTACTCCCAAACGGCTAGTAGAAACTCTCTTTGGAATCTGGTTCCCAAGCAAGAGCACAAAGCTTCAGTCCTCATCACGGATGCTATCCTCATGGAAAATATTCTGTCTGGGCAACAAGTTGATTTGCCTAAGCTGGTGTTAGCCTACATGCAATTTTGCCAGTCCAATGACTCTCATGCTTTGCCCTTTCCTCAAAAAAAATAAAAATAAAAATTGGAGGCTGCAATTGGAGGAGCTCAGGCAGCTGGGTTGAAGGATACGTCTAAGACGGCTATAGGCCAAGGATGAGGGAACTGAGGAAAAGAATGATACTACAGAAGAAGAGGAAACTACAGAGCGACAGGGATGACTTTCCTAGTTCCCAGTGCTGTAACAACACATTGTGCTAGTAGTTCCCTAGGATTCCACCTTCCTCTCCTATCCTTTCTTTTGATTGTTTCAAGTTGATTGTGATCTTTGTTTGTCTTTCTTCTACGCATCTGTGAACAATGTGTTGGTTTTCATGATTAAATGAACATTTTTGGGAGTTTTTTCTAATGCATTATTTGTCTTAGCCTAAGTTTCTATTATGGTGACTTTCATGGGTTTAAAGCAATTGTTTATTTCACATTGATATCCTACACTTGATAAGTTAATTGATCTTTTCGATGATGTCAAAAGGGGGAAGAATGTATAGGAACCTTGAACTCTTGGAACTATAGGACTTATAGGAAATCTAAACCCGTTCTCTTTCTGAGGGGGAACTCGAATAACTTAGTTCATTTGCTTAGGGGGAATTTACAACTATTGAATGTTCTCTCATTATTTTATATAGTTGTAAATCTCTTAGCTCAACTGTTCTCATGAACTTCATGTCCTTATTATGTTGTCAGGTTCCTTATATTTGTCATCATCAAAAAGGGGGAAATTGTTAGGAAATGGAACTCAGGAACCTCAGTTCCCATGGAGTTCCTTTCCTCAGTTTCTCTACTTTTGAAGATGACAAATACTTTGATACTAATGTTTTATCTCAAAGATGTGCTTAAAGGAACCATAGGACAGTTATTGAAACCATGAAAGCCAAACAAGACAAAGAAGGATAGCGAAGTAAGAAGCTTGCGCTGATAGGAACCGGAGTTTGCCAGCAAGGGAACTCAGTGGAAGTGAAGCGAGGAAGCGCTCATAAGGGAACACGTATAAAAGAAGTCTATTGAAGAAGTATAGGCTTGAGAAGAGTGGCGAATCCACAAGGGAGCTAGCACATAGGAACCTCATCACTGTTGGTAGGAACCAGAGTAGGTGAGATGTATCAGCAGAAATCCTGGAGCCGCAGAGAAAAGCGGAAAGCAACTATCCCATCATCGTTGGACTGACACAAACGGCTATTAACTACCCATGTTGTTTCCTAGCTCATTAAGGAAGTTGTCTTGCACACATAAACATATATGACAACCTAGTTGACGGGATTTATGGATCACTGTTAGATTGAGCTTCTAGTTCGGTCCGATGGGAACTGGAAGCGAACCAGCCTTTGAAGTATAAAAGGCGACTGTGCTTCATTGACAACTTCAAGCACAACTACAAGAATCACACTCCATAGAAAATATCTTAGCGTGAGCTCTCAAACAAGATCATCAAATCAGAACAAGATCAAGAGGAACTAGTCAAGGAATCGGAGAGCTGTGTGCTAGTTCCTGTGACTGTAAGTGAGTTAGTTCCTTGGTGCTAAGGACTGCTTCTTGGATTGATTATAATTTGTGTTAAGTTATCTAGGATTGTCTAACTGTGTGTAAGGCAAAGAAACTGTGTGTTTGTTCCTAGGATAAGCTGTAACCAAAGAGATAAGAAATCAAGAAGTAGACCTTGAAATCCTTTCGGAAGAAAGGTAGTGGTTTTTATCCTAGATTGCTAGTTGGCAATCGAAGGTTTCCACTATAAGGAACTTGTTCATTTAGTTGATTGTTAATTTATTTCCGCTGCGAAGGGAACTGAATACTCATATTATTAGTTCCCTGATTATTTATCTAACAATCACGATCCTACAATCACTAATCTGAATCGGGCGCCAAGTGCCAGCCGCAACAGCATATAGAATAAGGTGTGAAAGCCTCTCCATACAAAGGACGAAGAGGTACGGTGAGAGAGGATCACCTTGGCGCACCCCTCAGGACGGCTGGAAAGACCCAGCTTTAGCACCATTCCAGAGAAGTTCCATGCAACCACCCGTCTGGCACTGCATTATGACCTCAATGAGACGATCCAGGAGCCTAGCCTGGTGTAGGATCATATTAAGGAAGTCCCAACGAATACGGTCATACGCCTTTGCGAGATCAATCTTTAACATCATCCAGCGAGTAGTCCCCCTGGGAGCCAACATAGTGTGCAAGACCTCCTGTACAATCACCACATTGTCAATAATCTGACGTCTAGGGATAAAGCTAGCCTGCGACGGGGAAACGAGAGAAGGAAGGATCGGTTTCAGCCGATTAACAATCATCTTTGTAGCAAGCTTGAAAGCCACGTTCAACAGCGAGATAGGCCGAAAATCAGCGGGTCTAGACGGCGAGCTGATCTTAGGAATGAGCACCATATAAGCATTGCTCAAATTGGATGGGAAAACTCCATCATTAAGCATGGCAAGCACCATCTCCGTGACTTGACCCCCCACCTGATGCCAATTCGTTTGGTAGAAAACCGTTGGGAAACCGTCAGGCCCTGGAGCTTTGAAGGGCCCCATAACCCGAAGAGCTTCCCAAGTTTCAGTAGCAGAGAACGGCACACCCAATGCCCTGGAATCAGCTTCCGATAGATCAGGGAAAGAGCAGTCAAGAGGCGTGAGAGTAGTAGACCCACTAGAAATATTGTCAGCAAAGTAAAGGTCAGCAAAGAAGTCCAGAACCATTGTCTGAAGGGCGGTCGGGTCCGTGACAGCCATCCCAGCATCATTAAGCAGCGAATCAACCCGACTAGCACGCCTCCGTATAACTGTGGATAAGTGATAATATCGAGTATTTCTGTCCCCATCAAGCAAAAAGGAAGATCTTGATTTCTGGAACCAAAGAAGTTGTTCCTGATGAAGGAGGGTTTCAAACTCATTGCAAAGTTCACGATCAAGAGAGATCAACCGTTGCGAAGGTCGCTCAGCCAAGGCCATACGGATCCCCTCAAGGCGGGCTCTCAGTTTTGTTCCTGTTGAATATGCTATTTCCTAATGTGTTGAGGAGTTATTGTTTAGTGTTAAGTCGGTTTTATGTTAGAAATAAATTAGTGTACATGCCTGTATTTTAGGCACGGGTTAAGACTTGAATAGTTTTATAAAAATAATGACATGTTAATATATGTGTTTATGTTTATCAAAACATGGCGTACCGAAAAATAAATATTTTAATCCATATGTGTTGAATCATTAGTGTGTTAGACAAGGAACGGTGTAATTATTCCCTGAGCAGCGGAATAAAGATTCAAAGTAACAGGACAACATTTCCTCAAAATGTATACTTGTATTATTAAGAATTGTACAATCTCATAAGTCTTATCACCACCTCTTCCCTAGGTTAAAAGACTTTGAGTGCAATCAACTCTCAATGACACAAGAACACAAACAAGATCCTTAGCAAGAACTATCCGTACCTTGTCTTAGACCTTCGATCTCAGTTTCGCAATAGCTCCTTGGTATGCTCGATGGTTGTAGCTGAGACGCCAATCCCCAAGGCAATCTCATCTATATATAGTGTCTAACAAAATCCTATTACCAAAAATCTAACAATCGATATACAAGGTAACAACGAACAATTTTGTTACCTACTATACTATTCAGCTTGTAACACACGGTTTCCTTCTATAAACTTTCCTTAGACTCATTATCTTTCTCTTCTTTTCTAAGTAAAACTCAAATCTCGTTTCCTTGTATAATGAAGTCAATCCAGCTGGCATATCTCTGCGTTTGCATCGTTCAATACATGTTGTTTCCATATAAAGAAGTTTCTTTGTATAGGAACCACGTGCGCTTCATATTTCCAATTTGTTTCTCGCGTAACTGTTCCGTGTTTCCACACATTCCTTTGATTTCCTCTGCTTTCTCTTCTTTATACATTTTCCATTGTTCCCTAATTCTTTCATAAGACCTGAAACTCATAGGAACAACAAGAAAACATAAAACATAATGGTATTTATCATCATCAAAATCAGAGGAAACGTCAAGGTTCCAACAATTTCCCCATTTTTGGTGATGACAAACCCATTCAAAAATTATTCATTCAAAACAGAGTAATAAGCAAGGCAATATTAATCAACATATATCTTAGTTTAAATGTATAAGTAAAATTTTATGTCAAATGAATAATTGCAATTCATACCTTCAAGTTGCATCATCGTTCTCCCTCAATACTAGCATCGTCCAGAAATTCATAAAGAATTAAGAACAATTAAGCCGTTACCTCTCTTTATTGTGTTCCTCGCACAATTTTCCACACTTCCCCATTTTGGCTCATCAAAAGATCAAAAGCAAACAGTGGAACAACATATCTAAAGTAGCAGTTACTAGCAAAGAAAAGTTCATTTAACTTGCAGGGAATTGATTACAAAAAATCAAAAGACAACTTGGCAAACAAGCACAAAAAGATCAAAATGCAAACACTTAAACAAGATAACATATTAGAAAGTCAAGAGAAGAGGGTAAGATGGGCTGGATAAGAAAAGGTGTCCACTCAAGGCTTAGAATCCTCCTTTCGTTCCTTGTCCTTGTTGAGGAAGTGTTCAAGAAGCAGCGACATGATGTTCTTAATTTCACGCAGCTCAGCCAACATTTGGCTTTGCACAGAGTTGTTCCTCGAAGTTCCTTCACCAGGTTCACGTTTAAGCACTTCGGTAGGGGGCAACGTTCCCTTATCATCCCCTTGATACTTCATTTTGCTTAAGTTCACCATGTCAAGCTCAGTGATCATGGGAACCTCTTCTTCTTCTCTGTAGACCTTCTCAGCTTGCAAGATTAGCTTGATCACATGCGGATAGGCTAGCGAGTGAGTTTTAGCGGTGCATTTGGCCATGTGTTGTAGAATCACTCTTGGGAGGTCAACTTTCTCCTTATGCCAGAACTTGTCTAGCAGCACCAGATCCTTGTTGGTGGTCGCGTTTCTTTTCTCCTGCTTGGGAACAACAGTCTTCATAATGATGTGGTGAGCGATGCGTTGAGGCAGAGTGAGAGACGAGACATGAGTGACTCCAGCATTGCCCTCAAACATACATTCAACGCTCGCCTTTCGTGTCTCCTTTTGCTCTTCAGTGGCTTTGTCACTTGGGAGATCATAGAAGCCTTCGGCGGTGATACCCAGCAGGCGGGCAAGCTTGGTAGCGGTGAAAGACAGATCTTCACTGGCCACAGTGGTCGTTCCCAGCATAGTAGTGGAGAAGTTCAGGCAGTAGGAATTGTAAAATTCGCGAACCTGATCAGGATTGACCTAGACGCGGATGTTGACAAGATGTTCCCAGCCTTGGAACTTCAACCTCTCCAGTACTTCCTCAAACCCGCTCTCAGTAAGGAAGCCTTCGGGGATCAGTAGTTGTGGAAGATTTTTCTTCCCACCAACACGGGAGGGAGCAGAGGACTTTGCCACTTCTTTTCCCTTCTTTTTGCGAAGCCGATCCTTGAGTGTGCCTGGAGTAGACTCACCGGCGGCAGACTTGGCGGGGGTAGAGAGACTAGTAGTGGTGCGTCGCTCCCCAGTGCATTGAACCTCACGCTCCTCCTCCTCATCAACAGAGCCAAGGACATGTTTGCGTTTCTTGCTGGGGAGACGTGTCTCCAGCGGGTGGACTTCCAGGTCCGCTTCCACCTGGGCCATCTCTTCATCATCATCGACTTCGAGAGGGGAGGAGGCTACTTGCTCAGTTGTCAACACCATGTCCCGTGACGACACCTGGGGCTCAGAAGGTGGTGTCGCCGCCGTTCCCTAGGGTTGTTCTTCTTTTGGATTGTCCTCTTGCAGAGCAGCAATAGAGGACGAGATCTCCTTGGCGATGTCGGCCACGACAGAAATGGAGGTAGGCATCTTGGATTGGGGAGTGCAAGCCGCTAGTTGCTCTCTAAGAGATTTTTTAAGAGCAGCCAGTTGCTCATCATTCATGGCGGAGATGTCAATGTAGGGGACAGAGGTGGAGCTTATGGTGTCCATGGATTGGGATTGAGAAAGGATTAAAAGGAGGGCATAAAAGATTGAGGCGATAGAGAGCAAAGAGGTGGTGAAAAGCTTTTGGCAAAGAGAAAGGCAAAGGCTTGAACAGAGGTGAGTTCGGTGAAAAGGTGAAAGGTAAATATATAGGAGAGGTGCAGATGGTAACGGAAATTGGAAAATCTGCTTACCAAAATTAACTCGCCGAGAGAATCAACCAAATTGCCACAAAGATCTTTCTCTTTCCTCTGGTAATGATACTTTCCTTCTCGAGTCATGCAAAAATAGCCATTCTGCTGCAGAGCTATCACATCTTGCATGCAATTTCTCCTTCTCAACGAAGCAACGTTCTTCTGTAATTATCAATGTTCCTCTTAACGTTCCCAGCACTGACGTTCCTATTCACTATTCCCCCTTAGGCCAAGTCCCATCTAGAAGATTCCGAGATACTTGAGTGAATGGAAAAGCCGATTTGGATATTTTATGGGGTTCACACAAAATAACAAAGATATATCCAAACAAAAATATGGTAGGGAACAATGAAGATCCAGAAAATATTTCCCAGTAAAAGTTGGCAAACAAGAGAAGTTCATAGAGAACGTTTACTTGGACCAAGGCGTGGGACAACTGTGCAACCAATTATCATTTTGGCTTGTAAGGAGGGTACTAATAATCAAATCGGTCGCTAAAGGCTTAAAAGAAGATGTTATCATGTAAAAGTGAATCACATATGATCAAGAATAGAAGTTGCAAGAAATTTTATGAAATATTATAACACAAAGCACATAGCAAGAATAAATAAACAAGTCAATTGCAAATAACATGCGACATAGAAGTTATTCCTTAGTTTAAGATTGAACGATCTAGCCAATCACTGAGGGAATAGTTGAAGTGGAGTTCCTCAATTTAGATAGATCATCCCAAGGAGCAACTGAAGGTGCTCAAAGGATTTTCTATCCAGTGCTTTGGTGAAGATATCTGCAACTTGATCTTCTCGCCTACAATGATCCATTCTAATGAAAATTTTCTCAACATTGTCACGAAGAAAATGGTGACGAATATCGATATGCTTAGTACGTGAGTGATGAACATGATTTTTGGAAATGTTGATAGCACTAATATTATCACACATAATGGAAACGGTGTCAAGAGACATACCAAAATCCTCCAATTGTTGTTTGAGCCACAATACTTGGGTACAACATGATGCAACAACTATGTACTCAGCTTTGGCGGTTGAAAGAGAAACAGAGATTTGCTTCTTTGATGCCCAAGAGACAAGGCATGGGCCAAAGAATTGTGCCGTCCCAGAGGTGCTTTTGCGATCCCCCAGGTGTCCCGCAAAATCAGCATCCGAGAAACCCACAAGTTCAAACCCACTGTTCCTTGGGTACCAAAGGTAGAGATGATCGTTCCCTTTCAGGTACCGCATGATCTGTTTGACTTCAGTTAGGTGTGATTCCTTAGGATTTGAAATCTAGCACAAAGACACACACTAAACATGATATATGGCTTACTTGCCATTAGATAGAGTAATGACCCAATCATTCCTCTATACATTGTATCATCCACATCTTTTCCATTCAAATCTGTATCAAGGTGGGTGTTAGGAGAAATAGGAGTATCAATAGGTTAGCTTTATCCATACCATACTTCTTCAACAGTTCTTTGATGTATTTTTGTTGATGTACTCTTGTTCCATCAGGAGATTGAGAGACTTGTAATCCAAGGAAAAAGGAAAGTTCCCCTATCATACTCATCTCAAATTCATTGTTCATGAGATTTTTGAACTTTTCTACAAGGGCATGGTTAGTGGAACCAAAAATAATATCATCAACATAGATTTGAACTACGAGAAACTCACCTTTGTGTTCCAAGAGGAACCAAGTCTTGTCGATAGCACCACATATATATCCATGGAGAGAAGGAACTGTGCCAGCCTGTCATACCAAGAACGAGGTGCTTGCTTAAGCCCATACAGTGTCTTGTCTAGTGCATACACATGGTCAGGACGATCCACATCTTCAAAGGGCGGGGGTTGTTTCACATAGACTTCTTCTTGAAGATAGCCATTGAGAAAGGCTATTTTGACATCCATTTGGTATAAAGTGAAACCTTTGAAGGCAGCATAAGCTATGAGAAGTCGAATGACTTTGATGTGAGCTACTGGAGCATATGTCTCATCATAGTCTATCCCTTCTTATTGGTTGTAGACTTGAGCAACCAATCTTGCCTTGTTCCTTGTCACATTGCCAGAGTCATCGAGCTTGTTCATGAATACCCAGCGAGTACCTATAGCATGCTTGTTCTTGGGTAAGAGGACGAGTCTCCATACTTTGTTCCTCTCGAATTGGTGTAGTTCTTCTTGCATAGCAATGATCTAATCTGGCTCTTTCAATTCCTCTTTGATGGTTTTGAGCTCCATAAATGAAATAAAGGCATAGAAAGCACATAAGTCGTAGAACGTGAACCTCTTTGTTCGTATGTTGTGAGAAGAGCAGCAACTGGATGATTCTTTTTAGTCTAGACATTTTTGGACTCGAGAGGCGGGGGGATAGGAGGAAGAGCATCAGTTGTTGTTACAATCGAGGATGAGGAGGGAAGAACGTCAGAAGCAGTCGAAGTAGCTACATCAGGGACAGTTCCTACATCGACATCCGTAGATTCTTCCTCGGTAACTGTTACTACATCATCACTCTCTTGGTCATCTTGCACGAGTTGTGCATCCGAAGTATCACCACCAAGAGTTCCATTTGGAACAGTAGTGATATCAACATCTAAGACTTGAGTGGAAGTAGTGGGAACATCAGGCATTGGTGTAGTAGTGGTGTTAGCATTGCCACTGTTTATGGTAACTCCGAGAGAACCAGTAGTGCTCCCACCAGCATTGGGTGCACTGTTCCCTGTGTGTGGATTACCGCGGTGATTCCCATCATCACCATCATCATCTAAGTCTTCGCGTTGCATACGTGGAAACTGATTGCCAGGGAACAGTGTGTTGGAATCATCACTCACTGCTCTCGAGTGTTCATCAAAGACAACATGAATGCTATCTTCAATCTTTCGGGTTTTCTTATGTTAGACTCTGTAAGCTTTGCTTGAGTTGGCATATCCCAGAAAGATTCATTTATCACTCCTTGGATCGAACTTCCCCAAGTTATCTTTTCCATTGTTGTGAATAAAACATTTGTTCCCTGCATGACTTCTTATCCTCATGGGATCATAGAGATCCATATGGATCAGTTCTAGAGGGCGAGAAGTAGTGACATCAGGTTTGCTCTTGAAAGAGGAACGTGTTTGCTTCCCTCTTATGCAGGCGTCGCAAAACCTTGAACCAGTTCCTTCTTGTGGAGTTTGTGGATGAGTTAAAGATTGGCATGTCCAAGCCTTCTATGCCACAGTTCTGTCTCTTCAGCTAGAGATGCAAAGCACAGTTCTCTTGAAGGCTTGAATGTCATGTCAACAGTGTACACATCATTAAATCAGACACTCTTCAACACAATTTCCTTGGTTTTTGTATTTCTTACGTAGCAATCTTGAGACGTGAAGATAGTCTCGTTGTCTCCTTGATCACACAGCTGAGCTACACTTAATAGATTGAAACCAAGTTGATGTACTACATTGACCTCTTTAATCTTGATGTTTGAGTTCAAAGCAGCTTCTCATGTTCCTACTATCTCTCTGCATCGTTTATCTCCAAGGGACACGGGTTCCTTAGAGCATTGTTGAAGTGAGGTGAGGTGAGGTGATCTCTATTCCCTGTCATATGGCATGAGCATTCGCTATCGATAAACCACTGATTGTTCCTCCTTACTTCATCCTGCATTAAGAGAGTTAGTGTTTAGCGACCCATGCAAGCTTGGCTTTGCCTGGTCGTTTAGAGACAGAGTGATGTTCTCTAGGTTCAGCATAGGGTAAAATAGGAGGTGCATCATAATCATTCAAATCAACATTGTTACTTCTACTGTTCCTGCGTTGAGTGTGTTCTTCAGTGAACTTTTGATTCTTAGCACAGTTTTTCACAACATGGCCGTTGTTCCCACAATGCCAACAAATCTTGTAGTAGTTCCCCAAGGTGTACTTACGGTTTGGGACAAGCAAGTTACGTTGTTTGGCTCTAACGGGGTCAGGTTTACTAGGTAGGTTTCCCTGGAATTGTATAAGATACATCTTATGGGCAAGTTGACCTGTGTACCAAGATTGGTTTTCATTCAACCCATTCTCCAAAGTTCTTACACGCTCTTCTAGGTACATATTCCTATCCTTGGTGTTTTGGAGATCCATATCCTTCAATTCTATAAGCTCAGGTATGGTTAAACCCATGTTCCTCACTCACTTGTTTTTCACCTTTGTATCCTACACCATACTTGGATTCAACAAAGGTAACTTCTTCCTCCTTAAGCTTTTGCTCAAGTAGAATAGAGTGAATCCTGTTAATCTGAGCTTTCATCTGAGACAGTTCCCTTTCTGTCTTAGAAGGTTCAAGTTCACGAGTAGTTTCACACTTAACACAAGAAATAGCAGATGAACTAGCAATTTTTGTAAGAGATTCATTCAGTTTTATGCATTTATCCTTAGCATCATTAAGATCAGTTTGAGTTTTTCAGGTTTTCATTATACATGCTCTTAAGAGAGAGATCAAAGATTTTTTATAGACCTGTCAAAAACGACCCAACCCGAAAATCTGACTCGACTTAAAAGGACCGAACCCGACTCGAACGTCACTGGGTCAAGAAGGACCCGAACCCGAAGGACCAGAACCCAAACCCGACCCGACTTGACCCGAACGCAAATCTGAGCTCACGGGTCCCCTTTATTTTATATATTTTATTTATATTAAATATTTTAATATACTTTATTAAAAAATAATATAATATTAATTATATTATTATAATTATTTTATTAAAGGTAAAAATCATAATAATAATCATAAAAAATGGCATGTTCGACCTGCTGGGTTAACCTGAACCCGACCCGCCCGACCCGAAAATTTTATCAACCCGATCGACCCGAACCCGATTTGACCCGAACCCGACGTGACCCGAACCCGACCCGCCCGACCCAGTTCACAGGTCTAATTTTTTTATCATAATTAACTAAGGACTCAAAGAAGGTTTCAAGATCTACCTCTTGTTCCTCGTTGGATGACTTCAGGGTCATGACGTACATCTGGTTGTTCCCCCATGCCTATGGCTCGTCATCATCAGAGTTGGCACTCTCATCACCCCAGACAGAAACAAAAGCCTTCTTATTGTCGTTCCCAGAATTTTCACCATTGTTGTCTGAGTTGTTTCCTTTGAGACATCTATTGGCATAGTGACCCCTTTTCCTTGCAATTGAAGCAAGTAACATCTTTGATGTCCCGTTTATCACTGTTGTTCCCATCAATCCTGAATGATCTACCCTTGCGATAAAGAGTTCGCATGGCTTTGGTGAGAAGGGTAGTTTCTGGATTTATTCCATCCAAGTTATCATCTTTGTTACTCTCTATCATCTCAACAACTTTTTCAACCATCAAGGAAATGCCTTTAGGTTTAACATATTTGTCATCGTCATCATACTGTTTAATTTTCCCAAATACCTCATGAAGTGTGAGATTGAGAGTATTGGGATTCTCCTTAAGAATTGCTTTAGTAATCTTGGGCCTTGGAGGAAGTCCATCAATAATGATGAAATTTTTTTCCTTGGGAAGAATTTCGTTTTCATCGACATCATGAGCAGCAAATCTGGTGGTAATCTCCTCAAATCTGGATTGATAGGAGGAGACAGTCTCACCATCGATCATGGCGAAGTTGTAGAAATCTTTCTTTGCTTGGAAACGATCAAGCTCTCTAAGATCAGAACTTCCCATGTACATTTGTTCCAAGGCTGCCCATATATCTTTGGCAGTTGCACAAGAGTGCAGTTTGGATACATCTTCACTGCTGATTGCGTTGTTGATGAACATGCGAGCCTTAGAGTTTTTCTCCATGATCCTGAAATCATCTTGGCTCCAAGGTGTTGTTCCATTGATTACATCTTCAACAACCTTTTCTTCACCAACTTCAATGACTCTCCAGCATTGGTAGTCATTACTCTTCATCCAGTCCGTGAAGAGGTATTTCCAGTGTTGGAACTTTCCACCGATAGGCAGGAACGGTGGCTTGTTGTTCCCAAGCTCAACTTCATGTGTTGAAGACATTGTTACCTGTGAATCTGAAAAGAGAACACACAATCTAGAGCAAACCTGCTCTGATACCAATTGTTGAATTGTTAGTGTGTTAGACAGGGAACGGTGTAACTGTTTTCTGGGCAGTGGAATAAAGATTCAAAGTAACAGGACAACAGTTTCTCAAAATGTATACTTGTATATTAAGAATTGTACAATCTCAGAAGTCTTATCACCACCTATACCCTAGGTTAAAAGACTTTGAGTGCAATCAACTTTCAATGACACAAGAACACAAACAAGACCCTTAGCAAGAACTACCCATACCTTGCCTTAGACCTTCGATCTCAGTTTTGCAATAACTCTTTGGTATGCTTGATGGTTGTAGCTGAGATGCCTTTCCCCAAGGCAATCTCATCTATATAGAGTGTCTAACAAAATCCTATTACCAAAAATCTAACAATCGATATACAAGGTAACAACGAACAATTTTGTTACCTACTATACTATTAAGCTTGTAACACACGGTTTCCTTCTATAAACTCTCCTTAGACTCATTATCTTTCTCTTCTTTTCCAAGTAAAACTCAAAATCTCGTTTCCTTGTATAATTGAGTCAATCTGGGAATAGCTAGCATATCTCTGTGTTTGCATCGTTCCATAAATGTTGTTTCCATATATAGAAGTTCCCATGTATAGGAACCACGCGCGCTTTATATTTCCAATTTGCTTCTCGCGTAACTGTTCCGTGTTTCCACACGTTCCTTTGGTTTCCTCTGCTTTCTCTTCTTTATACATTTTTCATTGTTCCCTAATTCTTTCATAAGACTTGAAACTCATAGGAATAACAAGAAAACATAAAACCTAATGGTGTTTATCATCATCAAAACCAGAGGGAACGTCAAGGTTCCAACAATATGTAAGTATTTACACCGTAAAACATGCTATAAAAAATATTGCTATAGATTGATATTTTAACACTGACTATGATACAACTGTATGAATTTCTCCACTCATAAAAAATCTTGTAAAGTTGCTAAAAACGGTATGACTGAATGAAAAACATGTTGTAAATATTGCTATAAATAAATTAGTATTTTAACGTAGATTATGATACGACGGTATGAATTGCTTCTTGTATAACATCTAGTAAATTTTCTAAAAATAATGTTTTAATACAAATTACAGTATGAATGAATTTCTACGCTCGTAAAACGTGATGTAACCATTTTTAGAAATAAATTAGTATTTTAGCACGAATTATGATACAGTTGTATGAATTTCTTCACCCTTAAAACATCTTGTAAAGTTGCTAAAAAAAAGTGTGTTAACACAAATTACAGTATGATTGAATAAATTTCATGCCCGTAAAAAATATTATAAATACTCCAATAAATAAATTTGTATTTTAACACAAATTATGATACGATTATATGAATTGCTCTAACCATAGAACATCTTATAAAGTTGCCAAAATAGCATTTTAACACAAACTACGGTATGACTGAATGAGTTTCTACGCCAGTAAAACATGATGTAACCATTGCTAAATAAATTAGTATCTCAACACAAAATATTTTACAACTATATGAAGTTCTACACTCGTAAAACATCTTATAAAGTTGCTAAAAATGCATTTTAACACAAATTACTGTATGACAATGATTTTTTACACTCGTAAAACATATTGTGAATATTGCTATAAATAAGTATTTTGACAAGAATTATGTTACGATGCATGAATGTCTCCACCCGTAAAACATCTTATAAAGTTGGTAAAAAATAGTGTTTTAATATAATTTACGCTATGACCAAACAAATTTCTACGCCCGCAAAACATAATGTAAATATTGCTAGAAATAAATTAGTATTTTAACACGTGTGTCTAATGCACAGATTAAGACTCAAATTTATTTTTTAATAATGATAAAGTTACATATAAATTTATATGTATATTTTTAAAATATATTGAAATATTTGTGAAAAATGTAGTATTATACAAATTATGACACATTGATATACATGATTACATCTATTAAAAGACGGTGTAAAATTTCACAAAAAATAAGTGCTTAACAAAAGTTATGTATAGTTAATGGAACATAAGTCAAACTATTTATCATCTTACCCATTCTTAATTGTATAATTTATTCTATTGTAAACTTGATAAAATTAGTATAATAATTCGTTGAGTTGTTTGACAAGCGACTCAATGTTTTGGATAGAGTAAGGTTTTACTTTAGTTGTTTAGCAGGATAATTCATGCATAATCAAGATTCAATCCTTGTTTAATAATCAAGACACAACAAACCAACTTAACATGCATACTTATCAACAAACCAACTCAACATAGATGTAGAAACAATGTTACATATTCATGCTTAATCTTATACCCTAAACTTAAACTTTAATACGTAAACCCTCACTAATAACTTGTCTCAATGAGGTTCAATGCCAACAACACCCTTTTCTGTATTCAAACATCCAGCCCAAACCTTCCAGAAATTATCTAAATGGTCCAGCTTCTCAAACCTTCACAAAAATGGCACAAATGCACATAAATCCGTAAAATTTCCCATACTCGTAGAATAATTTCTCACACAAATTTTCAGAATTTATTAAATCTTCCTAGATTTTCAAAAAGTGTACTACATGCCCCAAATTTGCATCAATCTACTATCAATCTCCAAATTTTGTCAACCTAATCAATCCAAAGTATCAATTAACCTCTAATTAAACTCTAATTGCACATAAAAGTCAAATTTATAATGTTAGGGTTTAGAGGGATTGGGAAAAATCTTACACAAGCTAGAGAAATTGGATGGAAGAGGAGGTGCAAGAATAATGATTGTGCAAGAATAAGTTAAGCCCAAATTTATAACACACGACTCTAATGATGGTCAAATACCACTTTGTAACGAAATGGGTCAAATCCGAATTTTTAAGTCATGCAATCAATTTATAAAAATAATAAAGATAAGAATATAGACTCCACAAAAATAAGTTCAACCGAAAAAAAATTAAACGGACCCAATCTCGATATGTAGAAAAAAATCTCGAGTATTACAGCTTTATATCTCGATTAGAAAGAGATAAGTTTAGGTTTTTATACAATCTTCTATATATAATTAATATTTTTTTAAGTGAAATATTATCACTAACGTGATTAGTTGTTCAATTCATATCTTTGCTAACATGATTGTCTTAATTTTGCAGATAAAGAGTAGGAAGAAAACTCAACCGATTTTGTTGAATAAGTAACATAAACATTTAGTCTTTTTTAAAAAATTATAATGTTTCTAATTGTTTAATTTGTAATCTTTTTATTTGATTTGTATTCAAATAAAAAAAGATCTTCATTGATTCATAATCTTTTTAATTAATTTGTATTTAAATAATGAGAGATTATAATTAAGCTTAGTATAAAAATCTTAACAAAAATAAGTAAATCCGAGAAAATGACATTTTGTAAAAGGATCGTGGAAGCGCTAAAATGATTGTGAAAGCGCCACGTGGTGAATATTCTATTGCTTTATTTTTAACTAGTATAATCCTTGTACCTTGTACGATGATTTAACAAAATTAACATGTTTTTTTACGATTATGAGTGTATATTATATATTTATAACCTTCAAAGGATGTTTTGTTATTCTTGATTGTTTTTGAGAAAAATATAGTATTTTATATAAAATGGTAAAAAATTATAGGTTAAGAAATATATTGTCTTAAATGAATGGTTAAAACTATAATATTTCAAATGAATAGTTAGTTATTGACATATAAATTGTAAATTTAAATAAATTCATTATAGAGAAAAGAAAATTAACAATAGAAAATGAATGAGTTCCCTATATATTTGATATTTTAAGAAATTGAAATAATTTAATAAGTTAGCGAAAGGAAAAGTTGCAAATCATGAAAGTGGAAGGAGAAGTTGTATAGTAGGAGGTTTTTTTTGGAGAAGATAATTGGAGATTACCTAATTTTAACTTTAAAGCTTTAAATTATGAGAATTTACACATATCACTTTAATAAGGAGCCAAATGTAAATTTAACATGAAGCCACATGGCTCAATATTTTCTACATACTTATCTATGCTTGAATGTATTAGGGAAATACAAAATACGAAGTTCCTGTTTTGCACATCCAAAACTAACAATTGCAACCTCATAATCTTGTTACAACTATTACAAGTGTACAGTCACATACATGCTTGGCTGAAGACAAAAAAGTTCAATCCATAGTATCTTTAATACTATTAGTCTAGAACAATTAAGATTAGGTACATTTTACACTCGCAAAATAAACATATATATGTGCTGTACGTAGTCACGTACATGTTGAAATTACCTTCTAGATATATGTGGTGTACGTACAAGGTGAAAGACGGCCAACTTGTTTAAATATTGACAAGATTTTGATTACCACAAGATGCTTAGTTCTTGTTAGATCGAAGAAATCTAAGCACATTCTTGACCATGCATCAAGAACGTGATCGGACTTCTTCAAACGGATAAGTTCTGAACATCTGTTCGGAAAATCCTTAACAATATATACTTGAAAATATGTCGCTTTGAACCCTACTTGCATAGGAAAATATTAAATTAAACAGTTTTTAGATAGCAAAAGATTATCATCAAAACACCTTGCTTCAATTCCAAATGACGTGCTAAACCAATACACAAACTAAAAATTGGTTAATTTTAAGATCTGTCATCTTTCCAACATAAGATATCATTCTGTAGGATCGTGATTGTTAGATAAATAACTAAGGAACTAAGAATACCGATTCTTAGTTCCCTTCGCAGCGGAAATAAACAATCAACTAAATGAACAAGTTCCTTATAGTGAAAATCTTCGATTGCCAACTAGGAATCTAGGATAAAAACCACTACCTTTCTTTCGAAAAAATTTCAAGGTCTACTTCTTGATTTCTTATCTCTTTGGTTACAGATTATCCTAGGAATAAACACACAGTTTCTTTGCCTTACACACAGTTAGACAATCCTAGATAACTTAACACAAATTATAATCAATCCAAGAAGCAACCTTAGCACCAATGAACTAACTCACTTACAGTCACAGGAACTAGCACTCAGCTCTCGGGTTCCTTGACTGGTTCTTCTTGATCTTAGTTTGCGTTGATGATCTTGTTTGAGAGTTCACACTTTGATGTTTGCTATGGAGTGTGATTCTTATTGTAGTGCTTGAAGATAACGGCCAAGCTTATCTTCCTTATATAGTGGATTCTCGAGGTTGGATCTTCTCTTGGTTCCCACAGATCAAGCTTGTCATAGGATGTGTGGTGATCCTTGATTCACGTTGTCTTCGACATGTACCAACAACCTAGGCAGCTCAGAATCCACATTGGTTGGTCAACTTCTTGGGACAAGTCATTGTCCAACTTCTTTCGTCCGAGGTTCGTCAACCTAGACACTTTGGAACTGTCTTCTTGATGGTGACAACTTTATGACATGTCACTTTCAACGACCTTTATCCGAGGTTCGAAGTTCTAGACATCTTGGAGCTTTCCTCTGGATGGTAACAAGCTTTTAGAAGCTTTTCTCAAGTCGCTTTCACCTCCTTTTGTCCGAGGTTTGGTGTTCCCAGATTTTTCGAGAAACGCAAGATCACGTGTTGCATTTCTGGGCACACCTGGGTTCCTTTGGCTTGTTGCTTGGTTCTTTTGTCCTGTTTGGCTTCCATGGTTTCGACAATTGTCCTGTGGTTCCTTAACACACATCTTTGAGATAAAGCATAATGTCGTCAGCAAAAAAGATGTGCGACAGTTTGGGGCCATGTCTGGAGAGCTTGATTGGTTTCCAAACTCCACTAGCAACACTCTCTTGGATCATATGGCTCAATCTTTCAATACACAGGATGAAGATGTACGGCGAGATTTAGGAATGCACAACCGGGTCGACCCGGACCGGAGAACTTCGGTCCAGGTTAGATCGGTGGACCGGTTTTTTTCTAAAAAAGTGACCCGTGGACCGGACCCGACGTATCCGGTCCGGTCCTTTTCCAGTCCGGTCCACGGCCCGGACCGGAAAGCCCGGATTGTCATTTTTGGGGTATAACGGTCCATCGTGTTGACGGTCCGGTTTGGTTCTATTACTACGAGTCTACGATGTACTTGTTTGAAACTTTGAATTGAATAATTGATTATTTGTATTGCATATTAAGATAAAAGTTCATCATAATCTCATTATAATTAATAATTTAATATAAATAGTCTAGATAGATAATGTATTATAGTGGGAAAAACTCCAAAATCCGGTCCAATACGGTCCAATATATGCAGTATAATGTATTATACTGGGTATATTTTTATTTTTTTTAAAGATTCGGTCCAATACGGTCCGGACCGGAATTTTCCGGTCCGGTCCAGACCCGACCCGGAACCCGGTTTTATGAAAAATCATGACCCGTGGACCGGACTGATAATTAACCGGTCCTGGACCGACCCGGAAAATTCTGGTCCGGTCCAATTTTGTGCATCCCTAGCGAGATTGGATCCCCTAGGCGAATACCTCTAGTGGGAACGAGAGTATCGGTCACCTCTCCATTCCAAAGGACATTCATGGAAGTAGTAGAGATACATTCTTTGATCCAAGCAATCCAGTTGGAGGGAACTCTGCATCGTCCAGGGTATCAACAACGAAGTCCCAGCGGATGCGGTCATATGCTTTCTCCAGGTCAACCTTCAGGACCATCCACCCTCTTAGACCTTGTTTTCTGCGCATGGAATGAACAATTTCTTGGGCAATGACAATATTGTCTGAGATAAAGCGACCTGGGAGGAAGCTTCCCTGCATTGGGCTAATGAGGGAGGTGAGCAGAGGATGCATCCTGTTGACAAGGGTCTTGGTGATGATTTTGTAGAGCACGTTGCACAGACTGATGGGTCTAAACTGACCTATGGTCTCCGGTTTACTGACTTTGGCGATGAGCACGATCAGGGTGCGGTTGAGGTCCTGTGGCATGTTAGCAGTATCAAAAAAGTTACGAATGGAGAAAAGGACAAAATCTCTAACCGTATTCCAGCATTTATGGTAGAAGAGCGGTTGAAAACCGTCAACGCTTGGGGCTTTCAAGGCTGACATTTGGTCGATAGCTCGCGAGATCTCAGAGTTCTCAAAAGGTTTGGCTAACTCATCCCACTCCTACAGGGGGAGTTGGGGGAATGAGCCCCGAATCATGTGGATAGGATGAGCCTCCTCCGGGCTGAGGTTATACAGGCTGGAGAAGTGAGGATCCGCCATCTATTTAATCTTGTCTTTATCAACCACAATGTTGCCATTCATATCTTTGAGGGCTTTAATCTTGTTGTGTTTCCTTCTGATCACTGTAGACATATGGAAGAAGGCCGTGTTTCTATCCCCTGAATATAGCCATTGCTCTCTAGATTTTTGTTGCCAAAACAACTCTTCTTGTTCCAGGGTGATATTCAGCTCCGACTGCAGCCTAGCTTCCACATCTCTCAGGTAATTAGAGGGCCTTGTAACCAAGGCAGTTTGGATGCCTGAGAGTTTGGAGAGGAGGCGAGCTTTCCTATGGTGGATGTTGCGGAACACTTTTTTATTCCATGTCAGGAGTTCTTCTTTGAGTTGGACGAACGCATCAGTAGTATGGCAGTCATTATTCCATCTACTCTCTACGAGGCCCATGAAATCCGGGTGGGTAGTCCACGCCGCCTCAAAGCGGAAAGGACGTGGGCGTCTGTTCTGAGTCGAAGGGTCCAAGCTAAGGAGGACCGGCGCGTGGTCCGAGCAGAATTTAGCTAAGTGTGTCACCTTCGCGTCAGGCCACTCCAATCTACCGGAGGTATTAATAAAGACACGGTCGAGTATGGTACCATGGACGACGTTGGGTCTAGACCAAGTGAACTTGGGACCGCTAAAGCCCATGTCAATCAGTCCAAGCTGGTTGACCCAATCTTGGAACGTAGTTGAGTCCAGAGAAAGGTTGCTCATTCCCCCATCACGTTCCCAAGTGTGCAAAATAGAGTTAAAATCGCCCCCAATAAAGCAGGGTTCCGTAATCTGCATCAGCTTAGTTTTTGTGTCTTCCTAAAAGGAGCGCCGACGGGTAGGGGTTGGAGGGGCAAAGGCAACCACCAAATGGAACTTGCTACCATTGTGGATGATGACCGAGTGGATGAAGTGATCATGCATACGTAGGACCTGAAGATCAACTGTATCAGAGTTCCAAAAGAAGCCAAACGCCTCCCGAGAACCCAGTCGCTTCAATCCAAACTTTGTTAGAGAAATTCATTCTATTGCACACTTTATGTGCATGTCTACCAGAGATCCTGGTTTCAAAGAGTGCAAGGATGTCTACTTTATTGTGGATCAGCATGTATCTTATAGCTCTGCGGAACCCGTCATTACCGGCGTCGCAGCAGTTCCAAAGAAGGCACTTCATGGGAACTGCTAGGGGTATGGAGGTATTAGGCGAGGGGCCCAGGGTTCCGCTCCACCTGAGCAAGAACCATGGATGTCACCTGCTCTTCATGAGGTCCTCTCTGTGGGACCTGGAAGGAAGCTGCAACAACTGGGGTTATCATGTCTCCATTCTGGTTGGTCAAGTCCGCAGGGGGTCCCTCCAGGCGTTGGGGTACTTCAATTTAGGTCGCCTCCTTTTCTTTTTGGGCAAGTTTTTGTTGGGGAGACAAAGAGGTTTTTTGTCGACTCCGTTCTCCTTCCTCCTGAGCAGTGGTCAAATCAAGGGGTTGTGGCATCGGCCCGTCTTTTGGCCCATAATTGTTATTGCTCTTTGGGCTTGTATCCGGCCCATCATTTTCGATTACGTGGCCACTACCATGAACCCCTACTCCCATCTTCTTCAATGTTGACATCTTTGTATACGTGCTTTCTCCCGGCTACCGAGGTTTCCCCTTGGACAAGTTCAGTTTCCCTGGTCCTCTATGCCATCTGACTTTCTGCAACTTTTCTGCTTCTAACACTAATTCGGCTTCTACTGTTGGGCTACGCTTGCCTTTCAACGGTTTTCTCTTTGCCACTTTCGAACCTTCCCTGACTGTGTGGGTCCTCACTCTCCTCGGACAGAAGTTCCAGCGCCTGGTACCTGTTTGACTTTCTCGCCTCGGGGCGAGCTATCGCTGGAGGTATGTTCTTTGCTTTATCGGGTCTCCGGCGGCTAGCTGTGTTCATCCATGAGCCCGATCGGCCTCTGTTATTGTAAGACTGCTCCGCCTTTGATATGTTGGCATTTTTCGTTCCCTGAGCTGCGTCTGTCGAAGTTTGAGTAACAACAACTTCGGTTGGGGGATTTGGGGCGCATTTAATGGGCACTGAGCATCAATGTGCCCATAACGGCCACATTTGTAGCAGATGCGGTGCAAGCCTTCATACTCAAGAAAGAAGTGTTCGCCATTAATGTATATTGATTAGACTTGTCAACTGGGTCGGGTTGGTCGGGTTTGGGTTCGGGTCATGTCGGGTTCGGGTCAAATCGGGTTCGGGTCGATCGGGTTGGCAAAATTTTCGGGTCGGGCGGGTTCGGGTTCGGGTTGACCCGACGGGTCGAACATGTCCTTTTTTTATGATTATTATTATGATTTTTAACTTTAATAAAATAATTATAATAATATAATTAATATTATATTATTATTTAATAAAATATATTAAAATATTTAATATAAATGAAATAAAATATACAAAATAAAGGAGACCCGCGAGCTCGAATTTGCATTCGGGTCGGGTTCGGGTCCTTCGGGTTCGGGTCCTTCTTGACCTAGTGACGTTCGGGTCGGGGTCGGGTTTCGAGTTGGGTCAGTTTTTGACAGGTCTAATATTGATCCTTTAAGGGGCTTTGTCAGATCCATTTCAATGCTCATCCTAGCGTATCTTCCTCTATTTGTGAGAAAGGTATTTGTATCCACCTTCAGTGGCTTTCATATGCTTGCTGCTATGCGAAGTAAGATTCCCTCTTCGTAGAGAACAATAGGAAGGTTGGTGATTCTAACCCATGCCGGCGAAGTAGTGATGATATCGGTGTCAGGGTTGAAGCTGGGAGTCCAACGCTTGAGAATCAGATAGTGTCCAAACACCGTCCAGGGGCCTCCGGATGTTACGTGAATGTAGTCCCTCTCTGTTTCGAACCGGGCAACATGGTATCCTTTTGGAAGGTCAATGAGAAGCATATAGCCTAGCGGTTTCCAGAGGTCTCTGAGCTTCTTCTCCAGGATGGTTAAAGGTACAGAGCTGCCCAGGATTTTGATTATGATGGAGTGTTTCCATACCGACGCCAGGGCATTGATCACTTATGGAGCTATAGTGATGGCTGGGTCATTTTCTTCGCCTTCTGGGTAGGATATCTCCACCTTCCCCTCTAGGAATTCATGAGAGAGGGTAGGTCTCTGTCTGTCTCCATCTCCGTCTCCGGTCAACAAGTCGCGCCAGGACTTCTTAAGGCTCGGGGGGTCTGACGGGGTGGATGGGGACTCCATACTGATCTCACCCCTGTTCTCTGGCGCAAGCTCCTTCTCAGTCGTGGGATGCGCGTGCAGAGTAGGCTCCGCTTGCTGTGGTTTTGGGTCGGGCTCCGAGGAGCCAGAATCTTGAGGTGCTGGTGTGGGCAGCGCCAGCTTCCCTAATACCCCTTGTTTCTGGTTGGTGGCCTCAGCCACTTCCGCTGGTCTTGGTATGCTCTCGAGCGCCTTACCATGGATGGAGGCCGAGTCGAACGTGACTTCAACGTCCACTAGCTCATCAAGAGGGATGGCTAGGTGGGGTGAAGAATTTGGTCCCACCGGCGTCGTACACTGCGTGACAGCCGGGGATGGGGGGGGGGGGGAGGCGGGAGGGGGTGTTGAGGGGGGCGGGGTGGCCTGACAGCGGTGAAGGGGTAGTGGAGACAGGGGGAAAGGGGGGTGTTTAGTAGTCGGAGGGAGAGGGGGGAGGGCAGCTTTCCGGCGTCCCATTTCTCTGGTCCCGGCGTGAGGCCAGCGAGCAAAATTTGGAATGACTCATTCCGGGTAATGAAATTTATTCCTAATTTTTACCTAACCAAACAGAAATATCAAAATTAAACGATTCCGATTTCGATTTCTCATTCCCATCGGAATCGTACCAAACGGGCCCTAATACCTCTCATGACATCCTTATATACACTCCTCTAGAGAGACTTATTGTTCAAGCAAATCAGTAATACCATATAAAAATCTTCATAATAAATATTTGAACTACAAAATCTTATTCAAATCACATTTACAATTTTCAATATAAATAGGCTTTCAATACTTGTGGTTCAAGCACATAAGTTATCCGAGAATCCGAATCAAATATTTTTATCCTTGGGCCATAAGCCCAAGTCTTTTTTGTTAGCAAACATTTGCAAAGCTTGGGACATAAGTAAAGAATGGAGATTTTTGGCTTGAATATGGTGAGTTATCCTATCAATGGACTTATTACTATCACTCTAATATGGTCACTTAACTAACATTCACTTGGTCTAACGTTGGACTTCTTTAAGCATTTTATCCAGTAGTTTCGAGTTTGATTCCTACTGGAGGCTTGTATAGAGATATTATTGTTAGCAGGGATCTACCACTTCGTATGCCAACAGTAACCCAGTTTGGATGTAGAGCAGTTCTGACCGATCGAACCAGACAATCAAGACCTAAAAAAATTAGTAAATGTTAGAAAACTAAGATAAAAAGGAATATAGTCTACTAGGATGCGGATCTGGTGAGATCCCTTCTTAAAATGAGATATTCTCTTAAAATGCAAACTGATGCACAAGTCTGTGCACCATGGTGCACAATAGGGAAAAAATGCACAATGCACTTGCAATCTGATGCACACATATTTGGGTGCACAACTGTGCACTACATTAGTACACAAATTGTCTCCTCCATTGACTCACCGGAGCTCCGATGTTGACCGTCCGTTGACCGACCATTGACCAGTCAGTGCACTAGCTTGTGCACCACTTTGGATGTGCACCATGCTATGAATACTTGTGCACCATGTTGGAAATAATTGTTCATCGTTTAATTAAAATACAAGTGTACAATTAAATAAAATACAAGTACATCATGTCATAAATAAATATGCACCACGTTACAAGTAAATGTGCACCACAAATCATGTGTCTGTGCACTGAGAATGTTCATGTGTTTGTGCACTCCGTTATATTTAAAAAGTACAAGTGCTCTACTAAAAAAATCGGGTGTACAATTCAACATATTATGATGCACATTGCAACAGACTTTGATGAACAAACTTGTACAACTTGGTGCATAAATATTGTGCACTGCTATTGTACTTGGAAAAAAACAAGAACACTACTCAATAAAATTCTGGTGAACAATATATTTTGGTGCACTTTTCAACAGACTTTGGTGTACAAACTCGTACAACCATATTTGTGCATTGGTATGATACTTAGATAAAACAAGTGCATAATTCAATAAAATTTTGGTGCACAACTTCATATATTATGGTGTACTTTTTAACAGACTTTGGTGCACAAACTCATATAATTTGGTGCACATGATTTGTGCACGAGTTCACATTTTAAATAAAGTTTGCATTATAAGAATAGTTTTCACCAAATCGATTTACTAGTCTACTATATCCAATTCTGCTATTTCACATCAATTTACAAAAGAGATTAATTCCGTCTTTAATTAAAAAAAAAAGGAGATTCATAGGATTTGTAAATATCTTAACCACCCGATTTTAAATTTATGGTTGGATTAACATTCTCTTCCCCTATCAAACATTAATCTTTTCTTTTATTTCACTTACTTGCATTATAAGATAAACAACATAAAAACATAAATAACATTGGAGTCTTGGCCTGATAGTCTAAAGAAAAACTTTATTATGGTAAAAACTAGTATAGTGCACGTACCAAGTACAAGATTGAATATATTAAATATATTTAATACTCCGTTATATTTAAAAAGTACAAGTTTTTCATCTTTGAACACAATGAAATGCATTTGACTTGTGAATTTTAATATCATAATGGAGTATTAAATATATTTAATATATTCAATCTTGTACTTGGTACGTGCACTATACTAGTTTTTACCATAATAAAGTTTTTCTTTAGACTATTAGGCCAAGACTCCAATGTTATTTATGTTTTTATGTTGTTTATCTTATAATGCAAGTAAGTGAAATAAAAGAAAAGATTAATGTTTGATAGGGGAAGAGAATGTTAATCCAACCATAAATTTAAAATCGGGTGGTTAAGATATTTACAAATCCTATGAATCTCCTTTTTTTTTTTAATTAAAGACGGAATTAATCTCTTTTGTAAATTGATGTGAAATAGCAGAATTGGATATAGTAGACTAGTAAATCGATTTGGTGAAAACTATTCTTATAATGCAAACTTTATTTAAAATGTGAACTCGTGCACAAATCATGTGCACCAAATTATATGAGTTTGTGCACCAAAGTCTGTTAAAAAGTGCACCATAATATATGAAGTTGTGCACCAAAATTTTATTGAATTATGCACTTGTTTTATCTAAGTATCATACCAATGCACAAATATGGTTGTACGAGTTTGTACACCAAAGTCTGTTGAAAAGTGCACCAAAATATATTGTTCACCATAATTTTATTGAGTAGTGTTCTTGTTTTTTTCCAAGTACAATAGCAGTGCACAATATTTATGCACCAAGTTGTACAAGTTTGTTCATCAAAGTCTGTTGCAATGTGCACCATAATATGTTGAATTGTACACCCGATTTTTTTAGTAGAGCACTTGTACTTTTTAAATATAACGGAGTGCACAAACACATGAACATTCTCAGTGCACAGACACATGATTTGTGGTGCACATTTACTTGTAACGTGGTGCATATTTATTTATGACATGATGTACTTGTATTTTATTTAATTGTACACTTGTATTTTAATTAAACGATGAACAATTATTTCCAACATGGTGCACAAGTATTCATAGCATGGTGCACATCCAAAGTGGTGCACAAGCTAGTGCACTGACTGGTCAATGGTCGGTCAACGGACGGTCAACATCGGAGCTCCGGTGAGTCAATGGAGGAGACAATTTGTGTACTAATGTAGTGCACAGTTGTGCACCCAAATATGTGTGCATCAGATTGCAAGTGCATTGTGCATTTTTTCCCTATTGTGCACCATGGTGCACAGACTTGTGCATCAGTTTGCATTTTAAGAGAATATCTCATTTTAAGAAGGGATCTCACCAGATCCGCATCCTAGTAGACTATATTCCTTTTTATCTTAGTTTTCTAACATTTACTAATTTTTTTAGGTCTTGATTGCCTGGTTCGATCGGTCAGAACTGCTCTACATCCAAATTGGGTTACTGTTGGCATACGAAGTGGTAGATCCCTGCTAACAATAATATCTCTATACAAGCCTCCAGTAGGAATCAAACTCGAAACTACTGGATAAAATGCTTAAAGAAGTCCAACGTTAGACCAAGTGAATGTTAGTTAAGTGACCATATTAGAGTGATAGTAATAAGTCCATTGATAGGATAACTCACCATATTCAAGCCAAAAATCTCCATTCTTTACTTATGTCCCAAGCTTTGCAAATGTTTGCTAACAAAAAAGACTTGGGCTTATGGCCCAAGGATAAAAATATTTGATTCGGATTCTCGGATAACTTATGTGCTTGAACCACAAGTATTGAAAGCCTATTTATATTGAAAATTGTAAATGTGATTTGAATAAGATTTTGTAGTTCAAATATTTATTATGAAGATTTTTATATGGTATTACTGATTTGCTTGAACAATAAGTCTCTCTAGAGGAGTGTATATAAGGATGTCATGAGAGGTATTAGGGCCCGTTTGGTACGATTCCGATGGGAATGAGAAATCGAAATCGGAATCGTTTAATTTTGATATTTCTGTTTGGTTAGGTAAAAATTAGGAATAAATTTCATTACCCGGAATGAGTCATTCCAAATTTTGCTCGCTGGCCTCACGCCGGGACCAGAGAAATGGGACGCCGGAAAGCTGCCCTCCCCCCTCTCCCTCCGACTACTAAACACCCCCCTTTCCCCCTGTCTCCACTACCCCTTCACCGCTGTCAGGCCACCCCGCCCCCCTCAACACCCCCTCCCGCCTCCCCCCCCCCCCATCCCCGGCTGTCACGCAGTGTACGACGCCGGTGGGACCAAATTCTTCACCCCACCTAGCCATCCCTCTTGATGAGCTAGTGGAGGTTGAAGTCACGTTCGACTCGGCCTCCATCCATGGTAAGGCGCTCGAGAGCATACCAAGACCAGCGGAAGTGGCTGAGGCCACCAACCAGAAACAAGGGGTATTAGGGAAGCTGGCGCTGCCCACACCAGCACCTCAAGATTCTGGCTCCTCGGAGCCCGACCCAAAACCACAGCAAGCGGAGCCTACTCTGCACGCGCATCCCACGACTGAGAAGGAGCTTGCGCCAGAGAACAGGGGTGAGATCAGTATGGAGTCCCCATCCACCCCGTCAGACCCCCCGAGCCTTAAGAAGTCCTGGCGCGACTTGTTGACCGGAGACGGAGATGGAGACAGACAGAGACCTACCCTCTCTCATGAATTCCTAGAGGGGAAGGTGGAGATATCCTACCCAGAAGGCGAAGAAAATGACCCAGCCATCACTATAGCTCCAGAAGTGATCAATGCCCTGGCGTCGGTATGGAAACACTCCATCATAATCAAAATCCTGGGCAGCTCTGTACCTTTAACCATCCTGGAGAAGAAGCTCAGAGACCTCTGGAAACCGCTAGGCTATATGCTTCTCATTGACCTTCCAAAAGGATACCATGTTGCCCGGTTCGAAACAGAGAGGGACTACATTCACGTAACATCCGGAGGCCCCTGGACGGTGTTTGGACACTATCTGATTCTCAAGCGTTGGACTCCCAGCTTCAACCCTGACACCGATATCATCACTACTTCGCCGGCATGGGTTAGAATCACCAACCTTCCTATTGTTCTCTACGAAGAGGGAATCTTACTTCGCATAGCAGCAAGCATATGAAAGCCACTGAAGGTGGATACAAATACCTTTCTCACAAATAGAGGAAGATACGCTAGGATGAGCATTGAAATGGATCTGACAAAGCCCCTTAAAGGATCAATATTAGACCTGTCAAAAACTGACCCAACTCGAAACCCGACCCCGACCCGAACGTCACTAGGTCAAGAAGGACCCGAACCCGAAGGACCCGAACCCGACCCGAATGCAAATTCGAGCTCGCGGGTCTCCTTTATTTTGTATATTTTATTTCATTTATATTAAATATTTTAATATATTTTATTAAATAATAATATAATATTAATTATATTATTATAATTATTTTATTAAAGTTAAAAATCATAATAATAATCATAAAAAAAGGACATGTTCGACCCGTCGGGTCAACCCGAACCCGAACCCGCCCGACCCGAAAATTTTGCCAACCCGATCGACCCGAACCCGATTTGACCCGAACCCGACATGACCCGAACCCAAACCCGACCAACCCGACCCAGTTGACAAGTCTAATCAATATACATTAATGGCGAACACTTCTTTCTTGAGTATGAAGGCTTGCACCGCATCTGCTACAAATGTGGCCGTTATGGGCACATTGATGCTCAGTGCCCATTAAATGCGCCCCAAATCCCCCAACCGAAGTTGTTGTTACTCAAACTTCGACAGACGCAGCTCAGGGAACGAAAAATGCCAACATATCAAAGGCGGAGCAGTCTTACAATAACAGAGGCCGATCGGGCTCATGGATGAACACAGCTAGCCGCCGGAGACCCGATAAAGCAAAGAACATACCTCCAGCGATAGCTCGCCCCGAGGCGAGAAAGTCAAACAGGTACCAGGCGCTGGAACTTCTGTCCGAGGAGAGTGAGGACCCACACAGTCAGGGAAGGTTCGAAAGTGGCAAAGAGAAAACCGTTGAAAGGCAAGCGTAGCCCAACAGTAGAAGCCGAATTAGTGTTAGAAGCAGAAAAGTTGCAGAAAGTCAGATGGCATAGAGGACCAGGGAAACTGAACTTGTCCAAGGGGAAACCTCGGTAGCCGGGAGAAAGCACGTATACAAAGATGTCAACATTGAAGAAGATGGGAGTAGGGGTACAAAGTCGCACCCAAAACTATGGTTTATGCATACGTCATCTCCTCAGATTTTGCTGCTTTCACAACATCTGAGACTTCTTCTTGCCTAGGCGGGGTCCTAGGCGATGGATGACCGTCTAGCGCCTAGACGGCCCTAGGTGGGGATTTTTAGAACACTGGATACAACAATTTAGCTACAAGCTATGACTTACTTCCATGAATAACTGGTCGAAGAACACAAATCCCTTCATATCCTTACACGTATTAATACCAAATTGCACATGGACTGAATAAATATGACGTATAAAAAGATTAGACGTATAACACAAATCCATTCATATCCTTACACAAACTAGAAATTATGTAATGCATAGCATGAATAGCTGGTCGAATAACATGGATATCTATCAATGAATTTCGAATATCAAAAAAATACATTTATATCTAAACAATAATAAATGTTGGTAATGCTAAAACCATGAATATCGACTTGCAAAACATGAATATCTAGGAACAAAATACGAATAACGAAATTACAATTCTTCATTGTAAAACTTTGATATTGTATCATCCTCGTCAAAAATGCATTATGTGTTGAACTTTGATTTTTTATCATCTTCTTCTGATATTTCATTTTCGAATCCATCAATGTCTTCCTATGAGCTTTCTAACATCATATCTCCGCTTGAAACATTCTTTTTGCGTGACCTTGACATGTGCAAGAAATTGTGCATATCGATACATAATACATGAATATCAATCACAGATTTATGAATGTACACATGAAGCATTTAGAAGTAGTTTGAGAGGAAATGTTATTCATATTTCTATGAACGATATACAATTTAGTAAAAAAAGTAATTGAATACCGATTCACATTACATGAATATCATTTCCAAAATATTGAATATCGTTAAAAAAACACAAATTTCATTACACAAGCGCACTGCATCAACATTATTCACAATAAGATGATGGATGCTTATTCTTCGATCCGATGAAGGACAATTCAGAGCTCTTACAATGGAGGTTTGCAAGAGAAGACGATGGCTGTTAGGGCTCGTTCGTCTTGAAAATTAATAGATCTTGCACTAGATTTTGGAGAAGGATCACGATGGAGTGAAGTTGTTGCTAGAGAGATTGATGTGACCCTGCCGTCCTTGTCACACCCGCCTTGAGACTCCCCTACAGTTACATCCAGTACGATCGAGACATTAATTGCTTAGCACGTTTTATGAACAGTATTTCTATTTTTAGTAGCTGCTATTTCTGGGTGGTTGCCATTTATGTTAAATGGGCCGCCAGAATTAGTAACTACAGAGTCTGGCCCATTAGGTCAACTCTCTAGTATAAATACTATCTTTTGTCTTCATTTACAATTACGTCAAAATAGAGCTTGTTTTCCAGTCGAGTAATCTCCTGCAAATCCGGGCCATGACATCAACGATCCTTGCGTTTCTAGTCGAACTATCCTGGCACATCGATTCCGTTAACGCGTTTCTAGTGAATTATCCTGGCGCGTTAACTCGGTTACTACTGATAGGTGCAATTTAGTGCGCCTTAACTAGCGACTATTGACACGTTTTAGATGGAGTTTTGGTATAAGAAGAGGCTAAGTCTGTAATCCAGGAGAAGAGTTGAAGAAGTATAGATATGAAGGTTTTACAGCTTAGTGAAGAAGATAGAGGATTGATGGAGGAGTCTGCTCAAAACTAAAGGAGAAAGCTACCTCACTTGGTAGTACTTGGGAGCAGATGAAGGATGAAGAGGCTGGCCAGTGCCGCCCCGCGCCACTGTCACCGCGACCCGGCGAAGATCCTCAGAGAAGGGCTCAGAGAATAAGCCACCGCCTCGCGGTGGAGCATTACCGCCTCGCGGTGGGAGTGAAGACCGCGCGGCTGACGTGTTTTATTAATATTCCTATTTTAGACATTATTACTTTAGTATATTTTATTTCCTTATTTTGTTTGCTAGGTTAAACTTCTGAGAACCTATTTAAGATCTTTTTAATAGTTCGTAGAGGGAGTCCCCTCTCTCTTTTTAACAATACAATTTCTAGGTTTTTGAACAATGGATAGCTAAACACTTTTGTTTCGCTAGACAATTGAAGCACTACAATGAATTGGTTGTGAGATTTCTATGTCTTGTTCTATATCTTATTAAGTTGGATTGATTCTCTTGATTGAACTGTCTATTGATTTATGTTGATTCTTCTAGCGTAGCTAACTAGGTTTTTCGGCATCTATCATATTGCTAGGATTGCATATAGGGGTTCCGAGTGCATATCTAGTGGCAAACACAATTGTGTGTATAGGGGTTTCGAACGTACAATTGTGTGTGAGAATCAATTGCATGTTAAGTAGGGGAGTGAGTACTTGTACGTCTTTCTACTTGCATGTATCCTATATCCTTGTGTGCATTGCTATTGCTGTATTGGTGCTAGAGTACGCTGACAACTGTGAGAATCAGTTGTACTTTATCATTGGCACCGTAATAAGTCTATCGACAACTGTGAGAATCGATAGTATTCACGATCACGGTGGGAACAATAATAAGATAGTAAAAGAATTTGGAAAGATAGTTTGCAGTGATCAACCGATTGCATTGTGGTGTGGATATTTGTCTGGTGGAATACGTTCCCTCATTATATTTCGTTTCTTGTCAGTAATTACATCTTTGGTTACATTGCGATTATTCCAAACAACCCCCTGTTACTTGTTAGTCACACGTTATTGCATACAGATAACCGACTCCCTGTGAGATCGACCCTGACTTACTTACTATACTCTTTAGTAGGTGAATTGTGATTATTTTGACAGGAAAACGACACCGGTTTCCGGCCCTGTCAAATTTGGTGCCGTTGCCGGGGAGTCAAATTTTCTGTTTGTGATTATTTGTGATTGACTGCCATGTGGATCTATCTTACGATCCACACTTTTGCTTCTGATTCGCTACTTGTTGAAGTTCATACAGAGACAGGTACGAATGGCGCAGACACTCCGATAATTGACGGAACCAACCTTGATACAGCAGTCATTGGCTGTAATCATTCCACCCCTTGCTGATGGGGTAACTTTTGAGCTCAGATCAGGAGTAATACGGTTACTCCCGAGATTTTATGGACGAAGTGGAGAGGATCCCATTCTTTATTTGAACAAATTCCACAGCATCCTTATGAGCATTAAGCCAGCCGATGTCACTGAGGGACATCTTAAAATGAGAGCCTTCGGGTTCACTCTTAAAGACGAGGCTGAGGACTGGTATTATCATCTGCCTGGAGGGAGCATAGATTCCTGGACTAAGATGCATAAGGTCTTCCTTGCACGCTATTTTCCAGCTCAGATGGCAAACGCCTTGAAAAGGGAAATCACCAGCATCGAACAAGGTGAGGATGAGACCCTCTATGACTATTGTGAGTGGTTCGAGCGACTCTGCACTAGTTGCCCGTTCCATGGTTTTGATAAGAAATCTCTGGTGCTCTATATTTACAACGGGCTGATGGACGATGAACGAAGAATGATTGATGCTACATGTGGTGGTAGTATCCTAGATATGACTCCCGATGTCGCCATGACCACACTTCACGATATGGCTGAAGGTACAAGGGATTTTAATGAACCCCCAAGGACCAGATTAGTGAGTGCTATTATCTCCAGCGAGTCACATGTATCACAAGAAATTGCCTCTTTGAAGGAAGTCATTGTGGGGATAGGTAAGCAACTGCAGGATACCACTATTGCTGAAGTTCATGCTGCTGAAGGCTACGGGCCTGTTATAACGCAACAACCTTGCTTTGATGACCCACCAACTGCTAGCAACCCCTCTTCAACCAAAGCAATGCTCAATGCCCTAACAATGCATTTTACAACGCATGTGCGCGAGACTACGACTGACATAAAGAGCATAAAGGAGTCCGTGAGCAGCCTAGTCGATGAGGTTGCTGGGTTGAGAAAAGAGTCCAGGAAAGAAACTTCACATGCAGTAACCCTATAGAGTGGCAAGGAATTACAAGTCGCTCCTACTGCTGAAGAGGACGACAACGCTGAGATCGATATTGCCAATGAGCCATTGTCACCGCCCCGCGGCGATTCTCACCGCGACCTGGTGACAGCTCCCAGTAATCCTACGCCATCATCACCGCCCCGCGGTGATCCACACCGCCCCGCGGTGAACTCACCGCCGCGTGGTGAGAGCCCAGAACTCGCAGATTTCCCTGACGAGGAGGAGGATCCCTATGTTCGCCCCAACTTTCCTCCCCTTGGATCTGAGAAACCACCTGCCCCATTCCCAGAGGCACTCAAGGAAAGGAGAGTCATTGATGACAAGGATCTCTTTGACACTTTCAGTAAGTGTGAGGTGAACATCCCACTCCTCAAACTCGTCAAGAGTGTACCAAGGTACGCTAAGTTTCTAAAGGAGTTATGCACTGTAAAAAGAAACCAGAAGCTGAAGGGAAAGGAAAAAGTCAAGGTCAGCGAACGCGTATCTGTTGTATTTCAGAGGCGCATGCCAAAGAAGTGCGGAGACCCAGGTATGTGGAGCATTCCTTGTATTATCGGAGACACTAAATTTGAAAAAGCTATGCTCGACCTTGGTGCCTCCATTAATGTGCTGCCCTATTCTCTCTATGAATCCCTTGGACTTGGACCTCTGCAGGAAATAGGTATTGTAATTCAATTAGCTGATAGGTCTAGTGTCTACCCTAGGGGAGTAATAGAAGATGTCCTTGTTATGGTCGATAAATTGATATTCCCTGCAGATTTTTATGTCTTAGATATGGAAATAGATACAAAGGCAACTCCTATACTGTTAGGTAGGCCATTTTTGAAAACTGCTAAGACCAAACTTGATTTGCAAAGTGGGACACTTTCTATGGAATTTGATGGGGAGAAGGTGGAATATAATATTTATGAAGCCATGAAATACCCCAAGGAAGACCATTCTTTGTGTTCCATTGATGTGATCGATTCTATTGCACAGGATGTCTTTGATATTTCTGGTTCTGACGAGTTGATGTCTATTGTTGAAAATAATTTGGATGCGTCCTATGAGGAATACTCTTTACCCTCTAACATGCAGGAAGCCATCGCTCAGCTGTATACTCATGGTAAGTATTCTACATATCCTTTGGGCATTGGCCCCATCTTACTAAGCCCGAGCGAAAGGCTCGTTCCTTCTGTTGAACAGGCTCCAGAGATCGAATTGAAGCCGCTGCCGGACCATCTCAAATACGCTTTTCTTGGAGCCAAAGACACTTTGCCAGTCATTGTGTCTAGTAGGCTTTCTGCAGATCAAGAAATGAAGTTGTTGGACGTGCTCAGGGAGCACAAAACCGCAATTGGATGGACCATTGCAGACATAAAAGGGATAAGCCCCTCCACTTGTATGCATCGGATTCTGCTCGAGGACGGAGCTAAACCATCTAGGCAGCCACAGATAAGGCTGAACCCTCCAATGATGGAAGTGGTAAAGAAAGAGGTGCTTAAACTCCTCAAGGCGGATATGATCTTCCCTATTTCGGACAGCCAATGGGTAAGTCCAACCCAGGTTGTCCCTAAGAAAGGAGGAATTACCATAGTGGAGAATCAACACAGAGATTTAGTTCCCACCAGGACCACCACAGGATGGAGGGTGTGCATCGATTACCGTAAGCTGAATGCGGTAACTCGGAAAGACCACTTTCCCTGCCCTTTATTGATCAAATGCTAGAACGCCTTGCTGGGCGGCCCTACTACTGTTTTCTCAATGGATATTCAGGATACTTCCAGGTAGCCATCGCACTAGAGGACCAAGAGAAAACCACTTTTACATGTCCCTTTGGTACTTTTGCATACCGCAGAATGCTATTCGGATTGTGTAACGCACCCGGTACATTTCAACGATGTATGGTTAGTATCTTCTCTGACTATGTTGAGAAATTCATTGAGGTCTTTATGGATGATTTTACGGTACATGGAACTAGCTTTGATTCATGTTTAGACCATTTGGCACTTGTACTTAAAAGATGTGTTGAAATCAATTTGGTTTTAAATTATGAAAAGTGTCATTTCATGGTGGAACAGGGGATAGTCCTGGGTCATATTGTCTCTGCTAGGGGTATTGAGGTCAATAAGGCAAAGATTGATGTAATTCAGTCTCTGCCTTATCCTACTAATGTGCGTGAAGTACGTTCCTTTTTAGGTCATGCAGGTTTCTACCGAAGATTTATCAAGGACTTCTCAAAAATTTCTTCACCCCTATGCGAGCTCTTGAAGAAGGAAGTGACCTACGTATTCACGGATGAATGCAAGAAAGCATTTGATTGCCTGAGAGAACGCCTGACAAGTGCACCCATTATTCAGGCACCTGACTGGTCTCGCCCATTTGAGATCATGTGTGACGCCAGCGATTATGCAGTTGGAGCAGTTCTAGGACAGAAAGTGGGACGGGCATCCCACGTGATTCATTACGCCTCCATGACTCTGAATGGAGCCCAGAGGAACTACTCCACCACTGAGAAAGAAATGCTGGCAGTTGTCTTTGCCTTGGAAAAGTTTAGGCAATACCTCTTGCGAGTCAAGGTGATTATCTACACAGATCACGCAGCTCTTCGTTACCTGATGACGAAGAAAGAAGCAAAGCCAAGATTAATCCGATGGGTTCTCCTTCTCACTGAATTTGATGTGGAAATCCGTGATAAGAAGGGAGCAGAGAACCTCGTAGCGGATCACCTGAGTAGGCTCATCCATGAGGAAGATAAACCCGGAGAGCAGAGCCCCATACATGGCACCTTCCCAGATGACACACTTTTTACACTCGAGGGCAGCTCAGAGAACACTCACCGCCCCGCGGTCACCACCACCGCGACCCGGCGAGTTGTAGCCAGTATGAAGTTGGAGATACCACCGCCCCGCGGCGATGACGGCCGCGACCCGGCGGTTGGATTACTTGAGAACCAGGAAAGCTCACCGCGACCCCCAGAGACATCACCGCCCCGCGGTCACATCTCTGGAATCACACTTTGCCTTGGAGATATTTCTGACTCTCCTTTTCATATAGCCATGGACCTCTTCGGAATCCAGTCTTACAGACCATGGTATGCAGACATAGTCAACTATCTGGTTCGAGAGGAATTTCCCCCAGACTACACCAGAGCCCAGAAAGCAAAGGTGCGCAGAGAAGCTCGCCACTATGTTTGGGATGATCCCTACCTATGGAAGCATTGCGTCAATCAGGTAGTCCGCCGATGTCTCCCAGACAATGAGGTACAATCCGTCCTTAACTTCTGTCATTCTGAAGCATGTGGGGGTCATTTTGGAGCAAATAGGACTGCTAGAAAAGTATTGGAAGCAGGATTTTATTGGCCACACCTCTTTAGGGATGCTTACATTTTTTTGTAAATCCTGCGACTGATGCCAACGGGTTGGCAACATCACCAGAAGGAATGAAATGCCGCAATCATCATTGATCTTCTGTGAGGTATTTGATGTTTGGGGCATGGATTTTATGGGACCCTTTCCTAACTCTCATGGGAATCTTTATATATTACTTGCGGTGGACTACGTTTCCAAGTGGGTGGAAGCGAAGGCCACCGGGACTGATGATTCTAAAGTTGTGGCAGATTTCCTCAAAGAGAACATTTTCTCAAGATTTGGAATACCCAAAGCTTTAATTAGTGACAGGGGAACCCATTTCTGCAACAAGAGAGTGACTGCCCTGCTGAAGAAGTATCACGTCACTCAGAGAATCTCCACGGCCTACCATCCTCAGACTAATGGGCAGGCCGAGAACTCCAACGGAGTGATTAAGGCTATACTGGAGAAGACAGTAGCAGCCAACCGGAGGGATTGGAGCATCAAGCTCAATGATGCGATGTGGGCATACCGTACAACTTTCAAAACTCCGATAGGGATGTCTCCGTTCCGGCTAGTATTTGGAAAAGCTTGTCACCTCCCCGTCGAACTTGAACATAAGGCGTGGTGGGCAATAAAGAAATGCAACTTGCAACTGGATGAAGCAGGCGAACTCCGCAAGCTACAAATGCAAGAACTGGAGGAATTATGCCTTGACGCCTACGAGAACTCAGTTAACTACAAGGCGAAGACCAAGCAGTGGCATGACAAGCATATTTTGCGAAAGGATTTCAAGCCAGGAGATAAAGTTCTTCTATTCCAATCTCGGCTCAAGCTCTTTGCTGGAAAGCTAAAATCCAAGTGGTCAGGCCTATATGAAATCGCTGAGGTGCATCCCCATGGAGCCATAGGCTTGATTAATCCCAAGACCGGCACCACCTTCAAGGTGAACGGCCACAGATGCAAGCCTTACCACGAGGGGTTCGATCCAAACCAGGACGAGACACTACTCCTCGAACACCCTGACACTGAAGCAGGATGAGCCACAACCCACGTCGAGCCAACGACGTTAACCAAGGCGTTGTCCGGGAGGCAACCCGGGTTAGTTCTTTTTCTTTTCTTTTCCCTAGATTATTTTCGTAGTTTATTTTTGCTTTGTTTCGTTCGCCTGTTACTCACATTTCAGGTACGAAAGTAAATCCGAGAAAAGATGTGATACTCAGCGTAACCCACCGCCCCGCGGCGACTCTCACCGCCCAGCGGTGGAAGAAAAAGAAAAAAAAACACGGCTCAGTACCTCCCTTCTTCACTTATTACCCCATTAGCTCTCCCGCCAAACCCTATTTCCCTTTTTTTCTTCCCCGTCTCTCTCTCCGCCGTGCCCTATTCCACGATCTCCAAAACCTTAGCCCACAACCCTCTCCACCGAAATCGGCCTCTCCCCTCACCTTGGTAGTGGAAGCCCTTAACCCAACCTTGTTTCTTCTCTACCCAGACCTTCCTTTGTGGCGATTTCCGACCCCCCCTGTGGTGGTTCGTAGTTGAAGGGGGGTGACCTTTTGCTTGTTGGTGTGATCAGTACCAAATTGGGTGCTCTTCCGGTGGTTTGGTGGTGTTTGAGGAGGAATCACACAGTGACCGCCTCGCGGCGTAGTATCGCCGCCTCGCGCGAGTCAGATTTTTGAATTTGGAGACGAAGGTGAACAGTCGCCGCCTCGTGTCAACATCGTCGCGGCCCGGCTGCTGTGCTCAGAAATCATCACCGCCCCGCGGTGACCCTCGTAGTTTGTCTTCGGCCGATTGTCAGTGCCCTTTGCCTAGCCTTTTGTCTCAAGAACTTCATTTCTTACTCGATGTTGAGGGCTAGGAAAGTTGGGATGACTGAGGAGGAGTTGAAAATATACGATGTGGTGTCGGCTAGACATGTACAGCCGACTCATTTCTTTGATAAGGGATCACTCGCTGAGTTGGGTTTGCTCGACATGACTCAGCAATGTCTGGACAAGTTGGGATTGGGGGGCTTCCTAGACAAATGTGCCCCCGTATTCCCTGAACTTTGCTGCCAATTTATCGCCACCATGACTAAGAGCTACACGCGTCGTGTCGTTAACGGCAAGGAGCGGCATTGCGGGTATCACCTTCAAGTATGAGGGTCGGAGTTATGGTTTTCCTATCGAGGAAGTTAGGGCGTTGCTAGGTGTTTCGAGACCGTCTACTGGTGGGTGGAGACATGGTCCCGACAAGGCGGCCATGAAGGAATTTTGGATCAGTGCATCGGGTATGCCTAAATATCAGAAGAAGGAAAAGACCAGTGACAAGATTGTCCATCCCTGCCTCCGCTTGGTATACACTGTGCTGCTTAGGACATTTTGTGGGTGTGTGGAGGAGGGAAAGTTTTCCCTGAAACGTCTTGGTCTTTTCTCCGCGATGATTGATCCATTAGATGAGGTGACCCCTAGATGGGTTATGATTTGGCTATATGGGCTGCAGCAGATCCGCGAGGGCGCTGCGCAAGATATTGTTCAGGGAGGGTTGATTACCTTGATTGCTGCGGACAGGATTTCGTTGGATACTATGCCGTAGCCGCTCTTCCCTATTCGCTATGATATCCCTTATATGCGGCGATGTGGTATGTTGAGCGGATCTCCGGGGCAGTATATGTGGTACTCTTATGGCGGTCATCTTTTACGTCTCCCTCGTCCTTTAGCTTATCCGAGAGATTTCACTGGTTGGTACATCCCTTTCGACGCTGAGATTATCCCTTCAGACGAGGAGACTGAGCCACAGGCTGCTTTGCCCATGACCATGGATGTCGATTCACCTGCTCTCGACGTGGCCTCCACTTCTGCACCGCCCCCTGAGTTCTCCTGGGATGAGATGTTCGTCCATTTTGATGCTTTCACGCAGCGTCAGGAGGCTGTGAACGACGCGACATTGGCTCGGTTGCAGGCCATACAGGCCGAGATTACACGGGACATCACCGACCAACTGAGTGTAGCCGAGGTTTTTATTCAGGAGCAGTACTTTAGGAGGCACCCACCTCCGCCGCGCCATCCGTAGTGTCCACCTTTCCAGTGAGTTTATTTTCTTTCTTCCCTATTTCTTTGTCTTCGTCTCTACATTGAGGACAATGTGTATTTCAAGTGTGGGGAGGGATTTAGACTCATTGTCTATCATAGCTAGTGTATAGATTTATTTCATGCATTTCGTACTTGCATTTTCGATATTTAAAAAAAAAAACCACAAAAATTTGAAAAGGCAATCAAAATCCTGGGATGAGCTGAAAACCCGCAAGGGCGGCTCAGGCAAGAAGCATGTAGTCCGACTGGTATAGACCAGGGCAAAAGTGGACTGGAGTAATGTGAGAACATGTGAGACGTCTAGTAAAATGACATGAGTGGCTTGGTGAAAACCCGAATGGGCGCCTTGGCAAGATGAGCGGAAAAGAAAAAGAGTGATTCTAGGATTTATCTTTACCTATTGGCGAGGCGTCATAAGAAGAGTCGGTATAAGGAGTTCGGGTAGGCCACTTTGGAGCAATAAGGAGCTAGACATGAGTTAGTATTAGAGTTCTCTCGCATTATTCGTTTTGGTTGTTTGAGGGCTGATTGTTGAGCTGTTGTAGTCGTTAGTATCCTATGTTGTCACACTTCCTGAGGCCTTGCTATTTGATATAGAGGAGTATGTTTGAGCTGATTTACTCGGGACTAGTAAAGGTCTAAGTGTGGGGATATTTGATAGGTGCAATTTAGTGCACCTTAACTAGCGACTATTGACACGTTTTAGATGGAGTTTTGGTATAAGAAGAGGCTAAGTCTGTAATCCAGGAGAAGAGTTGAAGAAGTACAGATATGAAGGTTTTACAGCTTAGTGAAGAAGATAGAGGATTGATGGAGGAGTCTGCTCAAAACTAAAGGAGAAAGCTACCTCACTTGGTAGTACTTGGGAGCAGATGAAGGATGAAGAGGCTGGCCAGTGCCGCCCCGCGCCACTGTCACCGCGACCCGGCGAAGATCCTCAGAGAAGGGCTCAGAGAAGAAGCCACCGCCTCGCGGTGGAGCATTACCGCCTCGCGGTGGGAGTGAAGACCGCACGGCTGACGTATTTTATTAATATTCCTATTTTAGACATTATTACTTTAGTATACTTTATTTCCTTATTTTGTTTGCTAGGTTAAACTTCTGAGAACCTATTTAAGATCTTTTTAATAGTTCGTAGAGGGAGTCCCCTCTCTCTTTTTAACAATACAATTTCTAGGTTTTTGAACAATGGATAGCTAAACACTTTTGTTTCGCTAGACAATTGAAGCACTATAATGAATTGGTTGTGAGATTTCTATGCCTTGTTCTATATCTTATTAAGTTGGATTGATTCTCTTGATTGAACTGTCTATTGATTTATGTTGATTCTTCTAGCGTAGCTAACTAGGTTTTTCGGCATCTATCATATTGCTAGGATTGCATATAGGGGTTCCGAGTGCATATCTAGTGGCAAACACAATTGTGCGTATAGGGGTTCCGAGCGTACAATTGTGTGTGAGAATCAATTGCATGTTAAGTAGGGGAGTGAGTATTTGTACGTCTTTCTACTTGCATGTATCCTATATCCTTGTGTGCATTGCTATTGCTGTATTGGTGCTAGAGTACGCTGACAACTGTGAGAATCAGTTGTACTTTATCATTGGCACCGTAATAAGTCTATCGACAACTATGAGAATCGATAGTATTCACGATCAGGGTGGGAACAATAATAAGATAGTAAAAGAATTTGGAAAGATAGTTTTCAGTGATCAACCGATTGCATTGTGGTGTGGATGTTTGTCTGGTGGAATACTTTCCCTCATTATATTTCGTTTCTTGTCAGTAATTACATCTTTGGTTACATTGCGATTATTCCAAACAACCCCCTGTTACTTGTTAGTCACACGTTATTGCATACAGATAACCGACTCCCTGTGGGATTGACCCTGACTTACTTACTATACTCTTTAGTAGGTGAATTGGGATTATTTTGACAGGAAAACGACACCGGTTTCCGGCCCTGTCAACTACATATCCGGTTACTATCCGCAATCCCGAGACAAGAACTAATCCTAGTTCTCGTCTCTCCCCATACACAAACCCTAGGCTGCCGCCGCCTCCTCCTTCACTCTCACGACCGCCACCACAGCCACCGATCTCCACCACCACCTTCTGCCGCTGCACCAGTCCGCCGAACACCCCTTCTCTCCTTTCCGACGAGTTGCAACGCCCCAATACGCATTCAATCGATCCTTGACAGCGAAGCGTGGTCTTTCCATCGGACAAGGTCACATCAACTGCATCAGAGCCTTCGAATCGCGTAAGTCGTTCCAACTCTTCGTTCAATCACTCTTTCGCTTCCGTAAATCACTTCCTGCATGAACAAAAACCCTAGATCTTGTTCTAGGAACCCAAAAAAAAAATTATCCTTGCCTCTGAATCTGAAAAACAACATAAACCCTAGGTTTGGTGGTTGAGAAATTCAGCCATCATCAAAAACCCACAAAAAAAATTTAATTTCTGGACAAAACCGAACCTCTCACACAGTTTTTCGTCCAATTTTTTTTTTCCTTTCCGCAATTTTCTTCCATATTCCTGTAGATCATCTCGAGCCGAGTCCAGGCATATAAAATTCGCCCAAAACGGACATCGTTTGACCCCTCAAAAGGTCAAAATACAAAAAAAAAACACAAATTTTTTCCTTCCTGCACAGCCGAACCCTCCCACGACTTTCTGCAATTTCCTGGTTGTGTGCTTGGTTTTGATTGTGTTGGTTGAAGATTTGCTTGCATATAGGTTTAGATAGTTCGTTTGTGACTTTGTTTGCCTTATTTGAGCCAAAAATCTACATTTTCGCAATCTCCTTCTTCTCCCACTTGAATCACTGCATTTATTTTTCTTTTACTGCTGCGTTCTCTACAATTGCTGAACTTTTGCTGCAAACAAATTCTGGGGGCTGTTCGTCCCTTTTGCTGCAGTTTTTGTGCAAAATTTCTGTAATTTTTGGGCTGTTCGTTCACTTTGTTGAAGTTTCTGTGCACACTTTCTGTAATTTCTGGGCTGAACTGTGTTGTTGTTCGCTGGTTTTGCTGTTTGCTGCACTATTTCTGTGCCCTTGCTGAATTTCCAGCACAAAACAACCCAAAAAAAAAATTCCTGGGTGTGCTGTGCGTCTTTGCTGAAGTTACTGCACTATTCTGGGTATTATTCGGCACTGTAGCATCTGTTCGTTAGAGAGAAAAAAATGGGGACCACACAAGCCAAAATAAGGCAAGTGCGTCTCTCGCAGTAGGAAGGGAGAACCCGATCTTGATTCTGGCACCTTCAACCCCGCTTTCGTAGTGATTCATTTACCATCTTCTCTATCTCTCACTGTCTGGGTTGCATATCTTGGTTGACTGTGTTGCACTTACTTCTGTTCTTATATCCTTGCATATCTACTTTCGACATTTTCTTTGCTGAGCATCGCCTTGATTTTGTTGATTGTTGTGTTAGTTGCCTTAAGCCTGCTCGTAACCGCCCACACGGCCAGCCAGATTAGTTTCCCGAGTGGTTGTTTGTTGAGTTCGGTTCTACTTACATGTTCGTTGTTTCTTTGTTGTTGTTCGCTTTGATCCTGTGGTTTGCTATTTCTTTGCTTTCAGGAACCATGTCAGGCGGAGATACCATACACGAGACTGGCACAGAGACTGCTACGCTAAAGATGCTCCGAGAGATGCACGTTGCCAACCAAGCACGAGACGCGCAGTTCGCCGAACTCCAGCGTCAAGTTACGGCCTACTCTCGCCAGCAGATGATACCCGAGTTGCTTGCTGCAGCAAAAGTCCAAGATGCGCAGATAGCAAACCTTCAGCGAGCGACTGCAGCGCTCTTAGCTCGCCCGCAGCCGGCTCCGATTACTACGGTCGCTTCTGATCAGGGACAGCTACAACCAGATGAATTGAGCGCCCTAGCCCTAGAAACATCGACGGGAAACGCCCTGATGCTTCACTCCACATCAACTCCCGGCCAACTACAATGCCTCGCGTCAAAGGAAGTGATCGAGGTGGCAGACCATGCAGTTGCTGAGGCAGATGATAACGACGTCGAGGGTGACCCTACCGGCGTCTTTACAACCGCTGCTGAAGACGATATGGTCGGTCCTTCCGATCAACATGATGACCAGGCACACCACTCTGCCTTGGTTACTAGACGCATGCTGAGCGTCAAGGAGGGCGCCCTTAACGGGCACCGGGAGAACTTCATTCATGATCGGTGCAGCCTTCCGGATGCATCGCTAAGTGTGATCATTGACGGGGATTCTTGCTGCGACACGAACAATGAGAAGGTTGTGCGCCTTTTCAACCTTCCAACTACACCGCACCCCGCTCCGTATGGCCTTCAGTGGATCTCTGACGGATCAGGTAACAAAGTATCTCACCAGTGTCTTATTTCTTTTTTCATTGGTCCATATAGCGACACTGTGCTTTGCGATGTTACCGCCATGGATGCTACCCATTTGCTTTTGGGACGTCCTTGGCAATATGATCGTCGCGTGCTTCACGACGGGTATTTGAACACTTACATGTTCACTTACCACGGGAAGCGCATGACACTCTCACCTATGACTCCACATGAGATTTTGCAGGATATGGCTGATCGACAGCGCCAGAAGACGATAGAAGCCTCGGGACGAAAGCCACCGGATACGCTAGACCCGACGGGCTCCTCCTCCACCAGTTTACCTACTCCTGAGAGGTCTACAGCACACACGACAGGAAAGAGAGCTCCAGGTCCAGGCGGGAATGTGCCTCATACTACGCCTCTGCGTGGCACCTGTGAGCGTCGAGCGCTACTCTGCATACATCCTCCAGGGAAGTTTCCTTGTGTCCTTGATTGTTCTTTTCCTTGTCCCACCACTATGTCAGAGCATGCCCTCTCGCCGAGTTTTTTGTCTTTTTTGCAGGACTTGCGTGTGGACAGGCATCATCAGGAGCTGCAAGGATGGAGAACACGCACACAGCTGGAGAGGCTCATGCTGCCAAACTCAGCCCCGCAGAACAAGGGCATGCGACGCTTGATGATCGCCTCGGGTGACTTGGTTTGGCTTCACTTGCGGAAGAAGCGCTTCCCTTCCCTCCGCAAGTCTGAGCTCGACCAACGGGGCGATGGTCCATTCAGAGTCCTCAGAACCATTGGCGATGACGCCTACCAGCTCGAGCTCCCGGACAAGTATGGGGTGCATCTGACGTTCAACGTTGCGGACTTAGCACCATCTGTTGAGCATGAGCGTAATGAGGGTGAAGCGGGGACGCTTCACAACCAAGTGGGGGAGGGTGATGTGACCCTGCCGTCCTTGTCACACCCGCCTTGAGACTCCCCTACAGTTACATCCAGTACGATCGAGACATTAATTGCTTAGCACGTTTTATGAACAGTATTTCTATTTTTAGTAGCTGATATTTCTGGGTGGTTGCCATTTGTGTTAAATGGGCCGCCAGAATTAATAACTAGAGAGTCTGGCCCATTAGGTCAACTCTCTAGTATAAATACTCTCTTTTGTCTTCATTTACAATTACGTCGAAATAGAGCTTGTTTTCCAGTCGAGTAATCTCTTGTAAATCCGGGCCCTGACGTCAACAATCCTTGCGTTCCTAGTCGACCTATCCTGGCGCATCGATTCCGTTAACGCATTTCTAATGAATTATCCTGGCGCGTTAACTCGGTTACTACCTATCCGGTTACTATCCGTAATCCCGAGACAAGAACTAATCCTAGTTCTCGTCTCTCCCCATACACAAACCCTAGGCTGCCGCCGCCTCCTCCTTCACTCTCACGACCGCCACCACAGCCGCCGATCTCCACCACCACCTTCCGCCGCTGCACCAGTCCGCCGAACACCCCTTCTCTCCTTTCCGACGAGTTGCAACGCCCCAATACGTATTCAATCGATCCTTGACAGTGAATCGTGGTCTTTCCATCAGACAAGGTCACATCAGAGATGGTTGTTGATTAGTTGGATTGTTCTCCAAAATCGAACGCTTCAAATCTGTGGATCGAGCAATGCGTGGAAGACATGGTGAGTAGCTGTAGAACTCTCTCTCCAAATATACTCCTAACTGCCTATATATTTTATAGGATTGTAATTTTGGAAATTCACAAATTCAATTTGGATATTCAATCCCATGTGATCCGCCTCATGCACCGACGTAATATTCTTCAAATCTAGCCATCCAACATGTAATATCCCTCATTTTTATACGGGTAAATTTTGAACTTTCTTAAGCCCATGTTGCGAGTCAGATTAAATACAGGGAAGTACGGACATTCTGTATAGTGTTTGGTCTCTGTAATATTTTTCTGAGCAATATAAAATACAGTTAATGTATTTTTGGGTTAAATGATCGTTCGTGTACAAATATATTTAACCCGGGGTTAAGTAAAATTTACCACTTAAGGTAAATAAGGGCAAAGAGGGAAATCGGCCTATGCCTTAGCCCACACCAGCACACCACTTCAGCAGCTTGCAAGCCAACTTGACGCAGCTAGCAACTAGCTTGGATGACTCATCGGGGCTACTTGGCCTAGCTTGGACACCTCATGGGGTACGTGTCTTCAGGATGGTCTTCGTGGTTTGCCTATAAAATGAGAGGAGAAGTCGTGGGAGAAGCCAGAAGATAGCTCCTCACCACCTTTTGCTGTCAAAAAAAACCCAGAAATCAGCTTCTGAGCTGAACTTTGAGCTTCGTTTAAGAACGATTCTGTCATTCGTTCGAGCAGATATAAGTTGCATCTTGAAGGTGAGGTGTAGCTTAAAAGGGTGAGAAGATTAGCCAAGCTCGATTCGAAGTTTAAATCGATCGAAAGTTGGTAAGAAAACCCTTGAAGCTCACTGTTTTCACCTCTGAAATCCATGACTTTTGCTGAACTTTGAACCTGATTTGTGTGGTCATCTCGACCTTGTTTTGATCCGTTTTCAGGAGGTTCTTAGAGCTTGTTGGTAGCTTAAGAGGGTGGTAGACTCGAACCAAGAAGAATCGAAGCCTAAAGGGGTCGATTTGGGTGAGTTCTCCTCGTTGCCACCGCTGTCTTTCGCCCCTGCCTGTGCACCGCACCCGGCGGTCATGTGCTTGCCGCCCCCGCGGCAGCCATACCGATTGTGTGTTATGGTGTTGGGCATGGGTCAAGACCTCGTTCTTTGATTCGTATTCCATTATATTCGTATATATAGATATTGAATCTAATATTATGGTCTTGTTATGGGTCGTTCCATATGGATTTATTATCCAGGATCAGTTCCCGTTCCAGACTCGGAAACCCTTTAATTCTAAGCGTGCGAAGCTTTCGTCGGATCTAAGGCAAGTGGCGGTTCGCTCTTGCTTATCATTCCATATTTCCATTAATTATCAATTGCTTAATTGTTAATTAATTTGGATTGATTATTGTTCATGTCCGGAAAAGGTTTTATAAACTGTTTTGGAAAATCATATAATAGGTTGTATATCTGCTAGAACGACGCTATTATTGATGATCGCCTTTCGGGCCTTTATGTGGATTTATCTGTATTACTGTTGTTGTGTTGTAACTGTTAGTTAGCACGAGTATTCGTAGGAACGCCTGGATTCTGAGAAGTCCATTAGCGTTTCTTTATAACTGTAAGGGCGATGAAGACCCAACGATTGTTGAAGTTTGAATTCTGTGAGGTTCATTCTTTTAAAGGGCGAGCAAGACCCAGCGATAGTAGTGGTTGGACTCTGAGAAGTTCATTCCTTAGATATGTGTTCTGTGTAACAGACACATGTATATTAAAAGCTTATAACGTGTTGATCGTTTTTGGAATTAAATAAGATAAGGTGCCCGAGAGCACTTAATTAATAAACATTCGGCGAGTAGTGCAGCTAGGCAAATAGTGCAGCTAGGAAAGCTCGTCTCGACTTTGAATGTAGTACGTTCTCTTTCTAATCTGGATTCGCTATAAGCGGTGAGGTTGGTTGTGAACTGAAGCATCTCAGTCAGTTTTTAAATCATTGTTATGTGGTTCTGTAAGATCCAGACTTGAATGTAGTACGTTATCTTTCCAATCTGGATTCGCTGTAAGCGATGAGGTTGGTTGTGAGCCGAAGCATCTCAGTCGGCTTTTAATCGCTGTTGTTTGATTCTGTAAACTTTCCAGATTTGTCATATTTCCTTAAGACTCAATCTCTTGGAGTCTCTTTCGGGTCGGTCTCTGTGGAGATTCAGTCTTCCAGAGTCGTCTCTTCTGCATATCTCTTGTTGTATTCCAGTAGGAGTGTGAAGGTTGACTATCGTACTCGGTTATTATTCGAGGGATGATGAGTTTAAACCTAGCACGGCTACTTCGAACCTTCTACTTTGGTCACTTGCTAGTCTATTCAGTAGACTAACCCACGGTATTTTTGTTATCTGCATCGTCATGGTTGGTGCCGTCCGCCCGTTTCGGCACATCAGATAGTGTGTAGTTTCGAAGACTAGAGTGACTATGAAGACGACGGTGGCTTTTCGACGTTTTAATAATTTCTTTTAATCAGGTTGAGATCCTTGGGAAATGACCATTATGGTCAAGATCCTTGTTTATTGTATTTAAAAGACTTCCGTTGTACTTATTTAAACTCTGTATTTGTCCTATTCGGGATTGGGATATAATCATGAGACTCATGTTTTATATGAATAAATGTTATCATTTTGTATCATTTGTATTCGAACGGTAAAGCCTTGGGTGACCTTGGTAAGGAACACTGGGGTCACTGACGGTAATACCTTTTCAAATGGGTTATAAATTTGGGGGTGTTACACAACATTCCTAATCCGATGTTCCATGATTGTCCACTCGTTTTGCCATAATATCTGGTAAATCCTACATCTATTGCTACCTCTAATAGATTTCTCACCGTTAACACTTTCTAAACAATGAAATAGAATGCAATTTTGCTAACTCAATCTAGTAAATCAACCGACCACCACCTATCTAAAATCATGTAGATCATACATAGGGTCGTCCCATAATTTATAGGGGCCTTAGTACACAAATAACCAAATGCATGCGATGTATTTAGAGTTAGAGCATGTTAATAAAATATATAGGTACACTTATTTTATTTTTAACGAAAAAACGTGTTTTGATGTACAAAATGAACTAATTAGTACTATACCGTAATGCGATATTTATAATCTATGTCCTAAGGGCATAAGTTAAGCACCTTTAATAAAAAAAAATTGTCAGATTACATTATTAGAAATTTTAACATTTTTCTTATGAGGGTTTAAACGTTCCTATTTAGGAAATATATTCTTTAAAAAAAAGTCTTAACTTATATTATAAGGATATAGGTTAAAAAAAACCGTAATGATAATTTAGAGACATCAAACACTAGTGTATTAATTGATTGTTCACTTAATTATTAAAACAATAATGAAATATAATCTCTTTGACCAAAACAATAAATAATGAAATATAATATCTTAATCTCTCTTCTACTACAATATTATATTGTTTATAACAGAGTTATTGAAGAACGTTAATTTTTTTTCGGTTGGTGTTCCTAATGTTTGGGTTTGTTTGTTTCGTAACCAAACTTTTTCATGTTTGTATCATTTTAGCTCAAATTGATTAAATCAAAGTCCACCATTGTGTTTCTCACCCTCAATTTAGTAAAATTTGACTTTTAAAATACCAAAATCCGTCTGAACCATGTCGATTTGAATTCTAAAGCAACAACCCGTTTTCAACCTTAAGAATTCAAATCGGAATGGTTCGAGTATAGATTTGTTTGTTTTAGGAGTCAAATCCTACTAAGTTGAGGTCAATAAACATAATGATGAGCTTCAATTTGATCAATTCGAACCAAAATTATACGGATATAGAAAATTTTGGTTACAAAGCGAACAAACTTAAACCTTAAGGGTACCAACTGGAAAAAACTTAATCGTGTGACACCAACAAAAATAACCCTAAACTCAAGAACACCAACAAGATTTTCCCTTTACTTAATTGATAAACAATAATTTAATATAGTTTACTTTTACAAAAAATATATCCCTCTTCTACTATGATAGTAATATAATATTTATATTGGAGTGATTGAAAAACATGTTACTATAATTAATTTCGACATGAATAAAATTATTTTCAAAAAATTGAAAAAATATTTATTTGAGTTCGGGGAGTCGAACACCAGACTTCAATCTAAGGGCTCGTTTGTTATGATCCATGAATCGGGTTAGAATCGGAATCAGAATCGGAATAAAAAATTATTCATTCTTGTAGGTTGTCGTTTGATATGTCGTCGGAATGAGTCATTTTTGGACAAACTCTTTATTGACGCGGGGTTACTTAGACCTGTCAATTAGGTCGGACGAGTCAGGTGAAGTTAGGTTTGGGTTGATCAGGTCGTTAAATTTTCGGGTTGATCGAGTCATAACGGGTTTGGCTCGACTCAGGTTGACCCAACGATTTTCAAAGTGTTCAGCTTTTATGATTATCAATTATCATAATATTTTTAAATTAAAAATAATAGTATTAAATTATTAAAATATTAATTATTTAATAAAATAGTTAATATTATTTAATTATATAATAAAATAATTGATATTATTTATTTATTTAATAGAATAATTCATATTACTTAATTAAATAATTTTTACTATCTAATTATTTAATAAAGTATTTTTTATTATTTAACAAAATACTTTTTATTATTTAATATAATATAATATTTATATAAATAAGATAATATATATGAGGTCAAGCTCGAGTCTGGGTGCGAGTCGGGTCTGGGTCCGTCGTATTCGGGTCCTTCTTGATTAACCCAATGATTTTGGGAAAGTCTCGACCCTAAAAAATCTGGATCGGGTTTTTGGGTCGTTCATATTTTTATATGTCTAGATGGAATGGATGATACCTGAACATTTCTTATGGAATCAAATGCTTCATGAAGCTTGAAATCATCCATTCCTTGGAATGAATTCGATTTCATTCCTACGTGTACCAAACACAATTATGGAAATCAGTCATTAATAGTTTTATGATTTTTTCTAGTATGTGCCCATAAACACACTATAATAACTTTCTTTTTAGTAATAAAACTCCATTTTTAGCAATAACTTTTTAAGCCATTAGTTTAATTATTTTTTTGCTAAGGGTTTATTCATTCTCTTTTAGAGAATATTTTAAAGATAATTTCTTATTTTAACTTGTAAGCATGTGTCTATGGGCACACACTAGAAAAATCGAAGTTTATATATAATATTAACCAAAAATTATATTGGCTCCCAAATAGTTAGTTTTTTTGACCGAATAAATGCTATCAATTTATTGGGGTAAGAAAGCTATTTTAAATAGGGAGTATAAATCTTTTGCATGTTTTCCCCTTTTTTCCACCCAAAATAATTTTTCAGTATTATTATTATCACAATAACAATTTTTCTATCTATCATAAATAAAAATAATAGTTTTTATTGATAACTTGCATCTTCAATAGAAATATTTTTATTTTCATATAATTAAAAATGGTCATATATTAATTATCATCTATTATTGATTTAAGTTTTTATCATAAAATAAAATTTGGTAAAATTAATATTTTTTAGTTTTGTAATTTGATAGTATAAAAAGTTTAACACTTAATGTCATTTAGTGTACAAAAATTAAATAAATTGTTCTCATTTAAGTACATAACATAAATACTATAACATAATTATTAAAAGATCATCGATATAAAGACAAATCAATTTTTAACAAACAAATTAAAATAACTTATTTAATATTAGTTGTTGTAATCTCTATATATATCCAATCTACTATATAATAACTAAATACAAAGACCTATTAAGTCAAGTGGCACTCCTACAATAAGCTAAAAAAAAATCGCCATGTGACGTCACAGTATTAATTATGATACGTGGCAGCATGTGGTTTTTTTAGATTTAAATTAAAAATCACAAATTTAGAGTATCTTACAATTACCTTAAATTAAAGATCAATCAAAATAAATTTGTATTACTTTATTTCCTTAATTAATATATTTCCACTTTATTCTCGATAAGTTAATATATGCAAATTTAATATAAAATAAAATAATGACCAACTCTATACTTTCCTTTATTTTACCCCGAAAATCTTGGATATTATCCATTTTTTCAAACATTGTTATTTTTTACTCTTCAGTCTTCATTCGTTTTGTTATTTTCTTGCCCCTATTTCGTTTTGCCCCAATTTTCTCCATAAAATGTAGATCATGTATAGACTGGGCCTCATTTTAACAAAACCCGGCCCATCACTTACTGTAGTCGTAGGTGACGGCCCAGTTGCATGCCTTAGGCTCATCAACATTATACCACTAAATTACTCCCACAAAGTAATAATATTCTTACATAGACATTCGGCCTATGCTTTACTACTTTCGTAAACCAGAAACAAAATTACAAGTAGATTAAATAAAGTGAATTTTCATATAGAATAACACCAAAAAAGCTGTATCAAACATAAATGCAAATTTAATTCATTTGAGTATTTTAATTACAACTAATGTCATCTGAATGCTTACAGTGTTTTCTTTTGATACTAGAAATCTTGTCCGTGCTATGCACGGGAAAAGAATAAATTTAATTATCTAAAAATTTATAAATATTAATTTTACAATTTAATTGATTAAAAAGTATCCCGATATAAACTTAATCTATTAGGGATTTTATCACCAAAAATTAAAGTTATGTTGGTAGAGATGTAAACTTGATCAAAATCATATATAAAGTTGTTATAAATATTATAAAATATATCAAGAAGAGAATTTTTGACGATGAAATTGTCCATGTAAACTAAATAATAATTATGCACATTGTACATAATTTTTAACAAATTTATGCCAGTAAATATCTAGAATTGTTTAACTCTGTAGGGGACTTGACTCCACTACATAAAAAATTTTCAATAAATGTCTACCTATATAACGGAAACATTATATAAATTATATAAGATTAGCATTGACTATTTTTAAAAGGGATTGTTGGAGGTTATAGGAATATTGAAATATAAACAATTGCGAAAAGGCCATGTCTTTATGAATATACTAAATAACATACTTTATATTATTACCACTCAAAATCTTCTAAGAAAATGATCACTCAACATTTATTAAATTATTAACATTGCAAACTAATATATGATATATGTCAAGTAATATCAAATGATTTCGACTCGTTACTTAAAAAAATAGACTTCTTTCGTATGGTAGAAAAATAAGTCAAGGTTTTTCGGTAATAATTATTAAATGTAATATTTTTATGTCAGTATTTCTAATTTTCCTATTAACTCTAATTTTCTAATATATCTTTATATCTAAATTTAATTACATTTTTTAAGGACATGAGGTAATCAATCTCTATTTTTTGGTACGAAGGTAATAGATCTCTAAAAACAATGATTAAAATATGGGTTGTATATCTTGGACCCAAAAAAAAGGATAGGTTATATATTCCTTCACATAGTTTTTTTAGGATCACCAAATTATCAAATAGAGTTAAGAAAAAATAATTGAGAATCATTTGATGTCTAAGAGCATCCACAAAAGAAGTTATAGGGTTTCTCACTTTTTACATTAGAAAAAAGGAAAATAAATTAAAACCATTAATTATCTGAATGAGTTTCTTATTTGACACTCAAAGTTTCTAGTGCAACTCTGCAAGAGACTTTCATTTGACAATAAGAAACTATTTTCTAAAAATTCCTAACACAAATTACTTTTTTTTGCTTGAGAAATCCATGGAACCTCATTTGTGGACGCTTTTCCCCTCTCACTTTATTCTAATATATTTTAAAGCCGTATGTAACCAGTAGTGATCTATTTTGAGCAAAACACTTCACAATATATATCATCGTCCATTTTAATATAAATCTTAACATTCTTTAAAAAATAGTATAGAGAGGTGACTGTTTTTTTTTTAATATCAAATATCAAGAGATATATAGAAATAGAATAATTATATTGGATTAATAAAAAGAATTTGCATAGTAAGATATTGTTGTTGCATTTATAGATTTTACTCTTAAGAAATTGAAATCAACATTCATTTGACATTTGTTTTATTTTTCTCTACATATGTTTCAACCTTCACATCTATGTGAGACTTGTAAATTGTCTAAAATTTGACACAAATATAGTACCTTGTGTAAACTAATCATTTTTTCCATAAATTAAAGTTTAATTATAAGATGGAAGATATTGTTAGAAAATAATCTATTGATATGCATGGATGTTTAATGTACGTATTTGCTTCAGTATCATCCTTCAAGTAATAGATGTTTTTAAAAAATTACAATACATAGTAGAAGATTATTAGATGAGAAAAATATATATATATTTGAAATTTGAATATGTACGAATGATGAATTTCATCATGGGCGACCTACCATGTCCATTGAAGAATTTACTTCAATAATAGCAATGATCTAACATACAAATTTTTATATTATGGTTGTCCTAGAATGTGTTAATATTTGTTTTATGTATATAGTGGTGTTTTATTTTCCAAATGAGTTTAATTGATAGATTTCATATTCTTTATATAATGGGTGTTTTTTCCTTTTTGCAACCATTTCCAAATAAATAGTATGATTTTCAAATTTAAATTCTTATTAATTTAATATGACCATATTGTAACTTTTCAAAATATATGTTTTTTAAGTAAATCATTTTATAATACAATAAAAAATATAGATATGGAAAAAGTACTAATGTAATAAAATAATATTTGATATTGTGACAAATTTATTATTTTTATAAGGAACATGCGTTACGAAATTAATTGACATTAATATCTTGTTATCTCGTCATCTTCTACATTTTTCAATTACTGTAATTTTATTTAATGTTTCCTATGTGTGATCTTTTAATAAAGTAAATAAAATTATTAAAATTGCTAAATTATCAAAATACTCTAATAATATATATAATTTAACATGGAAAACATCACGATATAGTAAAATATTTTTATAGACGAATAAAATATAGGAAAAAAGGAATATGTATGTTTGATCACTTTTTATATAGAAACTACATACTACAATTCAATCAATCCCAAAAACATCAAATTTGTTAAATACAGTTTAGCATGTATAAGTCGTATATTACAATTTAATCAAACATAAATGATCTCTAATACATTAACAAATTCAACATGAATATGTCATGACAATATAGAGTTATTATAAGTAAATTAGTTTCCATGAACACTAATCAAAAGACACATATACTCCATTTTTTATATAAAATTAGACTTTAAATTGATTCTTCTTACTTTAAAAATGTATAAAGTCCTTCAGATGTGCCCTTGAACTCAAATGTTCTGTCTTTTGAACTCATATCTTCTCTGTGTTAGATTTGCTTCACATTTGGCCATATTTTGATCAGCTTCTTTTTCCTAAATAAAGTATATTGACAAATTCAATAAATATCTACAAAACCTTTTTATGCATAAACTAATTTTCCAAAATACTAAATGCAACATATACATTATATATATATTGCTTGTGAAACTAAAACTTATACATTATATAGTGCTTACTCGAACTCTCCATTTTGTTGTTGGATTTCTATATGTGACGACTCCTCTTTTGCTTTATTTCTTGAGCTTCTGCAATTCAAAGCATCAAACTTCCTTTCCCAGTAATCGTCATTTCTATTTAAAGGCAAAAAGGGCGGTGAATGTAAAAGGTTGGATAAAGCAATTTAAGCGATTAATTGCTCCTACTTAATGTATTAAGCCAATTTCAAGCCGTTTCACTTTTACAAATCTCCCCTCATTCAACAAAATTTGAAAACGGTTCACCGGCTGATTGGATCACGCGATTGAGGATAAGAAGAGAATAACTATATTTGTAATTTTTATGAATAATTATTTGTTTTTTTCTCAATTACAACACTAACATCATTTTATTGTATTTACACATCACTAACTAAACAATTGGTATGATATTTCATCACACATTCATTTAACCTTGCTAAATATGCATTACATAAAAACTAAAGTCAACACCAATAATTGTGAAACATGACCATAAATAACCATTGACTTAAAGCTTACTTTATATCTTTATAGATATAGATAGAAATATTACATACGTTTATAAATTGAATATGGAACTATGCTAGGTTATATAATTTGTTTTCATTTATATTTTGAATGCTAATTTTGTATCACTAATTTGTAAGTTTAATGCATGGTGCATTCTTTGCTAAAGAAATATTACATACGTTTACAAATTGAAGATGTAACTATTTTAGGTTATTCAGTGTTAATTGGATAATTTGTTTACTATATAGATTACCAAAATTCATTGAGTTATGATGCATACATTAAATTTATGGGTATTAATTGGACATTTTTTCTACTTTATATATATATATTTATTTATTTATTATAGATATATATTAATTTTATTGGTTTTATGTTTTTAAATGAGAAAAGAAATTATTAAATTATTAAATATTTTCAGCTTTAACAACACAAACATTCACATAAATTTGAATATTTTAGTATGGCAGATACACAAATCACAACTCATTTTTGTTCACCAAGCTAAGTTGGAGAATTTATCATTTTTATGAATAAAGTCACACTTAGATGCTATTGTAGAGAATAAATAAATATTTAGAATATGTTGCCTTATTATTTTGTCAATCACCATGTTTAAAACGGTTTTAAGTAGATCAAACATCTTATTTGCAACTCTTAGATGGACTCAAATATCATATGAAACTAAGAAAATTATGTACTCATGATAGCATTGTCTTACTTTTATTGTACATAGTAATAAGCTCTAGTAGGTCATGATCTATTATATTTGATTTTATATGTCTTCATATTACCGTTTACAAATTATATTTTTAGATATGAACATGCATTTGAAAGGGTTATCAAACAGTTAAGTTAGACGATAATTAATTGACATATAGAATGTTGTTAAGAAGTTATGATCATAATGTTTGTTACTTATATCTATTTATTAGACAGGGCTACATGTTTCAGAAGTAACAAAGGTGTCATCAAGATAGATGATATTATAACAATCAATTATGTATATATATGAATACAAACTTGTACTCATATGGAGTATGTAGTAAATATATAGAGAAAAAAATGTTTATTGCTTAAGCTATTATCCAATGAATCTCTTATTTTGCATAATAAGTTTAGATAATTAAATAGTATTATAATATAAGTTAAATTTAACTTTTTCTTAGTACATATATTGTAAAAAAAACCTTCATTTGTAGTGGATAATACCATCGACCACGATAATCATATATATATATATAGGGAGGTTCGGGTGCAAAATATTCTTACGGTGCGAAACAGTCGCGTTCATAAATTGACACCAAATGTTTATTATCTGGACGGTAATGTTCATTATCTGGGGGGTAATGTTCAAGGGACGTTACTATTCACAAAAAAAGGAGGGAAAGGGTAAATAGTGACGTAGTGGCATAACCGTATATACGATAAACTTTTTTTTCCAGTCAACAATTTTTAATTTTTATTTATTGTCTCTGATCGTTTTGGAATAGATAATTATTGACGTTCACATATAAGTACTACATGTTCATTTTATGTGTCGTAAAGTTCATATATAACATGATCATGTTCAAACACATGTCTTTGAACATTTAGTGTTTATTTGTGAACGTGAATGTACAAATAAATGAATATTTAGTGTTTATTTGTGAACCTTCTATATATGCTATTCCAGAATGATCAGGGAACGAAAACAAAAATAAATAAATTGTTGACCGAAAAAAAAAACGGACGGCCGAGATCACTTCGTATTTCGCACCCAAAGGCAACTTCTCACTTGATCTCACTTCTATATATACTCATGATCTCAATTATTTCTGTCAATTTAGTAAATTAATTATAGTTATTGCATATAGCCATGTAAATAATTCAGCGATCAGTTAAAACTTTCTCATTTAAGAATAAAAACATATTGCTCTTTTCTTTACAAATAGAAGTTTACTAATTGATCAAGTATACAACTTTGTGATACTGATAGGAATGCAAAACCAACCAAAAATCTACATTTGACAAATGTATATTTTAGTTTTAAAGTTGTTAAAGAATAGTAGTAATTGACTTAGTTATTATTATACAAATCATTAAAAAAATAATTAATTAAATATCATCACTATGACTTGAAGCTAAAGAATTTACGGGAAAAAGTATAATGGAAAGATGTCTTGTATCTGTATGACCTATATATAGAGGTGAAATTTCTCTTTATGGTCACATTCATTTGTCATCTACATTAAACCAACCTCTAATCAATTAGGAGTTTGAAATATGAAAAGCAGAAGTTACGATCTATGATTTAAATGTGATTAATTGACATTAGAAACATGTAATGAAGATGCAGCGGACAAAAAAATATATTACTATAAATTGAAATAATGTTTTAATCTAATATCTTAAATGAGTTCATTTCCTTATAAAATAAAATAAATTTATGTATAGAAGCTATGTGCAAGTGAGTTTGAACGACGATGAAAGCGTTTTTAAATATATTTTTTTCATCAAAGTTGATGTCCAAGTGAGTTTGAATGACCCGAATGTTACTAAGGTTGACATAATTATCATTGATATAACTATATCACCAAATAGTATAATGAACTTTTCAATTTCTTGATGTTGCAATTCGATTAGGTATTTAAGTTTGAATGTTGGTAGTGGATTTTAGAGTTTTATGAAAATAATATTGGTCTGTTTTAACTTGAATGAGGTAAGTAGTATTTTAATTTTCAAGTGATTAGTTAAATTATTACATTAAAATAATTTGTAATTTAATCCTGATAAGGTGGATATAATATTTGTTTTGGTACTCAAGTGGATACAATTTTTTATATTTAAATTATGTTATTTGGATTTGTAATGTCTTAATTTTGATATATTGTTTTACATTTAATTATGTATTTTTATGTTATATAGAGATTTTGATTTTTATATGTAACAATGAGTAGTAAAAAAAGAAATTGTTTAGCTAGGCATGAAGAAGACCATAAAACAAAAAATATATAAATTATAATTGTGATTTACCAAATCATCTCAAATTGTCTATTATCTGGTAGAAATCTCATATTGTTTCCTTAGGCATGAAGAAGACAATAAGTGTATTTCTTTTTTCTTTTTTCAGTTTTTTAATATTACTTTTAGGTTTACTTATTGAGATAATTGTCAAATACTATAGATTTTAGTTGTTGATTTAAAAAAATTAAATAAGTACTCCTTAGGTTTAGGAAAAAATATCAAAAATCAAATTGTTTCTAAGAAGAATTGAACTTTTAATTTTTTGTTTTATGAAGTCCCTTCACTAAACCATTGAGATAAAATAGAATATTTGACTAATAGTGGAATGTAAAAAATAAAATGAGATGAAATTTATGAGGCATATTAAATGGAAAAAATGTCTACTTTATATATTTATAGATAGATTGATAAATATAGAGATTTGAGTAACTAATTAAAATAAATAAATAAAAATAAAAGATAAAATAGTAAAAACAAAGTTGTTAAGAATGGGGATTGAACCCTAGACCTCTTGTATTATGAGAGTCTTTAACCATTGAGCTATATTAGATGATTTGGTTTGTAATGAAAAATTAACAAAAAATAAGAGATAATTTTTTATATTTATTGGACATTAATTGCACTCTTAATCTACTTTATATATTTATAGATTTCAATATAATTCTGGAATGTAGGAATAAAGATACACCCAATTTCATAAAAAAAAAAAAGAAGATACACCCAATTTAGAAATCGACACCTTTCAAACTAAAAGTACTCACTTTATTCACACATTAATATTACTATACTACAATTACAATATGTATGTATAAAGCAATAACTAAATATGCTATATTTTTTATAAAGTTTCACTAGATTTGTTTGTTATTTGATAAATTAACTAAGAATTTGTTAGGTGACAGAGTTTATAAAGAGATTTTTGTTTATAAAGAGTATTTTGTTTATAAGTAGTTAATAAATATAGTTGTATATATATTTGGTAAAAATATTGTTTATATGGATAAGTGTAGTTTATTAGAAAAATATGAATAGTAGAAATAAAATAAAATATTTTTGTTATCTATTGAAATATATAAATATTAATTTTAAAATAAAGTGTTTATAAATAATAAACAAATTTTATGAAGTAAAACTTAAATATGATAAAACGGAATAAAACATGAAACCTCTTGCAAAGCGGGGAATACGAGATGACATATGGCCTCATACAATTTGCCACATAGTGACAAATATTCAGATAATCTACTATCTATATATCTATATATATATATATATATATATATACTAAACTAGAAGTCTAAATCCTACGTGTTGGCCTCACGTTCAATTTGCATACGTGTCGTCACCATGTTCAATTCGCATATGTGTTGGCCTCTGAGCTATGTTATCTCATCCGCCACATCACCCGCCACGTCATCCGATATCTTATCTTATTGTTTATTTCCATAACAAATATCTTATTTATTATTTATTTTCATAACTATTTAAAACTAAATAATAGTTATATCCTTCTTATCTTATTTCTGAATTTTTATCATAACTATTTTAAACTAAATAATATTTACAATATAAAACTTGATCTTATTATTTCACTTTAAAAATAGTAATTTCGAATTTTTCAAATAATAATTATTTATGATTAAAAACTAATAAATCCATAACTATCTATATATATATATACTAATTTAACACTAAATAATAATTATTTTTACCAAAATTAATAAATCCATAATTATATATATATGAATTTAAAACTAAATAATAAATATTTATATCATAACTATTTAAAACTAATTTAACTTTGACAATACAAAAGTTTTATCTTATTATTTCACTTCAAAAATAGTAAATTCGAATTATTAGAGATAAAAATAGAAAATTATTTTAGAGATAATTTAACTAAGAAGATATTATCTTCTTAGTTAATCTACAATAATAATAATTATTAGAGAGATAGATATAGATATCTTCTTTTTACCAAAAAAAAGATATAATTTACATAAAATATTAATAATACTTTCCTTACGTATAAGATATAATAATTTTGTATAATAATATATTTTCTCTTACATATATCTTTATTTATTTATTATCAATCTAACTTAATCCTATAATCTATAACTAAGTAAAATTATCATATAAAAAATCTTAAAAAATCTAACGGCAAATATTAATAACACTTTCCTTACGTATAAGATATAATAATTTTGCATAATAATATATTTTCTCTTACATATATCTTTATTTATTTATTATCAATCTAATCTAATCATTAACATAATTGTAAACCAAATTTCATATGGGCCTAATCTTCACAACGTATTTGTTAAATATAAGTTATCATTATTATTATTTTTTAAAGTACTTATTGGTCGTAGTTAATATAGTTTGATCATCTTCACAAGTGATGGTTTTGTTAACTTTACAACTTAAGTTCATGTACAAAACTATCTGAATTGATTTGTGATGCCAAATTATTATATGGGATGAGCTCCGATGACGAATAGATTCTATTTTGAAGCATTAGACATGACTTTAAAAGATATTATATGGGCTACAAATCCCCTTAGTTCAGTACAACCTTTTGGAGGAAAAGTCGTAGTATTTGGTGGAGACTTTAGGCAAATCCTACCCATTATCACAAAAAGAAGCAAACAAGATATTATCTTTTCCACCATTAATTCCTCTTATTTGTGGAAATATTGCAAAATTCTTAATTTGACATGAAACATGAGGATTCAACAATATACATCTGATTATGATATCCAAGAATCAAATGAATTTTCTGAAAGAGTATTAAGCATCAAAGAAGATAGTGTAGGTGATGACAATATGGAGAAGCACAAATACAAATTCCTGATGAACTATTGGTGAATGATTATGACTTAGATCTGATTTCAGCAATTATTAAGTTTGTTTATCCCTCTCTTTGGACAATCAATTGTCTCCAAAATACTTTGAAGAACGAGCAATTCTTGCACCACCACATGAATAGGCAGATAGAGTTAGTAACTATAAATTGTCTTCATTACAAGCTAATGAAAAAGTCTATCTCAGTTCGGAAAGCCTTTGCAAGACAAGTTTTATTGCAGACAATGATGCAAGTGTTTATATTTCTAACTACTTGAAAAGTATTAGATGTTTTGGTGTCCCAAATCATGTATTGAAAACTAAGTTGAAGGTCCCTATTATGTTGCTTTAAAATATTGACTATTCTTTAAGTTTATGAAATGGGACCACACAGCTCGGCAGTCATGTCAATTGTCATACAAGGAAGAATTATTTTAACTACAATATTAGACATATAGTTTTGAATCCTCGCATGTTCATGTCACCGTCAAATACTTCATACCCGTTCAAGTTTCAACGAAGACAATTTCTCTTGAGTGTCTGTAATGGCCTAAGTGCCTCCTATGAACAAAAAAAAAATCACTAAATAGTTTAATTTAGGAAATAGAGAACTAGAATTAGAAGTGATAAGATTATAAATATTATTTATGTATTTATTTTTTAACTTTTTTCAAAAACTACTTTGTTTCAGATTTTCTATCGCAATCTTTTAAAACATTATATTTTTGACGAAGAGTTCCTGTTTTGCACATCCAAAATATAATTGCTTATAATCTTGTTACAACTAGATACAATTTAAAGTCTGGAATTATAAAAAGGATAAGTATCATATGAGAAAGATTATTAAAATATAAAATAAGAATGAATATAGACCATTCAATTAGAAATAAATCAAAGGTCATTATTAAACTTTCATTAAAAAATCATGTGCATGACACATGTCTTTAATTCAAAGGGTTGACTATCGGAGCATCACCACCGACCACCGGACCGGTCGTTGGACCACCATCACCGGTCGCCGGACCATCGTCGGACCGCCGCCGCCGGTCGCCGGACCACCGTCGGACCGTTGCCGCCGGTCGTCGGACCGCCGCCGGTCGCCGGATGACCGCCGGTTGCCGGACCGTCGTCGGACCACCACCGGACCACCCTTGGGTGCATGTGAACTCTATTAAAAATGCAAGTCTTTGAGTGCGCATGTTTTTTGACTTTCAAGTGCATGTGAAATCTAGTGCATGCACTAGTAGAAAAAATGCATTTTACCACGGTTTATTTGCAAAGATTACTGCGGTTGTTGAACTGTGGTAAACTTGGCCGTGGTAAACATGTTTACCACGGTTGTATATTTACCATGGTTGTTGAACCGTGGTAAATGGAACAACCGTGGTAAAAATGTAATAGTTTAATAGGTGAATAACCGTAGTAAAATTGTATAGCCGTGGTAAAAGTGCAACTATTTAAAGTACTTCAAACCGTAGTAATATTGTTTACCCGTGGTAAACTTACATTCCTATAAATTTGATCGAACCGAGGTAAATGTGCACTTTTTTAAGCACCTAAATTATTATATAAATTATAGCATACAAATAACCATAATTATCTAAACATTTGCCACAAATTCAAAATACGTCAAGTATAAAATTGGATTAAATATTAAAATGTCATACATCAATGTAGTGTTATAAATGCAACACACTCAAAAGATGAAATATCAATAAAAATAATGTTTTGCTAGCTAAAGTATGAAACACTTGCACAAATGTTCCACATATGTACTAACTAATCTATGAAGGTCTGCACAAATGTTGCCCATTGATCTCGAATCTCACATACCACATGCTCCTAAAAATGGTTTCACCTCCATGCTCATGATCCATTCTGGGGAATTTGCTCCAAAGATGCCACAGTGTCCACCCTAGAAAATCAAATGTGATCTTTACAATACGAGATGAACCAAACAAATCGACATCAACAATAAACAGGTAAATGAAAATGACAGGCATGAAGAAATTTATCACCATTAGAATTCCATATAGATAATGACTTACTTTTTAAGCAATCACCTGCTTTGGGCAAAGTTTTCAGCAGCTACATTTATGTAAGGTAAACATAGAAAGATGAATATGGCATTCAATATTGTTAACGAAAGAAGTAGGAACACGCTACAAGCATCAAAAGTTACACCAAATGGAAAACATAGAAATAAGTGCTTAACATTAACTCAAACTTTGAGCTTCTTATATAGGAAATACCTCACTGATCTTCTTCTCCTCTACAAAAGCAACAAAAACTTATGCATGCAATATGATAAACTCCACAGCACCAGCCCCTAATAAACAATAAAGATTACAAAAATCATGTTTTGTTTAGTAGCTGTAGCACTACCACAACTTTTGGCGTATCACTATGATCTATACAAAAATCCACCAATTTAACTCTAGTAAATTTTATATAGAAGTAAACAACAAATACGTTTACAAATAAATTGACAGTTTGGCAATTCATCTGTAAAACTTATATAACTGAAGATAAAGATTTACAACAGTTGACATGAGTGACAAGATAGAACATACCTAGAGTATCATATAACGGAACACAGATGTTTCCATGAACATTGCAGGCTTGCACAGTACGAGCACAACACATTAGGCAACATGAGAAAGCGATGATATTACATGCATCTCTAACTTGTTAGGAGATATTTTTCAAACACCCAAAATTTTGAACGTGTGCTGTACAAACAACCCAATTAAATTTATTCTCCTAAAGCTATGTTAGTCTACAAATGGTCTGAGTAGCTAGAAACCTAATTATGAAGAGTAGCACTCGATTGTACTTATAGTTGACTATGTATAGATGTTTGGGTTAATTTCACTTAACCACCCCTTTGAAATACGCTTTTCAGCTTTAAACAATTAAACCAATTAGCATTTCAATGTTTCACCAATATTTAAGATTTAGTAAGACATCACATAGTGGATTAAAAGAATCACCAAACATTTAGCTCATACCTGGTATCGGATATACGTTACAGAAGAATTAGCAAGAGAAGCTTCCAAGACTTTCAACTTATCCACCTGTTCATCATAAAGACATTATAAAAACAAAAATATGACGAAAATCACTATTAAATTGTTACTCTTGAACTCCATACAAGCTTGAAGATTTTCAGAGAGCAACTAAGCAGATAATGAAAGAGTAGTTTTATGGAGATAACTCATATCATATCTTACAAGATTGATAACTGTAAGAAAGTTAATCTCTGTAATTTAAAAAAAAAACATAGAACAATTACAAACTATAAAAACAATAAGAGCACTCCAATTCTTCTTTCCTCTGGAAGGGGAGGAAAGAACAATGGATAACAAAAGAAGCATCATGTATGAAAAGAATACACTAAAAACAAGAAATTGCATACCTTCTGTGTTGGAACCTTGACAGTTCCCTCTGGTTTTGATGATGATAAACACCATTGGATTTCACTGTTTTATGTTATTCCCATGAGTTTCAGGTTTTAGGAAAGGATAAAGGAACAATGGAAAGCAGTGAAGAAGAGAAAACAGAGGAACACTTTGGAAAGTTGTGACAACAAGGAACAGTCCCCGCGCAAACAATTGGAAATCTGGAAGCGCGCTTACAAGGAAAGTTTTATTTATGGAAATAACGCCTGTGGAACAACGATGGACACAGAGATATGCTAGTTGTTCCCAGACGGACTCGATTATACAAGGAAACAAGATTGATTGGTCTACTTGGAGCTTAAGGAGAAGATATCGAGTCTAAGGAAGTTTTATACATGAAAACCTTGTAGATTATCTGTTTTGGAGTCTATTTGGAAACAATGATTGTCATAGTTACCATACATAGTCATAGATAGATTTTTGGTAATAGGATCTTTGTTAGAACCTATATATAGATGAGAACTGTCTTGGAGAAAGATATCTCAGCTATTGTCATCCAGAGCTCTTGAGAACTGAGATTGTGAGCTAAGGCGAGGTACGTGTAGTTCTTGCTTTAGTTTGTTTTGTGTTCTTGTGTTGTTAGAGGTGATTGCACTTAAAGTCTTAAGCCTAGGGTATAGGTGGAGAGAAGACTTGTAAGATTGCACAACTCTTATTAATACAAGTACACGTTTGAGAACTGTGTTGTTACTTTGAATCTTTTACTTAATTCCGCTGCTCAGGGAACAATCTGATAGTTCCCTGATTTACACACTAACGATTCAACATTCTGGGCATGAACTTCTGGAGTGTCTCCATTGTGCATCATCTTCTTTTTCTGGAGAAGCCCTTCCAACTTAGAGCAAATTGGGCTCCCTTAAGGGCCTATATAGTTCACAGATTATGATGTCATAGCTGTGACATTTAAGAGTCATAAATTGATGCAATGAAACCATATTGACATGAAACGATAAGATGTGCTTGATATTCTAAAAAGCACCTCTAATTTAATAGAAGTAGATTCCTCCTCTGGACCTTGATGTGAAACCTCTAGTGAGGCTCTCAGTTCATCAAGTTTTTGCCTCAAACTAGAGGCTTCAGCATCTATCATGTGGCCAAGAAAAACTAGAAAATCATGATATACATGGAACATTCATAACAAACTGATATGACAAAATGCGCAAATTTGCAGTGCATCCACATTGCTGCCACTTCCCAAGGAATTATTTGCTAACAGAACAAATAGTTTCTCAGTAAAGAGAATGTTTCAACTACCTTACAAGATCTGTATCAATTTTTAAGCCTGAAACAGCACACACGAACCACAAATCTCAATCGTACCTTACAAGATCCTCAATTTTGAAGGTTTATACAGCTGAGCTCGTCCATAAAAACGTGCTACTCCAAAATTTAACAGAAATTCAGTAGAGTAAAAAGACCACACACGGACCACAAATCTCAATCGTAACCAAACAGACAGATAATGTCAAAATTGAGCATGCAATCAGATTCTTAAATCGCAGGAGACAACAGAAAACATGGATTCAAATTCAATCAGATTCACCGGAGATAATTAACAGACCGGAAAATGTCCCAGCAAATCTCCATTCCTGGAGGAGGCTGCGGAAAACCGTCCTTGGCGAAGATGTTGTGGAAAACCGGTCCCGTTGACGGCTTGCCTTCCTCCGCCGGCACGCCTTGATATTATAGGTTAGTACCAGTAACTTTAACCAAACAGCAACATCATTCTGCACATCGTCGGCGGCAAGTCGGAACTCTCGGCAAGACATCGCTCGCCCCGCCGCTCAGTCGTGCAGCACGTGGAGACGGTGGTCAGTGGAGTCGTCTCGTCGCCGGTCGTGGAGACTGGAAGGGGGCGGGATCTGGTCGAGCCGTTGTGGATACTGGAGACTAGAGGATGGAGACATGGAGGGGAGAAATTGAAGGGGCTACAGACGAAGGTAAAGTGAAACACATTTTTAGGGTTCGGTTGCTTTTACCACGGTTGTTTTAAGAACGAGGTAATAATGCTAAGCATGCAAAATTACCACGAAAAAACACGCAATTGTGGTAAAAGCGATCATAGACAATTACCACGGTTGCTTTAACAACCGAGGTAATAATGCCAAGCATGCAAAATTACCATGAAAAAACACGCAACCGTGGTAAAAGCAACCATAGACAATTACTACGGTTGTTTCACGAACCGAGTTAATAATGTCAAGTATGCAAAATTACCACTAAAAAACAAGGAACCGTGGTAAAAACAATCGTAAAATTACCACGGTTGTGTCAAAAACTGAGGTAATAATGCTAAGCCCCTTTTTCTACTAGTGATGCTTTATGTGTTATTAGTGCATGCAAGTTTTATTGGGAGTGAATGAAAATTCAACTGAAAAGTGCGAATTAGAAAATTGGTGCATGTAAATTCTACTAGGAGTGTGCATGTGAATTCAACCGGAAGTGCATGTGAATTCTACTGAAGTGCATGCCTTTGAGTGTACTTATATGTCTTTTGACTTTTGAGTGCATGTGAAATCAAGTATATGTTTTATGTGTTGTGAGTGTATGCGAGTTCAACTGAGAGTGCATGTAAATTCAACTGAGAGTGCATGTAAATTCAACTGAGAGTGCATATGAGTTATACATGCACAATAATTCGCATCCACATTTAAGCCAACAACTTGCATAGTTTCACTGTGTTGGAACCTTGACGTTCCCTCTGGTTTTGATGATAATAAACACCATTAAATTTTATGGTTTTGCGTTGTTCCTATGAGTTTCAGGTGTCATGAAAGGATAAAGGAACAATAGAAAACAGAGAAGAAGAGAAAACAGATGAGCACAAAGGAACAAGGTGAAAACCAGGAACAGTTCCTACACAAGCAAACTGGAAATCTGAAAGCATGTGGTTCCTTTACAAGGAAAGTTCTATACAAGGAAACATCATCTGTGGAACAGTGCGAGAACGCAAAGATGCCAGCTGTTCCCAGATAGACTCTGTTATACAAGGAAACGAGATTTTGAGTCTTACTTGGATATGAAGAATGAAGCGCGCATATATTTCATATAAAGAAACTTTTATACATGGAAACATCATATAAGGAACAACGCAGAACACAGGAAGTGCCAGCTATTCCCAGGTGAAGACAATTATATATGGAAACCATATTTGAAGATCTACTCGGAGAGAGAAGAGCTAGATAGCATGTCTTAGGAAAGTTTACTTATGGAAACTATGTGTTCATGATCTGAATTGTTTAGTTGGAAAGAAAATCTTTCACCGTTACCTTATATAGCGGGATAGCTAACTATTTGGTAATTTGGTAAGGGATCTTTTCTACCACTATATATAGATGAGTTTACCTTGGGAAAATGTATCTCAGCTATCCCATTGAAGACTACAAGGAGCTTATTGCAAAGTTGAGATCGAAGATCCAAGGCAAGGTACGGGTATGTACTTGATTGCTTAGGGTTTTCTTTATATACTTGTGTTGTTACGAGTTGATTGCACTCAAAGTCTTGTAACCTAGGGTATAGGTGGAGAGAAGACTTGTAAGATTGTACAACTTGATTAATAATACAAGTACACGTTTGGGAACTGTGTTGTTACTTTGAATCTTTTACTTAATTCCGTTGCCTAGGGAACAGTCTGATAGTTCCCTGATTTACACACTAACGATTCAACAATTGGTATCAGAGCAGGTTTGCTCTAGATTGTGTGTTCTTTTCAGATTCACAGGTAACAATGGCTTCTACTCATGAAGTTGGACTTGGGAACAACAAACCACCGTTCTTGCCCGTTGGTGGAAAGTTTCAACACTGGAAGGATCTCTTCACTGCTTGGTTGAAGAGCAATGACTATCAATGCTGGAGAGTCATTGAAGTTGGTGAAGAAAAGGTGGCTGAAGACGTGGTCAAAGGGCTCAAACCTTGGAGCCCAGATGATTTCAGAATCATGGAGAAGAACTCTAAGGCTCGAATGTTCATCAACAATGCAATCAGCATTGAAGATGCATCCAAGCTTCATTCTTGTGCCACTGTGTTGGAACGATGACGTTCCCTTTGGTTTTGATAATGATAAACTCAAATGCGTTTGATGGTTTTTAGTGTGACTATGAGTTTCAGGAAACGGTGAAGTCAAAGAAACGATGAAAACCTGAGAAGAGTCAAAACAGAGAAGCAAAGGAACAGAGAAGCCACCAATAACGAAATCAACGCGCTGGAACGAAAGAAGAGAAGAGACGCGTGTTGTTGAGACAAAACAGAAAAAGGAACAACGCAAGGAACGAAGGACGCGCGCTGGAAACCCTAGAAGCCGCCGGATATCTATTATGGAAAACAGATTTGGAAGTGACTTGGGCCTCAAGGAAGATCTCGTGAAGAGATAATTTGGTTAGAATATTCTTAGAAAAGATTGTATAGGATTTTATTATCTTATTTTCCTTAAGTAAAACTAGGGTAAAATATGAGAATTTCCTAGACTATATATTAGAGAGTTGCGAACTTCTACAACTACGGAACACAGAGAGCATTATCCAGAGCAGAGCATTCGGAAGCAAGAAGAACACTTACAAGGACGAAACTTTGGTGAGTTGAGTACTTGTTAGGGTTTTGGCTATCTAGTGTGTTGTTAGGAACGTTACATTGAGAAGTCCAGATATCTAGGAGTAAACTAGATTGAGATAAGACTTGCTTGTTTGTAATTCCAGGATTAATAACATAAGTAGACATTCGAAATCCTACTAGGGAAACCTAGAGGTAGAGGTTTTTCTTAGTAAACTAGTTGGTTGATTAAGTTTTCCTCTCTAAGAAACTGAGCTCGTTACTTCATAAGTCTGTTGTAATTTTCCGCTGCCCAAGGAACGAACTTTCCGTTCCTTGATCTAATACACTCGATTCTACACACTGCAAAGGATATGTGGGCAACCTTGGAACAGATGTACATGGGAAGTTCGGATCTTAAAGAGCTTGATCGTTTCCAAGCAAAGAAAGACTTCTACAACTTCTCCATGATTGATGGTGAGACTGTTTCCTCTTATCAATCCAGATTTGAGAAAATCACCACAAGACTTGCCTCTCATGATATTGATGAAAAGGAAATTCTTCCCAAAGAGAAAATTTTCGTCATTATTGATGGCCTTCCTCCTAGGCACAAGATGACTAAGGCTATACTCAAGGAGAATCCTAATACCCTCAAACTTACACTTCATGAAGTATTTGGAAAAATCAAAAAGTATGATGAAGAAGATAAACATGTCAAGCCTAAAGGCATTGCCTTGATGGTTGAAAAGGTTGTTGAGATGATTGAGAACAACGAAGATGACAACTTGGATGGTGTAGATCCAGAAACTGCTCTTCTCACCAAGGCCATACGAACTCTCTATCGCAAGGGTCGATCATTCAAAAATGAAGGGAACAATGGTGAGAAACGAGATATCAAGGATGTTACATGCTTCAATTGCAAGGAAAATGGTCACTATGCTAATAAGGAGAAGAAGAAGGCTTTCGTTGTTGTCTGAGGAGATGAGTGTGCCAACTCTGACGAAGATGAACCAGAGTCATGGGGGAACAACAGAATGTGCGCAATGACTCTCAAGTCACCAGTTGAAGAACAAGAGGTAGATCCTGAAACCTTCTTTGAATCTCTCGTTAACTTTGATAAAAAAGTCTTTGATTTCACTTATTAAGAGCGTGTATAATGAGAATTGACGGACGGGTTTTTAGTCGTCTTAAACCCGGTCAAAATAAAACCTAACAAACCTAAACAAGTAGTAGAGGCAAGCAAGGGTCGAATCCACAGGGAGGAAGTAATCTTTCTAAGTGTTGATTAGCATGCAAAAGACGTGTAACTAACAAGTAACATGGGGTTTTTGTATGATCGCAGAGTAGCAAGGATGCAAGCTTTAGAGAAAGAATAAGTATGATGGGTGGAAGTATTCCACTAGACAAATATCCACACTACAGATAAAACTGGTTGATCACTGATACTATTGTTCCAAGTTCTTTTCACAATCTTATAGTTATTCCCATCCTGATCGTAATTAACTACCAATTCAGACAATTGTTGATAGTTCTTACCACAATATCAATAGAAGAAAACCTTACTATCAATAAAGCAATAGCATTCAAACAAGGATATAGGATACATGCAAATAGAAGAAAACCTTACTACTTAACATACAAATAACTCTCTCTCACAATTACACACTCGTATTCCACTATATATAACAATTGTGTTTGCTACTAGATATGCACTCGCATTTCGCTATATGCAAATCCTAGCACTATGATAAATATCGATAAACCTAGTTAGCAACTCTAGATAAATCAACACAAACCAATAGACAATATGCTCAAGAGAATTAAACCAACTTAATAAGACATAGAACAAGGAATAGAAATCTCACAACCAATCCATTGCAATGCTTCAATTGTCTAGCAAAACAAACGTGTTTAGTTCTCCATGGGTTAAAATCCTAGAGGTAGAATGAAAAACGAGTCTCAGTTGCAACTAGGTTAACTAAAAGTTGTTTTCAACCTAATTCTAAAAGTGTGTAAAAATAATAATAAAACAATAATAAAATAATAACCAAAAATAAACAAACGAATCCGGGGAAATTAATCCCGGATTCTCGGCTTCTCATGCCAGCAGCTTCAACACGGCCCAATTTCGGCCCATTCTCTCGCAGCTTATCACGGCCCACCATACGCCTGCATCAGCGTTGACGTCATGCCCCGCTTCAATTCTGCTTCAGCTTCACGCGGCAAGTTCTTCACGTGGGCCTTTCTTCCAATTGTTTGGGCCTTTCTTCTAATTTGGCCCATTATCATTCCAGCATCACGTGTATTTCTTAATTAAGTTGGTTCGCCTCACGTGATGGCCGCGGTCGCGGCCTTTTGGCCGCGGTTGCGGTTTGCTCTCGAATTGGCCAATTAATTCCCGAAATTAGCCTCTTCAATGTGGTTCCTTCATAGATCTTCAACGTCTCCTCAGGTGGTCAACTCCTCTTCCTTTGGATGTCTTCAATTAGCTCCTCCAGACCACCAAAACCACACTTCTCCGCTCTAATTCCATAATCTCCAATTGTGCTCTAAATCCAACCAAATGGCGCCTCAAACCTGGTAATAACCCCCAGATATGCACTACAAAATAGAACTGATCAAATCCTCCATGCTTAAACCTTGCTCGTCCTCGAGTAAGCTAAAGTCAACCTACTCTTCCAATTCAATCTCCAAGGTTTCAGGAAGCATAGAAAACTCAATCCTCCAAGAATCACACCTAACAATAGACTCCAGGCACCATACAAAATAAGCCCAGCACAATAGATTACAACATCAAATCAATAAATCTCAACACCCCACACATCCAAGCTAAAAGGAAAGCAGAGTACTTCCCCCAAGCTTATCCCAAACACCATAGAGTGAAATAAAAATCTAATCCTATCTCTCATCTATCTTCTTATCCCTCCAGAGTGACCTACCTGAATCCTCCTTATAACTCCTCTTCTTATGACGCCTCGCCAAGAATAATGAGAAATCCTAAAATCACTCTTCTTCTTTTCGCTCATTTTGCCAAGGCACCCTTTCGGGTTTTCACCAAGCCACTCATTTCATTTTTCGATAGATGTACTCACATAAGCTCACGTCACTCTTGACCACATATTACCCCAGCCTAATGCTGGTCCAAGCCACCTGCTTATTACCTAGGCCGCTGATAGGTCCAAATCCTACCCCGCAAGTGTACGGGTTCGGTTGTAGTATCAAGGTGTCGAACTCTGGGACAACGTAGTACCAATTGTCAGACCAACTAATAGATTAAGTCGTAGACAAGAAAAGTTGTTGTTCGGTTTCAATTGCAACAAATGTCAAGCAAAACAAGATTATCAATTAGGGAAAAAGCTTCCAAGGTTAGGATCCCTACAATGGTGCCACGGTAGATTCTAAGCAATATTTGATTAGATTTCAATATGAATGTCAATTGAAGGCCTCACTATCTAATGTCAACACTACCTCTTTGTCGGACGAATAGTGTACGTACCTAAATTCGATTAGCAGTCACTTTCGCACAAAGCTAATCGAATAAAGATCCATTAAGTTCTGTATAGATCAATGGACAAGTAGAAACAACATCCACTTTCGCGCTCAGCGGAATCTACTCATCCAAGAATCTATTCGATAGTCAAGTACCACAAGAGGATTAAGTCACTTTCGCGCAAATAGTCCTCAAATTCTATCCTAGGGATCTATCTAACATCAATCTCCTATTATCATTATCTCCGTTCGGTCTCAAATTCTAATAGAAATCCCAATTACAGATCAATTAGGTCATTAAGCAACCTAGGATAGAATCAATTCACATTCACATATCCATACAATCAAATACCGCCATCAAACCTACCAAAATCACCATTGGGTTCACCCAACCTTAGAAAAGAAGATTTAGCTAGACATGAGAGAGTAAGAAATCAATTCCATTGAAAGAAACAACATACCAATTGTCTTCTCAAAAGAGATTCGAATTCCCAACGATTCAATGTAGCCCAATCTCCAAGTTCTTCCCTAGGGTTTTTGAGAGCTTTAGAAACGTAAAATGCAGTTACAAGATAATGGAATAGCAGTTCTAACAAGGCTTTTATACCCCCCTCCGAATAGAAGACAAAACGCTCGGGATTAAACGAGTCGGAAATGAAACAGCGTCCCGACCCGGCCTGAAGCCCGGCCGGGTCATGGACGGGTTACACTCAGTTGAAGTCTGTCGTGCTGACCCGGCCAGATACCCGATCGGGTCATGACCGGGTTACACTCAGTTGAAGTCTGCCGTGCTGACCCGGTCGCAAGCCCTGTCGGGTCATGACCGGGTTACACTCAGTTGAAGTCTGCCGTGCTGACCCGGTCGCAAGCCCGGTCGGGTCGTGACCGGGCTTGTCCCAGTCTCTGTCTTGAGCGGCTTCCGCGATTCGGGGTGAGATCCGGCCAGGTCATGGCCGGGTTTGGCCCAGTTTCCTCCTTTAGCTCTTGTCTCGGACTCTCTCCTTGATCGGCCTCAGTCCCGCCTTCTTCTTATCATCCGTGCCCTCGACGTTGGCATCATCCCTTCGAGTCATCCACTCGAACATCTTCATATCAAAGCCATCATTCTCCAAAAACGCCTCCAAAAGATCCTGAAATGAGACAAACGCAAGAGTAGACTCCGAACACCACTAATCTACTAACACCAAATAAAACTAAAAGGAAAAGGATCAAAACAAACCAAAATGACAGAAATAAACGTGACCTAAACTAGTCTAAATGCATGCTATCAAATTCCCCCAAGCTTGAACCTTGCTTGTCCTCAAGTGAGAAATCAATTCGACACACCACAAAACTGGCAAGCTGTGCATTCATCTCAACAATGGTCTAGGCAGAAATTATAGAACAAGGCTTGACAATAGAAGTCATAACATGCATGTGTAACATCAAAGAGACAAAGCAGACATATCTATTCTAAACCTCACATAGGACATTGTAATCTCTCTCTCTCAAGTGTTTAAAGTTGGACATTTAACGCTCAAATCTCACTAATGAAAACTTGACTACCATAAGCTTGCATAAGACTTAAATCTCCACCACGAAAAACCTTGCACACTACACAAATCAAGAGGTCTTTTGTTAGGTTGTAATGGGGCCAAGGTAATGACAAGTGGGTAGGGGAATTGTTTGGCCATGTGGTGCAAGTCCGAGGAACATCGGAAATAGTCTATCTCGACATTACAAAAGAGTGCACCGAAATTGAAGAACACAACAATCATTCCCAACCACTATGCTTCACTCGATTTTTTTTTTATTGACCACAGCATTAGTAAAATTGTTTCCACTCCAATGATTCATCGAGATACAAGCATTTGTGAATGCACTCGAACACTAAGTAATATGGAGAACGACTTCACTCTTTATTTCTTTCTCTCTCTCTCTCTCTCTTTTTTTTTTTTGTATACCCAAGAACTTTACAATTGCAATACATACAAAAACTCCCCCAAGCTTATTTCCCAAGCACTCACACAAGTCAATATAGTATATTCCTAGCTTCTCGGAGGGGAGAAAGGCTCATAAAATGAGGCTTGGCCAAATTTGTGAAGCTTATCAATCAAATCGGAAAATGAAGGCTCAAAGGGGAATTAATGTAAAGGGTAGTCATGGGTAAATGGGGTATCAAACTAATTGCCTCAATCATTTTCTGTGCATGTACAAAAGTCATAATGTGGTCTTGAAAAACAGTGCAAATGCAAGTTCTAGAGCAAGCAATCAAGAGTGAGCATCACACATAAAGAGAAAGGACTCGTGAAAGTTTAGTAGTCCTAATACAGGCCAAAAGAACCTCACGTGGCTTTTTGTCTAGAATTTCAATGCCAACTTAAATCTCAAAGAATATGCATGCTCATCCAATCATCAAACAAGTTCAAAACCAAGCTAGACATCATCAGGACTTCAAACACTTCAAGCAAGTCTATGGGATAGAATTGAAACTTTTTAGAAGATAAAGGGAATGATAGCTCCTATCATGCACATGCAACTAACAATGCAAATGCAACTAATCATGCAAACTATATGAAATGCAAAACGAAAATACACCCCGCCCCCAAGCTAGAATCCTACATTGTCCCCAATGTAGAAAATAAAGCGTAAGGAAAAAGGAGTACTCACAATTATTCAACTACGGTGCAAGGGATGGAGAGGAGTCTACTCTCGTGGAGGCGGAGAACCGGGAAGCGCCAGCTATGGAACTCATCACGCAAATCATCGATGCGCTGATTGACGCTAGCAAATCCGCCCGCTATGTCCTGCTGCATTGTCTCGAGCATGGAGTAAAAGCGGGGATCAAAGCCCTGTGAGCTCCCAGCAGCGGGACCGGACGCATCAGCAGCATCATCCTCGTCCCCAGCTTCATCTTGCTCTTCTGCTTCCATGGGGGCGGCCCTAGCTTGCTTGCCGCTGGAGTGAGGAGGATCCGACGGCAGAGGATGCACATTCCAGTTGGCTGGCTGCTGGAGGGAAGTGCGCGCCGGATTGGGGAGACGGAGAAGCCGCTTTCCCCCGTCAAGCGTTGGGAGCACCCAATACCAAGAGGTATCGCGCTGGACCACCACCCTCATACTGGTTAGCGTGGAAAATCAAGAGCACAGGAGGTTTGGTAGTCGCGGCGTCCCGCCAAAGAAATGCCGAAATGCCTAGCCAAGGCAGTCACTAGCCCACCAACAGCAATGGTCCCACTGCTCTTATGGCCCACGAAGCGCAAGTGCCCCATCAGAAAGGCAGCAGAATTGATCTCATGGTTGTTCAGAGCAGCGCAAAGGACAAGCATCTCCTTCTTGGAAGCGCTGTTCTCAGATCCATCACCACGCCCAAAGATAGTGTGGGCCATGAACCGGTGGAAGAGGCGGATGGCCGGATTAGTGATCCAAGAAGCTTTGGTTTTGGCAGGGTCATACCGGTGAGAGGCCGCAACTTCCATCCAAAAGCGCAGATAATCGCAGAAGTAAACCTTGCACTCAGCGCGAGGAGCTTCTCTACTAGCGATGGGAAATCCGAAGATGGCGCTAACCTCAGCCAAGGTGAGAGTTCTGTCGACGTTCCCCAGTCGGAACGTGCAAAGTCCCTCATCGCGGTTGTCTCCGTGTAGGATGTCACATTCCACACTACTCAGGAACTCCAGGGTGAGATGCTGGTAAGTGGGCTGCTCAAAGTGAATGAAGTTCTGCCACCCTAACCGTGCGGCTATCCACTCAACGTCCTCAACAATCCCAAGAGTGGCAAGCATCTGGAAGTCCAAGAAGCGTGTGGGCATGAACGCCCGATCCTTGATTTTCAGGAACTCCTTGCGGTGATCATCAGAAGCGAAGGTGATTCCCATCGCGTTAGCAGCGTCCGTACCCCCTCGAGGGTTGGCGCGGGATCTAGAAGAGCTCGCTGTGGCCTGCCGTGGTCTCTTGGAAGTTGACATTTTTGGTTTCCTGGAAGCCGATACACACAACAGAACAAGCAAAACCAAGGTAATGCATACCCACATAATTGTCATTCCGGCAAGAACGACCCATAATTTCAGCACAAAGGGTCAAACAAGTGTAATCCCAAGTAGCATATATGTCGTTCGAGCAAGAACGAGCAACAATTATAGCACAAGATTCATATGAGCAAACCAACCAACAAGGATCACATACTAGCAAGAACAAACAATGAGCACACCACAAAAATTCAATCAAACCACCAACAACTAGCAATTTCACCCAAATTTACCCCCAAATTAAGAAATCTTGAAATTAACCTAACATTGCTAGGAAATCAACAAGCTCGAAATTTAGACCCAAGTATCCACCCAATTCAAGCAATCAAGCATCCAAATCAAGAATACAAACCTATAATCACCCAATATCCAACAATAGAAATTAGACCTAGGGTTAGAAACTATACCTTGATTGCTTAGGAATGGTGAAGGGGAGAACGAAGGAGGGAGGTGCCGGTGGTGGTGGGGTTCTTCGGTGTTACCGGTGGTTCGTGCGGCTCGGAAGGGAGGAGAGAGATGAGCGGGGCTGGTGCGCGGCGAGAGAGAGGGAAGACAACGAGAGGAGAGGAGAGGAGAGGTGTGGGGGCTGACCCGGTCGGGTTGGGGAATAAAAGAAAAGGGTGCTGGAAATTGGGCGAAAACTGAGAGCAGCCCGGTCGACACCCGGTCGGGTTTCGCTCAGTTAAGCCACACACCCTTTTTTTTTTTTACATAGGTATGTGAAACCCGGTTGAGACCCGGTCGACACCCGGTCGGGTCACGACCGGGCTTCTCTCAGTCAAGCAAACCCGGTCCGAAGCCCGATCCCCTGTCATTGCTTTGCGCGACCAGCTGAGCGAAACCCGGTCGAAACCCGGTCGGGTCGCGGCCAGGTTACGCTCAGTTGAGCATGGTCGACCCTTTTATTGAAAGAAGAAAGAAAACGTACCTGATGGGTTGCCTACCATCCAACGCTTGTTTACGGTCATTAGCTTGACCTTCCGTCGTCTTTCAAGGAACCAGATCGAAAAGGAGGGCGGAAGCTGTCATCTCGATCGGGGCACCTGCGATGTACTTCTTTAACCGCTGCCCGTTCACTTTGAATTGTCCCGTTCCTTCGCTCCATATCTCAATTGCACCATGAGGGTACACTTTCCGCACTTGGAACGAACCATTCCATCGGGATTTCAGCTTTCCCGGAAAAAGTCTCAACCTAGAGTTGTATAACAAGACGAGATCGCCTTCATGAAATTCTCTAGGGACAATATGCTTGTCATGCCATCTCTTGGTCCTCTCCTTGTAGATTCGGGCATTCTCATAAGCATCCAACCTCAACTCCTCAAGCTCTTGTAATTGCAGCATCCTTTTCTCACCGGCTTCCTTCATGTCATAATTGAACAATTTGATTGCCCAATACGCCTTGTGTTCAAGTTCCACCGGTAGATGACAAGACTTCCCATAAATCAAACGGTAAGGTGTTGTGCCAATGGGAGTCTTGAATGCTGTCCTATAGGCCCAAAGAGCATCATCTATCTTCATTGCCCAATCTTTCCGGGATCGGGACACGGTCTTCTCTAAGATGGCCTTGATCTCCCGGTTAGAGACCTCAACTTGTCCACTAGTTTGAGGATGATATGGAGTTGCAATCCGGTGCGTAACCCCATACTTCTTCAGCAAAGCCTGAAACTTCTTCTCAATAAAGTGTGATCCTCCATCACTTATTACAACTCTTGGAGTCCCAAACCTTGGAAAGATCACCTTATTAAAGAACTTAGACACCACTCTTGAATCATTTGTCGGTGAGGCAATGGCTTCCACCCACTTGGACACATAATCCACCGCCACAAGAATATACTTGTTAGAGCATGACGGTGGAAAAGGTCCCATAAAATCTACTCCCCAAACATCAAAGATCTCAACCTCCTGAATGTTGTTAAGAGGCATTTCATTCCTCCTAGAAATGTTCCCCGTACGTTGACATGCATCACATGAAGCAATGAAACGGTGCACATCCTTAAACATAGAAGGCCAATAGAGGACTGAATTCAAGATCTTGGTGGTTGTCTTTGAGGACCCAGCATGTCCTCCACATGGTAGAGAGTGACAATGAGTGATGACACTCTCTACCTCCTCCTCAGGGACACATCTTCTAATAACTCCATCAGCACACCTCTTGAAAAGCAATGGCTCATCCCAAAAATAATGCCGGACATCAGACATGAATTTCTTCTTCTGTTGGAATGATAGCTTAGGAGGCAACTCATTGCAAACCAAGTAGTTGACAAAATCAGCATACCATGGCATTCTTGAATTTGCAAGAGTCAAGACTTCATTAGCAATCCTGAAAAATTGATCATCAGGAAATGAATCATCAATAGGTGGTTCATCTTTTGTGCACTCCAACTGCTCTTGAGTCAACCTAGAAAGATGATCAGCAACCAAATTCTTTGTGCCCTTTTTGTCTCTAATTTCTAAATCAAACTCTTGAAGAAGAAGAATCCAACGAATCAGTCTGGGCTTGGCCTCCTTCTTACTCAAGAGATACCTGATAGCAGCATGATCAGTATAGACAATGACTTTGGCACCCACCAAATAGGACCTGAACTTCTCAAATGCAAATACTATAGCAAGCAACTCTTTCTCAGTCGTAGCATAATTCACTTGGGCATCATCAAGAGTTCTACTAGCATAGTAGATAACATGCAGCTTCTTGTCCTTCCTTTGGCCCAGAACAGCCCCTACAGCATAGTCGCTGGCATCACACATAAGTTCAAATGGAAGGTCCCAATCAGGAGGTTGCATAATAGGTGCTGAAATCAAGGCCTCCTTTAACCTGCAAAAAGCATCCAGACACTCCTTCGAAAATTCAAAGGAGGCATCCTTCAAGAGCAAGTTAGTAAGAGGTTTGGAGATTTTTGAAAAATCCTGAATGAACCTCCTATAGAACCCAGCATGTCCAAGAAAACTTCTTATGCCCTTGACCGAAGTCGGAGGCGGCATCTTCTCTATGATCTCAATCTTGGCCCTGTCAACCTCAATCCCACGGTTAGAAACCAAGTGCCCTAGCACAATTCCTTCACTTACCATGAAATGACACTTTTCCCAATTCAATACATGGTTTACTTCCTCACACCGCTGTAAAACTCGAGACAAGTTAGACAAGCAAGCATCAAAAGAAGTACCATACACAGAGAAGTCATCCATGAAAACCTCCATGATATCCTCAATCAAATCAGAAAAAATAGCCATCATGCATCTTTGAAAGGTGCCCGGTGCATTACACAAACCAAATGGCATTCTCCTATATGCAAATATGCCATAGGGGCATGTGAAAGTGGTTTTCTCTTGGTCATCAGGATGAATAGGGATTTGAAAGAATCCACTATAACCATCCAAATAACAAAAGTGTGAATGCTTGGCCAACCTCTCTAGCATTTGATCAATGAAGGGGAGTGGGAAATGGTCTTTTCTAGTGGCCTTGTTCAATTTCCTATAGTCAATGCACATTCTCCAACCTGTGACAGTCCTAGTAGGAATCAATTCATTCTTGTCATTCTTCACCACAGTCATTCCCCCCTTCTTAGGCACAACATGAACAGGACTAACCCATGCACTATCAGAAATAGGATAAATAATGCCTGCATCTAACAATTTCAGCACTTCTTTTTTCACTACTTCTTTCATGATAGGATTAAGTCTTATTTGATGCTCAATGGAGGGCTTATGGTCATCTTCCATTAAAATTCTATGCATGCACATTGAGGGACTAATTCCTTTTAAGTCATCAATAGAATATCCAATGGCTTTTCTATGCAACCTAAGTTCATGCAACAATTTCTCAATTTCACAATCACTTAAACTAGCATTGACAATCACCGGATAAGTCGAATTAGGTCCAAGGAACTCATACCTCAAATTAGATGGAAGTGACTTCAACTCCACCTTTGGTGCCTCTTTGGTCTCCTCCTTAGGAATAAGATCTTCTATTGTAAGGGTTTCAACAATGTCCTCAGGCATCTCCTTAGTGGACTCCAAATCAAAGAGCACATCAGCAAGTAGCTCTAGATTTTCAGCTTGGGTCACACTTTCCATTAAGTAACGCTCTGAAGGGTCCTCAATCATGAGAGACATCATGGACTCTTGAACTTCATGAGCAACCACATCAATCCTGGATACATCATCCTCAAAAGAAGGTCGCTTAATAGCCCTGGACAAGTTAAACTCAATTCTCTCATCCCCAATAGTAAAGGAAAGAATACCCTGTTTTACATCAATTAGTGTACCTGCAGTGACTAAGAAGGGTCTTCCCAAAATGATAGGGACAGGAGAGTTAGCATCAATGTCCAAAACAATGAAGTCAACAGGAATGAAGAACTTACCTATCTGGATGGGTATGTCCTCCAAAATACCTATGGGGCGAGTGGTGGACCTGTCAGCCATATACAGAGTCATCCCCACAGGTCTCGGCTCTCCCAAGTCCAAGTCCTTGCAAATGGAGAGCGGGATAATGCTCACACTAGCCCCTAAATCACACAAAGCATCATAGGTGCAATCACCAATCACCATGGGGACATTGAAACTACCAGGATCTCCAAGCTTTGGAGGCAACTTGTTTTGAATTAGAGCACTGCACTCCTGACTCAAAGAAACTGATTGGCAGTCATCCAGCTTCCTTTTGTTGGACAAGATCTCCTTCAAAAACTTCACATATGATGGCATTTGCTTTAGAGCATCGGTGAAGGGAATGTTGATGTAGAGCTTTTTCAGCACCTCCACAAACTTGCCATACTGCTGATCCAACTGAGCTTGAGCTTTCCTTTGTGGGAAGGGAAGAGGAGGCCTGTAGGGTGGAGGCGGGATGTATGGAGCCTCTTTCTCTTGCTCCTTCTCTTGGATCACAACTTCTTCGGGCTCTTCAGCAGCTTTGCCCTTTTGCTTGAGATCCACAACCTTTGGATCTTCAAGTTGTTTCCCACTCCTCAAAGACACAGCATTGATTTGTCCTTTTGGATTTGCCTCAGTTTGACCTGGAAGCTGACCTTGGGGTCTAGGAGCATTCAAAGCATATTGAGCATGCAAGCTATCATGATTCTTCAATACCTTGTTGATGTTCTGAAGCTCTTTCATTATCAAGTCAAACTTGGACTCCCCTGATGTTTGGGCACGCTCTTGGCCTTGGGGTTGAGGAGCTCTTTGTTGAAAACCAGGAGGTGGTCTTTGAGCAGCTTGGTTGTTGGCATAGGAGAAGTTAGGGTGATTCCTCCAACCGGGGTTATAGGTGTTGGAGTATGGATCGTTCCTAGGACCCCGATTGAAGTTGTTCATGTAATTCACATCTCCCTCTTGTGCCTCATCCTGTGCAGCAAATAATTGGCAAGTTGATATAGTGTGATCACCTTCCCCACAGAATTGACAAACCATATTTGAAGCAACCTGAGCCCGACTCTCCTCATTCTTAAGCTTAGCTCTACTCATACTCAACTTCAATTGCTTTATCTCATGAGCCATAGCCTCCATCCTTGCTTGTTGCGAGACCTCATTATCAACCTCATAAAGACCAGCTATCCTCTTAGTGCTTGGAGTAGATCGAGCATCATTATAGTAGTGGTTGTGTTGGGCAATGCTCTCAATCTTCTCCCAAGCCACATCAACATGCATGTTCATAATCGACCCTTGAGATGAGGCATCAATGAGCAACCTAGTAGCATTATCCACAGCATTGTAGAAGGTGTGCAGCAACACCCACTTATCTTGTCCATGGTGAGGACATAGCAACAATAGCTCTTTAAATCTCTCCCAACCTTCATACAGGGACTCCCCATCTTTCATCTGAAATGAACTGATCTGATTCCTTATCTCAGCTGTCTTCTTTGGGGGGAAATACTTGGTTAGGAAAGCCTTAGCCAACTCATCCCATGTCGTGATAGTGCCCTGAGGCAGAGCCTTGAACCATGCTTTAGCCCTGTCTCTCAAAGAGAATGAGAAGGCGCGCAAATAAAGCGCGTCATTAGAGACATCATGAATCTTCACCGTGTCCATAAGCTCCAGAAAGGTGTTGAGATATAGGTGAGGATTCTCAGACGGTAGACCTCCAAACTGATTTTGCTGAACCATATTTATCAAAGACGGCTTCAGCTCAAAATTCCTTGCCTGAACTGGAGGTCGGACCACACCAGATGTGGGCCCTTGGTGACGTGGCAGCACATAGTCACCCAATGTCATTGGCGGAGGCGCATTCAACAGCTGTTGCATCTCCTGTTGCTGATTCAGTAGTTGTTGTTGCAACTCTTGCAATTATAGCTGTTGTTGTTGCAGCAACTCTTGTTGTTGCTGTTGCAGTCGTGCAGCCTCATCCATTGCTCGGGTCCTAGCTTCTCTTTGCTCTCTTCTTCTTCTGTGAAAAGCACGCTCGGGTTCGGGATCATGGTGTAGTTCACCGGCGCTCAGGGCTCTTCGCATATGAGTGAAAACAAATCTGAAACCAAAGTCAAAAGAAACAAAGTCAAAAACAAAATGAGACCTAATCTACCGGTTGCGTGTAACAACCAATACTAACAATAATCCCCGGCAACGGCGCCAAAAACTTGATAGGTCCAAATCCTACCCCGCAAGTGTACGGGTTCGGTTGTAGTATCAAGGTGTCGAACTCTGGGACTACGTAGTACTAATTGTCAGACCAACTAATAGATTAAGTCATAGACAAGAAAAGTTGTTGTTCGGTTTCAATTGCAACAAATGTCAAGCAAAACAAGATTATCAATTAGGGAAAAAGCTTCCAAGGTTAGGATCCCTACAATGGTGCCACGGTAGATTCTAAGCAATATTTGATTAGATTTCAATATGAATGTCAATTGAAGGCCTCACTATCTAATGTCAACACTACCTCTTTGTCGGACGAATAGTGTACGTACCTAAATTCGATTAGCAGTCACTTTCGCACAAAGCTAATCGAATAAAGATCCATTAAGTTCTGTATAGATCAATGGACAAGTAGAAACAACATCCACTTTCGCGCTCAGCGGAATCTACTCATCCAAGAATCTATTCGATAGTCAAGTACCACAAGAGGATTAAGTCACTTTCGCGCAAATAATCCTCAAATTCTATCCTAGGGATCTATCTAACATCAATCTCCTATTATCATTATCTCCGTTCGGTCTCAAATTCTAATAGAAATCCCAATTACAGATCAATTAGGTCATTAAGCAACCTAGGATAGAATCAATTCACATTCACATATCCATACAATCAAATACCGCCATCAAACCTACCAAAATCACCATTGGGTTCACCCAACCTTAGAAAAGAAGATTTAGCTAGACATGAGAGAGTAAGAAATCAATTCCATTGAAAGAAACAACATACCAATTGTCTTCTCAAAAGAGATTCGAATTCCCAACGATTCAATGTAGCCCAATCTCCAAGTTCTTCCCTAGGGTTTTTAAGAGCTTTAGAAACGTAAAATGCAGTTACAAGATAATGGAATAGCCGTTCTAACAAGGATTTTATACCCCCCTCCGAATAGAAGACAAAACGCTCGGGATTAAACGAGTCGGAAATGAAACAGCGTCCCGACCCGGCCCGAAGCCCGGCCGGGTCATGGACGGGTTACACTCAGTTGAAGTCTGCCGTGCTGACCCGGCTAGATACCCGGTCGGGTCATGATGGGGTTACACTCAGTTGAAGTCTGTCGTGCTGACCCGGTCGCAAGCCCGGTCGGGTCATGACCGGGTTACACTCAGTTGAAGTCTGTCGTGCTGACCCGATCGCAAGCCCGGTCGGGTCGTGACCGGGCTTGTCCCAGTCTCTGTCTTGAGCGGCTTCCGCGATTCAGGGTGAGATCCGGCCGGGTCATGGCCGGGTTTGGCCTAGTTTCCTCCTTTAGCTCTTGTCTCGGACTCTCTCCTTGATCGGCCTCAGTCCCGCCTTCTTCTTATCATCCGTGCCCTCGACGTTGGCATCATCCCTTCGAGTCATCCACTCGAACATCTTCATATCAAAGCCATCATTCTCCAAAAACGCCTCCAAAAGATCCTGAAATGAGACAAACGCAAGAGTAGACTCCGAACACCACTAATCTACTAACACCAAATAAAACTAAAAGGAAAAGGAGCAAAACAAACCAAAATGACAGAAATAAACGTGACCTAAACTAGTCTAAATGCATGCTATCAGCCGCCCTTTCGGATTTTCGACCTATCCCAGGATTTCATATGTATGCCTTTTTTCAATTTTTGGCTTTTTCTCTTTTTAATTTATTTTTCTCCTCAGCGACGTAGCAAGTATAAAACCATCCCCCATGCTTAAACATTGCATTGTCCTCAATGAAATGAAAGACAAAAGAATAAAAGCACAGGAAAAAGCAAAAAATAACTCACAAACGTCGCCAAGCTGCTTGGACATTTTCTTTATAGTTGGCGGTAAATCTCCATAAAGCTCATGTCTCTGGTGTTGGCGGGTGTCTTCATCAAATCCAAAATCTTCTCCTACTGTGCAACCAAAGGGAAACACTTTGGTGAATAGTAGTTTGGCAAATATGTCGGGGTTGCACGGCCTTCTACGAACACATTGTAGAGCCCAGATGTGATCTGTGTGGGGGCGCTAGTGTTCCTCCTCCTCAGCTGTCAATTGTAGGGCCATCATCGTTGTCAAATAATGTGTAGGGCAAGTGTGTCCTCCTTGACAACATGATGCGCACCATCTCCATGGGGAACTCTGGACAGCTGGCCTTTGGTAGAACTTTTTTTTTTTTTTGCTCCCCGTTTAAGGTTTTTTCGGGGGTGACTTAGTGCAGGGAAGGAAGAGACTTACATTGGTGTGGAAATACCTTCTTCAATAGGCATGGGTCTCTTCCATGTAGGTTAGTCGAAAACAAAAACAAAAGCAAAAACAAAGACAAAAACACACCAAAACAAATGCAAAAACAAAGAAAGAAAAGTAAGGAAAGAAATACATACCTCGGGTTGCCTCCCGGACAGCGCCTTAGTTATTGTCATGGCTTGACATACTACTCCATCCTCCTCAACTTGGGTTGGTCACACCAACCAAACTCCCGGGGCCTGGATCGGGGGGGTGTCTCTTTGTATACTCCATGTTGAGCATTGCCCCCAGTCTCTTGTACTTCGTGGTGGATGGACCATTGTGCATATCCATGAACGCACTTGCCATTTTTAGAAACGGCCTACCCAACATCTCAGGGGCTACATGTATGTCATGCCCCGTATCCAGCATATAAAAATCCGCCACCTGAATCAAGTTCTCCTTCTTGTGCTTCCACTTCGGTTTCTTCTTGATCATGCCCAGCACCTTTAACATTTCCTTGCAGCGAGGGGTGCTGTCTGCCAGTGTGACCAAGGGAACGGTTTTTATGCAGTCACTGAAGGCCTCATAGATATCCTCGTTGTTCTTTAGCCTTTGAGTAACTCGGGAAGCCTCAAGGAAAGGTGCGACGGGGTGCAGCGAGACAAGTGAGAAGGAGTCTAGATGCACATATTCATCATACGCAGTCTCGAGAGGATCGGGGGCTGCATGGGTGTATTTGAGGGGAACGGGCGTCTCTGGAGTATTTCCGCAGTCACGGCTCTCCTCCTCATCATCGCTGAAATCATCCAGACTCAAAAAGTACTCCTCTTCCGAAAGCAATGTGCTGAATTCAAAGACTGGACGAACATAAGAATCAATGCAGATATCATCAGTAGAACTGGAAGTTTGGACGCCGCGGGGCGCGGTGAAATCTCGCTAGGAGACACTCCGTCCACCGCGGGGCAGTGGCTGTGATGAAGGATAACTGAGGCTCGCCGCCGGGTCGCAGTCAGTGTCGCCGCGGGGCGGTGGTCTGCGTTCTTCTTCTCTGGTTTCAGTTTCAACATACCGTCGGGTCGCGGTCAGGGGCGCCGTGGGGCGGTCGGAGCTTATCTCCATCTCAAATTCGTTCTCCTTTTCAGCACTAGGAGGAACGACCAATTGCTTTCCGCTCCGGAGGATTACAGCACTAACGCTTTCCCTCGGGTTTATTACCGTTTGAGATGGTAGATTCCCCGAAATCCTTGCATCGATCCGTGTAATCGACTCCACCATCTGGTCCACCTGCCTTTCTATATTCTATTCTTGACTCCCTAGTTTGAGCACGAGTAGCGAAGTGCTGAGTCAAGGTCCTGAGCATCTCTTCAGTTGACATGGAGGAACTTGGATCGGACACTGGTGGGCTATGCTCGTATGCTGGATAGTACTGGTGCGGAGTACCCTGCTGATAGAATGATTGTGGCTCTGGGTAGAACTCCTGGCAGTCAAGGCCATATGGAGGGTATTGATGGCCCCCATAACTCGAATTGGGGTGATTCCTCCACCTTGAGTTGTATGTGTAGGAGTATGGGACACATCTCGGCCTCTGCGGATCAAAACCTCTTGCAGCGTTTACTGCAGCTACATGTTCAGGAAGTCTTGGGCAATCGTCAGTGGAATGCAGCAGATCTTGACAGAGTGATGAACCCTCAGATCTATGAAGCCTCTGTGCAAGAATTTGCTCTTGTTGTGGAAGAAAGTGGCCGATCTCCAAGGATGAAAAACAAGGCACTTTTCGGCGAAAATGGAACTTGTTGTGGGTAACGATGGCAAACGATTGTATGGAAGATGGATTGTGATGGATAAGCACTCTCTTATGTTTAGATTTGACACACTAAACACAAGAAAGAGACCTAGAGGGATTTGAGATGTAACGCACTCTAATCTCTCAAGGGGTTTCAATTTGATTTGACTCACAAATTGAAGAACAAAGAGAAAACTCTAAAAACTGAAATACTCTGATTTTGATCTGAATTCAACGTGCCAAACACAAAGCCAAAATGTTTGCCTAAGTAACCTAGCATTCGGTTACCAAAGGAAATAAAAGAAAAATACTAAAAATCAACCACTAAAGCTAACACGTGCCCACTAACTTAAACACACTTAATGGGCAGTTTAGGGAATTAAAATAAAGTCTAATAATGTTTAAAAACCAAAGGAAATAACCGGAAATGATTCGGAAATCAAAAGGGCTCCATTTGGGCTTTTAACCCGAGCGTGGCCGCCGGCGCCGAGAAACCCGGAGAGGCCTCCAAGCATGTGACCAGGCAGGGCTCGGTTTGGCTCGGCACTCCTTGAGCCATTAGACCTCCCTTGAGCTGATGGTGAAGTGGGCCAGCTCGGGCTCGGGTGATGGTGCCAGATGTAGGCTCGGGCCTATGCTCCTTCCTATGCGCGGCCGTGAATCTAGGGCTTGACCTAGGGCTCGGCAAATGTTGCATTGGCTCGGCACCTTGGGCTCCAATGATCTGAAGTGACACTTTGGGAGCTGTGGGAGTCTTGGTGGCCGAGAGAAGTGGAGGATTGTCGGGTGAAGTCGCCATGTGGTCTGCCGCGGCATTAGGGTTTGTCGGCTCGGAATTAGGGTTTGCCTTGTCCTCGGTACTTGGCAATATGGGCTCCTCTTGAATGGTTGTGTGCTTCACTGGCCATGAGCATAGTCATATCATCCTCCCTCCCTTGAAAGGGATTCGACCTCGAATCCAGCTCGTCAAGGTCTTCATCTCCTTCCATGCAGTGGCTTTCCTTATGTGGGACGCCTCCTTGACCTACAATAGAACTACTAGAAAACCTATGCAACACCACATCCTCCTCATTAGTAGGGTTAGTCTCATAAAATGTAATGAAAGGTGGAGGACATGCAATGAATGTAGGCATAAAAGGCTTGGCCAAGAGCATATGATGCGAAGCACCACCTTTGCTTCCAATTGCCATCTTCTTACCTTGGCTTTGCTCTATGTGTTGGCCAGCCTTTCTTTGCTCCCTAGCCACATGGTCAGCTATGATTTCATGGGGCATCATAGGATGTAGAGTGATTCTTTTACCATTCATGATAAAAGAATACTCATTTGTCACCCCTTGATGGATGACACCCCTATTAAATTGCCATGGTCGGCCTAGGAGAAGGTGGCATGCGGTCATGGGCAAAACATCACACACAACCTCATCCACATATTCTCCTATAGCAAACTGGACGGTGGCTTGGTCCTTGACCTTAAGGGGCTTGTCGGAATTCAACCAACAAAGTGTGTAGGGTTGCGGGTGAGAAGTGGTCAATAGATTGAATCTACTCACCACTTCTTGATCAATCAAGTTGCAACAAGAGCCACCATCAATGATGACACTACACACCTTTCCCTTAATGGTGCACCTAGTGTGAAAGAGAGTCTCACGTTGACTAGGTGCACTAGGACTTTCCGAGATGGTTAGTGCTCTTTTGACCAAAAAGCACTCACCCTCGGCGGCCACAACATGCAACTCCTCTAAACCATCCTCATTCTTAACAAGTTCTTCCCATTCATCCTCGGACTCAATGTCCCCTATAGTGTTGAGAAGAACTTGCCTTTTGAGGGGCAATCCTTGGCAAAATGGCCATGACCGAGACACTTAAAACACTTAAGATCCCTAGCTCGGGTCTCTCCCTCCTTTCGTTGGGTTTGATCCGGAGTAGGGGCCTCTCTTCTAGGGTGACTTGAGTTGTCACTCCTAGTGGGTTCTAAGCGTCGTGGCATAGGTTGTGGCCCCTTTGAACCACTTGATGAATTTTGCCAAGGCCGTGAGCTTTGAGCTTGGGGGCGCCTTGAATGGAGTGCTTTATATATACGACTAGTATAATGAAGCACTTCTTCTATAGGGGTCCCTCTAGAGAAGTGTTGCTTGCTCACTATGGCTCGAAGCTCGGGGCTAAGGTTATTAATAAACTTAGAAATAAGATACCCCTCGGGAACCCTAAGTCTAGACCTAAAGACCAAGGTCTTTAGCTCCATATAGAATTCATCCGGGGTCTTATTCCCTTGCTCTAACAACTCCAACCTCTCATGCACCCTATCCGAAAAATCTTCTGGGACAAACCTATCTCGGAGAGCTTGCTTGAGGGCTTGCCAAGTAGTGATTTGAGGGTTTCCGAGGTACTCTCGTTCCTCTTTGTCCCCAAGCCACCATTGGTAAGCAAAACCCTCAAATTTTATGGTCGCTATAGCTACTCGTTGAGCTTCTGAGTAGTTATAGTACCTAAAAATTTGATCGGTCTTTTGCTCCCAATCAAGATAGATCTCCGGGTCACATTGCAAACCAAAAGATTGTACCTCCAATTTTATCCCATGAGGCCGTTGTTGGTCATATGCATACTCCTCACGATGGCCTCCAAAGTCTTCGTCATAACCTCCGAATCCTCTTTGGGGAACATAAGGCATCCTCCCACCTTGGTATTGGCCTCGGCCCATGCCTCCTCTTCCAGCCATCCTCTTTCCCGGGTCTTGGTACCCATTGTATTCATTCGGCACCCCTCTTGGCTCCTCTCTATGGATGGTGCTCGGCATCCCTCTTGGCTCCTCTCTATGGATGGTACTTGGTCCTGCCATGTTAGTGCACAAAGGAGGAATACTAGTAGTGCTAGGTACAAGATAAGAAGATGAGAGATTAGGAGGCAAACCGAACCCTTCCCTCGACGTAGCTACATTCGGTGGAGGGTGATGATACCCTTCACGCAAGGAGATACCCGCCAAGTCTTGGGCTAAGAGTGGTATGGTCACTTGGACCCCTTGATTGCCAAGTGATGGCTCGGCCAATGGCAGATTTTGGGCGCCACTCCCGTGGGGTGCGCCTTGAGATTGGCTCGGTGATGGACTGTGGGACAGCCCCCACTTCTCCTCCATGGACTTCATGAAGGCAGCTTGCTCATCACACAAGGCTTGCAAATCTTGGCGAGTTCGCTCTTCGGCTTGGCGAGCTCGCTCTTCGGCCTCTTCCTTGGACGATTGGATAGCCAAGAATAGGGTCTCCAAAGTAACTTCCGATCCCTCCTTAGGATCCTCCGAGGCCACGTTCTTGTCCTTGACTCTCACCATGACTTCCTACACACAAGAAAATCCAAGCACAACAGCCCACAAGATGGAAGAAAAACAAATGATCTCAAAACTAGTAAGCAAGCTACAAATTCGGTTTAAACCAAAGAAAATTTGCAACTTTTACTAGCTCAAAATTTTAGGCTGAGGTAGGGCTGTCTAGATGCTCAAATTGACTCCAAAGACAAGATAAAAGTGCACCACAACTTTAAGTTAGTCCTTGTGCTAAGTCCACAACTTTCACAACACAATGCAAGTACTTAGTCCTTGAAATTCCCTTACAAAAGTTGAGTGAACAATCTGGCCGAATAACAACAATGAGCACTTCACAAACTAAACAAAGGAATGACAAATTCCACACAAGATATCAAACTTTAAACAACCACTTTTCCAAGCCAAGTCTTTTTCTTGTGTTTTTATGGCTTGACTCTTCCGATTTTTTTTTTTTTTTGATCTTTTGTTTTTTTTTGTTTTTTTTTGATGAACACTAGAACAACTTAACAAATTGAAAATACAGAAATGATATTCGGAATCAACAATTAGGAATTCAAGAACTTTTCCTACGCAAATGTGAAGTTAGATTGCTTCGGTTTGCACAAGAACAACCCTATGTTGATTAAATGCCAAATACAAATAAAAATGACTCAAATTTACTAAACTAAATGCAGATAATTAGGTCACGGCTGGTTGGTGAAAATTGAAGGCCGAAATTCGAATTTCAAACGCATGCAACAACTTCAACAACAAACCCTAAAATCTAGGAAGAAAAACTAACCACTTCCCCTAATGATGCACGGCTGTTTAGACTCAATTAAACTGCAAATCTCGACTCCTCTCCCTTCTATGCAGACTCAAGGACTCAAATGCAATCAAACAAAGAAGAAAGAGCAAGAAAACCTACGGGCAACTACACATGCAATGATGAAAGGCACGAAATGGAAGAGCAAGTAAATGTCCGATTTTTCTATTGATTTAAGGCCAAATTTAGAGCAAATACTTATGTAGCTCTGATACCAAATGATGAACCCTCGGATCTATGAAGCCTCTGTGCAAGAATTTGCTCTTGTTGTGGAAGAAAGTGGCCGATCTCCAAGGATGAAGAACAAGGCACTTTTCGGTGAAAATGGAACTTGTTGTGGGTAACGATGGCAAACGATTGTATGGAAGATGGATTGTGATGGATAAGCACTCTCTTATGTTTAGATTTGACACACTAAACACAAGAAAGAGACCTAGAGGGATTTGAGATGTAACGCACTCTAATCTCTCAAGGGGTTTCAATTTGATTTGACTCACAAATTGAAGAACAAAGAGAAAACTCTAAAAACTATAATACTCTGATTTTGATCTGAATTCAACGTGCCAAACACAAAGCCAAAATATTTGCCTAAGTAACCTAGCATTCGGTTACCAAAGGAAATAAAAGAAAAATACTAAAAATCAACCACTAAAGCTAACACGTGCCCACTAACTTAAACACACTTAATGGGCAGTTTAGGAAATTAAAATAAAGTCTAATAATGTTTAAAAACCAAAGGAAATAACCGGAAATGATTCGGAAATCAAAAGGGCTCCATTTGGGCTTTTAACCCGGGCGTGGCCGCCGGCGCCGAGAAACCCGGAGAGGCCTCCAAGCATATGACCAGGCAGGGCTCGGTTTGGCTCGGCACTCCTTGAGCCATTAGACCTCCCTTGAGCTGGTGGTGAAGTGGGCCAGCTCGGGCTCGGGTGATGGTGCCAGATGTAGGCTCGGGCCTATGCTCCTTCCCACGCGCGGCCGTGAATCTAGGGCTTGACCTAGGGCTCGGCAAATGTTGCATTGGCTCGGCACCTTGGGCTCCAATGATCTGAAGTGACACTTTGGGAGCTGTGGGAGTCTTGGTGGCCTAGAGAAGTGGAGGATTGCCGGGTGAAGTCGCCATGTGGTCCGCCGCGGCATTAGGGTTTGCCGGCTCGGAATTAGGGTTTGCCTTGTCCTCGGCACTTGGCAATATGGGCTCCTCTTGAATGGTTAGTGCTTCAATGGCCATGAGCATAGTCATATCACAGAGTCTACAGGCTCTAACTGGCCTTGCTGTACTGGAAATTTGGTAGTATCCCCTCTCTGGCGAAAATGAGTAGGGGTATGGGTCATCGCGCGATTCTCCCCAGAAATCCATCTCTGTATCAAAAGCAAATAGAAAAATACACGGAAATCAGTAGCACTGGTGTGGACCGTAGGATAGGTCCACACCAAAGTAACACGCACACAAACAAACACACACAAAGATCAAATCTTGCCTTCCCGGCAATGGCGCCAATTTGACGGACGGATTTTTAGTCGTCTTAAACCCGGTCAAAATAAAACCTAACAAACCTAACAAACCTAAACAAGTAGTAGAGGCAAGCAAGGGTCGAATCCACAGGGAGGAAGTAATCTTTCTAAGTGTTGATTAGCATGCAAAAGACGTGTAACTGACAAGTAACAGGGGGGTTTTGTATGATCGCAGAGTAGCAAGGATGCAAGCTTTAGAGAAAGAATAAGTATGATGGGTGGAAGTATTCCACTAGACAAATATCCACACTACAGATAAAACTGGTTGATCACTGATACTATTGTTCCAAGTTCTTTTCACAATCTTATAGTCGTTCCCATCCTGATCGTAATTAACTACCAATTCAGACAGTTGTTGATAGTTCTTACCATAATATCAATAGAAGAAAACCTTACTATCAATAAAGCAATAGCATTCAAACAAGGATATAGGATACATGCAAATAGAAGAAAACCTTACTACTTAACATGCAAATAACTCTCTCTCACAATTGCACACTCGTATTCCACTATATATAACAATTGTGTTTGCTACTAGATATGCACTCGCATTCCGCTATATGCAAATCCTAGCACTATGATAAATATCGATAAACCTAGTTAGCAACTCTAGATAACTCAACACAAACCAATAGACAATATGCTCAAGAGAATTAAACCAACTTAATAAGACATAGAACAAGGAATATAAATCTCACAACCAATCCATTGCAATGCTTCAATTGTCTAGCGAAACAAATGTATTTAGTTCTCCATGGGTTGAAATCCTAGAGGTAGAATGAAAAACGAGTCTCAGTTGCAACTAGGTTAACTAAAAGTTATTTTCAACCTAATTCTAAAAGTGTGTAAAAATAATAATAAAACAACAATAAAATAATAACCAAAAATAAACAAACGAATCCGGGGAAATTAATCCTGGATTCTCGGCTTCTCATGCCAGCAGCTTCAACACGGCCCAATTTCGGCCCATTCTCTCGCAGCTCAGCACAGCCCACCACACGCTTGCATCAGCGCTGACGTCATGCCCCGCTTCAATTCCGCTTCAGCTTCACGCGGCAAGTTCTTCACGTGGACCTTTCTTCCAATTGTTTGGGCCTTTCTTCCAATTTGGCCCATTATCATTCCAATATCACGTGTATTTCTTAATTAAGCTGGTTCGCCTCGCGTGATGGCCGCGGTCGTGGCCTTTTGGCCGCGGTTGCGGTTTGCTCTCCAATTGGCCAATTAATTCCTGAAATTAGCCTCTTCAATGTGGTTCCTTCATAGATCTTCAACGTCTCCTCAGGTGGTCAACTCTTCTTCCTCTGGATGTCTTCAATTAGCTCCTTCAGACCACCAAAACCACACTTCTCCGCTCTAATTCCATAATCTCCAATTGTGCTCTAAATCCAACCAAATGGCGCCTCAAACCTGGTAATAACCCCCAGATATGCACTATAAAATAACATTGATCAAGAATCTCAAAACTCAAAATGATTTAAGTAATGCTGAGGATAAGTGCAATGAATTGATGTCTAAAATTGCTAGTTCCTCTGTTGTTTCTTGTGTCGAAAGTGTTGCTACTCTCAGTGATCATAGTTCCCTTAGCACTGTTAGGGACCTATCTCAGATGAAAGCTCAGATCGAAAAAATCCACTCTATCCTAGTTGAGCAAAAACTTAGAGAGGAAAAGGTTACCTTTGTTGAGCCTAAGTATGGGTTGGGGTACAAAGGAAAGGGACAAGAGAGTGAGGAACATGAGTTGACCATACCTGAGATGAGAGAGATAAAAGATAGGGAACTTCAGAATGTAAAGGAAAGGAACCATTACCTAGAAGAGCGTGTGAAGACTCTAGAGAGTGGGTTGAGTGAAAGTCAATCATGGTACCAAGGTAAACCTGTCCATAAGATGTATCTCATCCAATCCCAAGAAAACTTGCCTAGTACACCTGACCTAGTTAGAGCCAAGCAATGTAACATGCCCGTCCCAAACCATAAGTACACATTGGGGGACCATTATAAGATTTGCTGGCATTGTGGGAACAACGGCCATGTTGTGAGAAACTGTGCTAAGAAACAAAAGTTCACTGAAGAGCACACTCAGCGAAGGAACAGTAGAAGTAACAATGTTAATTTGAATGATTTTGATGCATATCCTGATTTGTTCCATGCTAAGCCTAGAGAATATCACTCTGTCTCTAAGCGACCAGGTAAAGCCAAGCTTGCATGGGTCGCGAAACACTAACCTTCTAAATGTAGAATGAAATGAGGGGGTACAACAAGTGGTTCATTGATAGCACATATTCATGCCATATGATGGGAACTAGAGATCACATCACCTCACTTCAACAACACTCTAAGGTAACTGTTGCCCTTAGAGATAAGAGATGCTGAGAAATTGTAGGAACATGAGAAGCTGTGTTGATCTCAAACATCAAGGAACTGTTGAAGTAGTATGGTTTCAAGCAAATCCTAAGGAGTCGCACCTAACTAAGGTCAAAAGGATCTTGCGATACTTGAAAGGGAACAACAATCTCTGTCTTTGGTATCCAAGGAACAGTGGGTTCGAACTTCTGAATTTCATTAATGCTGATTTTGCCGGTCACCTAGTAAATCGCAAAAGCACATTAGAGACGGCACAGTTCCGTGGCCCATGTCTTGTCTCTTGGGCATAAAAGAAGCAAAGTTCTGTTGTTCCTTCCACCGCTGAAGCTGAGTACGTTGTTGTTGCCGCTTGTTGTGCCCAAGTATTATGGCTTAAACAACAATTGAAGGATTTTGGTATGTCTTTTGGCACTGTTCCCATTCTATGTGATAATACTAGTGCTATTAATATTTCCAAAATCATGTTCATCATTCACGTACTAAGCATATTGATATTCGTCATCATTTTCTTCGTGACAATGTTGAGAAAATTTTCATTAGAATGGATCATTGCAGGACAGAGGAACAAGTTGCAGATATCTTCACCAAAGCACTGGATATAAAATCCTTTGAGTATTTGAGAATGCTCCTTGGGATGATCTCTCTAAATTGAGGAACTCCACTTCCACTATTCCCTCAGTGATTGGCTAGATCGATCAATTATAGACTAGGGAACATCTTCTATGTGGCATGTTATTTGCAAATGACTTGTTTATCATTCTTGCTATGTGTTTTGTGTTACATTATATCAAAAACTCCTTGCAACTTCTATTCTTGATCATACGTGCTTCATTTTTACATGATAACATCTTCTTTCAAGCCCAAAACAACCGATTTGATTATCTACACCCTCATTACAAGCCAAAATGATAATTGGTTGCACAGCCGTCCCTAGCTTGGATCCAGGTAAACGTTCCCTATGAACTTCTCTTTGTTTACCTTACTTTTCTGGGAATCATTATCTGGATCGTCATTGTTCCCTACCTATTTTGGTTTGGATATATCTTTGATGTTTTGTGTGAACCCCATAAAATATCCAAACCGGCCTTTCCATCCACTCAAGTGTCTCGGAATCTTCTAGATGGGACTTGGCCTGAGGGGGAACAGTGAACAGAAACGTTAGTGCTGGGAACGTTAAGAGGAATAGTGAACATGAACGTCAGTGCTGGGAACGATAAGAGGAACAACTATTGTGTTGCAAAAAGAGTATAAAAAAAAAAAAAAAAAAAGGTTTACAGAGAAGGAGACGAGGTCCCATGGTCACTGAGCTTGACATGGTAAACATAAGCAAAATGAAGTATCAAGGGGATGATAAGGGAACTATGCTTGTATCTGATGTTCTAAAGCGAGAACCTGGTGAAGGAACTTCAAGGAACAGCTCTGTGCAAAGCCAAATGTTGGCTGAGCTGCGTGAAATTAAGAACATCATGTCGCTGCTTCTTGAACACTTCCTCAGTAAGGACAAGGAACGGAAGGAAGACTCTGAGTCTTGAGTGGACACCTTTTTCTTATCCAGCCCGTCTTACCCTCTTCTCTTGGCTTTCTAATATGTTGTCTCGTTTAAGTGTTTGCATGTTGATCTTTTTGTGTTTGCTTGTCAAGTTGTCTTTGATGTTTTGTAATCAATTCCCTGCATTATTTATAAACTTGTCTTTTGTTGGTAACTGTTGCTATGCATTGTTGTTCCACTGGTTATTTTTGGTCTTTTGATGATGCCAAAAGGGGAAGGTGTGGAAATTGTGCGATAACTCAGTTAAGAGAGGTAATAGTTAACTGTTCCTAATTCTTTGAGAATTTCTGGACGGTGCCAGTGCTGAGGGGGAACGATGATGCAACTTGGAGGTATGAATTATAACTATTCATTTGATATAAAATTTTGCTTATACATTTAAACTGAGATACATGTTGATACATATTGCTTTGCTTATTACTTTGTTTTGATCGAACAATTTTTGAATGGGTTTGTCATCACCAAAAAGGGGGAAATTGTTGGAACCTTGACGTTCCCTCTGGTTTTGATGATGATAAACACCATTAAGTTTTATGGTTTTGTGTTGTTCCTATGAGTTTCAAGTGTCATGAAATGATAAAGGAACAATAGAAAACAGAGAAGAAGAGAAAACAGAGGAGCACAAAGGAACAAGGTGAAAACCAGGAACAATTCCTACACAAGCAAATTGGAAATCTGAAAGCACGTGGTTCCTTTACAAGGAAAGTTCTATACAAGAAAACAACATCTGTGGAACAGTGCGAGAACGCAGAGATGCCAACTGTTCCCAGATAGACTCTGTTATACAAGGAAACGAGATTTTGAGTCTTACTTGGATATGAAGAATGAAGCGTGCATATATTTCATATAAGGAAACTTTTATACATGGAAACATCATATAAGGAACAACGCAGAACACATGAAGTGCCAGCTGTTCCCAGGTGAAGACAATTATATATCGAAACCATATTTGAAGATCTACTCGGAGAGAGAAGAGCTAGATAGCATGTCTTAGGAAAGTGTACTTATGGAAACTATGTGTTCATGATCTGAATTGTTTAGTTGGAAAGAAAATCTTTCACCGTTACCTTATATAGCGGGATAGCTAACTATTTGGTAATTTGGTAAGAGATCTTTTCTACCACTATATATAGATGAGTTTACCTTGGGGAAAGGTATCTCAGCTATCCCATTGAAGACTACAAGGAGCTTATTGCAAAGTTGAGATCGGAGATCCAAGGCAAGGTACGGGTATGTACTTGATTGCTTAGGGTTTTCTTTATGTTCTTGTGTTGTTATGAGTTGATTGCACTCAAAGTCTTGTAGCCTAGGGTATAGCTGGAGATAAGACTTGTGAGATTGTACAACTTGATTAATAATACAAGTACACGTTTGGGAACTGTGTTGTTACTTTGAATCTTTACTTATTTCCGCTGTCCAGGGAACAGTCTCATAGTTCCCTGTTTAACACACTAACGATTCAACACACTCCAATTCAAAAAATACATATGAGTGCATGCGAGTTCAACTAAAGTGCATGTGAATTCAACTAAGAGTGCATGCGAGTTATATATGCACAAAAACATTAAATTCAAATGCACAATAATTCTCATGCACATTTAAGCCAACAACTTACACTCCAATCCAAAAAAATACATGCACAAAATGTTGAATTTGCATGTACAGAAGTGTTGCATTCGCTTACACTTTTCAAGTCATCGGCTTGCACTTTTAGGTCTTTGGCTTGCACTTTGTCAGTAATGTTCAAAAAACAAAGGCATGCACAAAAGGACCTCCGTGTTGCACTTTTTTTAAATCTAACGACTAGGATTCTTTCTTATTTTATATTATATGGCCCTTTCACACATGAATCACACTCTTATAAAAATACATATATCATATATGTGATGTAGTCACATGTTAACATTACCTTCTGGATATATGTGTTGTACGTACAAGGTGAAAGATGGCCAACGTGTTTGACTATTGACAAGATTTTGATTATCATAAAATGCTTAGCATTGGTTCAACTAAAGAAATCTAAGCACATTCTTAACCATGCATCAAGAATGTGGTCGGACTTCTTTAGATGGACTATTTCTAAATATCTATTAGGAAAAGGCTCGTACTATATGCCTGACAAAATTTTGCTATACGCACGACATTCTGTACGCCATAAATTGGCGTACGCAATGTCGTGGCGTACAGCATATTTTATGATTTTTTTGTGGGTTTCTGATTTTTTTTTAATTTATGTACTATTTTCATGTATGTTGTATTTTAGCGTACGCTAAAATATAGTGTATAGGAAAATAGCCGTTCGAAATGGCTTGTACGCCATGGTCTGGCGTACGCTAAACCAAGGCGTATAGAAGTAGTCGTTATTCCAACAGCTATTCCAACGGCTAATTTGTGCCTATAAATACATGTTGGAGTAGTGGACGATCCAAAACAACAAATCTTACAAAATCTTACAAAAAATGGCATATAATAAAAACACATATTGGAGTAGTGGAGAAGAGGATGAAGATTATGACGATCAAGATTTCAACGATGAAGATTTCGACGATGGCAATTTCGAGGTTAGTATTTATGGAATGATTAAGATTGAAATTAGTTATAATTAATATAGCTTAAGTACGTAGAGGCCTATATTTATTATGTTAAAAGATAGATTAGTATTTAGCTGTAGTGGACAAGATGCTGACGGTGTTGCGGTAGATGCCTATATTTATTATGTTAAAAGATAGATTAGTATTTAGTTGTAGTGGACAAGATGATGACGATTTAGCAGTAGAGGCCTATATTTGTTTTGATATATGTTAAAAGATTAGTATTTAATAGTAGTGGAGAAGTTGATAATTGTTGTGAATTTGATATATGTTAAAAGTCCTATGTTTAGTGAGATAAGTTATCAATTTGTTTTTCTTTAGTTTAGTTTTGTATTACAATTATAGTTTTATTTTATAGTTAATATTGGTTAGCTACAAACATATAAATTTCACAAATTGCAATTGCAATCCATATATTATAATCCATATATTGTAACATTATTGTTTAGTTATGTATTACAATTACAGTTTAGTTATGTATTACAATTGCAATCCATATATTGTAACATTATTGATTATGTAAACATGTATAGGGGAAAGATTATGGAGATGAATTTCGTAACAATATGAAGTGGGATAGCCGAGAGGAATTGATTGAGTGGGTTAGGAATAGGGGCAAAGATTTGATGATGGTTTTAGTCATTTATAAGTCAAATGTCAGAAGTGTTAGTTTGACATGCGAGCATTTTGGTGAATATAGATCGGGGAGAAAGAAAGGTAGTGACTCAGAAGAGGAAGTTGAGGTAATTCGTAAAACAAAGTCGAAGAAGTCCGGATGCACATTTGAGTTGTGTGGTGTTAGATTGAAGAAGAAGCCAGGGGAAGTGACTCATAAATGGATCATAAATGTGATAGATGGATGCCACAACCATAAGCTTCCGACTAGCTTTCTTGGGCATGCATACATGGGCATAATGACCCCGGATGAGGAGCGCATTGCCAAAACTTTGGGCGAAGCGTTCGTGACGCCTAGGACTATTGTTGGGAAGTTGAGGAACTTCTTTCCCGGAAATGTTACATCCATGAAACAAGTTTCCAACTTTCTGCAGAAGGTGCATTATGAAGATCGTGGGGAATTGACGGTTACGCAATGGACTCTGAACTTTTTGAAACAAAATAGTTACCGGGTATTTCCTCTTACAAAGTTGTCTACGAAAGAGACTGATATCCTATTTTTTGCTTACCCGAACTCGCTCCACCTATTGAAGATGTTCTCGTACGTGGTAATTATTGATGCCACATACAAGACAAATAGGTACGTGGTGGATTTGTGTTACATTTTCAACACAATATAATAGTAGTGATTTATATCATCGATTTGAATTATATCTTATATTCTATGACTTCTTACATTCATTTGTTTTCTTACATTCATCCACAGGTATAACATGTCATTGGTGGAGATTGTCGGTTTCACTTGCACGCACAAGACCTTCAACATTGCGTATGCATTTACATGGAAAGAAGAAGTTGTGCATTACAAGTTCATAATGGAGAAACTTTTGCGCTTGTTTAAAGATGCGGGTGTTATGCCGACCGCCATCATGACTGATCGAGAGAAGGCCCTCATTAATGCAATTCAGATAGTTTTCAAAGATGAAGTAAAACACCTTTTGTGTTGGGTGCATATTAAGCACAACATAGAAGCATATGCTTCCCCAATATTGAAGGATAAAAAACAAGTGAAAAGGTTTTGCGGCCAATGTTGGGCACTTTGGTGTTCAACCACAGAGGAAATCTATGAAGAGAGGCTTGTGCAATTGAGGACATCGTGGAAGAGTGGCCTCGTTCGATACATTGAGAAGACGTGGACTAATCCTCACAAGGAAAGCATAGTGAGAGCGTGGACTGATCATCATCTTCACTTCTTCACGAGGACTACAAACAGGTAACCTTGTACAATGTTCAGTAGTTTGCTTGTTCATGGCTCAATGTGGGAGTAACGCAATGCTTTTCATGTGTTTTGATAGGGTTGAGGGTATGCATCACGTGTTGAAGAAAATTCTGAATTCTAGCTTTGGTGGTTTTAATAGAATGGTAGTGAGGATACACCATGCGATCGAGGGTCAAATTAGGCAGGTGCGTGCGACCATGGAGATGTCACAGACCAAAACACCAACGATGTTTGATGGTGTGCCACCAGAAATAAGAGTGTTATTTTCAAGGCTATTCTTCAAAGTGTCGGATAGGTGCTTGGGAATGTTATTTGATCTGTATAAGCAGATAGAGGGGGAGGATTTCCCTGATGATTATGATGATGATTGGATGAGAGACTGCTTCGGCCTACCATGTGTCCACAGAATCGCAAATGCCATCATTAATAAGACGTCGATCATGTCGAGTGAGATACACCGCTTCTGGAAGCAATTGCAATGGGATAGGGTTTACACGCAAGAAGATCCAGTTGAGGACACAACACAGATGTCTGTTCAAGAGTTGAGATGGAAGCAAATGGATGAAATATGGCACGCTAAAACATTGAGCAAGGACCAAATAGACCAAATCACCGACTTGTTCTGGGACACGCAGCACCCGCATGAAACTTTGATGCAGGAGCCCACGAGAATCATTTCAAAAGGAAGGCCAAAGGGTTCGACAAAGTACGACACCAAGAGGGAGCCGAGCTTGTTTGAGCATCGGAGGGCTGAGTTAGATGAGATTGAGAAGAACAAGGCCAGTGGAAGCCAAGGTAGAGGTCGGGGTCGTGGCAAGAAGGGACCAAGTGGAGCTTCGCCGGGCATTGGGACCCAAGGGAGCCAATCCGAAGGGACAGGATCACAACAGCTCCCTAAACAACCCGTGATTTATATGGGGGTGAACTTTGGGGTTAAGAATGTGGATTACTTTTGGTTTCCGTACATTAACGGGGCCAGAGATGTATGTCCAGACGAGGATTGTGGATATCGGACACTGGATGTATTGTTGGGATCAGAAGAGACTGCATACCCTATGGTTCGAATGCAGATGGCGGGCGAGTTGTTTGACAACAGAGATGTGTACATGCCCATCTTGCCCGTACTATACCCGGGGATCACTTACGAGGACCTTATATTTTGGGTCAACTATGTCATCAGTCCTTGCAGCGAGGAGTACTGGCTCGACATGCCGATGATTGGTTTAGTGTTTGCTACGCTATACCAAGTTGCTCTTGTCCTATTATCCTAGGATGGCCCGTGCTTGTGCTTACCAATGAGGGCCTCTTACGAAAGCCTCGGCCCTCCAACACAGATATTGACGATGGCCCTCATAGGAAACTGAAACCACTTTGTACCGGTATAGTTATTGTTTTTAAATAGCTAGTAATATTTGTGCTTACCCTAAAAGACAAAGCTCGATCATATTTTGTGTTTTCTATGTAGGTGTCGCTGAAGGATGGTTGTCCACTACCTCCCCCTCCGTACGCTTGGCGTCGATTCAAACACCCAAGTGTCGATGGTTGGGACTCTCAATTTCAGTCGAGCATTCAACAATTTCGGGATTATCGCATTAGATATAACCGTCCTCCAGATCCTCCGGTATAGTTTAAGATGTAGATTAGTTTAAGATGTAGATTTATTTTAAGAGCATATCAACTTCACATTTGGATCTGATTTACTTGTGTAATCTCAATTTGAAAATCCTGATAATATATCTATTTTCTTAACATACATAAAATCCAAAACAAATTACAACAGCGATACAAACATTACATTAATTTATTTACGCCCTTGTATCTCTCTTAATTTATGTTCATACAACGATTTGCCCCTCGCTAAATTCCCTTGTTCCTTAAGGCACATCAACCTTGTGTGAAGGGGAATCAACTTAACAAGTTCTTCATTTTCCTTAACAAGTTCTTCATTTTTGTTACCAAGCTCTTCATTTCGGTTAGCAAGTTGTTGTTTTTCGCTCCACAGTTGTGCTATAACCCTTTGTGTCCTCTCATCGTAGGGTGGATCAAGCCACTTCTTGAAGTCACACCCCCCTTCCATAGTCGGATATCCCCAATACCTCATTCTATAGTTGAACGGCATATGCCACTCACGGATAATTGCAGATCTCTTACAATTGCATAGCCAACCAGCGTTTGTTGACGATGAAGATGAAGATGCCATTATGCGATGTAGTGCTTGATTTTCCTATCAATATCATAAATCCATTACTAAATGTTTCATAAACATAAAACTCAAATAAGATCTAAGTTGAGAGGATAATCTTACCGAATAATGGTGATGAACAACAGAGCTTCAGTTGCAATGGTGATAACTCAGTAACCCTAGGGGTAACAATATTTATACAAGTGAAGAGTTGTGCATAACAACTAGCACACAGTTGTAAAACACTCAGATTGTGCATAATAGCTATGACAGAGCTGTATTACACTGATGCTACAATCATTCCCATTGGGCCCAAATAGGCCCAATGAGAATGATTGTAGAAGAAACGTGTGAAAAACTGAAAAAATGAGAAATTTGGCCCAAATAGGCCCAATTTCAAGGATTGTAGTAGAAACGGGTGAAAAAACTGAAAAATGATAAATTGGACCCAAATAGGCCCAATGGGAATGATTGTAGAAGAAACAGGTAAAAAAACTGAAAAATGAGAAATTTGGCCCAAATAGGCCCAATAGGAAGGATTGTAGTAGAAACGGATAAAAAAACTGAAAAATGAGAAATTGGGTCCAAATAGGCCCAATGGGAATGATTGTAGAAGAAACGGGTAAAAAAACTGAAAAATAAGAAATTGGGCCCAAATAGGCCCAATAGGAAGGATTGTAGAAGAAACGGGTGAAAAACTGAAAAAAGAGAAATTAGGCCCAATAGGAAGGATTGTAGTAGAAACGGGTGAAAAAACTGAAAAATGAGAAATTGGGCCCAAATAGGCCCAATGAGAATGATTGTAGAAGAACCGGGTGAAAAAACTGAAAATGAGAAATTGGGCCCAAAAAGGCCCAATAGAAAAGATTATATTTCATGTAGTTATACTTATATACTATAGTATTTCGTTATATTTCATGTAGTTATACTTATATACTATAGTATTTCATTATATTTCATGTAGTTATACTTATATACTATAGTATCTCGTTATATTTCATGTAGTTATACTTATATATTATAGTATTTCGTTATATTTCATGTAGTTATACTTATATACTATAGTATTTCGTTATATTTCATGTAGTTATACTTATATACTATAGTATCTCGTTATATTTCATGTAGTTATACTTATATACTATAGTATCTCGTTATATTTCATGTAGTTATACTTATATACTATAGTATCTCGTTATATTTCATGTAGTTATACTTATGTACTATAGTATTTCGTTATATTTCATGTAGTTATACTTATATACTATAGTATTTCGTTATATTTCATGTAGTTATACTTATATACTATACTATAGTATATATTTCATGTAATTATACTTATATACTATAGTATTTCGTTATATTTCATGTAGTTATACTTATATACTATAGTATAGTATATATTTCATGTAGTTATACTTATATACTATAGTATCTCGTTATATTTCATGTAGTTATACTTATATACTATAGTATCTCGTTATATTTCATGTAGTTATACTTATATACTATAGTATGTCGTTATATTTCATGTAGTTATACTTATATACTATAGTATCTCGTTATATTCCATGTAGTTATACTTATATACTATAGTATCTCGTTATATTTCATGTAGTTATATTTATATACTATAGTATTTCGTTATATTTCATGTAGTTATACTTATATACTATAGTATAGTATATATTTCATGTAGTTACTTATATACTATAGTATCTCGTTATATTTCATGTAGTTATACTTATATACTATAGTATAGTATATATTTCATATAATTATACTTATATACTATAGTATTTCGTTATATTTCATGTAGTTATACTTATATACTATAGTATAGTATATATTTCATATAGTTATACTTATATATTATAGTATCTCGTTATATTTCATGTAGTTATACTTATATACTATAGTATCTCGTTATATTTCATGTAGTTATACTTATATACTATAGTATCTCGTTATATTTCATGTAGTTATACTTATATACTATAGTATCTCGTTATATTTCATGTAGTTATACTTATATACTATAGTATCTCGTTATATTTCATGTAGTTATATTTATATACTATAGTATCTCGTTAGTTTTCATGTAGTTATACTTATATATTATATATAATAACATGCAATTTAACCAAAACAACCAAAATATAAATACATGATCCAAAACACAACTGTTTAATCGACATAAATACATGATACTACAATCTAATCATCTTCGGGGACTCTACCGCTGCCCTCTCCTCTCTCATGCTGTGAATCAATAAATCTCTGGGAAGCACGCGGTAAGGGATCAGCCATGGGCGCCTCGTGACCTATTAAATCCTGAATCCATGAAACAACCGTAGCGGTAACATCTGCTGGAAGCCCGTCCCTCCCTTCCAAAAAACGCCGCATCCGACCGGCGAGAATCTGGAGGACAGCGTGACCTCGGAAAGTAGGAAAGTACGGCTCCCGTATCTCGAGGCACTCAATAATGCCTCGGTACAAAGAAGGAGCGTACTGAGGGGTCGTAAAGTCTAACGGACCCCACGGTGTCCAGGCAACCTAAAGTAGTAAATTCAAAACGTATATTTATAATTTTAATTTCCTAAATTTAAAACGTATAATCATAATTTTTATTTCCTACACGAAACGCAATAAAGCAGTAAAGTATTACCTCATCAAATCTCACGGCGTCTAAAATGCGGCGAATAGCAATCAGCCGCTCCGGATTCCGTCCCTGAGGAGCCTCCCTCCCGTCTCTCCGAGCAGCCCTCGTATCCGCCATGACCTCCAGGTCAAGGACAGCGTGACCTCGGAAAGTAGGAAAGTACGCCCAAATCCAGGCCTACATATATATAAAAACACGTTAGCATATTATATCATATATTACAAAAATAAATTAAATTAATAATTACCCTCAGAAGAAGTGTACAGCCTGCAATGCCCTTCGCCCTGGCCCTTGACGCCTCACCCAAATTCCGATACAGGACATCCAATACGCCGACTCCCCAGGCATAACAACCGGTGCGGTCGTGGTCAACGACTAGCGTCATGTACTTGTACTTGACAGCGTTCGTCGACTTGTCCGAGAAAACGGTACAGCCGAGGAGCATCATCAAGTACATGGACGCTATGCGTCGGTCATCCCTCTCTGCACTGGATAGCTGCTCACGGGACCTCAGCAAGAGGGACTCCATCGGGATACCGCCACCACCGAACCACTGGGACACCAACTCCAGGTTCGCCCCGGTAATGGCGCAAACGTGCTCTCTGACGACTTGGTCCGCCAAATCAGTGGTGATGCTCAAGCCGTCGATCGGGATCTCCAGGATGCGCGTGACATCGTGGAGCGTGATAGTGATCTCGCCCCACGGGAAATGGAACGAGCTCGTCTCCGGATGCCAGCGCTCGACGAACGCAGAAATAAGCACGTCGTCAATCCTCCTGAAGTCCACCTCCCTCATAGAGGTGATACGGCTCCGCTGCGCAAAATTCCACCAGGTGTCCGAAGCCGCTGTAATGTGCTCGTTCATCTCCCAATGCCATGGCTTCCTGGTATACGTCTTCAGAACCTTCCTCATCTGAAAAAGAAATAACAAAATTAGTATTATACTTATAAATATAAATTTATATATAACATTTTCATATTTTTATTTACAAAACTTAAACTAAATCAAAGATGTACCGTATCATCAACGCGCGCAACCGGTGGTGGGGGATCCGGACGTGTCAACGCCAAAGTCATGTCCCATAGGACCCTGGCGACGTGGGTCGTATACATACCGAGGAGGTGAGGAACGAGGGGCCCTCCTGGCATCCAAGGCTCTGCGGGGCCCGCCTGCTCGTGAATCGGATCCGCCTGCTCCGGAACCGGATCCGCCTGCTCCGGCTCCGCAGCAGCCTGCTGCGGAGCCGTCTCCCCCTGCTGCGGAGCCGGATCCGCCTGCTGGGGAGACTCGTCCATCCCCAAGTCCGTTGTGGGTCCATCATAATAGTCGCGCTGGAAGGCCGCGTCGGCAACGACAACTGCCTCTTCCTCCAGATCCATGGACGAGGTCGATGAGGAAGACGAAGACAATGGCGGGTCGTCTGACCTGGTCACGCCCACCCGCACTCCCGTCACGACGTCCTGTGTTGCGTCTAGGACGGGAAGCAGATCCACTGAAGCGGCCACCAAAGCGGCCCGACGAGCCGATGCTGTGACCGGATTCCTCCGCGCCAGCTGACGGGACCCACGTCGGGGCCGTCTCACAGACAACATCGAGGCTTGCAAAGCCTTTTCATAACATATTAATCAAAATTTTAAATTCATAAACAACTACAACATTATAATATAAATTACATATTTCAATACCTATATTATATGTCAATTTCAAATATAGACCTAATTTATCATCTTAATTTGCTAATATAATTCTTTAAATTCAATCTCAATTTAATAAAAATATAAATTCCTTAATTTCTAAATTTTAATTTCATATCCTAAATTTCAGTTTCATATACTAAATTCAATGTGAAAGAGTATACACCTTTGTTTTTCTAAATTCAAATTAAATTATTATAACAGAAATCCAAAATTCAATACCTAAATTCAAATTCAATTTTTATAACATAAATATAAATTTCTAAAATTAATTACAGATCAAATATTTCTGATCAACAATTTCTATATTAATTTTTATAAACAAATCTAAAATATAAATATTAAGTTTAAACAAATCTATAATTAATTACAGATCAACAATTTTTAAATGTAATACCTATTTCTAAATTCAATACTTATTTCATTCTAAATTTTCATAAATTCTGAATAAATTTCTAAAATATAAATATTAATTTTTAGAAACAAATCTATAATTAATTACAGATAAATAATTTCTAAATACAATACATATTTCTAAATTCAATACCTATTTCATTCTAAATTTTCATAAATTCAAATAATTTTCTATTCCGTTCATACCTCTCGACTACCCCAGGTAGAAGTCTGATCGGGTGTCGCAGGAACGTCTCCGCGTCCGCGTCCACCTCCTCGTCTGCCCCGCGCTCGGATAAATCGGGTCCGAACAGTACATTGTCCTGCATCGCCATCCAGACTGCTACCGGCCACATCTCCGCCGCCGGCCACATCTCCGTCGTCGGCCACCTCCTCGCCGCCGCCGCTGCCACCTGGAACAGGAGCACCACCGCCGGCCACCTCTGCAGCAACAGGAGCACCGCCGTCAGCCGCCCAGCTCTCCACGCCGCTTGGAACGATCTCGTCGCCTCCTCTTCCGCCAATCGCGCCGCCAGGAGCCTCGCCGGAGGGATCACCACCATTGTTCGCCATCGTCGGAGAGAAATGGAGGAGGAGGAGAAGAAGAAGAAGGAGAGAAATGGAGGAGGAGAAGGAAGAAGGAGTGAAATCGGAGGGATTTCGAAGAAAAAAACGCCGTCGGGAATCGTACGCCAGGAAACGCCGCAGAAGAAGAAGAGAAAGAAGAAGAAGAGGCCGCCACGCTCGACCTCTTAACCTAGCCTGTACGCCAGGATATGGCGTACGCCATATCCTGACGTACAAGGTTGGGTCGACCCTTATGACCTGTACGCCAGGATATGGCGTACGTCATATCCTGGCGTACAAGGTTGGGTCGACCCTTATGACCTGTACGCCAGGATATGGCGTACGCCATATCCTGGCGTACAGTTTTGGGCCGGCCTAACTTTTTCATTTTTTATTAAAAAAACAAATACGAATACGTATTTATTTGTACGCCAGAATACGACGTACAAAAAATACGTATTCGTATTTTTTTGGCTCTTTTTAACTCCTTTTTTAATGTGTGCGCCACGACATTGCGTACGCCAGATTATGGCGTACAGAATGTCGTGCGCATAGAAAAAAAGGAGGCGCATATAGCAGCCTCGTAGGAAAATCCTTGTCAATATATAGTTGAAAATATGTCGCCTTGAATCCTATACAATTGCATAGGAAAAGATTAAGGGTTCGTTTGGATACAAAAAAAAGCATTAATTTGTATTATCTTGCATTAAATTGACAATTTAATGCAATTTAATGTAAGATAATGCAATTTAATGCATTCTACGAGAGAATTCAAACAGACCCTAAATCAAACAATTTTTACATACCAAAATATTATCATCAAAATACATTGCTTCACAAATTACATGCTTAAACCAATAGACAAACTGAAGATTGATTAATTTTTAGATCTGTCATCTTTCCAGCATAAGATATCATTCAAAACAAAATCATATTAACGTTTGGATTCCCACAAGAATGCATTAAATTACATTATCTTATATTAAAATTTTAATTTAATATAATTTAATGTAATTTAATGCATTTTAGCGGGAAATTTAAACAGACCCTAAGGGTGTGTTTGGATTCCGATCTTAATGCATTAAATTATATTATCTTGCATTAAATCGATAATTTAATGCAATTTAATGCATTCTACGAGGGAATCCAAACAAACCCTAAGACATTAAATTATAGTACGTACTACGTACAATGTCTAACTTAATTAAACAACTAACCCATAAATAATTCAAGCAACTAGGACACGAAGCCCGTGCTCCGTACGGGCCATTTGTATAATTTTTGAACATAAAGCTGAAAAATTCTCTTTTCCGAAAGGATGTGTTTCAGCTTTCAAGGTGTGATATGAGAAACAGAAGCATGAACAACTCCTCTTCATCAACAAACCACCCCTAGAAGGCAGAAAAGCAAAAGACAACAGTTTCTAACCATGAACTTTGTCACCTATCTAAAGATTTTAACATAATAATTGATCATCGACCTTGGTTCCTAATACTTCAAATATTATCTAAATCACCACTTAAGCTTTCTCATCACAAACATATACACATAGTATTGGATAGTAAATAAATCACCACTGAAGCTTTCAGTGTTTGAAAGGGTATGCTTATCCACCTCAATATTAGCATTGTCTTTGGATGTTTCTGGTTCAACCACAGATATGTTTACTGGTTCAGATTCAGAATTATTGTTTGATGGTACGGTAAGATGCTCCTCATTTGCTGAGTTAGCAACTTCAGAAGTAACAGTGCCTCTTCTTGATCCATCTGGCTTGGACTCAAACTGCGGTTTTAGATCATATGTCAGCATCGCTCTCGTCTTTGCATTCTGCAGAAGAAGAACCATATGCTGAGAAATAGAATTGCTCATGTACCACTTGATAGGAAGTGCAAGCTATGGAACAAACACCGAAATAGAAGGACATACAAATTGAGCATTTGTTAGGATTCATGATTCAGTATTCTGATTCTTACAGAAAGTATGAACCTAAAACTTGTGCACTGAACTTTTAAAAGATATTGCAACATGAAAGAACCTAGAAATTATGAAGTAGCCCATTATTCCCCACTAAAACTAATAGATAACATCCATGCAACATAGTACTTCTAAAACATATAATACACAGTGCCACATCTATAGCTCGAGATACCGTGATCACCATCCTACTATACCATCAAATTATTATTTTATACAATAATCTTCCAAGCAGTGTCAAGAATTTATACCCGTATATAGGAGCAAGGTGGTAATAACTCATAGAATGTATTCATCAATAACCAAACAAAGGAGTTCATTGAAGGTATTGATCTTCACATACCAATATTATCAGTCTTATAAAATCACGACATTGCTTCAACTTTCTCTCCATCGATGTTAGCCAGTGGTCACAAATCATACTAATGAAAAGCTAAAACAATACTTGGAAGCTGTTTTCCCTTTTCAAAAGGGAGTAAAGGTAAAAAAACCCAATAAACCAACTCACTTGAGGAGAAGAGAGAAGTTCAGCATCGTGTTTAGTGAGTCTAGGATGAACCAGCACGAAATATATCTTCCAAAAGCAACCCTTACTCATATACCCAGGGCAAAGTTCAATCCTCAGAGCAGACAATGTAAGAGCAAGGCGTTCAACAACCAAGGCATGCTCTTGCTGGGCATCAGACATATCAAAGTCTGAAGAAGATGAAAGCAACTACTTTATAAGATGTCTACAATACTCCAAATAACAAAGAAAATGAGGTCAAACACTCAAGTCAGATCAGGAAAACGGTGAATCAGCTGACTGGTATTTGTGTCAGAATAAAATACCATCAATGAAAATTATGTATTTGATCTGGGAGAACACTGTTGACAATCATTGAGTTTTAACGATCTAGTAATCAACCAAAAAGATCTAGCCTTCCAATTCAACTATATATGACACTGTCATACTTCAGAAACAGTAGAATGAATGAGCTATAGATAGTCATTATAGACAAATATCCAACATAACTATCAAATTCAGTTCATATCAAGAATTAAGATTTCAAATAACAATAATAATGAATAGCTATCGGTATTCAATTCAGCGAATAATTTAGTAAAAATTTTACCTTCCTCCTCTTCATCCGGTAATGGAAAATCGAGCCAGGTTACAGGATGCATCGCAATATTCCTAGCGAAAGCCACAACCTCTTCAGTCACACCGACTACACCTCGATGAGCAAAGTCCTCAAGCGATTCCTTTTCACTGAGCAAAACAATACCAGTTTTTTGTTGTAAGCGACCATGATTTTCTCATATTCCTTCTTCCTTTTCTCTGCCTTCTCAACAAAGAGGACTCTATCCTAATTATTTTCATAATCAGAGCGTGAGTTTCCCCATCATATCATAATAGCACAATTAGATAAAGTTGATTCTCTTTGAATTTTAAAGCAGCAAAAGTAATTATGGGGATATATACTCACAGCTACAGACATGGATTTCCATTTCTCACCAGCAGCTTTACCAACCTGTACAGATGATTCATAAAAATTACAACACAAATACAAAACCGTCAAAGGCAGGAGAAGAAAATAATCATATGCACGAAAAGTTGACCAAAATTTTAAGACAGATCCAAAGTGGAATTTAAAAAATTGAAACAGCACATACAGCAGCAACAGATTTGTTGTTTGGCTGCTTCTCCTTGAACGTCTTCCTGAATTTCTCCCTGTTGAAAACAGAGACCAGGAGCACAAATCAGCATCAAAACCTCCAAAATTCTCGGAAACACAACAAAAAAACAGATCTGCAACAGAAAAGGTAGGACGAAGACAAAACCGACGTACATGAAAACGAAAAAGGCACTGGGAGGCCTCTTCGGCTTCTTCGGGTCCTTCAGACGACGTAGGCATTGTGGTTTGCGAAACAGAAGCAATTCGTGCTAAGGAGTCAGAAAGCGAAGTCCGATGTTCGATTTCCGATTCCAATTGCTGAAGCCTGAGGCGAAGCATCGAGATCTCTCGTCAAAGAGATTCTCGCTCGGAAAGCCAGCGCGTCTCTTCGCGGAGCCATCGCTGCTCTTCTCGAATCCACCTTTGCTCCTCCCGGAGCCACCGAGAATCTTCGCTTTCGCCGGAATTCGACCGGAAAAGGGAGCAGTTGCTAGGCCAAGGAAGTTAGATGAAGAAGTCGGCGGAGGTGTTGCGCGGGAGAAGGTGCAAGGCTTTGGAACACGAATATGGCGGTGGAGGAAAGATACAAATATGGCGGTAGTTGAAATCGAAAGAACGAATCTAAGCCGCAAGAGAGTGAGGAGAATAGGTTAAGTATACCTCAGGGATCGAACATCGGAATCCGGAGCTACGCCACCGATTTCAACGGTGGAAGGAGGATTTGAAAGAGGAGAACCTTCATCTTCGGTGACAGAGATAGACGGGAAGGAAGAAGATGAAGAAGAACAAACGAAGGAGCGAGCGGTGAGCTTCGTGGAGGGAAGAGCTACATTCTCCTCCTTGCTCCGGATTCGCCAGATAACGCAAACCCTAGAAGAGGATGGAGCTTTAGGGCATGTGATGAGCCCTGTATTTTTTTGCCCCTGTAATCGCATAAGGTTTAAAAAATATTGGAAGTAAAGACAATGGAGAAGAAAGGTCAGGCGTTGCAATCTGTGTGGGAGAAGAAAGGGTAGCAAAGCAAATAAATGTGTAGTATATGGACCTCTGATATAAGTGTGATAATTTTGTTGAGCCTAAAATACTAATCCGAATAGCTCATTGAAGTGAGTAGAACATTGAAGTACTTAAAAGAGAGCATTAAAGTGTCAATAAATTGTTTGAAAAAGCTAAGTTTATAATATATATTAGGATATATTAGGATATTAGGATTTGAAGTAAGTATACATGCTCAAATTCCTTTATATGGATCAAACAATTGATAGGAGGAAAACTCAGTCGATTAAACTGAGGATCAGATTTCAATTTTTATCTATACTACTATAAAAATTGGACTTCCCTTATCTACAGTAATAAATTTGTCTTATTCAAATTTCAACAAGGTTTTGTTCACTGCAGTCTGTCATCACATATTTTCATTTATTTATCTACAGCGATTTTCCCCTTTATTGAATCCAATATTGCTATATTATTGTTGGTTGGGCTGCAGCTACTTCAGTAGGCCCAACTTCCACAGCATGTCAAGGCAGCCCCATTTGTTTGGCCTTCAATTGAGTTAGATCAATCGCATCTTCCTCCCACAGACAAATTGCACCTGCTTCCTCTCATCAACCCTCTTCCTTCGACGCTCCTCCAACGCCGGCGCACCATCTGCCCATGGCTGGACTCCATTAATCGATTAGACCACCGACGATCCACCTCTGTTCCCAATTCTTCCACGAGGCGACGTTGTTGCTGCTCCCAAGTGCACCGCTCGGACTGAATTTCTGGCATCTACTTCGCACATGATTTCGAACAAGAAACGGAGACATTTCTGTCCAAATGGCTCCATATGATCACGAAGGGCAGTCAGCAGGGGCGTCAAAGAGGCCACGACTCTTCCCGGCGTCGCGGGATGAGGCGCCGCTTCCGGGGGCGGTAAAGTCGACTTCGGATTTTAGTCAGCTCATCCATGCCTTCCCGCAGCACAGCCTGGACGCGAGGGGCGAGGTGGTTCATGGTGGCAGATGTACTCTAGGTTCCAGTCGCGGCGGTCATCAGGGTTCACACCTTCGAAGATGCACCGGATGCCCCAAGGGATGATGGAAGCACAGGTTCTTCATTAATTTGTCCTATTCTTTGTTCATTTTCAATACATCTTTTTTTCCCTGGTCAAACAAATGCTGCAGATATTCAGTTCAAATGGCCCTTGGATCTGATTTTTTGTCCTTCTTGGAATGTAAAGTATGTGTATCTTTTACTTTTTGACTGCATTTTTCTTTTTCTGCATTCTGTATCTTTCACACAACAAATACTTATCCTAAGAGATAGATTTCCCACCTGTTAACACAGTAGCAACTTCAAATTTAATCCTCGTCTCTGTAATAGCACCGCTTCAGTTAAATGCTTCCCTCTGTTGCAGGCATCTCCTCCACGTGTTATCCATACATGTAATACCCTTATTAATAAGACACCACTTGCTCACATTTTTAACTTTATCAAGGTTATCCCTTCCACTTTTAGTTTTTATATGATCATAAATACTTGATATATATAAAACTCTACACTTGTATTTATTCACTTGTATTCATCTACTTTCACTGTGTTCCGTCTCTCTATTCAGTTGTAATTCATAAGTCCATATTTTAGATATTACTGTAGTGTTTAGTGGACTGAGTTCTGCTGATATTCATACCTTCTGTTGCTGTGTTCTGACTGATGTCAATTTCTTCTTATTGTTGGAGATTCAATTGCAAATTTGTTGTTTTCATTTTACATGTCTTTCTGGTTTTAACACAATTTCTCTGTTTCATTTATACATCGCCACAATTTAGCACATCTCTGCGGCACAATCACTTCATAATCTCTGCCTTCTTCATCTTTATTGACACGAGCTTCTGAAGTTCTGACATAAGGCATCATTCGGTTGCCTCCTTTACCTATGTATCTCTGCAATTTACTGTTATAACATAGTTTCAGTTTCATGTGAATTTTGGACTGTGCGAATTATGTGCCGATAACTATATTTACCCACACAAAGGAAAACCATTATCAATTTGTATCATGATCGTATAACCAATTTGGAAAACTTGCAGCAGCAGAGGATTATAAGAGAGCTTTGGATCTGTAAAAACTGAATCAAATTAGCCTAAGATGCATAGGCAATGTTCCATTTACTTGTTTTTTATGGTTATGGTATAAGAGAGCTTCAGATCAAATTGAATCAAATTAGCAGAGGATTATAAAAGAGCTTTGGATCAATAAAAATTAAAAAGTGAGGTCTGATGCTAAACTTGCTAAGAAATTCCTTTACGGTTATTGTTGATACATATTGATTTCTAACATATAATCCTACTTTGTTTTATGGCTTGGCTATGATTAACGTAGTTATTGAAACTCATGTGCTTGTATTTAGGATTTCGATCTTTATGAAATCTTAAATGTGTATAACGTTCTTGTAGGGATATACTTGCTAGGTATCTTCTAATCACTTGCTCTACATGGCACTTGGTTCACCACTATCACATGTTCTAACTTTATTTTTATGGGTAGCTCTTCTTTTGCACTAACCAAGCGAAGCCTTAATGTTGATGTTGGACACATTACCCTGCTACTCTTACTTGAACATTCATGAAGTGCTTACTCTTAATTTCAAACTAGAGATAATTTTATAGTGCATAATACTATGAATCATTTCTTATTTTGCTGATTTCTTATTTGCTATCACCATGGAAAACCAATTGTGTTGTTCCTAAACAGTGGTTTTTAGACATAGTTCGCTTCTCTTTCTTGGATTTTATAACCGGAGTAATTCTGTTGTAGATTTGGAATTCTTGGAATAATATATTTTCCATTGTACTATTCTGGTCATTACTTCATGAGTTTAATGTGTCAAGTAACCAATTTTATCCATGAAGTCCCAATGTGATAGTCATATAACTCATTAAACATCCCTGTGAGTAGAGCTTTTTAAGCACTTGAAACGTGGGTTGGGTAGTATGAATAGATTATTGGGTTGTGTCATAGGAATCGTCCACCTATCTTCTAACTCAGTTGTAATTATAGCTATCCAATTGTAATTAAGCTTTTGTAACTTGTCTAAGCAAATATTTATGATGTGAAACTGATCTTTGTTGTTTCTGATTTCAGATTCCAGATTTACACACCAGGAGCTTCCAGCATGCAAACCTGTCTTAACACCAAGATAGGTGATTGATGATGTTGCTCTTCATAAATCTATATTTTGATGTGAATTTGTCCTCTGAAACTAAATATTATTTTGATCATCTGCAGGTGAATAGGTGATCAGTGTATTCATGGTTGTCAGCATTGTATTTATTCCTATTGGTGTTGCTTCTCTCCTTGCTTCTCGGGATGTATGTGTCCACACAATAAGTTAAGACACAACCTAACCTTATTATCAGGTAAGAAAAATTTCTTCTCACTTCCACTTAGCCCTCTACATGAGATTAGTCTAGACACGTTCGAAATAAAAGTCTAAAACATTGACGTGAGTCCACTGTAATCGTAATTAATGCTACAATATCTACCAAGTACAGCAATTATTCAATTATGAGAACTTACGACAAGTGTCTTGTTGCAAGGTTTCTTTCCAGGAGTTTATATACACTTGACTGGATCATCTTTTGCAGAATCTGGTAGGGACGCGTCATCATTGCGATCAACAATTTCAATGACCTGATTGAAATGATGGAATTTCAATACATGCTGCATGTCTAGAGTGATACATAGATGATTAAGTCAGGGAGTAGGAAATTCACAGTCGCAGTAATCTCTATTTACTTGGAAGTGATGATGATGTCTTAAAGCTTGGAGAGATGAGCATAGATAAATGAGTAAACATGTTTTGGTTTTGATTTTTGAACAAGATGCAATATACATATGTTTGTGTATATTTATATATTGAAGGATGAAAGATTATGAGACAAAAGAAAGGTGATTAGAAAGGAGATTGTATGAAAAGAAGAATTCGACGAAACAGAAATGACTTAAAAGTATGAACCACCATACTTCCTCTTTGGGTTTGCACAAGGAACCTTAAGCACTAATATTTAATAAACACCATTTCATTTGGATAATCTTTCATCTTAATTTTAATGCAGGTTTCTTCCAGAAACAGATCCAGAAACTGTGTGTAAAATCAGACATGCAATTGATACTGAAACTGAAGTCACTATACAGCTCATAAATTATATAAAGAGTGGTAACACTCTTTCCATCAATATTGCATTCTACACATGAAGTGTTTGCTCTGTTTTCCCTGGGGGAAGAGGGTGAGGGTGTTTTTTTTATTCTGCTTGTTTGGAGGGGGGGAGGTGGAGAGTGATGTGACTGATAACAGTTCAACTCCTGCTAGAAAGGGTAACCAACAAACTTCATGCCATGGGTGCTGAGTGCATTGGCTTTGGCCTTTTATCCATAGAAAATAGAATAAAGACGAAAGTTATTGTGTTACCAGTTACCACCAGTATTTACTTTTCTACTTTCTTTTCTCCTTTGACCAAGGCCGTCCTGGTGAGTGCATTGTAATCCATAGAACCATATATTGATTTGTATAGTTCTTTCATATTAAATAATTGTGGTAGTTGTTTGAACTTCAAAAGTTTTGAATTTCAATCACAAGATAATTTCCTTCTTTCCCCCACTTTATGATTTAAGCTATTACCAACTTTCCATATTAATAGGAAAGAATTTCTGGAATGTGTTTCATTTGCAACCCATGCGTGATCATAAGGTATATAGGTTGGAACTTCATTTTGTATCTTTTGAGCTCTGTGTATGGTTCGAAGTTCTATAAACTGTTTTGTACCTTTTAACCAACAGGGAGAAGTCCAGTATTTCATTGGGGTACAGTTAGATGGTAGTCAGCAGGTTAGGCCTCTTCAAAATGGTATTCCAGTGGAAGTTGCAACGCAGAAGGGGAAACTGGTATGATTTCTTCTATCTTCAAACTCATTAATCCCTTATTTCCTACGATATTGACATTTTACTGGTTTGAGTTTTGATGTCCATATATATCTTTCCTTTTGATTCAGGTGGTAAAGCACTTGAACCACTTGGAAATTTAGTCCTGTGTATTGTGTTGTTTATATTATATATTTCCGGTACTTGTTCAGGTGAAAGAAACTGCAGAAAACGTTGATGTAGCAGTAAGAGAATTTCCAGATGCCAATAAGGTCAGAACATAGAAATTGTAGTTTTTTTGGTACAAGAAGTTTGCATTTATTCACATGATTTGATATGCATATATCTTTCTTCTGACTAAGTGTGCTAATTTTCACAGAAACCAGAAGACTTGTGGGCCAAACACTCCAAGGTAGTGCAACCGAAGCCTCACAGAGGAGACAGCCTATCTTGGAAAGCAATTCAAAAGGTGCAGTCTATCACACAAGTGTTATGTTTGGTGCCTTAGTTCTCGACTTTACATTCTATCATATAGCATCACAACTTTTATGATTGTTGTCAATATAAGGATATTCTATCATTGACATATTATAGATAGAGGAGAAGAAATAGGCTTGAAGCATTTCAGGCCGGTAAAACCATTGGTATCTGGTGATACTGGCAGGTCTCTATCTCAGCCCCTCCTTTACTGATATACAACGAAAAGTAATTTATATTCTGTTCCATTTCGTTTTGTTGCATGCAATTTAAGTGTCCCAAAGTACCTCATAATCTTTTTTGCAGTGTGCATTTGGTTGAACTGTCTGACACAGGCGAGTACTTTGCCATGAAAGCAGTGGATAAGAATGTTATGCTGAATCGTAATAAGGTGCTTGAAAGTGAAAATGCTTTTGCTGCTCGCTGATGACCTGCTGATTTTTGCATTGTCAAACCCTAATTTTCAGTTTAGCATGCATCTTTAAGAAATGGAATACTTTAGTACTCTCATCGTCAATTTCTATATATAAGTAAATAAGTTTACGAGTACATTGATTACTTCCTTATCGGTACCATAGTGTAATTAAAGAAATACTACTTAGAAGAGTTGTATTAGCTTTTTTATTGTTGTTGCAGGCCATTTGCAAAGGAGCCATGAATGAAAAGCAGTTACCTATCCTTCACCTCCTAAACGAGTACCAAATTTCCAACTGCTATACAACGACATCTACAGGGCAAGTGCCAAATGAATAGCTTCTTCACTGCTGATCAAGCTGAAATTATATTTTACTGTAGCCAGATTAATGAATAGCTTCTTCACTGCTGATCAAGCTGAAATTGTACTTTACTGTAGCCAGATTTTAATGAGTACACTAAACTACCTTTATTCCCTTGTATTGTAAGATAGATTTTTTATGTCCACTTTCATATTCTGGTTTACACACTTCTCACTTATTTTGATGTCCACTATTAATGTTGTTAAATTGATGTGGATTGATAATTAGCATGTATTAATTAGTATTAATGTTGTGAATTTCTTGCATAGTTTCTTCCCAACAAAAATATTACATACGGCCCCGCGTGCGTACGCGGGCCACCCCTAGTTTGTTAAAAAAATAGACTTTACAATCCTAGTTATGCATTTAGTTAGTTACAAATCAAACACACAAAAACTTGGAATGCCCCTATAAAACTAATTAAAACCACAATATATACGGAAATTAAACAAGTACGTTCTAACCTTTCGTGAGCCGAGACTTATATATGCTCTACTAAATCACTCGATAGTCGATATATGCAACTCAACACAATTTTCTCTAGAAGCTCTTAATTCAATGTTGAACAGCTCTTGCAAAAGTCTAAATATTCCTCATTAGACGTCCTTAAATACACCCGTCCCCAATTTCGACGAACGAGTCGATTTCTACAAAACACTGCTTGCCTTTGCTTCATCACTATTGTGATGAATTTGTCGAAATTAATAGTTGCCCAGCAAAACTTTGGGATATAAATGTTTTGACTTCATCCATTTGTGTTGTCCCCAAAACAGTTGCTGCCCTTTTCTTATTTTTCATGATGCAGTAATTCAGATCCAATGGGATCACTTAGGTAGTATATTGAATGGTATATGATCAGGTTTTGATAAGAGTACACTAATCCTTTTAGAAAAGCTACTATGTGATGGAACCAAGATTATTTCTCCCTATCAAGAATATAATTTTTGTTCTCTTATCAAATCTTTTGTTTTCCTGATGGATAAAATGGTGTCTCAACTTGTGTTAAACCACAACATTGTTCCTGGTATAGAAATTTTGACCATACCCAAAAACCAGATTTTTTGTCTATTGCCAGTGAGATTGTTGTTGGTGCGAATTTGAGAGTTGTACTCCAAGTGCCTTTCTCTGTTTTCTCCCTAAAATCTGAGTTTTTGTCTTAGTGCAGATCACTGTATTGGCAGGCCTGATGATATTGCTAGTGGTTGCACTATCATCAGCACTTACTATTACACTTTTAATTTAACTATGAAATTATGGTCATGCACAACGTACTGGGTCTACTACTTCAAACCCTACGCTTATGTAGGGAAGTATGAGAATATGGTAATGCTTAAGTGGGTTATCACGAATAGCCCTGCACTTCTGATGCTTAAGTGGTTGTTGCTTCTTGAGCTATGCTTGAAGGGTTTAGTTAATGAACTGAACTACTGGAGAGGAAACAATTGTTACAAAAGGACTTGTTTCTATATACTCCTCTTAGGTGCCATCATACCTGTGCACTTCCCTTAAGAGATTTTATTCTGTTCATCTTTATGATTGTTTCACCAAGGCATCATGTAATTAAACTATGTCAGACCTCTAAACTCTGAACAGCAATGTCCAGCCCGTCAGTAGCTACTCTTAGCCATAACAACCTCTAAATATCAAATACACCTCTAAAGATATAGCTTCCTCGTCATTATGTACATGCTCTATGTTGACATACCATTTTACTTGCCTCCAAAACACATGATTGAATCTCTGATAGTTGGACTAGAGTACGCTTCTGAACATGATTTGCCAACTCATGGGAACATGGTATACCATACTAACCATAGCACTCCCTCCACCAATAGTCATATGTTATGACCCAGGGATAGGAATGGCTAGGCCGCCATTAGAGCACAGAGAGAGAAGAGAAAGGTTAGAAGAGAGTAAGGAAGAGAAGGTTAGGGAAGAGGAGTTTAGGGAGAGAGAAGAGATTAGGGATAGAAAGTGGTAATTGGAGAATATTTCTGGATACCCCACAATTACATCATCTATAGTATTTATACCCTATATTCTACATACATGACATTACTCCCCTCCTAAACAAGCTTTGTCCTCAAAGCTATTACAAAGAAAATGAGGTAAAGTATACCAATACATGACAATGAAAATTCACGACCATGCTGCAGGAAAAGGAAATGATGCCAACTCATATGTGCCATCTCATATGGAATCCCAAAAATCAGCAAGCACTAGCACATCCAGTAAGATGCCACCACTGTGTAATGTGAGCTATGCCCCACTCCAACAAATGCAGCAACTAGCTCAATTGGAGCAAAATTCCAGCAGCCGTGATCAACAAATTCAGCAACCATAAGCAGCACTCAATCTCCATATACCTCTAAATTCAACATCACTACGGATGAAGCAACCTACTGAAGCCCAAAAAATGCAACAATTATGGAGCACAATGCAGCAGCTTAAGGTGCACTAATGAGATGAGAGACCCAAGATATAATTGCTCTCAACACCTACGAGCAACACATCAAGGAAATAGCTTGGTGACTCCTCCCTGTATATCTACTTCCAAGGAAAAAAATCAGCACATTCCAAATTCAGCACATGGTACCCATGTACCCAAATTCAGCACATGGTACCCATGTACCCAAATTCAGCACAAAATCAGCAATTCAAAATTCAGCAAACAGTCCTCCGGGATCCCATTGCAACCTATGGTCAACAACTACAAGATCCATGGTAGCCTCGACTCCACTCGACATTAATATCGGTCCACCAACAAGCAAGGTAAAAGAACTTCTCGAGTATAAAACCCAATTCAATTCACCCCATATATGGAGCAATCCTGTTGCATAAGAGGAATCTAAATGTAACCTACCATGATCGAAGGCACCACCCGGATCAAAAACAAATATCATGTTGTCAACCACAATAACGCCAGTATCAACTGACATGTCACTTATCCTAGCAGGAACAATAGGCAAACTTAACCACGTGTTAATTGCCTCAGTTTTCCTCTTGGGCATTCTGACAAACATCTTGTGTGCACTGAAATTGCCCAAAATTTCAGTTGAAGCAATATTAACATCACCCCAACTAAATCCAATCGGTTCAACCGGATCAACAACCCATTCACCCATATTCTCAGATTCACAGTCCGAGACTTCTAGCAAAGGAAGGGAAGTTACCTTTAAAGGTTCAAAATCGTCCATTTCTTGCAGTTTTGTTGACCCATCCCCCATTGGCATTTTCTCGAGCAGGTTGTGTGCATCCAAAAACAACCCATCACCCACCTGGGCAACCTTGCTTGGGACGATTTCTTGGGTCGAATCCTCCATGGTGTTGTTCATTTCAGTATGCAGCACTCGTGAACCATTGACCCCGTGATCTTCCTTTCCAAGCTCGACACGGTTCAAGCGAACTCCGAGATTTGAGGGGGTCGGATTGAGTCTTGGATTGCTCGGATTTTCAGACTTGAATTCCTCAAAGAAGGAAGGTCGATTGAGTTACATAGTGTCGCCGTCGACCACCACCGGGTGTACAACAGGAGGTTCGAAAAGAAGGGAATCCGATTGACGTTCGTCGGTGCCCTCGACTCCACTAGAGTCTCCGCTAGAGTCTTCAACAATTGGTTCAAGATCTTCCAATTGAAGTCGTTGCTCTTCCAATTTTTGTTGGAATTCGTCGAAGCTCAGATTCGCAGAATTCCTCCATAGATTCAACATTGCTGCGTATTGTTGGGCCAAGATCTCCATTTTCTTGAGATTTTCGTCGAAGGTTTTCATTCGTGTTGATTCTTCCATAGCCGAGGAAGGTATGGCTCTGATACCAATTTGTTATGACCCAGGGATAGGAATGGCTAGGCCGCCATTAGAGCACAGAGAGAGAAGAGAAAGGTTAGAAGAGAAGGTTAGGGAAGAGGAGTTTAGGGAGAGAGAAGAGATTAGGGATAGAAAGTGGTAATTGGAGAATATTTCTGGATACCCCACAATTACATCATCTATAATATTTATACCCTATATTCTACATATATGACATCATATCACACACTAGGTCATACTTCCCATACTCAACCCTCTTATACAAACTCATCAACTTCACGAAGCACTCGTTATCGATGTTAACACATTAAAATATTTTAATGATTTAGGTACTAATTAATACACTTGTGACTAATTATAATAGTCTTCGTATTTAATCAATCCCGTGCACATGAACACTATGCTAGTAATATATAAACTAAAACAAAATTAAAAAATAACATATGTAGTGAAACGGGGATCTGTGACGGGGAAGTTTTTGATTCGCGTTCTGGGACGAGGATTGGGTCCGAAGTCGGGGACGGAGCCTGTCCCGAACCCGCCAAGATGTCATCCCTAGGTTTTCCCCATCCAAGGACAATGGGCGAGTTGACACAATGAGTATCATCGGACCAAACAAGAGCCCCGACTTCAAACCAAGAGGAGTCTTTCTTAGCCGAAATCCGGACTTGGAAAGTCTTTGTTTGACCCTCTCTCTGGAACTCCATTGTCGGAGGATCCACGATAAGCGTTGCCCCTTTGGGATTCCTAACTGACACATGGTAGGTTGAGGGCACCGCCTGCATGCCAACACTTGTTAGAGACCTCCTTACCACCACATTGAGCAGAGCGGAAGCGTCTTCGACCCAAACCACGATTGCCGGGTAGTTGAGGTCCCATGGTTTGCTCGGGGGGCTCGCGCTGCAGGTCACATTTTTCTTGGCTATTCTGCTGACTTCGGCATCGCTGTAATTGGAGGCGCAGAGGAAGCGGACGTAATCGGCAGGGGTCAAGTCAAAGACGAGTCCGGGATCGTGGGCCTTGTTGGGGTCCACCTGACCTGCCCCGGTGTCCCAGATGGTCGCCTGTTTGTGGGAAAACCCATCTAAGAGCGGGTTGTCATCCGAGTCCTGTAGGCGGGCAGTAGTCATCAGTGCCGACCGGATCATAGCCGGACTCCAGCTAGGGTGGGCCGCCTTTAGCAGGGCGGCTGTCCCGCTCACGTGAGGGCAGGACATGGACGTCCCGGACAGAATATTGAACCGCGTCCTCCTGTGGTCTTCCAGCAGTGGCGTCAACGACACGTTCGCGGCCCAAGCTGCCAAGATGTTGATCCCCGGAGCGATCAGGTCCGGCTTCAGGATGTAGCGAGACTCCGCATTGGGCCCCCTGGACGAGAAATCCGCCACCACCGGCGCAGGCTTGACGCCGATCTGTGTGCCCCTGAAAACGAGTTTGGCCGCAGCGGAGTGGTTGCCGTTGATGTAGGCGATGAGCTTCTGTGTGGTGGAGTAGGGTATGCTGACGCCCGGCGTGAGGTAAGGCTCCATATACAGGCCCTCCCCGTACTCCTCCGTGCTGGCCACCACCAGGCCGACGCCTCCCAGCTTCCGCACCTCCAACCCCTTCTTCACGCTGTTGATGTACCCGTCCCTCTTGCACACAACCAACTTCCCTCTCACCGCCTCCATCTCAAACTCATCGTTACAACTGGAATCGTTGTAAAACAGTGGGCGGAACTCGGAATCGGATGCTCCGGCGTACAGCGACTCGGCCTCAACGACCTCCCCATTGTCCAGGACTATGTCCGCGACGAACTTTCGGTCGATGGAGCTGGCGCCGATGGTGGTGAGCCAGGGAGCCATGTTTGTGACGGACTCGAGGGCAGGCCCCATGTTTCCCGCGGAGGCCGACACCAAGACCCCCCTCTCAACGGCGCTGAAGGCCCCCATAGCAATAGGGTCGTCGGAGAAACGCACAGGACTGCCATTCAAAGACAGGGAGAGGATGTCGACTCCGTCCTCGATGGCCTTGTCCATTCCGGCGAGTATGTCGGACCCAGTGCAACCGTACTCCCAGCACACACGGTACACCGCAATCCGAGCTTTGGGTGCAATCCCTCTCGCTTCACCCGCGGCGAGCCCGAAAAAGGAAGCATTGGGGACGGCTTTGCCTGCAGCGGTTGAAGCCGTGTGAGTGCCGTGGCCGTCGTCGTCCCTCGCGGTCGATGCGCGCCCGACAACACCTTCTCTCTGCAGGCTGTAACCCGAATCGAAGTACCTCACGCCCACCAGCTTCTTGTTGCACGAGATGTCCATCCCACCTTCGCACTCTCCCTTCCAATGAGCGGGCACCGGTGGCATCCCGTCGTCCCTGATATAAAGAATTAAGAGAAAGGATTGATAAACTTGCTTATTTATACAAAGAGATCTAACAGAATTAAAGATACTCTGCTAACAGCGCGCGTAAGAATTCTCACCACTAACAGCATAACGTAACTATAGTGGAAAGATAAGGAACAACTAACATAAATTATGAAATGCTAATTATCATTAATACCTGAAACTGTCACTTTCGGGCCATATACCCGTATCCATGATCCCGACCACTATATTGGATCCTTGGTCCGAATCCCTTAGTAGTTTGTTGGTCTGACGGACGCCAGTGTCGTAGTTTAGACCAAGAAATGGAGGCGATCTTGTGGTCTGGATTCTATAGACCGGGTCCGGGATTATTGCCAGGACGGCATGGTGTGATCGGAGCTGCAGCCTTTGTTTGTGGCTCAGCCTGGCGGAGAAGCCGTGGAAAGCGGTATTGTAGACGTATATGATGTTGGGGTGAGCGGTGGTGGCCGTGGTTATCCCACCTAGGATGCACTTGTACCATTCTTCCACTTTCAGGAATGCCTCTGGCTTCTTCTCATTCATCACACTCACTATGAAACTGTGAGGCGCCACTTTGGATCCACCATTTGAAACCACCGATAAAATTAATACTACACATAATAGTATTACTCTCACATGCATTTTTACTGATTTAACTATTGCCCGCTAGCTTTAGTTAACAAGGTTTTGAAGGCTAATTAAGCTTGAGATGTTGTTGGTGTACGTTGTAGAGACATTGGTTGTGCGCGCAAGATAGATCCAAGAGATCGAGACGAGGAGAGTGGGTCACTGGATCGATTCCCATTCGCTATTGCCGACCATCTACAATTTTAGTCAAACAAACACACTTAGTGAGTTATTAATTTAATGCATGATTCATGACTACCCCAAAAACGCACGAGTGCATTCTTCTTTATTACTATTTATATATAAAAAATTCAATTTTATAACTGTTGGCACCTCTTGTCCAATATTTATGATGGTATGATGACGATGTAGTGGTTTGACATTTAAATTTAAAATTATTTCAAAGTATAGTACAAATCACTTATTGAGAATTGTAATTGTTAGTTTTCTTTTCAATGAATATAATTGATTTATTTTCAAATGAAAATCTATTCATACCTTATCCATATTATATTTGGAATGAATTTTGCTTCCATAATGTCATGCATGTTTTAAGATTGCAATTTCTTTGGATGAACTCAATTAGACATGTCAAACGGGTCAAACATATCAAGTTCGGGTCTATTATTAGACTTTGTGTCAATTTCTTTCGGTTTACATATTTTAAAAAGCACCGTTTATATATTTTTATATCATTAATAATTTAATGTTATATAAAACTATATAAGTTTGAAATAAAGTTATAGGTGGTGCACTTTAGTTTAGAATTGTGTGACTTTTATACTTGGTTTCAATGGATATAAATATTCGGCATACATTTCCCCCCACTAAATACCAACACTAAATCAAGGTTGATCTCATTAACAAAAGTCTATATCGCATGGCTGCACTTTTCCCTTCAAAAATAAATAAATATCAAGCTAGAATAATTAAGGTATGAAAAAATTGTAACATAGTTGTTACATGCATGTGCAACATACTATAATTGTATAACTACACATCTCTCTATCAAATAGTACGTACAAAAATAAAATAAAATAAAACTAACAAAATATATATTAAAATAATAATACAGATCTTTAGTAATAGATAAAGATATATATGTATGTATGCATATAGAAGTACTATGTAAGAATATACTTACATTGTTGTTAGGGACAAATATATGTAGTTGTCAACTAACCATGGTGGCTAGCATGGCGGGTTAACTCCGAAGTGCCAATTCATGAAACAAAATTCTTGCGCTATTTTTTTGTTGACATAGCTTAATACATATTTTGGCTTAACTCATAATCAATAATATAGAAATATAAAAATGAATTAAATTATTGGAAACATATAATGATAGATGTTTATTTTAAATGAGGAATTGTTAACCTTTGTATGATCTTGTGATTTTTGTATTCAATATTTTTATTGAAGAAAAATGAAAAGTGCTTTGGGATTTTGTCTTAGGTTGTTTCAAGTTTAAGTATCGAACTATCGATAATTATACTTGATTTAATTTTGTTTATAATTTGATAGTAATTTTGGCGTACTAATGAGCATTTGATGTAATTCAAAATTGTAAATGGCTTGATAAGAGACGAATTTTTAGTGATCAAATTAACAGAACCATTCTAGTTTGATGGAATAAATTGGTTTTAATAGTTTGAGATTTAGATTGACTAATTCGATGGCAATAATTAAAATTTTATAGAAATTGTGTATTTTAAAATATCGAGAGCTTGAAAAGAACAGTTTACAAATAAGTTAATGAAAATCCTTGTAAGATCAAAGTAGTAAATTTTTGTTTATAAAATATTAAAATCAATAAAATTTGAACTCACAACCATTTATATCATAAATATTTTCAATAAAGTTTTAACCATTCAACCATGAAGTTGATCGTGATTTGCAATGTAGTGGAAAAAAATATATATATTATTTTTAGCAAAAACAATAAATAGCAAATTCCATTTTTAAATCAAGTTAATAAAAATGCTAGTAAGAGCAATGTATTAAGTTTTACTAATTTGATTTTTTTTTATTTCAAGGCCAAGTAAATGAGACATTCATTATCCATCAACTCTATTTTATATGTTTAGATAGATAATATAAGATGATAAAATAGGCTTCTCCTTATAACTTGTTTTACTTTTTTGAAATATTACTTAAAATTATGTATATAATTGTACGCATATTTAAGGGAGGAAATTAATAGGAACTAGCAAATTTTATAAATGTCCTAAATAGCAAAAAAACTGAAAATTTTTCTAAGGAGACTTGAACTTGTAACCTATGGATTTGTTAATAAGCACTATTACCACTAAGCTATGTTCTATTTCTTGTTTAACTCATTTCAATAATAATTATATAGGTATAATTGTAAACATAATTAATAGATGCAATTAATGGGGACAACCACCCAATCTTATATGTATATAAGATAAGATGTGTGGACTTCCTTACACATGTGAATGATATGAATAAGTGGACCATCATGAAATCCAGCCTCAAATCGATCACTAATACCAAGATAGATATATATATATTATTGATTACTAATTAAGGCAAATATGATTTTGTTGAAAACTCACTTGTTTCCCAAAATACTGTGGAGGTGGATGATGGTTTCCTGGCCTCTTCTTCAAAGGAAAACCTTCCTCTCTTGATATCCGGTCGGAGGAAAACCTTTCCCAAAATACTGTGGAGGTGGATGATGTTGAAAACTCACTGTCCACCGGAGCCGGCAACTCTTTCCACACCGTACCTTTGAAGCCCTAATATAATCAATCCAGTTTAATTAGTTAATTACATGAAATATAATGAATGGGAAATTAATCAAGAGAGAATATATATATATATATATATATATATATATATATATATATATATATATATATATATATATATATATATATATATATATATATATATATATATAAAAATACCAGTATTCTTGGGAAGGGTCGCCGGTGAGAAGGATCTTAAGCTCTAGAAAGCGCTTGATGGCGCGCGAGGATGAAGGTGAGCATGTGGACCTGTGCTAAAGCTTGAAGCCATTGATGCACCTGCAAGGCCGAATTTGAAGGCAACTGGTGGTGGCGGTGGCAAGGTGCAATACCGGCGTACTGAGTTCAAAAGTTGCAGTGACTAGTGATGGGTCGAGTGGGTTAATTCCCCAAATTTAAATATAAATATATAGAAATTTGTGCCATGCATGTGTACCAATAAAAAAAGTGGAACAGTGGTATGGGATAACTGCTCATGTAGATTGTAGAGACCAACATATATATACAGCCGGAACAACAGATTCCAGTTGATTCATGCTACATTGGTAAAGCAACGTCACTTTGCTCTTCTTGGGAATCAGCAATTGCTTTAGTTTCCATTTGTATTGGCACACTTTAGTTCTAGCTCCACTAAATTTGTTGCTTGGGATCAGCAATTGGTAATATATTAACTAGTCTAAACCCTCGTGTCATGCATGAGTTTACTTATATTTATGAAAGAAAATTTTACTATATGAATAAACGTCACATGAATATAAATTAAGGAAAAAGATATATACACACGAAAATTTTTCTAAATGCAAATCAAAATATGCGTTAAGCCTTAACGTACGGGTGGGGTGCGATATGTCTTAACGCACAAGGGACAGAATAGGCATTTTCGGAAAATTCGGGGGTACCACCTGTGCGTTAAGGCATAACGCACAGGTTGAAATGGGCCAAGGGAGACAGGCCCAAAATGACATTGTATCGGTGCGTTAAGCCTTAACGTATGGCACTGTAGCTGTGCGTTAAGGCTTAACGCACATACAAAAAAAAAAAAAAAAAAATTGCCCCATAATCATGTAGAGAATTTCAATACGAGTCCGTACATATAAAATTCGTCCAAACGGACATCGTTTGCCCATCCAAAAGCCCAAAAAACGGACATATAAAATTCTGGCTAATACGACGACCGGAGGTGGGTAATCGGCGGTAAGAGCTTGGGGCTTTGGAAGCTAACTTCCAAACGCAACTTTTGGTGGTAGCGGCGACTCCAACGGTGGACGGTGGTCGACGAATTTCTTCGATGAACAGACACGGCCGCGGAGCTAGGGTTCTTGAGCTTTTGGGATTAAATTGGATACCGAAAACTCATTGAAAGGTGCCCTATTTATAGGGGTTGGAAATGTCTCGGGGATAGCTTCGAAATCGTATAAAGTTTGACCTAAAACGATATCGAATTGGCCCAGATATCGATCAATTTCCATAAAGCTAAAAACCGAATTTTTCTTTCCATAAATACCCAAGTTTTGAAGTTGTGGAGAAATTGAATGAAAATAAAAAGTTCGGCTTAAATCTGTAATTACGTTAACGATCTAATGGACGGAGAGTGGGGTAGGGTGGTACGTGTTGGACGGAGATGGATATCGAATTGGCCCGGATCTAATGGACGGAGAGTGGGGTAAGTATACTAAATTTAATGAAACACTATAATATATAAGTCTAGGTATACTAGATTTAATTACATACTATAGTACATAAGCGTAATTATATGAAATATAATGAAATACTATAGTACATAAGTGTGACTATATGAAATATAATGAAATACTATAGTACATAAGTCTAAGTATACTAGATTTCATTAAATACTATAGTACATAAGTGTGACTATATGAAGGATAATGAAATACTATAGTATAAAAGTGTAACTATATGAAATATAATAAAATACTATAGTTTATAAGTCTAAGTATACTAGATTTCATGAAATACTATAATACATAAGTGTAACTATATGAAATATAATGAAATACTATAGTACATAAGCGTAACTATATGAAATACAATGAAATACTATAGTACATAAGTGTGACTATATGAAATATAATGAAATACTATAGTATATAAGTGTAACTATATGAAATATAATGAAATACTATAGTTTATAAGTCGAAGTATACTAGATTTCATGAAATACTATAGTACATAAGTGTAACTATATGAAATATAATGAAATACTATAGTATATAAGTGTAACTATATGAAATTTAATGAAACACTATAATATATAAGTCTAGGTATACTAGATTTAATGGAATACTATAGTACATAAGCGTAACTGTATGAAAAATAATGAAATACTATAGTACATAAGTGTAACTATATGAAATATAATGAAATACTATAGTACATAAGTGTGACTATATGAAATATAATGAAATACTATAGTATATAAGTGTAACTATATGAAATATAATGAAATACTATAGTACATATGTGTAACTATATGAAATTTAATGAAATACTATAGTACATAAGTGTAACTATATGAAATTTAATGAAATACTATAGTATATAAGTCTAAGTATACTAGATTTAATGAAACACTATAATATATAAGTCTAAGTATACTAGATTTAATGAAATACTATAGTACATAAGTGTAACTATATCAAATATAATGAAATACTATAGTACATAAGTGTAACTTTATGAAATTTAATGAAATATTATAGTACATAAGTGTAATTATATGAAATTTAATGAAATACTATAGTTTATAAGTCTAAGTATACTAGATTTCATGAAATACTATAGTACATAAGTGTAACTATATGAAATATAATGAAATACTATAGTACATAAGCGTAACTATACTAGATTTAATGGAATACTATAGTACATAAGCGTAACTATATGAAAAATAATGAAATACTATAGTACATAAGTGTAACTATATGAAATTTAATGAAATACTACAGTACATAAGTGTAACTATATGAAATATAATAAAATATTATAATATATAATGTAACTATATGAAATATAAAGAAATACTATAGTATATAAGTCTAAGTATACTAGACTTAATGAAATACTATAGTACATAAGTGTAACTATATGAAATATAATGAAATACTATAGTATATAAGTGTAACTATATGAAATTTAATGAAACACTATAATATATAAGTCTAAGTATACTAGATTTAATGAAATACTATAGTACATAAGTGTAACTATATCAAATGTAATGAAATACTATAGTATATAAGTGTAATTTTATGAAATTTAATGAAATATTATAGTACATAAGTGTAATTATATGAAATTTAATGAAATACTATAGTATATAAGTGTAACTATATGAAATATAATGAAATACTATAGTATATAAGTCTAAGTATACTAAATTTAATGAAACACTATAATATATAAGTCTAGGTATACTAGATTTAATGGAATACTATAGTACATAAGCGTAACTATATGAAAAATAATGAAATACTATAGTACATAAGTGTAACTATATGAAATTTAATGAAATACTATAGTACATAAGTGTAACTATATGAAATTTAATGAAATACAATAGTATATAAGTCTAAGTATATACTAGATTTAATGAAATACAATAGTTTGACCTAAAATTTATACAAAATTATAGTAGAAAAATGCAAAAAAAAAAACCAAAAAAATTCACTATAATGCGTTATATGCCGGGCACCAAATTATAAAAAAAATGTGTAGAAAGGCTTTGTTTTTTGGGCTTTTGGAGGGGCAAACGATGTCCGTTTTGGACGAATTTTATATGTACGGACTCGTATTGAAATTCTCTACATGATTATGGGGCAAATTTTTTTTTTTTTTTTTTTTTGTATGTGCGTTAAGCCTTAACGCACAGCTACAGTGTCACACGTTAAGGCTTAACGCACAGCTACAATGTCATTCTGGATATTTTTTCCACTTTTATTCCAATTTTGTCCCTTGTACGTTAAGCCTAAACGCACCAGCCTGTACGTTTAGCCTTAACGCACAAAACAGTTTGCATATAGACGGCATTTCGTTTGCATATAGACTGACCCTAAATTAATAACTACGTGATTATAAAAGATAAAATATACATAAAATGAGAATATATTGACATATAATTATATTATATTTTTTCCAAACATATAAATACTAATAAAAAGGAAGTGATTGAATTTATATATATAAACATTATAGGAAAAAAGTTCACTCTAAATATATGTAAAAATTACGATTATACATGTAACTTAACCAATTCTCAAGAACATTTTTTTGTATATTTAGAGTGAAATAGTATCCGAGATTAAAGTTATGAATCGAAATATACTATTTTTTCTTCAATTTAATAGGTTAGTATGATGTTATTTGTCAATCTTCCAACAATATGTTACTAATGATACGTGTAGATCTAAATTCTTTTTAAAACTTCTTAAGCATGTTGATAGATTATTACTTTTGTTAGCTTTTTTTTTATACCTTTTGTAATATTCAATTCAGGTTTTAGACATTGAGATGATATTATCTAAAATAAAATCATATTAATTTACTCATTATTTTATTATTATATATATGTTGGACACTTATATTTATTAGTAATTATTAATATACTAAATTAACTCAATTGGAGAATCAAATAAAACCCAATTGAATTATATTTCAAATAGTATATTGATATTTTCATACATATTTTTTATTCATCATCAATTATGTCAAGTTCATAAATAATTTATAATTAAATCTTGAAAATATGAACTCTATCAAGTGAAGATTTTATTGCTATCAAATTTACGTGGGTTTATTTTAAATTTCAAAATGTGAATGCATTATAAGTAAATAAAAAATCATTAAAAATATATGCTATCTAAAGGTTGTTACTAATAAAAAATCATTATGTTAACATTTATTGCTAAAATAAGTTAGTTTGATGAGATTTTGGTCAAGATTTGATAAGATTTTAAAATTTAAAGCTAATTTATTTGCAAATCTTATTAAGGTCTTTTTATTAATTTATATTTTGTTGATTATTTAATATAATTATAAATAAAAAGAAGAAAAATAAAGAAATAAAACCTTAACAACTCGGGTCTAAAAATACTCTGGTGGCTTAAGAAGAGTCGGCTTTAATATAGATATATTGATGATTGATGGTTAAATTTATTTACAATGTTATTTGTCACTTTAAAATTTGGTTGGTTTTAGAAGTAATTGTAATCTAGCATGCCTCCCCGTGTCTTGCACGGATATGGCCATATATTTTAAGAATGAAATTAAATTTATTTATAGTATGTAAAAAAAAAAAGAATTATATAAGAAAATTAACATGATGTATTTGAACGATAATTTCTTGATTAGAATAACTTATAAGGTGTAAGATATGATGAAAATTGAAGGTAGATGTGTGAATTTATATTAATAGAAGAAAATATAAATTAGGAATTTTATATAATTATTAAAAATAAAAATAAACTAAAATAAAACTGTATATTGTATTATTTATAATGGAGTTTATGGACAATCTATTCACCCTTTTTAAAACATGAACACTATATGATAATAATGTTTTCGGTAAGTGCATATTATATATATGTATGTTGGTGGATGAATCGTATAACGTTAACTATTTACGGATAATCTATCTATATACATATTTTTATAATGGAGTTTACGGACCATTAACGTACATATTATATTATGGACACTAATTAAGTATGATGCTTATGTTTTTGGTAAGTGTAGAATTATCATGTACAATGAGAAATATTTTTGAATGATAATTTAGGAAATTTGTATAAATAAAAAAAATGGTAAATGAAATAAGGGTGAATAGATAAATGTATATAATTATTATTTGATGACGTGACATATTTAGATGAGCGATTCGTAAAAGAGATAATTATGGTTTTAGTAGTAGTATATAGAATATAGATAGATAGATAGATATAATATAGATATAGATTAGTTCAAGCCTCTAGCATGTAAACAATGACAAAGCTTTCCAAGTCCGCTATCTCTCAATACACATATAACATTATCGATTTTTCTAATCTATGTCGTTAGGGCATAGGTTAAAATCTCAAATATAGAAACTTTTAATTATGTGTTAACTTTTTAAAATATTTTATTTTATTTTTACATGGGTTTACCTTTCCTTCTTTAGGGTTTATATTCTCTAATTAGAATTCTTAACTTATGTCCTAACAAACCGTAACATTATAACCATTAATCACTTTAGTTCAACGGTTTTTCTAGTGTGTGCTCATGGGCACATGCTAACAAGCTTAAATAGGAAATTTATCTTCAAAATATTCCCTAATAGAGAATTGATAAACCCTTAACAAACAAGATTAAACTAGTGGCTAACTAAATAATTGCCAAAAAAGGAGTTCTTAGAGTGTGTCAATGGACACACACTAGAAAAACCTTAGTTCAATACAGATTTACGAGAACTTTAGGGTGAACAACATGCTCTACTTTAGGTGAACAACATGCTCAGGTCACTTTAGTTCTCCACTACAATTCATTGGCATTGGTAAATAGCAATGTTTTTCTTAGTACGTAGATTGTGCTGATATAACATCTAATGATATTGCAAAAGTTCAATACAAATTTACGTTAATTACTTTATACGATGCATTGTAATACAGAGTAATTACCTACAAAACTCTCAACATTTAATTAATTAGGGTGGAACTTAGTATACCGGCTGGGAATTTTGAGACTTGGTAAACTCTATTACTCCATAGTTTAGAGGATAGAAGTGTTGAGAATGGGACATAAAACAAATTTTGACAAAACGAAGTTTCTTTTTTATTAACATGTTAATAAAAAAATAAAAATCTAATATAACTTACATGCTATTTTTTGACAAGACGGGCGTTTAATAATTTTTTATTTTTTTAATATAAAATTTATATTTATTTGTTTTTATTAACATGCTAATAGAAAAATAAAAGTCAAATTTTTTTACTATAAAACATATATTATTACTTAGTGATGAGTAGACTTGATATATATATTTGTAAATGTTATAATATAGATAAAATAGGTATATGCAATTAATTGGGAAAAAACAATAGGAAAGGGTTGTATACTTGTATCTATAGTCAACTGGGTCGGATGGGTCAGGTTCGGGTCAAATCAGGTTTAGGTCGAATGCATTAATAAAAAGTTTCTGATCGGGTAGGTCGGGTTCGGGTTCTGACCCGGCGGGTCGAGCATGTCTATTTTTTATGATTATTATTATGTTTTTATTTTTAATAAAATAATTATAATAATATAATTAATAGTATAAAATTATTTAATAAAGTATATCGAAATATTTACTATAATTAATGAAAGAAAATATACGAAATAACGGGGGAGCGCGAGCTCGGTTTTGCGTTCGGGTCAAGCCGGGTTTGGGTTCGTGTTCTTATTAATCTAGTGATATTCGGGTTGGGTCCCGACCCAGAAATTTTGGGTTGGGTTTTCAGGTCGGATCGATTCTTGACAAGTCTAGTTCTATACAATAAGGTTAAAGATAAAACAGAGTAATAGAAGAATAATTTTGTAGAATTAATCCTCTTTTATACAACGAGCCAACAAAAGTTATGAATATTGAAAATTTATAACCACTTATTATAAAATGTTATGAATATTTTTAGAGAAAAATTATATCTTATTCTTACACTTTTTATATATTTTTTCGTAGAATCTTATTTTTTAGGAGCATTAGATTTTTAATTGTATAATGTTGCTCACCCTAAAAAATACTATTTTCTGATTGTGTCTGATTCAATTCCTTTAAAATTAAAAGTTGTATATATGCAAGGCAACGAGACTCATGCATATAGTTTATAGTTTATATGCAGTATTACATGTTTAATAAATTTCTCCTATTCTTATTGATAACTGCTTTTCATATTTGATTTAGATTATTATAAAATCTATTACAACAATGGAAATACTATCATACTAAGTTTTATGGGAAAACAAGAAATTTACTTTATACCATAGTGTCAATTTTACAACCACAAAAATTACATTTAGTACATATATAATATATCACGATAATAATCTTAGTCTAAAAGTATTAGTAGTCTAATGAAATTTTATTGGATTCTTTTCTTGAAGAAAGCCCAATGATGGCAAATCATACGGATTATTATTTTATACTTCGTATTAGGTAAGATTCTATTATCCTAATCCTAAAATTTCAAAATGATTCAAGGATCATAGTGGTTATTGGTGCTTGTTTATTGTGTTTTGAGTTCTAATTAGTTTTGATGCTATTTTTTAAGTTTGAGTCTATAATCTAAAATTGTATTTCAATGCTAAGAGCATCATTAATGGGGGCTTAATTGAAGGGGCTTATTGAAATTTTTTTGCCAATAAGCCTCTTCAATAAGCTCCATTCATTTTTTTACTTTAGTGGGGAGCTTATTAGATGGGCTTATTGGAGTATATTAAATTACAATTATATCATTTTATTTATATCAATATATCAATATATCATTTATATTAAATATTTAACATACTCTTTATATTAAATTATTAAATTTTAAAAATTAATTTTTTTATTAAATATATTTATTTCAAGTATTTTGTATATTTAGTGTATATTTATATTTTAAACCACCATAAATAATATTAAAATGATTTGTTTTCAATTAATGATATACAAATTATAATAAAAAGATTCAAAAATATTTGAAACATAATCATAATGGATGTCTATGGATAGAGAAAAATGTAATTAGAATTATAGTAATTTTTATTTTTATTTTTAATGTAAGAAAATAAAAATAAAACATTTAAAAAAAAAAATTAACGGATGGCCAAAATTTTTTCCTGACCGTCCGATCAGCGCCATGTGTCGCGCACTGGGTGCACAAACGCAACCCAATAATCAAACGCCATGTGGCGCTGAGCTTTACAATAAGCCCCAAGTGAGGGGCTTATTTTTTGGCCAATTTTTAAGCCCCAAGTGGAGGGCTTATTGAGAGCTTTTCATTTTTTAATCAAAAGAATTCAATAAACCTCTCCAATAAGCCCCCATTAAAGATGCTCTAATGAATTAAAAAGGAGGAGACTTCTTAATGTAGAATTGTTTTTTTCATAATATATATAGTTTAGGAAAAATAACTCGAAATAATATCAACTATCACCTTTAAACAAAAAATAATATGAATTTTAAAAATTGTAAAAATATACCCGAGCTATGTCCATATTATCTCAAAATGGTATGGACTATTTTTCCAGTGAGATCTCCAATGAAAATATTGATGTGGAACCAAAAAGCATGAGTTGACAATTTTTTTTCATACATCAACCCATTTATATAATAAAAAAATAGAAAGAAAATCAAAATCAAAAGAATGAACTTCTCCAGCAATTTGCATCTACTAAAACACAAACCTAAAATTTCAGCAATCAGTTTACAACGATGACAGAGATTGACTTTCAGACCTTCCTCTTCGAGCGCCCATTTCGAGGGACTGTTTTTTTGGTTCATGCTTCAGTAAATATAATTGCTGAAGAAGTTCATTTTTATTTTTATTTTAATTATATAAATGAGCTAATGTGTAAAAAATTTTGCCGACTCATGTTCTCCGATGCCGCATCAGCATCTCTGTTGGAGATTTCAACTTGAAAAAAAATGGAACTTATCATTTTGAGTTAATATTAATATAGTTCAGTACGTTTTGTCATTTTTTACAATTTTTAAAATTCATATTAGTTTTAGTTCATAGGCGATAGTTGATATTATTTAAAATTATTTTTCCTATAATTTGTATATGAAATATATATACTTTTTAATTGAGCTATAAGTTTTTCCAAACATGCCTGATACATGTGAAATAAGTTTTTGTAAAAAATGTATAGGTTTGGTTGATCAATTATCCATACAAGTGTAAATGTACTTTTACGAAGTTTGATTTATAAATAATATATATATAATTTATACTTCTTATACTATCAAACATCATTTGAGTATAAAAAACTTGTAATAATAATAATAATTTATGTACATTCGAAATAGCATATTCATGTTGGAAATATCATGTGCAATAAAGAGGAAGAGTAGCCACTGAGAGTCAGTTGGAATAGTAGTTTGCACTAGATTTCTTTAAGCGTTCTATCCAGATGTCTCGAGTTTGATTCCTGCTGGAGGCGTGTATGGAGACACTGATGTTAGAAAAATACCCCGGTCTGGACGTATAGAGATTCTGTCCGATCGAACCAGGCGATCAAGACCAAAAAAAAGGAAAAGTAGCCATTTTCTTCCAGGAGAGTGGTGTTGACGTTGAAGAGTGTGCCTTGGACATCATTAGAGCTTGCAAACTCAGGATCCTACATAAGATCAAGCTGAGTGGGAGACGAGGTGCAGCCATGAGAAGAAGACTGCTTGTATGAGTTTAGTGTTTCCTCTCTTCTCTGTACTGATGTTGTTCTATTTCTTGTTTTTTGCTGTCTTGCCTTTTGACTAGTTTCTACATTGGTGTATGTTTCTCTTGCATTTGCTATTTGTTGTTTAGGTTTGTTTGATTGTTTTTCTACTTGCTTAGTAAGCAAGCGTGTATAAAAGACGTTAGGCCTTTTTCCTAACTCAATCAATAAAATTTACCCGTTGCCGCATCAGCATCTCTGTTGGAGATTTCAACTTGAAAAAAAATGGAACATATCATTTTGAGTTAATATTAATATAGTTCAGTACGTTTTGTCATTTTTTACAATTTTTAAAATTCATATTAGTTTTAGTTCATAGGCGATAGTTGATATTATTTAAAATTATTTTTTCTATAATTTGTATATGAAATATATATACTTTTTAATTGAGCTATAAGTTTTTCCAAGCATGCCTGATACATGTGAAATAAGTTTTTGTAAAAAATGTATAGGTTTGGTTGATCAATTATCCATACAAGTGTAAATGTACTTTTACGAAGTTTGATTTATAAATAATATATATATAATTTATACTTCTTATACTATCAAACATCATTTGAGTATAAAAAACTTGTAATAATAATAATAATTTATGTACATTCGAAATAGCATATTCATGTTGGAAATAGCATGTGCAATAAAGAGGAAGAGTAGCCACTGAGAGTCAGTTGGTATAGTAGTTTGCACTAGATTTCTTTAAGCGTTCTATCCAGATGTCTCGAGTTTGATTCCTGCTGGAGGCGTGTATGGAGACACTGATGTTAGAAAAATACCCCGGTCTGGACGTAGAGCGATTCTGTCCTATCGAACCAGGCGATCAAGACCAAAAAAAAGGAAGAGTAGCCATTTTCTAGGTGGAAAATGAAAATGGGGGGATGATTCACTTACCCTTAGAGCATCCACAACCCCCGGTTTTTTAATCCATTTTTTAACTTATTTTATTACTTATCTCAATTAAAAAATTCACTTTAATTTAGGTCTAGAAATTTGTGAAAAAACTAAAATAAATCTAACTCAGATCTATAATTGTGAACCATTGGATTAGAATATTAGATTTAATTAATGGTGGTGGAAGCTAGAAAAGAAAATGTCAGATTTTTAACGAGTTTCTTACTAAGAAACCTGTAGGCAGATTTTTTAGCTTTTGGTTACTGTTGCTAAAAAACTTAATTTATTTTAGTCTTAAAAACCTACCGTTGCATGTGCTCTTAGGCCTTAAGGTAACTTACCCTTGGTCCCACCTTATAAATATTTTAATTTTTAGGGTTATTGGTTTTGAAAAAGTGAATTAGCTAGTAGTAGGTTACTAGTGTAGCATCTACTTTTTAATTCAACTTTTAAGAAATAAAGTGGATAATAACTTGGGGTTTATTAAGTAATTGAACTAAGACAATTTTTTATTTAACCGATTCAGTAAATTAAGACAATTTAGTGTTGAATGGTTTATTTTACTTAAGTATTGTACAATTTTTCTAGATCTTACGGAATATAGTCTCTTTATTTACCTGATTCAGGGCTAGGCGCGAGGGATGGAGGCTCGAAGGGTCGAGCGAGGCCGTAGTTTACTGAATCAAGTAAATAAAGAGATTATATTCGGTAAGATCTAGAAAAATTGTACAATACTTAAGTAAAATAAACCATTCAACACTAAATTGTCTTAGTGCTCGTTTGGTTAAACACGGGAAGTACAATTTTTATGAAGTTAATTCCCATGAATTGTATTTCCATGGTATTGTATTTTCTAGGATTTTGAGAAATGTGTTTGGTTAAAATTTAATTTCCATCAATTAAATTACTACATTTTGTTTGGTTAAAAGTCAAAATTCATGGGAATTTATATAAAATTACTCTTATAACCCTTATACATTAAATTTAATAATTTGAGTCATGGGTAAATAAGAGATTTGTAATGAAAAAAGAAAAAAATATATTTGAAATAAAAAATGGAGGAAGTACAAATGATGAGGAATCATCCCCGCCATTAGTGCCAACCTTTGATGGACCGATTACTAGGTCAAGATTGAAGGAACTACGTCAAGAGCTGGAGACGTTTATGGCACATGATGTATCACATGACGAAGAGGACAAGTCCAAAGTCAAGGCGTTGACTTTATTGGTCAACGTTACATATGTTTAATCTTATTAATTTCTGTATTGGATATTTTTAGGATTATTATTTATTTATTTTCAGCTTTCTATTTTCGGATATTTCGGGATTAAGTGTAACCCGTTTTGGGAAGCTAGGGCCGGCCCTCCTAGGGTATTTAAGGCCTCCCTTGTCTTCTTCATTAGTTAGATTTCTCATATTGTTAAAACACAAAAACAGAGCTTGGGTTTTGCTTTGAAACTCGGCTCCCCGTGAGAGTCTCAATCGATTGTTCTTTCCTACTTAGTTGTTTTCGTCTTTGTCAAGTCCCTCTGGAGTTGGTGATTTCGTACTTCATAAGCAATCCTCTCCGTGCTCCAAGTTCGTCCGCGATTCTTGGTTGTGTGGCGTTGTAGAGATCGGGTTGGTAGATCGTTCGACAAGGTTCCTTGCTATCAAGCAAGCGGGTTTTCTCGTCGTTTCTATTGGTTCTATCTATTATCCTATCCATTAGTTTCACTTCCGCTATTGTTCTAATCTTGTGTTTTCTTTTGTTTTGAGATCCGTTGCCTAGATCCATCTTCTACACGGCTAATTCCCGTATCAATTGGTATCAAGAGCTTTGCGGCTTCGGATCGCCTTTGACGATTCCAGATTCATCATAAAAAATTGGATCTTCCTGTTTTCAATCGTCAATTGAATTTCTTTGTTTGAGTCACATTAGTGAATTGTTAGTCTGACTGATTGTTTGCTCTTGTTTGTCTTGGAAAGGAGTTCGTTGCGGTTGATTGTGACTACGAGGATCCACAAAAACATACCAAAACCATCCAAAAATCAACAAAAAATTTTGCCCCCCCCCCTTCCACCATTGTTGTTCGAACCCTAGCTTGGCGAGCAAGACACGACGGCGTCCAGGTTCGTGCGCGCCAGAGATCCGGTTGTTCAATTTTGGTAATCTTCAAGATACTTGCTTGATTTTCTAGAGATTTTATTTTATCTTTATAGTGTAATATCCCAGGAAAAACAAGTTGCCTAAAAGAAAATTATATCAAAAAAAAAAGCATTATCGAAATTCAAAAAAAAAAAAAAGAGGAAAAGGCATGTGGGATTTTTCAGAATTTTTTAGAATTTTTTTTCGAAATATATAAAAAAAATAAAAATTTAGGGTTCCGTTTCAGATTTTTTCGGACCTCTTTGTCGCCGCAACAGTACCCGGCCACAACCCGACCGGGTGAGCCTCAGTTAACCCAGCCCTCACGTACCTGCCACCGACCCGGCCCCAACCCGACCGGGTCCCACCCCGGGTTGCGCTCAGTCGCCACCACCCGGCCTACACCCGACCGGGTCCTGCCCGGGTTCCGCTCAGTCGAGCCCCACCCGGCCTGTCCCCACCCGACCCCAACCCGACCGGGTCCCACCCCGGGTTGCCCTCAGTCCACCCCACCCGACCCCAACCCGACCGGGTCCCACCCCGGGTTGCTCTCAGTCCACCCCACCCGACCCCAACCCGACCGGGTCCCACCCCGGGTTGCTCTCAGTCTACCCCACCCGACCCCAACCCGACCGGGTCCCACCCCGGGTTGCCCTCAGTCGAGCACTACCCTCTCTTGCCCGAACCCCTTCTCCCTTCCGTTCCCTCGGGTCACTCTCGGCTCCAATTGGCTTCGTTCCGAGTCGACAAAGGTACGTCTTTCTGACTTGCAATTCGCATTTCTTGAGTTCGAAACACATATATAGCCCCATCTTTAGTTGCATTTCATTCTTGTGACTATAGTTGTGTCGCTTTCCTTGTTGAGTCGTTCTCTAGTCTCGCTTTTGTTTGAGTCATTTTTCGTCGTACATCTACTTGTCTTGTCTACTACATCTCTGCTTGACCTTGATTTGCTGCGTATCTTGAGCACATAGAGAACTTGTCATTTACGAGCCTAACTTCGCAGGTTGTACAATCACCGAGTGCAAACACTTGAGAGTTTTTTTTTGGTTTTCCTAACCTTAACGTCTTTCTGTGTTCGTCTAAGTGGTGATCATGACAGGTTCCGGTGATGAACAAGTTACTGCAAATGGTTCCCATGTCGATATGCAGGCGATGCTACAACAGTTGGCTTCTACAGTCGCGCAGTTGTCTGCGAAGTTTGACTCATTGGAGACCCGCTCCAACCCACTCCCGGCTACGCAGGAACACATTGGTCCATCGCATAGCGCACCGCTTCCCGCCACCGAGCCCTTGGTCGACCAAGCCACGGCCTACCAAGCGGCGATGGACGAGCATCGCCAACCGAGAGCCACTGGCACCGATCGCATACGCCCGATTCGGCATCCCGCACCTCGTGATAGGTCTGAGTCCCCTCCTATGTCGATACGTTCTAGTTTATGGGGTGATGATGATATGCAGGACTATGAGCGCGAGGAGCGTAATGAGTGGCGTCCTTACCGCCCTCGGAATGACCGCGGACAGCCCCGCCGCCGTGAAGCCGAACAAGACGGCATTGGACGGATCAAAGTGAAGATCCCGGCTTTTGATGGAAAGTGTGATCCAGACGTCTACCTTGAATGGGAGACGAAGATTGAGCAGATTTGGGGTTGCCACAATTTCCCTGAACATAAAAAGGTACAACTCGCTGCTCTTGAATTTACTGGTTATGCTTTGGTTTGGTGGGATTCTGTTGTGAAGGCTCGAAGACAGGCCATGGACCCTCCGGTCAACACATGGAACCAGATGAGAGCTATGATGAGGGCCCGCTTCGTTCCCCACCACCACAATAGAGTTCTCCGCAACCGTTTGGAGACTATGCGGCAAGGCTCTTTAGGTGTTGAAGAGGTCTACAACAATATGCAGATAGCCATGGCACGCGGCAACGTCGTCGAAGATGAAGAGGCCACTATGTCCAGGTATCTACGTATCTTGCATCCTCATTTAGCTGACACTATAGAATTGTATCCCTATTCTACCATGACAGATTTGCTACACCAAGCAATTAAAGTGGAGAGACAATTCAAGTCCAGCTATACCCAACAACACCGCACGGTGCCACAACGCCAAAGCTGGCGTCCCGACCAGCAGCAGGGCCGCACTGGACACCAGAGATCCCGCTCAGCAACCGGTCCGCCTCGCGGCAATGAGCAGAATTCCCGTGGTGCGCACCCCTCTACCTCCACCACACCACAGCAGCCCACACGGCCCGCCCCTGCAGTTACACGAGGTAACCCTGCTGACCCTCCTCCTAGAGCTAGAGATATCACTTGCTTTAAATGTCAAGGAAAGGGTCATTACATGAAGGATTGTCCTAATACTCGTGTTTTGATGATTAATCATTTGGGTGAGTTAGAGTCTGAGTCTGACACTGAGCATGAAAATTTAGTTGCTAGCCATGATATGAATGAGCATGCCAATGATGATGATTTGGATTTTATTGAATATGAGCATGGTGATTCATTGATTGTTAGGAGGACTTTGCATGTTAATCAGGCTCCTTGTGATGATAATCAACGTGAGAATTTGTTTCATACAAGATGTCTTGTTAAAGGGAAAGTTTGCAACATGATTATTGATGGTGGTAGTTGTTGTAACATTGCTAGTGTTGAATTAGTTAATAAACTGTAACTCCCTATTTTTTATAGACATGTTATTCATGATGGACGTACTAACCAACACGCCTTTGAGTTTCGTGGTAGGAAAGTGGTGTTGAAACCGATGACGCCGCTTCAAGTGGCTGAGGCTTATGATAAGAAAAGAGAGGTCGAGCGTAAGGGTAAGTCCCCAGCCGAACCATCCACTGCCTCCACACGGACCGACCTCACCCTCGCCTCTACCCCTAGCCGAGTGCTCTTAGCATCCAGCAGAGACCACCTGGTAGATTACCTTCCCCCGGACGTCGCCCTCATGTCCCTTTGTCAGGCCTATACCCTGTTAGGTGACGAAGACCGAGCTACACTCCCAGCTGCTGTCCAGACCCTTTTAGCTGAGTTCCTTGATGTTTTCCCGGATGAGATACCCCCTGGCCTACCCCCTATTAGAGGCATTGAGCACCAAATAGACCTGATTCCCGGTGCTACCCTACCCAACCGGCCTGCCTATAGGATGAACCCTACTGAGACCCAGGAAATCCAGAACCAAGTCCAGGACCTTCTAGATAAAGGGTATGTTAGAGAGAGCCGATCCCAGTGTGCTGTGCCTGTCTTACTCGTCCCCAAAAAGGACAATACTTGGCGTATGTGTGTTGATTGCAGGGCTATTAATAACATCACGATCAAGTACAGGCACCCGATCCCCATGCTCGATGACATGTTGGATGAGCTCCATGGCGCCTCCACCTTCTCCAAGATCGATCTTCGCAGTGGATACCATCAAATCCGGATGAAGAAAGGAGACGAATGGAAGACAACATTCAAGACGAAGTTTGGTTTGTATGAGTGGCTTGTTATGCCTTTCGGTTTGACTAATGCCCCCTCTACTTTTATGCGTCTTATGAATCATGTCTTGAGATCTTTTATTGGTAGATTTGTTGTAGTTTACTTTGATGATATTTTGATCTACAACAACTCTTTGGAAGCACATGCAGAGCACCTCATGGAAGTTTTATCCACTCTCAGAGCTGTACAGTTGTATGGAAATCTGAAGAAGTGTGATTTTTGCACTGACAGAGTTATGTTTCTTGGTTTTGTAGTGAGTGTTCATGGACTGCAAGTGGATCAAGAGAAGGTGCAAGCCATCCGTGACTGGCCGACCCCGAAGAACCTAGGTGACGTGCGCAGTTTCCACGGCCTGGCTGGCTTCTACAGGAGGTTCGTTCGAGATTTTAGCACCATTGCAGCCCCGCTGACAGAGATCACAAAGAAGAATACTCCGTTCCGTTGGGGTGAAGCTCAAGAAAAGGCATTCCAGACTCTCAAGGATCGTTTGACACACGCGCCATTGCTGGTTCTGCCTGACTTCACTCGCCCCTTTGAAGTAGAGTGTGATGCCTCTGGCATTGGTATTGGAGGAGTCCTCATGCAGGAAGGTAAGCCTATTGCCTTCTTTTCTGAAAAATTGAAAGGTGCATGCTTGAATTATTCTACTTATGATAGGGAATTATATGCCTTGTTTAGAGTGCTGAAAACTTGGCAACACTATCTTTGGCCTAGAGAATTTGTGCTTAAAACTGATCATGAGTCCTTAAAGCATTTTAGGAGTCAAGATAAGTTGGATAGGAGGCATGGTAGGTGGATGGAATTCATAGAAACATTTCCCTATGTGATTAAGTATAAGAAAGGAAAAGATAATATTGTAGCTGATGCCCTTTCTAGGAGACATACACTCTTGACTACTTTGGATGCTCGGGTCCTTGGATTCGTTTATATTAAGGAGTTGTATGATATGGATGCTGATTTTGGAGTGATTTATAAGCATTGTGTGGAAAAGGGTTCATTTGATAAGTTTTTCTTGTTTGATGGATTCTTGTTTCGAGTTGATAAGGTGTGCATTCCTGTTTGTTCTCTACGGTTGTTACTTGTTGATGAGTCCCATAGAGGTGGATTGATGGGTCATTTTGGTAGAGATAAGACTTATAACATGTTGCATACTCATTTCTATTGGCCACACATGCTTAGGGATGTAGAGAATTTTATCAAACGTTGCGTTGAGTGCTTACAGGCTAAATCTAAGGCAAAACCGCATGGTCTTTATACTCCCTTGCCTATTCCTTGCTTTCCTTGGGTTGATATTAGTATGGATTTTATTGTTGGCTTGCCTAGGACTAAGAAGGGGAGAGATTCTATATTTGTGGTTGTTGATAGGTTCTCTAAGATGGCTCACTTTATTGCATGCCATAAAACTGATGATGCTAGGAATGTTGCTGATTTGTTCTTTAGAGAGATTGTTCGGTTACATGGTGTACCTCGTACTATTGTGAGTGATAGGGATGTCAAATTTCTGAGTTACTTTTGGAAGACTTTGTTGGGTAAACTTGGTACTAAGTTGTTGTTCTCTACTGCTAGTCACCCCCAGACAGATGGACAAACTGAGGTCACTAACCGTACATTGGGTACTATCCTTAGGGCTGTTATTAAATCTAATCTGAAAAGTTGGGAAGATGCCTTACCACATGTTGAGTTTGCTTATAATAGGACTATTCATTCTTCTACCAATATGTCCCCTTTTGAATGTGTGTATGGTTTGAATCCCCTAACCCTTTGGATCTTAAGCCGTTGCCTTTACCGGAACGAGCAGACTTTGATGCTGATAGACAGGTTGAGTTCATGAAGGAGCTGCACGAGCGGACTAAGGCTCGTTTGGAAGCTACTGCAGCAAAGAACGCAGCCCGAGCTAATCACGGCCGTCGTCAAGTGTTGTTCGAGCCCGGCGACTTGGTGTGGCTACACCTGCGCAAGGAGCGGTTCCCGGAGCAGAGGAAGTCGAAGCTGTCTCCCAGAGGTGATGGACCGTTCAAGGTGCTGAAGAGAGTAGGCGACAATGCCTATGTGTTGGAGCTGCCCGATGACTATGGCGTGAGCCCGATATTCAATGTCGGTGATCTTACCCCTTATGCAGCCGCTGATGTTGATGACTCGAGGACGAGTCCTTTTCAAGAAGGGGAGAATGATGAGGAATCATCCCCGCCATTAGTGCCAACATTTGATGGACCGATTACTAGGTCAAGATTGAAGGAACTACGTCAAGAGCTGGAGACGTTTATGGCACATGATGTATCACATGACGAAGAGGACAAGTCCAAAGTCAAGGCGTTGACTTTATTGGTCAACGTTACATATGTTTAATCTTATTAATTTCTGCATTGGATATTTTTAGGATTATTATTTATTTATTTTCAGCTTTCTATTTTCGGATATTTCGGGATTAAGTGTAACCCGTTTTGGGAAGCTAGGGCCGACCCTCCTAGGGTATTTAAGGCCTCCCTTGTCTTCTTCATTAGTTAGATTTCTCATATTGTTAAAACACAAAAACAGAGCTTGGGTTTTGCTTTGAAACTCGGCTCCCCGTAAGAGTCTCAATCGATTGTTCTTTCCTGCTTAGTTGTTTTCGTCTTTGTCAAGTCCCTCTGGAGTTGGTGATTTCGTACTTCATAAGCAATCCTCTCCGTGCTCCAAGTTCGTCCGTGATTCTTGGTTGTGTGGCGTTGTAGAGATCGGGTTGGTAGATCGTTCGACAAGGTTCCTTGCTATCAAGCAAGCGGGTTTTCTCGTCGTTTCTATTGGTTCTATCTATTATCCTATCCATTAGTTTCACTTCCGCTATTGTTCTAATCTTGTGTTTTCTTTTGTTTTGAGATCCGTTGCCTAGATCCATCTTCTACACGGCTAATTCCCGTATCAACAAATCCTGAGAATTTAACTTCCTGTGTTTTCCCAATATAAAAAACACAACCAAACATATATATTGAAACAAACTTCTTAGGATTTTCAAATTCATGGGTTTTTTTACTAGCAACCAAATTAACAAGCACTTAGTTTATTGAATCAAGTAAATAAAAAGTTGTCTTAGTTGAATTACTTAATAAACTCCAAGTTATTATCCACTTTATTTCTTGAAAGTTGAATTAAAAAGTAGATACTACACTAGTAACCTACTACTAGTTAATTCACTTTTTCAAAACCAATAACCCTAAAAGTTAAATAAAAATTACAATATTTATAAGGTGGGATCAAGGGTAAGTTACCTTTAGGGTAAGTGAATCATCCCCCTTATTTAGTTCGTTTAATTCAATGATATACAATTTGAAATAGCTAACTTTTGGGATGAATTAGCTTTGGTCTTTTTCTCCCCCTCCAATAAGATCAGCCGTGCATGTATATATCATAACATGCTGATTGAGCTTTTGCTTTTGCAGCTTCAGGTGATGGGTTGGAGCTTTTGCTTTTCAACGTAGAGAGGGCTTGAAAGTTGAAACATTCTATTTTAGTACTCTAAAGTTGGTTTGTCCATCAAAAAAAAAAAAAGTTGGTCTGTCCAAATGTTTTGTGTTGTTTATGTTCATCCCAGATAGTCTATTTTGGCAGTAGGTAATCGAGGAGGTTTCCGGTTTTTTAGAATAAGCTTTGTTCTTTATACTAATAAAATATATATGTCTCACACTTTTATATTTCTTTACTCATTTTTCTTCTAAGGCCCACCTATATTCAAACTTTTAATTTTATAATAAAAAAATTATCAAACTACTACTCTGTTTTGTCAGTGGAGTTAGGGCTTCTATTTATTTATTCTAATAATAATTTTATTAAATTTTTTATTATAATTGTTTATCTCTATTTTTCGGAAGAATTATATGCACTACTTTTTTTTTCTGGGTACACTACATATTGAAACGCAACAATCTTGCTTAAGCAAGATTTTTGCGTTTCATGGCAAAAATACCCAAAAAATGCGTTTTGGTACTGAGATGAAACGCAGGTATTTTGCTTAAGCAAAATACCCGCGTTTAAAAATAAATAAATTGTCTTCATATAAAGAAACGCAGGCATTAAGCAAAATGCATGCGTTTCAGCTTTTTTTAATAAAAAAAAAGAGCGAAAAGCAGGATTCTTGCTTAAGCAAGGATCCTGCGTTTCACTAAAAAAACAATTTCTCCAAAATTGCACTTTTTTTACATAATCATGTACAGAATTTCAATACGAGTCCGTACATATAAAATTCGTCCAAAACAAACATCGTTTGCCCCTTCAAAAGCCCCAAAAACGAAGTCTTTATACGCTTTTTTTTTTACAATTTGGTGCCCGGCATATAAGGCATTGTAGTGAAATTTTTTGGCATTTTTCTACTATAATTTTGTATAAGATTTTAATACGAGTATGTAACTATACGTTAGAACCATAATATATAATTATAATATATAACTATATAATATAACAATAGTATATAATTATACGATATAACAATAGCATATAGCTATACTATATAATAATACGATATAACAATAGTATATAACTATAGTATGAAACTCTACGATATAACCATAGTATATAACTATTTGTTAGAACCATAATATATAATTATAGTATATAATATAACCATAGAACGTTAGAACCATAATATATAATTATAGTATATAACTATACGATATAACCATGGTATATAACTATAGTATATAAATGAACGATATAGCAATAGTATATATATAACTATACAATATAGTCATAGTATATAGTTATATATTATGATTACATCTTATAGTTATATCCAATTTGGTTATATCTTATGGTTATATCCTATAGTTATATCGTATGGTTATATCCTTTAGTTATATACTATGGTTATATATTATAGTTATATACTATAGTTATATATTATAGTTATATCCTTTTGTTATATACTATGGTTATATCTTATAGTTATATACTATGGTTATATCTTATAAGTATATCCAATTTGGTTATATCATAGTATATAACTATACGATATAACCATGGTATATAACTATAGTATATAAATGAATGATATAGCAACAATATATATATAACTACACGATATAAGCATAGTATATAGTTATATATTATGATTACATCTTATAGTTATACCCAATTTGGTTATATCTTATGGTTATATCCTATAGTTATATATTGTGGTTATATCTTATAGTTATATCCACTTTGGTTATATCGTATCGTTATATCCTATAATTATATATATTAGTTATATCTTATAATTATATCCAATTTGATTATATCATATAATTATATATTATGATTATATCTTATAGTTATATCCAATTTGGTTATATCTTATAGTTATATCCTTTAGTTATATATTATGGTTATATCCTATAGTTATATACTATGGTTATATCTTATAGGTATATCCAATTTGGTTATAGCTATAGTATATAACTATACGATATAACCATGATATATAACTATAATATATAAATGAACGATATAGTAATAGTATATATATATATAACTATACCATATAACCATAGTACATAGTTATATATTATGATTATATCTTATGGTTATATCCTATAGTTATATACTGTGGTTATATCTTATAGTTATATCCAATTTGGTTATATCGTATCATTATATCCTATAATTATATACTATGGTTATATCCTATAGTTATATACTATGGTTATATCCTGTAGTTATATATACTATGGTTATATATTATAGTTATATCCTTTAGTTATATATTATGGTTATATCCTATAATTATATCATATGGTTATATCCTTTAGTTATATACTATGGTTATATCCTATAATTATATAATATGGTTATATCTTACAGTTATATTCAATTTGGTTATATTATATCGTTATATACCATAGTATAAAATTATAGGATATATCCATAAGATATAATCAAACTGGATATAACTATACAATATAACCATAATATATAACTATAGGATATAACCATAATATATAACTATATGATATAACCATAAGATATAACCAAATTGGATATAACTATAAGATATAACCATAGTATATAACTATAGGATATAACCTTCGTATATAACTAAAGGATATAACTATAATATATAAACATAGGATATAACTATAAGATATAACCATAGTATATAATTATAAGATATAACGATATGATATAACCAAATTGGATATAACTATAAGATATTACCATAGTATATAACTATAGGATATAATAACTAAATTGGATATACCTATAAGATATAACCATAGTATATAACAAAAGGATATAACTATAATATATAACTATAGTATATAACTATATTATATAACCATAGTATATAACTAAAGGATATAATCATATGATATAACTATAGGATATAACCATAAGATATAACCAAATTGGATATAACTATAAGATATAATCATAATATATAACTATATACTATGACTATATTGTATAGTTATATATATACTATTGCTATATCGTTCATTTATATACTATAGTTATATACCATGGTTATATCGTATAGTTATATACTATAATTATATATTATGGTTCTAACAAATAGTTATATACTATGGTTATATCGTAGAGTTTCATACTATAGTTATATACTATTGTTATATCGTATTGTTATATAGTATAGCTATATGCTATTGTTATATCGTATAATTATATACTATTGTTATATTGTATAGTTATATATTATAATTATATATTATGGTTCTAACGTATAGTTACATACTCGTATTAAAATCTTATACAAAATTATAGTAGAAAAATGCCGAAAATACCAAAAAAATTCACTACAATGCCTTATATGCCGGGCACCAAATTGTAAAAAAAAAAGCGTATAAAGACTTCGTTTTTGGGGCTTTTGAAGGGGCAAACGATGTCCGTTTTGAACGAATTTTATATGTACGGACTCGTATTGAAATTCTCTACATGATTGTGTAAAAAAAAGTGCAATTTTGGAGAATTTGTTTTTTTAGTGAAACGCAGGATCCTTGCTTAAGCAAGGATCCTGCTTTTCGCTCTTTTTTTATTAAAAAAAGCTGAAACGCAGGCATTTTGCTTAATGAAGCAAAATACCTGCGTTTCTTTTTTTAAGCAAAATGTCTGCGTTTCTTTGTATGAAGACAATTTTTTTTTAAAAAAAAAGTGAAACGCAAGATATTTGCTTAAGCAAATATCTTGCGTTTCACTTTTTTATTTATTTATTTATTTATTTATTTAAACGCAGGTATTTTGCTTAAGCAAAATACCTGCGTTTCATCTCAGTATCAAAACGCATTTTTTGGGTATTTTTGCCATGAAACGCAAAAATCTTGCTTAAGCAAGATTATTGCGTTTCAATATGTAGTGTACCCAGAAAAAAAAATAGTGCACAGAACCTTTGCCCTATTTTTAGGATCAATGTCCATCCACTTGTGCAGAACAATTGTGATATACAATCAAATAAACACAAGCTTTGTGTACCATGTGTGACTATACATTATGCGCGCGGCCCAAATAATGTTGATCTTTATCCTGCAAATGTTATTTAGTTTAATGTCAAAGATTATTTGTTTAGCTTCAAATTATACATGCACGTTGTTTTTCTCAAATTATACATGCACTCCACACACTCCTAACCCACGTTCTAACAACTCGATATCCCGTTAGCAATATGAGAATCTCGATAATACTAAAAGAAACGTCGATTTACTAAAATTATCAACAAAAATATGATATGCTAATATAGATCCGTACCACACACTCCTAACTCACGTTCTAACGACTCAAAGGCATAATTAGTTCCCTTTCTTTTCCATATCCTTTTCACGCACTTTTAATTTCACAAATTATTTTGATAGCTAAACTTTACATTCTAGCTGTATATATACGTGTGTGCTTCATAAAAGTTAAATATGCATATGTACCCCCACAAACAAGTCTACAATATTGATTCGAATAGGGGCGTTTTCGGACAAATCGATATATTATGCTTGTTCATAAATACGGGCCGGGCCACGGGCCGCTCGGCCCGGCTCATGGTCCGTATAAAATTTTAATTATATAAAATTATATTTAGCCAAAATATTCATGCATGACACTTACTGTTTTTACAAATTTTCTCTATAATTTTTCTACATATTGAAGCTATACAATATTTCTACGATCAAGTCCATAAATTGCTTGAAACTGTAGATTTCTATTAAAAATATATAAATATTATTGAAGAGATTCATATATTAGATAAACATTTTGATTATGCTTTATCGTTTTAGTAATATAGATGTTAGGGATGTGACTATCCACGTTTCAAAACTACTTAGCCAATTTTACTATTAATAAAGTTATGGAGAGTTTCGCCTCTCTTTCGATAATGTATTTTGTTAATCTCTTTAATATCTTGTATTCAATTAGTCCTTTTTTACATTAGTATTCATCTACTTTTACAATAGTCACTACCTACATATTTCTATATCAATTAAATATATAATTTTTATATACTATTTTTTTTTAAATGTAAGAGAAAAAACAAACAGATCCCGTGCAAGGCACGGGTACTACATAATATATAACTATAGGATATAACGATATGATATAACCAAATTGGATACAACTATAAGATATAATCATAGTATATAACTATATGATATAAACATAATATATACTATATGATATAACCATAGTATATAACTATGGAATATAACCATAAGATAAAATCATAGTATATAATTATAGGATATAACCATAGTATATAACTATAAAATATAACCGTAGTATATAACCATAAGATAACCAAATTGAATATAACCATAGTTATATGTGATTTTCGAGAATAATAATAATAAACAATCAATAGCAAACGAATTAGTGGAGAAACATACATAAATTTTAGACGAATAAAAGTATATTGAAACCTCATGATACAAACTAATGTATTGCCATGTAACCCTGATTATTTGAAAACGTCTATTACTATAGTCAAACGCACACAAGTGTACAAATCTAATAGGTATTTGAATTTCCAAATCATGTAAAATAGCAGGATATATACAATGTGATGAGTATGTAGTAAATTTATTTTAAATATAAAATACATTTGTTGATTTAAATACAAGCGTGGGTGCTACTATGTAGCGTCAAGTTTTTTTTTTAATCGGATTTTTTATATATAAATCAACCATGAACCAGATTTTTTAACAACCCGGTTCATTCACTTGGCCGCAACCAGGTTGCGCACAATAAATTTTTATTTTTATTTTTTCAGTTTTCCGTAACTTGGTTGCACCCAAAAAACGGTGCAGGGCTAGAATTTCGCGGTGCGAACATTCTCCCCGAAAATTAACTGGAGTAGTTAATCTTTTTTTTTTCCTTCATTTTAAACACTCTTGTTTTGCTTTCCATCCAAATTCCAACAGTTTGGTGGGATTCATTTATTCTCTATTTTCTCTTATTTCCCACTAAAATCCTTTCAAATTCCCTCAATAATGTTAACCAAACAAATTTTTTTATCTCCCCTTATTTCTCTCTCTTGTAATCCCCTCAAATTCATCCAACCAAATATTACTGATAGTCTATCCAATTCAATCATGCTTAGAAAACGAGTTTGACATCAAAGAAATCAGTTATTGTCATTGGTTATGGAAAACGGTTGACAAATGACAATGGCTAAATTCTAAAATGAACCAAACTTTTGTTTTGATTTCTAGCCCCATACGAATAGGGTTTGCTCATTCCAAAATCCAAACCTGGCAGTTTAAGAAATGGTCCGATGGTTGAGAACTTTGTTATTCTCAATGTTAATTTGGTTGGTATAAATTATAGATTTCCCCTATTGCTACTAATGATTCTAGCAAAGTAAATAAATCAAGACTAATGATTATGAAACGCATAAACTGAAAAAGTAAAATATAGAAGACAACCAAAGCTGGCATGGCAAGAAAGGAATAAACAATGAAAATTCAAATGAATCCATCACCCAATCGATCAAGACAGCCAGGCCTGTTGGAATTCCTGGAGAAGCTCTAACAACACATCTGCACAAAACGCATTAGTTTACACAAAATATATATTTATCATTTTTTACAATATTTGGAGATTTTGTATTTTAATTTTCCCTCCCACGTTATACCCTCTTGATGAAAACAATTACATACGAAATGGTTAAAGTTCAAATAAACAAACATAGAGATATAATAAGAATATTTTTGACTTTCTTATCTTATTTTATATACATATACAAATGAATTTTGTCATCATTAATTACTTTCATTATTTTTGTTCACCGATATATCTATAGGATGCTCTACTTGTGAAAGAAAAGAGATGACTCATATAAAGCTTAGTGGTGATAGTTATTACAAAAAAAAATGACAAGTTTAAATCTTCTTAGGAGCATGTTGGTCAAATAATTTTTTTGGAATTTATTAAACATATTAGTTTTATAAAAACACTAAATATAATAATAATAATCTAATGGTGTGGTTTTGGTGGCACTGACACATGATGAATAGTTCATTTTCTAAATCAAGATGGTTGAACCCGTGCTTCGCACAAATAATATATTGTTGTTTTATTATAATATATAAAATAATAAGTTTGTACTAAGGTGTATTTGTTTTTTTTAATAAGAGACAATTTAGAATTTATTCTATTAACGATTTGTGATTCAATAATTTAGGTGATAATTTGTTTAGTTACATAGTAAGAATGTCAAATACATAAATTTGTTAATTAAATAGACTTATATATAATTAAACTGGATTCATCGTTATAATTTTATTTAAAACCAAATGATGTGGCGAATGATGGTTAAATTGATGATGACACATAAGCGAATTGAATGTGATAAGAAGCTTGGACCAAACAATAGCCACATAGTTTAAATCAGAAATATGTTCATGATTCATGAATCAGCAACACATAAAAGCTAAGAAAATTTTGGAGGTCAATCATCCATTTGTTATTTTTTCTCCTCTACAAGTGTCTCTGAAATAGCCATTTAGAATTATGGATTAGGAATGTAAAAAAGTCACATGAATCGAGGGACCATGAAGAAGGCGACGATGCGGATGCTGATGATGGCATTCGTGCATCCCAGGTGCCCCGATCGGGCGACTGCTGATGATGGCATTCATCCTCTCGGTTCAGGTCACCGTCGAAAGGCCCAAATAATTTGGGCCCCCTCATCGTCCCTTGCAACGGCGATGGCGTAATTATTGTAGTGATGTTGTTTGATATTGCGATTTAACTCAATTGCGTTGATCTATGATGCTTGTTTGTAAACTGGATGCACAAACTAGCATACAAGACAAATGACAGGTTGATCTCACAACCAACAACAACAGTCTTCAAACTCCACCCAACAAATAGTAGGCTCAAGAACATCAAATCAAGAAAGTGGGTTGAACATCAAAATTCACATAGCAAGACAAACTAGTGGTAACCTTGATCTGAGGATGCTCTTAGGAATTGAACTCGATCATCAAGATGCATATGTATTTTGCAGAATAAGTAGTCCATGTATTTTTTGAGTTCTGGTTTGTTTTACATTTATGTTATATAGTTTGATCAATTTTTGAGGCATTGAATTGTATTTTCTAATTAATCTTGAATGTAACTGGAATTGAATAGATGAGTGCAATATTTATTTGGTTTGGATCAGTCTTGACTTGCTGACATGTTTTTGTGCTCGTTGCATTTCATCTAATGATCCTCTAGTTTTGCTCTACCTTTGTATGTTATTTGGTAATTTATGATTTGTTTCCTTCATGTCAATGTGACATTTATCTTGTCACTAACACCAAATAATGTGATTTTGTATCAGTATAACATCACTGCCTAATGTTTATTTGATTGGGCATAATATGATTTCACCGAAAGGCATGTTTAGAAGACACTCTCTTGATCACACACACATATCTTGAATCCACATGGTCCTTTCTTTCTATTATTGTTCATTTTTTCTGCAATTGCAAAACATGTCAAAGTATTGGAAATTAAAAACTACATATTGACCACCTAGGCTAGAGTTTTGATACAGCTGTTGAAAGTTAAGAGTGATTGATCTGTGGGGAAGGTCAAATTTGGCTGTATGGTGAAATCAATAATGGAGAATAGACATCGTGCATGCATGTTGAAGAAAACTTAACATATAGTCGTCATATCCCAAGTGAAAATGGGCAAGAATGCACAAGAGCAATTAGCGGACCAACGTGCAAGCAATGTCTATGAGATTATTTATCATAATGTATAGCATATTACAAAGGGACAATTTTCGTACCGCGTTTTTTATGCCCCGCACCGCAATTTGGGCGCCACCGCGTTGCGCCATTTTTTTTTTTGTTTTAGTCTCAGTTGTGCCCATTTTTTTTTTCTTGCGCCCAAGAAGTGAATCGGTTTATAAAAAAACCAAAAAAAAAAAAAAAAGGTCACTTCTTGGGCGCCACTAGGTAGCGCTCAAGAAGTAAAAAAAAATTAATTTTTTTTTATTTCTTGTACTCTACTAGGTGACGCCCAAAAGTAATTTTTTTAAAAAAAAAAAACGGGTGACTCTTTGTGCTCTACTAGGTGGGGCCCAAGAAGTATGATTTTATAAATTAAAAAAACGGGTCACTCCTTGTGTTCTAGTAGGTGGAGCCCAAACCCTAAACTATAATTTTTAAGGTTTAGTATAACAATTCATAGGCAAATCTCAAACTCTAAGTCATTATTTAATGTGAGATTATGGGGAAAATACAGTTATCCTAACAAGCCCCTGAACCGGACGAATTGCCCCAACCGCCTACACATTTCAAGGTCCGAACCAATTTACCAAAATATACGATCATTATCTAGATATTGTAAGTTAGTTCTCCAACTTAAACTTGAAAATCTTAAACTTTGTACTGTAATGTAAGAAATCATAAACCCTATACTCTAAAGCCTATGCCGGACATAGGAACTCCTATCCAGCCTTTGTGCTCAACTAGGTAGAGCACAAAGGGTTTATGATATACCCCTACTAAGCGGCGACCAAATCCTAAATCCTAAACCCTACCCTAACTCGGTCAATATCTAGATATTTTAACTTATTTCTCCAACTTAAACTTGAAAATCTTAAACTTTGTACTGTAATGATAAAGACCTTAAACCCTAAAAAACACCAAAAGAAATTCCTCACACAGCCCTTGGGCGCCCAAAGGGTTTTTACTGTAGCTCTTGGGCGCCACTAGGTGAAGCAGTGGCGCCCAAAAGGTGTGGGTGGAATTTTGTTTCGGGTTTTTTAGGATTTTAGGGTTTAGGATTTTTGTACCTTCTAGTACAAAGTCTAGAATTCATTATTTGATTTGAGATTATGGGGAAGAAATACAATTATACTAACGAGCCCCACGTCCTTGCCCCAACCACCAACACAAAATTCTACGTCCTAAACAATTTACCAAAATATTCGGTCAATATCTAGACCCTCGTGCCATGCACGAGTTGACTTATATTTATGAAAGAAAATTTTACTATATGAATAAACGTCACATGAATATAAATTAATAACTACGTGATTATAAAAGATAAAATATATTATATTATATTTTTCCAAACATATAAATACTAATAAAAAGGAAGTGATTGAATTTATATATATAAACATTATAGGAAAAAAGTTCACTCTAAATATATGTAAAAATTACGATTGTACATGTAACTTAACCAATTCTCAAGAACATTTTTTTTTCTATATTTAGAGTGAAATAGTATCCGAGATTAAAGTTATGAATCGAAATATACTATTTTTTCTTCAATTTAATAGGTTAGTATGATGTTATTTGCCAATCTTCCAACAATATGCTACTAATGATACGTGTAGATCTAAATTCTTTTTAAAACTTCTTAAGCATGTTGATAGATTATTACTTTTGTTAGCTTTTTTTTTTATACCTTTTGTAATATTCAATTCAGGTTTTAGACATTGAGATGATATTATCTAAAATAAAATCATATTAATTTACTCATTATTTTATTATTATATATATGTTGGACACTTATATTTGTTAGTAATTATTAATATACTAAATTAACTCAATTGGAGAATCAAATAAAACCCAATTGAATTATATTTCAAATAGTATATTGATATTTTCATACATATTTTTTATTCATCATCATATATGTCAAGTTCATAAATAATTTATAATTAAATCTTTAAAATATGAACTCTATCAACTGAAGATTTTATTGCTATCAAATTTACGTGGGTTTATTTTAAATTTCAAAATGTGAATGCATTGTAAGTAAATAAAAAATCATTAAAAATATATGCTATCTAAAGGTTGTTACTAATAAAAAATCATTATGTTAACATTTATTGCTAAAATAAGTTAGTTTGATGAGATTTTGGTCAAGATTTGATAAGATTTTAAATTTTAAAGCTAATTTATTTGCAAATCTTATTAAGGTCTTTTTATTAATTTATATTTTGTTGAATATTTAATATAATTATAAATAAAAAGAGGAAAAATAAAGAAATAAAACCTTAACAACTCGGGTCTAAAAATACTCTGGTGGCTTAAGAAGAGTCGGCTTTAATATAGATATATTGATGATTGATGGTTAAATTTATTTACAATGTTATTTGTCACTTTAAAATTTGGTTGGTTTTAGAAGTAATTGTAATCTAGCATGCCTCCCCGTGTCTTGCACGGGTATGGCCATATATTTTAAGAATGAAATTAAATTTATTTATAGTATGTAAAATATAAAAAAAGAATTATATAAGAAAAATTAACATGATGTATTTGAACGATAATTTCTTGATTAGAATAACTTATAAGGTGTAAGATATGGTGAAAATTGAAGGTAGATGTGTGAATTTATATTAATAGAAGAAAATATAAATTAGGAATTTTATATATAATTATTAAAAATAAAAATAAACTAAAATAAAACTGCATATTGTATTATTTATAATGGAGTTTATGGACAATCTATTCACCCTTTTTAAAACATGAACACTATATGATAATAATGTTTTTGGTAAATGCATATTATATATATGTATGTTGGTGGATGAATCATATAACGTTAACTATTTACGGATCATCTATCTATATACATATCTTTATAATGGAGTTTACGGACCATTAACGTACATATTATATTATGGACACTAATTAAGTATGATGCTTATGTTTTTGGTAAGTGTAGAATTATCATGTACAATGAGAAATATTTTTGAATGGTAATTTAGGAAATTTGTATAAATAAAAAAAAAGGTAAATGAAATAAGGGTGAATAGATAAATATATATAATTATTATTTGATGACGTGACATGTTTAGATGAGCGATTCGTAAAAGAGATAATTGTGGTTTTAGTAGTAGTATATAGAATATAGATAGATAGATAGATAGATAGAATATAGATATACATTTGTTCAAGCCTCTAGCATGTAAACAATGACAAAGCTTTCCAAGTCCGCTATCTCTCAATACACATATAACATTATCAATTTTTCTAATCTATGTCCTTAGGGCATAGGTTAAGATCTCAAATATAGAAATTTTTAATTATGTGTTAACTTTTTAAAATATTTTATTTTATTTTTACATGGGTTTACCTTTCCTTCTTTAGGGTTTATATTCTCTAATTAGAATTCGTAACCTATGTCCTAACAAACCGTAACATTATAACCATTAATCACTTTAGTTCAATACAGATTTACGAGAGCTTTAGGGTGAACAACATGCTCTACTTTAGGTGAACAACATGCTCTGGTCACTTTAGTTCTCCACTACAATTCATTGGCATTGGTAAATAGCAATGTTTTTCTTAGTACGTAGATTGTGCTGATATAACATCTAATGATATTGCAAAAGTTCAATACAAATTTACGTTAATTATTACGATGCATTGTAATACAGAGTAATTACCTACAAAACTCTCAACATTTAATTAATTAGGGTGGAACTTAGTATACCGGCTGGGAATTTTGAGACTTGGTAAACTCTATTACTCCATAGTTTAGAGGATAGAAGTGTTGAGAATGGGACATAAAACAAATTTTGACAAAACGAAGTTTCTTTTTTATTAACATGTTAATAAAAAAATAAAAATCTAATATAACTTACATGCTATTTTTTGACAAGACGGGCGTTTAATAATTTTTTATTTTTTTAATATAAATTTTATATTTATTTGTTTTTATTAACATGCTAATAGAAAAATAAAAGTCAATTTTTTTTTACTATAAAACATATATTATTACTTAGTGATGAGTAGACTTGATATATATATATTTGTAAATGTTATAATATAGATAAAATAGGTATATGCAATTAATTGGGAAAAAACAATAGGAAAGGGTTGTATACTTGTATCTATAGTCAACTGGGTCGGATGGGTCAGGTTCGGGTCAAATCAGGTTTAGGTCGAATGCATTAATAAAAAGTTTCTGATCGGGTAGGTCGGGTTCGGGTTCTGACACGGCGGGTCGAGCATGCCTATTTTTTATGATTATTATTATGTTTTTATTTTAATAAAATAATTATAATAATATAATTAATAGTATAAAATTATTTAATAAAGTATATCGAAATATTTAATATAAATGAAAGAAAATATACGAAATAACGGGGGAGCGCGAGCTCGGTTTCGCGTTCGGGTCAAGCCGGGTTTGGGTTCGTGTTCTTATTGACCTAGTGATATTCGGGTTGGATCCCGACCCAGAAATTTTGGGTTGGGTTTTCAGGTCGGATCGATTCTTGACAAGTCTAGTTCTATACAATAAGGTTAAAGATAAAACAGAGTAATAGAAGAATAATTTTGTAGAATTAATATTGAAAATTTATAACCACTTATTATAAAATGTTATGAATATTTTTAGAGAAAAATTATATCTTATTCTTACACTTTTTATATATTTTTTCGTAGAATCTTATTTTTTAGGAGCATTAGATTTTTAATTGTATAATGTTGCTCACCCAAAAAAATACTATTTTCTGATTGTGTCTGATTCAATTCCTTTAAAATTAAAAGTTGTATATATGCAAGGCAACGAGACTCATGCATATAGTTTATAGTTTATATGCAGTATTACATGTTTAATAAATTTCTCCTATTCTTATTGATAACTGCTTTTCATATTTGATTTAGATTATTATAAAATCTATTACAACAATGGAAATACTATCATACTAAGTTTTATGGGAAAACAAGAAATTTACTTTATACCATAGTGTCAATTTTACAACAACAAAAATTACATTTAGTACATATATAATATATCACGATAATAATCTTAGTCTAAAAGTATTAGTAGTCTAATGAAATTTTATTGGATTCTTTTCTTGAAGAAAGCCCAATGATGGCAAATCATACGGATTATTATTTTATACTTCGTATTAGGTAAGATTCTATTATCCTAATCCTAAAATTTCAAAATGATTCAAGGATCATAGTGGTTATTGGTGCTTGTTTATTGTGTTTTGAGTTCTAATTAGTTTTGGTGCTATTTTTTAAGTTTGAGTCTATAATCTAAAATTGTATTTCAATGCTAATGAATTAAAAAGGAGGAGACTTCTTAATGTAGAATTGTTTTTTTCATAATATATATAGTTTAGGAAAAATAACTCGAAATAATATCAACTATCACCTTTAAACAAAAAATAATATGAACTTTAAAAATTGTAAAAATATACCCGAGCTATGTCCATATTATCTCAAAATGGTATGGACTATTTTTCTAGTGAGATCTCCAATGAAAATATTGATATGGAACCAAAAAACATGAGTTGATAATTTTTTTCATACATCAACTCATTTATATAATAAAAAATAGAAAGAAAATCAAAATCAAAAGAATGAACTTCTCCAACAATTTGCATCTACTAAAACACAAACCTAAAATTTCAACAATCAGTTTACAACGATGACAGAGATTGACTTTCAGACCTTCCTCTTCGAGCGCCCACTTCGAGGGACTGTTTTTTTGGTTCGTGCTTCAGTAAATATAATTGCTGAAGAAGTTCATTTTTATTTTTATTTTAATTATATAAATGAGCTAATGTGTGAAAAATTTTGCCGACTCATGTTCTCCGATGCCGCATCAACATCTCTGTTGGAGATTTCAACTTGAAAAAAAATGGAACATATCATTTTGAGTTAATATTAATATAGTTCAGTACGTTTTGTCGTTTTTTATATTTTTTAAAATTCATATTAATTTTAGTTCATAGACGATAATTGATATTATTTAAAATTATTTTTCCTACAATTTGTATATGAAATATATATACTTTTTAATTGAGCTATAAGTTTTTCCAAGCATGCCTGATACATGTGAAATAAGTTTTTGTAAAAAATGTATAGGTTTGGTTGATCAATTATCCATACAAGTGTAAATGTACTTTTACGAAGTTTGATTTATAAATAATATATATAATTTATACTTCTTATACTATCAAACATCATTTGAGTATAAAAAACTTGTAATAATAATAATAATTTATGTACAATCGAAATAGCATATTCATGTTGGAAATAGCATGTGCAATAAAGAGGAAGAGTAGCCACTGAGAGTCAGTTGGTATAGTAGTTTGCACTAGATTTCTTTAAGCGTTCTATCCAGATGTCTCGAGTTTGATTCCTGCTGGAGGCGTGTATGGAGACACTGATGTTAGAAAAATACCCCGGTCTGGACGTAGAGCGATTCTGTCCGATCGAACCAAGCAATCAAGACCAAAAAAAAGGAAGAGTAGCCATTTTCTAGGTGGAAAATTAAAATGGGGGGATGATTCACTTACCCTTAGAGCATCCACAACCCCCGGTTTTTTAATCCATTTTTTTAACTTATTTTATTACTTATCTCAATTAAAAAATTCACTTTAATTTAGGTCTAGAAATTTGTGAAAAAAATAAAATAAATCTAACTCAGATCTATAATTGTGAACCATTGGATTAGAATATTAGATTTAATTAATGGTGGTGGAAGCTAGAAAAGAAAATGTCAGGTTTTTAACGAGTTTCTTACTAAGAAACCTGTAGGCAGATTTTTTAGCTTTTGGTTACTGTTGCTAAAAAACTTAATTTATTTTAATCTTAAAAACCTACCGCTCCAGCAGGTGCTCTTAGGCCTTAAGGTAACTTACCCTTGGTCCCACCTTATAAATATTTTAATTTTTAGGGTTATTGGTTTTGAAAAAGTGAATTAGCTATTAGTAGGTTACTAGTGTAGCATCTACTTTTTAATTCAATTTTTAAGAAATAAAGTGGATAATAACTTGGGGTTTATTAAGTAATTGAACTAAGACAATTTTTTATTTATCAGATTCAGTAAATTAAGACAATTTAGTGTTGAATGGTTTATTTTACTTAAGTATTGTACAATTTTTCTAGATCTTACGGAATATAATCTCTTTATTTACCTGATTCAGGGCTAGGCGCGAGGGATGGAGGCTCGAAGGGTCGAGCGAGGCCATAGTTTACTGAATCAAGTAAATAAAGAGATTATATTCGGTAAGATCTAGAAAAATTGTACAATACTTAAGTAAAATAAACCATTCAACACTAAATTGTCTTAGTGCTCGTTTGGTTAAACACGGGAAGTACAATTCTTATGAAGTTAATTCCCATGAATTGTATTTCCATGGTATTGTATTTCCTAGGATTTTGAGAAATGTGTTTGGTTAAAATTTAATTTTCATCAATTAAATAACTACATTTTGTTTGGTTAAAAGTCAAAATTCATGGGAATTTATATAAAATTACTCTTATAACCCTTATACATTAAATTTAATAATTTGAATCATGGGTAAATAAGAGATTTGTAATGAAAAAAGAAAAAAAAAATTGAAAAAAAAAATGGAGAAAGTGTATCTTACCCACCCCTATCATGGTAAGTGCAATTCCCCCATTTTGGAGGAAGTACAAATCCTGAGAATTTAACTTCCTGTGTTTTTCCAATATAAAAAACGCAACCAAACATATATATTGAAACAAACTTCCTAGGATTTTCAAATTCATGGGTTTTTTACTAGCAACCAAACAAGCACTTAGTTTATTGAATCAAGTAAATAAAAAGTTGTCTTAGTTGAATTACTTAATAAACTCCAAGTTATTATCCACTTTATTTCTTGAAAGTTGAATTAAAAAGTAGATACTACACTAGTAACCTACTACTAGTTAATTCACTTTTTCAAAACCAATAACCCTAAAAGTTAAATAAAAATTACAATATTTATAAGGTGGGATCAAGGGTAAGTTACCTTTAGGGTAAGTGAATCATCCCCCTTATTTAGTTCGTTTAATTCAATGATATACAATTTGAAATAGCTAACTTTTGGGATGAATTAGCTTTGGTCTTTTTCTCCCCCTCCAATAAGATCAGCCGTGCATGTATATATAATAACATGCTGATTGAGCTTTTGCTTTTGCAGCTTCAGGTGATGGGTTGGAGCTTTTGCTTTTCAACGTAGAGAGGGCTTGAAAGTTGAAACATTCTATTTTAGTACTCTAAAGTTGGTTTGTCCATCAAAAAAAAAAAAAGTTGGTCTGTCCAAATGTTTTGTGTTCATCCCAGATAGTCTATTTTGGCAGTAGGTAATCGAGGAGGTTTCCGATTTTTTAGAATAAGCTTTGTTCTTTATACTAATAAAATATATATGTCTCACACTTTTATATTTCTTTACTCATTTTTCTTCTAAGGCCCACCTATATTCAAACTTTTAATTTTATAATAAAAAAATTATCAAACTACTACTCTGTTTTGTCAGTGGAGTTAGGGCTTCTATTTATTTATTCTAATAATAATTTTATTAAATTTTTTATTAGAATTGTTTATCTCTATTTTTAGGATCAATGTCCATCCACTTGTGCAGCACAATTGTGATATACAATCAAATAAACACAAGCTTTGGTGTACCATGTGTGACTATACATTATGCGCGCGGCCCAAATAATGTTGATCTTTATCCTGCAAATGTTATTTAGTTTAATGTCAAAGATTATTTGTTTAGCTTCAAATTATACATGCACGTTGTTTTTCTCATATTATTCATTTTGTTTGACTATATATGTTTAATTTTTACAGACTTATTTGTTTAGCTTCAAATTATACATGCACGTTGTTTTTCTCAAATTATACATGCACTCCACACACTCCTAACCCACGTTCTAACGACTCGATATCCCGTTAGTAATATGAGAGTCCCGATAATACTAAAAGAAACGTCGATTTACTAAAATCATCAATAAAAATATGATATGCTAATATAGATCCGTATCACACACTCCTAACTCACGTTCTAACGACTAACGACTCAAAGGCATAATTAGTTCCCTTTCTTTTCCATATCCTTTTCACGCACTTTTAATTTCACAAATTATTTTGATAGCTAAACTTTACATTCTAGCTGTATATATACGTGTGTGCTTCATAAAAGTTAAATATGCATATGTACCCCCACAAACAAGTCTACAATATTGATTCGAATAGGGGCGTTTTCGGACAAATCGATATATTATGCTTGTTCATAAATACGGGCCGGGCCACGGGCCGTTCGGCCCGGCTCATGGTCCGTATAAAATTTTAATTATATAAAATTATATTTAGCCAAAATATTCATGCATGACACTTACTGTTTTTACAAATTTTCTCTATAATTTTTCTACATATTGAAGCTATACAATATTTCTACGATCAAGTCCATAAATTGTTTGAAACCGTAGATTTCTATTAAAAATATATAAATATTATTGAAGAGATTCATATATTAGATAAACATTTTGATTATGCTTTATCGTTTTAGTAATATAGATGTTAGAGATGTGACTATCCACGTTTCAAAACTACTTAGCCAATTTTACTATTAATAAAGTTATGGAGAGTTTCGTCTCTCTTTCGATAATGTATTTTGTTAATCTCTTCAATATCTTGTATTCAATTAGTTCTTTTTTACATTAGCATTCATCTACTTTTACAATAGTCACTACCTACATATTTCTATATCAATTAAATATATAATTTTTATATACTATTTTTTTTAAATGTAAGAGAAAAAACAAACAGATCCCGTACAAGACACGGGTACTACATAATATATAACTATAGGATATAACGATATGATATAACCAAATTGGATACAACTATAAGATATAATCATAGTATATAACTATATGATATAAACATAATATATACTATATGATATAACCATAGTATATAACTATGGAATATAACCATAAGATATAATCATAGTATATAATTATAGGATATAACCATAGTATATAATTATAAAATATAACCGTAGTATATAACTATAAGATAACCAAATTGAATATAACCATAGTTATATGTGATTTTCGAGAATAATAATAATAAACAATCAATAGCAAACGAATTAGTGGAGAAACATACATGAATTTTAGACGAATAAAAGTATATTGAAACCTCATGATACAAACTAATGTATTGCCATGCAACCCTGGTTACTTGAAAACGTCTATTACTATAGTCAAATGCACACAAGTGTACAAATCTAATAGGTATTTGAATTTCCAAATCATGTAAAATAGCAGGATATATACAATGTGATGAGTATGTAGTAAATTTATTTTAAATATAAAATAAATTTGTTGATTTAAATACAAGCGTGGGTGCTACTATGTAGCGCCAAGTTTTTTTTTTTAATCGGATTTTTTTTATATAAATCAGCCATGAACCAGATTTTTTAACAACCCGGTTCATTCACTTGGCCGCAACCAGGTTGCGCACAATAAATTTTTATTTTTATTTTTTCAGTTTTCCGTAACTTGGTTACACCCAAAAAACCGTGCAGGGCTAGAATTTCGCGGTACGAACATTCTCCCCGAAAATTAACTAGAGTAGTTAATCTTTTTTTTCCCTTCATTTTAAACACTCTTGTCTTGCTTTCCACCCAAATTCCAACAGTTTGGTGGGATTCATTTATTCTCTATTTTCTCTTATTTCCTACTAAAATCCTTTCAAATCCCCTCAATAATGTTAACCAAACAAGAAAATTTATCTCCCCTTATTTCTCTCTCTTGTAATCCCCTCAAATTCATCCAACCAAATATTACTGATAGTCTATCCAATTCAATCATGCTTAGAAAACGAGTTTGACATCAAAGAAATCAGTTATTGTCACTGGTTATGGAAAACGGTTGACAAATGACAATGGCTAAATTCTAAAATGAACCAAACTTTTGTTTTGATTTCTAGCCCCATACGAATAGGGTTTGCTCATTCCAAAATCCAAACCTGGCAGTTTAAGAAATGGTCCGATGGTTGAGAACTTTGTTATTCTCAATGTTAATTTGGTTGGTATAAATTATAGATTTCCCCTATTGCTACTAATGATTCTAGCAAAGTAAATAAATCAAGACTAATGATTATGAAACGCATAAACTGAAAAAGTAAAATATAGAAGACAACCAAAGCTGGCATGGCAAGAAAGGAATAAACAATGAAAATTCAAATGAATCCATCACCCAATCGATCAAGACAGCCAGGCCTGTTGAAATTCCTGGAGAAGCTCTAACAACACATCTGCACAAAACGCATTAGTTTACACAAAATATATATTTATCATTTTTTACAATTTTTGGAGATTTTGTATTTTATTTTTCCCTCCCACGTTATACCCTCTTGATGAAAACAATTACATACGAAATGGTTAAAGTTCAGATAAACAAACATAGAGATATAATAAGAATATTTTTGACTTTCTTATCTTATTCTATATACATATACAAATGAATTTTGTCATCATTAATTACTTTCATTATTTTTGTTCACCGATATATCTATAGGATGCTCTACTTGTGAAAGAAAAGAGATGACTCATATAAAGCTTAGTGGTGATGGTTATTACAAAAAAAAATGACAAGTTTAAATCTTCTTAGGAGCATGTTGGTCAAATAATTTTTTTGGAATTTATTAAACATATTAGTTTTATAAAAACACTAAATATAATAATAATAATCTAATGGTGTGGTTTTGGTGGCACTGACACATGATGAATAGTTTATTTTCTAAATCAAGATGGTTGAACCACAAATAATATATTGTTGTTTTATTATAATATATAAAATAATAAGTTTGTACTAAGGTGTATTTGTTTTTTTAATAAGAGACAATTTAGAATTTATTCTATTAACGATTTGTGATTCAATAATTTAGGTGATAATTTGTTTAGTTACATAGTAAGAATGTCAAATACATAAATTTGTTAATTAAATATATTTAATTAAATAGACTTATATATAATTAAACTGGATTCATCGCTATAATTTTATTTAAAACCAAATGATATGGCGAATGATGGTTGAATTGATGATAACACATAAGCGAATTGAATGTGATAACAAGCTTGGACCAAACAAGAGCCACATAGTTTAAATCAGAAATATGTTCATGATTCATGAATCAACAACACATAAAAGCTAAGAAAATTTTGGAGGTCAATCATCCATTTGTTATTTTTTCTCCTCTACAAGTGTCTTTGAAATAGCCATTTAGAATTATGGATTAGGAATGTAAAAAAGTCACATGAATCGAGGGACCATGAAGAAGGCGACGATGCGGATGCTGATGATGGCATTCGTGCTGTACACGGCTATCGGGCGACAGCTGAACCGATCCCAGGTGCCCCGATCGGGCGACTGCTGATGATGGCATTCACCGTCGAAAGGCCCAATTTGGGCCCCCTCATCGTCCCTTGCAACGGCGATGGCGTAATTATTGTAGTGATTGTTGAAACCCGGTTTAACCCTTCGTGAAGATGTCGAGGGTCAACACACCCTCGACCCGGTTTTGTTGAAGATTTGTTTGATTGTGGGAGATCCTCGACTTCCTTCCCTGCTCCTAGTCCGCGGGCGTTTTTTAGAATCACTCCCTAACTCCTCTTCTTAGCTTGACTTCCTTCCGTGCTCTGTTTTGCTCTCGGGGGACCCCGTCTCAGCCCAGAAAACTTGCCTCTCCGATGACCTGAAAACCCGGAGAGAGCTTCTCCGGGGAACACCCTCCGACGCCCAAGTCAGTATTAGATTCAGTGAATATATTTGAGAGAGGAAGAGGAGAAAGAGAAGAGGAAAGAAGGGCAATGAAAATCGATCCAAGGAAACCCCAAAAAGTTCTTTGAAACACAGATGAGACCCCAAAGAAACAGAGACCAACCAAGTACCCAACTCTCTCTTTTTTTCTCTATCACTGCCCCGTTTTTTTCCAGCCTTTGGCTCAAGGTTTGGAGAGATACTTATAGAGGATCTCCACCACTAAAAGCTCACCAGGTGTCCTAGTTTAATTGGAGCGGGTATAACCGTTTTTTGGAAGCTTCCTCCCTGTCAGACGCACTCTCTCTCTATAACGGAATTCTGGTAGGCCTCTGCCGCTACGCGTAGGAGTAGGTACGCGAAGGGTGAAAATCGTTACCCACAGCCAGCCCCCCAAGCCCTTCGTGAATTTTTGAGCGAGGGCTTGGAAAACTGTGGTCCTGTTCTATGCGGGTTTTTCTACGCGTGGTATTTTCAATTTTTCCGCCTCTGCCTTTCGCCTGTACCCCTTTCTTTTTCAAATTTCAAATTTAAACGCCCCTGGGCTGACACGTGTCGCTCTCGGATTGCCCCATGTGTCTATTTCGTTGCCTTTTCGACTTTTTCTCTCCTATATATATACGAACGATTCCCCTTCGTCTTCCCTTCCGTTTGTCACACCTTCGAATTCCTTCTTTTTCTCTCTTCGTTTCGGTGGCCGAGTCTTGTCAATCTCGCGTTTCAGGTGGCTCCTATTTGTCAGGTAAGGCCTTTTACCTTCTTTTTTACTTGCAATTTTTCTTTTGCTTCTTCTTTCACTTCTGGGTTGGGGCGGTTTTGGGTGTCTCTCGTTTTCGGGGGCAAAGGTTGCAGCTTTCCGGTCGCCGGAATCTTTGCATTGGTTTATTTCCCTTCTTGGCGGCGGATTTTAGGGTTCTGAGATGCTTCTGTGGGGTTTCTTCCTCAGACCTAGGATGGGAATCTCCCATTCTTGACCTGTACTTTCCTTAGGGTTTCCCTAGATCTTTCCCATTATTGGATGATTTGGGACCCTTCTCTGCTTATCACTGCTAAGACGAGCCTTTTCCTGCTTCAAGTTTTGACTCCCTTTCTTCTTTTGTTCAAGCTTTGGACATAAGCCCCTGCCGGAAGGATTATGAACCATAAGCATCAGATTCTTTCTTCCGGCGAGCCTAGTGAACACTCTTTGCGAGAGAAGTCTTCTGAGGCTACAGAGTCGGTTATCCAGGAAGAGTGCCCTCGAAAACGTTTGGTCTTACCTGAGGCCCGGTATAAGGCTATGCATGATCGTTCTTCTCAGTATGACGCGGAGAGAATCCGCGAAGAAGGGCTTTGTGTGGAACCTTCTTCTTCGGAAAGGGGAGGGACTCAAGGTGCTGCTAGTCCAGTGTCTTCATCTTCGCGGTCGGGGGGTGGGGGTGCCAAGGTTTGGGTACTGAAGAAACCCGTGCGTCGTCTGCCTTTCTCGGATACTTCGGTATTTCTGGATGAGGATGGAGATGAATCTGCGCTGGAACTCGAGCATTTGGGGCAGATTGTGAAAACGTACCCCTTTCCTGTTGGGTCAATTCTAGCTCTTCCTGAAGAGGGCTCGACTTCTCTGCACCATTTTCCCAATTTCATGGCAGTGTCTCTACCGGCATTATTTGCGGGGTTCCGCGTACCTATTCATCCTTTCTTCAAGGAGATTCTGAATGCTCAGGGCACTAGTCCCATCCAACTACATCCCAACTCTTGGAGGAACTTCTGTTGTCTTTTCTTTCATTGCCGTGAGCTCAATGTAGAGCCCTCTTTGGAGGTCGTGAGAAACCTGATTTCTACACGAGATATGGCTGATGGTTACTGGTCTTGGAAGGTAGAATATAGACAGCTGGTGATGAAGCCATCTAATTTGGGTCCGTGGAGGAATGAGTGGTTCTTACTTCGCATACCTGGTTCATTTGGGGTTAACATACATCCAGGGAGGGCTTTTCATTTCTCATGCCTCGCTACTGGCTCTGCTAAAAAGAAGCAATTGGCTGAAAAGAGAGCTTTGATTTTAAAGTTTAATCGCTCCTCCGGCTATGATTATAGTCAGCTAATGACCTCGGAGAGACTCGAGGAGTTGGGTTTGAGTCCTCTTCACCCTCGCGGGGGTGAGTTGCTTCTTATTTTAGCAAGAAATTTTTATTTTTATTTTTAGCTCGTCTGACTGAGTTTTGTTGTTTGCTTTCTAGGTTCTTCCACCAGTATGCAGTTCGAGTATCTGGAAGGCTTGGATGATGTGGAGAAGGAGCTGATTATGGACGACTCTAGTTGTGCTAGGGTTCGCCCAGCTCCTTCTTCTTTTGGAGATGCGGGACTGCTTCACGGATACGCGGAGGAAGTAGAGGGCGGGGCTGGCGATGTTACTGCCACCCTGCCTCCGACGGAAAAGGCGCATGTTGTTGAAGTGGGAGATAGCCCCGACCTGCCTCTTGCCAAGTTGAAGGTAAAACCTTCGCGGTCAAAGAAGTCGGGTCGTCATGTTCGCGATTCTTCTTTCCCCAGAGGTTCCGTGGGCTGTCATTTGGAGATGGTGAGCATCTTTCTTGTTCGTATGGGTTTATTTCATTTTTGTGGTGGTCTTTATCCCTTTATTCTTCTCCAGATCGCGAAGGAATGTCGTGAGGCCCTGAGTGTTCTGGGTAAGGAGGCGTCTCAAGCTGTTGATGTTGGTGCTCTTCGCGACCAGATTGCTCGCACGGAATTGGAGCTGAATCGAATGAAGACCGAGAGAGACGCTGCTTTGTCCGAGCTAGATTGTCTGAAAAATGAGAAGGATGCTGCCTTATCTAAGGTTTCGTCTCTACAGGCGGAGTTACCTCTAGTTCGTGATCGATCTCGCGCGGAGGGGAGGCAAGGTGTGGATGAATATGTGGCCGGCTATCGCATGAAGGCTCGCTATACACATCATGCGGCTTTTGACTTTTTCTATGGATTGAGGGTGGGCGCCAGGCAGGTCCTCAACCACTACAAGCTTGATCCGATCCGTCTCAACCCCCGTGATAACGCTGGAGAGGAATATACACCTAGACGTCCTTACAAGCCCCCTGCCGTAGGGTTCATAAAAGGGGATCATGAGGCCGTGCTTGAAGCTTGGGGGGTGACTGAGTTGATAGATGAGGATCCCTTTGTCAAGAAACCACTTTCCCCGTCTGCTACCTCGACTGGAGTCAAACGTACGCGAGGTGGTTCCCTTCGCGGAGATGCCTCGAGTGCACCCGTGTCTAAGCCCTAGCTTTTTGATTTGTGCCCTTTGTTCTGGGGGTTGTTTTCTTTTGGTACTTGGTGATTGCTTTTTGATATTCTGAAGACAATTGTGTTGATTGGATAACGTTGGTTTTCCTTTTGTAAGTTTTTGTTGCGGCGAATCTTGTTGTCTTGCATCTTTTTGGCGGTTCCTTACTTACGCGGGCATCTTTACTTCGCGAGGGAGTTTAAGTTTGACTGTTTTAATCGTTGTTTACAGTTTCAGTAGATGGTCTTGGTAACAGCCCCAGCCTCTTAATCTCTTATTATTTTGCTTAAAAGTCGTCTGGTCTTGTCAAATCAGTCATTTCTCTTTTAATACTGGTTATGCCTCTTAATTGCGGAGGAGAGAGAAAGAGGGAGAGAGAGAGAGAGAGAGAGAGAGAGAGAGAGAGAGAGAGAGAGAGAGAGAGAGAGAGAGAGAGAGAGAGAGAGAGAGAGAGAGAGAGAGAGAGAGAGGGAGGGAGCAGTTAATGCTTTGGGGAGTTAACTGCTTTCCGTGCAGTCATCCTAATTCCTCTATAAATACCCTTTCTCTCTTCTCTTTCTCATCCGTTTTTCTTTTATTTTCCACTTCCCTTCTTTTTCTTTGTGCTCTTTTCGGCGATCATGGTTAATCTAGTGTTGGTTGCCCACCACGGAGGTCGCATTGTATGCTAGAGAGGGGATCATCGTCTATCCGCTGTCCACCGCTATGATAGCGGTTGGATTTGGAGTCTGGATATGGGGGACGTAGGAGAGGAGGTTGGGGAATTTGACTTGCATGTTCTCTGCGCTCGCCTTTTCCCAGACGCTGTTGACTATGGTGTGGGTCGTTTTTTCTATTTTCCTCACCCTCATGCTCGGGAGCGACGTCTCCGGGAGGTCCGAACTAATTACGACACGGCTTGCATTGTTCGTCTAGGGCGGGAGGGGCCTGTTAATATCTACATTCATAGGCCGCCTCCTCCAGGCTTTCCTCTCACTCTTCTCCGCGCGGCGGGTCTGTAGGGTGTTTGTTTTGCTTTTGTATTTTTGTATGTGACCCCCCTTCTTCCCCCCTATGCTTCTTCTTGTCTTTGGAGACCAGAAGAAGTATTAGGAAGGGGACAGTAAAGGGTGATCTCGCGTATATTTTAGGCGTAATGCTTAGGTGCTTTGCTTAGCCGCTTTGTTTTGCTGTTTTGATGTATTTCGCGTGGTCTGGCACTGTGTTGCGTAAAGAAAAGTTCTATTGTACTTTCTGTAATGGCGAAAATGCCTTGTAATTACAACATTTTGCAATATATAAGAAAGCTTTCTAGTGTCTTTTAAGGAAAATTCTCTGATCCTGTTATTGCTCCGCGGGGGTTATCTTGCTCTTCTTCTTTTTTGTATGCTTGTTTTGTCCTGGGCCTGGCCTGTTTCACCATTGCTTTACTCGTTAAGGGGCATATTCTTTTGTAATAACCAATACATTGTGGAATTGTACTGTTCATACCTTATCGTTACTTGGTTTTTAGCTCGCGAAGGACCTGCCATATTGCTACGCGTGCTGGATGTTAAGCGGCCACTAGCTCATTTTTGCCAAGCTAATGCTGCTTTGGGTACTGCTACGCGTGCCGATCCATCGATCCAGCACCGTTTAGGTGGAGCCACGCGTGTCGATCTGTCGATCCGACACCGTCTGGGTGGGGCTACGTCCACTGCTCATACTTGCCGAGCCAGTGTCGTCTGGTATTGCTACGCATGCCGATCCATCGATCCAGCACCGTTTAGGTGGAGCTACGCGTGTCGATCTGTCGATCCGACACCGTCTGGGTGGGGCTATGTCCACTGCTCATACTTGCCGAGCCAGTGTCGTCTGGTATTGCTACGCGTGCCGATCCATCGATCCAGCACCGTTTAGGTGGAGCTACGCGTGTCGACTCGATATGGCTGAGCTCAACACGGTTTTTTATTACTTTAGTTGCTTTTTCCTGAAATTAGAAAGAATGATCTTTAGACTTTCGACTGCGTTATTTTGTATATGATCTTGCAGATAGGGCGTTATGGGTTTCTGGGATACCTTATCGTTTTTATTTCGTTTAGTCCCCAGGCCTCTGGTTTTCTTGCCTTTTGCATTACATTCCCTTGGCCTGGGGTTGGCTTCTCTTCACGGGTAATATTTGCGGAGCCTCATGATGTTCCACGAGTTTGGGATCATGTTCCTCGCGTGATCTTTGAGACGGTATGCTCCTGGAGCTACTTCGCGTGCGACAATGTAGGGGCCTTCCCATGCTGGATCAAGTTTTCCCCCTTCTGTTTTTCTGAGCACTAGGTCTCCTTTCGTGAACTTGCGTCCTTTCAGTTTTTTGTTGTAATATGTTGCTACGCGCCGCTTGTATTCATTTTCACGAATTGACGCCATCTCTCGAATTTCTTCGGCCAGTTGTAGCTCTAGCTGTAATTTTTCGGTGTTGCTTTCCTCGTCGTAGTCCAAGAGTCTTTCGCTTGGGAAGAGATGCTCTATAGGTATGACAGCTTCAAACCCGTATGTCAGCGCAAAAGGTGTTTCCCTTGTTCCCCGCTTTGACGTAGTTCTATTAGCCCAGAGTACTAAAGGAAGGGCTTCTGCCCACCTCCCTTTTGCTCGCGTGAGCCTTCTCTTGAGGTCGAACAATATCCTCTTATTTGCGTTCTCTACTTGGCCATTGCATTGAGGATGTGAGACGGAGGCGAATTGTAATCTGATGCCTAGGCTTTCGCAGAAATTGATCAACTTATCGGTGTTGAATTGTGGGCCTCTGTCTGTGACAATGCTCTGAGGGAGTCCGAAACAGCATATGATGTTTTGCCATAGAAATTTCTTGACTCGGCCAACGGTTGTCGTAGCTAGGGGGACGGCTTCGACCCACTTGGTGAAGTAATCGATTGCGACCAGTATGAACTGTAACTGCCCAGGTGCTCGCGGAAAAGGCCCTAGCAGGTCCATTCCCCACTTCGCGAAGGGGCATGGGGCGCTGATAGCTTGCATCTCGACCCCTGGTCTATGTGAAGTTGGCGCGTGTCTCTGGCACGCGTCACAGGTTTGAGTCGTGTGGAGGGCGTCTTTCTTCATAGTAGGCCAGAAGTAACCGGCGCGTAGTGCCTTGTGGACCAGAGCTCTCCACCCCGTGTGTCCTCCACATAATCCCCCGTGGACCTCCATCATCAGCTCTTTACCTTCTTCAACGGATATGCATTTTAAACCCGTGGCCATGTACCCCCGCTTGTATAATACCCCACTCTTGACGTAGAAGCGGCTTGCCCTTATCTGTAATTTTCTTCGCTCGTGAGCATTTTCTGGTGCGGAGCCAGTGTTGATGTACTGCATGATGGGAGTTCTCCAATCTTCCCTGTCTTCTTCTGAGTCAAGCATCATTACGTCTGCGTTGATGGCCCGGGTGGCCCTGGAGTCTACCCACACCTGTCTGTGTGTTCTAGCTCTTGACCCAAGCTTAGCAAGTTCATCGGCTCTGGAATTCTCTCTACGAGGAATGGCCTGTATTTCAAAATGGTCCAAGGCGTTGATGAGTGTTTTGGCTTTAGCATGATACGCGGGCAAATTTCCTGTTCGAGCTTCGTACTCCCCCTGTATTTGTTTCACCATTACTTCTGAGTCACTGTAGCATACTACCCTTCGAGCCCCGCTGGCTAAAGCGAGATCTAGACCCGCGAGGAGTGCCTCGTATTCTGCTTCGTTGTTTGTGACTTCGAATTTGAGATTCAAGGCATACTCGAATTGCTCTCCCCCAGGTGATGTGAGAGTAATGCCGGCTCCGTTCCCTTCTTCGTTTACAGCCCCATCCGCGAACAAGATCCATTGCTCCTTTTCAACTGCTTCTTCAACCCCGCGAAAACTTGTTTCTACTAAAAAGTCAGCCAGGGACTGTGCTTTGATTGCTGGGCGAGGTCGATATTCTACGTCGAATTCTGACAGCTCTACAATCCATTTGGTCAACCTTCCTGACATGGTGGGTCTTCCGAACATGCATCGCAAGGGGAGGTCGGACAAGGCTTGGATGGGATGCGCTTGAAAGTATGGGCGAAGTTTCCGCGCGGCAGTGATAAGGGCCAAAGCCACCTTCTCCACAGGCGGGTATCTTGTCTCGGCTGATCCTAGCGCCTTACTCACGAAGTATACTGGTTTTTCTTGCTCGCGGACTAGGACTGCACTGATTGCTCTCGATCCAATAGCTAAGTACAACTGTAACTCTTCTCCCTGAATTGGCGAGGCTAGCGTAGGGAGCTTAGTCAAATGTGTTTTGAGTTCCGCGAACGCTATCTCGCATTCTGGTGTCCATTGGAAGTTTTGGGGGTTCCTTAGGGAAGAGAAGAAAGGTAGGCTTCTTTCGGCCAGTTTCGAACAGAAACGCCCAAGATAGTTGATTGACCCGACAAACCTTTGCACTTCTTTGACGCTTCGCGGGGGTTCCATCTGTAAGACAGCTTCAACTTTATCAGGGTTGACATCTATTCCCCGCGAACTGATCATGAAGCCCAGGAATTTTCCTGCTTTGACTCCAAATACGCATTTCTCAGGGTTGAGGCTCATCCCGTGTTTGCGCAACGTAGCAAATACTTCACGAAGATCTTCGACATGTTCTGATTCTTTTTGGCTTTTGACGACTATGTCGTCCACGTAGGCTTCCACAGACAAGCCGATCTGATCCCTGAATATTAAGTCTATCAATCTCTGGAACGTAGCCCCAGCGTTCTTAAGCCCAAAAGGCATGACATTGTAGCAGAATGTTTCTCGTTCCGTGATGAAGGCAGTCTTCTCTTCGTCGGCCGGGTTCATCTTGACCTGATTATACCCTGAGTATGCGTCGAGGAAGCTTAGAGCTTCATGTCCTGCCGTCGAATCCACTAGTTGATCAATCGAAGGCAGTGGGTAACTGTCTTTAGGGCAGGCTTTGTTCAAGTCGGTGAAGTCGACGCACATTCTCCACTTGCCGTTGGCCTTTTTTACCATGACGACATTCGCGAGCCATTGGGGGTATTTGACTTCACGGATGAAATTGGACCTTAACAGCTTTTCCACCTCTTCTCTGGCCCCTTGGGCCCTGTCCCCAGCTTGCTTTCTCTTTCTCTGTATTTTCGGCTTGATGTCTGGACTTGTATTCAACGAATGTGTCATCAGAGATGCTGGGATCCCCTTCAAGTCTCTAGATGTCCATGCGAACACGTCTCTTGAGGCCTTTAATAGTTCAATGATCATTTCTAGTGTATCCTCCTTCATGGCCTTCCCCACATATAATTGCTCTTCTTTGCACGCAAATAAGGTCACAGGTTGTTTCTCTCCTTCTGAGACTGTTGCCTCCATTCGACTTCGGACTTCTAATTCAGGCTCCTCCAATTTTTGCTGCGCGGGCAGTGTCGTTCCTTCTAGGCTTAATACGGGCAGATTCTTGCCTTCCAGTGCAGCAAGATAACATGTTCGGCTTTCAGTGTGCTGACCCTGGCTACTCCAACGCCAGCTTTAGTTGGAAATTTCAGAGCAAAGTGGTAAATGGAGACTACCGCTTGGAATTTGCACAGCGAAATCCTTCCCAAGATAGCGTTGTACGCGGACGGAGACTGGAGGACCAAGAACTCCACCTTCTCAGACCTACGTGGGCCTCATTCATCCCCAAGTATCAAATCAAGGGTAATCACCCCAATGGGCTTTATTCGTTCTCCCGCGAAGCCTACCAGCGTGCAATCGGTGGGCGCTAAACTTGCTGGATCAAGTCCCATTCTCTGAAAAGCTTCCCAATGCAGTATGTCAGCCGAACTTCCTGTATCCACCATTACCCTCTTGACAATCTTGGTTCCCATCTGCACATGGAGCACAAGCGGATCAGTACTTGGCATGCATGAATCTGCCAGGTCTTCTGAACTGAAAGTCATCTTCTGTTCTCCTCGCGTAGGATTCGAAATACTCATAACGGGCTTCCCGATTGGAGGCGGTGCATTGGTTATCCTTCTCATCTCCCGCTTGCTAGGTCCTTTTGGCGTATGTCCTCCGGAGATAGTTTCTACCTGTCCATCTGGACGGGGAAAATTCTGCTCAACTGGCGGATAAGGTGCCGGACGCCTGGGCGCATGCCTTGGTTGGATTGGCCCCGCATGAAACGCATTTTTCGTTCGCGGAGGACCATGTCATTGGCATTATCGCTCGTCGTGGGCCGTGGACTGATGGTATACACAAAACTTTTTCCCCGGCCGAGTTTGAGGGGGTGGCATATTGGTTCGCGGATTAGGATGTCTCTGAGCGTAAGAGGGGGTCTGCTCTCGGTGGTTCATCTCGACTGCGATTAAAGGCTTATCTGGTGCTTTCCCTCGCTCTCCTGTCTGATGCCTACGCGGCTCCCATGAGCCTGTGTCCCTTCTTGCTGGCTCGTTCCTCCTTCCGCTACTTGCCGATGGGTTGACTGTGACTGTACTTCCGCGGGCCAGTTCTTCTGCCATTATATGCTGATTTGCCTTCTCCAGCAACTTGGTATACGAGTTAGGTGGCTTTTTACAGACACTCAGTTTGAATGGCCCATTCTTGAGCCCCTGGATGAAGGCCATACGCGCGACCTTTTCATCGAAATCATGGGCTTGGACTGCTTCCGTCGTGAATCTCTTTACGAAGGATGCGAGGGATTCCCCATCTTTCTGCCTCACGTTTAGTACCTCTTGCATGCTCAACCGCCTTCTCTGAGAGCATCCGAAGTGAGCCATGAAGGAATCTGCCAACTGTTGAAAACCTTCAATGCTCTTGGCTGGTAAACCGATCATCCACGTTAAAGTTGGTCCTGATAGGGTGTTGGAAAAACACTTGCACATTGTCGCCTCATCTGCCTTGCTCGCGAGCATGAGGTACTGATACCTTGACAAATGATCCCTGGGATCTTCGTTTCCCGCATACTCCTTGAATGTAGGAATCTTGAAATCTGCTGGGGGAGGTGCCAGGACTATATGGTCCGCGAAGGCTGTAGAGCCGAACAACTCTAGTGGTATCCCTGGAGCAGCGTACTCTGGGTAGTATTGTGGCTCATACTCCTGATGCCTTCCTCCATAAGTATCTCTCCATGGAGAATACTGCAGACTTTCACGGGCGGCGGAGGCGCGATCTGCCTGGTAACATTCTCCATATTCTCCGCGTGGGTATCTCGGACCGTGCGGCTCAGGGTACATTTGTCTTGTCTGGCGTGGGGCAATTCTGTCTCCTTCGCGGGGAGCTCCTGACTGGTCTTATGCCATTGGCGGAAAAGGCGAAATTGCTCCCATTCTTCGTCGTTGACAATCACTTCGCGAGTATCTTCTTTGGATGTTGCTTGGAGTGACATATCTTCTCTTGCTACCACCGTCGGGCTCTTGTTCATCGTGAATGAGTTCGTTTTTCTGACTTAGCTGCGCGAGGACCTCCCCACGGTTGGCGCCAGTGTTGAAACCCGGTTTAACCCTTCGTGAAAATGTCGAGGGTCAACACACCCTCGACCCGGTTTTGTTGAAGATTTGTTTGATTGTGGGAGATCCTCGACTTCCTTCCCTGCTCCTAGTCCGCGGGCGTTTTTTAGAATCACTCCCTAGCTCCTCTTCTTAGCTTGACTTCCTTCCGTGCTCTGTTTTGCTCTCGGGGGACCCCGTCTCAGCCCAGAAAACTTGCCTCTCCGATGACCTGAAAACCCGGAGAGAGCTTCTCCGGGGAACACCCTCCGACGCCCAAGTCAGTATTAGATTCAGTGAATATATTTGAGAGAGGAAGAGGAGAAAGAGAAGAGGAAAGAAGGGCAATGAAAATCGATCCAAGGAAACCCCAAAAAGTTCTCTGAAACACAGATGAGACCCCAAAGAAACAGAGACCAACCAAGTGCCCAACTCTCTCTTTTTTCTCTATCACTGCCCCGTTTTTTTTCAGCCTTTGGCTCAAGGTTTGGAGAGATACTTATAGAGGATCTCCACCACTAAAAGCTCACCAGGTGTCCTAGTTTAATTGGAGTGGGTATAACCGTTTTTTGGAAGCTTCCTCCCTGTCAGACGCACTCTCTCTCTATAACGGAATTCTGGTAGGCCTCTGCCGCTACGCGTAGGAGTAGGTACGCGAAGGGTGAAAATCGTTACCCACAGTGATGTTGTTTGATATTGCGATTTAACTCAATTGCGTTGATCTATGATGCTTGTTTGTAAACTGGATGCACAAACTAGCATACAAGACAAATGACAGGTTGATCTCACAACCAACAACAACAGTCTTCAAACTCCACCCAGCAAATAGTAGGCTCAAGAACATCAAATCAAGAAAGTGGGTTGAACATCAAAATTCATATAGCAAGAGCATCCATCCATAAGAGAGAACACTAAGTTACTTGTGCAAGATAGGTGCCACTATCACATCCCTAATATCCCTAAGTTACTTGTGCAAGACAACTTCATTCAAATGACAGGACTGGGAAGTAAGATAATTATGATTTTATTTTTTAATAATAGCCTTGGATGTTATATCATAGGTACAACTGGCACTACTTTCCAACCAACTTAAATAATGTAGCTTGTTTAACTGAATTGTAGGATAAGGAACTCAGGCAAAGGCTTCAAGACAGTGAACACAAATTAGGCATGTCAATGCCTTTGGATCATGCAAAGGAAAGAACAGCTCAACTGGAATCTGAAGCGACATCGCTAGAAAGGTAATTATGTAATAGATTATGTATTTTCATGCTTGACTTGCAGGTTTACAAGTAGTGTGAAAACACAGCACGTGTAGTTGTAGCTATGGCTCATTGCATAAATCTTAGTTTTCAAATAAAGCACAGTGATGCTAGATAAACAAAGGGCTGTTGCCTGTCAAAGAATGCAAAACGAGTTGTTGATTTTTTGTCAGATGAAGATTAAAGACTATGCTGACCCATCAAATTGCTCTACTTTTAGGTTTGGAGGAAAGGAAGGATGACACAAAACCAGTTCAAAACCCAACCAGTAAAAAATGGTTTTCCTGGTAAACAGGCCTTGTTGAAAATCTGCAATGTAGTATGCAACGTGTCCTATACACATTTGTGTTCGTAGCTTAAAACCTCACCAAATTATCCGAATCAAAGGCATCTAACTTTGCAAGAGCATACCAACAATCAGTGCTCACCGCATATTTTAGAAAATTATAACAATAGGTCAGGAAGCATTGATTTTTTATCTATATGACATCAGAATAGCAGAGATTTCATGAAGAATTACTTACGGAACTACTCATGGAACGTGAATAGCAGAGATTGAGTAGCAATATTACCTAAAACCCTAATCAAAATTTTCAAATTAAACAAATGTAAAGACAGAGGAGAAGATATATGAGTGAGTGTACCTTGAGGGGATTGAGGACGACAAAGAGCAAATAAAACAAGGATTCCAAAGCAGCGATTGAGGGTTTAAGCAAATCAGGGAGCAAAGTGATGAATAGAAGGAAGTAATCCACCGATTGAGGGTTTAAGGAAATCAGGAGGATAGAGAAGCGAGAGGAGAGCTCAGCAGCCATGGCAATCAGGAGAAGAACGGAGAGGAGAGTTCAGCAGCCATGGCGATCGGGAGAACAAGGGAGAAAGTGAAAGGTTTGAGAAAATTGTGGGTGTTTTTTTCAGTCAAATATTTAAGCTTTATTTTACTTCCCACTAAAATTTTCGCTCCTCCGCGTACATTATGGGCGACGAAACAAAACAAAACAAATCATCGCCAAAGTTTAACAAAGTTATTTAAATATACAAATAATGTAAGATTATATTAGATTTATTTAAAGTTTAACAAAGTTATTTAAATATACAAATAATGTAACTTACCCATGCAGCTGATTTTTACTCCAATTTTTTGATACTGTCTTTTTTTATGATGTTTATTGCATAGTTGTTTGAGTATATATTGGATGACTATTTATTTTGGAAAGCTGTTTGTGCGTACCATTGTCTTGGGATTCTATATGTGTAACTACTTGAACAATTTACATAATTGATTGATAGATTTGTTCATTGCGATCTGACAATGTGAAATGCTATCACAAGGCATGGATGATACTTACAAATTCTTTGAAGTGACATTGCTTACTGCATATTTTGCCCATGTTACAGAATCTTAGTGACTTTGTTAAATTTGTCTTGTTTGATCAGTGCATTATTATAATGATTTTTAATAATTTTTGCTGATTATTTAAGCTTATAATTATCAGAATGGATGGTCTTAATCAATCACTCTCAGGGACAAGAAGGTTAGGACAATTCTATGTGGTTTTCGTCATAGTTAACGTGTTCAATGTGTTGTGTGAGATGGTTAGTGCCTTGTGAGATGGTTAGAGCCCTCTAGCTATTGTGCTTGTTAAGAAGCAGAGCACTGGTGGGCTGTTGATGAAACTGCTATGGAGGAAAAGGAAACACCACAACAAGAAGTTAGCTCTTCCATTTGTTGCCTGATTAATCTAGTGAAGTTGATTTGAGTGTATACTTGCACTTAAGTTGTGAAGAGCAGAAAGAACAGATCAAGTATTGGGCCTCATGGGAACAAATTGTATGAGTGAGTGTGTGCATTGCATTGTTGTAGATAGTGTTGAATTCCGATTCAACGCTTCGTGAAGGGATCAAGGGTCAACACACCCTTGACTCGGATTTGTTTGTCTTGGGGACGTCCTCGACAACTTCCTAGTCTTTAGCTTCGCGTAGGGCGGGGTCTCTGGTTCCACGGTTCAGTTCTGATGTTGATATTATTCCTTCATACTTCTCCAGATCGTATATGGTTGTTCTCGAGCTCCAGTAGCTTTCTCATACGCGAGATCCACCTGAAAACACCCCGGAGATGGCTTTCCCGAGGGCGGACTCTCCGACGCTCAAGTTAGTTTTCTATACGAATAGCATAATATATATATTTAGAAAAGCTTAGATTAAGAGATTTGCTCATCCACCGAATCACCTTCGCGAAGGACTTTAGTGAACAACTCTCGTGAAGCAGGTGTCGAACCCACGATATTATATATTGGCCCGCGGACTTAAGAGTATAAACAATAGCAAGTGCATAACATAATGGAATGCATTGACGCAACAATTAGTGAAGCATATCAAGCAATTCAAGTAGAGAAGCATGTTTGTTGGATCAGATTATTACCGAATCGATTAGAACCTGAATCGCACATTTAGATGAAGAGCAGTAGATTTGCAGAAATCAAGCTAAATGCAGAAAAGCTGTCTCGTGAGAGAAGAAATCAAAGGGGAGGAGGAAACACTCTGGCGGTGAGAGAACGATACCGATTTAACACTCGCCGGTAGGTACGGCGGAGACCGGGAGCATCCGGGATCGTCGCCCTCAGCAGCTTCGCGGTCATCTGAGGCTCCGCCGTACCCATGAAGCTACCGGAGGTCCACCTTGTCACCAGAGATCGTCACCATCACATACGGTGAAGCTAAGGGGAGCTTATGTCCGCCCTCCTGCGTTGCGACTCCTCCCTGGCAGATGTCTCCTGCACTCCGGCCATTAGAGCTACCAAGAGGGGGTGTCAAAATTGAGGCTCTCCCTTTCCCTCTTCTGAAGCCTCAGAGTGCTCTCTCTCTTTCTTTCCCTAAATTGCAACCCTCGCTCCCCTCATGGTCCCCCACAGAAGAGATCCCCTTTCTAACAAACTTCATAGGGTTTTTATAGGATTTATCCTCCATCTGCAAATCGATACGTGCCCCTCCAGAATAACCGTTTTTCTCTCTTCTATGATGGGATTTTTCCCTTCCTCTCTGATGGGCTTTTCTGACACCTTCGGCCCACGGTACGTTCTAGGAGTTCGTTAGTTACTCGCCCACAGCTCGCGTGGCCTTTTTACAGATGTCCAGTCGGGTTCCTTCGCGTGGACCAACTGCTGTTTTCTAGAGCCCACAGCCAGCCCCCCAAGCTCTTCGGCTTCGCGTAGTGAAGGTGAAGGCTTAGTTCATTGATGGCTTCGCAAGAGCTTGCCTATGCTCAAGTGCTTCGTGAAGTGGAACATGAGCGAAGGCTTGGCCTACAATTCTTACTGAAGTTTTGCTGAAATTGCTACGTGTAGGATTGCTTTACGGTGTTTACCCGTGAAGCACTAGTACAAAAACGTGTTTTTAGCCCGGGCGTTTTTTCACATATAGCCCGGATATACCATAAAATAGGTCCGGGCTTCAGGTTGGTGTGATAATAGAGCATTTAGCCCGGATGTCAAAAACACGTCCGGGCTAAAAAACCAAGACCTTTTAGCCCGGATCTAGGTAAGTCCGGGCTAAAAAGCCTTGTGTTTGAACAAAAAAAACTGGACATTTTAGCCCGGATCTCTTCTACATCCGGGCTAAAAAGTCCAATTTTTTTCAAAAAAAATATATACAAAACAGTGGCAGACGCATGATTTCTGGCTTGTGGCACAATCATGCAAGTCTCAAAAGCCCTTTTCAAACTTCACAGAATCAACGCATATAAGCATTAGGTCTTAGGCATGATAACTACTCAAGTATTGAGATCTTACACTAGATATAAGCACATTAGTTTAGGCTAACAATAAGAAATTTTTAGAAATTTCATAGGTTAGAGTTCAACAAAGATATCAATATCAAAATTAACTATCAAAAAATAGAAACGTATGAAAGTGACGCTCCTCAAGTTACAAAATATGCATCAAGCATATATATAATCCCAAAGGTGATTTTAAGTGAAGATAACTTACAGCAGAATAGGAACAACAGTTAGGCATTTTCTGTTGCGTGTGTCAATCTGCTCCCATCAAGTCAAACGATAATGTATTCCTTGATCTTCAGAAAATGGAGTTCTTCCAATGAAAGAAATGATAAGTGCCCTGCTTAGAAAGGCAAGTGGGGCATGTTAACTACACAAAAAGTTGAGATATGTTAATACAAATAGAAGTTTAGCATCCAGGGGAACAGGGCACCACTCAAATATACTTATAAAGTATAAATAAAGATCAACATGAACTATTCTTGGCTAAGTTCAAATACAGTTACATATCATAGCCACAACCGCATGATAAGCAAGATGATTTAAATATCAAGTAAATGCTAAGAAGCTAAACTATCTTCTACCGATCAAACAAAAGCATAAATAATAGAAACTACACAATATATTCATTATAGACACATTCATCATAAGAATATCTCAGCATCACAAATGGTCCTTTCGATGTTAACTTCACCTAATTCACTTGTTTCTAAGATACTCTGGGTTAGTGGACAGAGACTGAATTAGTGCATTTCGATCCTGTCAACAAGTAGCAGCAGAGTGTAAGCTGTAGCCACATATGCATTCAACTAAAGATGGCTATTCAGTGGACACATTGTGATTTATTATATTGTAAGTTCAAATGCATCTGAGACCAAGATGTCAAAGCAACCAATCTTCGATTTCAGAGTTTATAAGATGGATGAATAAATGCATAAATGGATAATGTAGCACCTTAACCCAGAGAGCTGAACAGTCAAAATTTATGAGAAGCCACTTGTGAGCATTCATGTTGAATGAGTCGGCTTCTTCTACGCCATCAAGGTAGTGGCGGTACTCAGGACATATACAAGCACTTCCAGCATATGCAGCGTCAATATGAAACCACAACCCTTCACTCTGTCACAGATACATCCTTCAAAATATTATATGTGAAGTCTACTTAAGAGGGTGGAATCAAGTAATATACACATCAAAAGATAATTCAATGTCAACCAAAATCCTTACCTTGGCAATCTTTTCAAGAGCAACCAACGGGTCAATTGTTGTTGATGAAGTGGTTCCTACCTGAAAGCATCATGAGAGGCTGCCCAGTCAAACCAGATTCTGAAAAGCTGATATATTTCAACGTGGTAGGATGCCACAGTTGCATACTCTAGAAGCTTAGAAAAATCAAGTTACCATAGAGAAAGATTACTAATCCTTCAGGATGGTGCTTAGATAGAATGATATTAACCTATATCAGGAAAGTTAGGGACAAAAGAATTTTAAAAGGAAAAAGGGTTTAGTTGAAGAATTTTATATTACCAAATTTTTCACGCCACGAGGTTATTTGCTCTAAGCAGCTAATTAATATGAACATTATGTATGTTGATACTTTCACAATGGATATGAATGGATGTACCTATTCCATTCACCCACAGGACTACCACCTCCAAGTCTAAGCCCTTGCCACACCAGCTGCAAGCAATACAAAGTGTTAAAATCCATATCTTATTGATCAAGTGACAGAACGAGTAATTGCTTGCCCAATACCAATTGGGTGGAAAATCACCTTGACAATCTACTAACATTTACAATGATGTACACATGAGAGAATTATCTTAGTTTTTTGTTTTACTAAGAGTCCCACGGGTACAAAGGATGTAAAACCACTAATTGCTGAATTACAAGCTTAGAGATGCTAACTCAAATGTTGGGAAAATTAATTTAGAAGGAGAATACACCTGAGCCATAACCAAGGCAACATCTTCTCTTACCCAACATTCCATAGTACTACCTACATGATCAATTATTTCCATAGTACATGATCAAATTAATTGAGGCTGCTGCGGGAGGGCGAGGCTCCTTGTTGGTCGGCTTCACAGGAGCCCGGTCGCGGACCACTGTGAAGCCGACCAACAAGGAGCCTCGCCCTCTCGCAGCAGCCTCACCCAGTCGCCCTCCCGTAGCAGTGGCAGCACGACAGCAACCTCGCCCTCCCGGCTCCCGCAGCAGCGAAGCCGACTAGCAAGGAGGAGACAACCACAAGCACAGGCGCACAACTCGTGAGTCCTCCCGCAGGCGCAGCTCCAGTAGGTGTTCCGCAGCAGCCTCGTACGCCCTAATTTGGAAGATGTATTTACCTTGGAAGCCCTAATTTGGTTTGGTTTAGCAAGAGAACGATTTGGGGATAAGGCGAACTTCAAGGGTTCGAGGCGGGCATTGGGTAGACGATGAATAGTAGCCACTTCGGGGTAGAGATGATGAGGACCAGATTTTAGGGGTAGAGACTTCGGGGGTGAGACGATGTGAGTCGGGGATGGAGTTTCAGTACTGCCTTATTTTCATTTTGTTAAAAAGTTATAAATATATTTTTTAGCCCGATTGTATGAAAGACTGTAATATATAATCAAGTTTAAATTGATTAAATAGCCCGGATATTAACTAGTGGGTATATTCGGGCTATATTCGTATAAGAGAAATAAGATTTCTACTTAATAGCCCGGATTTTGATAATAAAAAAATGCCCGGGCTATATTCTCATAGCGTTTAAATTGCAATATATCATTTAGCCCGGGCGCGCCGTCATATATCCGGACTCTTTTCTTATCCCAAGAAAAAAAAACATATGTTCTATAATTTTAATGACTTATTAGCCCGAATTTAAGTGGTCCGGGCTATTTTCTTACGGGGTAAATGAACATTTCTGTACTAGTGAAGGTTTCTCACAGAGCTACATTTGGAAACCGCTTCATGTCGCCCAAGCTTTTTGAATTTGAAATCTTTGCCCTAATTTTCCTTCGCATACCAAAGCCTTAACATCGTATGTTTTGCTTCATCTCTTTAATCTTCCACTTTCTACTTGTCTTTTATTAGGCAACCTTTCTTGCGCTCATACCAATAGTGTCCTTTCCCTTTTCTTCTCTTCGGATCAGAAAATGCTATCGTGAGGCTTTGGTCTCTATTGACCGGCGCCTTGAGGAGGCGAGCAAAGATAGGTAAGACTGTAAGGCTTGTAGTAAGGAGCTGGCCGCCTTCGGGGGGGAACTCACAAATGAAGAGCGAGAGAGTTTCTCTCGCGGAGAGAGCAAAAAACAATGGCCAAGGGGATTGAGGAGCTTTGCGGGCTTTGTGCTTTGCTAAGGAGAATGAGGATTTGAAGCAGAAAGTATTAACCCTGATCGCGGATTGCTAGAGAGCCAAGCAAGAGGGTGTGGAGGAGTATGTGGGCGGCTGCCGTTTTAAAGCACACCATATTTGTCGTGCTGCTACCGCTTACTGCTATGGTGGGGCTGTAGGAATCAAGTAGATGGTTATTCATTATAAAGTCGCTCCTCTCTAATTTGTTCCTAGCTAGACTCATATGGCGCCTTATAAGGAGAGGTCTCACTATCCAATTCCTTCTATTGGGGCATTCAAGGACGATCACGATGAGGTTTTGGAGGCTTGGGTAGTGCGCACTTTGAAGGAGGGCAAACCCCTTGTGGAGGATGTAGCCCCAACCGCTTCGACTCCCACCACATGGCTCAAGCGTCCTTGAGAGGAATCACCGCGAAGGGAGTCCCCAAGTGCCTCAAACCTTTAATCTTAGCTTGGCATTCCTTTCTTAACTTTCGTGGCTTCGTTTACATGTAATGCTTTATCTTATTTCGTACGACATTTTGGTATTTTGATCGTGGTTTGGATGCTTGAACAATGTCCCTTTGCGGACGCAACACTTGCCATGAATTTCGACTTTTTGCACTTCCTTCGCGTGGGTTGTTCGCATGCATTGCTTTGCCGTGTTTTAAATGTGATATGACTGGTTTTGACCAGTAATTATTACATCTATCGGACAAGCTGCACGCCTAGGGTTTGACCCTTATCCGCATTTAACTGACCTTTGTCATTTCAACTTCTTTTCCATTGCAGTTTCCAACCTTTCTCTCTCCTTTGCGCGCTATATAACTGCTATTAAGGGGCAATTGATGATCCTTTTCTTCCTCTAATGGGATTTTAGGCCTAGTTTTTATGCTGCTTCCATAGTCAACTTCCTAAGCTCTTCGACGTCGCGTAGCAAAGGTGAAGGCTTGGTTCACTGGTGGCCTCGCAAGAGCTTGCACTTGCTCGGGTGCTCCATGGGTCATTACTTGTGGGTTGTCTCCTCTTTTCACTTTCCTTTCGAAGAGTGCCTTATCCAAGCTATGCGTATAATTTTGTTCATTTTATTCATCATCTCTTGTTTCGTATTGATTTTTGAACCATTTCTATGGCCTGGTGGAGCATAAGCAAAAGTACAAGTTTGCGAGGGAACTCGTCGAGTGGGCGCAAAGCCCCAAGACACTGCTTTTAGAGTTCGTGAGGGAACTCGTCGAGTGGGCGCGAAGCCTCAAGACATTGCTTTTCGGGGAGCATGGCTCCGCTCTAGTTAGGTCGCTTTTTGGTACGCCTTGTACTTTGCTTTTAATTGTTTACTCGTATTTGTATTATTCTTGCTCTATCATTTTCTTGTTAATAGTGCAAGCATGAACTTTGTATTTGAAGGAAAATGCAAGTTTCTCATTGGGGTATACAGACTTGCGCATAAAGAAGCACATGTATGTGCATCGTAGAGAATAGACTCGTGAAGGGTGCATGCGTTTGTGCATAAGGGACCCGCTATGCGTCGGAGAGAGTGATACTGTAGAGGGTATATGGGAGAGAGTGATCTCACTAGCTTGCTCGTGTTTCTCAACTTGCTTTTTCACTCTATATGTTTGCTTGTTTTCTTGTGTTACTTCTGTCACTTGCTTTCTCACACTGCTTATACATTTGTATTCTTGTATTTCCTTTTTACTCACTTTCTCTAAGTCCAAGGAGGGTGCATGGTTAGGTAGTTATGAGCGAAGGGAAACCTTTGTGAAGGCCTTAAAGTGAAGATCTTCGTGAAGGGGAGTTTTCGTGAAGGACGGGCTTTCGTGGATGATGAGCTTTCATGAAGGATGGCTTACATGAAGCATTGCCTTCGTGAAGGAACATAGGCACAAGCCGGGAAGCCACGAGCATGGGCTATGAATATCACACGAGGGTCAATAAGGCCTTCGTGAAGGCGACTTCACTAGATTTCTTGCGTTGTTGTTCTGATTGTTTTGAAGTGTATTGCCCTTTCTGTTATTGCTTCTCTACTTGCCATTTCATATTGTTTTTTAATTAGTATCGTTTTTCTCGAGTACGAATTGCTTTAACACTTGCATTGCTTTTTCTTGCGCATATTGCTTCTCAAGGGTGTTGCTTTCATGATTTGCTTATGCAATAGTGTTTAATGGTTATTGTTTTGCACGCGTATTGCCTTCGGGTATTGCTTTTGACACTTGCTCTTAACAATTGCTTTAACTCGCGCATACTTGCTCAAAACTTGTATAAAACTTGCTTTGCGCGCGTATTAGCTAATGCTTGCCAAGCCCAATACCGCCGAATATCGTTGATGTTGCTATGCGTATTGGCTCAATGTGGCTGAGCCCACTACCGTCTGGTGTTGCTTTCACTTGCTCAAACTCGCTTGCACTTACACATACTTGTTCATTCTTGCTCATACTTGCTTTATATTTACACATACTTGCTTATACTTTGTTATTACATGTTGCCTTTATCGTATCGCCTTTGTGATTTGCTTTCTCTAAGCCCGTGGAGGGCATGTGACTGGGAAGCCATACGCGAAGGGAGGCCTTTGTGAAGGCTAAGAGGCGAAGGCCTTCGTGAAAGGGAGACCTTCGTGGAGAAGGGACCTTCTTGAGGGGGTGTCTCCGTGAAGGCAATGGGCTCAAGCTGGGGAGCGACGAGCACATGCCATTAGTTCTTTGCGAAGGCCGAGAAAGGACAAGCGAAGTACGGGAAGGCCAAAGCCGGGGAGGCCAAGGACAAAGGTCGGGGAGGCTTTCGCGGAGGATGCCTCGCTAGTTTTTCTAACGATGTTGCTCCATTCGCTCTAAAGTGCAGCGTCTCTTCCTTTTTGGCCTCATATTTCTTTTCTTCTTACATCCTTGTAAAAGGCATGAGTGGTGGCGAGCGGAGTGATACCATGGATGGCATCGGCTTGAGGGACATACGAGCCCCGACCGTTGTAAGATGTCGTAAAGCCAAAGTCAAAAACAAAGGTAAAACAGTGAGAGCTATGCGAAGTATAAGTAGAGAAGAGCGAAGGCTAACCAAAGCCGAAGTGGAGTGTAGTGGAGCTTGGTTGTCGGAGGTTCTTTGTAGTGCGGGCATTTCGTCACGACAAGAACGTTTCCAGTGCGTGAGGACATCCCCACGGTCGGCGCCAGTGTTGAATTCCGATTCAACGCTTCGTGAAGGGATCAAGGGTCAACACACCCTTGACTCGGATTTGTTTGTCTTGGGGACGTCCTCGGCAACTTCCTAGTCTTTAGCTTCGCGTAGGGCGGGGTCTCTGGTTCCACGGTTTAGTTCTGATGTTGATATTATTCCTTCATACTTCTCCAAATCGTATATGGTTGTTCTCGAGCTCCAGCAGCTTTCTCATACGCGAGATCCACCTGAAAACACCCCGGAGATGACTTCCCCGAGGGCGGACTCTCCGACGCTCAAATTAGTTTTCTATACGAATAGCATAATATATATATATTTAGAAAAGCTCAGATTAAGAGATTTGCTCATCCACCGAATCACCTTCGCGAAGGACTTTAGTGAACAACTCTCGTGAAGAAGGTGTCGAACCCACGATATTATATATTGGCCCGCGGACTTTAGAGTATAAACAATAGCAAGTGCATAACATAATGGAATGCATTGACGCAGCAATTAGTGAAGCATACCAAGCTATTCAAGCAGAGACGCATGTTTGTTGGATCAGATTATTACCGAATCGATTAGAACCTGAATCGTACATTTAGATGAAGAGCAGTAGATTTGCAGAAATCATGCTAAATGCAGAAAAGTTGTCTCGTGGGAGAAGAAATCAAAGGGGAGGAGGCAACACTCCGGCGGTGAGATAACGATACCGATTTAACACTCGCCGGTAGGTACGGCGGAGACCGGGAGCATCCGGGATCGTCGCCCTCAGCAGCTTCGCGGTCATCTGAGGCTCCGCCGTACCCATGAAGCTACCGGAGGTCCACCTTGCCACCAGAGATCGTTACCATCGCATACGGTGAAGCTAAGGGGAGCTTATGTCCGCCCTCCTGCGTTGCGACTCCTCCCTGGGAGATGTCTCCTGCACTCCGGACATTAGAGCCACCAAGAGGGGGTGTCGAAATTGAGGCTCTCCCTTTCCCTCTTCTGAAGCCTCAAAGAGCTCTCTCTCTTTCTTTCCCCAAATTGCAACCCCCGCTCCCCTCATGGCCCCCTAGAGAAGAGATCCCCTTTCTAACAAACTTCATAGGGTTTTTATAGGGTTTTTCCTCCATCTGCAAATCGACACGTGCCCCTCTAGAATAACCGTTTTTCTCTCTTCTATGATGGGCTTTTTCCCTTCCTCTCTGATGGGCTTTTCTGACACCTTCGGCCCACGGTACGTTCTAGGAGTTCGTTAGTTACTCGCCCACATCTCGCGTGGCCTTTTTACGGATGTCCAGTCGGGTTCCTTTGCGTGGACCATCTGTTGTTTTTTGGAGCCCACAGATAGCGTGAGAAGTAGTTGAATAAAAAAAAATTGTACAATAAACTGAGACTGGCAAGGTTGAGAGTTGTAAATCATGATCATCTTGTTTTTGTTGTGTTCCGATACAAAGGTGACTCCACCAAATACTGTTCTACTTCTCAGAGGTTGATTATTTATCTCATATATGATTTTAGAGCCTTGTGGGGATTACATGTGGTGGTAATTTCGTGCATGGTATAACTTATAATTGTCCAGATATTAGTTGGTACAAGGTTATTATAAGGGAATTTTTATTTTTGATGTAGAACTTTGAATTTTCCTTTCCCTAAATAAACCAAACATAAATGAAGAGTAAATGTTTCCATTCTTTCCATTCCCTAAATAAACCAAACATAAATAGAGTATTACCATTTCCATTTCCTTTCCCTCATCTTAACAATTACCTTTCCATTTCCATTCCCTGCCTCACAACCAAACGCCACCTTAGTTCCTGATGTCATTACCGCAATTAAGGATGGCATCAAGAGTGCCTGTCCAAACACTTGGTGGACCCTAGGGTGAAATAAATATTAATGTCCTCGTAAATATAAAAGTAACGCTTGAATATTTTTTTAATTTAAAATTAAAAAATAAAATAATAAAAACTATTATATATGATAATTATATAAAATTATTTTTTGATAGAATTAAACCACTTTTTATGTCCAACTTATAAGTTTGATCTTTCTCAAAAAATGAGATTTTATGATAAACAATTAATATAAGAAAGAAATATTAATTAACAACATTCAAATAAAAAATTTATTTATGTTCAAAATGAAAAATAAACATCACAAAGAATAAATTTAAATAAAAACCAAATCCAAATAAAAAAGAAATTGACTCACATATCAAATGAAATAAAATTGAGAAACTAGAAAAATGTGCCACATGTTAAATAACTAACACAATAAAGAAAATAAAAAATAACTAAAAAAGAAATGGGCCTACATAAATGTCAAAGAGGAGTTATTGAGATTTGAACCTAAGACCTTTTAAAAGAGAATTGTACTTTCACCCACTAGACCAACTTTACTTTCTATATTTATTCTCTTAATTAATAATTTAGTTTTTCTATCATATGCCCTAAGGGCATATGTTAATCCTTTTTTTTATTTTGGAAACTATTCCCTAAAAGATAATGCTTAAACCCATCTAAAAAAATTAAATTTCTAAAATGATAACACATAACCACAACTTTCTAAAATAAGGTTCTTGACCTATGCATTAGGTGCATAGATTAGAAAACCCCTTAATAATTATATTAGTACTACTTGAAGTTGAATTTGGGCCCCTCCCGACCTTGGGCCCTAGGGCGGCCGCCTACCTAAACTACCCTCTGGGCCGACCCTAGGCATCAAAGTAAGTCTCGCCTCATCATCTTACTCAAGCTCAATATACTCATAGGTTAATGGGCATTGATCATGTAAAAATGATTATTACCATGTAAAATATGTACGAATGATGCACATATAAAAATAACGGCAAAAACTTATTTACTTTAAAACTCATGCATATATAAACAAAAAAATATGTATTTTTTAAATGTGAAAAATCAATGATTATACAATCAAAAATTTATGCACATGCAAAGTGTCATAAACTTTTGTATATATGTGCATGAATTTCTAAAGTTGTTTTTGACTATATATGCGTCATTTTCATTTTACACATTAATAATCATTTAACCTGATCAAATCCCTAGGTTAATTGTTGTATTATCAATATTTAAGTAACTAATTTGGTACGTTTTGGCATGATATGATCACTCTAGGCGCCGTCTATGTGGTAGTCCCAACCGTTATTCCCTTCGGTTGCATACCCTATTTCCTCTCTAGTCAACTCCACTGACTCCGACCTGCACGACGAACTCGGTTGCGTCAAAGCCTTCAACGAAGTCGCCGAGTTCCACAACGAAAAGTTGTACAATGCTACACAAGAACTCAAAGTGGTGTACCCTATTGCGATGCTTATCTACGGCGACTATTACTCTGCTATTAGAACGGTGATCGTAGGTTGGATATGAATATTATGATACGTATGAGTATTTGATATATGTATCTGTGGAGTTATCTCATGAATGGATATAGAATATGATCATTTGTTATTATGGGGTAATGTGGATTTATTGTACAATTTTGTGGATGATCTGATAGTAAGTTGACGTCATGCTGGTAATCGTCTTGTATATTAAATATAGATTTTCATGTAAATGTATATGATTGTTGGAGTTATCCTAGAATATATATTGTGGTTGTTTATGGCCTTGGAACGGGATACGAATGATCGTGCTTATAATTGTATACCGTGGTTAATAATGTGTACATGAAGGATATATTATGGGCTAGTTGTGTTAATGTCATCTGTGTGTACATGTAAGTTGTACAATGGGTTGATGTGGATTCTTGTGATTGATTAATAAGATGATGAGTTGTGAATTATCAGGATTGGTTTGTGTTGTTTTCTAATATTTATGTGTTTACAATCATGTTTTGAAAATAATCAATTGTTGAGTTTTGCTTGTGTGTCATCTATATGATAATGTGCTGATGTTGTTACGCCTGTGTGGCATTTGTTTTGGAAAAGTGTTGATTATGCTTGTGTGGCAAAGTATTGATTTTGTGGCCTGTGTGGCAATGATTCATCCCTCGATTAGGGTTCTTCTTCGGGTTTTGGCCACCCGGGATGAGTGGGTCGAGGAAGGCAACTTTACCGGCCTGTTGGTTAGGGATGGTCGGTCGCCTAGCTAGCGATGCTGTTTCCGTCCCGCAGGTAAAGAAGATGTAGGAAGAAGGTACCTTCGTGCCCACAAGTTCTTGGGCATGTTTTCGAATGTGATCGTAAATGTTTTCTTGAAACATTTTGAATATGTTATATGTTTATCTTTCAATGTGTTTTTCCTAAAAATCATATACCCGGGTATAGATTTTAAATTAATGAATGATTAATCCCGATGATCTATAGTTTCATATGTGGCTAGATGAGTAGTAATGAAAGCTGTTATAATATGATTTGGCTATTTTGGTGAATTGTATTTTAAATGGATATCTATTGGATTTGCTGAGGAGTAATCTGTATTACAATATATGGTCCAGTTGGGATATTTAGGGAATTTATTGTAATTTGTGAACTAGTTAGGGGCTTATTGAATTACTATGGTGTAATATGGGGTATAGTTGGTTATTTATAGGGTGATGCTATATATATTTTCTAAATATACAGTGTATTTGAACATATATATAACACGTGCCCGTGCCAAACATGTAAATATAATACGTGAGCGTACAATTTTTTTTTTTAAAAAAAACTGTAGCACGTGCACGTATCCCGTGCACGTGCTACAGTTGTATTATTCGAATAGTTTAGTCAAATTAAAAAAAATTAAAAAATTATGTGTAATGCTAGTTAGTTATATTATTCGAATATCGATTCTACTAGTCTAACGTAATCTAACTTCATTATCGTATAATTTGAATATTGGTTATACTAATTATATTGTAATATTAACTTCATTATCGTATTATTTGAATAACTTACACTAAGTATAATGTAATTATGAATTCATTAAATTATTATTCGTTATCATTCAAATATCGATTATACTAATTATATTTTAATCCTAACTTCATTCTCGTATTATTCGAATAACGATTATACTAAGTGTAATGTAATCTTAACTTCATTATCGTATTAATCAAATAATTATAATAAAGTTAGGATTACATAACACTTAGTATAACCGGTCTTTGAATAACACGATAATGAAGTTAGGATTACACTACACTTAGCGTGACCGATATTCGAGTAATAGGATGATGAACTTAGGATTACAATATCGAATAATACGATATAATGTAATTTTAACATCCTTCATTACATTTTTTTTTATTAAAAAAAAATAAAAATTTACTGTAGCACGTGCTACAGTTTTTTTTTTTATAAAAAAATGTATATACGGGCACGTGTTATATTTACGTGCTTGGCACGGACACGTGTTATATATACGTGCCTATGCACTGTATATTTAGAAAATGTATTTAGCCGCGGCGTATTTATAGGGATATTACTGTAATGTTATCTGTAGTGAAATGCGAGATCTAGTTAAATATTTATGGGAATTACTGTAACGCATTAGGATATGTGGTATTCTAAAGAAGTGTGGTCTAACTAAATACTTGGGAAAGTTATTGTACGTGTTCTGTAAAATCATACATGGCATTCTGATGAGATCTGTTTTAGTGGAACACTTGGAGAAATTAATGTGATGTAGTTTATAGTGTAATACATGGTCTAAATTGGATATTATTCGAAAGTGCTGCAATACGATCTGTATGGAGATTTAGGCTCAACGGTATGAATATTGTGGTATTTAGGTCATATGATCGGGTATGGATAATAAAAGCCGAAAAACCGCACACTCTTTTTTTTTTTATTTCGCACTCCTCCTTGGGCGGCACATCTTGCCGCCCAGAAAACCCTTTCCAAAAATCGGTTTGCCTCTGGGCGGTACTAAGTGTAACCCAGGCAAACCGGATTTTTGGAAAGTCCGGTTTGGCCATGGGCGGCACATATTGCCGCCCAGTTTTTTTTTTTGGGGGGGGGGGGGGGGGGGGAGAACCCGGTTTAGGAATTTAGTTTATTTATTTTAGAGTAAAGAATTTTGGTATTTGAAATCGGGTTTACTATATGGGCGGCACCAAGTGCCGCCCAGAGAACCCTCCAAAATTTGGGCGACAAATATTGCCGCCCAAATTTTGAATTCAAAATTCAAACCTGGGCGGCACGTATTGCCGCCCAGACTTAATCCCCAAAAATTCCCCAGCTCGGCGGTATTTAGGGCCGCCTAGGGGTCGTCTTCTCCGAGCAACCAAAAACCAATTTCGAGAGCAAAAAAATGGATTCCGGCGAGTATTCCTTTGAAGACATATGGGCGGAGGTAGACTTGATGGACCATCAGATGGCGGCGGCGGGAGTTCTCGGCGGCGGGAGTTCTCGGCGGCGACAGCGGCGGCGATCCACTAGTGTCGACGACGGAATTGACGGCGGCGACGACGGCGGAATCGATTGCGGCGATGAATTTATGTTTTATTGGCGGCATCGGCATGGGAGGCGACGCGGCGGAGGAGGGAGGCAACACGGGGGAGATGGGAGGCGACGCGGCGGAGGAGGGAGGCGACGCGGCGGAAGAGGTGGCGGAGGGATGTGGGTTGCACGTGGAGCCACCCATGACCGGGGAAGAAGGGGTTGGGCTGCACGTGGAGCCGCCCATGACCGGGGAAGAAATGCTCTCTGGGCTGCACGGGACCGGGGAAGAAGGGGTTGGGCTGCACGTGGAGCCGCCCATGACCGGGGAAGAAATGCATCTCTAGTGAGAGTGTCGGGTTATATATCGTTCCTTCGGTTATTATTCGAGGAACAATGATAGTAAATGGTTACGATCACTCGAACCACTCTGCTTTGTACCCTTGCATAGTCTTTCAGTAAAACTAACCAACCGTAATTGTTCTCCGCATGGTTGGCTGGTGTCATCCGTTCGATTCGACACATCAGGAGTTGATGCCCTACGTTAGAAGTAACCATTTGAAGAAGAAGCTTGCAAATGAAGATTTAAGTATCAGTGTTCTAGAATTATTAAGTTATTTAATTTAAAAGTCTTCCGCTGAACATTTACTTTGTTGTAAAAACTACTTCTCTCAGGTTGCCGACGACCATTTGGGCGAGGATGGGAGATTGGCGGCTAGGATCGAGGAGGGGGAAATCGGGGCGGACAATGCCTTCGATGTGGCGTGCGCGGTTGCGATGCAGGCGCTGGATGATTTGGCGAAAAATCCCGTTCCTCAAAAGAGGAAATATGAACGGAGGCTTACTGAAAAGGTATGGTGTTTCTAATTTTTAATTTGTTAAATCTAAATTATTTAATTAAATTGTTAGTGTAATTGTAGATTTGTAAAGTTAGTTTTCATTGTATTTAATCATAATTAAAAAAGACTATAGGTAATAGGCTCAATTTTACTGTTAATAATATTAAATATTTCATCGTAATGAAAATTTTAATATATTGATTTTATAAGAAAACAATTTTCTTTATATGTAACTAGCTAGGGTCTGTTTGGATAACCTTGTAAAATGCATTAAATTGCATTATCTTGCCACCCCTAGATAATGTAATTTAATGCATTAAATTTGCCATCCAAACAGACCCTAGGTTGTATTGGATAAATGAAAATAGTTATATTGCTTATGGCAAAATAGGAAGTATTGGGTAAGATCGCACGGTCGGATCGAGACAGTCGCCCTACCACTGCATCTGCTCGCAAAAGGAGGGTTGTCGGTGTATCGCAGGACACGGAGGTGCTGCTTAGTGAGGACGATAGTGAGGACGATGTTGGTCCCGTCCGTTCAGATGAGGACGTGGTTATGGAGGACCCACCTCAGGACGACTTTACTACCGACCTTTCTACTATCCCTGAGGATCCGACGTTGATTGCCGAACCAGCAGAGCAGCAGTCACCTCAGGAGGACTCACCTCAGCAACATCTACCTCAGGAGCCACCTCAGCAACAACCATCTTCGCCTGGGCCACCTCACCAGACTCCACCTCAGTAGGCCCCACCTCCGCCTGAGCCAGCTCAACATGCCCCGTCTCCGCCTGAGCCAGCCACGCAGGCCCCACCTCCGCCTGAGCCAACTCAACAGTTTCCTTCTTTGTTGAGGAACTTTGATACGCATATTGCGGAGCTGATATGGAGGATGGCGTCATTGGACCCTCTAGAGGACGTTGTTAGGACTTTGAGGGTTCAGACACGCCCTACACAGTTTGCGTTTTGGAGGGATCGTATTCCCAGAGGGGTCCCTGAGGAGGGTTCCTAGTTTTGGATTGCGCAGCAGACGGGGTTGACCGGTTTACTTGATTTGCAGTTCGGCAATGCTGATCACACCCTCATTTCAGCGTTCGTTGAGAGATGGCATCCAGAGACGAACACCTTTCACTTTCCCTGGGGCGAGACAGGTCCTACGCTACATGACGTTATGATGATTTTAGGGCTGCCGATTGAGGAATTTGAGGTGACATCACCATGGACCGGTCAGGATAGCGAGCTGGCGGAGTGTGAGGCCTTGTTTGGGTATATGTTTGGGATAGATTCGGAGTACAACTTTGATGAGGATGATGCTGACATGGTCTGTGACCTTAGGAAGGGTTGGGTCAAGCAATTCCAACTAGGGAGGCATGTGTTGAGGATGATTGAGGAGGGTGCCTACCCAGAGGATATAGCAGCCGGTTTCTTATGGCACGCCATGTCGGCTAGCATCTTCATTGACAAGTCAACGAACGAGCTGAAGACCACATTGATACCTCTTTTTGTGGACTGAGAGCGTGTCGTTCATACAGCTTGGGGTATCGGGGTTCTGGCTCTCCTTTTTAGGAACCTCGGAGAGGCTTCTCGAAGCGGAGCTGCACAGTTCACCGGCTGCGCACGTCTCTTAAAGGTAGACCTTTATTATAGTTAGATTATAATTTAAATCATTAATATATATTATTGAATTGTTTGTAACTAATGTTTTCTTCCTCCGTACGCAGGTTTGAATTTGGCCGTACTTTGTATACTTCCCGGGCAACCCTAACCTCAAGGAAGGTGCGGACGATGACCTTCGACACGTTGGACGATACTCCATTGGCAGGACCCCTCTCCATTTTAGTCGCAACCAGTCACACTACAGACGGATTCTGGACGAGTATAGTCGAGAGGATGTATGTATTCTTATTCCATTTTAATATACTATAAGATAGGCTTAATGAATTAATTTATGTTTTCTCTTTTGGGTTTAATTGCAGATACGGTGGATGCCGTATGAGGGTCTTGATTTTCGAGGTGCTCACAGGGCCTCCACGTATCGAGGGACTATTCGTTTTCTCGGTATAGAGGAGCCGTACATGCCGGATCGACTTACCTGACAGTTCGGTTATCGACTTAACAGGCCCATGGATATCATAGAGCCTCTGGTTGCAGTGCGTTCTCATGATTTTAGGGGGACGAGGCGATACCAGTTGCACTTTGACCCGCGTTGGCATAGGTGGGACCAACGTGAGCATCATCTTTGCACCCACATCTTGACGAGTCCTCCTGCCACGATGGCTTGGGATGTCCATGATGCGTACCTGGACTGGTATCTACAGGTGTCGCATCCTTACGTGAGTCCGAGTGTGCCAGTCCAGCCTCGTATTAGTAGAGGACCACCTCCGGCTATCAACTTACAAAGGGTATGTTTTTTGTCCCATTTTATTCTTATTAATTATTTTAGGAAAGTCTATGTATTTAAAATATTTGTTTTCATTTGCAGCGTATGGCGATGAGCAAGGCCTATCTTCAGGAGGTTATAGAGGCAGGTGGTTTAGGGTGTTTGGAACACTTTCAGCATATATATGACCTCCTTTCTAGTAACGTCATCCATGTAGCTCCTCCGCTTATACGGGCTTCAGAGATGCCTTCCCAATCCTCTAGTGCAGGCGAGACTATATTTGATAGAGCCGAATCATCTAGGATGACGGAAGAGCGTGCAGTAGCTCAGCAGGCAGCAGCTCGGCAGGCGGCGTCTCAACCGACGCCGGTGGTTTCTCCAGATTGGGCACCGAGCGTGGATTCGGGTGTAGGTGTGTCATTGGCTAGTGATTCTCCACATTTAGTTGAGTCATTGGATAGTGAGACTGAGAGTTTGTAGTCACCATTTATTTCTAGTTTGACTACTTTGTTTATTGGTTTTTGGGGATTTTCGTTCCGTTATTTCTAGTTTGACTTCTTTGTTTATATGTTGTTTTAGATATTCGTTCCGTTATTTCTACTTTCACTTCTTTGTTTATTGGTTTTTTTAGATTTTTGTTCCGTTATTTCTAGAACAAATACACATACATGGATGACATACACATTCTAAAAAACACATACACATACATGGATGACATACACATTCTAAAAAACACATACACATACATGGATGACATACACACCCTAAAAAACACATACACATACATGGATGACATACACATTCTAAAAAACACATACACACTGCAACAAATGACATACACATTCTACTCCATGCGAAAGATAATGTCGCCGACCACATACAAATAAACCTCTTCACGATTGGTAAGGTAATTTATCGTTGCTATGTCTTCGGCCCCTACAACTTGCTTCCTACTCCATGCGAAAGATAATGTCGCCGACCACGTACAAATAAACCTCATCACGATTGGTAAGGTAATTTATCGCTGCTATGTCTTCGGCCCCTACAACTTGCTTCAACACACGAGGTCGGGTGGCAGAGTACGAGTAATAAAAGACCCTTCTCACAGTAGGCCACTCATCTCCAACAATTAACTTCACGAACTCCAAGTGCTCTAACCCAGCGGTAATGATGTCTTCTATCACCTCTACGGTCCCCCCTTCATAACGGTGTGAATATCCCACCGCTTGGGCCCCGTCAAGCCGGACCAATTGTCCGCCTCGATAGATTTTCAAAGGCATAGCATGGCGATAAGTAATATAACGACTTGGAGTTGGTGATGACATTGGATAGTGAGACGAAGGTTTATTACAAATTCACTACAAATTCAATAATAGAATATTTCATTAAAACCATGAAATTTAATATATCATTATACATTTCACATGATTACATCCTAATAACTACATGAATAATGTTATTGTTAAAACATTGAGTTGTGCAAATTATCCCGTTGACGGCCTGAAGCATTCTAAACAAGTGTGAGCCTACAATGAACAAGGAATGACCCCCCATAGAACATTCTAATTTGCCCCTTCTCCTCGTGGCGTCACAGAAAAACTTAAAATCTACGAATTTCAAAATTTGTAGATTTCATGTTTTTCTGTGCCGCCGCTAGGAGAAGGGGCAGATCAGAATGTTCGATGGGGGACACTCCATGGTCATTGTAGGCTCACGCTTGTTTAGAATGCTTCAGGCCGTCAACGGGATAATCTGCACAACTCAATGCTTTAACAATAACATTATTCATACAACATTGATTTTTTCTTCTTGCCTTGTGACCATTATCCTCTTAACAGAATCAAGAGCCCAGGATGAACCTCCCAATTACCAAGTCGATCATGCTGATATGCTCCTTCTCAGAGCTGCATCACAGAAAAACTTGAAATCTTACAAATTCCAAAATTTGAAGATCTCATGTTTTTCTGTGCTGCAGCTCGAAAAAAAGAGCATATCAGCATGTTCGACTTGGTAATAGGAGGCTCATCCTAGGACTCTTGACTCTGTCAAGAGGATAATGGCCACAAGGCAATCACATCCTTCTTTATAACTTATTTTCTACAGCCTAGAATCCCCGATGATATATCTTTCTCCTCAACTTTCAATTTGATTCTGAAAGCGCATCGCAAAGCTTCTGAAGCTTATCTCTTTCCCGCACCAAAGAACTGTTGGAAATGTTAGACGACGAAGCCATACCACCTCACGATATTGATTTCTTGTATCTGAAATAATTTTTTCTTTTAATCACAAAGAACACAACCTGATAGCGTAAATAAAGCAGAAAATACATAAATCAATTTTTTTTTACCGAAATGAAGTTTTATGATGTTCTTGATGGTATTTCTTCTCCACCGAAGTTGTATGGCACCTTGGATGTGAAAGAGTCGAAGTTGGATGTGGTATTTATAGGCATGCTGGGCGGCACGAGGTGCAGTCCAAATAACCATACTGGGCGGCACATGGTGCAGCCCACAGATATGGTGCTGGCATGGTCTGGGCGGCAACTGGTGCAGCCCAGCCACACTTGGGCGGCACGAGGTGTAGCCCACACCTATGTTCGTTTTTTTAGTGTTATAACATAACATATGATTGTGTCCTATAGTGTTATAACATAACATACCATAACATATGATTGTATCATTTATTTATCTAATATTAATAAAAAAACAATACAAAATGTTATAACCTATATAACATAAAAACATATTGTTCATTACGCTGGATGACTAGAACCAGAGTTCTTGATTTTGCTTAGAAACCCTAAGACAAAATAAATGAGATCGCCTAGTTGCGTTTGAAGAAATTAGGATAGTCTCTGGTAAAAGTTCGCTTCATATCATATCTATGCTTTGATAAATGTAACACCCCCGATTTATGTATCGGTAGTGCTACATGCCAGTGACCTCAGACATTACCGTCCGAAATCACCCCAGGCTTTTCTAGAACAATCATGCTTAAATACATAACATAATTAAATGAAAGAATAAGTAGCGGAATAAAGCTCAACCACTTTATTAAAAGTAAATGTAGTTTTTACAACAAAGTAAATGTTCAGCGGAAGACTTTTAAATTAAATAACTTAATAATTCTAGAACACTGATACTTAAATCTTCATTTGCAAGCTTCTTCTTCAAATGGTTACTTCTAACGTAGGGCATCAACTCCTGATGTGTCGAATCGAACGGATGACACCAGTCAACCATGCGGAGAACAATTACGGTTGGTTAGTCTTACTGAAAGACTATGCAAGGGTACAAAGCAGAGTGATTCGAGTGATCGTAACCATTTACTATCATTGTTCCTCGAATAATAACCGAAGGAACGATATATAACCCGACACTCTCACTAGAGATCAAATATTTAGATCAAATATTTAGACATACACTGAAGAGAAGACTCCAAGGAATCGAGTCTTATGGGAAGATATGACAATGTTTGGGAACTTAAATCATCACACACAAGTGATTTAAAAATTGACTTAGATGTTTCGGTTCACGACCAACTTCACCGCATACAACGAATTCAGATTGGAAAGAGAACGTACTCTGATCAAAGTCGAGACGAGCTTTCCTAGCTGCACTATTACTTAGCTGCACTACTCGTCTGAAGGTACATTAATTACGTGCATTGCCGCACTTATCTTATTTAATTATAAAACACACAAATACCATTAAGGCTTTTATGGCGAGTAACTACGCCGGTTATTATTAACACACATGGCGAAATTACCTTCACCCAATTGGCACTAGCAAGGTGCCTTAAACACCTCCTACCTTAACGGTGGTAGGAAGCAGTGGTCATGACCTTAAAGAGCATCCAGAAATTATTCCGATCAGTACCCAGTTATAAAGAAACAACTAACCCTTACCTGGATTAGTGTTTCTACGAATACTCGTTCTAACTAGACAGTTCAGAACAGTATAATCAAATTAAATCCATCAAGGCCAACATCATAGATATATCAATCTATATATTAAAATAGCGTTGCTACTATCAGTATGCAACCTATTATAATATTCATTTGAAATCCATTTTTAAAATCCACAACAAAACCATTATGAATATAATAGCGCTGTATCTAGCAATATACAACCTATTATAACAACACTTCTTTTAAAACACTTTATTTATAAAATTTGTTCCCAAACGAAAATCACAGATCATTCCAATTTAATTAACAATTAAACGCAATTGATAATTAACGGGACATGGAATGATTAAGCAAGAGTGAACCGCCACTTGCCTTAGATCCGACGAAAGCTTTAGCAAAGCTTGGAGATGACGGTTTCCGGGCCTGAACTGGGACAGATCTTGGATATTAAATCCTTCTGAAATGACCCATAATAAGACCCTAAGTTAGATTCAATATCTATAAATACGAATCTAAAATAATATAAAAGGAAACGAAGGAGTCAAGCTTGAATACCTTCCTTAGGCACGTTGAAATATTCAAGGAAATCTTGATTGCTTTGTACGAAGCCTAAAGCTTGAATAAAGCTGAACGAATTTTTAGAGAATTATTTAGAGGATTTTTAGAGGAGAGGACGAGAGCTTTTTGATGAAATTAAGGGTCCGTTCGACGCGTCTGATATTGGAGATTTACGGGTCTTATTTTCTAAAATCAGACACGGAGCATCATCTTCCTCATTTGCCCCGTTCGGTATTCAAGAAGCTTATGGGAGACTTATAGAGGCTTATGGGGACTGAAATCACCCCAAATTCTTCAGCCTCATCCGGCAGCTTATGGAACTTATATATCGAGTCTTACGAAAACTATTTCCATATTGCCCCCGAGCGAGAGCCATCTTCTTCGTTCTCTTCATCGCCAACCGAGATTCGAGAGTTGTCATCTTCTTCGAGAGCTGCCATCTTCTTTGCTGCAAGATCTGGAAGCTTGCATAACCCGCCATCGAAGCTCGCACAGAAGATCTGTAAGTACTCTTCTTCCCTCTCTTCACTCTCTTCTTTGCGGATCTGCAACTTCTTCTTCGCAAATCTCTTATTCAAAGCTTCTTCTTTGCGGATCTGCAGCGTCTTCTTCGCAAATCTATTATTCAAAGCTTATTCTTTGCAGATCTTACAAACCCTAGAAAATATTGCAGATCTTACAAACCCTAGAAAATCAATTCGTCTTTGCGTAACTCTTCTTCGCAGATCTTACAAACCCTAGAAAATCAATTCGTCTTTTCTCTCTTCACTTATTGCATTAACAGGTTTGTGAATGTTTGCCATTCATTACTGCACAGTCCTGTGTTGTTGAATTTTGGCCTGGTATTGTTAGATGCTTGGGTTGAGGTTGGTAGGCATAGCAGTCAAGGAATCTTAAATCTGCTACTGCCCATGTCCCAGATTATTGTCCCAAATTCAAAACATGCTACTGAAGGAATATGATAATCAGAAGCTGATGTATACAAATTATTGAGAAAGATGATTATACATAAATATACAATTAATACTACTTCTGAAATAATCCAGGAACCTTAAAAGGCTTTCTATGCATCATAATATGAGGATCCAGTCCTAATTTTGTTTAAAACGAAGAGAAGGCTGTGAAGAATCTTCTAGTTTGTTAGTAGTATCCTGCCTGCTAATGTATGATTTATATAACACATGTCTTGATGACTCTATCTATTGAAAAAGTCATAGATATCTATCAGTTTGAGTTCATACTGGTGTTTACTTCAATCCAAATTAGAAACTATACAGAGTTCTTAGCAGTGCATTTCTGTTATTTGGTTCACTTTGCCATGTTCTCTTGAAGATAAACACTATGCCTAGGTATCAAAACTAACTAGATCTGACTGTGATTGCATCAATAGCATTAACAAAAAATTAATTGGATATATAATGCCAAAATATAGACATTTTGTGACATATAAACACATCCTTTAACATGTGGAACAATTTACAGATTATCATGCTCGATAACTTGAGCTCCTCTCTTGTTTTTTCATGAATTAACATTCAAGCCTATTAGCTCAATGGTAGAGCAACGTGCCTTAGGTACGCGGATGTGGGTTCGAGTCCCACATAGGCTAATGTCATATCCCTAGCTGGACCATGACCATTAGAAGGGAATTAAGGGAGAAAGAAAGGAAAAGGGAAGAGAAGAGAAGAACATAGAAGAGGAGTACACAGGGAAGAAGAGGGAGATAGGGAGAGAGAAGATAGAGTAAGGAGAGATAGGAAAGAAAGGGTAAATGGTTATTCATTATGCTGTGTTGGATGGACATTTTCTGTGTTGCTGGCTGCTGGATTTTTGTGTGTGGAATTTGCTGAACTTGGTGCAGTTGTTAGGTGCTGACGATGCTGTTGCTGAATTTGCTGCACACTGGAAAAATCAGCACTAGTTGCTGCATTTGCTGAATGTTTTGGCTTGCTGAATTTCTTGCTTACTGCATACTATTTTGGAGAAGTTAGTAGGGTAACAAAGGTTGTTGTGGTTGCCTTGGAGGTAGATATACATGGAGGAGTCACCACTTTATTTCCTTGATGTGTTGCTGCATGATTTGTGCTAACTGGATGTAAAAGAAAACAAACAAAAAAGGGTGATGTGCTGTAACATGATAAAGAGTGTGGGGCACTTGATGTGGGAAGCTTGCATTCAAGCTTTGGTTCTACCGAGTCAAGTATTGTGTACATGTGGTATTCATGAAGACCAAGCAAGATTATGCAAGTGCATTTGCTGAATTTTCCTACCGAATTTGCTGCATTTGTGAGCTGAATTCAGTAGTCCCGATGTTGGAGTATGTGGGCTGCATTTTTGTGGACTGCATCATCCAATGTCTGATTTTTTTCCTGTGTTTGGTGGCTCCTGAACTAGCTACTGAGCTTGGTGCCATTGGGTATAAATGTATCATGTGCATTGCACATGATACCCATACAAATTTTTTAATAAGGGTAAATTTGTAATTTTTGGATAAAATTAAGTTTCAATAAGTCATTTATACCGAACAGTTATTTACGCTTCATACTCTTATATTCAACTTCAGCACCAGCTCAATTCAGCCCCCAATTTAAATTTTTTCAATCAGCTTCAGCCCATACTTTAACTTCAACTCCAATAAACCTCAGTCATACCGAACAGACTCTAAGTCTCTGATTCTCCTTTTTATAATAAAAAATCCTTCACCTACAAGAAAAGAAATTAACTTTCAAGGGGACAACAAGGATGCGCTTGCCCAATAATCATAACTAGCTTAGTTGACTTAACAAAGCCATGTTTTGCTGTTATCCAATTTGCAACGTAACTTGCAAACTAGCCAAGGCCAAAGTGCCACGTGTACAGCCTAGGGAATGACTCAAGTGAGCTAGGCCTGCAAATCCTTAGCTAGTTGCAGCAATTCTTATCATGATGACAATGATGATGACGTTGGCAATGCCAACCAAATAAGCTCTTGGGCGAGCTCTTTGCATGCTTTGGATGAGCTGTTCTCTTCATCAATCAGTCCGACTATTTGAATTCATTGGGCGAGCTGATCTCTCCATCAATCAGTCCGATTCCTTGATTTGAACAAATGTTCAATCAATCCGACTCCTTCAATCAGTCCGACACTTTGAATTGAACAAATGTTCAATCAGTCCGACTCCTTGAATTGAACAAAGGTTCAATCAATCCGACTCTTTGAATTGAACAAAGGTTCAATCAGTCCGACTCTTTGAATTGAACAAATGTTCAATCAGTCCGACTCTTTGAATTGAACAAAGGTTTAATCAGTCCGACTCTTTGAATTGAACGAAGGTTCAATCAGTCCGACTCTTTGAATTGAACAAATGTTCAATCAGTCCGACTCTTTGAATTGAACAAATGTTCAATCAGTCTGACTCTTTGAATTGAACAAAGGTTCAATCAGTCCGACTCTTTGGATTGAACAAAGGTTCAATCAGTCCGACTCTTGCTTAGAGGCACGCTAGCTAGAGCATGGCCTTTAACTTCCAATTTAAATTTATTCGTTTACGAACGGATATTATGAGCTCCGAAATACGTCGAATGTATTTTATTTCACTGAGAAAAATATTACAGAGATTAAGAACATTACAAAATGTCTTTCTATCTCCGAAATAAATTCGACGTACAATACGGATGTTGAGAAATTTCCAAAATGCCCTTACAAAATTGAGGAATGTTACATCACTTCCCTCTTAAAAGAAGTTTCGACCCCGAAACTTGGCTAAACTGATGAGGGATCTAAGTCTCTGCCAACTCTTTCTACTGGAGCTCCAAATTATGACATTCACTCAATGTCATAATTACATCTTAATGGAATCACATTCCATGCATATGAGATCATAACTCCTTAAATCTCATAAAGTGTTAATCATACCCCTCTGTAAGTCCGACAACTTTTATCCATACATGATATACACTGTTCCCGGCACTTACGGGTTTCACATGAACGACCGGTTTATAACGGCAACGAATTCAGAGATTTTTCGGAACAAAGAAACACTTTCTTTATTTATCCGAAACATTACATGAAGGATACAGACAAAGGTTGAACATACTGACTATGAACCCGGGGAGATTGTCGACAAACGTCGATGCTCCTTAACCTTAAGAAAAGATTTTAACCAAGCACAATCATTTGATCAAGGTCCCCTTCCGTCATCTTGACGCATCATGAAGAGTCGTTGACCTTGACCTGAAGATTCCATAGGTGTTTTGCCTTTATTCCGAGCAACAGGTTGCTCAGGAACAGATTCCTCTGGCTTTGGGTCCTGTCCATTTCCAATCTGTGAAGCTTGATAGGACTGCGCTGGTCCTCGACCCTTCATTCTACAATATGTTTTCATGTGGCCTTCCTTCCCACAATTATAACATACTCGCTTCTCCTGTTGACAGTTAAAACTCTTATGCCCAACTTCACCACAGTTGTGGCATATAACCATCCCGCTACTCCAACCCGAGTCTCCGGCGGAGTTTGACTGAGTCGTCTCGGTCTTAATATGACCAAACTTTTCAAACCTGGTAGGCAATGCCGGTTATTTGAATGATCTAACCTGGCGATCTTGTTGCCCACCTTTCCTCTTGACCTGTTTCTCCCGCTTTCGGGCGGATTCTTCCAGTGTGACCTCTAGCTTGTAGGCTGCATCCACATATTGTTCTAAAGTAGAACAATTGTGACGCACCATTAGAGGCTTGATTTCTGGATTCATCAATCCGTGAAAGTACCAGATCTTCTGTTCTTCGCTTGACACCTCCGATCCCGCATATTATAACAAGTGATTAAACTTCGTTGCAAGCTCAGTCACTGTTAACCCATCGGTGTCAGGGTACATAAATTCCTTATGCTTCTCTTCCCTCATAGCACGGGAAAAGAAACGATCAGTCATCTTTGCTTTAAACATCCTCCAATTCAGCCTGGGATGATCAGCTAGACCAGTGTTTTCCCACCATTTGCTAGCTGCATCCTTGAGCTGGAGAGACGAGATATGCACCTTCTCAGTCTCAGTGCAATCCACGTTTCTAAACAGACGTTCCACATGTGAGAACCAATATGCCACTCTGACTGGTTCTCCAGTACCATCGTAGCTGTCAGGCCTCATTGAGCTCACGACCTTCAAAGCTCGACCATAAGTTCCTCTATCCTTGACAACATTGACCTGCGATACATGCTCTACTGGCTCCTCAACTTCAGGACTAACTTGCGGAATCAGAATGCCTTGTGCTTGCGGCGCCATTGTCCGCATTACGTCCGTGATTGTCTCCACGATGAACCCACAAATGGCTTCTTTGGTTGTGGCATCCAACACTACCGGAACTTGTGCTTGACCAACGTCTGCGGGGTTATTGTGAAAGACAGATTCAGGTTCATCCCCTTGATTAGCGGCGTTCCTTAGATTCAACCTTGAGTTGTTACTTGGTCTCATGCCAGTACGGGTTGTGTTCATCGTATTCACCATCTGCTGGTGAATCATAACGTTAATTTAGAACTTGATCTTGACACTTTAGTCAAACACGTTATAGATCACAAAAGACCAAACTAATAACTTTATATTAGTCTGTCTAACCTTTCGTTGTTGACTGCGGAAAGACCCTCTTCTCCATACTCGAGAAGAGTTATTTTAGGAGAAATGTCAATCTTTAAATGACATTAATCCTAAGGAAGGACAACATTCCTAGGAATAGATCTAAGGAATAAGTAACCTTTGAGGCTTGCAAAAGTTTGAAAACCTTATACCTTTCAAACTTTACACTTTGTCACAATCCTTTCCAAAACTATACTTGAAAATAGTTTTGAAATTAACTTTTCAAAAATTCTCAAACCTAACAATAGGCCAAGAATTTTAAAACCATTGCTCTGATACCACATATGTAACACCCCCGATTTATGTACCGATAGTGCTACATGCCAGTGACCTCAGACATTACCGTCCGAAATCACCCCAGGCTTTTCCAGAACAATCATGCTTAAATACATAACGTAATTAAATGAAAGAATAAGTAGCGGAATAAAGCTCAACCGATTTATTAAAAATCTCTCATCATCTGAGAGAAGTAGTTTTTACAACAAAGTAAATGTTTAGCGAAAGACTTTTAAATTAAATAACTTAATAATTCTAGAACACTGATACTTAAATCTTCATTTGCAAGCTTCTTCTTCAAATGATTACTTCTAACGTAGGGCATCAACTCCTGATGTGCCGAATCAAACGGATGACACCAGCCAACCATGCAGAGAACAATTATGGTTGGTTAGTCTTACTGAAAGACTATGCAAAGGTACAAAGCAGAGTGGTTCGAGTGATCGTAACCGTTTACTATCATTGTCTCTCGAATAATAACCGAAGGAACGATATATAACCCGACACTCTCACTAGAGATCAAATATTTAGACATGCACTGAAGATAAGACTCCAAGAAATCGAGTCTTATGGGAAGATATGACAATGTTTGGGAACTTAAATCATCACACACAAGTGATTTAAAAACTGACTTAGATGTTTCGGTTCACGACCAACCTCACCGCATACAGCGAATTCAGATTGGAAAGAGAACGTACTCTGATCAAAGTCGAGACGAGCTTTCCTAGCTGCACTATTACTTAGCTGCACTACTCGTCTGAAGGTACATTAATTACGTGCATCGCCGCACTTATCTTATTTAATTATAAAACACACAAATACCATTAAGGCTTTTATGGCGAGTAACTACGCCGGTTATTATTAACACACAGGGCGAAATTACCTTCACCCAATTGGCACTAGCAAGGTGCCTTAAACACCTCCTACCTTAACGGTGGTAGGAAGCAGTGGTCATGACCTTAAAGAGCATCCAGAAATTATTCCGATCAGTACCCAGTTATAAAGAAACAACTAACCCTTACCTGGATTAGTGTTCCTACGAATACTCGTTCTAACTAGACAGTTCAGAACAGTATAATCAAATTAAAGCCATCAAGGCCAACATCATAGATATATCAATCTATATATTAAAATAGGGTTGCTACTATCAGTATGCAACCTATTATAATATTCATTTGAAATCCATTTTTAAAATCCACAACAAAACCATTATGAATATAATAGCGCTGTATCTAGCAATATACAACCTATTATAACAACACTTCTTTTAAAACACTTTATTTATAAAATTTGTTTCCAAACGAAAACCACAGATCATTCCAATTTAATTAACAATTAAACGCAATTGATAATTAACAGGATATGGAATGATTAAGCAAGAGCGAACCGCCACTTGCCTTAGATCCGACGAAAGCTTTAGCAAAGCTTGGAGATGACGGTTTCCGGGCCTGAACTGGGACAGATCTTGGATATTAAATCCTTCTGGAATGACCCATAATAAGACCCTAAGTTAGATTCGATATCTATAAATACGAATCTAAAATAATATAAAAGGAAACGAAGGAGTCAAGCTTGAATACCTTCCTTAGGCACGTTGAAATATTCAAGGAAAGCTTGATTGCTTTGTACGAAGCCTAAAGCTTGAATAAAGCTGAATGAATTTTTAGAGAACTAGTGTAATACCCGTGCCTTGCACGGGATCTGTTTATTTTTTTATATTTAAAAACAGTATATAAAAATTATATTTTTAATTGATATAGAAATATGTAGGTAGTGACTATTATAAAAGTAGATAAATGCTAATGTAAAAAAGGACTAATTGAATACAAAATATTGAAGAGATTAACAAAATACATTATTGATAGAGAGGCGAAACTCTTCATGACTTTATTAATAGTAAAATTGGCTAAGTAGTTTTGAAATATGAATAATCACATTCCTAACATCTATACTACTAAAACGATAAAACATAATCAAAATATTTATCTATAGATGAAAATGAAACCATAAACATAAAATCTCGTAAGATTATCAAAATTGCTACAAATTATGAAAAACTTCGTTGTATACTGCATTGGTAGTAGTATTAGATCTTTTTTTTTGTTTTTGTCTCATATCAAAATCTTCAAACCTTTCTTGCTAGTAACTTTTGATGATGCAACATAAAACTGACCATGAGTGATGCAACATAAAACTGATCATAAGTGAAAACAGGACGTGGAAGATACAAACCGACATTTGTAAGAGATTGGCCCTGACTATTGTTTATCGTCATAGTAATTAAAATAAACACTCTAGAAAAATTGTATTCATTGAAACTTGAACGGGTATGAAGTGTCTGACGGTGACATAATCATGCAAGGATTCAAAACGGTATGTCTAATGTTGTAGTTAAAATAGTTCTTCCTTGTATGACATGACTACCGAGTTGCGTGGTTATCAATCTTGTCTCATTGCATAAACTTGAAGACTGGTCAATATTTCAAAACAACATAATAGGGACCTGAACCTTAGTTTGTAATACATGATTTGGGACACCAAAACATGTAATGTTTTTTAAGTAGTCAGAAGTATAAACACTTGCATCATTGTCTGCAATAAAACTTGTCTTGCAAATGCTATCTGAACTGAGATAGACTTTCTCATTACCTGATAACAAAGACAATATATAGTTATTACATCTTCATGTGTTGGTGCAAAAATTGCTCGTTCTTCAAAGTATTTTGGAGATAATTGATTGTCCAAAAGAGAGAGATAAACAAACTTAATAATTGTTGGAATCATATCTAAGTCATAATCATTCACCAATAGTTCATCAAAAAATTGTATTTGTGTTTTTCTATCTTGTCACCACCTACAGTACCATCTCTGATGCTTAATACCCTTTCAGAAATTTCATTTGCTTCTTGGATATCATAATCAGATGTACCTTGTTGAATCCTCATGTTTCTTGTCAAATTAAGAATTTTGCAATATTCCCACAAATAAGAGGACTTAATGGTGGCAAAAATAATATCTTTGTTGCTTCTTTTTGTAATAACGGGTAGGATTTGTCTAAAGTCTTTACCAAATACTATTACTTTTCCTTCAAAAGGTTGTACTGAACCAAGGGGATTTGTAGCCCATAGAATATCTTTTAAAGTCAGGTCTAATGCTTCAAAATAGAATCTATTCGTCATCGGAGTTCATCCCAGATAATAAGTTTGGCAGCACAAATCAATTCATATAGTTTTGAACCTGAACTTAAGTTGTAAAGTTATCAAAACCCTAACTTGTGAAGATGATCAAGCTATATTAACTACGACCAATAAGTAGTTTAAATAGTAATATTAATAATGATAAATTATATTTAACAAATACGTTGTAAAGATTATGCCCATATGAAATTTGATATACAATTATGTTAAAGTGGGTTATTTATTTTATAGAGTTGTCGTTTGAAGATAAAAATACATTATGAAAGAGCATATATATATCATAATATAATACATATATAAACACTATAATTGAAAAATACAACATACTATATGCTCTTTACTTCGTATGAATTGAATTTAAATGACTTTCAATAGACTCTACGAAATACATTAGTTATGGAAATTGGAAACTAAACTAATATAGCATAAACACTGGATTTATCTTAATCGACTTCGAGAGAATCTCTTCAATAATATTTTAAATATTCTTGATAGAAATCTACAGTTTCAAGCAATATATAGGTTTGATCGTAAAAATATTGTATAGTTTCAATACGTAGAAAAAATATAGAGAAGATTTGTAAAAAACAATAAGTGTTTTAAGATGATATAGCAAGATTAGTTGATATATATTTACTCACACCATCAAATAAGATATATGAAAAATAGATTTTCTATCTATTCAAGATTAGTTAGGAAAATAAAGGGTTACTATAATCAAAACTTATTCTATATATTGAAAATAATTTTTTTATTATTTTCGTATCCTTTCGAAACTTTTACAACTCTTTTAGTTGATAATCCTTTTTTTATTTTTTTCCTAATAGTTGAATGATGTAGTGGTGATGGTTAGATGAGTGATGAAATATAGGCAAATCAAATGTGGTGACGACACATAAAGTTTTGATTTAGTAGATATATAGTAGATTACACTCCGTGCTTTGAATGACTTACAAAAATAGATTATGCATACCAATAATATGTTTCATAAAATATATTGACATGGTCATAAACCATTATACTTATAGCACATTTTCACCTTTGTTTTGTATAAAGTTTACTTTTAGCGACTCTAACTTCCGGATCCTAGTATTATATTTCCAAAATGTTAGAATACATTCATATAAACATATTTTCATGGTAACTAAATTGAAATATTATCCATTGCATATTTCCAAATGTAGTTGATAATCCCTTATTAAACTACTTTTTGGTGGTGCCTAAAATTTTCTGCCTTTATTATTTAGTATTTTTAATTATGAAAATATAACAATATATATATAAACTATATGCTTTTCATTGAGATGTTTAGTTTTGGAAATATAATAATCTTATATAAAATTATTATATTAAATTTTGAAAAAAGGAAAGGAATTTTGAAGATCGTTATTATGATTGCATGTTTAGTCTAGGAAATAAGAGAATCTGATATATATTTATTATATTTTAATTAAAAAAATGAAAATTGAGAAAATAACATGTGACAGAAATAATAGGAGGATGTCATGTGGTATAACGATGAGATAAACTTAGTAGGGGATGCCATGTGGCATAGATGAGTTTTGGTTTAGTAGATAAATATTAGATTTTTAGTTTGTAATTAAATATATCAAAACAAAGTGAAAAAAATGAGAGAATGACACATGATAAATGAAGGTGATTTGATTAGGAAGAGTCATGTGATTTAGTTAGGTTTTAGTTTAGTGTATACATAGTGGATTGTTGTATAAGTTTTATATTGGTAATCTTTGTTAATGATTTGTGTGATTCTTTTGTTCGTAAATTAGAAATTGATTAGTTTATTTATGTGATTAATTTGTATGAAAATTAGAAAATTGTATGTAAATTAGGAAGTGATTATTTTGATTGATTTGTATCTAAATTAGGAATTAGTTAAGGTGTAAGATAAAAAAATTTCTATATAAATTTAGATTTACAAAAATGAAATTCTAAAAAAATAGCATGTGATATTTTTATTGAGAGGGTGCAATGTGGCATATTGAAGTTTTGTTTTAGTAGACATATAGGCCCCGTTTGGATAACAATTAATTATGTTTTATAAATCAATTTATTTCTTATTTTTCGAAAAACGCTACCCTCGTACCTAAAAAGACGTGTAAAAAAACAGTTTATAAACAAAAAAATAGTTTATAAACAAACATCCAAACAGACCCATAGTAGATTATTTATAATATAATACTTTGACAAAAAACATAATTGTATTTTATGATTATATCTATTAAATAAATTAGATATATATTTCTATGCGTCCTTTCCCACACCATGACCATATAAAATAGATACAATAAATAAGACTTTTCAAAAATAGGTTTATGAAATTGATGTTAGTACACTTATAGCTCAATATTGAAAACTACCTTTAATAATTTATTTATGTACTAACTAATAATTAGAAATTTAACATTACTAAGTAATAATTTATTTAAGTAGTATAGTAATACAATGTATCCTTACATAACATTTATTTATAAGATTATGTTTACTCAATTGAAGTAGATAAAATATTACATAATTAAAATGCTAATTAATCTGTAATTATCTAGTAGTATAGTAATACAAAAACCAAATATAAACATGTGCACTATATAATCCTTTGAGTCCTCCTCCATATTCTTATGTCACTGATTTGCAAGCAAATCTGCAGGTTTAGTTTTTGGAAATAAATTATTTGTTTGGTACGAATTTATATTGCACTATAGGTTTATTTGATATTTTGTGGTCCATTTTAAACAGAATTAATTTTAAAAATATTACAAATTTATTTTCATAAATCCATATAAACATCACGTGATTATGGAGTTGATCATAGATGAAGAGAGTTGATATATAGCAAAGTAATAAATGTGATTAAAATGTAAACAACAAATATCGTAACTAAGCTAGATTAGATATATAGAGAAATTTGTAAAATATTGCCTACAAAATTTAGGGAAAAAAATACTACTGCCTCCGATTTAATTTGATGGTTTTTGCATTTTATTTTTTATCAAAATTATTTATCGTTTCAACCCCTCTTAATTACTATTTTTATTTTTCGATATCCAAACCAGTTGCTGTGTAGTACTCTTATTTAATTAATAAGGAAAAAATATGTGTGCGCGTCTGATCTGATATCTTTCAAATTAAATTTAATGCAAATTTAAGTGCATTTGAATCTATTGCTTAATTGACGCGTTTAAAGAAATAATAAATTGCTTTTTAATTTGTGTGTAATTGGATAAAACGTCAATTTCGAACTTACATCAATCTTTATTTGCGTGATTGTTCACTGTGATGTTTTTTTTGTATTTCTAGAAACTCTTTTGGTTGAATTATTGTGAAGTTCGAAAATTGGTGAAATTTGAACTATATATTGTGAGATGATATTGGTCAATTGTGACTTTGCTTAACATTGCTTAGTTGATGTCGAATCGACGCTCCCGCTCCTACTGATTTGCTATTGGTTTAATGTTGATGATCCAAATTCAAGATGTTGATTTAGAGCCTTATCAGAAAAATATTAATTACAGTAGTTGATAATTTCCAAAAAAGGGTGAGAGGGCTTTACTATGAAAACAATATAAAAATATAAAGTGAACTATTTTTTTGGTGTAAAGAACAACACTCATGTTTAGAATATAATGATAATAGGCAATCATGATAATGAATTATTATTTTAAATTAATAATTTATGAAGTTCTGGTGATCTTCATAGATAAAGAAAAAAGAAGATAATTCTTATCAAAAAAAAAATATGAAAAGATAAAGAATAACAATAAAAAAAACACAATATGAGGTGATGTGAATCTTTCCATATACATAACATATAAGCCATCAAAAAATTTTTATTGTAATTTTTAACATAACTTCTGAAAAAATATGAGCACGACACGTGGCAAATTGAATATAGAGACACCACATGATAACATAAATTTTGGTTTATTGTGAGGGTGTCACATGACGCAGTCATAATTCTGCTTTAGTAATTATATGATAGATTATTTAAAGGATTTTTAGAGGAGAGGACGAGAGCTTTTCGATGAAATTAAGTCTCTGATTCTCCTTTTTATAATAAAAAATCCTTCACCTGCAAGGAAAGAAATCAACTTGCAAGGGGACAACAAGGATGTGCTGGCCCAATAATCATAACTAGCTTAGTTGACTTAACAAAGCCATGTTTTGCTGTTATCCAATTTGCAACGTAACTTACAAACTAGCCAAGGCCAAAGTGCCACGTGTACAGCCTAGGGAATGACTCAGGTGAGCTAGGCATGCAAATCCTTAGCAAGTTGCAGCAATTCTTCTCATGATGACAATGATGATGACGTTGGCAATGCCAGCCAAATAAACGGCGAAGCTATTTGCTCCCTGACACATCCTTTTTTGCACTGGTTGCAGGCGCAGTTGCAGGCGCGCGGAGGTCGTTGGCGCGCGGTGATCGTTGGCGTGCGGAGGTCGTTGGCGCGCAGAGATAGTTGGCGCGTGATAAGCACTATTTTGTAGGACTTAAGTAAGAGTCATTAGAGAGTTTATTGGTGTCATTCAGGTAGATTTAGACACATTCATGTGTATGGCGTTTGGAGGCGAAGTTTGGTGTATTTGGAGGTGTTTGAGCTATTTTGGATATCATAGGAGACACTGAGGAAGAAGTCACCATTAGAAGACACAAAGGAAATGAAGAGAAGAGTAGAAGAACAGTGTGCTGAATTCAACTGGTTCGTTCTCTCTACTCAAATGTCCAAATGGAGTGATTCTAATTCGAGGAGTTAGATCTTAAAGTCTACTGCAAGTCCTCAAAAGATGAGCGCAATCCGAGTTGGGAATCAAAAGTTATGGCATTTTTACTGAAGTGTCACATAAGCTGAAGTACTGGAGTCCCACCGCACCCACGGTGGGCACTGTCGCACCCGCGGCGAGATCGTCAGAGAAGTGACCAGAAGCCACTGGAGAGCCACCGCACCCAGCGGTGGGCACTGCCGCACCCGCGGTGGCGACACGCTGAAGCTTTTCTCGGATTTAATTCCGAGATTCTGTTTTCCTTTCATTTTATTTCCGAAACTTTATTTCCAAGTTTGTTATTTCCTTTTATTTTTATTTCTAAATATTTTTCCTAGTATTTAAGGTTCTTTCTAAGACTTTATTTAGAACATCATCGTTAACCCTAGTTGCCACCGTTTGACGTATTTTGCTCACAAACCCTATGGAGAACTAAACCTCCATTGTTGCACTTGACAGTTTGAAGCCAGCAATTGATTGGTTGTGAGTTTTCTACTCTTGTTCGTTTTCCTATTCAGTTGGATTGATTCTCTTGTGCTTGATTGATTATTGGTTTATGTTGATTTATCTAGATTGATCACATAGGTTTATTGATATCTTTCCAATTGCTAGGACTTGTGATTCAGGGTTCGGGTTGCATATCTAGTGGCAAGCACGATTGTTGCGTATAGGGGATCCAAGCGCTTCATCGTGAGAGAGAGTTAATTGCATGCTTATAGTAACGGGTTGTTTCTATTGCATGTATCTTGTTGAATCCTTGGTTGAATGCTATTGCTTTATTGAATCTTGAAGGTTTTCGGGTTTGATTTAGTAATAAGTAATATTAGGGCTGGTAGAACTAATAGTTATCTAAGATCAGGATAATAACAACTATAGGAAAGTTAAGAACTTGAGATTAATAGAATTCAGTGATCAACCATATCTTTTGTTGTGTGGATCTTTGTTAAGTGTGGCGCTTTTCCCCATAATATTTACAACATTTACTTGCGAATATGTTTTCTTGCTTTGTTTACTTTGGTTACGAAAAACACTACAAACCCCCCCTAGTTCCTAGTTGGTGATTGCGAATTACAGAGATAGATAACCTGACTCCCTGTGGGATCGACCCTGACTTGCTTGCTATACTATTTAGTATGTATTTTAGGATTTATTTGATAGGCATCACGACTTTAGCCCTGTCAAATTTGGTGCCGTTGCCTGGGAGTCAAATTTTCTATTTTTGTGAATTGTTTGTTACCAACCTTGGTGTGGACCTATCTTACGGTCCACACCCGTGCTACTGATTTTTGTATTTTCTTTGTTTTGATTTTGATTCAGATATGGATTTCTGGGGAGAGCCGCGATATGACCCATACTCCTACGCATACACTCCAGGGTGGAGAGATCACCCCAATTCGAGTTATGGGTACCAACAATATCCTCCATATGGTCATGACTACCAGGAGTTCTACCCGGAGCCACAATCGTTCTACCAGCAGGGTGCTCCACAACAGTACAATCCGGCCTATGAGCATAGCCCGCCAGTTTCCAATCCTAGTCCCTCCATGTCAACTGAAGATATGCTCCAAGCTCTGGATAAACATTTCAGCACTCATGTCCAAGCTACGACGTCGAGTATCAAGAACATTGAGACACAGATGGGACAGATGGCTGAGGCGATTACAAGGATCGATGCAAAGATATCGGGAAATCTACCATCTCAAACGGTAGTTAACCCACGGGCAAACGTTAGCGCGGTAACTCTTAGAAGTGGAAAGCAATTGCATGTCGCTCCTAATGCTGAAGATGACGACTCAGGAAAAGAGGGTGTTCTGGAGAATGACCGCATGCAGCGGCAAGGTGACCGCACCCGCGGCGAGCATGATTTGGAAAAACAGAATGTTCTGTCAAGTTCACCGCACCCAGCGGTGGCAACCACCGCACCCGCGGCAAGCGGTACTGTTTCTCGAGAAAAATCTGGGGATTCACCGCACCCGGCAGTGGCTTCTGGACGCACCCGCGGCGAGACTTCTGGAGCTGTTGATGAACCTTATGTGGACACCTACGTTCGTCCATACTTTCCCCCTCTCGGTCCCGAAAAGCCACCCGCCCCATACCTAGAGGTTCTTTCGGAAGAGGAGTACTTTTTGGGACTAGAAGAGTTCAGCGACAATGAGGAGGAGTGCCGCGATCGCGGAAATACTCCAGAGACAACCGTTTCTCCCAAAAATGCCCCGATAGTCCCCGACCCTCTAGAGGCAGCCTATGATGAGTTTGTGCGTCTCAACTCCTTCCCGCTCGTCGCGCTGCAACCCGTCGCACCCTTCCTTGAGGCTTCCCGAGAAACTCAAAGGCTAAAGAACAACGAGGATATCTATGAGGCCTTCAGTGACTGCATAAAAACCGTTCCCTTGGTCACACTGGCAGATAGCACCCCTCGCTGCAAGGAAATGTTAAAGGTGCTGGGCACGATCAAGAAGAAACCAAAGGGGAAGCACAAGAAGAAGGCCTTGATCTAATTGGCGAATTTTTACATACTGGATACGGGGCAAGATAACCATGCAGGCCCTGAGATGTTGGGTAGGCCATTCTTGAAGATGGCAAGTGCACTCATGGGTATGCACAACGGTCCACCCACAAAGAAGTGCACGAGATTGGGGGTCACGCTCAACATAGAGCATACAAAGAGGCACCCCCCAGATCCAGATCCCAAGTGTTCAGTTGCTAGGAGCAACCCAAGTTGAGAGGGAGAATACTATGTCGAGCCAACGACATTAACTAAGGCGCTATCCGGGAGGCAACCCGAGGTATGTTTTACTTTCTTTATTTCTTGCATTAGTTTTGCTTGTTTTTGCTTTGTTTTTGTTTTTGTTTTCAACTAACCTGCAGGGAAGAGACCCATGCTTATTGAAGAAGGTGATTACCACCATTGTAAGTCTCTTACTTCCCTGCACTAAGTCACCCCCCGAAAAAACCTTAAACTGGGGGCAAAAAAAAAAAAGAAAAAAAAAAAGTTCTACCGTAGGCCAGCTGTCTGGAATTCCCATGGAGATGGTGCACATCATGTTGTCAAGGAGGAAACCTTAGCTCTACACACATATTTGGCAACGATGATGGCCCTACAATCGACAGCTGATGAGGAGGAACACTAGAGCCCCCCACGATTACATCTGGGCTCTACAATGTGTTCGTTGAAGGTCGTGCATCCCCGAATTCTTTGATATACCACTACTCACCACAGTGGTTTTCTTTTGGTTGCACGGTAGGAGAAGATTATAGAGTTGATGAAGACACCCGCCCAACACCAGAGACCTGGGCATTTATTGAAGAAGACCGCCAGCGACACCTTCAGTGTCCAAGTAGCTTGGCGACGTTTGTGAGTTATTTTTTGCTTTTCCCTATGTTTCTATTCTTTTGTCTTTCATTACATTGAGGATAATGCAATGTTTAAGCATGGGGGAGAGTTCTATACTTGCTACGTCGTTGAGGAGAAAAATGAATAAAAAAGAGAAAAAGCCAAAAATTTGAAAAAAGGCTATCACAAAAATCCTGGGATAGGTCGAAAACCCGAAAGGGAGGCCTAGGTAAAAAGCAGGTGGCTTGGACCAGCATTAGGCTGGGGTAATAATTGGTCAAGAGTGACGTGAGCTTATGTGAGCACATCTATGAAAAAAATATGAGTGGCTTGGTGAAAACCCAAAAGGGCGCCTTGGCAAAATGAGCGAAAAAGAAGAAGAGTGATTTTAGGATTTCTCATTATTCTTGGCGAGGCGTCATAAGAAGAGGAGTCAAAGAAGGATTGTCGGGTAGGTCACTCTGGGAGACATAAGGAGTCATAGATGGAGGCTAGGATTATAGGTTACTCATACTATTGGATGTCCGGGTTAAGTTTGGGGGAAGTACTCTGCTTGCCCCTTAAGCTTGTTGAGTTATGGATGTGTTGTAGATGAGATTGGTGCCAGGAGCCTTGGCATGGGTTAGGTGACTCTTAGTTGGAGGATATGCTTCCTGAGACCTTGGGTGCTGCATTGGAGGAGTAGACTCTTTATTAGTTTACTCGAGGACGAGCAAAGGTCTAAGCATGGGGGAGTTTGATAAGCACTACTTTGTAGGGCTTAAGTAAGAGTCATTAGAAGGTTTATTGGTGTCATTCGGGTAGATTTAGACACATTCATGTGTATGGCGTTTGGAGGCGAAGTTTGGTGTATTTGGAGGTGTTTGAGCTATTTTGGATATCATAGGAGACACTGAGGAAGAAGTCACCATTAGAAGACGCAAATGAAAGGAAGAGAAGAGTAGAAGAACAGTGTGCTGAATTCAATTGGTTCGTTCTCTCTACTCAGATGTCCAAATGGAGTGATTCTAATTCGAGGAGTTAGATCTTAAAGTCTACTGCAAGTCCTCAAAAGATGAGCGCAATCCGAGTTGGGAATCAAAAGTTATGGTGTTTTTACTGAAGTATCGCAGAAGCTGAAGTACTGGAGTCCCACCGCACCCGCGGTGGGCACTGCCGCACCCGCGACGAGATCGTCAGAGAAGTGGCCAGAAGCCACTGGAGAGCCACCACACCCAGCGGTGGGCACTGCCGCACCCGCGGTGGCGATGCGCTGAAGCTTTTCTCGGATTTAATTCTGAGATTCTGTTTTCCTTTTATTTTATTTCCGAAACTTTATTTCCAAGTTTGTTATTTCCTTTTATTTTTATTTCTAAATATTTTCCCTAGTGTTTAAGGTTCTTTCTAAGACTTTATTTAGAACATCATCGTTAACCCTAGTTGCCACCGTTTAACGTATTTTGCTCACAAACCCTATGAAGAACTAAACCTCCATTGTTGCACTTGACAGTTTGAAGCCAAAAATTGATTGGTTGTGAGTTTTCTACTCTTGTTCGTTTTCCTATTCAGTTGGATTGATTCTCTTGTGCTTGATTGATTATTGGTTTATGTTGATTTATCTAGATTGATCACCTAGGTTTATTGATATCTTCCTAATTGCTAGGACTTGTGATTCAGGATTCGGGTTGCATATCTAGTGGCAAGCACGATTGTTGCGTATAGGGGATCCGAGCGCTTCATCGTGAGAGAGAGTTAATTGCATGCTTATAGTAACGGGTTGTTTCTATTGCATGTATCTTGTTGAATCCTTGGTTGAATGCTATTGCATTATTGAATCTTGAAGGTTTTCGGGTTTGATTTAGTAATAAGTGCTATTAGGGCTGGTAGAACTAATAGTTATCTAAGATCAGGATAAGAACAACTATAGGAAAGTTAAGAACTTGAGATTAATAGAATTCAGTGATCAACCATATCTTTTGTTGTGTGGATCTTTGTTAAGTGTGGCGCTTTTCCCCATAATATTTACAACCTTTACTTGCGAATCTGTTTTCTTGCTTTGTTTACTTTGGTTACGAAAAACACTACAAACCCCCCTAGTTCCTAGTTGGTGATTGCGAATTACAGAGATAGATAACCTGACTCCCTGTGGGATCGACCCTGACTTACTTGCTATACTATTTAGTAGGTATTTTAGGATTTATTTGATAGGCATCACGACTTTAGCCCTGTCAGTGCGCGGATGTAGTTGGCGCGCGGAAGTCAATTCCGTGGAGATGTCCGTCCGTGAATTTCTCCGTGGAGATGTCGGGTCCGTGAATTTTGCCTGCAGAATGGACATTGATGGAAATTTGGACAGCATAGGTAGTAGGCTAGCGGTCCGTGAAGTAATAGTGAGATTCGTTCAATTACGATTTCAGTGTATATATATAGCATTGAGGAGGAGCTTCGAAAAATTCATATCATTCATCTTATAAGATTTCAGTGAATATTAATTCTATTACAAAATGTCGTGGCATAACGAAGATTACGAAAATTATGAAGAATCGCTTAAACTGGTATGTATTTTACAATTATTAAAACTATGAATAAAATTAGTATAAGATTTATAATCTATATAGTGGTCGTTCGGTAGTTAAAAAAATCAACTTCCACTAGTTGAAGTTGAAGGAATTCCTTCATGTGGGTGGGGGGGGGGGGGGGGGGGGGGGGAGATTATGCATTTCCTTCAACTGGTTGAAGTAAACCAAGGCAAATGTTGCCTTCAACTGGTTGAAATAAAATTCAACCGAACAAAGCCATATTAAGATTTTTGTATTGTATTAATGCATATTATGAGTAAATTAATTGTATTCAAATTCTCTTGAAAATTATGTCATTTACTGAAGTTATATTAATTGTCTAGTCATTTACTCCCTTCGATCATTAATATATGTCGTTTAGGGGCTTGAAAAATGATTATCAATATATGACTTGAAGAGTTGAATTGTATCTTCTTTAAGTAGATTAATTGTATTCAAATTCTCTTGGATAACATTTTAATTTGCATGACATGATTTTCAAAAGAATTTTTTTTAAGTACTTGTTCGATGACATTTTAATCATATACCGCCTTAAAATTGATTATCAATATATGACTTGAAGAGTTGAATTGTATCTTCTTTAAGTAGATTAAATTTTTTTTAAGTACTTGTTCGATGATATTAATGCATATTATGAGTAGATTGAAAATGTCATCGAACAAGTAGTTAAGAACAAATTAAAATGTGTAATTCATTGAATTACACATTTTAATTTGTTCTTAACTACTTGTTTTTAACTACTTGTCCGATGACATTTTAATTTGTTTTTAACTACTCATAATATGTGACATATGATTAAAATGTCATTGAACAAGTAATTAAAATGTATAAAAATTGAAAATGTTGAAACATATTAATATGTGTGAATTAATCATATACTCCATTGATTTTGATAGAAAAAAATTGAAAATGTTAAAACGTACAAAAAAGATAGCATTAATTCCAACTCGGAGGGAGTAGTAACATATTGAATTATAATGTTTACGAATTTTGGTAGGATTTTACGGCATACTTTCAAACAGATTATATGTGGGGAGATCGAAAAACCATGTTAGACTGGGCACGTCAACAAGGACGGAATCTAAATATGGTTCTAACCATAACAAAATCTTGGGAACGGAAGGTTATATTAGCATGCGAAAAATCAGGTAGTTATAGGCCATACACAGATAATTTGACACGGAAAACACGTACAAAGAAGAGCGAATGTCCATTTGAGCCGAATGGGCTTATGCAAAGGGACGACACTTGGATACTAAAGGTGATATGTGGTACACACAATCATGACCTTCCACAAAATCTAGAGGGTCATGCCTATGCTGGACGATTGACTGAGGAACAACGCGTGGATGTCTTGGCGATGACAGAAGCTCAAGTAAAGCCCAAGAGTATTTTCACGTTCTTACGTCATGATGTGACCTTGCTATGAAGAAGGTCTCAAGTCCCGGATGAGATCGTGATGAATCCGTAGTGGGGCGAAACAACTCCTTGAATAGGCGTCTGCGTTTGATGGAGATTGCAAGACGACGGCGAGGCGGAAGCGATTTCGGGAGCGATAGAAATGTGAGTGGATGACCGTAGGGGTGAAGGGTGTTCACGGCCAGTATAGGGCTGGAAAAGATGGAGATTTGGAAGCGGGATAGATGAAGGGAGCACGCTCGACCTAGATCTAAAGGATTTGATGTGAGAATGACGAAGGAGCAAGCTCGACTAGGTGATTCAAGGTGACGTTGAAGGAGCTTCAATGGAGGTTTTCTCTCAACAAAAAAGTTATAATTATCAACGTAACCAGAAAGGAGGCTACAAAGCTAGGTTAAGTAAAAGGAAGACTCTTCCTTTTCCTTAACGAAAAAGTTTAAAAATAAAACAATTAAAACACTAAAAATTACTCTAAGGGGGCTGGTCATTCTAAGTATAAAAATGACCTCCTAAACTCCCTTAAAAATGCTGAAAATAATAATAAATAATATCCGGACTAAAAACTAAAAATGTCATAAATCAGAAATATCGATAACTAGGCGAATATCGATCAATATTTCTAATCTGTAAGCTCCCGGATCTCTGCAGACTGTGTAGACATCCCAACTGTCACTAAACTCAGAATGGATCCCTCATCTGTAGTTGTACGTCCATGACCTGCTACGAGTCTGGTCACCAGTGATTGAGTCGCAACTTGAATAGCTTTGGCTCGTGCTCTAGTAATGGGACCTGAGGACCTAAGACTCATAGCCTCCTCCTCGTCTGCAGCTGTCATGGTAGGCGAGGTCACATCATCCTCCCCCACTTGAGTGTGAAGCGTCCCCGCTTCACTCGCATCATACTCTGGCTCCACGTACAGTGATAGATCAACAACATTGAAGGTTGGGTGAACACCATACTTGTCTGGGAGCTCTAGCTGGTAGGCGTTGTCATTGATGGCCTTGACAACACGGAATGGTCCATCACCCCTTTGGTCGAGCTTAGACTTGCGGTTGGAAGGAAAACGCTCCTTCCGCAAGTGAAGCCAAACCAAGTCGCCAAGAGCAAAGACAATCATGCGTCGTCCTTTGTTCTTCTGGGCCGCATACTGTGCTGCTCTGCGCTCCAGCTGGTTGCGCGTCCGAGTGTGCAGTTCCTTGATTTGATCAGCCCATCTGTCAGCTATGGTGCTGTCTGTATTCCTAGGATAGGGAGTCAAGTCCAGCGGCGTCAGCGGGTTCCGTCCATAGACAACTTCAAACGGGGTCAGTTTAGTCGCGCTGTGCCTGCACCTGTTATAAGAAAACTCCACCGTAGACAGTAAGTCCTCCCACCTGCGTGGGTTACTCTTCAGAACCGTCCGAAGGAGGGCTCCAAGAGTGCGGTTGGTCACCTCTGTCTGACCATCCGTCTGTGGGTGGTAGCTCGTAGAAAATAGGAGTTTAGTACCGAGCTTACCCCACAAGGTTCTCCAGAAATGGCCGACGAACTTGGTGTCCCGATCACTAACAATAGTGCGCGGAATACCGTGGAGTCTCACGACATTGTCGAAGAACAGAGTAGCAACGTCAGTGGCGTTACTAGTGTTCTTACAAGCAATGAAGTGTGCCATCTTAGAGAACCTGTCTACGACCACAAATATAGAATCTCTACCACGCCGAGACATAGGCAACCCAGTGATAAAATCCATGGAAAGATCTTCCCACGGGCCAGCTGGAATTGGTAGAGGCGTGTAGAGACCATGCGGACTAGACCTGGTCTTAGCTTTATGGCATGTCACACAACTCTGACAATACTTCGTAACATTGTTGGCCATCTTAGGCCAGAAGAAGTGTTCGCGAAGGGATGCCAGCGTCTTAGACACGCCAAAGTGACCACGACTATGTGCTTCCTCAATCAGCAAATTTCTGACAGAGGATGAAGGAATGCAAAGCTTCCCACCTTTGTACAGAAAGCCGTCATCAAGGAAATACGTAGCATGTTCACGACCAGTGGATTTACATTGCTCAAAGAATGTAGAAAAGAAAGGATCAACAACATAAAGATCCTTGAGCAATGCAAACCCAAATAACTGAGACTGTAGCTGAGTAATGAGGACGTACCTGCGAGAAAGGGCATCGGCTACCACATTCTCCTTACCTTTCTTGTGAACAATGCGATAGGGGAACGTCTCCATGAACTCAACCCAGCGAGCGTGGCGTCTGTTAAGAGTTGTCTGGCTGCGCAGATAACTAAGAGCTGCATGATCTGAGTGAATCACGAACTCTGCAGGCCACAGATAGTGTTGCCACGTCTTCAAAACCCGAATCAGTGCGTACAACTCCTTGTCATACGTCGGGTAGTTCAGTTGTGCACCTGACAGCTTCTCTAAAAAGTAGGCAATCGGCCTCTTCTCCTGCAGCAAGACACCTCCGATGCCGAAATCAGAAGCGTCGCATTCCACCTCGAACCGACGGGTGAAGTCAGGAAGCTGCAGCAGCGGCGCACGGCACAAGGCATCCTTCAGGGCGGCAAAAGCAGCATCATGCCGTGGAAGCCAAGTGATAGACGCGGCCTTCTTGGTCAGCTCGTGTAATGGGGCGGCTATAGTGCTGAAATCACGAACAAACCGTCGATAAAAACCAGCCAAACCCAAAAACGAACGTACTTGAGTAGGAGTAGCTGGCGTCGGCCACTCCTGGATAGCGCGGATCTTTTCTGCATCCACCTGCAGGCCGTCCTTGCTGACGACGAAACCTAGGAAGTTTGTAGAAGGAGAACAAAATACACACTTGCCAAGATTGGCGTATAAGCTCTCTACTCTCAAACACTCTAAAACAAGGCGAAGATGCTCAGCATGGTCATCTAAAATCCTGGAGTAAATAAGAATATCATCAAAATAGACAACTACAAACTTACCCAGAAAAGCTCTCAAGACATGGTTAATCAGTCTCATGAACGTAGAAGGAGCATTGGTCAGTCCAAATGGCATGACTAGCCACTCATATAGACCATACTTCGTCTTGAAAGCAGTCTTCCACTCGTCCCCCTCCTTCATGCGAATCTGATGATAGTCGCTCTTCAGATCAATCTTGCTGAAGAACTGCGCTCCATGTAGCTCATCAAGCATGTCGTCGAGGCGAGGAATGGGATGTCTGTATTTGACGGTGATCTGGTTGATGGCACGGCAATCCACGCACATCCTCCAAGAACCGTCCTTCTTAGGCACCAATATGACGGGAACAGCGCACGGGCTAAGAGACTCGCGCACATACCCCTTCTCCAACAGTTCCTGCACTTGCTTTTGCAACTCCTTTGTTTCCTCTGGAGAAGTTCTATAGGCAGCTCGGTTGGGAAGAGTAGCTCCCGGAACAAAATCGATCTGGTGCTCAATGCCACGAAGTGGTGGAAGACCATCTGGCAACTCGTTCGGCATCACAACCTGAAACTCCTGCAAAATTGACAAAATACAAGAGGGAAGTACGGACCCTGGAACAGGTAGGGCAGTAGGAAGAGCAATGAGTAGGAAACAGGGAGACTTGCCTTGGATGACGTTGGAAACCTTTCGGCGTCGCGCCAAGAGAAGTCGCTGCTCACAAGTGCCTTTCAGCGCAGAACTACCTTTGCCACCCCTCTGATGATCAGAACCCTTTACAGCGCCCTTTCCTAAACCCTTAATGGAAGCGTCCGAAGCTGCAGAAAGTCCGGAATGGACTCCAGAAGGTACCTGCTGACCATTACCACTAAAGTTAGGAAATTTAAGACTAATGGACTGGTCACTTACCTGTTCTGAAGTGCCCTGGGTACCCGAAAAAGATGCTGCAGAAAGTTGTAGGGAACTCTGTTGGAAAGCTGTAGGGGACTCTGGAGGGGGTTTTCCGTTGTCCTTTGCAGCCTGTATAGCCTTGTTCCTCTGTCTAATAGCATGGTCCTATAAAATCTCATTCGGAGTCATAGGTAAGAGCGTCACGCGCTTTCCATGGTGAGTGAACATGTAACTGTTCAAAAACCCATCATGGAAGACGCGACGGTCAAATAGCCAAGGACGCCCTAACAGAATATGGGTGGCATCCATGGCGGTAACATCGCACAAAACAGTGTCTGTAAATGGTCCTATGGAAAAAGTAACGGGACACTGTAAAGAGACATTGTTACCGGGTTGGTCTGAAATCCACTGCAGACCGTAGGGCTAAGGATGTGGTTGCATCTGAAGATTGAAGTCGCGGACGACTCTCTCATTTATAATGTTGCAGCACGACCCTCCATCAATTATTAGACTCAGCGATGCATTCTTCATACGACACCGGGAATGAAACAAATTCTCCCTTTGGTCAAGTGGACCTCCTTCCTTGACGCTGAGGACGCGTCTGGTGACCAAGGCATAATGCATGACGTCTGTATCATGGTCGCCCGGCCTGATCACCTCATCAGTCAGCTCTGCAGACTCCTCTGGGACGTTCTCCTCTTCATCCGAAAGGCTCTCGTAGTCTACAGTTTAGGCGGAGTAGAGGACACGCTTCTGATTAGGGCAGTCCTTCTGATAGTATCCTCGTCCACCACATCTGTAACACTCTATATCGCTAGAACGATCTGTACGGCCTGTCTCAGCAGAGGCCGATGGCTGTCGGCGCGCAGAAGAAGGGGGCACCGGCCGCGGCGTCGTAGAAGACGCAATACCTGTGCGATCCTGTCTAGGCACAGAACTAGAAGAAGAGTTAGTGCGAAAAGAATTGACAGGATTCGAGGTATACCTTGGTGAGGGAGAAGACGAAGACTGCCAAGGCTGCTGTCGACGTCTCTGCGCTTGAAGATAGAGCTTCTGCGCAGTATGTACTACGTTGTTGAGGTCGCGGATTGGCAGAACGTCAACCTGATCCCTGTACGGCTGTGACAAACCCGTTACAAAACGTGTACGTAGAGTAGAGGGAGTAACACTTACCCCGGCCTTGAAGTACATGTCTTCTAAGCGAGCAAAGAACTCCTGTGGCGTATCACGACCCTGAGTAGCAAGTGCAATGGCTGTCTTCATATCCTCTCGGTATGTCGTCGGCATGTACTTGCGCGTCATGTGTGCCACTAGCTGTTGCCACTCTGTCACAGGTGGCCACCCCATGCGTGCCTGCTGTTGGACCAGTCGGTTCCACCAGGTGCGCGCTGCTCCTTGGAAATGCAAGGTGACGATCTCCACCTTCGCATGCTCCTCATATTGATAGTGTTGAAGAACATGGCAGGTACTCTGCAACCAATCTATGAAAGTAGAAGGATCATAAGTACCAAGGAAGGGTTCGATTTTCACCTTAATTTATTGGCGATACGTAGCTGGGGGTGGGTATCGTTGTTGGCCTGCAGCTGGAGCATAGAAATTCTGCGGTGGAAGTCCCTATCGCGGCTGTCCAACTGGTAGTTGTCGCCGTCGCAACGCTCGTGGAGGACCGGCAACACGCTGCTGCTGATATTGCTGTGGATGACCCTGTGCAGCGTAATAAGCAGCCTGATTCTGTGGCTGCTGTGGAGGAGGAACCCAACCTGTACGATGAAACTGCTGCTCTGGTGGGTCCTATAGGGGTGGGTGATAACCTGCAGAAAACCCATAGGCCCCTTCTTCCTCATCCTCAAGGTCAAATTCCTTGAACCCTTCATCTGAATCTGACTCAACAGGAGAAACAGTACTCTGATGGTCAGCAAAAGAATGGACATTGAAGGTTTCAGAATTTACCTGGTGTCGACTTGGACGAGCTGTGGAGGGTTTCCCTGGCTTGCTGGTGGAAGCATGTGGGTATGTGCGTCTGCTCTGGCATCTGACGGCACTGTCATCGACCTGTTCATCCTCCTCTGAAGATGACTCATAATCATCCTGCTCGTCCTCGTCCTGAGAGTTGTGTTCAGGAATTGTCAACTGGGCTGATTTGGAGCGCACCTTCTTCTTCGACGCGCTGCTTTCTTTCTGTGATCCTTTCCGTTGAGGCTGCGTAGGAGGATCGGATATCAGAACGCCCTTGCCCTTTTTCTGCTTCTGGGCTAGGGTACTCTGGTCGTCACACTGGTTTGGTGACGGAGACAGCATCACTCTACTGAGCAAGTCACGCATAGCTGCAAAATTGGCTTCGGAACGTTCATCGGAACGTTGCTGATTGGCCACCAAAAGCTCAATGGCAGTAGCCAGTTAATCGACCCGACCCGTATCTTGTCCGTCATTGGAGTTCACCATTATCCTGAAAAGACAACAGAAACCCCAACAGAGCAAAGGAAAAACAAAAACAAAGCAACAGAAACGAAAGAGAAGTCGAACTACCAAGATATCACAACTGAAAGCAAGGCTGATATGGCCGTGAGGGCGGGAAGGCTAAGGATAATCACACAACAATCACAAAATGCAGCGATAACTCAGCAAACAAATTGTAGATATAAATTGCAGCAATATAAGCCTAGATATGCCAACAAGACTATAACAACCAAGACAGTGAGAGAGAGAGGAAATGGTAAATGAATCAATAACGATAGGGCAACGATTACCTTATTTTGGCTTGGCGCATCCTATATCTCTTCACCGATGCCACCTAAGTTCGGCTTTTCTCACAAAAAGCTCCTGCACTCTAATACCCCTACAGAAACCTCAACTGCTGTCGCCAGGATATAACGGTAGGCACAGAACTTAATCCAGCGTGAACCTAGGCGTCCCGGCTAAGCAGTTGCAAACTAACAAAAGCGGATAACTCACGCCAAAGTCAGAAGGATAACTGTAAAAAGCGAATGCAGAAACCGACACAAAAAGGAAAAATAAAAATAAAAATAAAAGGACTCAGATCCCTGCAATCTAATACCCCTACAGTAACCTCAACTGCTGTCGCCAGGATATAACGGTAGGCACAGAAATTAATCCGGCGTGAACCTAGGCGTCCCGGCTAAGCAACTGTAAACTAACAAAAGCGGATAACTCACACCAAAGTCAGAAGGATAACTCTAAAAAGCGAATGCAGAAATCGACACAAAAAGAACGAAATAAAAAATTAAAAATTAAAATACCACATATCTTCCGTAGGGTGCAAGTTTCGGAACCCACGAAAAGAACCCGGATCAGGGAAGTCCGTGCTCATTGCGCTGGGAGGGGGTCTTTTAACCCGGTTCAGAGGCACCCGGGATATAAGGGGGTGTGTGCTGGGCGCGCGCGCGCGGGCGCGGCTTGCTGGGCGCCGACGCTGCTGGCTTCGGTTCTTGTGTGGCGCCGAAGGCAATGGTGCCCTAACCACTTTCCCTACTTACAAGGATTTGATTGCCTTGATTTTTTTTTTGATTGATAATTTTTTTTTGGCAATTCTTCAGATCTGGCTTTTTCTACAAGGAAAGATCTCAGCCTTTTTTTTTTTTGAATTAGAGAAATTGCAACAAGAACTCAAGAACCCTAATCTTCAAGGGCGAAATTGTTCAAGGAAGCCTCCGTTGCGCAGATCGGACTCAAAAAATTTTTAAAAAAATATTCTAGACACCAACACACTCAATTGATTCAAGTGGGAAAGAAGAGATCAAAGAAGATGCAGATTAATGGCAAAAAGGTCAAGTACATCAATTCAACGTATATGCATGCAAATCTAGATCTATAATTCAATCACCAATTTATCAACACAAGAAGCAATTGTTGTGCGTAGGGGACAAGGTAAGAACTCTGAAAATCAAGCAAACAAAATTTTTGAGGAAGAAATTCACTAGAGCCGTGAAAAACTAGAGAAAATCACCCAATTTTTTTTTTGAAAAACAATTCGGTCTTCAAGGGGAAAAAAAAATTTGAATTTTTTTGACTCTAAAAACTGAACTGAATAATAACAATCAGAATTATCAAGAAAAATGCAGGAAAAAAAAAAGGAATTTTTTGACACGAAAATAAGGTTGTGATAAGCAAGGAATCGATTCGACTTACAGATTCGAAGGCTCTGATGCCAGTTGATGTGACCTTGCTATGAAGAAGGTCTCAAGTCCCGGATGAGATCGTGATGAATCCGTAGTGGGGCAAAGCAACTCCTTGAATAGGCTTCTGCGTTTGATGGAGATTGCAAGACGACGGCGAGGCGGAAGCGATTTCGGGAGCGATAGAAATGTGAGTGGATGACCGTAGGGGTGAAGGGTGTTCACGGCCAGTATAGGGCTGGAAAAGATGGAGATTTGGAAGCGGGATAGATGAAGGGAGCACGCTCGACCTAGATCTAAAGGATTTGATGTGAGAATGACGAAGGAGCAAGCTCGACTAGGTGATTCAAGGTGACGTTGAAGGAGCTTCAATGGAGGTTTTCTCTCAACATAAAAGTTATAATTATCAACGTAACCAGAAAGGAGGCTACAAAGCTAGGTTAAGTAAAAGGAAGACTCTTCCTTTTCCTTAACCAAAAAGTTTAAAAATAAAACAATTAAAACACTAAAAATTACTCTTAGGGGGCTGGTCATTCTAAGTATAAAAATGACCTCCTAAACTCCCTTAAAAATGCTGAAAATAATAATAAATAATATCCGGACTAAAAACTAAAAATGTCATAAATCAGAAATATCGATAACTAGGCGAATAGCGATCAATATTTCTAATCTGTAAGCTCCCGGATCTCTGCAGACTGTGTAGACGTCCCAACTGTCACTAAACTCAGAATGGATCCCTCATCTGTAGTTGTACGTCCATGACCTGCTACGAGTCTGGTCACCAGTGATTGAGTCGCAGCTTGAATAGCTTTGGCTTGTGCTCTAGTAATGGGACCTGAGGACCTAAGACTCATAGCCTCCTCCTCGTCTGCAGCTGTCATGGTAGGCGAGGTCACATCACGTCAGAAGTACAAACCATTGTTACATCGCGGAAGCAAATTGACAATGTACGACAAGCATACCGCGAACAAGAAAAGGGGGACATGTCAGTAACGCAGTTCACAAAGCAATTTTTATCGGATATGGGTTATTATGTTAGTGACCGAACGGTGCCTGGAAGGAACGATGTGGTTCAAGACTTGTTTTGGGCCCACCCCCAATCACAACACCTGTTGAAGTTGTTTCCTTATGTCGTCATAATGGATTCGACATACAAGACAAACAAGTAAGTTTAAGCCGGTGTAATATCTGTTATATAGTAATTTTAGCTAATCAATAGAGTATGGTAATAACGATATTTATTATCTGCATTGAATTTATTTGTAGGTACAATATGGCACTTCTTGAGATTATCGGCTTTACGTGCACAGGAAAGACTTTTAACGTGGCATATTCTTTCATGGCACAAGAGAACGTTGACCACTACGCATGGACATTGTCTAAATTGGAGCACTTGTACGATAAAATTAGAAAAAGACCAACGACAATAGTCACAGATCGAGATTTGGCTGAAGTTAAGGCTATAGCCCAAATTTTTCCCAATGCCCAACATCTGCTGTGTTGGGTGCATATACTAGCCAATTGTAAAGCTTATGCGCTTACTGTGACATGTAATAGTGGTTTAGCAAATGCTTTCTCAAACCAATGTCGAGATTTGTTCAACTCCAAATCCCAGGATATCTTCTTGATACGGTTAAATGAAATGCGGGACACGTGGAAAGGTAGTCTGATGACATACGTTATGCAAATGTGGCTTGTGCCTTACCTAGATCGTATTGTTAGGGCTTGGACTAATACCAATCTCCATTTAATCACTAGAACAACAAACAAGTAATTTACTTTGCGGTTTATGAATTACTACATGCTACTCATACACGACATGATTTATTGATAATTATATTATGTTTACAGGGTTGAGGGGGCCCACTCTGTGCTGAAAGAATTCATCGATTCTTCTGTTTGTGGCTTCAACACAATAGCAAAGAAGATCCATTGTTTGATAGAAGATCAGGTTGCTGTTGTGAGAGGATCCATGGAGAGGGATCGTAATACGATCCCTGCGCGTGTCCAAACACTAAAACCACCTATGGATTGTCTTTTTCTCCGGCTTACCAACAAGGTGTCAAAATTGTGTATTGACACAATATTGGGCACGATGGATAGGGTCTTGCACCCAAAATATAAATTTGACCCGACTATTTGCAATGACCATTGGTGGACAACGGTCAAAGGACTTCCATGCGCACACGATGTTTATGAAGCAATGATGACAAATACCCCGTTGAAGCCAAGTCAGATTCATATTTTCTGGAAACAAGTTGTATGGGAAGGTGTTACGGAACATGCACTCCCGTAAGACGATGTTCCCCTAACGACAGATGACCTAGTATTCGAGGAGTTGATGGGGGATATAAATGCTGGGAGGCTGAGCGTTGATCAGATCCACCATATTAAAAGGGCATACAAAGACGGGACCATGCCTGGGAGGTCCTCACTGCAGGAGCCTCCTACTAGCTCCATCAAATCAAAGGGGAGGCCAAACAAGGATTCAATGAGAAGGGATAAGACCTGGTTGGAGCATGCAGTAGAGAATACACGTATCAATCCGTCCACCTCGACACCCGGTTCAATATTAAAAGGTCGGGGTAGTCAGAGCCAGCGTGCACGCCGTAAGCCATCAATTAGCGAAGTAGTGGTCGAGTACGAGGATGACCAACCTGACATGCATTTAGGGGTCAATTTTGGCGTCCAGAATATGGACCCGTTTATGTTCATGTACATCACCAGAGCCTTGGACGTGGCAGGGGACGGTCACTGCGGGTATCGGGCATTTGCAACACTACTTGGGTTACCCCAGAGCCAATGGAAGCAAATTCGAAGGGAGATGGCGATAGAGTTGAAAACAAACATACACGTATACAATACAATCCATCCAATGGTCACGCCGCTGTCCGATCTGATCCATAACATCAACTATACTGGACAAAATTGTGGGCTCCAACATTGGATGGAGATGCCAATGTGTGGCTTGATTTTTGCTACAAAATACCAAAAAGCTTTGGTGTTCTTGGCTTGGAACGGTGCGCATACTAGTCTCCCAATGATTTGCTACAACCGCGATGCGCTCCCTCCTACAGAGGTGCTTGCAGTGGCCTTAGTGGGAGCACGTAATCATTTTATACCGGTGAACTACGTTGTCCTATATTATTTTAATTTTTTTATACTTAAAATCGTATATCTGTAATAATGAGTTTATTTGTTTCAGGTATGGTTGGAGAATGACGCGCCAATCCCTCCCATGGTGACGCAGTGGAGAGAATTCCATCATCAAAGTGTTGATGATTGGGATCGTGCATTTCTTCCGCGAATTCAAGAGTTTCAAAGATATCGTGCTGAAAATGATCGATCGGCGGCCTAATTATATAAATGTAATTTTGGATAGTAATGTATAATTTTTACAAATTTATCAATTAAAATTGTTGTTACACATTCTCTAATCCGACCCAAACACGTTATATTTTTTAATCCGAAAATATTTATCCATCTTAACCGATTCCGCCCGATAACTATTTTATTATTCTATTTTTAATTTAATGTATACATATTATAGCTATACCTATTATATATATTAAATATATAAAAACCCCATAATCCCCTTCTACCCACCATCGTTCCCCTTCATACCCACAATCCTTCCCCCAGCGCCCCCCCAAACGGAGCCTCCCACCACCGCCCCTCGACTCGCACCGTCGCTCGCCTCCCAACTCCGCACGCCGCCCAGTTCCGCGCGCCTGCCAGTTCCGTGCCGCCATCTGTTGCCCTCTGCTCCACCGGAAGCTGTTCTCCAATGCATGTCTCTCGATCTGGGGCGTCGGCCGCTCTCCTTCGTTCTCTCATAAGCTCACATTAACTTCTTTTGTATATTAAATTCGTCCTCTCATAAGTTCTCGATTTCTGTTTTTTTGCAGATTTTTCAAGTGATTATAGTAGAAATTATGGCACGGACTCGAGGACGCAGTAGTATATGGGTATTTTACTATCCTTCTTATATAATTAATTTCTTTCTTAATTTATGGATCTTTTATATACACTAATAATCATGCCACGGGACAAATTATTTGTTGATTATTATGTATATTATCGTATTGAAATATTATGAAATACAAAATTCTGTTACATTATTTTCTTTACAAAAATGAATAATTCATATTATTTATTAAGGAAAGTGCATGCACGAGTTAGGGTTATAAATTTTCTAATATAAATTTTATTAGGTAAATATCATATTAAAATTTATTATTATTAGAATTAAATATTATAAATTATCTCTCTTTACCAAAAATTAGAAAAATATACGAAATTAACAAAATTATTATTATTAGATATTATCTTCTTAATGAAAATATAAAAGTTAGTTATGGCCAAAATTTTTGTATAAGTATGAGGAAAATTCTTCACAATAATATTTTGATATTTTAGTATATATATAGATTAATATGCTATTTTAGTAGTTTACATGCACGAATAATATTATGATATTTATAATCATAATATTATTCATTTGTTATTATATGGTTTTAGAGTTCTTTAGCAAACAGATTCGGCTTGGGGGAGGGTCACGACACGTACACGAGCGAGGGGTCACACAATCCGCTCGCAGAGAGAACGAAACCAGAAGAAGGGAAGTCGTTGACGAGGAAACGAATTTAGGACCCCAAAACGAGGAAACGGGTGTCTGCGCGGAAGAGGAGGAAACCAATGCTGCAGGTCCGTCCGCCAGACGAAGCTTCTCTGGCACAACCGGTCGGTCAGGAAGTGGGCCTTCATCTTCTAGGTTACGCCCGTCAGCTAGTGCACGACACTACTCTCCGGCTGATAATGTACCTACACCGATGGAGGTTGACGAATATGGCGGTGGAGCTACAGATCTTACATTGCTAAGGAATTTCGATACCCACATTGCCAGATTTGTGTGGAAGAGTACTGAGAAGAATTACGTAAGTTGACATATTATATCTTTACCATATCCAATCATTCAAGTATACAAAATGTATTGATTTTCACCTGTTGTTGCAGGTCCAAAAAGTACTTAAATCACACGGAAGGTCTGCCGGACTAGTGCCGTGGAAGCAAGAAGCGATCCCACGTGGGCCATGGTTCACACGAGCAAGAGAAAGCGGGTTGACTAGGTTGTTGTCCCTAGAGTGGAAAATAATGGATTGGGTCTTGATTTCGGCGTTCGTAGAGGGTTGGCACCCCGAAACGAACAGCTTCCATTTTCCATGGGGGGAGATTACAATAACGCTCCATGATGTGTACAAGATTATGGGGTTGGAGATTGACGGCATGCCTCTGGTCCAAACAATGTCGAAAGATGAATTGTTTTCCATCCTCGGTTCTGTGTATGGATTCAATGAAGCAGAGATGGCTAGAAATAAAACCAACGGTGGTTTTGTCGTAAGTGAATTGAATGGGTGGTTGAAGACCTTCGTAACAGGTGAAACATATATACATCCAGATATTATCGCATCTGGCTTTTTGGCGGTTCTCATAGGGTGCACCCTTTTCCCTGACAAGTCTACGAGCAAGATAAAGCTCAATTTATTTGGAGTTGTACTGGACATCGATTCGACACGAGACTATGCATGGGGTGCAACAACCCTTGCCTACCTATACCGACAATTAGGTATGGCAAGCCGTAGAGATGCAAAACAAATATCTGGTTGTTTGCTGCTTCTCCACGTAAGTATCCAAATCTCTTAATATTGTCATCTAATATTATGATATATCTATTAGTTACCAATTTTCGTGTAGAACTGGATTTGGAGCTACTTTCCCAAGTTTAGGGGTCATCTTTCTCAAGAAATGGCCAGCATGAAAGATTGTCGAGCTGCAGCTTGGGATGAGCGTCGACCGTCTAAATTGCCAGGTTGTGACAAGATAGAGGGTATGAGGCGGGAGCTCGACTTAGTATCCCTTGATGAGGTACTACAAATTTTTATATATTGCTTTATTCTAAATTCATATTTTTATGCAATGCACACTAAAGCATTTTTTTACAGGTAAATTGGGTGCCATGGAAGGGCATCAATTTCAATGAGGAATTCAAGATTTCCATGTACAGAGGCACCCTGAAGTTCCTCACTTTTGACAAACCGTACATGCCTGATCGAGTTACTCGTCAGTTTGGTCATGTACAGGGAGTGCCTCAACACCCAATTCGGCCTCACTCTGTTACACGAAAACTTGATCTGACCAAGTACGAAGCCTTGTTTGGCAGTGATGACGATCATTTGGAGGAACGGTTCAGCTACCTCTACCCGATAATGGAGCTACCCAGATGTCGTAATGCATGGGATGTGACATCTGACTATATGGACTGGTTTACGGAGCATTCTCACTCCTTCCTTGATTACAGATCCCCTGCACTACTTGCAGAAGGTGTCGCACGGCCCGTACCTCTTGCCCTCGATGCTGTGAGAGTACGTAACCATATTGTTTTATAATTATTTTATTCAATAATATATCATCTAATATTTTATTGTATTATTTTGCGATGACAGCGTATGAACCAAGTGGAAGGTATCATACGGGATGAAATGGACATGATTAACAGGTACGAGGACTCGCATCCATTGAAGCGGACGCTTATGAAGATTTATGAAATGGTGACAAATGAGGTCGTCCCAGTGCTAGTTTTTCCGACGCGAGCTTCTCAAAACCAAGGCTATGCTCCAGCTCGTCATAGTGATTTCGGGCCACAACACCAATCACCACCAGGTCCAAGCTCAAGGGGTGGATACCAAGATTCCTCATTTCAAGATAATGACTTAGGGCCACAGTTTCAGGCTGCTTCTTTCGGGACAGAATATCAAGTTCCTCCATACTTTCAGTATGGACAACAAGATCCTAACTTTGGGTTTTCCTCATTAGGGGTCGGATACCAACCCCCCGCATCCAGGTCAGGATCCCTACCCCCTGCATCTGGATCCCCCCCCCCCCCCCCCCCGCATTCAGGTCAGGATCCCACCCCCCCGCATTCAGGTCAAGTTCCCAACCCCCTGGGTACGGGGTCGGATCCCAAGCTCCAGGCTATGACACATTGAATCAAGACCACATGGGGGGTTTTACATCATTACTTGGATCATCATCATATCCACATGACTATAATTTTTCGTATGGAGAAGGGTACGGAGGAAGTTATAATAGAGATAATTAAATATGTTTATATTAAGGGAGTGTTCGGTTGAGTTTAAATGAGGGTTGAAGGAGTGGTTGAAGTTGAAGGAGGGGTTGAAGTTGAAGAAAATTTGGAATGTGGAAGAGGGGGGGGGGGGGGGGGGGGGGGTGACATTAGAGAGGGGTTGAAGTTGAAGTGATGGTTGAAGCAAAAATTTAAACTTCAACTCGCCTTTCACCGAACGAGCCCTAAGTCTTTTATTAAAAAGTTATTATTTATGCTACTTGTCTTTTCGGAGAAGGACAAAATGAAGTTATTAATGTTGATTAATAATGATTTCAATTTTACTTTAAAATTATTGCAAGTTATATATTTTTCATATAACTTTAATAATATTTATTAATATTCAATATTTTTTAAATATCGAAGAAGAACCTGACTCGACCTTTCAATCCGACCCGAATTCAACCCAAATATTTGTATGACTCGATCGATCCAAACCCGATCACCCGATCCAATTTACGTATAATTTTACGGACTACGACATCCGCCACCATCCAGCGTCGGCAACCCACCACCGGCATCCAGCAATTTGCCGGCGGACCTCCGCTCGGCATCCACCACCGCGCGCCTCCCAGCTCCGCACGCCGCCCAGATCCGCTCGGTCTGCAGAGGCCTGTTGCAGTCTGACACATCCGGTGCAAATAGTATCGCCCCAAATAAACTCTTGGGCGAGCTCTTTGCATGCTTTGGACGAGCTGTTCTCTTCATCAATCAGTCCGACTCTTTGAATTCATTGGGCGAGCTGATCTCTCCATCAATCAGTCCGACTCCTTGATTTGAACAAATGTTCAATCAATCCGACTCCTTGAATTGAACGAAGGTTCAATCAGTCCGACTCTTTGAATTGAACAAATGTTCAATCAGTCCGACTCCTTGAATTGAACAAAGGTTCAATCAGTCCGACTCTTTGAATTGAACAAAGGTTCAATCAGTCCTACTCTTTGAATTGAACAAATGTTCAATTAGTCCGACTCTTTGAATTGAACAAAGGTTCAATCAGTCCGACTCTTTGAATTGAACAAAGGTTCAATCAGTCCGACTCTTTGAATTGAACAAATGTTCAATCAGTCCGACTCTTTGAATTGAACAAAGGTTCAATCAGTCCGACTCTTTGAATTGAACAAAGGTTCAATCAGTCCGACTATTTGAATTGAACGAAGGTTCAATCAGTCCGACTCTTTGAATTGAACAAATGTTCAATCAGTCCGACTCTTTGAATTGAACAAATGTTTAATCAGTCCGACTCTTTGAATTGAACAAAGGTTCAATCAGTCCGACTCTTGCTCAGAGGCACGCTAGCTAGAGCGTGGCCTTTAACTTCCGATTTAAATTTATTCGTATACGAATGAATATTATGAGCTCCGAAATACGTCGAATGCATTTTATTTCACTGAGAAAAATATTACAGAGATTAAGAACATTACAGAATGTCTTTCTATCTCCGAAATAAATTCGACGTACAATACGGATGTTGGGAAATTTCCAAAATGCCCTTACAAAATTGAGGGATGTTACAATAAAATTGTTTGCTCCCTACAAAGGTTGATAGTACGTAAACAACATTACACAAAAGATACGACATCAAGGTAGTGTACGATGTACATCATTATATAGATTGAGGTTATACCTACGCATCTTATCCATATCTTGTAAAAGTTCTTGATTTTGCTTAACAAGATCTTGATTTCCCTTAACAAGATCTTGTTTTTCCCGCCATTGTTGTCGAATAACCGCGTGTGCCCTGTCCTCGTACATAGGGTCAATCCACTTCTTGAAAAAACACCACATTTTTTGGTATCCCCAATACCTCCTTCCGTAGTTCCACTGCAAATCCCAAGTACGGACAACGACTTTCAAATTACACTCGCATAGCCTATCTGGATTTATTGATGATTCGGATGAAGATGCCATTATTTGTTGTAGTGTTTGGTTTCCTACAAATATCATGAATCTATTAACATAAAAACTTAGGGTTAATAAATCGAAATAAAAAGCTATTGTGTGGTAGAAACTGGAAGAAAAAGCTTACCCAAAAATGTTTCTTCAAGCGCCGCTTGTGTTTGACTTGTTGTAGTGAACAAACAACCCTAAGTTTTTCTTATATAGTGAAAAAGCAAAGTGGGCGGCACGTAGTGCAGCCCAAAGGGTACAAAAATCTCACAAGTACCCTTTTGGGCGGCACGTAGTGCAGAGGCTGCAAAAAACCCTTATAAATACGCAACGAAAACACCTCCAAATGCACATAATTCCCACTCCATAACTTCTCACAAACTTTTATTGTGTTCTATTTAGGGTAATGGCGCCTTTGGTTCTCAAAGTTTACGAAAATGAGCGAATCACCTACAATCGAATGATACGCCAACGAAGTGGGATGGACATGTTTTTCCATGGCTACGAAGGTGGCGAGGTCCGCACGTTGCGGATGGGGGATGTCTCGCCTGGAGAGGGGGGTTGTCATTAGGTTACTTGTTCATGGAGTTATTTTACCATCCAAACGGGGTTCGCCCTGGTCGGTTTTTTTACTTTCCACCGGGTGTGGATCCTCCACGACTCCGTGAGGTGGTACACAAAGATCAGGTAGCTAAAATTATAGCTCTTTACAGACCTTGTGTTCCAGTCACCATTTACACAGAGTCTGCACACCTGAGACGTCATATCCCCGGTCTTTTAGAAGATCCGGAATCTGAGGTGGACAACGGCATCTCTGATGATGGCGGGGAGACCGATTCTGATGAGGATTATGATGGCGGAGAGAACGAATCTGATGAGGAATAGATAGCTTTTTATGATTCATGTTCAACTAGTGTACGCTTTAATGTTTACGTGTATGTGTTTTTGTTAAGTATTTCCAAGTAATATTATTGTCTCGTATTGCATTTTCCCGAATCAACAACAATTCGAAAAAATCAAATGATTATAAACACAGATTTCGGATCAATCTCAATCAAACTTTCCAACAAAAAGAAATACAATATCAGATATAAAGTCGATTACAATCCAAAAAACATAGGTAAGTATGTCAGGTCGCCCTTGAAATGCTCGCTCCTCTACATAATTCTTGAACCTATCCTTAAAGCGCTCATGACTATCCCATCCATCAACACTTGGATCCTTGTAAATGCGCCACTGTCTTGGAGGCGGTGGAATGGGACAATGATCATTAACAAGCCAAATCTATAAACATAAATAGTACAGTTATAAAAATTTATGAAAGAATAAGTAAATATGAGAGAGTAGGACTCCACGTACCGGTACGTAATGGTCTCTCCTGCCTACATGTGCTATCGCATAAACCTTTGTCGGAGGCTCAACACCCAGGGGGGCCCACAATGGAAGACATGTGTGCGTTTTGAACCATGATAACACACAACAACCACTTGGTGTTCTGTGGCAAACGCCAAACCAATAATAGGCATTATACACCAGAAGTTCGTCGTGCACGTGAAGCAATATAATTCAATCTCCTAACAAATGCTTCCAACGTCAATGCTTCCTCCCCAAGCATCGCTACGTAGTTAGCTCCATGTGTCTGGACGTGCTTCGAAAGCTCTAACCGGACATCAATGTACTCGTCTTCTCGGCGACCTAGCAAAACGGCAAGAGAACGAAACCCACAATGACCATCACCTTTGACATTTTGTACTCTAGAAATGTATGCGAGCATGAAATGATCAATATTCTCGTGTCCCCAGTTGAAGCCGAGATACTTGAACAACTTGTTTGAAGCCGACTTGGACTTGTTTGAAGCAGATTTGGGCTTTGCAGGTTTAGTGGCACTCCCCTTTGTTGTTGAAACTCCACTGTGAGGTCCTCCGCTAGAAGGACATCCTTTCGATCCCTTTGATCCCACAGACGATTTCACATTGATCGTCTCTTTCTCTGCAGGTGCATCCTCCTCTTCCACTCCCAGCTCCTCATCCTCCATCTTCATATTCTGCTTCTCGTTCTTCATTTTTTGCATCCACATGCTTGTCCCAACCCATATTCCTCTTGGTGCCGGTCTTTCTCGCATTCATCCTAGGCCTCCTCTTCTTGGTCTCACCACGTGGCGGGTCTTGAATATCACACGATGTAGGGTCCTTTGACTCACGCCACTTTTCCGCCATCTTCTTCAACGTAAATCCTTCAACTGTCCCACAAAAGAACTCTTCAACGAAGTCCTGCACCGTGACATTGTCTGCTGTGACTGCAACACCATCATCGACATCAAGATCCTTAGCATCCACCCCTTCCCATCGGATCTGCTTCCAGAAAATATCAACCTCTTTAGGCATTAACGGGTAACCCGTCTCCACATAGACCTTAATTGTGTGTGGGCAAGGCAGTCCTAGTGTGGACCTCCACCAAAAATCATCACATTTGTCCCCAATTTTCCCCTCCTTTGCTAACATAGCTTGGGCATATAACATTCTCAAGCATTTCTCAGAGCACTTTTCAAGGATGCGCTTGAAGAACACCTTAACCCAGTCAGGGCCATTTACTATCTCCATGGGAAAGGCAGTGCAGTTCTTGGTCATCTCAAATCGGATCTTCTGATGCTGATCAACAAACATGTTATTGATGTGCTGCACAATTGTGTCGAACCCTCCAACGAATGTCTCAATCATGTCCTTCAGCATAGAGTGCTGACCCTCAACCCTGAAAATAATATAATCGTTTACAATTTACTAAATGAATTTTATAACCCAATTTGATTGCAAATATTTGTATGAAAGTTACCTGTTTGATGTTCTTGTGGCAAAATGGAGAACATCATCACACCATGCCGCAACTAGCTTCTTCTTATGCTCATTAAACCAAGTTTGCTCCACATATTTCACCAGGCCTTCACTCCATGTCTCCTTAAAGTGAGTAAGTCGCTCTCTATACTCCTCCTTTGTGTGAGACCTCATCACCCGACGAACACTTCCCCGAGAATTTCTTCTCGTCAATCTTCATCGTCTTAGCATATGCCTTCACATTACAGTCTACATGGACCTGACACAATAGATGACGAACCTTTGGAAACACCAATTTGGCAGCCTTGATCAGTCCTAGCTCTCGATCAGACATGATGCATATGGGACTTTTCCCCCCGTACAACCACTTCAATCGTCTCAGTGCCCATGCATAGTGGCTTGTCGTCTCCCTTTCCATGAACACAAGAGCAATGCAATATGTGTAGTTGGTGCAAGTAAACCCAACAATCTGGAATAGAGGCATACCGTACCTATAAATGCAACACAAAAAATACTTTAAACCCGCAGAAAATACCATTATCTACACATAATACAAAAATGAGTAAGGTTTACCTGTTGGTTTTGTAGGTCGAATCCATGATGACGACATTAGGGAACATGCACAACAAATGTCGAGCGTCTGGATGAGTAATAAAAAAGCACGCCAAAACCTCCTTCCTATCTTCCCGCGTCTTAGTAGCAGTGTCCAACAAATAGCCTTTCTCATTCAAAAACCCCAATGACCATTGTGTCACATTCAGATTGCCCAGGGATTTCAACCTCTCCTTAGCCCTAATAGTGTACACTTGCCTCCTCGAAATCGTTGAACCCGTATATTCATTCCTAATCTGTGTAGAAATAACCTTGGGTCTTGCACCCGCCGCAGTATCAATCATCACTTTCCTACGCTGCTCCTTTGTAAGTCGGGAAGCAAATGCATGGCCAATCAAGGTGGTCGAAAGCATATGGTTATGGCATCCTCTAACAACCGATATGGTCCACCAAGGATCTCTAGTAACATTTTCTTCCCTAAAAGTACTGTTTTGGGGCGAAAAGATCGGAGGACCTAAATCGCCTTAGACGGGGTAACTAGTCGATCGGACGATGGGAAATAATCCAAACCAAGCAAATAATAGGTAAACAAGAAATAAATATATAATAGCAAGATGATTTTATTAGATATCGTGTGAATCGGATTAGATCGCAATACAACTTATCGTAATAAAATCAGAGATCGAGTGGGACTCGACCGGTGACTTGTGAGTGGCGACCGGCAGGGGTCAGGCGTAGGCAGCCGTTTGGAGAGCTAGATGGAGAGCGAGAGTGCTGTTCTGGTGAGTTTGCTAAGTGAGAATGCGTGTCCTTTGCGTAGTTGTGAGTTCCCTGATCTTATCTTCTTCGTCGTTCCAAATATGGTAAGTCCCTTTACTCTTGTGGCCGTTGCACCGTTTTTATGTTTTTATCTTCAATACCGAGTGTAATGGCAAGGATTTCGCCGTTGAATTACTGGCAATTAAGGTGTTTGAACGTTGCAGATGTTGCATGATCTGAGCATTAAATGCGTGGCGAGATCTCTACGATCTTGTCGGATGACTCTTGACTGGAGAGGTTTTGTCGGGTGTCGCTCGACCAGAGAAGCCTTGTCGACTCTTCTGAACTCGTCTGCCATTCTCCCGATTTGCAGTGGGCTTGGGCTCGGTTCTCTCGATCTGTCTTCTCTGGAGAATCCAGGCCCAACAATAGCCCCAAGTTGCTATGGGCTTACGGTTTAGGCAAGTAGACCGGGATCCATGGCAACTTCCTTGGACACGATCTTCACCGTCCTTTTTGGCGCGGTTGCACAGGTCGACGTGGCGCGCGATTAGGGCACGATGCAACGTCTTCTGCAGATCATGATTTCCTTCCATAAATTCTGAGCAGGGGGGGCGATTAGTCTTCATCTCCTTCCTTTGCAAGTTTCTGGTAAGCCTTTCGGTCTCTCTTGCCATTTGCTTTCTGATTTTCTTAGCCATAGCTCTCCGATTTCCTCCCCTCTCTATTCTCGACATGGTCTCTCTCGAGGCTTCTGAGTCGTCGAAGACTCTTTCCGATGCCGGAGAGGGCGATACTTCTCCTCATTTCCTCCTAACGGAGTCGGACGCGCTGGTTAGCAATTTGTCAGAGGCAGAGCTGGTCCAAGTCCTCGAAGTCGGGGGCTTTCCTCCGGAGACGATTGCTACGCTGCCTGAGCCGGACAAGAGGGCCGACGCGCGCTACGAAGGGTGGATTTGCTTCTATGTGTACCCGTTTAGGATAGGGCATAAGTTCCCATTCTCTCCTCTTGTTAGAGATTTTCTAGCTACCTTGGCGTTAGCGCCGTGTCAAGTGATGCCTCAAGCTTAGAGAGTCCTTAGGGTTTTAGACTTAGTGAATGAGCAAACTGGTGTTGGTTTTGATTTCGACGCCTTGTGGTATAATTACTTCATCGGGTCGAAGAGTTCTTCCCGTGTGCAACTGCGTGCCCGACAAGGTCGGAAGCCTTTGGTGCAAACTCCCGATGTGAACGACCGTGGATGGGGGTCAAAATACTTTTTTGTCAAACGATCTTCTCTGGAGAAGGAAGGAGAATGTCCTTTTCTGTTGTCGGAGTGACGGATCGACAGTATGTACTTTGTTTTCTCTTTCACGCGTTTATGCGTTTTTAACACTCTGTTTTTAACTTTCCCTTTTTGTAGTCCCTGAACCGGAAGAATTGGAAGTTAGCAGCTGATCGGCGGCTTTGCCAAAGATTGTGCTTGAAGTTCCCGCATCTGAGAGGAAATTCGTCAACGTCAATTTGCTGGCGCCAACTCCTCCCCCACAGGAAGATATGTCGAATGTTTCTTCATCCCGTGCGAAAGGTAGACTTTCGGCTTTAGGAATCTTTTTGTTGTTTTTCACTTTGTCGTGTATTTTAGGATTTCTCCCTTTTTGATGCTCTGTCGTGTCAGGTTCCCCTGGTGGTCGGTCGAGTGCTTGCCAGAGGGTGGCGTCGGGAAAAAGCTTGATTGAGCAAAGGAAAGCAGCAGCCAAGGCGGCGTCGAGCAAATCGGCTCTGATTGACCTGACGACTACGGTTAAAGCTGGCTCTAAGAGGAAAGTGAGCGCTCGTCCTGATGATGTTAAGGCGGAGGACGTCCCTAAGAAGAAAGGCGCGATCGCCGAAGGGGTCGGCAAGATCGGTGTCGTAGGGCCGTCGATCGTTGATCTTTTTCGCGCTCAAGACCCGACTTTGAAGTCGGAAGTTAAGGACGTCTCCCCTTTGGACTGCATTGGTGAAGCGGGCAGTTCCGCGTGGAGGGTGTGTTGCCCTTTGTTTTGTGCATTTTTGTATTTCTTTTGTTCGACTGTGTTTTCTGATTCGTGTATTTGTGTTGTCGTATGCCTTTTTGTCATGCTTTTCAATACTTCTTGGGAGCTTACTCCGGTGTCCAGGCGATGCTTGTCAAGGCTGAGGACAGGGCTGCTAGGTCAGAGTCCGACCTTGCCTCTTTAAAGACCAAGCTGGAGGGAGCGGAGAGTCGCTGTCGTGAGACTGAGCGTCGTCTCACCAGGGAGTTGAAGAGCTGTCAAGGGGAGTTGGTCGCATGTCAGAGGGAGTTTGAAGAGTGCAGGGCAGGCATTGAGGAGGAAGTGAAGCGGGCTCGAATTGCCGACGGTCAGATTGCTGGCGACATTGGGGCCTTCTACGCCGTGAAATCGCGCATCGAGATGATTGAAGAGTTCAACGAGGGCAAGCATGAGCTCTGGGACCTGAAGGCGGAGAAGGAGACTTTGGACTCCATGTTTCCAAAGGGCGATCCTAGTCAGGAGCTGTTCTGCTTAGCCGGCGTCGGAGAAGAGGTTGTGGATGAAGATGCCGATGAGGACGAAGCTCATTCTGGCGATGCTAAGCCGACCGACGAGATAGCCCCATTGGAGCCAGCCCCTGCCGAAGGTAACGTTGTTGTTCCCGATGCTTGACTTTGTTTGTCCCACTTGTGTGTGGGTTTAGACATTTGGTGCCTTTGGATAATGTATGTTTTGGCGACCCGTCCACCATCGCGGGTCGCAGAATATTTCTGTTTGATGAAGTCCTACAGATGTGTAGGCAGACAATGTGGTTTGGCGACCCGTCCGCCATCGCGGGTCACGTATTTATAAAAATGCTTTTTATTTTGCTGCAAATGCGTTTTTACATGTAGAATTGCATGCTAGTTTGTTTCGTACATGTTCGTCGAACTTTCGAGGAAGTTGTCGACGACGTTTAGTATGTCGTGTATGTCGGTTTCACCCGTGTGCTCCATCGAGTGGGGTTTCACCATGTGTATGTATGTAGAGCAGGCCTGCGATGTGTTTGTGTATGTGTTAGTCATGACGTTATGCCGGGGAGGTAAGCAATATATAATAAGGTGTTTGTTCCTTATGTTTAATTGCGTGAGTGTAATAAGGTGTCGTACCTTATGTTTTGTATAAGGCAGGCGGTGTGCCGACGTGCCTGTGTTGTCATCTCCCCGTAATCCGATCGATCGTGTAATGTAAGCGCTATATGCGGATGACAGGATCCATTTGCGAACGACTGGGTCTAATGTAAATGCTGTTCTGCATTTGTATTTTTGTAAGGAGGAAGTCCTCGCTTGGTGTCAAGGAGATGATATATAAAGGAAAGTGGCGATGTATATGCGATAGCATGCGATACATATGCGATAGATGGCAAAGTACATGCGATAACATGCGATATGTATGCGACAGATGGCAATGTACATGCGATAACATGCGATATGTATACGACAGGTGGCAATGTACATGCGATAACATGCGATATGTATGCGATGCATAGAGTTTTGTGTGATGTTTTTACCTTATTGGTTCAGAAATGGTAGAGCTTAAGATGTGATGCGTTCCAACTCCTCGGGATTGGTTGTCCGTCTTTGTCTTCTAGTTGATATGCTCCTTGTCCGACCACTTCGGTGATCAAGTAAGGTCCTTCCCATTGTGGTGCTAGCTTTCTGTCGGATGGGTTCTTGGTGTTCTGGAATGTCTTCCTTAGGACCCAGTCTCCGACCTTGAATGCCTTGATCCGGACGTTCTTGTTGTAGCTCCTCGCGACTTGTTGTTGGAACTTGACCATTCTGATTCGAGCTTTCTCCCTGATTTCGTCCACAGTGTCGAGATTATGTGTTAGTTCGATGTCGTTCTGTTCACTTGTCTGAAGGTTACAGCGAGCGGTCGGAACCAGTAACTCAGCCGGGATGACCGCTTCACTCCCGTAGACGAGAGAGAAAGGCGATTGCCCGGTCGCATTCTTTGGAGTAGTCCTGTCGGACCAGAGAATAAGTGGGAGTTCGTCTGCCCATTTGCCTTTAGCCCCTGTGAGGCGTTTCTTGAGGTTGTTGATAATGATCTTGTTGTTGGATTCGGCTTGTCCATTAGATTGCGGATACCGAGGTGTGGATGTGACCAATTTGATGTTCCATTGGTCGCAGAAGGCTCGAGTCTTATGACTGATGAATTGGGAACCGTTGTCGCACATGATTTCTGATGGGATGCCAAATCTGCACAAGATGTTGCGTTTTATGAATGAAATAACGTGTTGATCTTTTACCTCTCTGTAGGCTTCGGCTTCGATCCATTTAGAGAAGTAGTCTGTCATAGCGAGGAAGAAGACTCTTTGACCCGATGCGGGAGAGAGCTTTCCGACGATGTCCATTCCCCATCTCATAAAGGGCCATGGAGCTAGGGTCGGATGGAGGAGCTCCGATGGTTGATGACATACGGGTGCGTGCCGCTGACAGGCGTCGCACCTCTTGGTGTATTCCATGGCGTCTTTGTTCATCGTTGGCCAATAGAACCCATTTCGTAGGGCCTTTCCCGAGAGGCTTCGTCCGCCGGTGTGGTTGCCACACTCTTCTTCGTGTAATGATTGTAAGATACGTCCGACTTCTGGAGTCTTAAGGCATCGTAGGAGTAGCCATGTAACAGATCTTTTGTACAAGATGTTGTCAATAATATCGTAAGAGAGTGCTTGTACCTTAAGCTTTTTTGCTTCTGTCTTGTCGTCTGGTAAAATACCATCTTTTAGCCACTTGATGTAAGGTAGCATCCAGTCGTCATTGGTGTCGATGATGTCTTCTTCTGGTCGATCGCCTATCTCCATGGCGACGAGTTCTTCAAGTGGTGTTGTCAACTCGACGGATGTCTTTGGGACGGCCTGCGTCATAACGTGGGCCAATGGTATGTGTGGAAATTCTTTTAGGTCTAGGACGGATCCCAGATTGGCGAGCGCATCGGCTTGGGAGTTAAGATCCCTGGGCACCTGTCGGATGTTGAATGTTTGGAATTGTCCGATCAGTTTCTTGGCTACCTCCAGGTAGGCTATCATTCTGGTGTCTTTGGCATTGTACGATCCCTGTATTTGGTTTACGACCAGTAAGGAGTCGCAAACGACTTCGATCTCTTGGACTCCCAGATCGCGAGCCAAGATGAGTCCGAATATGAGTGCTTCGTACTCAGCCTCGTTGTTAGTCGCATCCCACTCACATCTGACAGCCGGGGCTATCTTGTCCCCCTGTGGCGATTTTAGTACGACGCCAAGCCCCGATCCTCTGGCGTTCGATGCCCCATCTGTGTGGAGCTCCCATGTACCTGTCTCGTCTGTCGCAAGTAGTTGATTTGCTTCTTTTGTGGCTTCTTGCTCTAGGGTCGGACTAAAATCGGCCACAAAGTCGGCTAATGCTTGCGACTTGATCGCTGTCCTCTGCTCATACTCGATGTCGTAACCACTGAGGTGTATGGCCCATTTTGTCATTCTTCCTGTGAACTCGGGTTTCCTCATGATAGCCCTCATGGGATGATTAGTGCGCACAGTGATAGTATGGGATTCAAAGTATGGTTTGAGCTTGTTCGAAGCCATTACTAATGATAATACGAGTTTTTCAAGTGACGAATACCTCATTTCGGCGGATAATAGCGTCCGACTGACATAGTATATTGGCGACTGTTTGCCATCTTCTTCTCTGACCAGTACACCGCTTACGGCCGATTCCGACACTGCAAGATAAAGAAATAAGGGCTCGTCGCCTTTAGGTTTGGTTAGTAACATAGGACTGGCTAGATAGTCCTTGAGGTTCTGAAATGTTGCTTCATGTTCCTCCGTCCATTGAAAGGACTTATTTTTCTTGAGCGCGTCGTGAAATGGTTTGCACTTGTCGGATGATTTGGAGATGAACCTGTTTAGAGCTGTTATCCGACCTGTGAGCTTCTGTACGTCTTTGATGCATCGGGGGGATCGGAGGTTGATGAGAGCCTTGATCTGTTCCGGGCTGGCCTCTATTCCTCTTTGTATCACCATATATCCTAAGAACTTCCCTGACGACACTCCGAAGGAGCACTTAGTAGGGTTTAGTTTCATATTGTACCTTTTGAGTACCTCGAAGTTGTCGCGTATGTGGTCGATGTGATCTTCTTTCTTTTTGGACTTGACCAACATGTCGTCGATATAGACTTCCATTGTGTCTTCGATTTGGTCTTTGAACATTTTGTTGACCAATCGTTGGTATGTAGCCCCTGTATTTTTCAGACCAAAGGGCATTACTTTGTAGCAATAGATACCTTGACTGGTGGTGAACGCTGTTTTTTCTTGATCGTCGGGATCCATAAGGATTTGATTGTAGCCACTGAAGGCGTCCATGAAGGTGAGCATTTCGTGCCCTGCTGTGGCGTCGACCATAGCGTCGATGTGAGGTAGAGGAAATGAATCTTTGGGACAAGCCTTGTTGAGGTCTGTGAAGTCGATGCAGACTCTCCATTTGTCGTTCTTCTTCTGGACCACGACCATGTTGGCCAGCCATTCAGGGTAGTGGACTTCCCTGATTTTTCCGGTTTCCAATAAGCTTTTGACTTCATTGTCGATTATTTTGTTCCGCTCGGGGGCGAATTTCCCGCGTTTTTGCTTGACAGGGGGATGAGATGGATCCATATTTAATTTATGAGTAATAACGTTGGGAGATATCCCGACCATATCCTCATGTGACCATGCGAAACAGTCGGCATTGGTCCTGAGAAAGTCGAGAAGCTGTTGTCTGGTCGAGTCGTCCAGGTCCGACCCGACCCTTACCGTTTGGTTTGGCTTTGAAGGGTCTAGTGCGATCTCGTCGAGTTTCTCCATTTCTGGTTCAACGTATCGATTAGGTCCTTCGCCAATCTGTGGTTGCTATGCAATCTTGTGTTCGACCGCGTTCTTCATGGAAGCGACATAGCATTCCTTTGCGGTCCTTTGATCTCCTTTGATTTCTTGGACTCCCCACTCGGTGGGGAATTTGATGACTTGATGATATGTTGAAGGTACTGCCTTCATAGCGTGTATCCACGACCTGCCAAGAATACAATTGTAAGGAGACGGACAGTCTAGGACTAAGAATTTAACCTGTCGGTTGATTCCTCCAGCATATGTAGTCAGAATGATTTCGCCAGTCGTATGCTTAACCTCACCGCTGAACCCGACCAGTGGGGTCGATTTCTTGATTAGGTCGTTCTCAGTCAGACCCATTTCTTTGAGAGCGTCGAGGGTCAAGAGGTTTGTCGAACTTCCTATATCGATTAGTACTCTCCGAATTAAGCAATTACCAATGGACAAAGAGATTACCAGACCGTCATGGTGACTATCCGACCCGTCGGAGTCGGATTCGTCGAATGTGACCGTCGGAAGGTTAGATGCTCTCCTTGGTTTGAATTCCGATGCTTCGGGCTTGTCGCCTTTGCTTTCCTTGGCGTGTCGCTTAGCCGCAGAGTACGTGTTCCCGCATATGTCGGATCCACCTGAAATGGTATTGACAACTTTCGTATGGATAGGAGATGGGGGTTTGTTCTGTTTTACCTGATCTCGGCGTTCCATGGTGGCTTTTGTCCGTTCCGAGATGACGTCGCGTAACAGCCCCTATGATAGCAGCCTAGCGACCTCCTTTCGTAGGGCGATGCACTCGTCGGTCGAATGACCATGGTCGCCGTGGAATTCACACCATCGACTCATGTCCTTCTTGACGTCCGGTCGGTCGCTCTTTCGGGGCCATCTTACGTCTTTTCCATACTTGTCGAAACTCTTGACGAGCTCCGACACGGAAACGTTGAAGTTATAAGACTGGACCCTAGGAGGCAACACAGAACCGTCTCTCCATTCTTGTGACCTGTCTTGGAAAGAATTTACCTGATTTGCTTCGTTTCGATTACGAGAATAGGGATGTGGACGTCTGTCCCGACGATTGTCGGAGGAATGTTTGCGATCGGATGGATCGGGTCCGCGCGAGGCTTTACGCGACTCACGGTCCTCTTCCAGCCTTACCTCGGCCATAGTTTTGGCCTGAACATCTTCGAAACTTTTGCAGGGATACTTGGTAATCTCGTCGTAGAGATTGATGTCTTTGACCAGGCCTTGTCGGAATGCTTCGATAGACATTGTGACGTCACAGTGGGGGATTCCCACTTTCTCTTTGTTGTACCTGTTAAGATAATTTCGGAGAGGTTCGTTGTACCTTTGTGTGACTCGGTAGAGGTCACTCGATTGTTTCTCATGCTTCCGACTGCTGGCGAACTGGCTCTTAAAAGAGTTGACCAGATCCGCAAATGATGTGATCGTTCCCTGAGGCAAACGCATAAACCAAGTTAGTGCGGGGCCCGCGAGGGTCGTGCCAAAGCTTTTGCACATGACAGCCTCGCGACTCTCCCTTGAAACAGATGCAGCCATTAGTTTTTGTTTATAGAGAAAGATATGGTCATCTGGATCGGTGGTGCCGTCGAATGTCGCCATGTTGGAGAGATGGAACTTCTTGGGGATCTCGACCCTTGCGATTTCTTCGACGAACGGGGATTCTTCGAATCCGCCGGATGCTTCTCTCTCGATCGGTTGCGGGACTCCTGGGAGCCTATTGAAACGATCGTCGATTGCCTTCATGTGTCGGTCGAGCGTTTGCTGAAAAAGGGATGTGACAACTGGCGGATTGGCAACCTGTGTTTCGTCGATTCGGGCCCCAACAGACCCGATCGGTGTAGGAAAGGTGACATGGTTAGTCGAGAATGGACTAGCGAAAGGAGTTCGAGACGTACCCTCAGTGTGTCCGGGACATCGTATGCTGGGAGGCGTTGGCTCGATATTGTCCATGTCGAGGCCCGTTCGGGTGCCGCCATGGACGGGCGCGTTCCGAGATCCCGAGGCCGCTGATTGTACATGCGACTTAAGAGACTCGTTCTCACGGGTTAGTTGCGCGATCTCGGCTTCAGATTGGGTTGACAAAGCGGCTAGGGCTTCGGTTTTCTGACGTTGCTGGGCTAGTTCCTCTTGAAGGGCGGCCATTTTTTGAGAGAGTTCTTGGAACTGGGTTGGAGTAGGATTTTCGATTGGATTTTCTGTGGTTTGGGTTTCGTCTTTGAGACGTGGTTCTTGGTTATCAATAGGGGGATCAATAGCCATGGTTGGAAGATTTCGGAAAGGTGATCGGCAAGTTGCCCCACTGTGGGCGCCAAATTGTTTTGGGGCGAAAAGATCGGAGGACCTAAATCGCCTTAGACGGGGTAACTAGTCGATCAGACGATGGGAAATAATCCAAACCAAGCAAATAATAGGTAAACAAGAAATAAATATATAATAGCAAGATGATTTTATTAGATATCGTGTGAATCGGATTAGATCGCAATACAACTTATCGTAATAAAATAAGAGATCGAGTGGGACTCGACCGGTGACTTGTGAGTGGCGACCGAAAGGGGTCAGGCGTAGGCAGCCGTTTGGAGAGCTAGATGGAGAGCGAGAGTGCTGTTCTGGTGAGTTTGCTAAGTGAGAATGCGTGTCCTTTGCATAGTTGTGAGTTCCCTGATCTTATCTTCTTCGTCGTTCCAAATATGGTAAGTCCCTTTACTCCTGTGGCCGTTGCACCGTTTTTATGTTTTTATCTTCAATACCGAGTGTAATGGCAAGGATTTCGCTGTTGAATTACTGGCAATTAAGGTGTTTGAACGTTGCAGATGTTGCATGATCTGAGCATTAAATGCGTGGCGAGATCTCTGCGATCTTGTCGGATGACTCTTGACTGGAGAGGTTTTGTCGGGTGTCGCTCGACCAGAGAAGCCTTGTCGACTCTTCTGAACTCGTCTGCCATTCTCCCGATTTGCAGTGGGCTTGGGCTCGGTCCTCTCGATCTGTCTTCTCTGGAGAATCCAGGCCCAACAAGTACCATGCAACAAAAAGGGACAACCCTTCTTTTTTGACCTAGCTTTATTCACTCGTATCGAGCTGACCTTTTTACCATCGACTAACTTCTTTTTTTTGCCGGACCTAGGTAACCCGGATCTCTCACAATGAAATATAATCTTTTTAGGCTTTGATGATTTAGTAGTGATCACCATAAAAAGACTAAAACCGACCTTTTGCACCCAATCTCTCAATCCCTTCATACTCGGAAATATCTCATTAGTAGTAAATCGGGATGAGAAGTCGATTGCTACAAATTCATCATCACTAGAATCACCCTATTTATATACAAAAATTAGTACATTAGAGACTAATTAATAATTAAATTTATACAAACTAATATCAAAAAATTATACATTATTTCAAAACAGTCTAACATTTCAAAGACTAAGTACATTTAAGATCTAATCATTTTATACAATAAAAATTAAAAATATTACGTACCTTGAAGTACTCAGGAGAAATCGGTGACAAAAAATCACCCTCATCATCTAGAGATGTGTGCGCGCTCGAAGACGACTCCGACAACCCCCTCCAACCAGGATTGCTTGACAATGACATTTTTTAAGAAAAATCGGGTTTGAAGTTTTGGATTTTCCGTTGAATTCCAACCATTACTATTATATTTCCAATATATATAGCCGGACACATGACCGTTGGGAGTGAAACAGAGTATTTCTGGACGGCACTATGTGCAACCCAAATTGACCATTGTCAATCGTACTCCCTGGGCTGCACATAGTGCCGCCCAGAAGTACTCCGGTTTTCGTAAACCGATTCACTAGGCGGTACTATGTGCCGCCCATAAACCCTTTTCCCCCAACAAACCCGATCACTGAACCGGTTCCTTGGGCGGCACATGTTGCCGCCGACTAAACCGGTTTCACTGAACCGGTTTTTTAAAATACATTTTAAATAATTTTTTTAAATAAAATAAAAATTGAACCCATCATGGGCGGCACGTAGTGCAACCCAAGAAACTCGGGTTTTCTGGGCTGCACTACGTACCGCCCAGGATGCGTGCAAAGTAAAAAAAAATTGGAGTGCGCGGTTTTTCACCGATAATAAATTATAAGATGAGTTTGTATCGAATTAGAGTGCCTAATCTAGGGTTGTAGGTGGTTCTTATATTTGCATATACGTATTTCCTTTATTTATGCTAAGTATGTATCCAATTCGCTTATAACTTGCTTAGTCTGAATACAGACTAACCCCTTATGGAGTGTTACTGATGTTGTTGCAGGAATAGGATTTTAAGAAGCGCAGCGGGAGCATGGATGTGCGACACGATGCAAACTTGTGATAGGTTGATATTAAGGATTTACATTGTCTGGATTTTTGAAATTTTTCTTGGGGTGAGTTTTTTTTCTTTTATAGCCTGAGGGAATTTCTGCAAATAAATTTCTAGTGTTGTAACCCCCATTAAGGGTATAAATTGGGGCGTTACAATACCGTAGTTTCATACTTTATAATATAGATTTTTTTTTCAATAAGTGAGTATAAAATTAAATAATTATATTTGTAGCATGTAGGGGGTCCAATTCACTTATAGTCAAAATTAAGGAAATGTACGAAGACATAGATTTACTCTTTATTGTTTGTATAATTATTTCACAAAAATTATTACTCCATCCATTTAAGGAAATATATCACATATAAATCATAAAATTTCTATTGGAACTTAGTTATGTACTAGAATAAGGTTTAGGGTGCATGCATGGTCCGTGACAACACATTGAGCCGGTGCAAGAAAGGCATGGCGGGTAAGGACGGTAAGTAGATTGCTGCCCTGGCATTTATATATATTTTCTTGATTAATTTTTCTTTTGGTTGATTTCTCCATTGTTGATCTTCATGCTTGTTTATATAGGCACCAATAATGTGTTTGACCTTTTTTTTTTTGATGAGGAAATAATTAGGTGGAACCTAGCTGCGGTGCAAGGTTCGACCTAGAGCATCCTGACGGATGAGAACTTTCAGTTCTTGGTTGGATTCTAAGGCAGTTCTCGAGGGTGAGAAGCTGAGTTTGGAAATGAAGTCAGCGGATCTGTTAACTTCTCGGAAAACATGCCTTATCAGTACTTCCTGGAAAGAACGAAGATCGATGAGGATATCAGCGACTACCATTTCAGTGTCCCACAGGCAAGTCCAAATGCCTAGAATAGAGTTAATTGGGCACAGATTGTCTCCTTCAATTTCGATTTTGTTCAGGTTGAGTGTGATAGCTTTTTTGATGTTGTTTCTTAGTGCTATGGTTTCAGCCATGAGTGCTGATTGGCATTCATATTTTTGGTTAGACATATGGATAATTTCAGCATGATCATTCCTGCTAATGTGCCCTGTTCCTATCTGTCCATTTGGTAGGTTAGAGCCATCAAAGTTTATTTTGTAGAATCCATGTCGGGGTTTATCCCATTTAATGTTTTTGGTTTTTCGCCGGTGAGCTGGGGTAGGCTTTTGTTGTGTTGATTCGTCTGTTTCAAGTTTCTTTGTTTTGTTCCAGTTGAGTATAAGAGTTTTTATGTACATGGTCAGATCTTTTATGTTGTTTGGCCCTGTAGTTTGGAAGATTTTTTGGTTTCTATGGATCTAGATACCCCACCAGGTTGTTGCTAGGCAGACCCATTCTTGCTTGGTTAGTACTGATTGAAGATCATATAGAATATGAATTGGTTTTTTTCCGTAGGTGTTTAGTCTTTTAATGTGGTTTTCGATGTAATTGTTTTGGTTTCTTATTTGTTTTAGAGTGTTAGGACATTCAAATAAGAAGTGATTTAGGTCTTCATACGGGTTATTGCATGAGTCACATGCGAGTGGCACTACTACATGTTTTTGGGCTAATCTAGTGATGTGGCTAAAACCTACCCGCAAGTGTACGGGATCAGTTGTAGTAGTCAAGTGTCGATCTCACAGAGACCAATGTAATATTAATTGAAATGCTACCAGTATACTAGGCCGAAAAGATATGATATTGAGAAATGTGTAACTAGACTAATAACTAATAAAACAAATAAAATAAGATAAAATCAATGGGATAAATGTGTCTAAGGTTAAGGATCACCGCAACGATGCTTCAGTAAATAAAATCAAACTCTGCCTGAATCTAATCCATCTATTTGAAGGTAAGTCATCTAAGGTAATCTACTAACTCCTCTCGGACGATAATAGACGTGTTTGAACTAAACTAACAATCGCTCTCGCGCAGAGCTAATCTCATTCAAACCCATTAACGCACTTAGAGTCTAGAGATAAATTGAGATAACATCCGCTCTCGCGCTCCGCTAAATCAACTCAAACCCAGAACATCTATGATGACTTAGTATCCTCAAGAGTAATTAAGTTGCTCTCGCACAAATAACACTCAGGCTCGATTCCTATGGATCTAGTAGAAATTATCACATCTCGGTCTCAAACTCTACCTGATTACTTATTAGCATTTTCACCTCTCGGTCTCAAATCCTAATAAGATCCAATTCGCATAAGCTAAAATGGGCATAAAGCATCTAGGATCGAATCAAATACTATTTCAATTCAGACAAAGATAATAACTTTATTCACATACACATCGATCGGATCAACATAACCTTAGAACTAGGAATTTAGCTATGCATGATTGAAGATAAACAATAGATCAAACCAACCATCGATATATATGAATTATTCATTAAAAATAAGAGATAAGAAAACTTAGTCTCAATGACGAAATAATCCAAACGAAGGCTAGAGCATTAAGGACAATCTTCAATCCATGCCAAAGGCTAAAATCCTTCTTGAAGTTCAACCCATGTCTGTGGCAGAACGCTCCCCAAAACTAAAACCATAAAAACTCAAACAAAAACTAAACTAAAACCCCCCTATCACGTAAGAAATCCAAAACCCCCCTTTTTAATCTCTCCCTTTGAAAAGTCAAACCTGAAATCAAATCCCCCTCACCAAAGCTACATAACTCCCATTTGGCTGACTTCCCTTTAATTTGTTGTCGGACTCCTTTTTTTATTAGCCCATTTCGTTTGTGCGGTCCACCAGTCCAATAACAATGGACCAAATTCATGCTTGTGTAGTATCTCCTCTTGGTTACTGGAACGGGTTCACATAAATTCCAGCAGGTTTATCATCCGTAACGCGGTCCAAATTCAACTGCTGCAATGCTCCTTAAGTCTCGTATTAATCCGCCTAAAAATACATGAAACACATAAAAATACGAGTGTAGACTCCGAATACAAAATAAAGCAAAATTAACAATAAAAGACATAAAATATGCATGCAAATGAACTACTCTAATATGCAACTAGACTCTTAAAAACATGTATAAAATGGATGTTATCATCTAGCTTTTGTGGGTAGGCCGTCATGGCAAATTTTCCATAAGAATTTTTTTTACTTTGGGGTAGGTATCTAGATCCCATAGCCAAGAAAATTTGTTATTGGTTGGGCTAGTCTGTTTGGTTATGAGTTCGAAGGCGGTCTTGGTAGAAAACCAACCGTTTCTATTGGGAGCCTAATAGAGGCGGTCAGGAATGTCATTTTGGGGTAATTATATGTTGGTGATAATTTCAACAACTTCATCATTAATAAATTTTGATAGTTCGGTTTTGTTCCATTTTTTGTCTGTGATAAATTTGCTTACTGTTATGTCTGGGTCGATGGTGGTATGTGGGTGAATGTAGTTTGTGAGTTTAAGGTTAGGAGTCCAAGGATCTTCCCAAAAGTTTATAGATCGTCCATCTCCAATTAGCCATTGTAGGCCAGTCTTGAAATCATTACGTAGTTTGAGTAGTTTTCCCCATTGCCAGGAATGGTTGGTTCTTCTTGTGTAGTTGAGAATATTAACATTCTTTAGGTATTTTTCATTGATGATTTTAACCCAAATATTGTTTGGTTCTGCAAAGATTTTCCAAATAAGTTTCATTTGGAGTGCTTTGTTCATATCTTCTGTTTTCCTGATTCCGATGCCTCCATTGTTTTTATTCCTGCAAATTTTGTCCCATCCGATTAAGGGCTTGTACGTTTGTTCTTTGTTCCGTAAGAACCTTCTATTGATTTTATCTAGTGTATTATGTATCGCTGTTGGAAGCATAAAATATTGCATGATGTAATTTGGTTTGACTGCCAGATTAGCCTTAATGAGGGTTGCTCGTCCTTCAAGGGATAGGGAATTATCTTTCCATTTTGATAGTTGTGTAGTGGTAGTCAGCACCGTGTTCTGGAATGTGTCTTGGTTCACCTTTCCATTTATAATGGGGCATCCTAGGTATTTTTCTAGGGAGACCGAGCTCGGAATGTTGAGAATAGATTGAATTAATCTTTTCGTGTTATTTGTTGTGTTTGGTGTTGCCTGGAAGGCAGATTTATGGTAATTGAAACATTGTCCTGATATGGAGCAGTATTCTTTGATAATATTTTTGACATTCCGACATGTTGTTTGGTTGGCTTTGGCGAAGATGAGGATGTCATCTGCAAATGCTAAGAATGGGATGTTTGTTCCCATGCGGGTCATTTTGAACCCTAGTTGATTGGTATCAATGTTTGCTTCATGTTGGATTTTCCTAGCGAGTACTTCGGCACCTAGAATGAATAGGAAAGGCGATAGAGGGTCCCCCTGTCAAAGTCCTCTTTTGGGGTGAAAGATATTTGTGGGTCCGTTATTGACCAAAACTGAGAAGGTGACTGTTTCAATACATTCTTTGATCCAATCAATGAATTTCCGTGAGAAACCGAATTTTTTTAGGACTTCAATGATGAAGACCCATTCAATTTTATCATATGCTTTTTCCATGTCTAGTTTGATTGCGATCCATCCTTCTTTGCCCTTTTTGGCGCAGAAGGAGTGGAATATTTCGTGAGCAATAAGAATGTTATCTTGGATTGCGTGATCAGCAACGAAAGCACCTTGTAACGGGTGGATGAGTTTGTTTAGAATTGGTTTTAGTCTCTCTGTTATGATCTTGGATATGACCTTATATATTGTTGAGCAGAGACTTATTGGTCGGTAGTGGTTTGTTAAGTTTGGGTTATCGCATTTTGGTATTAGGGTAATGAATGTGTGATTGATTTGTTTGAGAATTTTGCCGGACTGGAAGAAGCTTTTCACTGCTTTGGTTACAAGTGGCCCGACAATGTGCCAATATTTTTGGTAAAAAAGGTCGGACATACCGTCCGGGCCTGGTGATTTATCGCTGCCAATGTTGAAGACAGCTCGTTTTACTTCTTCATTGGTTACATTTTTGGTTAAGTTGGTGTTATCCTGGTCTGTGACCTCGTTTGTTATGTTTCTCATCATATTTTGTAGATTGTTATTGTTAATCGTGCCTTGTTTAAATCTTTTTTCAAAGTCTGTTCTAATTTCATTCCGTATGTTTTCGAGACCAATAATGATTGTTCCTTCCTGGGTTTTAATTTCCCGGATAATCTTTCGGCTTCTTCTTCCGTTTGCGATGCGATGGAAGTAGTTTGTGTTGGTGTCGATTGATTTGATGTGTTTGGTCTTGGCTCTTTGACTCCAATATTTTTTCTGGAAGGATAAAAGGCATTCCTTTTTGTTGATGAGTCTGCTTTGTTTGCTGATTAAGATTTGGTTTGGGTTGAGAATGATGTATTTTTGGATGTTAGTTAGTTCTGCTTCGATTTCTCTGATTTGGTTAAAGATATTGCCAAATGTTGTTTTGTTCCAGTTTTTGGTGCTGATCTTGAGAGCAAGAGTTTTTTTCACCAGGTTGTACATGTGTGATCCTTGGTTTTCAGACCGCCATGCTTGTTTGACCAGGTTTTCGAAATCTTTTCTTGTTGTCCACATTTTCTCAAATTTAAATGGTTGTGCCTTGATAGGGTTGGGGTTTTCTAGCTCTACAGAGATAGGACAGTGGTCTGAAGTTGTGAATGCATGGTTTTTGGTGAAAATGCCCGGAAACCATTGGAGGATTTGGTCGTGGACAAGGGTCCGATCTAGTTTTTCATAAATATTATTTATATCTGTACTGTTTTTCCGCCATGTAAATTCTCCACCTTGTACTGGTATATTGATCAGGTCGCATTTGTTCCTAAATTCAATTAGTCTTTGGAATCTAGATGGGTGATTTGAGCAACCACCCACCTTTTTCGTAGGTGATTCAATTTCATTAAGATCACCAATGATGATGCACGGCATTTGTGTTTGGTGAATAAAGTTTGTGAGTAGGTTCCAGAAATCATTTTTCTCATTTTCTTTTGGTGGTGCATACGTAAATATGAGCATCAAACAGTAGTTTTTATCGATGATTTTGTATTTGATAGCTATGAATCTCTTGTCGATGTGTGCTAGTTCACAGATTTCATTTTGTAATTGGTAGGATTTCCACATGACGCATATGCCACCCGAGAATCCGATGGCGGGCATGAAATGAAGAGTGTCAAACCCGGCTTTTAGCCAAAGGCCTTTATCTGATTCTTGGTTGGTTCTTGTTTCAACAAGGGCCATGATTTGGATTTGTTCAATTTTACAAAGAGTGTCAATATCAGTCCATAGGTTTTTCCGACTGATACCTCGGTAATTCCAGAGGCTTATCTTCATAAAAAATTGGGTGAGGGTTTTGCAAGTGAAATTGGTCTTGCCAAAGGTTGGTTAATTTTATTAGAAGTTTGGTATGCTTTTTGTTTGATGTTCCAGAAGCATGAACCTTTGATGCATATAGTTTTTAACCAAGGTAAAGCATTATAAAGTGTATATTTCATAGTAGTGGAAGGTAATTCCTTTCCTGTCGTTGTTAGGCTGCTGTGTTTAAGCTTCTAGATGCAGCACCAGATTAATCTTATAGGTGTGAGAAGGTTGTACATAAGGGAGTAATTCCATTGACAAAGAAAGATCCAATGGGATAGCTTGTGGCTTCCATTTATGGCCAATGACAGGTTTTGTGATTCTAATTGTAAAGCAGGAATACTGAGATATCACTCCTTTAGACGGAGTGGGTTCAGATTTTTTTGTAGTGGATTTGTTTTTCTTACCATTAATGGCTTGTGAAGCCTTGATAAAGAGATTGTTTGAAAGGACTTGTTTACCAATCTTATTCAGTCAGGCCATAGTCGTATGATTTTACAGGCCATTAAGGCAGTGAGGTTCTTGTTACACATTGTTTTGTATAGGGGAAGGATCATACAAGCATGCATGCCGTTAAGGGCAAAGGGATTCGTCTGAGTATACATTCCGTGAGGGCCATAGTCACAATCCATTGATGGTGTGTGAGGACTGTTGTTGTAGAAGATTGTTTTGAATTGTTGTTGACTTGCTGATATCGGAGAACCATAATCCTGCAATATCATCAGTACAAGGGTTACTTCATGATTAATGAAGAAAAACTTGAGGAAAGTAGAAGCAGAGCAATTTGGAGGAAAATTTTTAAGTCTCTTGTTAAGAATGGCAAGCCAGAGAAGAAGAGAATAACCTAAGCAGCAAAAGGCGTTGTTAGCCCAGCATAGATAGAGGACGAGAGATAGCAATGATCTTATTGATAATTCACTTGTGAATACACACCATAAGGTGTAATGTTGCAACATATCTTTCATAAAAGGGAACAAGTTCAAGAGACAACCCCATAGAGAGAAGCCCCAGTAATTTGGGTTAATCCGCCACAAGGACTCAGTAGAAAAGACCCAATTACAATCTTTAGTGACCACTAGCAGATAGGGGTAATCATTCACAGTTAAGTAATGGTTCAAGTTGGAGTTGTTATAGTGTTTAGCATAGAATGGTGCCAGTAGAGGTTCAACCCTTATGGTTCTAATTTCCAAAACAGGTTGAGTACTAGTTTGAGATCTCAAATACTCTTTTAAGTGAGTGTACATTCCAAAGAATGGAATGAGATCAAGGGTGTTGATAAGGTTTTTCTGGTTATATCTGGATAAGACCTGTGAGGCCATATAGTGGTAGTTTTTCCTGATGTTTGTGCAGACAAAGTAGGCTTGTGTAGCCTTAGAATTCGTATTAGTGGTTATAGGATCAGTGGAAGGATAGCCAAGTAAAGATAAGTTACAATGCAAAACACCAATTAACAAAATCTCTATCACAGTAATCCTCAAAATCAAGCAAGCAAAAGCAAATTCTCTATGGGTAATGTTGGGGTTGTTATACGTAGTAATATTGAACCTCGGGTACAAATGATATCCAGAGTTGGGAGTTTCGTTCTCCAGCACAGATCGAAGGATGATGATCATATTAGATAGGTAAGCATAACAACAGGTGCACTCTTTTATTATCTCCCGGTAGTGGGAATGGGTTGATAACCGGTTATACAGCAAATGGGTTTGCAATTTGTGGTGAAAGACAAACACCGACTGAGGTAAGTAGTGATTATTAGAAAGGGTAACAGAGGAAGGATGACACCTGATTTTTATGCCCGGGTAGGTGGTGGTTGTCGTCGTTGGGGACCTAAAAGGGGAACAAGGCCAATGAAGATAGTTGCAGAGACGCGGATCTCGCCAGATCACCACCACCGCTTCGGGGGGGTTTCCCACTGCAATCAGCCTACACTAGGGAAGAATCCACCACCAAAATAGCCATCTGCTCCACCAGGAAGACAGGGGGAGCACCTCCGAGTAGGCTGTCGCAGATTATACACCTTCTCTGGGATAGCACGCCGGGGAGGTCGGTGAGACGGGTCGCTTCGCTCGGCGGTTGAGTACGACTGCTGTGACGAGCAATCAGTCCGATGGCTGAGTTTTGGGAAGATGTGGAGCAGATCAAGGCGGCTAGACACCTCTGGAGCCAGATCTTGCGGAGAGCTCGACCTCCCCCACGAAACCATGGAAGGAGATGGACTCACCGGCGCCGCCAGGGAGCGGTGGGGTTCGAGGGTTGACACCAAGGAGTGTCTCCGCTACAGCTTCGAGGAGGGTTTGAGCCAATTTCTCTTTTTGGTTCTCAACGATGAGATGGGGTTGAAGCCGAAGCCATAAGGCTTTGCAACTTGTCTCCATTTGGCATATATCCACCTTCGGGATGAAGAGTGAGCCAGATTTGGGTTGATTTTTTGGTTTGGTTTGTGACAGCGCCGGGAAGAAGAGACGAGGGGAAGAGAGTGTTTAGGGTTTTCCATTAGGGGTTTGACCTTTTGATGTTGTGTTTGAATATGCATGAATGGAATTGAATGAAAATATTAATCAAATCGCATCCTTCATAAAAATTTGATTTTTTTTGATTTTTTTAATAAAATAAGGTGTAGCCTTAACTTGTGCAATGTACATAGTCCATTAAGTGTTTCATGAAATAAATACATTCTATCAAATTATTGCACTAATATAAACTCCATAATTGGCCAAACCTTTTCTTAATTAAACAAAAAAACAAATTACTTTTTTATAGATTTGATCAAACCATTTAAAACATTGAATTAGGAGAACAAGATAGTTTTTTGCAAAAAGAAAAATGGTAACCGTATTGTCCGAAAGAAATTTTATTGAGAAAGGATCAAGCCGATTCCTGAAATGGTTGCTTCATTACATTTGCGGATTACCAGGTATAGAACTTCAATAAAATTATTAATGTAATACTCAAGATTTTTTTTGTAGAAAACGAGTTTGGGTTTACTTATAATTTTGTTCTAACTTATTCTGGTGGAGTCAATATATTTTATGTTTATTATAATTATAATTGATTTCATGACTTCAAAATTTGAGTTTTTGTCCGTTTCGTGGAATAAAGAAAATTGATCATCTCGGGTGTTATGATTCTAGTGGATGTTTTCCATATGAAGTTATGTATTTTTAGGGGGGATAGGTGTCTAAGATGAGGAGTTATATGTAGAGTTGGGATTATGAGGTTGAATAAGGGATTTTGTTGATTTGACGGAAAAATTATCGCCGTACGATAATTTTTATACAAGACGGTTCTCTATATTCATTTTGGGAATATGAATCTTTACAATTTTGGTAATTATATGTGGAGGTAATAGTTTTTGGGGGTTGAGGATATTTCATTTACGATCTGTTGTAATGAAGTGAGATACATTAAGATTGATATTGATGTTATTAAAATATGATTGGAGTATACAATTTTGAATCTAATGGTCATTCAGATTTTGATTGTATTTCCATTCCTGAGCTCCCAAAATATGCCTTTATTAAATGTCTCCCGAATGTGGAGTAATCATGTAAATTGTCATGATTGTTTTGATTTCTTTTTAAAAGAAAATAAATGAGAGGATCAAGTAATCATACAAACTAACATATTGTCTAGTTCAATATGAATGTTCTATACGAGTTTCATTTGTACAATTTTTTTTTAATTTTTTTGCTTTTTATAATCTTATTCCTCTATCGGACTTTGGATGATAAATGTCCATGTGTATAAATTGAATTTTTGATTTTCAAGAAGAATGATTTTTTTTAAAAGATGGCCCTCTTTAATATGATCAACATATATCAACCGTCTTTTTTTGTAAAACATGTAAAAACACAATAAGAACTATACTTATGAAGTTATTATACCGTAGTTTCATACTTTATAATATAGATTTTTTTTCAATAAGTTAGTATAAAATGAAATAATTATATTTGTAGCATGTAGGGGGTCCAATTCATTTATAGTTAAAGTTAAGGAAGTGTATGAATACTAGATTTACTCTTTATTGTTTGTACAATTATTTCACAAAAAATATTACTCCATCCGTTCACTATTATATATCCTTTAGACTTTAGAATTTATTCATAAATATTTTTCCTTTTAGGATTTCAAGGAAATATATCACATATAAATCATAAATTTGTATTGGAACTTGGTTATGTTTAATTTTCTTTATCCATCTATTGATTCTAAAGGGCGGTGACGGGTGAGTGATTAAATTGCGGAAAAAATAGATTTTATAAATATATTTAATAACTTTCTTAATATATATATATATTTAAAACATAAAAGAACAAGTAAAGGGTTTGACATTATCACTTTTGAAGATACTTTAGATTGATGATCAAATGAATCAGAGTCTTGACACCAATGTATAATAAATACCACAATGATATTTTATTACGTGTAGATATAAGAAATCTCTCTTTAATAAGAAGGTTTTGATGATTACAAACATTCAACTAATATGGGTACCAAGTGTTTCAGGAACAAATACAGTTATCTCAGGGAACCATTGCAGCGCAGGATCGCAGAGGGAACAAAGCTCTGTTAATGTGCTTTGTTACCTCTCAAGGAACAATAATGACAAACGAGATCGAAGCTGCAAATGGAAGGAAGAAATCCAGCGTGTTGATTATGGAAACAAATCAAGGAGCACACGCGGTAAAGGATGGAAGACTTCGGCTGCAAGAACCAAGCCGTTCGAGAAGATATGGAGAGAGAAGAAGACCGATTATCTTATCTTAGGAAAGATTTCCTAAGATAAGATAATTGGAGTGCGAAGATTTCTATCCATTCCGATTAGATTAATTAAGGAACTCCTTCCTTAAATAATATAGTCGGTTGGGATATTATTCCTCCGAAATCATATCTTCTTGTAATCGTGTTTATAGAAATCTTATCTTGTTACGATTAGGGTTAAGCCGAAGTTGTATTTAAGTGAAGTGTGGATTCATTTCTAGGTACGACTTTGAACGACGAAAAGAAAAGATAGGAAAAGAAAGAGAGTGAGGTATTTGTGAGTCTTTGAGGGTTGAGTTCGATTCATCGTTGTAGAAGATGTTTCAAATCTAGCTGGGTAGTCTAGAGGTTGAAGTCCAGGATACAAGTGTAATCGAACAAGAAATCAATAAGACAAGTAGACGCTTTAAAATCCTCTCAAGCGGAAGCTTGAAGGTAGTGGTTTTTCCTTGAGAAGCTAGTTTTGCTAATCAGGGTTTCCACTATACATCGTGAGTTCGTTCGTTGTCTTTCTTGCTGTATTAATCTGCGGTGCCTTCTGTGGGAACAAAGCCTTTGTTCCCTCAAACGTAACTTTAACGATCCAACAATTGGTATCAGAGTCTGGTGCTCTAGATTGTTTGTGTTACATAATTTGCAGGAAAGATGTCGTCGTCAAGCAATGCTATCGGAGATTCATTCTAGAAACCACCGATTCTGAAGGCTGGAGAATATGACTGATGGGTGGAACAAATTGAGTCCCACATCTGTTCTCTAGATGGACAGATTTGGCGAGTCATTGAGGTTGGACCTTTGGCTATTACAAATGAAAAGGATGCTATGAAGCCAAAACCAAAAGCCGACTACACCGATGAGGAATGGAAAAAGTTGGAGAAAAACAACAGGGCCAAGAAGATACTTCACATGGCTCTTCTTCCCTCGGATCTTAAGAAAATCTTGAGCTATAAGACTGCCAAGGAGATCTGGGATGCCTTGAAACGTCTTCATCAAGGAAATAAAGACACCAAGAAGAACATGATTCTCTCTCTGATGAAGGAGTACGACCAGATCTCTCAGGGAAAAGATGAACATACTCAGGAGTTCTACTCCAGATTTCAGGGGACAGTTGGTCAACTTGAGTTCCTCGGTGAAGTGATGCCAGACCGGAAACTTACCCATCACTTCATGCAAGGCATCAACTCTCAGTCGGATGTCATTGCTCTCGCCCTCTACTCTCAGACAGACGGCAAGACCCTTACCATGGAAGAGGTTGTTGCTAACCTGGAAAGCAACGCCTCTGTCTATAATCACAAGCTGAACAAGAAGGGAGAGGAGAAGGCGAAAAGCATTGCCTTGAAGGTGGAACGGGCATTTGATCTATCCCAAGTTGAAGATGAAGATGAAGACGGTGATGAAGATGTTGCTCTAATCACCAGAGCCATGAGGAAAATATGATATCGGAACAAGGATCCACTGAGTTCCTCGAAAGGGAACTAAGACATGAAAGATGTGGTTTGTTACCACTGTCAAAACAAGGGACATATGGCTAGAAACTGTTTCAAGAAAAAGGCAGGAAATCCTCTGGCTCATGAAGGAAAGCAAGCAATGATCGCAACCTGGGGTGACTCAGACTCAGAAGACGAAGAATTGTCACACTCCAGGGATGTCTGTTTGATGGCTATTGAGGATATCAATGAATCAAAGGGCGATCTACTCAAGGGTGAGGTAACATAATCTGATCTCATATCAAGCTTGAAAAGTAAATCCAAAGAAAGCTTAATATCTTTTATTAAGAAACTTGTCCATGAAAATAGTCTTTTCAGTGAGAAAATTGAAGAAAAGGATGAATCGATCTCAAGTTTGATCGAAGAAAATCAGGGTTGGACAGAGAAAGTGCTCAAGCTTGAGAAAGGTTCATCCTCTCCTTCAAATTCTTGCACTGAGTGTCCTAAACTCACTGAAAAGATTATGTCTCTGGAGTCCTCTGTCTACTCACTTGAGGCTGAGTCATTAATGCTGAAACTAGGAAATGCAAAACTTTCTAGTGATCTAACCAAACTCAGTGAGGAACAGAAGGACAAGTCAAAATGTATTGTCTTTGTTGCATCCAAGAATGAAAAGAAGCCCGAATCAAAGGAAGTACCTCGCTTTGGAATTGGCTACCAACCCAAACTTCCTGTTGATGGCACCAAGCTAAAAGGCTCTAAAGTCGAAGGAAAATAGTCTGTACAAGAAAAGGGGGAAAGTTCCTCCAGAGGGAACAATGGCAAAAACTGTTCAAACGCGACAGAGGAGAACAAGGCTTGGTACCATGGACAGAAAGCACATGCCATTTGGTTAAAGCAATCTCAAAGCAGTAAGTCCAAATATATTGATTTTTATTCTAGGATTGCTAACAAAACAATTTGGCCTGGAAAGAGCTAGTATGTGGATCTGAAGTGCCACAGGGTCTGTTGGTATTGCGGGTATTCTAGTCACTACAAACAAGAGTGCATTCTGAAGCAACACAATGAGGAGATTGCTCGTACTTCGAGGGAGGAAATGAATGTTGAACCTCCAAAATTTAAATATGTTGCTCCCACACCCTGAAAGCACAAGCTTGTCTGGGTTCGCAAGAACTAACTCTTTTTGTGCAGAATAAAGTGAGGAAAGTTCCCGGGAATTCATTCGTACCAGATTCAGTTACTTGACAGGGAACAAAAAGAGTCTCACCTCACTTCTGCAGGACCGTTTGAGACTCAAAAGCCTGGTGACAAAGGTAAGGGAAATGGGTATGTGGATAAGGACTTAATGACTAAATTGTTCTCGGTTTCCATGCTCAGGTACCATGTACATCTAGAAAAGATATCATTGTGTGGAGAAAGATTGGCATACAAAGAAAGTCGTGGAACAAAGAAACAAATGCCAATATTCTCATTAGGGCACCTCTTAGGGAACTCGACATTCAGTTCCATACGGAGCCTGGTTTGTTCCTTGAACCATCTGTCTATTTATTGTGTTCCCTCGATGATTGGCTAGATTACATGGTAAACTGTGAAAGTTGAATAATCATGACTTGGTATGCATTCTCTCCCTTGGTTATTAATTGAATAATTGGCTTGAATACATGCTTTCACTTCTTCAATGTGTTGCATCTTCTTGCATGTTCATCTATGACATCATGGTTTCACAAGAATCAGTTTTCTTTCGGCCCAAAAGAATCAACTCGATGTTTTGTTCCCCCATCATAAGCCCAAATGATAGTTGATTCTACAGCTTACCCTAACCGTCATGCTTGATGCCTCCTATGAACACCTCTAATCATCCACATCTGGAGGCCTCTCATTCATGATGTAGAAATAAATCAAATTATCATTTATTTTTCGTGTGATGGTCTTTTGTACCCTCTCTGGTAACTAACCCCCAGCATCACACACTACTACTTTTTTGGTTTGGCGGGAAAACGGTTCGGCTACTGTGACTTGCACGTCTGAGGTGACGTGTGTGTGGCAGGGAGTAATGATGGAAACTTGGTGTTGGGACACGTTGATCATTAAGGGCAGATTTGATGGAAAGAGGTTGGGAAGAGATTTTTCGGCTGGTTCAATTGGATTTGGACGAGATTCTGGCAAGTTTTGGGAAAGTGGAAGATCGTAATATTTATCTTTTGGAAACTGAAAAGATTAGATTTTATCTTTGGAAATTCTGGAAGATTTTTGTGAAGGCTATATAAATCGGATCTCCAGGTACTTCTCTCTCACTATTCCCTTGCCCTCTTCGATTGATCTCTGTCTTTCTCTCATCTTCCCAGAACCTCTCCTCTCTAAAAAATGGCCTCAAACTCAAACCTTTCCACTGCCGTCGCCGAGGACCTTCAAACCCTCCTCGCGAAACTCTCGGCGATGGGAACTAACCCCGCCCTTCTTGCCGCCATCTCCCAATGATGCGTTCCTACTAGGATGAAGGATCTCGATCTTGGTTGGGAAATCGCGCGAGGCTGAAATGGTGATGATATGGGGGAACACTTGGTTCTGATGGTGGCAGCGGATGGGGAATCGACTCGAAAGGGATCGAGTTCGGTGGCCGTAGTGTCGGCAGCGGGTGGATAGGCTCGATGTAGATCGAGGAGTTGTCATAGCGTCGACAGTGGGGAAGGGAGATGAGAAGTTAGAGAGTGTTTGACGTTCGATCAAAGGGAGGAGGCAAATGCTCTCAATACTCAAGCTTTGATTAAAATTGAACGTAACCTAATTACAGAGGACGAGGCGTCCTTTTATACTAGACCGCGTGACTCGGATGGGCCAAGTCTCGCCTAATGGGCCGGCCCACGCGACATGCATGGAGCATACGCCCCAAATTCAAAATAATAATTAAAAGTAATAAATGTCTGAAAGATTACAATCAGTTAAAAAAAACGCGTTCATTCTATTGTTGAGAGAATAAGGATAGAGAACGCGTTCTCTGGGTTATGTTGAAGACGCTTCAGAGAGAACGCGATCTCTTGGGTGCCTTGGCCAGCGACGACGCGAGCAACCAAGGATTGTGTCGCGTTGGCGATTGCTTTAGCGCGTGCTCTGGTCACTGGTCCTTCTAAGCGAATGCTCATAGCCTCCTCTTCCTCAGTGGCGTTCATGGAGGGCAGGAACACATCACCCTCTCCCACTTTCCTGTGACGCATCCCCGCTTCACCATCATCGAACTCAGGTGCCACGTACGGCTCCAAGTCTGCAACGTTGAAGGTCGCGTGGACACCATAATCTGGAGGGAGTGTGATCTCGTAAGCATTGTCGCCAATGGCCTTCACAACCTGGAATGGCCCATCACCGCGTTGTGCCAACTTGGACTTCCTCTTTGCTGGAAAACGGCCTTTGCGAAGGTGGACCCATACCAAATCTCCAGGGTTGAATATGACGCGTCGACGCCCCTGGTTGTGCTATTTGGCATACTGTTCGACGCGGCGTTCTAGCTGTGCCCGCGTCCGTTGGTACAACTCTTGGATCATCGCGGCGCGGTTGGCCGCGGTGGGGTGATCAGAATCCTTCAAAGGACGCGGCAGCAGGTCCAGCGGAGTGAGAGGGTTGCTGTCATACACAACTTCGAACGGCGTGAGCTTTGTTGCTGAGTGTCTGGACCTGTTATAAGAAAACTCAACAATGGCAAGAAAGTCCTCCCAACCTTTTGGGTTGGTTTTGAGCATGGTCCTAAGCAGGGCTCCTAGGGTTCGGTTGGTCAACTCAGTTTGACCATCAGTTTGAGGATGGTAGCTAGTGGAGTACAGAAGTTTTGTTCCTAACTTTCCCCAAAGAGTTCTCCAAAATAACCCTACAAATTTTGTGTTGCGGTCACTAACCACAGATCGCGGTATCCCATTTAAGCGTACCACATTGTCAAAGAACAACGCGGCGATTTCACTAGCTTGTGGGTGGTTTTACACGTGATGAAATGAGCCATTTTTTAAAATCTATCAACCACTACAAAGATAGAATCCTTACCCCGTCTAGAGAGAAGTAAGCCCGTGATGAAGTCCATCGACAAATCTTCTCAAGGTCCTAAGGGAATGGGCAGTGGTGTGTAGAGACCATAAGGGTGGGAAGTGAATTTAGCGCGTTGACATGTGACACAACTGGTGCAGTAGCGCGTTACCTGGGTGGTCATACGCGGCCAAAAGAAATGCTCGTGAAGAGCAGCTAATGTCTTGGTGACCCCAAAATGACCGCGTCTCTCGTGTGCTTCTTGGATGAGGAGTTGCCTAATGGGTGAGCTAGGAATGCACAAGCGACCGGCTTTGTACAGGTAACCCTCATGTAAGAAATAGGTGTCAAACTCGCGTTCCCTAAGGCAATGCTCTACAATGGGCTTAAAGAACGGGTCAAGCAGATATAGATCTTTAATCAATGCGAAACCAAGAAGTTTGAACTGAAGATGAGTAAGGAGAACATACCTGCGAGAAAGGGCGTCGGCGACCACATTCTCCTTACCTTTCTTATGCACCACCACGTATGGAAAGGTTTCCATGAATTCTACCCAGCGAGCATGGCGGTGGCTAAGGTGTGCTTGACTCTTGAGATATCTGATGGCCGCGTGGTCCGAGTGGATGACGAACTCGCGTGGCCACAGGTAGTGTTGCCAAGTCTTGAGGACACGAATCAACGCGTAGAGCTCCTTGTCATATGCGGGGTAATTCAATGTGGCCCCAGTGAGCTTCTCGCTGAAGAACGCGATGGGCCTCTTCTCCTGGTGGAGCACTCCACCAATCCCTACATTCGACGCGTCACATTCCACTTCAAAATGTTTGTTGAAGTCTGGGAGTTGAAGTAGTGGCGCGTTGCAGAGGGCTTCTTTCAACGCGTTGAACGCGGTGTTGTGTGTCTCTTTCCAATTCATCGCGGCGCCTTTCGTGGTGAGTTCATGCAATGGCGCGGTGATAGAGCTGAAGTCCCTGACAAAGCGTCTGTAGAAGCCTGCCAAGCCAAGGAAGCTTCTAACCATGGTCGGCGTTGTCGGTGTTGGCCAATCGCGGATGGCCTTCACTTTTTCCTCATCAACTCGGAGGCCATCCTTGGAGACCACGTAGCCTAGGAAGTTTGTTGTGTTGGAGGCAAACCGACACTTGACAAGGTTGGCATACAACTGTTCTTTTCTCAAGCACTCTAACACAAGCCTAAGGTGCTGAACATGAGTCTCTAGACTACGCGAATATACCAAAATGTCATCAAAGTAAACGACAACAAATTTCCCCAAAAAATCCCTCAAAACATGGTTCATGAGCCTCATGAATGTGCTTGGCGCGTTGGTCAGGCCGAAAGGCATAACGAGCCATTCGTAGATGCCATACTTGGTCTTGAACGCGGTCTTCCATTCATCACCTTCGTGCATGCGAATCTGGTGATATCCGCTCTTCAAGTCAATCTTTGTGAAGAAGGTCGTGCCATGTAGCTCATCGAGCATGTCATCAAGACGAGGTATGGGGTGCCTGTACTTGACTGTGATTTGATTGATGGTGCGGCAGTCGACACACATTCACCATGAACCATCCTTCTTGGGCACTAGGATGACTGGGACCGCGCAAGGGCTTAAAGATGCCCTCACGTAGCCACGATCTAGCAGTTCTTGAACTTGGCGCTGGAGCTCCTTTGTTTCATCAGGTCCAGCGCAATAACCATCTCTATTGGGAAGGGAGGCACCAGGCACCAAGTCGATTTGGTGCTCAATGCCTCGCAGAGGTGGAAGGCCTTGGGGTAGCTCCTCCGGGAACAAGTCCTTGAACTCTTCAAGCAACTTGGATATCGCGTTGGGCATGGGTTCCAGAATGGGAGGTTCTTGAGCATATGACGTTGGCACTAATAAGAAGCATGGTGCCTTGCCATTCAGGGTGGCAGTGAGGTCACTTGGCCGCGCTAGGAGGAGTCCGTGCTCATAGGTTCCTTGCAAAGTGTTGCTTCCAAGCGTGGGCTGTGACCCTTGTTTGGATCGCATTTTGTCCAGAGACGCGTTGTCTTTGTGAGCCTTCGCGTCTCCATTGGAAGAACGCGTGCTTTTTGTACTCTGGCTCTTTGTAGCTTCAAGCGCCTTCTGTCTATCACGCTCCACCTGATCCTGCAATATCTCATGTGGCGACATGGGTAAGAGTGTGACGCGTTTCCCGTGGTAATTAAACACATAAGTGTTTAAATAGCCATCGTGAAGAACGCACCTGTCAAATTGCCATGGGCGCCCCAACAACAGGTGTGTGGCGTCCATGGTAATAATGTCACAAAGGACAGAGTCTGTATATTGCCCAATTGACAAAGAAATGAGACATTGACGAGTTACAGTGTTACCAGAACTCGACGAAATCCATTGCAGTCCATACGGTTGTGGGTGAGGAGTGGTTGGGAGGTTGAAGTGGGTGACCACCTTCTCATTGATTATGTTGTAACAACTACCTCCATCAATGATCACGCTCAGGGTCGCTGTCTTAACCAAGCAACGCATGTGGAAGAGATTCTCACGTTGATCACCAAGGCTTGCTTCTTTGACAGTGAGCAAACGTCGCATGACCAGGTTCAGCGCGGTGCCTTCATGCAACGCGGTGGCTTCACATGTGTAACCCTCCTCGTCATCCTCCAACTCTTCATCAATTGTCTCTAGCGCGGCGTCTTCCTCCTCAAAGGACTCATAGCCCGCGGAAGCTACAGAGAAGAGAACTTTTTTGTTGTTAGGGCAACTCCTCATGACGTGCTCTCTTCCTCCACACTTGTAGCATTCTATGTCACGCGCGCGTTCTTGGGTAGTCGATGTACCCTTTGGTGTTGGTGCGCGTGGAACACTGCTTGGTATGGTCACGGTCTTTCCTTGTCTGTTCAGAGAAGACGCGTTGTTTCCTGGGGGAGGACCGCGCACATTAGTAGAAGAAACTTGACTAGTTTGGGAGTCATACCTTCTTTGCCCATATGGTTGGTAGGGTCCTTGACGCTTTCTGACGAGTTGATTGTGGAGTTGCATCGCGGTGTGCGTCAGTGTGTTGAGGTTCTTGATTGGCAGGATTTCCAATTGGTCTCTGATGTTGGTGTTTAGACCACTAAAGAACTTCGTCCTCATCGTGGAGGGGGCCACGCTTATGGATGCCTTGTAGTACATGTCCTCGAGTTGCGAGAAGAACTCAAGAGGTGTCTTTGACCCTTGCTTCGCCATGGCAATATCCAGACGCATCTGGTTTTTGTAGTCTTGGGGGACATACTTGAGGGTCATGACGTATTTGAGTTGGTGCCATTCAGTCAGGGGCACCCAATTTCATCTCACGCGATCATCCATAAATCGGTGCCACCAGACTCTCGCGGCACCTCGGAAATGAACTGTGGCGGCGGCCACGTAGTCTTCTTCAGGGATTTGGGTGAAGATGAGGGTATACTCTGTGGCCTGCAACCATTCAAGAAAAACTGCAGGGTTGTATTCACCAAAAAAGTGTTCAAGTTTTACCTTTATATCATGGCGATTGAGCCTCAGTGCAGTTGATTCTCGCGGTCTTTGGAGGCGCGGTGCTGGAATATCAAAAGGAGCATATTGATGGCCTTGGGCATGTTGGATCTGTACATGCCCCCTTTGATCCCTTATCGCGTCCATATTGTCGCGATGATTGTCAGCAGGAGTGTGTTGCTCCCTTCCTTGGGCGCGTCTATGGCGCTGATGTCCCTGGTAAGGCTCCTCCTGGAGAACATCGTAAGGCATCTCATGCCTTCTCTCTATGTTGTTGTGCTTGTTGAAGAACATGTTGTTTCTGGTTGCCCCTTGGTTGAGTTTTGCTGGGGGAAACCAGTTTGCAGGGTGGTCTTGCAACTCCATGGGATCGCCAAGTGGGAGGTGGAAGTTCCCTGGATTGATCATCCCGGAGTCCTTCATTTCTTCATCATCGAATTCCTCGAACTCGTCTTGGTGGAGAGGAGTGTTGGAGTAGTAGCCATCCGAGCCATAGTGAGGAGTTCGCGCGCTTTGGTGGACCAGATGATCTTCCACATTGAATGGGACAGGAGTGACATCCTGATGTCTGTGACGCAGCACAACATTTCTGGTGCGATTGGACTGTCGCGGCAGAGTTGTATCGCATTGTCCTCTTTGATCTCTGCCAGCACGCGGTGTAGTGGCTACTTCGCGTTGGCGTCTGGATCCTCTGGCTTTGTACCTGTCATTAAAATCATAAGGGTCAGAGTACTCACCTTGGGACCCTTTATCGCGATCGGAATCGCTATCATCGCGGAGTGGTGTTGCATTTGGTGCATAGCAGTCTCGATGTGAGACGTAGCCTTGGCGACTTTCTATCACTGATTGGATCCGATTGAGGCGTGGTTGCAAGTTGGAAGACGAGGGCATTACTCCTTTCCCTTTGTCAACGCGATCCCGGCGCGACTTGCAGATCCATGGGTATTTGCATTGTGGGTGTGGGTTGCAACATCTGAGCGCGTTCCTTTGCCTGGAACTCTGCGAGTTGGCGACTTAGGGTTTGTATCTCGCGTTGTTCCTCCGAAAGCTCGAGAATGGGCTGTTGTAGAGGGTTGGTGAGAGGCACCACTTCATGTTGCTCGATCTGTTCTTGTGGTGGATTATTGTTGTCTCCTTGAGCATTTCCACCAGTGGGTGCCAAGTGGCTACCTATAAGAACATGACCATCCATCGCGAGTAAAATTGCACAAAGGACAACAGAAAGCAATGAACAAGTAAGCACTCAACAAGTAGCAAGTGTTCACGTAGGTTAGCACGTTCTTTTGGCCTTGAGGGAGGCTTACAGGAAAGCAAAGCAAGTGTGATATGCAAGCAAGAAAGCAACGAAACCAAAACAAAGAAGTCTTAATCTTTTGCGTAAAGAATGCGTTAAAACAAGACACAATAACACGCGACACTAGACGGTGGAGAAGTTAAGAAGATGAGCCTAGCCGTTGAGGGAAAAATGTTGCCTTATTTTGGCTTTACTTCTCTTGTTTTGGAAAGTCGCGATCTTTTTTTGAAATTCAAATCCGAGATCTTGTATTAATTGAAGATTGGATAAGAATTAAATTAAAATAAAATAAAATAAACGGCTAAGTAACTTAAGGAAAGAAATCACGAGATTTGCGTGATAGGAGAGAAAAGAGATTTGATTGGTCAACGCGATAATTATGGCAAGTAATGTAGCGAAAATCATGCAATCAATTATGCGGATTTCATGCAAACAAATCACACAATTTTTGCGGGAATCAACAGAGATTCGGCCAAGAGATTCTCTTGTAAAAACCGAAAGGACTAGGAAGATAGAAAAAAAAAATTGAACGAGTATGGTGGCGGAAGCAAGTATGATGGTGGATGAAAAAAAGATTTTCGTGAACAAGTGACTTGAGAAGCGACTTACAAGATCAAGGCTCTGATGCCAGTTGATGCGTTCCTACTAGGATGAAGGATCTCGATCTTGGTTGGGAAGTCGCGCGAGGCTGAAATGGTGATGATATGGGGGAACGCTTGGTTCTGATGGTGGCAGCAGATGGGGAATCGACTCGAAAAGGATCGAGTTCGATGGTCGTAGCATCGGTAGCGGGTGGATAGGCTCGATGTAGATCGAGGAGTTGTCATAGCGTCGACAACGGGGAAGGGAGATGAGAAGTTAGAGAGTGTTTGACGTTCGATCAAAGGGAGGAGGCAAATGCTCTCAATACTCAAGCTTTGATTAAAATTGAACGTAACCTAATTACAGAGGACGATGCGTCTTTTTATACTAGATCGCGTGACTCGGATGGGCCGATTCTCGCCTAATGGGCCGGCCCACGCGACATACGTGGAGCACACGCCCCAAATTCAAAATAATAATTAAAAGTAATAAATGTCTGAAAGATTACAATCAGTTCAAAAAAAACGCGTTCATTCTATTGTTGAGAGAAGAAGGATAGATAACGCGTTCTTTGGGTTATGTTGAAGACGCTTCAGAGAGAACGCAATCTCTTGGGTGCCTTGGCCAGCGACAACGCTAGCAACCAAGGATTGTGTCGCGTTGGCGATTGATTTAGCGCGTGCTCTGGTCACTGGTCCTTCTGAGTGAATGCTCATAGCCTTCTCTTCCTCAGTGGCGTTCATGGAGGGCAGGAACGCATCACCCAATCACTGCTGTCATCCTTCAACACTCCATCAACCCCTCCGACAAACACAACAGTCACCCCTCCACCATCACCAAAACTCGACCAACTCATTATGGTCCCCTACATCGCCCCAAAATCACCAAACCCTGGACCTGCTCCACAAAACCCTAACCCTAAAACCTCACCGGCCGCCCCAACTGCCATCTCCTCTACTGAAAGAGAGGAGGTCCATTCCTCTCCAACCCATCCCGAACCCATCAAAGAGGAGACAGAGGAGTTACCTGGAGAGGCCACTAAGGAGCACTTGACCGTGAAGGAGAAAATTCGGGGGGTCATGAGAGATCTCTCCAAGGAACTGGTTGAGGAGGAAGATGAAGAGGAGCCTCCTATAGCTCCAAAGTCATCTGGAAGGGTCAAAACTGCATGCTCCTCCAAGCGGAAGACCCGCTCTCAGAGGAAGTCTGAGAAGGCGATCACGGTTAGCTCTGACAAGGAGTCAGAACCCCTCTCTGGAAACAGAGCGAAGAAAGCCAAGGTCTCTGCTGGTCCTGTCCGCAAAAGTCAACGTCGTCAGCCGTCCAAAGCCAAGGAAAAGGTGGTGGCTGATGAAGTCAAAAGCATGAGCCACAAGAATGTGGTTAAAGAATTGTTGATGGACCCGAAGTTCCTATAGGAGAACCGTCTGGAGAAGGTGTATGTTGTGCTGGATGCTCAGAAGTGGAGTCGGCTATTCGTGGAGGAGGAAGGAGTGGATGAGGACTTGATAAGGGAGTTCTATTCGACATTTGTGATGGAGGTTAGACCTCATGCCGTTCTGGGGGGCTACAAACTTGGAGGGAAGGTCCATCTGTTTTCAAGTATTGAGTTGGGTGTTCCGCATGAGGGGTATGGTGAGTACCCAAAAGGAAGATGGCCTAAGGATTTTTCGTATTCAGAAGCGGTGTGGGCTGTTGCTGGGATTGAGAATCCTCAGGGGAGTGGTGATCTTGACATCTCAGAGATGTCTGCCGTCAACAAGCTAAGGTGCTATACCACTTCTTGATCAACAACATAACGCCAAGGGGACAGAAAAGGAACAAGCTGCTGATCTTGGATATCGTCCTCCTATCTCTGCTGCTGAAGAAGGAACACATCTGCCTCCACAAGATTTTGATGCAACACATGGCCCATGCCAGGAATACACACCAGCACACTCTTCCTTTCCCTCGAGTTGTCAAAAAGATCCTTGAGTACCACAAAGTGTACAACTCGTCGGAGGAATTGAGCGTCTTCTCTCGCCCCTTCGATGCTAGTAATCTGCACAAGATGCAGTTTGTTCTTCAAGATGATGAAGGATGGGTGAAGGTGGAATATGTTCCTGTGGTTTCTGAGGCTGTGGAGGATTCTGAGGCGGATAGTTTTGAGAGGGAACTGAACGAGAAATCGACTATGGGGAAGGATGTGAGAAGTCTTTGCCAGGCAGTAAAGGAATTGGCTGCTCAGCAGAAGCTTCTCATGGCAGACGTGCGCGCGCTCATCTCTCATCACGCATCAGCTCCATCGGTTGGTCACAGTGATGCCTAATCGCTTACCTGTTGTTCAAACCCCTTCTTTTGTTCCCCTGCTCATCTAATCCTCCTTAGTTATTTTTATTTATCTCTGACTTGTGTGCCCTGTGTGGCATTATGACTATGTGTGGATGTTTTGCATGTTTGGTGGTTTTTGCATGTGTTTAAGTTTTTTTTTATTTAATGGACAAGGGGTGTTTTGCTTATCTGGCTTTGATTATTCCTCTCTATCTCTTTACTAATGTTTTTGATGATGTCAAAAGGGAAAATATGACAGATAACATTGGTTTGGGGGGAACAGAACAGGTAACACATGTTACTGGACTAAGGGGGAACTAATATTGTCTTAGTGAGAGACTTTCTCTTCATAACTGTCTTTTTCTAGTTTGTATACGCTTTATTGTTAAGAGTATTTGTCACCATCAAAAAGGGGAAATTTGTTAAATTTCTTAGGTTTTGATGGTTACAAACATTCAACTAATATGGGTATCAAATGTTTCAGGAACAAAGACAGTTATCTCAGGAAACCATTACAGCGCAGGATAGCAGAGGGAACAAAGCTCTATTAATGTGCTTTGTTACCTCTCAAGGAACAATAATGACGAACGAGATCGAAGCTGTGAATGGAAGGAAGAAATCCAGCGTGTTGATTATGGAAACAAATCAAGGAGCACACGTGTAATATCATTATAAAATGTATATTAATAAATTATTATTTTTTTAACGCCCCAAAATTTACGTTGGGAACACTACAGCTCCAGAAATTCCCTCAGGCTATTAAACTTAAATATTCGATTAAATGGCAAAACCTTCCCCCTTATAAAAGTCATTCATATCCAAACCTGTTTAGCAATTTCAATACAACAAACTATACAAAGTGGACCGGCGCACACCGACGCCTGCTAATCCACCCAAAAGAAAGTAAGGGCCGACGCTCACAGACGCCTCCTAGCCCATCAAAAGAAACAACATCCACAACATAGTTGATAACACGACCAAGTCATAAGGGTATCTAGTTCTAAAGGATTTGCCACAACTGTACATATCACAACTAAGTGTTAGACTCTGAGCCCAACCTATGCAGCATCACCTTATTCGTCTTCCTCCAAGCTCGGGTTCTACCTGTGAATCTAATCCCCCAAAACAACACGGGATTAGTCTAAAATAGACTAAGCAAGTATAGCGGTAAATCATTTATGCATTTAGTTTAAATAAGAATATCATAGTAACCAGATGCATTTAAATACAATTCCACCAATTACTGTAATGATTATTCAATCTTAAACACATAAGAAGTTGAAACCATGATTCATGAATAATTATCCATTTAATATAATTCATTCACGCGCGATGATGTTAATTTCTTCATGTAGGCTGGTTATAATTCAAGTAGAACATAAATATACAAATCATCCATATTTTAAATTATTTCCTATAATTCAAGTCCGAACAGATACATATAGTCATGTATACAAATCAACCTTGTCACACGTCCATTTACACGCTTCATCAATTTAGCGACAGTAAGATGAATACACATATATAACACCAAGGAAGTACATACATTTCATGTCATCTCACACAATAACTTATATTGTATACGCACATCATAGATATTGGGAAGCCAACAACATTATTAGCTAAACGACTGGCTCTTCCCGTCTCCTGGGAAGCCTACAACATCGATAGCTAAACAACTGGATCTTCCTGACACACACTTTTGACTCTGGGAAGTCAATGGCATCGTTAACTACTCGACCGACTCTTCTCAACCCCCTGAGAAGCCTACAGTCATCGGTAGCTAATCGGTCCAGCTCTCCCCATAACTTTTACCCGTGAGAAGCCTACGGCATCATGACTCGGCTCTTCCCACTTATACTTGTGAGAAGCCAACGACATCATAACCCGACTCTCCCCACGTTTGCATGTGAGAAGCCAACGACATCATGACTCGGCTCTCCTCACCTCTCCCGTGAGAAGCCAACGACATCATGACCCGGCTCTCCCCACATTTACTTATGAGAAGCCAACGGCATCATGACTCGGCTCTCCTCATTTAGCTTTAGACGACCCGGCTCTTCCCAATTCACGTAGGAAGCCAACGACATCGTTATTTAGATCAATCATAATGACTCACATCACTTCATCATACAGTTACACAACAATATCAACGTATCAATTCCATCGCATAACCTTCTCGTATACAAGAACGACACATCATCCAAATGATGCATGACTAACATAATTACTAATCATAATAATACTATAGATCTCAACACCAAATTCAGATAGGTGTCACACAGGCAAAACTCAACAACATTGCCACACCGGCCTCATAAACAAATCATTCAATTACTGCCACACATGCTTCATCATATATAATACATTATACATATTAGCCACACATGCATTACCTTTATCTCATCAATGTCAATTCAGTTCAATAATATCATCAGCCATAGTCGTCAAGACAAGTTATAACATTATATTTATATCATCATGGTTACGCCCAAGCAACTTCTAAGGTCCATATCAAGTCAACAACAACACGCCCTATGTATAGATCATCGACTTCACAACAATTAACAACTCAACCATAATCCTATCAGTACTCGCAAAACACATATTCATCGATTCCCCTAACAATTTCACATCATCATATTATTCCAACATAGCATATCCAATAACTATCTCTACTAGAGTAATATTTATCAATCTCATGCATGTATCAAGTCATACTTAAGGTGCAAATCCAGCTAGTATAAATATCGAGTTATTTATTATGACATCTATATGTATTTAAATTATCAGTATAATACAATACCCTAATTTAAACTAAATACATAATATTTACGGATAACTTGCCTTAGCAAGCGCTAACACCAAAGGAATTCTCGAGTCGTAGCTCGTTATGCTCGACGTCGGTCTTTCCGTGAAATCCCTAAACCTACAACGTTTTACGGTTTTAATCATAACTTTAGTTATATACGTCCAAATCGAATTCCACAAAATGCCAGACGCTCGTATGAAAATTATCTATCTTATGGAAGCAGCCCTGAATTTTCAGTAATTAAGGAAATGGCCCAGAAATTCCGTTAGGTGCACGGTTTGCCCTAGGTTATAATCTTTCCTTTCTCCAACTCCAAATCTTTCACTTCCTCACCTTCCACCACAACAATCACCCCTTTAATACTACCATTTATACCTTAAACACTTGGTTGAGCTTAAATTTCCAAATTTAACAAAATTGTAAGTTTAGGCGTCATGGAAGCTCACCTTATAACTTCCTATATGCAATTCCACTTGATTTCTTGCAAGGAGGAGGTTGAAGGCATTAATTTGAGCTATTCTTCATGCTAATTTACTCAACCATGGCAGCCCTCCATGTCTTCTTGCTCACGGCTGGCTCCAAAGTGAATACTTAGTGGTGGTTTAGTGTTGTTTTGGTGAAACTAGCAAGAAAGGCAAGACATTTTTAGTGGAGATGGTGGTTGTTAGTGGCGGTCTGTGGTGGCTATGGTGGTATGGTGAAATCGGTGGAGGAGAGCAATAGGTAGGGGATGACCCACTTTGAAGAAATTAAAGAGCCGAAGTCGGTGGTAAAGGGGAAAGAAATTGAAAGAATTATCTAGATTAAGTTTAAAGCCAAATTTGACTTAGTCAATAATCTTTTTTTTTTTGTAGTATAATTGTCTTATATGCAAGATGTATTAATATATATATGGGAAAGTAAAATAATATACTAATTACTCTTAAAATAATATTAATGCCGGTCAAAATCCGCATTTTTCAACGCTCGAAATTTTTAGGCTATAACTTGTAATAAGAAATATATCAATATTGCTAACCAAAATAATTAAAAAAATAATTTATTAATATACATTTTATAATGATATTACAACATGCGATAAAGGATGAAAGACTTCGGCTGCAAGAACCAAGCCGTTTGAGAAGATATGGAGAGAGAAGAAGGTCGATTGTCTTATCTTAGGAAAGATTTCCTAAGATAAGATAATTGGAGTGCGAAGATTTCTATCCATTCCGATCAGATTAATTAAGTAACTCCTTCCTTAAATAATATAGTCGGTTGGGATATTATTCCTCCGAAATCATATCTTCTTGTAATCGTGTTTATAGAAATCTTATCTTGTTACGGTTAGGGTTAAGCCAAAGTTGTAATTAAGTGAAGTGTGGATTCATTTCTAGGTACGACTTTGAACGACGAAAAGAAAAGATAGGAAAAGAAAGAGAGTGAGGTGTTTGTGAGTCTTTGAGGGTTGAGTTCGATTCATCGTTGTAGAAGAGGTTTCAAATCTAGCTGGGTAGTCTAGAGGTTGAAGTCCAGGATACAAGTGTAATCGAACAAGAAATCAATAAGACAAGTAGACGTTTTAAAATCCTCTCAAGCGGAAGCTTGAAGGTAGTGGTTTTTCCTTGAGAAGCTAGTTTTACTAATCAGGGTTTTCACTATACATCGTGAGTTCGTTCGTTGTCTTTCTTGCTGTATTAATCCGCTGTGCCTTCTGTGGGAACAATGCATTTGTTCACTCGGACGTAAATTTAACGATCCAACAAAGGGCATAGAAGAAAAAAACATGTGTATTGAAGAATAGGAAACCGATCATTTATTTTTTAGTAGGTGTATCACTCGTAGGTTTATCTTATTGATATGTGATAAACAACTGTTGGTTGCATCCATTAACCAACCATAGGCACACGGGCAACACAGTTTTGACCATTAAAAAAAACCCACACTCGGTTGCAACAAACATCTCCGATTCCAGCGTCTCATGGCCGCAACAATATAGCTCTTACATTCAAGTTATCATTCTCTATCGTCGCCTTTGCTTCGCCCCCTCTTTTCCCACCAGCTATATATATACTTACGGAGGATCAAGTAATCCTATTCCTCTATCGGACTTTAAATGATACATGTCCATGTGTATAAAATTGGATTTTTGATTTTCAAGAAGAATGTTTAAAAAAAAAAAAAAGTTGGTCCTCTTTTATATGATCAACATATATCAACCTTCTTTTTTTTGCTAAAACATGTATAAACGCAATAAGAATAATACTTACGGAGTTATTATACCGTAATTTCATACTTTACAATATAGATTTTTTTTCAATAAGTGAGTATAAAAATTAAGTAACTATATTCATAGCATATAGGGGTCCAATTCATTTGTAGTTAAAATTAAGGATATGTATGAAGATACAGATTTACTCTTATTGCAAGTACAATTATTTCACAAACACTATTACTCCATCCGTTCACTATTAGATATCCTTTTAGACTTTAAAAAATTTATTCAAAAATATTTGTTATTTTAGGATTTCAAGGACATATCACATATAAATCACAAAATTTGTATTGGAACTTGGTTATGTTAAATTTTGTTTCTCCGTCTATTGATTCAAAAGGGTCGTGACTGGTGAGTGACTAAATTGCAAAAAAAAATTGGTTTTTAAAATATATTTAACAACTTTCTTAATATATATATGTAAAACTTACAAGAACAAGTAAAGGGTTTGACATTATCACTTTTGAAGACACTTTAGATTGATGATCAAATAAATGAGAGTCTTGACACCAATATATAATAAATACCACAATGATATATCAAATAAATGTAGATATAAGAAATCACTCTTTAATAAGAAGGGCATAAAAGAACAAAACATGTGTATTGAAGAATAGGAAACTGATCATTTATTTTTTAGTAGGTGTATCACTCGTAGGTTTATCTTATTGATCCGTGATAAACAAATGTTGGTTGCATCTATTAACCAACCATAGGCACGCGGGCAACACGGTTTTGACCATTCAAAAAAACCCAGACTCGGTTGCAACAAACATCTCCAGTTCCAGCGCCTCCTGGCCGTAACAACATATCTCTTACATTCAAGTTCTCACTCTCTATCTTCGCCTTTGCTGCCACCCCCTCAATTCCCACCAACTCCGGCCAACTAATCTTCCCTATAGACATTTCAAAAATATAAATATCGATTAATCCAACCTATATACAAGAATTTGATTAAATTGATTAATCCAACCTATATGCATGGTCCGTGACAACACATTGAGCCGGTGCAAGAAAGGCATGGCGGGTAACGAGGGTAAGTAGATTGTTGCCCTGACATTTATATATATTTTCTTGATTAATTTTTCTTTTGGTTGATTTCTCCATTGTTGATCTTCATGCTTGTTTATATAGGCACCAATAATGTGTTTGACCTTTTGATGTTGTGTTTGAATATGCATGAATGGAATTGAATGAAATTATTCATCAAATCGCATCCTTCATAAAGATTTGATTTTTTTAATAAAATCGTGTGTAGCCTTAACTTGTGCAATGTACATAGTCCATTAAGTGTTTCATGAAATAAATACATTCTATCAAATTAATGCCCTAATATAAACTCCATAATTGGCCAAACCTTTTCTAAATTAAACAAAAACACAAATTACTTTTTTATAGATTTGATCAAACATTTTAAAACATTGAATTAGGAGAACAAAATAGTTTTTTGCAAAAAGAAAAATGGTAACCGTATTGCCCGAAAGAAATTTTATTGAGAAAGGATCAAGCTGATTCCTGAAATGGTTGCTTCATTACATTTGCGGATTATCAGGTATAGAACTTCAATAAAATTATTAATGTAATACTCGAGATTTTTTTTGTAGAAAACGAGTTTGGTTTTACTTACAATTTTGTTCTAACTTATTCTGGTGGAGTCAATATATTTTATGTTTATTATAATTGATTTCATGACTTCAAAATTTGAGTTTATGTCCGTTTCGTGAAATAAAGGAAATTGATCATCTCGGGTGTTATGATTCTAGTGGATGTTTTCCATATGAAGTTATGTATTTTTAGGGGGGATAGGTGTCTAAGATGAGGAGTTATATGTAGAGTTGGGATTATGAGGTTGAATAAGGGATCTTGTTGATTTGACGGAAAAATTATCGTCGTACGATAATTTTTATACAAGACGGTTCTCTATATTCATTTTGGGAATATGAATCTTTACAATTTTGGTAATTATATGTGGAGGTACTAGTTTTTGGGGGTTGAGGATATTTCATTTACGATCTGTTGTAATGAAGTGAGATACGTTAAGATTGATATTGATGTTATTAAAATATGGTTGGAGTATACAACTTTGAATCCAATGGTCATTTAGATTTTGATTGTATTTCCATTCCTGAGCTCCCAAAATATGCCTTTATTAAATGTCTCCCGAATGTGGAGTAATCATGTAAATTGTCATGATTGTTTTGATTTCTTTTTATAAGAAAATATATGAGAGGATCAAGTAATCATACGAACTAACATATTGTCTAGTTCAATATGAATGTTCTATAAGAGTTTCATTTGTAAAGAAATTTTTTAAATTTTTTGCTTTTTATAATCTTATTCCTCTATCGGACTTTGGATGATAAATGTCCTTGTGTATAAATTGGATTTTTGATTTTCAAGAAGAATGAATTTTTTTTAAAAGATGGCCCTCTTTAATATGATCAACATATATCATCCGTCTTTTTTTGTAAAACATGTATAAACACAATAATAAATATACTTACGAAGTTATTATACCGTAATTTCATACTTTATAATATAGATTTTTTTTCAATAAGTGAGTATAAAATTAAATAATTATATTTGTAGCATGTAGGGGGTCCAATTCATTTATAGTTAAAATTAAGGAAATGTATGAATACTATATTTACTCTTTATTGTTTGTACAATTATTTCACAAAAATTATTACTCCATCCATTCACTATTATATATCCTTTAGACTTTAGAATTTATTCATAAATATTTGTCCTTTTAGGATTTCAAGGAAATATATCACATATAAATCATAAAATTTATAATGGAACTTGGTTATGTTAAATTTTCTTTATCCATCTATTGATTCTAAAGGGCGGTGACGGGTGAGTGATTAAATTGCGGAAAAAATAGATTTTTGAAATATATTTAATAACTTTCTTAATATATATATATATATTTAAAACATAAAAGAACAAGTAAAGGGTTTGACGTTATCACTTTTGAAGATACTTTAGATTGATGATCAAATGAATGAGAGTCTTGACACCAATGTATAATAAATACCACAATGATATTTTATTACGTGTAGATATAAGAAATCTCTCTTTAATAAGAAGGGCATAGAAGAAAAAAAACATGTGTAATGAAGAATAGGAAACCGATCATTTATTTTTTAGTAGGTGTATCACTCGTAGGTTTATCTTATTGATATGTGATAAACAAATGTTGGTTGCATCCATTAACCAACCATAGGCACACGGGCAACACGGTTTTGACCATTCAAAAAAACCCACACTCGGTTGCAACAAACATCTCCGGTTCCAGCGTCTCCTGGCCGCAACAATATAGCTCTTACATTCAAGTTATCCTTCTCTATCGTCGCCTTTGCTTCCGCCCCCTCTTTTCCCACCAGCTATATATATACTTACAGAGGATCAAGTAATCCTATTCCTCTATCGGACTTTAAATGATAAATGTCCATGTGTATAAAATTGGATTTTTTATTTTCAAGAAGAATGCTTTAAAGAAAAAAAATGGTCCTCTTTTATATGAACAACATATATCAACCTTCTTTTTTTTGGTAAAACATGTATAAACGCAATAAGAATAATACTTACGGAGTTATTATACCGTAATTTCATACTTTACAATATAGATTTTTTTTCAATAAGTGAGTATAAAAATTAAGTAACTATATTCGTAGCATGTAGGGGTCCAATTCATTTGTAGTTAAAATTAAGGATATGTATGAAGATACAGATTTACTCTTTATTGCATGTACAATTATTTCACAAAAACTATTACTCCATCCGTTCACTATTACATATCCTTTTAGATTTTAGAATTTATTCAAAAATATTTGTTATTTTAGGATTTCAAGGACATATCACATATAAATCACAAAATTTGTATTTGAACTTGGTTATGTTAAATTTTGTTTCTCCGTCTATTGATTCAAAAGGGTCGTGACTGGTGAGTGACTAAATTGCAAAAAAAAAAATTGGTTTTTAAAATATATTTAATGACTTTCTTAATATATATATATATATATATATATATATATATGTAAAACTTACAAGAACAAGTAAAGGGTTTGACATTATCACTTTTGAAGATACTTTAGATTGATGATCAAATGAATGAGAGTCTTGACACCAATATATAATAAATACCACAATGATATTTTATTACATGTAGATATAAGAAATCTCTCTTTAATAAGAAGGACATAAAAGAACAAAAGATGAAACCGATCATTTATTTTTTAGTAGGTGTATCACTCGTTGGTTTATCTTATTGATCCGTGATAAACAACTGTTGGTTGCATCTATTAACCAACCATAGGCACGCGGGCAACACGGTTTTGACCATTCAAAAAAACCCAGACTCGGTTGCAACAAAAATCTCCAGTTCCAGCGCCTCCTGGCCGCAACAACATAGCTCTTACATTCGGGTTCTTCGCCTCTATCATTGCCTTTGCTTTGGCCCCGTCTTTTCCCACCAGCTCCGGCCACCTATTCTTCCCTATAGACATTTCAAAAATATAAAATATCAATTAATCCAACCTATATATGAGAATTTGATTAAATTGAATATGTACTAGAAGAAGGTTTAGGTGCATGTATGGTCCTTGACAACACATTGAGCCGGTGCAAGAAAGGCATGGCGGGTAAGTATATTGCTGGCCTGACATTTATTTATATTTTCTTGATTAATTTTTCTTTTGGTTGATTTCTCCATTGTTGATCTTCATACTTGTTTATATAGGCACCAATAATGTGTTTGACCTTTTGATGTTGTGTTTGAATATGCATGAATGGAATTGAATGAAAATATTCATCAAATCGCATCCTTCATAAAGATTTGATTTTTTTAATAAAATCGTGTGTAGCCTTAACTTGTGCAATGTACATAGTCCATTAAGTGTTTCATGAAATAAATACATTCTATCAAATTAATGCCCTAATATAAACTCCATAATTGGCCAAACCTTTTCTTAATTAAACAAAAACACAAATTACCTTTTTATAAATTTGATCAAACCATTTAAAACATTGAATTAGGAGAACAAAATAGTCTTTTGCAAAAAGAAAAATGGTAACTGATAACAGGTTTTTGTCGTTCTAAAAACTGCTATGCAAAATATCCAAACAAACCTTAAACCGTAGTCCTAGGTAAGTACATGTCGAATCCACAGGGAGGCGAATTATATCTAATTATGCAATTTGTATGTCAAACTAAAGTAACCAAATCGGGTTTTGTTTGTTTTGAGTAACTAAGCATGCAAAAGTAAACAAGCGAAAGAGTTGTTAAATCAGTGATGGGAAAAAGTACTTAGTCAAACAACATCCACTATTCGTATGACAAGTTGATCATAGATACTCATTCAAAATCGCATGCTATGGTAATTCCAATTCCTTTTCAGATATAACTAATAGCACAACCATATACTATTAGCACTAACTAATTAAACAACCCTAAAACTATCAAGATTCAGTTTAACAGCAGCCTTACGGATAAGAATATAGTTGGATACAATTCTAGAATAAAACAACCAGATATTATCCTAGAATGTAAATCAATTCTCTTCTGCATAAGACTAGCACAACCAGATACTAGTACGATGAGTTGCTACTCTGAAATAGATATGCTCAACCAGTAACAATCTAAATCTAGCAATAGATCAATAACAATAAACCCTAGTTGATCAGACTAGAAATTATCAATATCAATCATAAGCAACTTAAGCAAGAGAAAGATAAAAACCATGCAATAGATTAAGAACGAGAATCTCACAACTTTATCGAAACGAAAGCTTCAGCGTCTGACTAAGCCAGGGAGACTTAGTTCTCCATAACGAATACGTAGAGAGAAAATTAGGGTTTTGAGAGAATAGAAGATGATTATCCAAGATAGGCAAAAAAGCCTTTTCTCAACCCTAATATACTAAAGGAAATAAAATCTAAATTAACCTAAAACGAAAATAATAAAATAATAATAAAAATAATTAAAGGAAATTGGGAATTAATCCCGTCTTCGGCCTCTTCAATTCTCGGTGTGGCACGTCCAGCACCTCTAAGGCTTCTTCTCGGTGGAATCAGCACGGCCCAACTCCTCTCGGCCCAATTCCAAGGCAAGCAGCACACATCAGCGTGACATCACCCTCCAATTCATTTCCAGCTTCAATTCACGCTGAACTTCATGTGGGCTCCAGCCTCTCTCTGCAGCATCAACACGGTCCAATTTCAATTCCAAATGCTCGCCCATGTCACCATGACGTCACCTCCAATTCTTCAGCTCACTTTGACGCGGAGGCTTCATGTGGGCCACGCCTTCAATTGGGCCTCTTCCAGCATGCTTCTTCTCGGCCCATCTTCAGCAAACACATGCCCGCTTTCAGCTTGTACGTGGGCCTTTATTTACTTGGGCCTAATTTCATCCAATTCGATCCCGGCAATCACGTGGCTTTTAATTAATTACCAAACTTCGCCCCCACACGCCATGCACATGAATGTGTCTAAATCTACCCGAATGACACCAATAAATCCTCTAATGACTCTTACTTAAGCCCTACAAAGTAGTGCTTATCAAATCACCCCATGCTTAGACCTTTGCTCGTCCTCGAGTAAACTAATAAAGAGTCTACTCCTCCAATGCAGCATCCAAGGTCTCAGGAAGCATATCCTCCAACTAAGAGTCACCTAACCCATGCCAAGCTCCTGGCACCAATCTCATTCACAACACATCCACAACTCAACAAGCTTAAGGGGCAAGCACAGTACTTCCCCAAAGCTAACCCGGACATCCAAAAGTGTGAGTAACCTCTAATCCTAGCCTCCATCTATTGCTCCTTATGTCTCCCAGAGTGACCTACCCGACAATCCTTCTTTGACTCCTCCTCTTATGACGCCTCGCCAAGAACAATGAGAAATCCTAAAATCACTCTTCTTCTTTTCGCTCATTTTGCCAAGGCGCCCTTTCGGGTTTTCACCAAGCCACTCATTTCATTTTTCAATAGATGTGCTCACATAAGCTCACGTCACTCTTGACCTCATATTACCCCAGCCTAATGCTGGTCCAAGCCACCTGCTTATTACCTAGGCCGCCCTTTCGGGTTTTCGACCTATCCCAGGATTTCAATGATAGCCTTTTTTCAAATTTTTGGCTCTTTTCATTTTATATTTATTTTTCTCCTCAGCAACGTAGCAAGTATAAAACTCCACCCCATGCTTAAACATTGCATTGTCCTCAATGTAATGAAAGACAAAAGAATAAAGCATAGGGAAAAGCAAAAAATAACTCACAACGTTGTCGAGTTGGCTTGGACACTTCCTTGTTGCTGGCGGTGTAGTCATAAAAGTTCATGTCCTGGATGTCTGGCATCAACGCCATTATCTTCATCTACCGTGCAACCATAAGAAACCACTGTAGGGTGTGGTGGTTATGTAGGAAATCAGGGATGCACGGCCTTCAACTCCATCAACTCCTACCATGCAACCATAAGGAACCACTCTGGTGAATAGTGGTCAATCAAGGGAACGGGGTTGCATGGCCTTAAAAAATGGGCCCAGATGTCATCGTGGTTGGGCCCTGGTGTACCTCATCTCCAGTTGTCGACTGCAGGGCCATCATCGTTGCCAAGTAAAAGTAGGGTGAATGTAATCTTCCGTTAGCAACATGATGCGCACCTCTCCGTGGAGAATCTGGACAGCTGGGTAAATTTTGTTTTAATTTTTTTTGACTTTTTCTCCCCGTTTAAGGTCTTTTCGGGGTATCTTATTTTCGTCTTTTGTTCCCCGTTTAAGGTTTTTTCGGGGCCCATTTTTTTCGATTTTTTTTTTTTAAATTTTTTTTTACCTGAGAAAGTGCGGCGGTCGCCGTGAAGGGTGCGGCGGTCGCCGTAATTGCGGCGGTCGCCGTTTTTAGGTCGTAGCCAACTTTCTTGGCGAGGCAATTGCGGCGGTCGCCATAAGGTTTGCGACGGGCGCCGTGAACACCATCTTCGTTTTTTCGCGCTTCCTGCAGGTTAGTTCGACACAGAAAAGAAAAACTAAAAGGAAAAACAAAAGAAAAGACTAAGGGAAAGGGAAATAAACTAACTAACCTCGGGTTGCCTCCCGAGTAGCGCCTTAGTTAATGTCGTGGCTCGACATAGTGCTCAACCTCTTCAACTCGGGTTGCTCCTATCACTTGAACTCCTGAGGTCTATGTCAGGGGGATGCCGCTTTGTGTGCTCCATGTTGAGCCTTTCCCCCTTGCTTGTGCACTTGGTAATGGGTGGACCGCTGTTCATATCTATAAATGTACTTGCCATCTTCAGGAACGGTCTACCCAACATCTCAGGGGATGCATGTATGTTCTGCCCCGCATCCAGCATGTAAAAATTCGCCACCTGAATCAAGTCCTCCTTCTTGTGCTTCCTCTTTGGTTTCTTCTTGATATTGCCCAGCGCCCTTAAAAATTCTGTGCAGCGAGGGATACTGTTTGTCAATGTGATCAAAGGAACGGTTTCTGCACAGTTACGGAAGGCCTCATAGATTTCATTGTTGTTCTTCAACCTTCGAGTATCTTGTACTGCCTCAGGGAAGGGTGTAACGGGGTGCAGCGTAATGAGAGGGGAGGAGTTTAGACGCACATACTCATCATAGGCAGCCTTGAGAGGGTCGGGGGCTGCCGGGGCATTTTCGAGAGGGACGAGCGTCGCAGGATCGTTTTCGCAGTCGCGACTCTCCTCCTCTTGGTCGCTGAATTCCTCCAGTCCCAAAAAATACTCTTCTTCAGAAAGCACAACGCGGTCCAAAATATCGTCTGGAATACCCATCTCCTCAGTGGGTGAACCGAGGTCGAGGTATACCTCCCGCGGTCTTGGGTTCTCTTCTGCAGATATCTCGCTGTATTCTGCACCCGTCTCACAAATTTGTTCCTCCCTTTCAGCTAAGGGGGCGACATGCAGCTGCTCAGTACTTTGTAGGGTCATCGAGAAGACATTCTCTTCCCGGTGCACCACTGGGTGAGATAGTGGTTCTGCCGACGTCATGGTCTCCATTCTGCTCACTGCTTGCACCATTTGCTCCGTCTGCCTCTCAATGATCTGGATATTGGACTTTATTTGTTGTTCAAGTTGGATCGTGTTCTGTTTGAAAGATCGAAACATGTCCTCCAATGACATGGAGGGACTTGGATTGTGCCCATAACTCGAATTAGGGTGATCTCTCCACCCTGGAGTGTATGCGTATGAGTATGGGTCATATTGCGGTTCCTGATGGAAGTGGGGAAATCTATCCATCTCTGTAACAAAATCAAAAAGGAAAAAACAAAAATCAATAGCACGGGTGTGGACCGTAAGATAGGTCCACACAATAGTTGACACACAAATCGCACACAAAATAGATTATTGCCTCCCCGGCAACGGCGCCAATTTGATAACAAGTTTTTGTCGTTCTAAAAACTGCTATGCAAAATATTCAAACAAACCTTAAACCGTAGTCCTAGGTAAGTACAGGTCGAATCCACATGGAGGCGAATTCTATCTAATTATGCAATTTGTATGTCAAACTAAAGTAACCAAAGGGGGGAAATTAGGGTTCAAGAGAAAAACATGATTATCCAAGATTGGCAAAAAGCCTTTTCTCAACCCTAATATACTAAAGGAAATAAAATCTAAATTAACCTAAAACGAAAATAATAATAAAAATAATTAAAGGAAATTGGGAATTAATCCCGTCTTCGGCCTCTTCAATTCTCGGCGTGGCACGTCCAGCACCTCCAAGGCTTCTTCTCGGTGGAATCAGCACGACCCAACTCCTCTCGGCCCAATTCCAAGGCAAGCAGCACACATCAGCGTGACATCACCCTCCAATTCATTTCCAGCTTCAATTCACGCTGAACTTCATGTGGGCTCCAGCCTCTCTCTGCAGCATCAACACGGTCCAATTTCAATTCCAAATGCTCGCCCATGTCACCATGACGTCACCTCCAATTCTTCAGCTCACTTTGACGCGGAGGCTTCACGTGGGCCACGCCTTCAATTGGGCCTCTTCCAGCATGCTTCTTCTCGGCCCATCTTCAGCAAACACATGCCCGCTTTCAGCTTGTACGTGGGCCTTTATTTACTTGGGCCTAATTTCATCCAATTCGATCCCGGCAATCACGTGGCTTTTAATTAATTACCAAACTTCGCCCCCACACGCCATGCACATGAATGTGTCTAAATCTACCCGAATGGCACCAATAAATCCTCTAATGACTCTTACTTAAGCCCTACAAAGTAGTGCTTATCAGTAACCGTATTTGTGATACCCCGTATTTTTGTAAGGTTATTTTGGGAATTTTGGAATTTTCCCGAGTACCCGTTGTGTACATTGGATTTAATACAGAGAGTTTGAGACATTCTGTAATGTACTCTGAATCTGTAATATTTTTCTCAGTGAAATAATATACAGACGACATGCCTTGGATTTTAATATTTGTTCGCGTACGATAATTTTTATCCCGGGTTAATGTCATGTTCGTTCAAAGCTGAACGGGCGGGAAAGAGCTGATCACGGCGACCGCCGTACAGGTCACGGCGACCGCCGTACAGGTCACGGCGACCGCCGTCGAAACGGCGACCGCCGTCGAAACGGCGACCGCCGTCGAAACGGCGACCGCCGTCGAAACGGCGACCGCCGTCGAAACGGCGACCGCCGTCGAAACGGCGACCGCCGTCGAAACGGCGACCGCCGTCGAAACGGCGACCGCCGTCGAAACGGCGACCGCCGTCGAAACGGCGACCGCCGTCGAAACGGCGACCGCCGTCGAAACGGCGACCGCCGTCGAAACGGCGACCGCCGTCGAAACGGCGACCGCCGTCGAAACGGCGACCGCCGTCGAAACGGCGACCGCCGTCGAAACGGCGACCGCCGTACAGTCACGGAGCCCGCCGTCCCAATGCTCGAGGTGGTAGCTGGCGTGCCAGGCTATGGCGGCGACCGCCGTAAATTACGGCGCCCGCCGTAATTGCCACCGTCGTTGTCCGACAGTCCTTGCCCGTTGGTCGCCGACGTGATTTCTGGCGAGCGCCGAAAGATTGAAGCGGTGGCTAATTGGACACAGCCCCAGAACGTGAAGGAGGTGCGCAGTTTTCTTGGACTTGCCGGGTATTATAGAAGGTTCGTAGAAGGGTTTTCAAATATCGCTCTACCTATGACCAATCTACTCCGCAAGGTCCACAAGAAGTTTGTCTAGAATGACAAGTGCGAGGCCAGTTTCCAGGAGTTGAAGCGACGGCTGACCCCGGCACCCGTGTTAGCACTCCCAGAAGGTAACGACGATTATGTGGTCTATAGTGATGCTTCAAAGTGTGGTTTGGGTTGTGTACTGATGCAGAGAGGCAGAGTTATTACTTACGCATCTAGACAACTCAAGACTTACGAAGAAAACTATCTGACCCATGATCTTGAGTTAGCAGCGGTTGTCTTTGCGCTGAAGATTTGGAGGCATTACCTCTACGGTATAAGATGCCAAGTCTTCACTGACCACAAAAGTCTCAAGTATATATTTACTCAAAAGGAGCTAAATATGAGACAACGCCGCTGGCTAGAGTTACTCAAAGACTACGACATGGAGTTGCTGTATCATCCGGGCAAGGCTAATGTAGTAGCTGATGCACTAAGCCGGAAGACAACGCACGAGACTGTAGTTGCTCTACTTACTGCTCAGACCAAGCTAAACCAAGAGTCATGCGACATTGAAGTCTTGTATGACCAGCGTAGAGGGTACCTGAGTATGATGGAAATTCAGGCTACACTGCTGGATCAGATCAAAGAAAAGCAAGTCGATGACATCATCTTGATAAAGTTAAGCAGTGAAGTGATGGATGGGAAAGCTCCCAGTTTTATGGTTCAGGATGATGGATCACTTTGGTTTCAGGACCGGATCTGTGTGCCTGACACAGAACGTCTTCATCAGTTGGTGATGAGAGAAGATCATTCATCTGCTTATTCGGTGCATCCTGGCTCTAGCAAGATGTACAAGGATCTCAGGAAGAAGTTTTGGTGGCCAAACATGAAGTGGGACGTAGCAGACTTTGTGGCAAGGTGCTTAACTTGCCAGAAGGTCAAGATCGAACACCGTAGGCCAGGTGGTGAGTTGCTACCTCTCCCTGTGCCAGAATGGAAATGGGAAGATATCGCCATGGACTTTGTCACTGGGCTACCCAAAACTCGAAGTCAGAGAGATGCTATCTGGGTAATTGTGGATAGGATTACGAAGAGTGCTCATTTCATAGCCATCAAGACCACATGGAAAACCCAGAAGTTAGTAGAAGTCTACCAGAAGGAGATTGTCCGCTTACATGGCATTCCTAAGACCATTGTATCGGACCGAGATGGCCGCTTCATGTCAAGGTTCTGGCAGGAACTTCATAAGGCTATGGGAACCGAGTTGAGGTTCAGCACCGCGTTTCATCCTCAGACAGATGGCCAGTCTGAAAGGACCATCCAGACCCTGGAGGATATGCTTAGAGCTTGTGTACTCGATCGTCCGACTAGCTGGGAAGACAGCTTGAGTCTGATTGAGTTCATGTACAACAATAGCCGGCATGCTACAATCAAGATGGCTCCGTTTGAAGCTTTGTATGGTCGCAGATGCAGATCTCCGATTTGTTGGGATGATAATGCCGACAAAATTCTGCTTGGACCAGAGTTGGTCGAAAGGACGGCTTCAGACATTGCTTTGATCAGACAAAGGATGTTGACCGCTCAGAGTCGACAGAAGTCCTACGCAGATCGGAAGCGCAGGACTGTCGAGTTCGAGGTCGGCGACAAGGTTTTTGTCAAGGTATCGCCATCCAAAGGAGTTTTCAGATTTGGTAAGCGTGGGAAGCTTAACCCTCGCTATGTGAAACCATTCGAGATTCTGGATAGAGTAGGATCTCTAGCGTACCATTTGGCGTTGCCGCCATCGGCTCACCCGATGCATAACGTGTTCCACGTATCTTTACTCAGAAAGTATGTGCCAGATGAGTCTCATGTGCTTAGTTATGAGGACATCGAGATTCAAGCTAATGTTACTTATGAAGAGTTGCCCGTGCGCATTTTGGAGCGTCGGGAGAAGCGTTTGCGTAGCAAGATCGTACCGTTGGTACGGATTCTGTGGTCCAAGTCAGGGACCGAAGAAGTTACTTGAGAGACGTGGGAAACCGAGTCAGATATGCTCAGGCGTTTTCCCGAGTTATTTTCGACCTCAGTTTCGGGGTCGAAACTTCTTTTAAGGGGGAGGAGATGTGATACCCCGTATTTTTATAAGGTTATTTTGAGAATTTTGGAATTTTCCCGAGTACCCGTTGTGTACGTTGGATTTAATACAGAGAGTTTGAGACATTCTGTAATGTACTCTGAATCTGTAATATTTTTCTCAGTGAAATAATATACAGACGACATGCCTTGGATTTTAATATTCATTCGCATACGATAATTTTTATCCCGGGTTAATGTCGTGTTCGTTAAAAGCTGAACGGGCGGGAAAGAGCTGATCACGGCGACCGCCGTACAGGTCACGGCGACCGCCGTCGAAACGGCGACCGCCGTACGGTCACGGGGCCCGCCGTCCTAATGCTCGAGGTGGTAGCTGGCGTGCCAGGCTATGGCGGCGACCGCCGTAAATTACGGCGCCCGCCGTAATTGCCACCGTCGTTATCCGGCAGTCCTTGCCCGTTGGTCGCCGGCGTGATTTCTGGCGAGCGTCGAACTAGCCTTCGTAGGCCCATTTTTCGTGCTCCAGATGCTTTGGCTATAAAAGGAGGTGTTGGGGGAGAGATTTGAGCCATCCCAAACACCGAACCTCTGCCAAATTCTCGTGTCGTCGGAGTTGTGTTTCGCCGGAGTTTGCAAGCTCTCGTCGGTGTCGTTTGGTGGTGTTTCCAGCAGCCCTTTCGAAGCCTTTTGGTTGCCTTTGGAGGTCAGAACCCAAGCAAGGCGGAAAGGGGTCGAAACGCGCATCGTTTTGGTGAGATTTCTCTCGTTTCAGTCGTCTGAGTTCTTCACGGCGACCGCCGTGTTCTTCACGGCGCCCGCCGTGATGAACTGCGGCGACCGCCGCCAAGAACAGTGATCGCCGCCAGTGCCCAGAATGCCTTCGTGGCTTTGGCTTGGTTGGTTGTGGTCGTGGCGTCTTTCCTTTCGTTCTCTTTCGTCGTTTCTAGATTCGTACTACGGTTATGTCAGATCTAACTTAGGGTTCCTTTCATGGGTCGACTCGAAGGTTGTTGTGCTGTCGGAGCTATACCCGTGTCAAGCCCAGAATCCAGTTGTCGCCGTTAGGCTATTCTGCGGATTAAGGCAAGTGGCGGTTCGCTCTTGCTCGTTCGTTCCATATTTACATTAATTATCAGTAGTTTATCTGAGTAATTAATTTGGAATGAATACTTTGTTTGTCTGGAACGGTTTTGATAAACTATTTTGAAAATCATATAATAGGTTGTATATCTGTTAGAACAACGCTATTATCTGTGATTGCCTTTCGGGCCTTTATGTGGATTTATCCTGTAACTGTTATTGTGCTGTAACTGTTTAGTTAGCACTGTTAAATAGGAACTTTACTTGGACTCTGTCCAGTCGTTTCTTTATAATCTGGTATCGGGGTGGCTCGTCCCCATCTGGTACTATTCTAAGATCATGATCGGTCTCTTTCACAAGTGTGTAGAGGCAGGACACTTAGCTGGTGTCACAAAACTTTCGGTATACGTCACTCTCGACGAAACGTATACTAAGATGTGTCGTCCCACTGGTGGGGTACACATGTAAAAGTCTAATAACGTGATGTGTGTTTTTGAAACATAAATCAGATAAGTGCTACTCTGACGCACATAATTAATAAACATTGGGCGAGTAGTGCAGCTAAGTTATAGTGCAGCTAGGAAAACTCGTCTCGACTTTGATCATAGTACGTTCTCTTTCCAATCTGGATTCACTGTAGGCGATGAGGTTGGTCGTGAACCGAAGCATCTCAGTCAACTTTTAAATCATTGTTGTATGATTCTGTAAACATTCCAGATTTGTCATATTTCCTTAAAGACTCAATCTCTTGGAGTCTCTTTTCGAGTTGATCTCTGTGAAGATTCAGTCTTCCATAATCTTCTCTTGTGCACACCTCTTGTTTATTCCAGTAGGAGTATGATGGTTGACTATCGTCATCGATTATTATTCGAGAAGCGATGAGTCTAACCTAATACGACTGCTTCGAACCATTCTGCTGTGTACCCTTGCTAGTCTATTCAAGTAGACTAACCCACGAACTTTGTTCTCCGCATGTGGGCTGGTGTCATCCGTTCGATTCGGCACATCAGATAAGAAGTAGTTCAGAAGACCAGAAGGACTATGGAGTCAACGGTGGTTTTTGAATGTTTTAATTATTTCTTTAATCAGGTTGAGATCTTTTGGACAATAACTTTGATTGTAATGTACTTTCTAAGACTTCCGCTGTGTTTGGTTTAAACTCTGTATTGACCTATTCGGGATTGGGTTGTAATCCCGTAACTCATGTTTCCTTGACAATGTTATGTTTTGGAATTTAATGCTTGATCATTGTGTATCAATTGCATTTCATAAATTGTATTTAAATGGTAAAGCCTTGGGTGATCTCGGTAAGGAACACTGGGGTCACTGGGGGTAATACCTTTCCAAAAGGGTTAAGTTTTGGGGGTGTTACAGTATTGCTCGAAAGAAATTTTATTGAGAAAGGATCAAGCCGATTCCTGAAATGGTTGCTTCATTACATTTGCGGATTACCAGGTATAAAACTTCAATAAAATTATTAATGTAATACTCGAGATTTTTTTTGTAGAAAACGAGTTTGGGTTTACTTACAATTTTGTTCTAACTTATTCTGGTGGAGTCAATATATTTTATATTTATTATAATTATAATTGATTTCATGACTTCAGAATTTGAGTTTTTGTCCGTTTCGTGGAATAAAGAAAATTGATAATCTCGGGTGTTATGATTCTAGTGAATGTTTTCCATATGAAGTTATGTATTTTTAGGGGGGATAGGTGTCTAAGATGAGGAGTTATATGTAGAGTTGGGATTATGAGGTTGAATATGGGATCTTGTTGATTTGACGGAAAAATTATCGCCGTACGATAATTTTTATACAAGACGGTTCTCTATATTCATTTTGGGAATATGAATCTTTACAATTTTGGTAATTATATGTGGAGGTAAAAGTTTTTGGAGGTTGAGGATATTTCATTTACGATATGTTGTAATGAAGTGAGATACGTTAAGATTGATATTGATGTTATTAAAATATGGTTGGAGTATACAATTTTGAATCCAATGGTCATTCAGATTTTGATTGTATTTCCATTCCTGAGCTCCCAAAATATGCCTTTATTAAATGTCTCCCGAATGTGGAGTAATCATGTAAATTGTCATGATTGTTTTGATTTCTTTTTATAAGAAAATATATGAGAGGATCAAGTAATCATACGAACTAACATATTGTCTAGTTCAATATGAATGTTCTATAAGAGTTTCATTTGTAAAGATATTTTTAAAATTTTTTGCTTTTTATAATCTTATTCCTCTATCGGACTTTGGATGATAAATATCCATGTGTATAAATTGGATTTTTGATTTTCAAGAAGAATGATTTTTTTTTTTTTAAAAGATGGCCCTCTTTAATATGATCAACATATATCAACCGTCTTTTTTTGTAAAACATGTATAAACACAATAAGAAATGTACTTACGAAGTTATTATACAGTAGTTTCATACTTTATAATATAGATTTTTTTCAATAAGTGGGTATAAAAATTAAATAATTATATTTGTAGCATGTAGGGGTCCAATTCATTTATAGTTAAAATTAAGGAAATGTATGAATACTAGATTTACTCTTTATTGTTTGTACAATTATTTCACAAAAATTATTACTCCATCCGTTCACTATTATATATCCTTTAGACTTTAGAATTTATTCATAAATATTTGTCCTTTTAGGATTTCAAGGAAATATATCACATATAAATCATAAAATTTGTATTGGAACTTGGTTATGTTAAATTTTCTTTATCCATCTATTGATTCTAAAGGGCGGTGACGGATGAGTGATTAAATTGCGGAAAAAATAGATTTTTTAAATATATTTAATAACTTTCTTAATATATATATATATTTAAAACATAAAAGAACAAGTAAAGTGAAATACCCCAAAGGTTACTTAAATCCCCAAAGGGGCCGGTCATCTCCTCCACTAAGTCAAGCTCCCGTTTCCTCCCGACTCCCCCCTTCGTCTCTGCCCAGTTCCGGCGAACAGTTTGGCCACCTTCGTCTCCTCTGGCGCGTCGTTGCGGTCCCCTCGGTTCACGCCTCAGCTCAGCCCAGTCGGCCTTCCTCCTCTGCTGTCCGTGTTGCTAGCTGCGTGCCGCTGGTGTGGGTTGCTGCGTACAGCTGCTGTTGGTTGTTGTGGTGTGTCGGTTGCCGCCGTCGTCCCAGCGTCGAGAAGCTACCCGGTGGCTACGTACTGGTGGCAGATGGGGTAAGTTCGTTGCTGAAATTCTGCTAAGTTATATGTTTTGGTTTGCTGAATTTTTGGGGGTCAACTTGGCTGATGTGCTTAGGTGGGAGTTGGACTGAAATTGGACTTTGTTTGCTGAATTTTGTGGAGTTGTGCAGCAATTTGAATGGATATTGGGTTGATTTGGGGTGTGAATTGCCTAATTAATTAAGGTTGATTTTAGGGTTTGTAATTGGGGGGTTGTTAGTTGTGGATTGGTATGAGTAATTAATGTCAGGGATTTGCTCGGATTGATTTTGCAGGTTCGTTCGAGTTGGTTGGAGATCTGGGGTCGTTGTGGTCGCGTTTGAGGCAAGATAAATCTTGCTAACCCTTCGTATATTTTATAAATTACTTTTGTTCCTATATTGATTCAGTAATTGATTTAGCCTTGTCTCAGTAAATTAATTTGGATTATTAGTTGTGAAATTTCTTGGTTGAATATGTGTGTTTGTCGACACCTGTGTGTGTTGGATTGTGTGTATAATTATTGGTCGTGCATCGAATACCAGTTGTGTGTTTTGTTATTGGTCTTGTGCTGAGTATTGATTGTTTGCTTGGTTGTTGGCAGATATTGGTATGTGCTTGGTTACTGTTTTGTGTAGAATATTGGTTGTTGCTTGATTGTTGGCATATATTGGTTATGTGCTGGATTATTGGATGTAGAATTATGTAGTTGAATATATGTGTGTGTGTGTGTGAATGTGTGGGTGTGTTAGTAATTGTCTCGTGTTGTGTTTGATTGAATGTGATGTGGTAGTTGGTCATAACTAAATGTGGATTGATTGTTGTGGATTGATGGTTATGAATTGATTGTTGTGGATTGATTGGATTATTGAATTTAAAGTTGCTTGGTTGATTATATATATGTGTGAATATGTGTTAATCGTTGTCGTGTGTAATAATTGATTGGGTGTCGGATTGGTGATGGTTGGTTATGGAGCCGGGGTGAGGGTGTGACCTCATCCGACCGCGTGAGGGTGTGACCTCCGTTGGTTAAGGCTAGGGTGGATGGTTGAAAGTCCCATCTAGTGGTGGGTTGGATTGGAGGTGTTGGTTGGTTGCCTTGTGTCGTGTTTGATTGGATGTTGGTGTGATAGTTGATTGTAACTAATTGTGAGCTTGGTTTCCCACTTTAAGGGTGCGGGCCAACATGGAATAGGTTGGGACTGGGCGGCACCGGAAGGGGTGACTGGTCCAGGTCCTCCATGGTTGGTTTCCCACTTTAAGGGTGCGGGCCAACACGGGATAGGTTGGGACTGGGCGGCGCCGGTTGCTTTCCCACCTTGAGGGTGCGGGGCACGGGGTGGCTGGTCCAGGTCCTCCATGGTTGTTTTCCCACCTTGAGGGTGCGGGGCAACATGGGATAGGCCGGGGCGTTGATCGTCTCACCCGTTTGCTTGATAATTGTGTGTGGTTGACTGTGGTTGTGTGTGTGATTGGTTGTGTGTGTGATTGGATGTTGTGTGTGATTGGTTGTGTGTGTGATTGGCTGTTGTGGGCGTTGACAGTTGTGTGTGTTGACATTTGTGTGTAGTGACAGTGAGTTCGGTATGTTTGGTTAGCCTTGGTTACATGTTGGCAGTAAGATATGTATATATGTTTTGTAAGTTGATAATTGAGGTGTTAATAGTAGAGAAGAAATTAGATTAGATCGTTTTATTCATTTATACTTGTGATGAGGTTGAGGTTGGATTGAAAGAGGTTAGTATAGTGTAGAGTTGGATAAGAATGGGTAATTGATTGGTTATGTATTAGTGGGTGTTTGTGTTTTGACGTGTGATTGGTCTTGGTTGATTGATATGATTATGATATAGTTATGATATATATATATGTATATATATAATGTGTGGCATGTTGTTATTTGGCATGAGTTGGTTGTTGTGATAATTTTCTGGTGTTAAACTGTTTTGGCTTGAGGAGTTTTGCCAGTCTTTCGTAAGACTGACCAACTTTGGTTTACGTGCCGCGATTGGCTGAGGTATCGGGTCCCCCAGTCAATCAGGCTTGCAGGTTTGCAGCAACAAGCGGGTTCTGGATCACAGATGTGTCTTCACAGTGAAAGATTTAGAATTGCATCAGATTTGAAAATGTTGTATTCGCTTCCGTTGTTTTGGATTTAAATTGATGCATTAAACTGATGACAGGTGTAAGTGTTGTTTCAAACTTGAAAAAGAATTTTGATGTTGATAACTTTTGTGTAATTGGAAGAGTTTTGGATTTCTTTTCTTTTAAAAACCGCCTTATAGTCCTTCGGGACTATGGCACTGTAGTACCTCTGGCCCGGGGTGTTACATAAAGGGTTTGACGTTATCACTTTTGAAGATACTTTAGATTGATGATCAAATGAATGAGTCTTGACACCAGTGTATAATAAATACCACAATGATATTTTATTACGTGTAGATATAAGATATCTCTCTTTAATAAGAAGGGCATAGAAGAAAAAAAACATGTGTATTGAAGAATAGGAAACCGATCATTTATTTTTTAGTAGGTGTATCACTCGTAGGTTTATCTTATTGATATGTGATAAACAACTGTTGGTTGCATCCATTAACCAACCATAGGCACACGGGAAACACGGTTTTGACCATTCAAAAAAACCTACACTTGTTGATTTGACGAAAAAATTATCGTCGTACGATAATTTTTATACAAGACGGTTCTCTATATTCATTTTGGGAATATGAATCTTTACAATTTTGGTAATTATATGTGGAGGTAAAAGTTTTTGGAGGCTGATGATATTTCATTTACGATCTGTTGTAATGAAGTGAGATACGTTAAGATTGATATTGATGTTATTAAAATATGGTTAGAGTATACAATTTTGAATCCAATGGTCATTCAGATTTTGATTGTATTTCCATTCCTGAGCTCTCAAAATATGCCTTTATTAAATATCTCCCGAATGTGGAGTAATCATGTAAATTGTCATGATTGTTTTGATTTCTTTTTATAAGAAAATATATGAGAGAATCAAGTAATCATACGAACTAACATATTGTCTAGTTCAATATGAATGTTTTATAATCTTATTCCTCTATCGGACTTTGGATGATAAATATCCATGTGTATAAATTGGATTTTTTATTTTCAAGAAGAATGATTTTTTTTTTAAAAGATGGCCCTCTTTAATATGATCAACATATATCAACCGTCTTTTTTTGTAAAACATGTATAAACACAATAAGAAATATACTTACGAAGTTATTATACAGTAGTTTCATACTTTATAATATAGATTTTTTTCAATAAGTGGGTATAAAAATTAAATAATTATATTTGTAGCATGTAGGGGGTCAATTCATTTATAGTTAAAATTAAGGAAATGTATGAATACTAGATTTACTCTTTATTGTTTGTACAATTATTTCACAAAAAACACGGTTTTGACCATTCAAAAAAACCCACACTCGGTTGCAACAAACATCTCCGGTTCCAGCGTCTCCTAGCCGCAACAATATAGCTCTTACATTCAAGTTATCCTTCTCTATCGTCGCCTTTGCTTCCGCCCCCTCTTTTCCCACCAGCTAGATATATACTTACGGAGGATCAAGTAATCCTATTCCTCTATTGGACTTTAAATGATAAATGTCCATGTGTATAAAATTGGATTTATGATTTTCAAGAAGAATGCTTAAAAAAAAAAAAGATGGTCCTCTTTTATATGATCAACATATATCAACCTTCTTTTTTTCCGTAAAACATGTATACACGCAATAAGAATAATACTTACAGATTTATTATACCGTAATTTCATAATTTATAATATAGATTTTTTTTCAATAAGTGACTATAAAAATTAAGTAACTATATTTGTAGCATGTAGGGGTCCAATTCATTTGTAATACCCCGGACCAGAGGTGCTACAGTGCCATAGTCCCGAAGGACTATAAGACGGTTTTAAAAGAAAAGAAATCCAAAACTCTTCCAATTACATAAAAATCATCAACAATAATCCCTGTTCAAGATTGAATCAATACTTAAACCTGTCATCCAGTTTAAATACATCAATTTATATCCAAAACACGGAAGCAAATATAACATTTTCAAATCCGATGCAAAACTAAATCTTTAACTGTGAAGACCAATCGGTGATCCAAAACCCGCTTGTTGCTGCTAACCTGCAAAGACCGGTTGACTGGTGGACCCGATACACCAGCCAACCGCGGCACGTAAACCGAAGTTGGTCAGTCTCGCGAAAGACTGGCAAGATTCCTCAAGCCAAAACAGATTAAAATACAGAGATTTAACACAACAACCAATTAATACCAAACGACAACATGCCACACAATAAATATACATATATATATATATATCATAACTATATCATTATTCCACCAATATCAACCGCACATCAAAACATATACACACACTATCACATAACCATTCATTACCCACTCTTATCCAACTCTTCATTATGCTAACTTCATTCAATCCAACCTCAACATCATCACAAGTATAAATGAATAGAACAATCCAATCCAACTTACTAACACAACCAACCAACCTTCGCATCAACGAACACATAAGCACCAACGAGACAATCATTACCTTATACAAATATAACGACCCAGGCCAGCCATCCTTCTGGTGTCGTCTGTTCGTTAACATGGGCCGCAACCCATACACCTCAACCCAACCCATATTGACCCACACCCTCAAGATGGGAAACCAACATTCCTAATCAATCAACATAACCAACCTTCTCAAATAATTCACACCAAGATCCAACAACCACTACCAATGGACAACAATAGCCCACAACCACCACTAACAACAATCAACAAACGACTACTAACTACAACCAACCGACAACCAAAGTCTAACACAAAACCAATAATCAAACACCCCACCAATATCCGCAAACAAAACCATTAACTAAGCACACAACCAATAATCAAGCACACAACCCAAAACCGAGCACACAACCACCCACACACACAATCCAACACATAACTGCCAACACACACAAGTGTCAACACACACACACGTCCACACACACAATCCAACACACAACTACCAACACACACAAGTGTCAACACACACAACTGCACACACACACACATGTCAACACCCACAGTCTAACACACACAACTGTCAATACACACAGATGTCAATTCACACACAATCCAACACACACAACTGTCAATACACACAATTGGCAACACACACAATCCAACACCCGATCCAAACTCCGATCCTACCTCCAATCCAACCCACCACCGGATGGGATTTTCAACCATCCAACCTAGCCTTAACCAACGGAGGTCACACCCTCACGCGGTCGGATGAGGTCACACCCTCAACCCGGCTCCATAACCAACCATCACCAATCCACCAACCACCCACCACGGGATGGGACTTTCAACCATCCAACCTAGCCTTAACCAACGGAGGTCACACCCTCACGCGGTCGGATGAGGTCACACCCTCACCCCGGCTCCATAACCAACCATCACCAATCCACCAACCACCCACCACCGGATGGGACTTTCAACCATCCAACCTAGCCTTAACCAACGGAGGTCACACCCTCACGCGGTCGGATGAGGTCACACCCTCACCCCGGCTCCATAACCAACCATCACCAATCCACCAACCACCCACCATCGGATGAGAGTTTCAACCATCCAAACTAGCCTTAACCAACAGAGGTCACACCCTCACGCGGTCGGATGAGATCACACCCTCACCCCGGCTCCATAACCAACCATCACCAATCCACCAACCACCCACCACCTATCACGATCAACCCGCAATCAAACACAACACACGATAACTAATATCATATAACGGAATTTCACCATCAAGTTAATCAACAATCAATCACAATTGACTACCACGTCAACATTTAATCAAACACAATACGAGACAAATACTAACACACGCACACACACATATTCAACCAAGCAACTCTACAGGCAATAATCTGAATTCACATACTCAAACAAGAGTAAAATTAATTACTGAATCAAGATAGGAACAAAAGTACTTTTATAAAAATATACGAAGGGTTAGCAAGAATCATCTTGCCTCAAACTCGACAACCACGACTTCAGAAGCTCAAATCCAACTCGGACGAACCTGCGAAATCAATCCGAGCAAATCCCTGGCGTTAATTCATACCAAACCACAACTAGAAAAACCCCCAAATCAAACCCTAAATCATACCTTCAAAATTCCAATCAAGCAAACCCCACACAATTCAACCAAAGCTCAAATTCAACAATACGGTCACACACCTTCCTCTTCAAATGCCCACGAAGAACAACAACATCAATTCGATCTCACTCAACATCAATTCGAAATAACACAATATCAATTCGAACGCACACAAAAATTCAGCCAAATTCGAATTAACCCTTAACCCATAAGCTTACCTTGTCGATGGCCTGACTTTGTTGCCGAGAAGAGCTCCTCGTCGCCGGAGACAACAGCAGCGGCGAACAGCACGAATCAGCACAACAACAACATCAAAGGACAGTAGCAACAACGACCGCAGCTCGCACAACAGGGAAGGAGGAGCAGCAGCAGCAGCGCGGTCCAAGTCGGCTCGCCGGAGAAGAACAACTCGGCTGGGCACAGGGGAAGGAGTTCGTCGGAGGAGAAGGGAGCAGGGCTGTTCAGCGGGAGTGTTCACGCGAGGGAGAGGCAACCGACCACTTTGAGGGATTTATCCCCAAATTTCCCATTTTCCCAAATTTAAGTAATCCCATAATTAATTTACCATTATGCCATTATCCTTATCTTATTTGGGGTATTTCACATTTGTAGTTAAAATTAAGGATATGTATGAAGATACAGATTTACTCTTTATTGCATGTACAATTATTTCACAAAAACTATTACTCCATCCGTTCACTATTAGATATCCTTTTAGATTTTAGAATTTATTCAAATATTTTTGTTATTTTAGGATTTCACATATAAATCACAAAATTTGTATTGGAACTTGGTTATGTTAAATTTCGTTTCTCCGTCTATTGATTCAAAAGGGTCGTGACTCGTGAGTGACTAAATTGCAAAAAAAATAATTGGTTTTTAAAATATATTTAATGACTTTCTTAATATATATATATATGTGTAAAACTTACAAGAACAAGTAAAGGGTTTGACATTATCACTTTTGAAGATACTTTAGATTGATGATCAAATGAATGAGAGTCTTGACACCAATATATAATAAATACCACAATGATATTTTATTACATGTAGATATAAGAAATCTCTCTTTAATAAGAAGGGCATAAAAGAACAAAACATGAAACCAATCATTTATTTTTTAGTAGGTGTATCACTCGTAGGTTTATCTTATTGATCTATGATAAACAATTGTTGGTTGCATCTATTAACCAACCATAGGCACGCGGGCAACACGGTTTTGACCATTCAAAAAAACCCAGACTCGATTGCAACAAAAATCTCCAGTTCCAGCGCCTCCTAACCGCAACAACATAGCTCTTACATTCGGGTTCTCCGCCTCTATTAGTGCCTTTGCTTTGGCCCCGTCTTTTCCCACCAGCTCCGACAACCTACTCTTCCCTATAGACATTTCAAAAATATAAAATATCAATTAATCCAACCTATATATAAGAATTTGATTAAATTGATTATGTACTAGAAGAAGGTTTAGGGTGCATGCATGGTCCTTGACAACACATTGAGCCGGTGCAAGAAAGGCATGGCGGGTAAGTATATTGATGCCCTGGCATTTATATATATTTTCTTGATTAATTTTTCTTTTGGTTGATTTCTCCATTGTTGATCTTCATACTTGTTTATATAGGCACCAATAATGTGTTTGACCTTTTGATGTTGTGTTTGAATATGCATGAATGGAATTGAATGAAAATATTCATCAAATCACATCCTTCATAAAGATTTGATTTTTTTAATAAAATCGTGTGTAGCCTTAACTTGTGCAATGTACATAGTCCATTAAGTGTTTCATGAAATAAATACATTCTATCAAATTAATGCCCTAATATAAACTCCATAATTGGCCAAACCTTTTCTTAATTAAACAAAAACACAAATTACCTTTTTATAGATTTGATCAAACCATTTAAAACATTGAATTAGGAGAACAAAATAGTTTTTTTCAAAAAGAAAAATGGTAACCGTATTGCTCGAAAGAAATTTTATTGAGAAATGATCAAGCCGATTCCTGAAATGGTTGCTTCATTACATTTGCGGATTACCAGATGTAATCGTGGTGTGGGCCCTAGGGTTCCTCCTCCTCAGCTGCCAATTATAGGGCCATCATCGTTGTCAAATACAAAGTGGGGCTAATGTGTAAGACCCCGGGCCAGAGGTGCTACAGTGCCATAGTCCCGAAGGACTATAAGGTGGGTGAAATAAAAATTTGCAAACATATGCCATACATAATATATACCAAAAGCAGCACAGCGGAAAAACCTGTCCAAAGTTGAAACCATAACCAACTTAACATACATAAAGTACTACAATTTACAAACCAGAAACCAACAACCAAAGACCAAAAGCCAATACAACAAGTCCGACCACTTCAAGGTCCAAAACCAAAACGATACATACAATCAAGTCAAAGTCTCAAACCAAAAGTAGAGTTCTCGACTCCAAAACCGACGGTGATCAGGATCCTCATTGCTGGCGCTAAATCTGCAAAGCCTGATTGACTGGGGGACCCGATACCCCAGCCAACCACGGCATGTAAACCGAGGTTGGTCAGTCTTTTGAAAGACTACGGCAAGACTAGCCGAGCCCAAACAGTTCAAACAATAACAATCAATAATATCAATCAATTCAACCAAAAAGATATATATATACCAACACATTATCCGACCAACAACCAAAAGAGCTCAACTCTTAAACGCAATAAATCCAACACAATTCATTCCAACCCATCACCGGCGAGACTCTCAACACCTAAACCAACTATCCAATCACACGTCAAAACACAACATAACACACGCTATCACATAAATCAACCATTACTCATCCTTATTCAACTCTACACGATACTAACCTCTTTCTATCCAACCTCAAACTCATCACAAGCATAAACGAATAGAATGGTCCAATCCAACTTCCTCTTCAATACTAATACCTCCAATCCAACTCCATGCACATACACAATCTCTTATTACCGACTTACAACCAAAGCTAACCAATAAGACTGAACTCACTACTATACTACACAACAGATTCAATTAACCTGCACATCCACAAACACATAAGCATCAACGAGATAATTATCACATAACACAATCATAACCTAAATAACGGTCCAGGCCAGCCACCCTTCTGGTGTCGCCGGTTCGTCAACCACGACTGCAACTCATACCTTCAAACTCAACTCGTATTGGCCCACACCCTCAAGATGGAAACCAATCTATACACTCAAACAACACAACCAACATTCATAATCCACCAGCTACCAACAATAACCATACCAACAGAAATTCACAACCTTGACCAGTTACAATCAACAACTATAACACACGTAAATTCACAACCACAACCAATGGCCAACAATGACCCACAACCACAACTAATAACAATCAACGTCCAACATAAACCAATTATCAAACATACAACCAAATTACCAACACAACCACTTAATCAAGTACACAACCAACATTCAACACATAACCAACACACACAACCACCAACACCTCCAATCCAACCTCCGTCTCCACCACCACATCACCGGGTGAGACAATCAACACACACAACCACCAACACCTCCAATCCCAACCTCCGTCTCCACCACCATATCACCGGGTGAGACAATCAACACACACTTTCCGGATGGGACTTTCACCATCCAACCCTTGACCCTTAACGACGTAGGCGTGCACCCTACGCGGTTTGGTGAGACTATCATCACCTGACCCTTCGACCTTCGGGGGTTCATACCCACCGAGGCCCTAAATATAAGGACTTTCACCATTTGCCTCCTGACCATCGGGGTTCACACCCACCGAGGCCCTCACATATAAGGAATTTCACCATTTGCCTCCTGACCATCGGGTTTCACACCCACCGAGGCCCTCACATATAAGGAATTTCACCATTTGCCTCCTGACCATCGGGGTTCACACCTACCGAGGCCCTCACATATAAGGAATTTCACCATCGATCAACATTCCACCATCACACCGATACCAATCAAATAAAATCATATACGACAATCAATCAAATATCACATACGGCAAAGGTTAACACATATTCACATACACACACAATCCAACACACACACTCACACATTCAATCCAATACACATACACGTGTCAACAGACACTCACACTCAAGCCAACACACACACACACACACGTGTCAACAAACACTATCAACAACAATCACAAACACATAATCACACCTTAACACACCTCATCGCACGTCATCACACATCAACACATTTCACCACATATCAACACATTATCACCACATATCAACACATTATCACACACCAACATATATTATCACACATCACAACCAAGCAATTATAGTCAATTCAAACCAATTTAAAATAGCTCAAGCAACCATAATTTTATTATGACATAAGCTAAGCATAAATCAATTATAAAAATATATAAGTTAGGCAAGGATCCTCTTGCCTCAAGTCGAACCACAACGACCCCAGAGGTCTCCAAACCACTCGAACGAACCTGCGAAATCAATCCGAGCAAATCCCTGGCATTATTTAACTCATACTGAATCACAACCAAAAAACCCCCAAATCAACCCTAAAATCAAACCTTAATTAATTAGGCCAATCACACCCCAAAATCCACCCAATTCAGTCCAAAAATTCAGCATATATATATATATACTCAGCCATCCAATGCCCCAAAATTATACCGAACGAAGATCCGATCTTACCTTGACGTCGACCACCTTCAGCAGCCACTAGGAAGAACACCTCGGCACCGGAGACGACGGCGGCAACCAGCACAACCACCGCAGCAACAGTAGCACACCAGCAGAACGCAACACAATCACACCAACATCGGCTCTGACTTGTAAAAATTCGTTCTCCCTGCTCAGGACTCCGAATGCAATGATTTCAACTTGAGGAGTTAGATATACGAGTCTATTTTACCTCCTCAAAATTTCAGACCCAATTAATGAGTGAGCAAAACGTTCTTATAATTATACTGAAGTGTCGCAGACAGGACAACAGCACACCAGCGGACAGCAGAGGAGAGGCGCGGCAATTGGGTTCTGGTTCGTCGGAGGAAGAGACATAGGAAGCGACTGAGCAGCTGGGCTCTCCGGAGGGGACGACTGAACACGGGAGTCGGAAGATGGAGCGGTGCACAGGGGAAGCTCCATGAGAGCTCCATGAGAGCTTCACGAGAGGTTCACCGAAGACAAAGACAAGGGTTGATCCCTTTTGCCCCTTTTCTGATTTTCTTCCCCAAAAATCTGCTTTTGATCCACTTTTCTGATTTTAATAAAATCCCAAAATCTTATTTACAACTTTGCCATTTTATATCCTTTGGGGTATTTCATAATGTCTCCTCCTTGACAACATGATGCGCACCATCTCTCCATAGGAAACGCTGGGCAGCTGGCCTCCGGTAGAATTTTTTTTTTGACTTTTTTTCCCCGTTTAAGGTCTTTTCGGGGTATTTTATTTTCGTCTTTTGCTCCCCGTTTAAGGTTTTTTCGGGGCCCAATTTTTTTTTAAATTTTTTTTTAATTTTTTTTTTCTACGTGAGAAATTGTGGTGGTCGCCGTAAGGAGGGCGGCGGGCGTCGTAATTGCGGCGGGCGCCGCGATTAAACGACGGTCGCCGTTCTCAAGTCATGGCCAACTTCTTGGCGAGGCATTTACGGCGGGCGCCGTAAGGTTAGCGGCGGGCGCCGTGAACTCCTTCTTCACTTTTTTCGCGCTTCCTGCAAGTTAGTTCAACACAAAAACTAAAAGAAAAACAATAGAAATTGACTAAGGGAAAGAAAATAAACTACCAAATCTCGGGTTGCCTCCCGAGCAGCGCCTTGGTTAATGTCGTTGGCTCGACATACTACTCGAACAACCTCAATCCATATCATCAGGCTCCTTAGGAACCTTCTCAATCCATACCTCCTTCCTGAACCAATCATGGAAAGGTTTGAACCTTAGACCATGCTTCCTCTTCAGCGGCTTCTCCATCTTGACCTTCTTAGTCGCGTCTACCCCATGCTTAGATCGATCAGGGGGTGTTTAGCCTTGACTTCAGAGACCTGCACTAAAGAGGAAACGAGATTCTCGCTCGGAGTTAGCAGTAAAGGCGATTTCCCTGGTAGCTCTGGAGGGAGCTTATAGTGAGCTTCCCACTCATCAACACCTTCCTGCAAGTTAGTAGATATAGCAATATCCAAGCTAGAATCAACAATAGGTGGTGTGTCATCTAGGTGGTCCTCATCAAAAACATCTTGCACCACAGACTCGAGGATATCAATTGCACACAAAGAATGATCATCAGAAGGGAATTTCATGGCTTCATAGATATTATAATTAATGGTTTGGCCATCAAATTCCATGGTTAAAGAACCAGTACTCACATTAATCTTAGTGTTGGCAGTTTTCAGGAAGGGTCTCCCTAACAGAATAGGGGCTGTATGCATATCATGTTCCATATCAAGCACATAAAAGTCAGCAGGAAAAGTAAGGTCACCAACCCTAACCAAAACATCCTCCACTATCCCTATAGGACGCACACTAGATCTATCAGCTAGCTGAATGGAAATTTTGGTCGCATGCATGGGTCCTAATCCTAAGGATTCACAAAGAGATGAAGGTAAAACATTTATGGAAGCACCCAAATCTAACATAGCTTTATTGAACTTGGTACCTCCAATAGTGACGGGGATGGTAAACATACCTGGGTCGCCACACTTCTTAGGCAAGCGCTTCTGAAAAATAGCAGAGACATGCTCGCTTACTTTGACCTTCTTCTTGCTGTTCCTGTCTTGGTTTCTCTTCGTGGAACACATCTGCTTCAAGAACTTTGCATAACGAGGGACAGACTTGATCAAATTTAGGAGAGGCATGTTGACCTCAACGTTTCTGAACATCTCAAACATGTCCTTGTCCTGCGCAAGTGGCTTGGTACGCTTCAATGTAGATGGGAACGGTGCAACGGGCTTCCACTCAGGAAAAATTGGGGATACATACTCCTTCTCAGCCTCAGGATCGACTACAATATCACGGCGGGCGCCGTAGTCTTCACGGCGGGCGCCGTGGTCTTCACGGCGGTCGCTGTCGATGTCACGGCGGACGTCGTAAGTTGCACAGCGGTCGCCGTCGCTGTTCTGTTCCAGCTCCTGATCCGCTTCCTTGTCGACCTCAGAATCATCCTCTTCGAGCCTCCTCCCGCTCCTCAGAGTCATAGCACTGACATTCCTGATGTTCGGGTTCACTTCCGTTTGAGATGGAAGTTTACCAGAAATCTTCGCGTCAAGCTTGCTCACCACCTGAGAGATCTGGCCAAATTGCCTTTCCAGGTTATGAATGCTAGCTTGTGTACTTTCCTGGAACTGTATGTGGCTCTTGGTCAAATTGGCAACATTCTCATTAAGGTTCACGTTGCTCTGCATCAGCATCTTCATCATATCCTCCACAGACGATGAAGGATTCGAACTCTGCCCTTGAGGTTGTGGCACAAATGGCGGCCTAGGTTGCTGAGGATGACCATGTTGTTGATTTTGTTCTGGGTCTCTCCACCTGAAGTTGGGATGATCCCTCCAACCAGGATTGTAAGTACTAGAGTAAGGATCATGCCTGGGCCTCTACTGATATCCTCCTACTGCATTCACTTCCTCTTGTAGGGTAGGACACGAATCAGTAGGATGCAAGTCGTCATGACAAATCTCGCAGGCCTTAGCCTGCTGAGGCGTACCTTTCAGCTTCAGACGTCTCACCTCCTCTCTCAGCACATCAAAGTCAGCTTGATCAATTTTGGATTGAGAACTTGCAACCACCAAGCTTTGGGAACCTCTCCCACTGTATTGTCTGGAGTCATCAGCCAATGTAGCAAATATCTCCAGAGCTTCTTCATAAGTCCTCTTCAAAATGTTTCCACCACATGAAGAATTCACCATCCGACGATCATCTTCACGGAGTCCTCCATGTAGATAGAGAATCAGATCATGATTAGCATAACCATGGTAGGGGCAACTCTTCACTAGTTTCTTGAAGCGCTCATAATAGTCGTAGAGAGACTCAATGGACAGTTGCTCAATGTTGCAGATCTTCTTCTTAAGCTGATTGGACTTGATAGCTGGGAAATACTTGTCAAGGAATACTTTCTTCAAATTCACCCAAGTAGTGACGCTTCCTGGGGGTAGAGAATGATACCAGTCCTTCGCTGAGTCCTTCAGAGAAAAAGAAAATACCCTAAACCTCATCTGATCTTCAGTAATATCAAATGGTCGCATGCTGGTGCAGACCTCAAGGAACTCATCCAGGTGCTGAATAGGATCCTCAAGCGGGGTTCCACTGAATTTCGGGAGTAAATGGACTACTCCTGTCTTGAGCTCAAATTTAATCCCTTCACCTAGAGCAGGGAATTGCACAGCACGAGTAGGTTGCTCCAAGTTAGGAGCTGTCAAGGACTCCAGAGTAACACGTTGATCAGCCATTGTATCAGCTTCCTCAAGTAGTATATTCGCAGCCCTGCGAGCTTGAAGAAACGTTCTCTCGATTTCTGGATCAAAAGCTAGAGGTAGATTATTAGTAACACGGGTGTGAACCATAAGATAGGTTCACACCAAGATTGGCACACAAATCACACACACAAAATAGACTATTGCCTCCCCGGCAACATCGCCAATTTGATAACAGAAATTTGTCGTTCTAATTCCTACTATGCAAAATATCCAAACAAACCTTAAACCGTAGTCCTAGGTAAGTAAAGGTCGAATCCACAGGGAGGCGAATTCTATCTAAATATGCAATTCGTATGTCAATCAAACGTAACCAAAGGGGGGGTTTTGTTTGTTTTAGTAATTCTAAGCATGCAAAAGTAAACAAGCGAAAGAGTTGTGAAATCAGTGATGGGAAAAGCACTTAGTCAAACAACATCCACTATTCGTATGACAAGTTGATCCTAGATACTCATTCAAAATCTCATGCAATGGAAATTCCAATTCCTTTTCAGATATAACTAATAGCACAACCAGATACTATTAGCACTAACTAATTAAACAACCCTGAAACTATCAAGATTCAGTTTAGCAGCAGCGTTAAGAATAGGAATATAGTTGGATACAATTCTAGCATAAAACAACCAGCTTTTATCCTAGAATGTAAATCGGTTCTCTTCTGCATAAGACTAGCACAACCAGATACTAGTACGATGCAGTTGCTACTCTGAAATAGATATGCTCAACCAGTAACAATCTAAATCTAGCAATAGATCAATAACGACAAACCCTAGTTGCGTCCAAATAGAGATTATCAATATCAATCATAAGCAACTTAAGCAAGAGAATAGATAAAATCCATGCAATAGATTAAGAACAAGAATCTCACAACTGAATCAAAACGAAAGCTTCAGCGTCTGACTAAGCCAAGGAGGCTTAGTTCTTCATAGCAATTACGTAGAGAGAAAATTAGGGTTCGAGAGAGATTAGAAGATGATGATAGGCAAACAAGCCTTTTCTCTACCCTAATATACTAAAGGAAATAAAATTTAAATTAACCTAAAACGAATTAATAAAACAATAATAATTAAACAAACTAAAACAGGGAAATTAATCCCATTCTCGGCCTTGAATTCTCGTTCAGCAGCTGCTCCGCATCACGTGATGGCCCACACCATCTCGACAGACATCTCGGCCCAATAATGCAGTGGCAACACGGCCCAACTCCAATTCAGCCCATGCACGGCCGATGTCATGGATGACATCACGGTCCGCAGCTTCACTTTCAATTCACGCGTGACTTCTTATCGCGCGTTTCTTCATGGGCCGAGTTTCATGGGCCTAATTTCCTCCTTCCGATCCCGACAATCAGGTGGCTACTGTTAATCACCACACTTCGCCCCCACACGCCATGCACATGAATGTGTCTAAATCTACCCGAATGGTACCAATAAAACCTCTAATGACTCTTACTTAAGCCCTACAAAGTAGCGCTTATCAATCAACATATATCAACCGTATTTTTTTGTAAAACATGTATAAACACAATAAGAAATATACTTACGAAGTTATTATACAGTAGTTTCATACTTTATAATATAGATTTTTTTTCAATAAGTGGGTATAAAAATTAAATAATTATATTTGTAGCATGTAGGGGGTCCAATTCATTTATAGTTAAAATTAAGGAAATGTATGAATACTAGATTTACTCTTTATTGTTTGTACAATTATTTCACAAAAATTATTACTCCATCCGTTCACTATTATATATCCTTTAGACTTTAGAATTTATTCATAAATATTTGTCCTTTTAGGATTTCAAGGAAATATATCACATATAAATCATAAAATTTGTATTGGAACTTGGTTATGTTAAATTTTCTTTATCCATCTATTGATTCTAAAGGGCGATGACGGGTGAGTGATTAAATTGCGGAAAAATAGATTTTTTAAATATATTTAATAACTTTCTTAATATATATATATTTAAAACATAAAAGAACAAGTAAAGGGTTTGACGTTATCACTTTTAAAGATACTTTAGATTGATGATCAAATGAATGAGTCTTGACACCAATGTATAATAAATACCACAATGATATTTTATTATGTGTAGATATAAGATATCTCTCTTTAATAAGAAGGGCATAGAAGAAAAAAACATGTGTATTGAAGAATAGGAAACCGATCATTTATTTTTTAGTAGGTGTATCACTCGTAGGTTTATCTTATTGATATGTGATAAACAACTGTTGGTTGCATCCATTAACCAACCATAGGCACACGGGCAACATGGTTTTGACCATTCAAAAAAACCCACACTCGGTTGCAACAAACATCTCCGGTTTCAGCGTTTCCTGGCCGCAACAATATAGCTCTTACATTCAAGTTATCCTTCTCTATCGTCGCCTTTGCTTCCGCCCCCTCCTTTCCCACCAGCTATATATGAAATATCCCAAGTAAGTTGGAAATGGCAATTTGGTAAATTAATTAAGGGTTTTAATTGATTTGGGGATAAAAGGAATTTGGGATTTAAAATCCCTAACCCTCTCAATCGGTCTCTCTCTCTCTCCCGTTCAATTCTCCTTCCCGAATTTCCTGCGAGCTTCCCTTCTCCTTCTCCGACGGATTCTTCAGCCCAGCCGAGCTGTGCTTCTCCGGCTAGCCGCCCTGCTGCGCGTGGTTGCTGCTGACGTCCGGTGCTTGGCTGCTATCCGTGCTGTGCGAGCTGTTGATTCGTTGCTGTGGAGCCGAGCTCACTGGTGGTGCTGAGCCCTGCTGTCCGGTTACGAGCTTCTTCTCCAGCGAGTAGCTCCTTCCTCCGGCGAGCCCGTCCGTCCGGTGTCGTTCCCCTGCTCATCGCGCTGCTGTCCGTGAGCTGTGCGTGTGGCTTCAGCTGGGTCGCGCGAGCTGCGGGTTCATGGTGTTGTGTTCGATCCGAGTCGCTGCTGGTTCCGGCGAGAGGTGGTGTTCCAAGGCCGAGTTGTGGCCACCAGCAAGGTAAGATGTGGGTGTGGGTGGACTGTGTATTTTTGGACTGAATTATTACTTGCTGAATTTTTGAGTGTGTCCGAATTGGGGTGTGCAGCTGCGTTTTATTGTTGTTGTTGTAGTTCCGGCGACGAGGAGCCCATTCCGGTGACTACCGCTTGGTTGTCGTCAAGGTGAGCTTGAGTTAGGTTAATTTCGGTTTGCTGAATTTTATGTGTTCGAATTGATATTGGGTATGTGGTTCGAATTGATGTTGTATGGGGGTCCGAATTGATGTTGAATTGTTCTTTGTGGACAGTTGAGGAGCAAATTCGTGAGTTGTTGGACTGATTTTGTGTGTGTGGGGTTGCTGAATTTTGTGAAGGTATTATTAGGGTTTGAATTTGGGGGTTTTTGCTGAGTTGATTATTTTGAAGTATTTGAGCTGAATTTGGTTATATATGGTTTGTACAACAAATGCATGAATTTGGAATATTTGAGATTGGATTGATTAGGGTATTTTGGCCTAATTAATTAAGGGTTTGATTTTAGGGTTTTGAATTGGGGTTTTATTTGGTTGTGGATTTGTATGAGTTAATTAATGCCAGGGATTTGCTCGGATTGATTTCGCAGGTTCGTTCGAGTGGTTTGGAGACCTCTGGGGTCGTTGCGGTTCGACTTGAGGCAAGAGGATCCTTGCTAACTTATATTTTTTATATAAATTGATTTACGCATAATTTATTTCATAATTAAGTTACCGTTGCTTGGTTGAAAATGGGTGTGTGTGTGTGCGTTAGTATTTTGTCTCGTATCGTGTTGAATAAATGTTGACGTGGTAGTCAATTGTGACTAAATGTGATTGATTGTTGTTGATAGTATTTGTTGACACTTGTGTGTGTGTGTTGGGTTGTGTATGTCGACACGTGTGTGTGTTGGTGGTTGTGTGTTAAATTGTGTGCGTGCTGACAGTTGTATGCTGGGATTGTGCGTTTGTGTGTGAATGTTTGTGTGTGAATGTGTGTATGCTGGGATTGACTGATGTGGATTGATTGTTGTTGTTTGATTGTGACGGATTGATTGTTATGGATTGGTGTTGTGGATTGATTGTCGTGGATTGATTGGATTACTGATTTTAAAGTTTCTTGGTTGAATATGTATATATATGTGTGATATGTGTTAATCGTTGTCGTGTGTAATAATTGATTGGGTGTCGGTGTGGTGAAAATTGGTTATGGAGTCGGGGTAAGGGTGTGACCTCATCCGACCGCGTGAGGGTGTGATCTCCGTTGATTAAGGCTAGGGTGGATGGTTGAAAGTCCCATCCGGTGGTGGGTTGGATTGGAGGTGTTGGTTGGTTGCCTTGTGTCGTGTTTGATTGGATGTTCGTGTGATAGTTGATTGTAACTAATTGTGAGCTTGATTTCCCACTTTAAGGGTGCGGGCCAACATGGAATAGGTTGGGACTGGGCGGCATCGGAAGGGGTGACTGGTCCAGGTCCTCCATGGTTGGTTTCCCACTTTAAGGGTGCGGGCCAACACGGGATATGTTGGGACTGGGCGGCGCCGGTTGCTTTCCCACCTTGAGGGTGCGGGGCACGGGGTGGCTGGTCCAGGTCCTCCATGGTTGTTTTCCCACCTTGCGGGTACGGGGCAACATGGGATAGGTCGGGGCGTTGATCGTCTCACCCGTTTGCTTGATAGTTGTGTGTGATTGGCTGTTGTGTGTGATTAGTTGTTGTGTGTGTGTTGGCAAATTGTGTATGTGTTGGATTGTGCGTGTTGACATTTGTGTGTGATTGGCTGTTGTGTATGATTGGTTGTGTGTGATTGGCTGTTGGGTGTGATTGGTTGTTGTGTGTGTTGACAGTTTTGTGTATTGACCTTTGTTGTGTTGGCAGTTGTATGAGTTGGATTGTGTGTTGACAGTTGTGGGCGTTGACAGTTGTGTGTGTTGACAGTTGTGGGCGTTGACAGTTGTGTGTGTTGACAGTTCGGTATGTTTGGTTAGCCTTGGTTACATGTTAGTAGTAAGATATATATATATATATATATATGTTTTGTAAGTTGATAATTGAGGTGTTAATAGTAGAGAAATTAGATTTGGATCATTCTATTCGTTTATGCTTGAGATGAGATTGAGGTTGGATTGAAGAGGTTAGTATAGGGTAGAGTTGTATAAGGATGTATAATGGTTGATTTATGTGATAAGGTGTGCTTGTGTTTTGACGCGTGATTTATATTGATTGGTCAGTATGATATTGTATATATTATATATATTGATTGGCATATTTTTGGTATTATCTGATTGTGGTCATAAATCTTTGGATTTTAATTGTTTTGGCTTGGCTAGTCTTGCCATAGTCTTTCACGAGACTGACCAATTGCGGTCTACGTGCCGTGGTTGGCTGGGGTATCGGGTCCCCCAGTCCCCCAGTCAATCAGGCTTTGCAGATTTAGCGCCAGTAAGGAGGATCCTGATCACCGTCGGTTTTGGGTCGAAGGCTCTACTTTTGGTTTTGGACTTTGACTTGGTTGTACGTATCGTTTTGGTTTTGGACCTTGAAGTGGTCGAACTTGTTGTATTGGTTTTGGTTTGTAAATTGTTGTATTTCTGTATGTTAAGTTGTTTGTGGTTTCAAACTCTGGACATGTTTTACAGGTTTTCCGCTGCTGCTTTTGATATATGTTATATATATGGGTTATGTTTTGCAAAATTTTTCTTTACCCGCCTTATAATCCTTTTGGATTATGGCACTGTAGCACCACTGGCCTAGGGGTGTTACAGAAGTTGGTATCCGAGCTCTCTTTTCAAAAATGTGTTCTTTCCGAGTTTTCAACTTGAGAATTGTATACGTTGTGGTTGTGGACGATCGGGTGATCAGGAATCCTTGCTGTCAATCGTAGTGAGTTGCGTTGGTAAGTATTGGTTGTTTGTGATGTTTTGTGCTAATGTTTGATATATTTATATGTGATGTTGAGTATTGATGATTAATTTCATATGCGATGTTTAATGTTGTTAAGTAAATTTTATGGTGTTCCCTAGTAAGTGGGACGTGCTAGAGGTTTAAACAGTACAAGTGTGATAGAGGATGAGGCCGTTGAGCTTATCGTCAATAGGTTGATGCAGCTAGTCTGATAATTGATGATTGGTATGAAATTATTGTGTGTTGCTGTTATTGTTAGGGTTGAGAAAGACAGATTGGGCACTTTCAGTGATGGTTGTTTGTAGAGATGAAACTTTGATGGTGAAGTATAGCTGTAAATCCTTGCGTATACTGATGAGTGCTGATTAGGGAGACTGTTACAGTTGATTTTGATTAGACTGTTGATGTTGGAAGCAGTAAGAAACAGAGAACTCGGTCTGCATCTGAAAAAGTGGGATTTCGCGACTATGGGTTTGGTTGAGTTGAGAAGTAGAATGTGCAGGTTGCTTCAGGCAGATTGTGGTTGGTTACGTAAGGCTAAGAATTTTTGAATGGAACAGGAAATGTCAAGAGAGAGTTTCGAAGAACTTAGGAAGTGTTTGCTTAGTGTGTCAGTGTTGGTTATACCGCAGGGAACATATATGTTTGTTCTCTTCAGTGATGTGTCTAAGCAAGGTTTGGGTTGCGTTTTGATGCAGAATGGAAAGGTCTTTGCATATGTTTTTCGACAGCTCAAATTGTATGAGAGAGAATTGATCATTAGATACAGATGGTTGCTAGAATTGATTGAGGATTATAAAAAGATATCGAGTATCAATCAGAAAGGGCTAATGTGGTAGTTGGTGTTTTGAGTAGGAAGTTGACTCTCGAGTATACAGTTGTTTGCTTATCAGTTCTGCCAGAGTTGTAACAAGAGTTGTGCAGGGTGAGTTTGAGATTGGTCTGAGAAGGAAATGATGCAGAATGTAATGGAAATTCAATCAACATTGATAGAGTTGATCCAAGAGAAACAATCGCAAGATTCTGTGAGGAACAAGTTATGCAGTGGAGTTTCTCAAGGAAAGGCACCCGAAATTTTCATTCATGAGGATGGAGTTTTGTGACTTCATAATCGGTTATGTGTGATAGCTGATAAGAGATTAGAAAATTGATTCTCAAGGAAAGTCATTCTTCGGCAACAGTAGTTGATATGCGTTGATTCAGATGACACCTTATGAGGCTTTGTATGATAGTCGCTGTAAATCGCCATTGTGATGAGATGATTTGACTAATGATGTGTTAGTTGCTCCTGAGCTTCTACAGAAAACTAAGGATGACGTTGAGGCGATTCGTCAAAGGTTATTGTCAGCTCAGAGCAGACCGAAGTCGTACGTGGATGTTCGTAGACGACCTTTGGAATTCAGTATGGGAGATCTTGTATTTATTAAAGTTTTGCCGACTAAAGGAGTATTCAAAATTGGGAAACGAGGCAAGTTGAGTCCTAGGTACGTTGGTTCCTTTGAGATTCTGAAAGGAGTTGGTGTCGTAGCTTATCAAGTGGCACTGCCGCCAGAGATGAGTGGAATGCATGACGTATTTCGTGTGTCTCAGCTGAGGAGAGATGTGTATCATCCGTTATGGGCTAGGCATGGAACAGAAGAAGAGACTTGGGAACTGTAATCAGTTATGCGATGCAGTTATCCGAGCTGGTTTGACTCTTGTTTCGAGGACGAAACTGTTATAAGGGGGGGAGAATGAAATATCCCAAGTAAGTTGGAAATGGCAATTTGGTAATTTAATTAAGGGTTTTAATTGATTTGGGGATAAAAGGAATTTGGGATTTAAAATCCCTAACCCTCTCAATCGGTCTCTCTCTCTCCCGTTCAATTCTCCTTCCCGAATTTCCTGCGAGCTTCCCTTCTCCTTCTCCGACGGATTTTTCAGCCCAACCGAGCTGTGCTTCTCCGGCGAGCCGCCCTGCTGCGCGTGGTTGCTGCTGACGTCCGGTGCTTGGCTGCTATCCGTGCTGTGCGAGCTGCTGATTCGTTGTTGTGGAGCCGAGCTCACTGGTGGTGCTGAGCCTTGCTGTCCGGTTCCGAGCTTCTTCTCCGGCGAGTAGCTCCTTCCTCCGACGAGCCCGTCCGTCCGGTGTCGTTCCCCTGCTCATCGCGCTGCTGTCCGTGAGCTGTGCGTGTGGCTTCAGCTGGGTCGCGCGAGCTGCGGGTTCGTGGTGTTGTGTTCGATCTGAGTCGCTGCTGGTTCCGACGAGAGGTGGTGTTCCGAGGCCGAGTTGTGGCCACCAGCAAGGTAAGATGTGGGTGTGGGTGGACTGTGTATTTTTGGACTGAATTATTACTTGCTGAATTTTTGAGTGTGTCCGAATTGGGGTGTGCAGCTGCGTTTTATTGTTGTTGTTGTGGTTCCGGCGACGAGGAGCCCATTCCGGCGACTACCGCTTGGTTGTCGTCAAGGTGAGCTTGAGTTAGGTTAATTTCGGTTTGCTGAATTTTATGTGTTCGAATTGATATTGGGTATGTGGTTCGAATTGATGTTGTATGGGGTCTGAATTGATGTTGAATTGTTCTTTGTGGACAGTTGAGGAGCAAATTCGTGAGTTGTTGGACTGATTTTGTGTGTGTGGGGTTGCTGAATTTTGTGAAGGTATTATTAGGGTTTGAATTTGGGGGTTTTTGCTGAGTTGATTATTTTGAAGTATTTGAGCTGAATTTGGTTATATATGGTTTGTACAACAAATGCATGAATTTGGAATATTTGAGATTGGATTGATTAGGGTATTTTGGCCTAATTAATTAAGGGTTTGATTTTAGGGTTTTGAATTGGGGTTTTATTTGGTTGTGGATTTGTATGAGTTAATTAATGCCAGGAATTTGCTCGGATTGATTTCGCAGGTTCGTTCGAGTGGTTTGGAGACCTCTGGGGTCGTTGCGGTTCGACTTGAGGCAAGAGGATCCTTGCTAACTTATATTTTTTATATAAATTGATTTACGCATAATTTATTTCATAATTAAGTTACCGTTGCTTGGTTGAAAATGGGTGTGTGTGTGTGCGTTAGTATTTTGTCTCGTATCGTGTTGAATAAATGTTGACGTGGTAGTCAATTGTGACTAAATGTGATTGATTGTTTTTGATAGTGTTTGTTGACACTTGTGTGTGTGTGTTGGGTTGTGTATGTCGACACGTGTGTGTGTTGGTGGTTGTGTGTTAAATTGTGTGCGTGCTGACAGTTGTATGCTGGGATTGTGCGTTTGTGTGTGAATGTTTGTGTGTGAATATGTGTATGCTGGGATTGACTGATGTGGATTGATTGTTGTTGTTTGATTGTGACGGATTGATTGTTATGGATTGGTGTTGTGGATTGATTGTCGTGGATTGTAGGATTACTGATTTTAAAGTTTCTTGGTTGAATATGTATATATATGTGTGATATGTGTTAATCCTTGTCGTGTGTAATAATTGATTGGGTGTCGGTTTGGTGATGGTTGGTTATGGAGCCGGGGTAAGGGTGTGACCTCATCCGACCGCGTGAGGGTGTGACGTCCGTTGGTTAAGGCTAGGGTGGATGGTTGAAAGTCCCATCCGGTGGTGGGTTGGATTGGAGGTGTGTTGGTTGGTTGCCTTGTGTCGTGTTTGATTGGATGTTGGTGTGATAGTTGATTGTAACTAATTGTGAGCTTGGTTTCCCACTTTAAAGGTGCGGGCCAACATGGAATAGGTTGGGACTGGGCGGCATCGGAAGGGGTGACTAGTCCAGGTTCTCCATGGTTGGTTTCCCACTTTAAGGGTGCGGGCCAACACGGGATAGGTTGGGACTGGGCGGCGCCAGTTGCTTTCCCACCTTGAGGGTGCGGGGCATGGGGTGGCTGGTCCAGGTCCTCCATGGTTGTTTTCCCACCTTGCGGGTGCGGGGCAACATGGGATAGGTCGGGGCAAAATTGTGTATGTGTTGGATTGTGCGTGTTGACATTTGTGTGTGATTGGTTGTGTGTGATTGACTGTTGGGTGTGATTGGTTGTTGTGTGTGTGTGTTGACAGTTGTGTGTATTGACCTTTGTTGTGTTGGCAGTTGTATGAGTTGGATTGTGTGTTGACAGTTGTGGGCGTTGACAGTTGTGTGTGTTGACATTTGTGTGTAGTGACAATAGTGAGTTCGGTATGTTTGGTTAGCCTTGGTTACATGTTAGTAGTAAGATATATATATATATGTTTTGTAAGTTGATAATTGAGGTGTTAATAGTAGAGAAATTAGATTTGGATCGTTCTATTCGTTTATGCTTGAGATGAGATTGAGGTTGGATTGAAGAGGTTAGTATAGGGTAGAGTTGTATAAGGATGTGTAATGGTTGATTTATGTGATAAGGTGTGCTTGTGTTTTGACGTGTGATTTATATTGATTGGTCAGTATGATATTGTATATATTATATATATTGATTGGCATATTGTTGGTATTATCTCATTGTGGTGATAAATCTTTGGATTTTAACTGTTTTGGCTTGGCTAGTCTTGTCATAGTCTTTCACGAGACTGACCAACTGCGGTCTACGTGTCGTGGTTGACTGGGTATCGGGTCCCCCAGTCAATCAGGCTTTGCAGATTTAGCGCCAGTAAGGAGGATCCTGATCACCGTCGGTTTTGGGTCGAAGGCTCTACTTTTGGTTTTGGACTTTGACTTGGTTGTACGTATCGTTTTGGTTTTGGACCTTGAAGTGGTCGAACTTGTTGTATTGGTTTTGGTTTGTAAATTGTTGTATTTCTGTATGTTAAGTTGTTTGTGGTTTCAAACTCTGGACAAGTTTTACAGGTTTTCCGCTGCTGCTTTTGATATATGTTATATATATATGGGTTATGTTTTGCAAAATTTTTCTTTACCCGCCTTATAATCCTTCTGGATTATGGCACAGTAGCACCACTGGTCTGGGGGTGTTACAATATATATACTTACGGAGGATCAAGTAATCCTATTCCTCTATTGGACTTTAAATGATAAATTTTCATGTGTATAAAATTGGATTTTTGATTTTCAAGAAGAATGCTTTAAAAAAAAAAAGATGGTCCTCTTTTATATGATCAACATATATCAACCTTTTTTTTTTTGGTAAAACATGTATAAACGCAATAAGAATAATACTTACGGAGTTATTATACCGTAATTTCATACTTTACAATATAGATTTTTTTCAATAAGTGAGTATAAAAATTAAGTAACTATATTCGTAGCATGTAGGGGTCCAATTCATTTGTAGTTAAAATTAAGGATATGTATGAAGATACAGATTTACTCTTTATTGCATGTACAATTATTTCACAAAAACTATTACTCCATCCGTTCACTATTAGATATCCTTTTAGATTTTAGAATTTATTCAAAATTTTTTGTTATTTTAGGATTTCAAGGACATATCACATATAAATCACAAAATTTGTATTGGAACTTGGTTATGTTAAATTTTGTTTCTCCGTCTATTGATTCAAAATGGTCGTGACTGGTGAGTGACTAAATTGAAAAAAAAAATGGTTTTTAAAATATATTTAATGACTTTCTTAATATATATATATGTGTAAAACTTACAAGAACAAGTAAAGGGTTTGACATTATCACTTTTGAAGATACTTTAGATTGATGATCAAATGAATGAGAGTCTTGACACCAATATATAATAAATACCATAATGATATTTTATTACATGTAGATATAAGAAATCTCTCCTTAATAAGAAGGGCATAAAAGAACAAAACATGAAACCAATCATTTATTTTTTAGTAGGTGTATCACTCGTAGGTTTATCTTATTGATCTGTGATAAACAACTGTTGGTTGCATCTATTAACCAACCATAGGCACACGGGCAACACGGTTTTGACCATTCAAAAAAACACAGACTCGGTTGCAACAAAAATCTCCAGTTCCAGCGCCTCCTGGCCGCAACAACATAGCTCTTACAATCGGGTTCTCCGCCTCTATTATTGCCTTTGCTTTGGCCCCGTCTTTTCCCACCAGCTCCGGCCACCTACTCTTCCCTATAGACATTTCAAAAATATAAAATATCAATTAATCCAACCTATATATAAGAATTTGATTAAATTGATTATGTACTAGAAGAAGGTTTAGGGTGCATGCATGGTCCTTGACAACACATTGAGCCGGTGCAAGAAAGGCATGGCGGGTAAGGATATTGATGCCCTGGCATTTATATATATTTTCTTGATTAATTTTTCTTTTGGTTGATTTCTCCATTGTTGATCTTCATACTTGTTTATATAGGCACCACTAATGTGTTTGACCTTTTGATGTTGTGTTTGAATATGCATGAATGGAATTGATTGAAAATATTCATCAAATCGCATCCTTCATAAAGATTTGATTTTTTTAATAAAATCGTGTGTAGCATTAACTTGTGCAATGTACATAGTCCATTAAGTGTTTCATGAAATAAATACATTCTATCAAATTAATGCCCTAATATAAACTCCATATTTGGCCAAACCTTTTCTTAATTAAACAAAAACACAAATTACCTTTTTATAGATTTGATCAAACCATTTAAAACATTGAATTAGGAGAACAAAATAGTTTTTGGCAAAAAGAAAAATGGTAACCGTATTGCTCGAAAGAATATTTATTGAGAAAGGATCAAGCCGATTCCTGAAATGGTTGCTTCATTACATTTGCGGATTACCAGGTATAAAACTTCAATAAAACTATTAATATAATACTCGAGATTTTTTTTGTAGAAAACGAGTTTGGGTTTACTTACAATTTTGTTCTAACTTATTCTGGTGGAGTCAATATATTTATGTTTATTATAATTATAATTTATTTCATGACTTCAGAATTTGAGTTTTTGTCCGTTTCGTGGAATAAAGGAAATTGATAATCTCGGGTGTTATGATTCTAGTGAATGTTTTCCATATGAAGTTATGTATTTTTAGGGGGGATAGGTGTCTAAGATGAGGAGTTCTATGTAGAGTTGGGATTATGAGGTTGAATATGGGATCTTGTTGATTTGACGAAAAAATTATCGTCGTACGATAATTTTTATACAAGACGGTTCTCTATATTCATTTTGGGAATATGAATCTTTACAATTTTGGTAATTATATGTGGAGGTAAAAGTTGTTGGAGGTTGAGGATATTTCATTTACGATGTGTTGTAATGAAGTGAGATACGTTAAGATTGATATTGATGTTATTAAAATATGGTTGGAGTATACAATTTTGAATCCAATGGTCATTCAGATTTTGATTGTATTTACATTCCTGAGCTCCCAAAATATGCCTTTATTAAATGTCTCCCAAATGTGGAGTAATCATGTAAATTGTAATGATTGTTTTGATTTCTTTTTATAAGAAAATATATGAGAGGATCAAGTAATCATACAAACTAACATATTGTCTAGTTCAATATGAATGTTCTATAAGAGTTTCATTTGTAAAGATATTTTTAAATTTTTTTTCTTTTTATAATCTTATTCCTCTATCGGACTTTGGATGATAAATATCCATGTGTATAAATTGGATTTTTGATTTTCAAGAAGAATGATTTTTTTTAAAAAAAAGATGGCCCTCTTTAATATGATCAACATATATCAACCGTCTTTTTTTGTAAAACATGTATAAACACAATAAGAAATATACTTACGAAGTTATTATACAGTAGTTTCATACTTTATAATATAGATTTTTTTCAATAAGTGGGTATAAAAATTAAATAATTATATTTGTAGCATGTAGGGGGTCCAATTCATTTATAGTTAAAATTAAGGAAATGTATGAATACTAGATTTACTCTTTATTGTTTGTACAATTATTTCACAAAAAACACGGTTTTGACCATTCAAAAAAACCCACACTCGGTTGCAACAAACATCTCCGGTTCCAGCGTCTCCTAGCCGCAACAATATAGCTCTTACATTCAAGTTATCCTTCTCTATCGTCGCCTTTGCTTCCGCCCCCTCTTTTCCCACCAGCTATATATATACTTACGGAGGATCAAGTAATCCTATTCCTCTATTGGACTTTAAATGATAAATGTCCATGTGTATAAAATTGGATTTTTGATTTTCAAGAAGAATGCTTTAAAAAAAAAAAAGATGGTCCTCTTTTATATGATCAACATATATCAACCTTCTTTTTTTTGGAAAAACATGTATAAACGCAATAAGAATAATACTTACAGATTTATTATACCGTAATTTCATACTTTAAAATATAGATTTTTTTTCAATAAGTGAGTATAAAAATTAAGTAACTATATTCGTAGCATGTAGGGGTCCAATTCATTTGTAACACCCCGGACCAGAGGTGCTACAGTGCCATAGTCCCGAAGGACTATAAGGCGGTTTTAAAAGAAAAGAAATCCAAAACTCTTCCAATTACATAAAAATCATCAACAATAATCCCTGTTCAAGATTGAATCAATACTTAAACCTGTCATCCAGTTTAAATACATCAATTTATATCCAAAACACGGAAGCGAATACAACATTTTCAAATCCGATGCAAAACTAAATCTTTAACTGTGAAGACCAATCTGTGATCCAGAACCCGCTTGTTGCTGCTAACCTGCAAAGACCAGTTGACTGGTGGACCCGATACACCAGCCAACCGCGGCACGTAAACCGAAGTTGGTCAGTCTCGCGAAAGACTGGCAAGATTCCTCAAGCCAAAACAGATTAAAATCCAGAGATTTAACACAACAACCAATTAATACCAAACGACAACATGCCACACAATAAATATACATATATATATATATATCATAACTATATCATTATTCCACCAATATCAACCGCACATCAAAACATATACACACACTATCACATAACCATTCATTACCCACTCTTATCCAACTCTTCACTATGCTAACTTCATTCAATCCAACCTCAACATCATCACAAGTATAAATGAATAGAACAATCCAATCCAACTTACTAACACAACCAACCAACCTTCGCATCAACGAACACATAAGCACCAACGAGACAATCATTACCTTATACAAATATAACGACCCAGGTCAGCCATCCTTCCGGTGCCGCCTGTTCGTTAACATGGGCCGCAACCCATACACCTCAACCCAACCCATATTGACCCACACCCTCAAGATGGGAAACCAACCTTCCTAATCAATCAACATAACCAACCTTCTCAAACAATTCACACCAAGATCCAACAACCACTACCAATGGACAACAATAGCCCACAACCACCACTAACAACAATCAACAAACGACTACTAACTACAACCAACCGACAACCAAAGTCTAACACAAAACCAATAATCAAACACCCCACCAATATCCGCAAACAAAACCATTAACTAAGCACACAACCAATAATCAAGCACACAACCCAAAACCGAGCACACAACCACCCACACACACAATCCAACACATAACTGCCAACACACACAAGTGTCAACACACACACACGTCCACACACACAATCCAACACACAACTACCAACACACACAACTGCACACACACACACATGTCAACACCCACAGTCTAACACACACAACTGTCAACACACACAGATGTCAATTCACACACAATCCAACACACACAACTGTCAATACACACAATTGGCAACACACACAATCCAACACCCGATCCAAACTCCGATCCTACCTCCAATCCAACCCACCACCGGATGAGACTTTCAACCATCCAACCTAGCCTTAACCAACGGAGGTCACACCCTCACGCGGTCGGATGAGGTCACACCCTCACCCCGGCTCCATAACCAACCATCACCAATCCACCAACCACCCACCACCGGATGGGACTTTCAACCATCCAACCTAGCCTTAACCAACGGAGGTCACACCCTCACGCGGTCGGATGAGGTCACACCCTCACCCCGGCTCCATAACCAACCATCACCAATCCACCAACCACCCACCACCGGATGGGACTTTCAACCATCCAACCTAGCCTTAACCAACGGAGGTCACACCCTCACGCGGTCGGATGAGGTCACACCCTCACCCCGGCTCCATAACCAACCATCACCAATCCACCAACCACCCACCATCGGATGGGACTTTCAACCATCCAACCTAGCCTTAACCAACGGAGGTCACACCCTCACGCGGTCGGATGAGGTCACACCCTCACCCCGGCTCCATAACCAACCATCACCAATCCACCAACCACCCACCACCTATCACGATCAACCCGCAATCAAACACAACACACGATAACTAATATCATATAACGGAATTTCACCATCAAGTTAATCAACAATCAATCACAATTGACTACCACGTCAACATTTAATCAAACACAATACGAGACAAATACTAACACACGCACACACACATATTCAACCAAGCAACTCTACAGGCAATAATCTGAATTCACATACTCAAACAAGAGTAAAATTAATTACTGAATCAAGATAGGAACAAAAGTACTTTTATAAAAATATACGAAGGGTTAGCAAGAATCATCTTGCCTCAAACTCGACAACCACGACTTCAGAAGCTCAAATCCAACTCGGACGAACCTGCGAAATCAATCCGAGCAAATCCCTGGCGTTAATTCATACCAAACCACAACTAGAAAAACCCCCAAATCAAACCCTAAATCATACCTTCAAAATTCCAATCAAGCAAACCCCACACAATTCAACCAAAGCTCAAATTCAACAATACGGTCACACACCTTCCTCTTCAAATGCCCACGAAGAACAACAACATCAATTCGATCTCACTCAACATCAATTCGAAATAACACAATATCAATTCGAACGCACACAAAAATTCAGCCAAATTCGAATTAACCCTTAACCCATAAGCTTACCTTGTCGATGGCCTGACTTTGCTGCCGAGAAGAGCTCCTCGTCGCCGGAGACAACAGCAGCGGCGAACAGCACGAATCAGCACAACAACAACATCAAAGGACAACAGCAACAACGACCGCAGCTCGCACAGCAGGGAAGGAGGAGCAGCAGCAGCAGCGCGGTCCAAGTCGGCTCGCCGGAGAAGAACAACTCGGCTGGGCACAGGGGAAGAAGTTCGTCGGAGGAGAAGGGAGCAGGGCTGTTCAGCGGGAGTGTTCACGCGAGGGAGAGGCAACCGACCACTTTGAGGGATTTATCCCCAAATTTCCCATTTTCCCAAATTTAAGTAATCCCATAATTAATTTACCATTATGCCATTATCCTTATCTTATTTGGGGTATTTCACATTTGTAGTTAAAATTAAGGATATGTATGAAGATACAAATTTACTCTTTATTGCATGTACAATTATTTCACAAAAACTATTACTCCATCCATTCAATATTAGATATCCTTTTAGATTTTAGAATTTATTCAAATATTTTTGTTATTTTAGGATTTCACATATAAATCACAAAATTTGTATTGGAACTTGGTTATGTTAAATTTTGTTTCTCCATCTATTGATTCAAAAGGGTCGTGACTCATGAGTGACTAAATTGTAAAAAAAAAATTGGTTTTTAAAATATATTTAATGACTTTCTTAATATATATATATGTGTACAACTTACAAGAACAAGTAAAGGGTTTGACATTATCACTTTTGAAGATACTTTAGATTGATGATCAAATGAATGAGAGTCTTGACACCAATATATAATAAATACCACAATGATATTTTATTACATGTAGATATAAGAAATCTCTCTTTAATAAGAAGGGCATAAAAGAACAAAACATGAAACCAATCATTTATTTTTTAGTAGGTGTATCACTCGTAGGTTTATCTTATTGATCTATGATAAACAATTGTTGGTTGCATCTATTAACCAACCATAGGCACGCGGGCAACACGGTTTTGACCATTCAAAAAAACCCAGACTCGGTTGCAACAAAAATCTCCAGTTCCAGCGCCTCCTAACCGCAACAACATAGCTCTTACATTCGGGTTCTCCGCCTCTATTATTGCCTTTGCTTTGGCCCCGTCTTTTCCCACCAGCGCCGACCACCTACTCTTCCCTATAGACATTTCAAAAATATAAAATATCAATTAATCCAACCTATATATAAGAATTTGATTAAATTGATTATGTACTAGAAGAAGGTTTAGGGTGCATGCATGGTCCTTGACAACACATTGAGCCGGTGCAAGAAAGGCATGGCGGGTAAGTATATTGATGCCCTGGCATTTATATATATTTTCTTGATTAACTTTTCTTTTGGTTGATTTCTCCATTGTTGATCTTCACACTTGTTTATATAGGCACCAATAATGTGTTTGACCTTTTGATGTTGTGTTTGAATATGCATGAATGGAATTGAATGAAAATATTCATCAAATCGCATCCTTCATAAAGATTTGATTTTTTTAATAAAATCGTGTGTAGCCTTAACTTGTGCAATGTACATAGTCCATTACGTGTTTCATGAAATAAATACATTCTATCAAATTAATGCCCTAATATAAACTCCATAATTGGCCAAACCTTTTCTTAATTAAACAAAAACACAAATTACCTTTTTATAGATTTGATCAAACCATTTAAAACATTGAATTAGGAGAACAAAATAGTTTTTTGCAAAAAGAAAAATGGTAACCGTATTGCTCGAAAGAAATTTTATTAAGAAAGGATCAAGCCGATTCCTGAAATGGTTGCTTCATTACATTTGCGGATTACCAGATGTAATCGTGGTGTGGGCCCTAGGGTTCCTCCTCCTCAGCTGCCAATTATAGGGCCATCATCGTTGTCAAATACAAAGTGGGGCTAATGTCTCCTCCTTGACAACATGATGCGCACCATCTCTCCATAGGAAACGCTGGGTAGCTGGCCTCCGGTAGATTTTTTTTTGACTTTTTCTCCCCGTTTAAGGTCTTTTCGGGGTATTTTATTTTCATCTTTTGCTCCCCGTTTAAGGTTTTTTCGGGGCCCATTTTTTTTTTCTACCTGAGAAATTGCGGCGGTCGCTGTAATTGCGGCGGGCGCCGCGATTAAACGGCGGTCGCCGTTCTCAAGTCGTGGCCAACTTCTTGGCGAGGCATTTACGGCGGGCGCCGTAAGGTTAGCGGCGGGTGCCGTGAACTCCTTCTTCACTTTTTTCGCGCTTCCTGCAGGTTAGTTCAACACAAAAACTAAAAGAAAAACAATAGAAATTGACTAAGGGAAAGAAAATAAACTACCAAATCTCGGGTTGCCTCCCGAGCAGCGCCTTGGTTAATGTCGTTGGCTCGACATACTACTCGAACAACCTCAATCCATATCATCAGGCTCCTTAGGAACCTTCTCAATCCATACCTCCTTCTTGAACCAATCATGGAAAGGTTTGAACCTTAGACCATGTTTCCTCTTCAGCGGCTTCTCCATCTTGACCTTCTTAGTCGCGTCTACCCCATGCTTAGATCGATCAGGGGGGTGTTTAGCCTTGACTTCAGAGACCTGCACTAAAGAGGGAACGAGATTCTCGCTCGGAGTTAGCAGTAAAGGCGATTTGCCTGGTAGCTCTGGAGGGAGCTTATAGTGAGCTTCCCACTTATCAACACCTTCCTGCAAGTTAGTAGATATAGCAATATCCAAGCTAGAATCAACAATAGGTGGTGTGTCATCTAGGTGGTCCTCATCAAAAACATCTTGCACCACAGGCTCAAGGATATCAATTGCACACAAAGAATGATCATCAAAAGGGAATTTCATGGCTTCATAGATATTATAATTAATGGTTTGGCCATCAAATTCCATGGTTAAAGAACCAGTACTCACATTAATCTTAGTGTTGGCAGTTTTCAGGAAGGGTCTCCCTAACAGAATAGGGGCTGCATGCATATCATGTTCCATATCAAGCACATAGAAGTCAGCAGGAAAAGTAAGGTCACCAACCCTAACCAAAACATCCTCCACTATCCCTATAGGACGCATACTAGATCTATCAGCTAGCTGAATGGAAATTTTGGTCGCATGCATGGGTCCTAATCCTAAGGATTCACAAAGAGATGAAGGTAAAACATTTATGGAAGCACCCAAATCTAACATAGCTTTATTGAACTTGGTACCTCCAATAGTGACGGGGATGGTGAACATACCTAGGTCGCCACACTTCTTAGGCAAGCGCTTCTGAAAAATAGCAGAGACATGTTCGCTTACCTTGACCTTCTTCTTGCTGTTCCTGTCCTGGTTTCTCTTCGTGGTGCACATCTGCTTCAAGAACTTTGCATAACGAGGGACAGACTTGATCAAATTTAGGAGAGGCATGTTGACCTCAACGTTTCTGAACATCTCAAACATGTCCTTGTCCTGCGCAAGTGGCTTGGTACGCTTCAATGCAGATGGGAACGGTGCAACGGGCTTCCACTCATGAAAAATTAGGGGTAGATACTCCTTCTCAGCCTCAGGATCGACTACAATATCACGGCGGGCGCCGTAGTCTTCACGGCAGGCGCCGTGGTCTTCACGGCGGTCGCTGTCGATGTCACGGCGGGCGTCGTAAGTTGCACAGCGGTCGCCGTCGCTGTTCTGTTCCAGCTCCTGATCTGCTTCCTTGTCGACCTCAGAATCATCCTCTTCGAGCCTCTTCCCGCTCCTCAGAGTCATAGCACTGACATTCCTGATGTTCGGGTTCACTTCCGTTTGAGATGGAAGTTTACCAGAAATCTTCGCGTCAAGCTTGCTCACCACCTGAGAGATCTGGCCAAATTGCCTTTCCAGGTTCTGAATGCTAGCTTGTGTACTTTCCTAGAACTGTATGTGGCTCTTGGTCAACTTGGCAACATTCTCATTAAGGTTCACGTTGCTCTGCATCAACATCTTCATCATATCCTCCACAGTCGATGAAGGATTCGAACTCTGCCCTTGAGGTTGTGGCACAAATGGCGGCCTAGGTTGCTGAGGATGACCATGTTGTTGATTTTATTCTGGGTCTCTCCACCTGAAGTTGGGATGATCCCTCCAACCAGGATTGTAAGTACTAGAGTAAGGATCATGCATGGGCCTCTGCTGATATCCTCCTACTGCATTCACTTCCTCTTGTAGGGTAGGACACGAATCAGTAGGATGTAAGTCGTCATGACAAATCTCGCAGGCCTTAGCCTGTTGAGGCGTACCTTTCAGCTTCAGACGTCTCACCTCCTCTCTCAGCACATCAAAGTCAGCTTGATCAATTTTGGATTGAGAACTTGCAACCACCAAGCTTTGGGAACCTCTCCCACTGTATTGTCTGGAGTCATCAGCCAGTGTAGCAAATATCTCCAGAGCTTCTTCATAAGTCCTCTTCAAAATGTTTCCACCACATGAAGAATTCACCATCCGACGATCATCTTCACGGAGTCCTCCATGTAGATAGAGAATCAGATCATGATTAGCATAACCATGGTAGGGGCAACTCTTCACTAGTTTCTTGAAGCGCTCATAATAGTCGTAGAGAGACTCATTGGACAGTTGCTCAATGTTGCAGATCTTCTTCTTAAGCTGATTGGACTTGATAGCTGGGAAATACTTGTCAAGGAATACTTTCTTCAAATTCACCCAAGTAGTGACGCTTCCTGGGGGTAGAGAATGATACCAGTCCTTCGCTGAGTCCTTCAGAGAAAAAGAAAATACCCTAAACCTCATCTGATCTTCAGTAATATCAGATGGTCGCATGCTGGTGCAGACCTCAAGGAACTCATCCAAGTGCTAAATAGGATCCTCAAGCGGGGTTCCACTGAATTTCGGGAGTAAATGGACTACTCCTGTCTTGAGCTCAAATTTAACCCCTTCACCCAGAGCAGGGAATTGCACAGCACGAGTAGGTTGCTCCAAGTTAGGAGCTGTCAAGGACTCCAGAGTAACACGTTGATCAGCCATTGTATCAGCTTCCTCAAGTAGTATATTCGCAGCCCTGCGAGCTTGAAGAAACGTTCTCTCGATTTCTGGACACGGGTGTGAACCATAAGATAGGTTCATAAGATAGGTTCACACCAAGATTGGCACACAAATCACACACACAAAATAGACTATTGCCTCCCCGGCAACGGTGCCAATTTGATAACAGGAATTTGTCGTTCTAATTCCTACTATGCAAAATATCCAAACAAACCTTAAACCGTAGTCCTAGGTAAGTAAAGGTCGAATCCACAGGGAGGCGAATTCTATCTAAATATGCAATTCGTATGTCAATCAAACGTAACCAAAGGGGGGGTTTTGTTTGTTTTAGTAATTCTAAGCATGCAAAAGTAAACAAGCGAAAGAGTTGTGAAATCAGTGATGGGAAAAGCACTTAGTCAAACAACATCCACTATTTGTATGACAAGTTGATCCTAGATACTCATTCAAAATCTCATGCAATGGAAATTCCAATTCCTTTTCAGATATAACTAATAGCACAACCAGATACTATTAGCACTAACTAATTAAACAACCCTGAAACTATCAAGATTCAGTTTAGCAGCAGCGTTAAGAATAGGAATATAGTTGGATACAATTCTAGCATAAAACAACCAGCTTTTATCCTAGAATGTAAATCAGTTCTCTTCTGCATAAGACTAGCACAACCAGATACTAGTACGATGCAGTTGCTACTCTGAAATAGATATGCTCAACCAGTAACAATCTAAATCTAACAATAGATCAATAACGACAAACCCTAGTTGCGTCCAAATAGAGATTATCAATATCAATCATAAGCAACTTAAGCAAGAGAATAGATAAAATCCATGCAATAGATTAAGAACAAGAATCTCACAACTGAATCAAAACGAAAGCTTCAGCGTCTGACTAAGCCAAGGAGGCTTAGTTCTTCATAGCAAATACGTAGAGATAAAATTAGGGTTCGAGAGAGATTAGAAGATGATGATAGGCAAACAAGCCTTTTCTCTACCCTAATATACTAAAGGAAATAAAATCTAAATTAACCTAAAATGAATTAATAAAACAATAATAATTAAACAAACTAAAACAGGGAAATTAATCCCATTCTCGGCCTTGAATTCTCGTTCAGCAGCTGCTCCGCATCACGTGATGGCACACACCATCTCGGCAGACATCTCGGCCCAATCATGCAGTGGCAACACGGCCCAACTCCAATTCAGTGTAACACCCCCAGGCCAGTGGTGCTACAGTGCCATAATCCAGAAGGATTATAAGGCGGGTAAAGAAAAATTTTGCAAAACATAACCCATATATAGATAACATATATCAAAAGCAGCAGCGGAAAACCTGTAAAACCTATCCAGAGTTTGAAACCACAAACAACTGAACATACAGAAATACAACAATTTACAAACCAAAACCAATACAACAAGTTCGACCACTTCAAGGTCCAAAACCAAAACGATACGTACAACCAAGTCAAAGTCCAAAACCAAAAGTAGAGCCTTCGACCCAAAACCGACGGTGATCAGGATCCTCCTTGCTGGCGCTAAATCTGCAAAGCCTGATTGACTGGGGGACCCGATACCCCAGCCAACCACGACACGTAGACCGCAGTTGGTCAGTCTCGTGAAAGACTATGGCAAGACTAGCCAAGCCAAAACAGTTGAAATCCAAAGATTTATCACAACAATCAGATAATACCAACAATATGTCAATCAATATATATATAATATATACAATATCATACTGACCAATCAATATAAATCACGCGTCAAAACACAAGCACACCTTATCACATAAATCAACCATTACACATCCTTATACAACTCTACCCTATACTAACCTCTTCAATCCAACCTCAATCTCATCTCAAGCATAAACGAATAGAACGATCCAATTCAGCTTCCTCTCCATTAGTAATACCTCAATCAACAACTCTAAGCACATATACATATCTTACTACTAATACGCATAACCACGACTAACCACTTACAAAACTCACAATTGCACCGACACAACAAATTAACCTTCACAAACACATAAGCATCAACGAGATAATCATCACACATAAACATAACAAAATAACGATCCAGGTCAGCCACCCTCCTGGTGCCGCCTGTTCTACCATAAACCGCGACCCAAACCTATGTTGGCCCACACCCTCAAGATGGGAAACCAACCTCCACAACATCCACTTAACCATTCCATAAACTCAAAGTACCCCTCTATCCGAAACTAGCTACTACCAGCATCCACATCAACAGAGATTCACAACCTTGACTAGTTACAATCAACAACTATAACACACGTAAATTCACAACCACAACCAATGGCCAACAATGACCCACAACCACAACTAATGACAATCAACGTCCAACATAAACCAATTATCAAACATACAACCAAATTACCAACACAACCACTTAATCAAGTACATAATCAACATTCATCACAAATCCACGTATTCAGGTACACAGCCAACATTTAACACATAATAGATATCACAACAATCAACCAATTGTAACCTAATAAATAATATAACTCAACACAATAACCGATCAATTCAACCAAAAGATATACATAACAGTCATCACCATAATCGACCAATTCCACCAAATAACTCAACTCATCAAAAGCAAATAACTCCAATCCATTCCAACCCATCATCGGTGAGACACTCATCACCTAAAACCAACTATCCGGATAGGGACGGTCTCATACCATCCAACACTTGGTCCTTAACAATGCAGGCTACACCCTATGAGGTTTGGTGAGACGATCATCACCTGGCCCTCCGACTCTGATTCAACATTTTTGGTCCTTAACAACGTAGGCGATTCCCTACGAGGTTTGGTGAGACGATCATCACCTGACCCTTCGACCCCCAATCAACGACAATCCAACCACCACACCGACACTCAATCAAACACAACGACAATCAATGTCACACAATCACACATCATCAACCAAGCAATTATAGTCAAATAATCCAATCGATCCACAACAATCAAAACATATTTAGTTACGACCAACCACCACATCACATTCAGTCAAACACAACACGAGACAATTACTAACACACCCATACATTCACACACACACACGCAATCTCAACACACAACTACCAGCACGTACACAATCCAACACACAACCGCCAACACAGACAGGTATCGACAAACACTATCAACAACAACCACAAACACATTTAGTCACAATTGACTACCACGTCAACATTTAATCAATCACGATACCAGACAAATCATATCACACGCACATACCCATTTTCAACCAAGCAACGGTAACTTAATTATGAAATAAATTAAGCATAAATCAATTTATATAAAAATATAAGTTAGCAAGAATACTCTTGCCTCAAGTCGAACCGCAACGACCCCAGAGGTCTCCAAACCACTCGAACGAACCTGCGAAATCAATCCGAGCAAATCCCTGACATTATTTACTCATCCAATCCACAACCAAATAAAACCCCAAATCAAACCCTAAATCATACCTTCTAAAATTCAGCCAACCACACACACACAAACTCAATAGCTCACGAAATCCTCTTCAACTGCCCACGAAGAATAATTCAACATCAATTCGGACCACCACACAACATCAATTCGAACACATAACACAATATCAATTCGAAATTAACCCAATATCAATTCGCAATTAACCCAGTCCAAGCCCACCTTGTCGAACCAAACGGTAGTCACCGGGAAGCTCCACGACGCCGGAACTCAGCCACCACGAATCTGCTGCACCAGTCCACATAGTTCACACACACAAATTCGGTAAGAAAAATTCAGTCCAAACCGAACCCAAGCAAACCCAACAACACCTTACCTCTTCGTGTCCTCGCCGGAAGAGCTTCTGACGCCGGAGACGATGCAGTCCACAGCAGCTCGCGCGACACCGCAGCAACACGAACCAGCGAAGCACTCGGACGCGGACAGTAGCTGCACAGCTCGGCTCCACAGCAACGAACAGCAACTCGAACACGGAGGGAATGAAGGAGGAGAGGTCCGGTCGGGCTCGCCGGAGAAGGAGCTACTCGGCTGGGCACGAAGGGGGTCGGATTCGTCGGGGAAGAGGGCTGCTGAGCACAGGAAAATGGAGAGAGAGAGAGATCCGGATTTAGGGATTTTAATCCCAAAAATTTCCATTTCTCCCCTTTTTAAGCAAAACCCATAATTAATTTACCAAAATGCCATTACCCACTTATTTGGGGTATTTCATTCAGCCCATGCACGGCCGATGTCATGGATGACATCACGGTCCGCAGCTTCACTTTCAATTCACGCGTGACTTCTTATCGCGCGTTTCTTCATGGGCCTAATTTCCTCCTTCCGATCCCGACAATCAGGTGGCTACTGTTAATCACCAAACTTTGCCCCCACACGCCATGCACATGAATGTGTCTAAATCTATCCGAATGGCACCAATAAAACCTCTAATGACTCTTACTTAAGCCCTACAAAGTAGCGCTTATCAATCAACATATATCAACCGTCTTTTTTTGTAAAACATGTATAAACACAATAAGAAATATACTTACGAAGTTATTATACAGTAGTTTCATACTTTATAATATAGATTTTTTTTCAATAAGTGGGTATAAAAATTAAATAATTATATTTGTAGCATGTAGGGGGTCCAATTCATTTATAGTTAAAATTAAGGAAATGTATGAATACTAGATTTACTCTTTATTGTTTGTACAATTATTTCACAAAAAATATTACTCCATCCGTTCACTATTATATATCCTTTAGACTTTATTCATAAATATTTGTCCTTTTAGGATTTCAAGGAAATATATCACATATAAATCATAAAATTTGTATTGGAACTTGGTTATGTTAAATTTTCTTTATCCATCTATTGATTCTAAAGGGCGGTGACGGGTGAGTGATTAAATTGCGGAAAAAATAGATTTTTTAAATATATTTAATAACTTTCTTAATATATATATATATATATTTAAAACATAAAAGAACAAGTAAAGGGTTTGACGTTATCACTTTTGAAGATACTTTAGATTGATGATCAAATGAATGAGTCTTGACACCAATGTATAATAAATACCACAATGATATTTTATTACGTGTAGATATAAGATATCTCTCTTTAATAAGAAGGGCATAGAAGAAAAAAAACATGTGTATTGAAGAATAGGAAACCGATCATTTATTTTTTAGTAGGTGTATCACTCGTAGGTTTATCTTATTGATATGTGATAAACAACTGTTGGTTGCATCCATTAACCAACCATAGGCACACGGGCAACACGGTTTTGACCATTCAAAAAAACCCACACTCGGTTGCAACAAACATCTCCGGTTCCAGCGTCTCCTGGCCGCAACAATATAGCTCTTACATTCAAGTTATCCTTCTCTATCGTCGCCTTTGCTTCCGCCCCCTCTTTTCCCACCAGCTATATATATACTTACGGAGGATCAAGTAATCCTATTCCTCTATTGGACTTTAAATGATAAATGTCCATGTGTATAAAATTGGATTTTTGATTTTCAAGAAGAATGCTTTAAAAAAAAAAGATGGTCCTCTTTTATATGATCAACATATATCAACCTTCTTTTTTTTTGGTAAAACATGTATAAACGCAATAAGAATAATACTTACGGAGTTATTATACCGTAATTTCATACTTTAGAATATAGATTTTTTTTCAATAAGTGAGTATAAAAATTAAGTAACTATATTCGTAGCATGTAGGGGTCCAATTCATTTGTAGTTAAAATTAAGGATATGTATGAAGATACAGATTTACTCTTTATTGCATGTATAATTATTTCACAAAAACTATTACTCCATCCGTGCACTATTAGATATCCTTTTAGATTTTAGAATTTATTCAAAAATATTTGTTATTTTAGGATTTCAAGGACATATCACATATAAATCACAAAATTTGTATTGGAACTTGGTTATGTTAAATTTTGTTTCTCCGTCTATTGATTCAAAAGGGTCGTTACTGGTGAGTGACTAAATTGCAAAAAAAAAAAAAGGTTTTTAAAATATATTTAATGACTTTCTTAATATATATATATATGTGTGTAAAACTTACAAGAACAAGTAAAGGGTTTGACATTATCACTTTTGAAGATACTTTAGATTGATGATCAAATGAATGAGAGTCTTGACACCAATATATAATAAATACCACAATGATATTTTATTACATGTAGATATAAGAAATCTCTCTTTAATAAGAAGGGCATAAAAGAACAAAACATGAAACCGATCATTTATTTTTTAGTAGGTGTATCACTCGTAGGTTTATCTTATTGATCTGTGATAAACAACTGTTGGTTGCATCTATTAACCAACCATAGGCACGCGGGCAACACGGTTTTGACCATTCAAAAAAACCCAGACTCGGTTGCAACAAAAATCTCCAGTTCCAGCGCCTCCTGGCCGCAACAACATAGCTCTTACAATCGGGTTCTCCGCCTCTATTATTGCCTTTGCTTTGGCCCCGTCTTTTCCCACCAGCTCCGGCCACCTACTCTTCCCTATAGACATTTCAAAAATATAAAATATCAATTAATCCAACCTATATATAAGAATTTGATTAAATTGATTATGTACTAGAAGAAGGTTTAGGGTGCATGCATGGTCCTTGACAACACATTGAGCCGGTGCAAGAAAGGCATGGCGGGTAAGGATATTGATGCCCTGGCATTTGTATATATTTTCTTGATTAATTTTTCTTTTGGTTGATTTCTCCATTGTTGATCTTCATACTTGTTTATATAGGCACCACTAATGTGTTTGACCTTTTGATGTTGTGTCTGAATATGCATGAATGGAATTGATTGAAAATATTCATCAAATCGCATCCTTCATAAAGATTTGATTTTTTTTAATAAAATCGTGTGTAGCCTTAACTTGTGCAATGTACATAGTCCATTAAGTGTTTCATGAAATAAATACATTCTATCAAATTAATGCCCTAATATAAACTCCGTAATTGGCCAAACCTTTTCTTAATTAAACAAAAACACAAATTACCTTTTTATAGATTTGATCAAACCATTTAAAACATTGAATTAGGAGAACAAAATAGTTTTTTGCAAAAAGAAAAATGGTAACCGTATTGCTCGAAAGAAATTTTATTGAGAGGATCAAGCCGATTCCTGAAATGGTTGCTTCATTACATTTGCGGATTACCAGGTATAAAACTTCAATAAAACTATTAATATAATACTCGAGATTTTTTTTGTAGAAAACGAGTTTGGGTGTACTTACAATTTTGTTCTAACTTATTCTGGTGGAGTCAATATATTTTATGTTTATTATAATTATAATTGATTTCATGACTTCAGAATTTGAGTTTTTGTCCGTTTCGTGGAATAAAGGAAATTGATAATCTCGGGTGTTATGATTCTAGTGAATGTTTTCCATATGAAGTTATGTATTTTTAGGGGGGATAGGTGTCTAAGATGAGGAGTTCTATGTAGAGTTGGGATTATGAGGTTGAATATGGTATCTTGTTGATTTGACGAAAAAATTATCGTCGTACGATAATTTGTATACAAGACGGTTCTCTATACTCATTTTGGGAATATGAATCTTTACAATTTTGGTAATTATATGTGGAGGTAAAAGTTTTTGGAGGTTGAGGATATTTCATTTACGATCTGTTGTAATGAAGTGAGATACGTTAAGATTGATATTGATGCTATTAAAATATGGTTGGAGTATACAATTTTGAATCCAATGGTCATTCAGATTTTGATTGTATTTCCATTTCTGAGCTCCCAAAATATGCCTTTATTAAATGTCTCCCGAATGTGGAGTAATCATGTAAATTGTCATGATTGTTTTGATTTCTTTTTATAAGAAAATATATGAGAGGATCAAGTAATCATACAAACTAACAATCAAAATCACAATGATATTGTATTTCCATTCCTGAGCTGAGCTCCCAAGGGTTTGACATTATCACTTTTGAAGATACTTTAGATTGATGATCAAATGAATGAGAGTCTTGACACCAATATATAATAAATACCACAATGATATTTTATTACATGTAGATATAAGAAATCTCTCTTTAATAAGAAGGGCATAAAAGAACAAAACTTGAAACCAATCATTTATTTTTTAGTAGGTGTATCACTCGTAGGTTTATCTTATTGATCTGTGATAAACAACTGTTGGTTGCATCTATTAACCAACCATAGGCACGCGGGCAACACGGTTTTGACCATTCAAAAAAACCCAGACTCGGTTGCAACAAAAATCTCCAGTTCCAGCGCCTCCTGGCCGCAACAACATAGCTCTTACAATCGGGTTCTCCGCCTCTATTATTGTCTTTGCTTTGGCCCCGTCTTTTCCCACCAGCTCCGGCCACCTACTCTTCCCTATAGACATTTCAAAAATATAAAATATCAATTAATCCAACCTATATATAAGAATTTGATTAAATTGATTATGTACTAGAAGAAGGTTTAGGGTGCATGCATGGTCCTTGACAACACATTGAGCCGGTGCAAGAAAGGCATGGCGGGTAAGGATATTGATGCCCTGACATTTGTATATATTTTCTTGATTAAGTTTTCTTTTGGTTGATTTCTCCATTGTTGATCTTCATACTTGTTTATATAGGCACCACTAATGTGTTTGACCTTTTGATGTTGTGTTTGAATATGCATGAATGGAATTGATTGAAAATATTCATCAAATCGCATCCTTCATAAAGATTTGATTTTTTTTAATAAAATCGTGTGTAGCCTTAACTTGTGCAATGTACATAGTCCATTAAGTGTTTCATGAAATAAATACATTCTATCAAATTAATGCCCTAATATAAACTCCATAATTGGCCAAACCTTTTCTTAATTAAACAAAAACACAAATTACCTTTTTATAGATTTGATCAAACCATTTAAAACATTGAATTAGGAGAACAAAATAGTTTTTTGCAAAAAGAAAAATGGTAACCGTATTGCTCGAAAGAAATTTTATTGAGAAAGGATCAAGCCGATTCCTGAAATGGTTGCTTCATTACATTTGCGGATTACCAGGTATAAAACTTCAATAAAACTATTAATATAATACTCGAGATTTTTTTTGTAGAAAACGAGTTTGGGTGTACTTACAATTTTGTTCTAACTTATTCTGGTGGAGTCAATATATTTATGTTTATTATAATTATAATTTATTTCATGACTTCAGAATTTGAGTTTTTGTCCGTTTCGTGGAATAAAGGAAATTGATAATCTCGGGTGTTATGATTCTAGTGAATGTTTTCCATATGAAGTTATGTATTTTTAGGGGGGATAGGTGTCTAAGATGAGGAGTTCTATGTAGAGTTGGGATTATGAGGTTGAATATGGTATCTTGTTGATTTGACGAAAAAATTATCGTCGTACGATAATTTTTATACAAGACGGTTCTCTATATTCATTTTGGGAATATGAATCTTTACAATTTTGGTAATTATATGTGGAGGTAAAAGTTTTTGGAGGTTGAGGATATTTCATTTACGATCTGTTGTAATGAAGTGAGATACGTTAAGATTGATATTGATGCTATTAAAATATGGTTGGAGTATACAATTTTGAATCCAATGGTCATTCAGATTTTGATTGTATTTCCATTTCTGAGCTCCCAAAATATGCCTTTATTAAATGTCTCCCGAATGTGGAGTAATCATGTAAATTGTCATGATTGTTTTGATTTCTTTTTATAAGAAAATATATGAGAGGATCAAGTAATCATACGAACTAACAATCAAAATCACAATGATATTGTATTTCCATTCCTGAGCTGAGCTCCCAAGGGTTTGACATTATCACTTTTGAAGATACTTTAGATTGATGATCAAATGAATGAGAGTCTTGACACCAATATATAATAAATACCACAATGATATTTTATTACATGTAGATATAAGAAATCTCTCTTTAATAAGAAGGGCATAAAAGAACAAAACTTGAAACCAATCATTTATTTTTTAGTAGGTGTATCACTCGTAGGTTTATCTTATTGATCTGTGATAAACAACTGTTGGTTGCATCTATTAACCAACCATAGGCACGCGGGCAACACGGTTTTGACCATTCAAAAAAACCCAGACTCGGTTGCAACAAAAATCTCCAGTTCCAGCGCCTCCTGGCCGCAACAACATAGCTCTTACAATCGGGTTCTCCGCCTCTATTATTGTCTTTGCTTTGGCCCCGTCTTTTCCCACCAGCTCCGGCCACCTACTCTTCCCTATAGACATTTCAAAAATATAAAAGATCAATTAATCCAACCTATATATAAGAATTTGATTAAATTGATTATGTACTAGAAGAAGGTTTAGGGTGCATGCATGGTCCTTGACAACACATTGAGCCGGTGCAAGAAAGGCATGGCGGGTAAGGATATTGATGCCCTGACATTTGTATATATTTTCTTGATTAAGTTTTCTTTTGGTTGATTTCTCCATTGTTTGTGAAGGTTAATTTGTTGTGTCGGTGCAATTGTGAGTTTTGTAAGTGGTTAGTCGTGGTTATGCGTATTAGTAGTAAGATATGTATATGTGCTTAGAGTTGTTGATTGAGGTATACTAATGGAGAGGAAGCTGGATTGGATCGTTCTATTCGTTTATGCTTGAGATGAGATGAGGTTGATTGAAGAGGTTAGTATAGGGTAGAGTTGTATAAGGATGTGTAATGGTTGATTTATGTGATAAGGTGTGCTTGTGTTTTGACGCGTGATTTATATTGATTGGTCAGTATGATATTGTATATATTATATATATATTGATTGACATATTGTTGGTATTATCTGATTGTTGTGATAAATCTTTGGATTTCAACTGTTTTGGCTTGGCTAGTCTTGCCATAGTCTTTCACGAGACTGACCAACTGCGGTCTACGTGTCGTGGTTGGCTGGGGTATCGGGTCCCCCAGTCAATCAGGCTTTGCAGATTTAGCGCCAGCAAGGAGGATCCTGATCACCGTCGGTTTTGGGTCGAAGGCTCTACTTTTGGTTTTGGACTTTGACTTGGTTGTACGTATCGTTTTGGTTTTGGACCTTGAAGTGGTCGAACTTGTTGTATTGGTTTTGGTTTGTAAATTGTTGTATTTCTGTATGTTCAGTTGTTTGTGGTTTCAAACTCTGGATAGGTTTTACAGGTTTTCCGCTGCTGCTTTTGATATATGTTATCTATATATGGGTTATGTTTTGCAAAATTTTTCTTTACCCGCCTTATAATCCTTCTGGATTATGGCACTGTAGCACCACTGGCCTGGGGGTGTTACACTGAATTGGAGTTGGGCCGTGTTGCCACTGCATGATTGGGCCGAGATGTCTGCCGAGATGGTGTGTGCCATCACGTGATGCGGAGCAGCTGCTGAACGAGAATTCAAGGCCGAGAATGGGATTAATTTCCCTGTTTTAGTTTGTTTAATTATTATTGTTTTATTAATTCATTTTAGGTTAATTTAGATTTTATTTCCTTTAGTATATTAGGGTAGAGAAAAGGCTTGTTTGCCTATCATCATCTTCTAATCTCTCTCGAACCCTAATTTTATCTCTACGTATTTGCTATGAAGAACTAAGCCTCCTTGGCTTAGTCAGACGCTGAAGCTTTCGTTTTGATTCAGTTGTGAGATTCTTGTTCTTAATCTATTGCATGGATTTTATCTATTCTCTTGCTTAAGTTGCTTATGATTGATATTGATAATCTCTATTTGGACGCAACTAGGGTTTGTCGTTATTGATCTATTGTTAGATTTAGATTGTTACTGGTTGAGCATATCTATTTCAGAGTAGCAACTGCATCGTACTAGTATCTGGTTGTGCTAGTCTTATGCAGAAGAGAACTGATTTACATTCTAGGATAAAAGCTGGTTGTTTTATGCTAGAATTGTATCCAACTATATTCCTATTCTTAACGCTGCTGCTAAACTGAATCTTGATAGTTTCAGGGTTGTTTAATTAGTTAGTGCTAATAGTATCTGGTTGTGCTATTAGTTATATCTGAAAAGGAATTGGAATTTCCATTGCATGAGATTTTGAATGAGTATCTAGGATCAACTTGTCATACAAATAGTGGATGTTGTTTGACTAAGTGCTTTTCCCATCACTGATTTCACAACTCTTTCGCTTGTTTACTTTTGCATGCTTAGAATTACTAAAACAAACAAAACCCCCCCTTTGGTTACGTTTGATTGACATACGAATTGCATATTTAGATAGAATTCGCCTCCCTGTGGATTCGACCTTTACTTACCTAGGACTACGGTTTAAGGTTTGTTTGGATATTTTGCATAGTAGGAATTAGAACGACAAATTCCTGTTATCAAATTGGCACCGTTGCCGGGGAGGCAATAGTCTATTTTGTGTGTGTGATTTGTGTGCCAATCTTGGTGTGAACCTATCTTATGAACCTATCTTATGGTTCACACCCGTGTCCAGAAATCGAGAGAACGTTTCTTCAAGCTCGCAGGGCTGCGAATATACTACTTGAGGAAGCTGATACAATGGCTGATCAACGTGTTACTCTGGAGTCCTTGACAGCTCCTAACTTGGAGCAACCTACTCGTGCTGTGCAATTCCCTGCTCTGGGTGAAGGGGTTAAATTTGAGCTCAAGACAGGAGTAGTCCATTTACTCCCGAAATTCAGTGGAACCCCGCTTGAGGATCCTATTTAGCACTTGGATGAGTTCCTTGAGGTCTGCACCAGCATGCGACCATCTGATATTACTGAAGATCAGATGAGGTTTAGGGTATTTTCTTTTTCTTTGAAGGACTCAGCGAAGGACTGGTATCATTCTCTACCCCCAGGAAGCGTCACTACTTGGGTGAATTTGAAGAAAGTATTCCTTGACAAGTATTTCCCAGCTATCAAGTCCAATCAACTTAAGAAGAAGATCTGCAACATTGAGCAACTGTCCAATGAGTCTCTCTACGACTATTATGAGCGCTTCAAGAAACTAGTGAAGAGTTGCCCCTACCATGGTTATGCTAATCATGATCTGATTCTCTATCTACATGGAGGACTCCGTGAAGATGATCGTCGGATGGTGAATTCTTCATGTGGTGGAAACATTTTGAAGAGGACTTATGAAGAAGCTCTGGAGATATTTGCTACACTGGCTGATGACTCCAGACAATACAGTGGGAGAGGTTCCCAAAGCTTGGTGGTTGCAAGTTCTCAATCCAAAATTGATCAAGCTGACTTTGATGTGCTGAGAGAGGAGGTGAGACGTCTGAAGCTGAAAGGTACGCCTCAATAGGCTAAGGCCTGCGAGATTTGTCATGACGACTTACATCCTACTGATTCGTGTCCTACCCTACAAGAGGAAGTGAATGCAGTAGGAGGATATCAGCAGAGGCCCATGCATGATCCTTACTCTAGTACTTACAATCCTGGTTGGAGGGATCATCCCAACTTCAGGTGGAGAGACCCAGAATAAAATCAACAACATGGTCATCCTCAGCAACCAAGGCCGCCATTTGTGCCACAACCTCAAGGGCAGAGTTCGAATCCTTCATCGACTGTGGAGGATATGATGAAGATGCTGATGCAGAGCAACGTGAACCTTAATGAGAATGTTGCCAAGTTGACCAAGAGCCACATATAGTTCTAGGAAAGTACACAAGCTAGCATTCAGAACCTGGAAAGGCAATTTGGCCAGATCTCTCAGGTGGTGAGCAAGCTTGACGCGAAGATTTCTGGTAAACTTCCATCTCAAACGGAAGTGAACCCGAACATCAGGAATGTCAGTGCTATGACTCTGAGGAGCGGGAAGAGGCTCGAAGAGGATGATTCTGAGGTCGACAAGGAAGCAGATCAGGAGCTGGAACAGAACAGCGACGGCGACCGCTGTGCAACTTACGACGCCCGCCGTGACATCGACAGCGACCGCCGTGAAGACCACGGCGCCTGCCGTGAAGACTACGGCGCCCGCCGTGATATTGTAGTCGATCCTGAGGCTGAGAAGGAGTATCTACCCCTAATTTTTCATGAGTGGAAGCCCGTTGCACCGTTCCCATCTGCATTGAAGCGTACCAAGCCACTTGCGCAGGACAAGGACATGTTTGAGATGTTCAGAAACGTTGAGGTCAACATGCCTCTCCTAAATTTGATCAAGTCTGTCCCTCGTTATGCAAAGTTCTTGAAGCAGATGTGCACCACGAAGAGAAACCAGGACAGGAACAGCAAGAAGAAGGTCAAGGTAAGCGAACATGTCTCTGCTATTTTTCAGAAGCGCTTGCCTAAGAAGTGTGGCGACCTAGGTATGTTCACCATCCCCGTCACTATTGGAGGTACCAAGTTCAATAAAGCTATGTTAGATTTGGGTGCTTCCATAAATGTTTTACCTTCATCTCTTTGTGAATCCTTAGGATTAGGACCCATGCATGCGACCAAACCTTTTCTTAATTAAACAAAAACACAAATTACCTTTTTATAGATTTGATCAAACCATTTAAAACATTGAATTAGGAGAACAAAATAGTTTTTTGCAAAAAGAAAAATGGTAACCGTATTGCTCGAAAGAAATTTTATTGAGAAAGGATCAAGCCGATTCCTGAAATGGTTGCTTCATTACATTTGCGGATTACCAGGTATAAAACTTCAATAAAACTATTAATATAATACTCGAGATTTTTTTTGTAGAAAACGAGTTTGGGTGTACTTACAATTTTGTTCTAACTTATTCTGGTGGAGTCAATATATTTTATGTTTATTATAATTATAATTGATTTCATGACTTCAGAATTTGAGTTTTTGTCCGTTTCGTGGAATAAAGGAAATTGATAATCTCGGGTGTTATGATTCTAGTGAATGTTTTCCATATGAAGTTATGTATTTTTAGGGTGGATAGGTGTCTAAGATGAGGAGTTCTATGTAGAGTTGGGATTATGAGGTTGAATATGGTATCTTGTTGATTTGACGAAAAAATTATCGTCGTACGATAATTTGTATACAAGACGGTTCTCTATATTCATTTTGGGAATATGAATCTTTACAATTTTGGTAATTATATGTGGAGGTAAAAGTTTTTGGAGGTTGAGGATATTTCATTTACGATCTGTTGTAATGAAGTGAGATACGTTAAGATTGATATTGATGCTATTAAAATATGGTTGGAGTATACAATTTTGAATCCAATGGTCATTCAGATTTTGATTGTATTTCCATTTCTGAGCTCCCAAAATATGCCTTTATTAAATGTCTCCCGAATGTGGAGTAATCATGTAAATTGTCATGATTGTTTTGATTTCTTTTTATAAGAAAATATATGAGAGGATCAAGTAATCATACGAACTAACAATCAAAATCACAATGATATTGTATTTCCATTCCTGAGCTGAGCTCCCAAGGGTTTGACATTATCACTTTTGAAGATACTTTAGATTGATGATCAAATGAATGAGAGTCTTGACACCAATATATAATAAATACCACAATGATATTTTATTACATGTAGATATAAGAAATCTCTCTTTAATAAGAAGGGCATAAAAGAACAAAACTTGAAACCAATCATTTATTTTTTAGTAGGTGTATCACTCGTAGGTTTATCTTATTGATCTGTGATAAACAACTGTTGGTTGCATCTATTAACCAACCATAGGCACGCGGGCAACACGGTTTTGACCATTCAAAAAAACCCAGACTCGGTTGCAACAAAAATCTCCAGTTCCAGCGCCTCCTGGCCGCAACAACATAGCTCTTACAATCGGGTTCTCCGCCTCTATTATTGTCTTTGCTTTGGCCCCGTCTTTTCCCACCAGCTCCGGCCACCTACTCTTCCCTATAGACATTTCAAAAATATAAAATATCAATTAATCCAACCTATATATAAGAATTTGATTAAATTGATTATGTACTAGAAGAAGGTTTAGGGTGCATGCATGGTCCTTGACAACACATTGAGCCGGTGCAAGAAAGGCATGGCGGGTAAGGATATTGATGCCCTGACATTTGTATATATTTTCTTGATTAAGTTTTCTTTTGGTTGATTTCTCCATTGTTGATCTTCATACTTGTTTATATAGGCACCACTAATGTGTTTGACCTTTTGATGTTGTGTTTGAATATGCATGAATGGAATTGATTGAAAATATTCATCAAATCGCATCCTTCATAAAGATTTGATTTTTTTTAATAAAATCGTGTGTAGCCTTAACTTGTGCAATGTACATAGTCCATTAAGTGTTTCATGAAATAAATACATTTTATCAAATTAATGCCCTAATATAAACTCCATAATTGGCCAAACCTTTTCTTAATTAAACAAAAACACAAATTACCTTTTTATAGATTTGATCAAACCATTTAAAACATTGAATTAGGAGAACAAAATAGTTTTTTGCAAAAAGAAAAATGGTAACCGTATTGCTCGAAAGAAATTTTATTGAGAAAGGATCAAGCCGATTCCTGAAATGGTTGCTTCATTACATTTGCGGATTACCAGGTATAAAACTTCAATAAAACTATTAATATAATACTCGAGATTTTTTTTGTAGAAAACGAGTTTGGGTGTACTTACAATTTTGTTCTAACTTATTCTGGTGGAGTCAATATATTTTATGTTTATTATAATTATAATTGATTTCATGACTTCAGAATTTGAGTTTTTGTCCGTTTCGTGGAATAAAGGAAATTGATAATCTCGGGTGTTATGATTCTAGTGAATGTTTTCCATATGAAGTTATGTATTTTTAGGGGGGATAGGTGTCTAAGATGAGGAGTTCTATGTAGAGTTGGGATTATGAGGTTGAATATGGTATCTTGTTGATTTGACGAAAAAATTATCGTCGTACGATAATTTTTATACAAGACGGTTCTCTATATTCATTTTGGGAATATGAATCTTTACAATTTTGGTAATTATATGTGGAGGTAAAAGTTTTTGGAGGTTGAGGATATTTCATTTACGATCTGTTGTAATGAAGTGAGATACGTTAAGATTGATATTGATGCTATTAAAATATGGTTGGAGTATACAATTTTGAATCCAATGGTCATTCAGATTTTGATTGTATTTCCATTTCTGAGCTCCCAAAATATGCCTTTATTAAATGTCTCCCGAATGTGGAGTAATCATGTAAATTGTCATGATTGTTTTGATTTCTTTTTATAAGAAAATATATGAGAGGATCAAGTAATCATACGAACTAACAATCAAAATCACAATGATATTGTATTTCCATTCCTGAGCTGAGCTCCCAAGGGTTTGACATTATCACTTTTGAAGATACTTTAGATTGATGATCAAATGAATGAGAGTCTTGACACCAATATATAATAAATACCACAATGATATTTTATTACATGTAGATATAAGAAATCTCTCTTTAATAAGAAGGGCATAAAAGAACAAAACTTGAAACCAATCATTTATTTTTTAGTAGGTGTATCACTCGTAGGTTTATCTTATTGATCTGTGATAAACAACTGTTGGTTGCATCTATTAACCAACCATAGGCACGCGGGCAACACGGTTTTGACCATTCAAAAAAACCCAGACTCGGTTGCAACAAAAATCTCCAGTTCCAGCGCCTCCTGGCCGCAACAACATAGCTCTTACAATCGGGTTCTCCGCCTCTATTATTGTCTTTGCTTTGGCCCCGTCTTTTCCCACCAGCTCCGGCCACCTACTCTTCCCTATAGACATTTCAAAAATATAAAATATCAATTAATCCAACCTATATATAAGAATTTGATTAAATTGATTATGTACTAGAAGAAGGTTTAGGGTGCATGCATGGTCCTTGACAACACATTGAGCCGGTGCAAGAAAGGCATGGCGGGTAAGGATATTGATGCCCTGACATTTGTATATATTTTCTTGATTAAGTTTTCTTTTGGTTGATTTCTCCATTGTTGATCTTCATACTTGTTTATATAGGCACCACTAATGTGTTTGACCTTTTGATGTTGTGTTTGAATATGCATGAATGGAATTGATTGAAAATATTCATCAAATCGCATCCTTCATAAAGATTTGATTTTTTTTAATAAAATCGTGTGTAGCCTTAACTTGTGCAATGTACATAGTCCATTAAGTGTTTCATGAAATAAATACATTCTATCAAATTAATGCCCTAATATAAACTCCGTAATTGGCCAAACCTTTTCTTAATTAAACAAAAACACAAATTACCTTTTTATAGATTTGATCAAACCATTTAAAACATTGAATTAGGAGAACAAAATAGTTTTTTGCAAAAAGAAAAATGGTAACCGTATTGCTCGAAAGAATATTTATTGAGAAAGGATCAAGCCGATTCCTGAAATGGTTGCTTCATTACATTTGCGGATTACCAGGTATAAAACTTCAATAAAACTATAAATATAATACTCGAGATTTTTTTTGTAGAAAACGAGTTTGGGTTTACTTACAATTTTGTTCTAACTTATTCTGGTGGAGTCAATATATTTATGTTTATTATAATTATAATTATAATTTATTTCATGACTTCAGAATTTGAGTTTTTGTCCGTTTCGTGGAATAAAGGAAATTGATAATCTCGGGTGTTATGATTCTAGTGAATGTTTTCCATATGAAGTTATGTATTTTTAGGGGGGATAGGTGTCTAAGATGAGGAGTTCTATGTAGAGTTGGGATTATGAGGTTGAATATGGTATCTTGTTGATTTGACGAAAAAATTATCGTCGTACGATAATTTTTATACAAGACGGTTCTCTATATTCATTTTGGGAATATGAATCTTTACAATTTTGGTAATTATATGTGGAGGTAAAAGTTTTTGGAGGTTGAGGATATTTCATTTACGATCTGTTGTAATGAAGTGAGATACGTTAAGATTGATATTGATGTTATTAAAATATGGTTGGAGTATACAATTTTGAATCCAATGGTCATTCAGATTTTGATTGTATTTCCATTTCTGAGCTCCCAAAATATGCCTTTATTAAATGTCTCCCGAATGTGGAGTAATCATGTAAATTGTCATGATTGTTTTGATTTCTTTTTATAAGAAAATATATGAGAGGATCAAGTAATCATACGAACTAACAATCAAAATCACAATGATATTGTATTTCCATTCCTGAGCTGAGCTCCCAAGGGTTTGACATTATCACTTTTGAAGATACTTTAGATTGATGATCAAATGAATGAGAGTCTTGACACCAATATATAATAAATACCACAATGATATTTTATTACATGTAGATATAAGAAATCTCTCTTTAATAAGAAGGGCATAAAAGAACAAAACTTGAAACCAATCATTTATTTTTTAGTAGGTGTATCACTCGTAGGTTTATCTTATTGATCTGTGATAAACAACTGTTGGTTGCATCTATTAACCAACCATAGGCACGCGGGCAACACGGTTTTGACCATTCAAAAAAACCCAGACTCGGTTGCAACAAAAATCTCCAGTTCCAGCGCCTCCTGGCCGCAACAACATAGCTCTTACAATCGGGTTCTCCGCCTCTATTATTGTCTTTGCTTTGGCCCCGTCTTTTCCCACCAGCTCCGGCCACCTACTCTTCCCTATAGACATTTCAAAAATATAAAAGATCAATTAATCCAACCTATATATAAGAATTTGATTAAATTGATTATGTACTAGAAGAAGGTTTAGGGTGCATGCATGGTCCTTGACAACACATTGAGCCGGTGCAAGAAAGGCATGGCGGGTAAGGATATTGATGCCCTGACATTTGTATATATTTTCTTGATTAAGTTTTCTTTTGGTTGATTTCTCCATTGTTGATCTTCATACTTGTTTATATAGGCACCACTAATGTGTTTGACCTTTTGATGTTGTGTTTGAATATGCATGAATGGAATTGATTGAAAATATTCATCAAATCGCATCCGTCATAAAGATTTGATTTTTTTTAATAAAATCGTGTGTAGCCTTAACTTGTGCAATGTACATAGTCCATTAAGTGTTTCATGAAATAAATACATTCTATCAAATTAATGCCCTAATATAAACTCCATAATTGGCCAAACCTTTTCTTAATTAAACAAAAACACAAATTACCTTTTTATAGATTTGATCAAACCATTTAAAACATTGAATTAGGAGAACAAAATAGTTTTTTGCAAAAAGAAAAATGGTAACCGTATTGCTCGAAAGAATATTTATTGAGAAAGGATCAAGCCGATTCCTGAAATGGTTGCTTCATTACATTTGCGGCTTACCAGGTATAAAACTTCAATAAAACTATTAATATAATACTCGAGATTTTTTTGTAGAAAATGAGTTTGGGTTTACTTACAATTTTGTTCTAACTTATTCTGGTGGAGTCAATATATTTATGTTTATTATAATTATAATTTATTTCATGACTTCAGAATTTGAGTTTTTGTCCGTTTCGTGGAATAAAGGAAATTGATAATCTCGGGTGTTATGATTCTAGTGAATGTTTTCCATATGAAGTTATGTATTTTTAGGGGGGATAGGTGTCTAAGATGAGGAGTTCTATGTAGAGTTGGGATTATGAGGTTGAATATGGTATCTTGTTGATTTGACGAAAAAATTATCGTGGTACGATAACTTTTATACAAGACGGTTCTCTATATTCATTTTGGGAATATGAATCTTTACAATTTTGGTAATTATATGTGGAGGTAAAAGTTTTTGGAGGTTGAGGATATTTCATTTACGATCTGTTGTAATGAAGTGAGATACGTTAAGATTGATATTGATGTTATTAAAATATGGTTGGAGTATACAATTTTGAATCCAATGGTCATTCAGATTTTGATTGTATTTCCATTTCTGAGCTCCCAAAATATGCCTTTATTAAATGTCTCCCGAATGTGGAGTAATCATGTAAATTGTCATGATTGTTTTGATTTCTTTTTATAAGAAAATATATGAGAGGATCAAGTAATCATACGAACTAACAATCAAAATCACAATGATATTGTATTTCCATTCCTGAGCTGAGCTCCCAAGGGTTTGACATTATCACTTTTGAAGATACTTTAGATTGATGATCAAATGAATGAGAGTCTTGACACCAATATATAATAAATACCACAATGATATTTTATTACATGTAGATATAAGAAATCTCTCTTTAATAAGAAGGGCATAAAAGAACAAAACTTGAAACCAATCATTTATTTTTTAGTAGGTGTATCACTCGTAGGTTTATCTTATTGATCTGTGATAAACAACTGTTGGTTGCATCTATTAACCAACCATAGGCACGCGGGCAACACGGTTTTGACCATTCAAAAAAACCCAGACTCGGTTGCAACAAAAATCACCAGTTCCAGCGCCTCCTGGCCGCAACAACATAGCTCTTACAATCGGGTTCTCCGCCTCTATTATTGTCTTTGCTTTGGCCCCGTCTTTTCCCACCAGCTCCGGCCACCTACTCTTCCCTATAGACATTTCAAAAATATAAAATATCAATTAATCCAACCTATATATAAGAATTTGATTAAATTGATTATGTACTAGAAGAAGGTTTAGGGTGCATGCATGGTCCTTGACAACACATTGAGCCGGTGCAAGAAAGGCATGGCGGGTAAGGATATTGATGCCCTGACATTTGTATATATTTTCTTGATTAAGTTTTCTTTTGGTTGATTTCTCCATTGTTGATCTTCATACTTGTTTATATAGGCACCACTAATGTGTTTGACCTTTTGATGTTGTGTTTGAATATGCATGAATGGAATTGATTGAAAATATTCATCAAATCGCATCCTTCATAAAGATTTGATTTTTTTAATAAAATCGTGTGTAGCCTTAACTTGTGCAATGTACATAGTCCATTAAGTGTTTCATGAAATAAATACATTCTATCAAATTAATGTCCTAATATAAACTCCATAATTGGCCAAACCTTTTCTTAATTAAACAAAAACACAAATTACCTTTTTATAGATTTGATCAAACCATTTAAAACATTGAATTAGGAGAACAAAATAGTTTTTTGCAAAAAGAAAAATGGTAACCGTATTGCTCGAAAGAATATTTATTGAGAAAGGATCAAGCCGATTCCTGAAATGGTTGCTTCATTACATTTGCGGATTACCAGGTATAAAACTTCAATAAAACTATTAATATAATACTCGAGATTTTTTTGTAGAAAACGAGTTTGGGTTTACTTACAATTTTGTTCTAACTTATTCTGGTGGAGTCAATATATTTATGTTTATTATAATTATAATTTATTTCATGACTTCAGAATTTGAGTTTTTGTCCGTTTCGTGGAATAAAGGAAATTGATAATCTCGGGTGTTATGATTCTAGTGAATGTTTTCCATATGAAGTTATGTATTTTTAGGGGGGATAGGTGTCTAAGATGAGGAGTTCTACGTAGAGTTGGGATTATGAGGTTGAATATGGTATCTTGTTGATTTGACGAAAAAATTATCGTCGTACGGTAACTTTTATACAAGACGGTTCTCTATATTCATTTTGGGAATATGAATCTTTACAATTTTGGTAATTATATGTGGAGGTAAAAGTTTTTAGAGGTTGAGGATATTTCATTTACGATCTGTTGTAATGAAGTGAGATACGTTAAGATTGATATTGATGCTTATTAAAATATGGTTGGAGTATACAATTTTGAATCCAATGGTCATTCAGATTTTGATTGTATTTCCATTTCTGAGCTCCCAAAATATGCCTTTATTAAATGTCTCCCGAATGTGGAGTAATCATGTAAATTGTCATGATTGTTTTGATTTCTTTTTATAAGAAAATATATGAGAGGATCAAGTAATCATACGAACTAACAATCAAAATCACAATGATATTGTATTTCCATTCCTGAGCTGAGCTCCCAAGGGTTTGACATTATCACTTTTGAAGATACTTTAGATTGATGATCAAATGAATGAGAGTCTTGACACCAATATATAATAAATACCACAATGATATTTTATTACATGTAGATATAAGAAATCTCTCTTTAATAGAAAGGGCATAAAAGAACAAAACTTGAAACCAATCATTTATTTTTTAGTAGGTGTATCACTCGTAGGTTTATCTTATTGATCTGTGATAAACAACTGTTGGTTGCATCTATTAACCAACCATAGGCACGCGGGCAACACGGTTTTGACCATTCAAAAAAACCCAGACTCGGTTGCAACAAAAATCTCCAGTTCCAGCGCCTCCTGGCCGCAACAACATAGCTCTTACAATCGGGTTCTCCTGCCTCTATTATTGTCTTTGCTTTGGCCCCGTCTTTTCCCACCAGCTCCGGCCACCTACTCTTCCCTATAGACATTTCAAAAATATAAAAGATCAATTAATCCAACCTATATATAAGAATTTGATTAAATTGATTATGTACTAGAAGAAGGTTTAGGGTGCATGCATGGTCCTTGACAACACATTGAGCCGGTGCAAGAAAGGCATGGCGGGTAAGGATATTGATGCCCTGACATTTGTATATATTTTCTTGATTAAGTTTTCTTTTGGTTGATTTCTCCATTGTTGATCTTCATACTTGTTTATATAGGCACCACTAATGTGTTTGACCTTTTGATGTTGTGTTTGAATATGCATGAATGAATTGATTGAAAATATTCATCAAATCGCATCCTTCATAAAGATTTGATTTTTTTAATAAAATCGTGTGTAGCCTTAACTTGTGCAATGTACATAGTCCATTAAGTGTTTCATGAAATAAATACATTCTATCAAATTAATGTCCTAATATAAACTCCATAATTGGCCAAACCTTTTCTTAATTAAACAAAAACACAAATTACCTTTTTATAGATTTGATCAAACCATTTAAAACATTGAATTAGGAGAACAAAATAGTTTTTTGCAAAAAGAAAAATGGTAACCGTATTGCTCGAAAGAATATTTATTGAGAAAGGATCAAGCCGATTCCTGAAATGGTTGCTTCATTACATTTGCGGATTACCAGGTATAAAACTTCAATAAAACTATAATATAATACTCGAGATTTTTTTTGTAGAAAACGAGTTTGGGTTTACTTACAATTTTGTTCTAACTTATTCTGGTGGAGTCAATATATTTATGTTTATTATAATTATAATTTATTTCATGACTTCAGAATTTGAGTTTTTGTCCGTTTCGTGGAATAAAGGAAATTGATAATCTCGGGTGTTATGATTCTAGTGAATGTTTTCCATATGAAGTTATGTATTTTTAGGGGGGATAGGTGTCTAAGATGAGGAGTTCTATGTAGAGTTGGGATTATGAGGTTGAATATGGGATCTTGTTGATTTGACGAAAAAATTATCGTCGTACGATAACTTTTATACAAGACGGTTCTCTATATTCATTTTGGGAATATGAATCTTTACAATTTTGGTAATTATATGTGGAGGTAAAAGTTTTTGGAGGTTGAGGATATTTCATTTACGATCTGTTGTAATGAAGTGAGATACGTTAAGATTGATATTGATGTTATTAAAATATGGTTGGAGTATACAATTTTGAATCCAATGGTCATTCAGATTTTGATTGTATTTCCATTTCTGAGCTCCCAAAATATGCCTTTATTAAATGTCTCCCGAATGTGGAGTAATCATGTAAATTGTCATGATTGTTTTGATTTCTTTTTATAAGAAAATATATGAGAGGATCAAGTAATCATACGAACTAACAATCAAAATCACAATGATATTGTATTTCCATTCCTGAGCTGAGCTCCTAAGGGTTTGACATTATCACTTTTGAAGATACTTTAGATTGATGATCAAATGAATGAGAGTCTTGACACCAATATATAATAAATACCACAATGATATTTTATTACATGTAGATATAAGAAATCTCTCTTTAATAAGAAGGGCATAAAAGAACAAAACATGAAACCAATCATTTATTTTTTAGTAGGTGTATCACTCGTAGGTTTATCTTATTGATCTGTGATAAACAACTGTTGGTTGCATCTATTAACCAACCATAGGCACGCGGGCAACACGGTTTTGACCATTCAAAAAAACCCAGACTCGGTTGCAACAAAAATCTCCAGTTCCAGCGCCTCCTGGCCGCAACAACATAGCTCTTACAATCGGGTTCTCCGCCTCTATTATTGTCTTTGCTTTGGCCCCGTCTTTTCCCACCAGCTCCGGCCACCTACTCTTCCCTATAGACATTTCAAAAATATAAAATATCAATTAATCCAACCTATATATAAGAATTTGATTAAATTGATTATGTACTAGAAGAAGGTTTAGGGTGCATGCATGGTCCTTGACAACACATTGAGCCGGTGCAAGAAAGGCATGGCGGGTAAGGATATTGATGCCCTGACATTTGTATATATTTTCTTGATTAAGTTTTCTTTTGGTTGATTTCTCCATTGTTGATCTTCATACTTGTTTATATAGGCACCACTAATGTGTTTGACCTTTTGATGTTGTGTTTGAATATGCATGAATGGAATTGATTGAAAATATTCATCAAATCGCATCCGTCATAAAGATTTGATTTTTTTTAATAAAATCGTGTGTAGCCTTAACTTGTGCAATGTACATAGTCCATTAAGTGTTTCATGAAATAAATACATTCTATCAAATTAATGCCCTAATATAAACTCCATAATTGGCCAAACCTTTTCTTAATTAAACAAAAACACAAATTACCTTTTTATAGATTTGATCAAACTATTTAAAACATTGAATTAGGAGAACAAAATAGTTTTTTGCAAAAAGAAAAATGGTAACCGTATTGCTCGAAAGAATATTTATTGAGAAAGGATCAAGCCGATTCCTGAAATGGTTGCTTCATTACATTTGCGGCTTACCAGGTATAAAACTTCAATAAAACTATTAATATAATACTCAAGATTTTTTTGTAGAAAACGAGTTTGGGTTTACTTACAATTTTGTTCTAACTTATTCTGGTGGAGTCAATATATTTATGTTTATTATAATTATAATTTATTTCATGACTTCAGAATTTGAGTTTTTGTCCGTTTCGTGGAATAAAGGAAATTGATAATCTCGGGTGTTATGATTCTAGTGAATGTTTTCCATATGAAGTTATGTATTTTTAGGGGGGATAGGTGTCTAAGATGAGGAGTTCTATGTAGAGTTGGGATTATGAGGTTGAATATGGTATCTTGTTGATTTGACGAAAAAATTATCGTTGTACGATAACTTTTATACAAGACGGTTCTCTATATTCATTTTGGGAATATGAATCTTTACAATTTTGGTAATTATATGTGGAGGTAAAAGTTTTTAGAGGTTGAGGATATTTCATTTACGATCTGTTGTAATGAAGTGAGATACGTTAAGATTGATATTGATGTTATTAAAATATGGTTGGAGTATACAATTTTGAATCCAATGGTCATTCAGATTTTGATTGTATTTCCATTTCTGAGCTCCCAAAATATGCCTTTATTAAATGTCTCCCGAATGTGGAGTAATCATGTAAATTGTCATGATTGTTTTGATTTCTTTTTATAAGAAAATATATGAGAGGATCAAGTAATCATACGAACTAACAATCAAAATCACAATGATATTGTATTTCCATTCCTGAGCTGAGCTCCCAAGGGTTTGACATTATCACTTTTGAAGATACTTTAGATTGATGATCAAATGAATGAGAGTCTTGACACCAATATATAATAAATACCACAATGATATTTTATTACATGTAGATATAAGAAATCTCTCTTTAATAAGAAGGGCATAAAAGAACAAAACTTGAAACCAATCATTTATTTTTAGTAGGTGTATCACTCGTAGGTTTATCTTATTGATCTGTGATAAACAACTGTTGGTTGCATCTATTAACCAACCATAGGCACGCGGGCAACACGGTTTTGACCATTCAAAAAAACCCAGACTCGGTTGCAACAAAAATCACCAGTTCCAGCGCCTCCTGGCCGCAACAACATAGCTCTTACAATCGGGTTCTCCGCCTCTATTATTGTCTTTGCTTTGGCCCCGTCTTTTCCCACCAGCTCCGGCCACCTACTCTTCCCTATAGACATTTCAAAAATATAAAATATCCATTAATCCAACCTATATATAAGAATTTGATTAAATTGATTATGTACTAGAAGAAGGTTTAGGGTGCATGCATGGTCCTTGACAACACATTGAGCCGGTGCAAGAAAGGCATGGCGGGTAAGGATATTGATGCCCTGACATTTGTATATATTTTCTTGATTAAGTTTTCTTTTGGTTGATTTCTCCATTGTTGATCTTCATACTTGTTTATATAGGCACCACTAATGTGTTTGACCTTTTGATGTTGTGTTTGAATATGCATGAATGGAATTGATTGAAAATATTCATCAAATCGCATCCTTCATAAAGATTTGATTTTTTTAATAAAATCGTGTGTAGCCTTAACTTGTGCAATGTACATAGTCCATTAAGTGTTTCATGAAATAAATACATTCTATCAAATTAATGTCCTAATATAAACTCCATAATTGGCCAAACCTTTTCTTAATTAAACAAAAACACAAATTACCTTTTTATAGATTTGATCAAACCATTTAAAACATTGAATTAGGAGAACAAAATAGTTTTTTGCAAAAAGAAAAATGGTAACCGTATTGCTCGAAAGAATATTTATTGAGAAAGGACCAAGCCGATTCCTGAAATGGTTGCTTCATTACATTTGCGGATTACCAGGTATAAAACTTCAATAAAACTATTAATATAATACTCGAGATTTTTTTGTAGAAAACGAGTTTGGGTTTACTTACAATTTTGTTCTAACTTATTCTGGTGGAGTCAATATATTTATGTTTATTATAATTATAATTTATTTCATGACTTCAGAATTTGAGTTTTTGTCCGTTTCGTGGAATAAAGGAAATTGATAATCTCGGGTGTTATGATTCTAGTGAATGTTTTCCATATGAAGTTATGTATTTTTAGGGGGGATAGGTGTCTAAGATGAGGAGTTCTACGTAGAGTTGGGATTATGAGGTTGAATATGGTATCTTGTTGATTTGACGAAAAAATTATCGTCGTACGGTAACTTTTATACAAGACGGTTCTCTATATTCATTTTGGGAATATGAATCTTTACAATTTTGGTAATTATATGTGGAGGTAAAAGTTTTTAGAGGTTGAGGATATTTCATTTACGATCTGTTGTAATGAAGTGAGATACGTTAAGATTGATATTGATGTTATTAAAATATGGTTGGAGTATACAATTTTGAATCCAATGGTCATTCAGATTTTGATTGTATTTCCATTTCTGAGCTCCCAAAATATGCCTTTATTAAATGTCTCACGAATGTGGAGTAATCATGTAAATTGTCATGATTGTTTTGATTTCTTTTTATAAGAAAATATATGAGAGGATCAAGTAATCATACGAACTAACAATCAAATCACAATGATATTGTATTTCCATTCCTGAGCTGAGCTCCCAAGGGTTTGACATTATCACTTTTGAAGATACTTTAGATTGATGATCAAATGAATGAGAGTCTTGACACCAATATATAATAAATACCACAATGATATTTTATTACATGTAGATATAAGAAATCTCTCTTTAATAAAAAGGGCATAAAAGAACAAAACTTGAAACCAATCATTTATTTTTTAGTAGGTGTATCACTCGTAGGTTTATCTTATTGATCTGTGATAAACAACTGTTGGTTGCATCTATTAACCAACCATAGGCACGCGGGCAACACGGTTTTGACCATTCAAAAAAACCCAGACTCGGTTGCAACAAAAATCTCCAGTTCCAGCGCCTCCTGGCCGCAACAACATAGCTCTTACAATCGGGTTCTCTGCCTCTATTATTGTCTTTGCTTTGGCCCCGTCTTTTCCCACCAGCTCCGGCCACCTACTCTTCCCTATAGACATTTCAAAAATATAAAATATCAATTAATCCAACCTATATATAAGAATTTGATTAAATTGATTATGTACTTGAAGAAGGTTTAGGGTGCATGCATGGTCCTTGACAACACATTGAGCCGGTGCAAGAAAGGCATGGCGGGTAAGGATATTGATGCCCTGACATTTGTATATATTTTCTTGATTAAGTTTTCTTTTGGTTGATTTCTCCATTGTTGATCTTCATACTTGTTTATATAGGCACCACTAATGTGTTTGACCTTTTGATGTTGTGTTTGAATATGCATGAATGAAATTGATTGAAAATATTCATCAAATCGCATCCTTCATAAAGATTTGATTTTTTTAATAAAATCGTGTGTAGCCTTAACTTGTGCAATGTACATAGTCCATTAAGTGTTTCATGAAATAAATACATTCTATCAAATTAATGCCCTAATATAAACTCCATAATTGGCCAAACCTTTTCTTAATTAAACAAAAACACAAATTACCTTTTTATAGATTTGATCAAACCATTTAAAACATTGAATTAGGAGAACAAAATAGTTTTTTGCAAAAAGAAAAATGGTAACCGTATTGCTCGAAAGAATATTTATTGAGAAAGGATCAAGCCGATTCCTGAAAGGGTTGCTTCATTACATTTGCGGATTACCAGGTATAAAACTTCAATAAAACTATTAATATAATACTCGAGATTTTTTTTGTAGAAAACGAGTTTGGGTTTACTTACAATTTTGTTCTAACTTATTCTGGTGGAGTCAATATATTTATGTTTATTATAATTATAATTTATTTCATGACTTCAGAATTTGAGTTTTTGTCCGTTTCGTGGAATAAAGGAAATTGATAATCTCGGGTGTTATGATTCTAGTGAATGTTTTCCATATGAAGTTATGTATTTTTAGGGGGGATAGATGTCTAAGATGAGGAGTTCTATGTAGAGTTGGGATTATGAGGTTGAATATGGTATCTTGTTGATTTGACGAAAAAATTATCGTCGTACGGTAACTTTTATACAAGACGGTTCTCTATATTCATTTTGGGAATATGAATCTTTACTACTTTGGTAATTATATGTGGAGGTAAAAGTTTTTAGAGGTTGAGGATATTTCATTTACGATCTGTTGTAATGAAGTGAGATACGTTAAGATTGATATTGATGTTATTAAAATATGGTTGGAGTATACAATTTTGAATCCAATGGTCATTCAGATTTTGATTGTATTTCCATTTCTGAGCTCCCAAAATATGCCTTTATTAAATGTCTCCCGAATGTGGAGTAATCATGTAAATTGTCATGATTGTTTTGATTTCTTTTTATAAGAAAATATATGAGAGGATCAAGTAATCATACGAACTAACAATCAAAATCACAATGATATTGTATTTCCATTCCTGAGCTGAGCTCCCAAGGGTTTGACATTATCACTTTTGAAGATACTTTAGATTGATGATCAAATGAATGAGAGTCTTGACACCAATATATAATAAATACCACAATGATATTTTATTACATGTAGATATAAGAAATCTCTCTTTAATAAAAAGGGCATAAAAGAACAAAACTTGAAACCAATCATTTATTTTTTAGTAGGTGTATCACTCGTAGGTTTATCTTATTGATCTGTGATAAACAACTGTTGGTTGCATCTATTAACCAACCATAGGCACGCGGGCAACACGGTTTTGACCATTCAAAAAAACCCAGACTCGGTTGCAACAAAAATCTCCAGTTCCAGCGCCTCCTGGCCGCAACAACATAGCTCTTACAATCGGGTTCTCCGCCTCTATTATTGTCTTTGCTTTGGCCCCGTCTTTTCCCACCAGCTCCGGCCACCTACTCTTCCCTATAGACATTTCAAAAATATAAAATATCAATTAATCCAACCTATATATAAGAATTTGATTAAATTGATTATGTACTTGAAGAAGGTTTAGGGTGCATGCATGGTCCTTGACAACACATTGAGCCGGTGCAAGAAAGGCATGGCGGGTAAGGATATTGATGCCCTGACATTTGTATATATTTTCTTGATTAAGTTTTCTTTTGGTTGATTTCTCCATTGTTGATCTTCATACTTGTTTATATAGGCACCACTAATGTGTTTGACCTTTTGATGTTGTGTTTGAATATGCATGAATGAAATTGATTGAAAATATTCATCAAATCGCATCCTTCATAAAGATTTGATTTTTTTAATAAAATCGTGTGTAGCCTTAACTTGTGCAATGTACATAGTCCATTAAGTGTTTCATGAAATAAATACATTCTATCAAATTAATGCCCTAATATAAACTCCATAATTGGCCAAACCTTTTCTTAATTAAACAAAAACACAAATTACCTTTTTATAGATTTGATCAAACCATTTAAAACATTGAATTAGGAGAACAAAATAGTTTTTTGCAAAAAGAAAAATGGTAACCGTATTGCTCGAAAGAATATTTATTGAGAAAGGATCAAGCCGATTCCTGAAATGGTTGCTTCATTACATTTGCGGATTACCAGGTATAAAACTTCAATAAAACTATTAATATAATACTCGAGATTTTTTTTGTAGAAAACGAGTTTGGGTTTACTTACAATTTTGTTCTAACTTATTCTGGTGGAGTCAATATATTTATGTTTGTTATAATTATAATTTATTTCATGACTTCAGAATTTGAGTTTTTGTCCGTTTCGTGGAATAAAGGAAATTGATAATCTCGGGTGTTATGATTCTAGTGAATGTTTTCCATATGAAGTTATGTATTTTTAGGGGGGATAGGTGTCTAAGATGAGGAGTTCTATGTAGAGTTGGGATTATGAGGTTGAATATGGGATCTTGTTGATTTGACGAAAAAATTATCGTCGTACGATAATTTTTATACAAGACGGTTCTCTATATTCATTTTGGGAATATGAATCTTTACAATTTTGGTAATTATATGTGGAGGTAAAAGTTTTTGGAGGTTGAGGATATTTCATTTACGATCTGTTGTAATGAAGTGAGATACGGTAAGATTGATATTGATGTTAATAAAATATGGTTGGAGTATACAATTTTGAATCCAATGGTCATTCAGATTTTGATTGTATTTCCATTTCTGAGCTCCCAAAATATGCCTTTATTAAATGTCTCCCGAATGTGGTGTAATCATGTAAATTGTCATGATTGTTTTGATTTCTTTTTATAAGAAAATATATGAGAGGATCAAGTAATCATACGAACTAACAATCAAAATCACAATGATATTGTATTTCCATTCCTGAGCTGAGCTCCCAAGGGTTTGACATTATCACTTTTGAAGATACTTTAGATTGATGATCAAATGAATGAGAGTCTTGACACCAATATATAATAAATACCACAATGATATTTTATTACATGTAGATATAAGAAATCTCTCTTTAATAAGAAGGGCATAAAAGAACAAAACATGAAACCAATCATTTATTTTTTAGTAGGTGTATCACTCGTAGGTTTATCTTATTGATCTGTGATAAACAACTGTTGGTTGCATCTATTAACCAACCATAGGCACGCGGGCAACACGGTTTTGACCATTCAAAAAAACCCAGACTCGGTTGCAACAAAAATCTCCAGTTCCAGCGCCTCCTGGCCGCAACAACATAGCTCTTACAATCGGGTTCTCCGCCTCTATTATTGTCTTTGCTTTGGCCCCGTCTTTTCCCACCAGCTCCGGCCACCTACTCTTCCCTATAGACATTTCAAAAATATAAAATATCAATTAATCCAACCTATATATAAGAATTTGATTAAATTGATTATGTACTAGAAGAAGGTTTAGGGTGCATGCATGGTCCTTGACAACACATTGAGCCGGTGCAAGAAAGGCATGGCGGGTAAGGATATTGATGCCCTGACATTTGTATATATTTTCTTGATTAAGTTTTCTTTTGGTTGATTTCTCCATTGTTGATCTTCATACTTGTTTATATAGGCACCACTAATGTGTTTGACCTTTTAATTTGTGTTTGAATATGCATGAATGGAATTGATTGAAAATATTCATCAAATCGCATCCTTCATAAAGATTTGATTTTTTTTAATAAAATCGTGTGTAGCCTTAACTTGTGCAATGTACATAGTCCATTAAGTGTTTCATGAAATAAATACATTCTATCAAATTAATGCCCTAATATAAACTCCATAATTGGCCAAACCTTTTCTTAATTAAACAAAAACACAAATTACCTTTTTTTAGATTTGATCAAACCATTTAAAACATTGAATTAGGAGAACAAAATAGTTTTTTGCAAAAAGAAAAATGGTAACCGTATTGCTCGAAAGAATATTTATTGAGAAAGGATCAAGCCGATTCCTGAAATGGTTGCTTCATTACATTTGCGGATTACCAGGTATAAAACTTCAATAAAACTATTAATATAATACTCGAGATTTTTTTGTAGAAAAGGAGTTTGGGTTTACTTACAATTTTGTTCTATCTTATTCTGGTGGAGTCAATATATTTATGTTTATTATAATTATAATTTATTTCATGACTTCAGAATTTGAGTTTTTGTCCGTTTCGTGGAATAAAGGAAATTGATAATCTCGGGTGTTATGATTCTAGTGAATGTTTTCCATATGAAGTTATGTATTTTTAGGGGGGATAGGTGTCTAAGATGAGGAGTTCTATGTAGAGTTGGGATTATGAGGTTGAATATGGGATCTTGTTGATTTGACGAAAAAATTATCGTCGTACGATAATTTTTATACAAGACGGTTCTCTATATTCATTTTGGGAATATGAATCTTTACAATTTTGGTAATTATATGTGGAGGTAAAAGTTTTTGGAGGTTGAGGATATTTCATTTATGATCTGTTGTAATGAAGTGAGATACGTTAAGATTGATATTGATGTTATTAAAATATGGTTGGAGTATACAATTTTGAATCCAATGGTCATTTAGATTTTGATTGTATTTCCATTCCCGAGCTCCCAAAATATGCCTTTATTAAATGTCTCCCGAATGTGGAGTAATCATGTAAATTGTCGTGATTGTTTTGATTTCTTTTTATAAGAAAATATATGAGAGGATCAAGTAATCATACGAACTAACAATCAAAATCACAATGATATTGTATTTCCATTCCTGAGCTGAGCTCCCAAGGGTTTGACATTATCACTTTTGAAGATACTTTAGATTGATGATCAAATGAATGAGAGTCTTGACACCAATATATAATAAATACCACAATGATATTTTATTACATGTAGATATAAGAAATCTCTCTTTAATAAGAAGGGCATAAAAGAACAAAACATGAAACCAATCATTTATTTTTTAGTAGGTGTATCACTCGTAGGTTTATCTTATTGATCTGTGATAAACAACTGTTGGTTGCATCTATTAACCAACCATAGGCACGCGGGCAACACGGTTTTGACCATTCAAAAAAACCCAGACTCGGTTGCAACAAAAATCTCCAGTTCCAGCGCCTCCTGGCCGCAACAACATAGCTCTTACAATCGGGTTCTCCGCCTCTATTATTGCCTTTGCTTTGGCCCCGTCTTTTCCCACCAGCTCCGGCCACCTACTCTTCCCTATAGACATTTCAATAATATAAAATATCAATTAATCCAACCTATATATAAGAATTTGATTAAATTGATTATGTACTAGAAGAAGGTTTAGGGTGCATGCATGGTCCTTGACAACACATTGAGCCGGTGCAAGAAAGGCATGGCGGGTAAGGATATTGATGCCCTGACATTTGTATATATTTTCTTGATTAAGTTTTCTTTTGGTTGATTTCTCCATTGTTGATCTTCATACTTGTTTATATAGGCACCACTAATGTGTTTGACCTTTTGATGTTGTGTTTGAATATGCATGAATGGAATTGATTGAAAATATTCATCAAATCGCATCCTTCATAAAGATTTGATTTTTTTAACAAAATCGTGTGTAGCCTTAACTTATGCAATGTACATAGTCCATTAAGTGTTTCATGAAATAAATACATTCTATCAAATTAATGCCCTAATATAAACTCCATAATTGGCCAAACCTTTTCTTAATTAAACAAAAACACAAATTACCTTTTTATAGATTTGATCAAACCATTTAAAACATTGAATTAGGAGAACAAAATAGTTTTTTGCAAAAAGAAAAATGGTAACCGTATTGCTCGAAAGAAATTTTATTGAGAAAGGACCAAGTCGATTCCTGAAATGGTTGCTCCATTACATTTGCGGATTACCAGGTATAAAACTTCAATAAAACTATTAATGTAATACTCGAGATTTTTTTTGTAGAAAACGAGTTTGGGTTTACTTACAATTTTGTTCTAACTTATTCTGGTGGAGTCAATATATTTTATGTTTATTATAATTATAATTGATTTCATGACTTCAGAATTTGAGTTTTTGTCCGTTTCGTGGAATAAAGGAAATTGATAATCTCGGGTGTTATGATTCTAGTGAATGTTTTCCATATGAAGTTATGTATTTTTAGGGGGGATAGGTGTCTAAGATGAGGAGTTCTATGTAGAGTTGGGATTATGAGGTTGAATATGGGATCTTGTTGGTTTGACGAAAAAATTATCGTCGTACGATAATTTTTATACAAGACGGTTCTCTATATTCATTTTGGGAATATGAATCTTTACAATTTTGGTAATTATATGTGGAGGTAAAAGTTTTTGGAGGTTGAGGATATTTCATTTACGATTTGTTGTAATGAAGTGAGATACGTTAAGATTGATATTGATGTTATTAAAATATGGTTGGAGTATACAATTGTGAATCCAATGGTCATTCAGATTTTGATTGTATTTCCATTCCTGAGCTCCCAAAATATGCCTTTATTAAATGTCTCCCGAATGTGGAGTAATCATGTAAATTGTCATGATTGTTTTGATTTCTTTTTATAAGAAAATATATGAGAGGATCAAGTAATCATACGAACTAACAATCAAAATCACAATGATATTGTATTTCCATTCCTGAGCTGAGCGCCCAAGGGTTTGACATTATCACTTTTGAAGATACTTTAGATTGATGATTGATAAGCGGTATTTTACATGCGCTACTAGTAGTTATTAGCATATTATTGAGGAGATTTGGATTTGATTTATGGGATATTTCTGTAATCCGGAGAAAAGGTGAGAAGTGGTTAAATCATAGGATTTGCAGAGTTTTGGAGGTAAGTTGGTGTTTGAGGTGCGGAGCTGCATTGTGGATGTTTTTGGAAGCACTTACGAGTTGAAGACGGTGCCCAAAGTCATATAGGAAAGCTGATGATCAGAAGACAGAAGTTGCTGAAGTCCAAAACGGCGACCGGAGGCGATCGCGGTTGGTCGCGGTTTTCCAAAAGGGCGACCGGAGGCGATCGCTGTTGGTCGCGGTTTTCCAAAACGGCGACCAGCGGTTAGAAGATTTCCAGCAGAACCTTGGGGAGCACAAACCGCGATCCCCCGCGATCGCTGTTGGTCGCGGTTTTCTGAGCGACTGAACAGTTTCCGATTTTCTCGAACTGCTTGGCTGTTTCGTTTTGTTTAATTAGTAGGTATTTAAGGAGCTCGGATTAGGGTTTTTGAGGCACGTCTAGACCTAGCCTCTTGGCAGTTTTCTTCCTTTCTTTTCTCTCAAGAACACTTAGATTTCTTTTCTCTCTTTTGGATTTGTATTGGTTTTGAAGAACAAAGTTCCTGTTTTACCTAGCGTGGAAGCACAAGGTTGACTTGGTTGTAAGGTTTATTTCTCTTGTTCATCCCTTTGGATTTGGTATTGATTTCCTTGAGCATATTTCTATTACTATCTATTTTGCTAGATTGATCACCTAGTCTAAATCTATTGTAATTTAGGTGCTAGATTTGGGATAGACGGTGGAATCCCTAATCATAGGTAGCAACCACAATTGCATGAAATTGGTAAATTGAGTTCAATTGTGAAAAGGAAATTGATTTGCATGACATACTTGCGGTGTTGAGTCTTGTTTGCAATCCATTAATCTTATACTCTATGCTATTGATTGAACCAACTTAGGAGGTCTTCTAGGTTATCAATTAGTAAGTGTTAGCAAGACCGGTTGGCTTGCTAATATAAACAAGATCAGAATTGGAACAAATCCATAGGATAAATATGAACATGAGAAGAATCTATGATCAACTTGGTTAACCTTTGTGTGGAAACTTGCTAGGTGAAGCTCTCTTTCTTCATATTTACTTAAACTTGATTCGGTGTTGTTTTATTTGAGTAGTTTTAGTAGAAAACCAAATCCCCCCCCCATTTGTTCTTTAAAGTTGATAAATTAGTAATTACATAGAAATTGACGTGTTAATTCCCTTGGGTTCGACTCCTTACTTGCATGCTATACTCTAGTTGCATATTGTATTTCCATTCCTGAGCTGAGCTCCCAAGGGTTTGACATTATCACTTTTGAAGATACTTTAGATTGATGATCAAATGAATGAGAGACTTGACACCAATATATAATAAATACCACAATGATATTTTATTACATGTAGATATAAGAAATCTCTCTTTAATAAGAAGGGCATAAAATAACAAAACATGAAACCAATCATTTATTTTTTAGTAGGTGTATCACTCGTAGGTTTATCTTATTGATCTGTGATAAACAACTGTTGGTTGCATCTATTAACCAACCATAGGCACGCGGGCAACACGGTTTTGACCATTCAAAAAAACCCAGACTCGGTTGCAACAAAAATCTCCAGTTCCAGCGCCTCCTGGCCGCAACAACATAGCTCTTACAATCGGGTTCTCCACCTCTATTATTGCCTTTGCTTTGGCCCCGTCTTTTCCCACCAGCTCCGGCCACCTACTCTTCCCTATAGACATTTCAATAATATAAAATATCAATTAATCCAACCTATATATAAGAATTTGATTAAATTGATTATGTACTAGAAGAAGGTTTAGGGTGCATGCATGGTCCTTGACAACACATTGAGCCGGTGCAAGAAAGGCATGGCGGGTAAGGATATTGATGCCCTGGCATTTATATATATTTTCTTGATTAATTTTTCTTTTGGTTGATTTCTCCATTGTTGATCTTCATACTTGTTTATATAGGCACCACTAATGTGTTTGACCTTTTGATGTTGTGTTTGAATATGCATGAATGGAATTGATTGAAAATATTCATCAAATCGCATCCTTCATAAAGATTTGATTTTTTTAATAAAATCGTGTGTAGCCTTAACTTGTGCAATGTACATAGTCCATTAAGTGTTTCATGAAATAAATACATTCTATCAAATTAATGCCCTAATATAAACTCCATAATTGGCCAAACCTTTTCTTAATTAAACAAAAACACAAATTACCTTTTTATAGATTTGATCAAACCATTTAAAACATTGAATTAGGAGAACAAAATAGTTTTTTGCAAAAAGAAAATGGTAACCGTATTGCTCGAAAGGAATTTTATTGAGAAAGGACCAAGCCGATTCCTGAAATGGTTGCTTCATTACATTTGCGGATTACCAGGTATAAAACTTCAATAAAACTATTAATGTAATACTCGAGATTTTTTTTTGTAGAAAACGAGTTTGGGTTTACTTACAATTTTGTTCTAACTTATTCTGGTGGAGTCAATATATTTTATGTTTATTATAATTATAATTGATTTCATGACTTCAGAATTTGAGTTTTTGTCCGTTACGTGGAATAAAGGAAATTGATAATCTCGGGTGTTATGATTCTAGTGAATGTTTTCCATATGAAGTTATGTATTTTTAGGAGGGATAGGTGTCTAAGATGAGGAGTTCTATGTAGAGTTGGGATTATGAGGTTGAATATGGGATCTTGTTGATTTGACGAAAAAATTATCGTCGTACGATAATTTTTATACAAGACGGTTCTCTATATTCATTTTGGGAATATGAATCTTTACAATTTTGGTAATTATATGTGGAGGTAAAAGTTTTTGGAGGTTGAGGATATTTCATTTACGATCTGTTGTAATGAAGTGAGATACGTTAAGATTGATATTGATGTTATTAAAATATGGTTGGAGTATACAATTGTGAATCCAATGGTCATTCAGATTTTGATTGTATTTCCATTCCCGAGCTCCCAAAATATGCCTTTATTAAATGTCTCCCGAATGTGGAGTAATCATGTAAATTGTCATGATTGTTTTGATTTCTTTTTATAAGAAAATATATGAGAGGATCAAGTAATCATACGAACTAACAATCAAAATCACAATGATATTGTATTTCCATTCCTGAGCTGAGCTCCCAAGGGTTTGACATTATCACTTTTGAAGATACTTTAGATTGATGATCAAATGAATGAGAGTCTTGACACCAATATATAATAAATACCACAATGATATTTTATTACATGTAGATATAAGAAATCTCTCTTTAATAAGAAGGGCATAAAAGAACAAAACATGAAACCAATCATTTATTTTTTAGTAGGTGTATCACTCGTAGGTTTATCTTATTGATTTGTGATAAACAACTGTTGGTTGCATCTATTAACCAACCATAGGCACGCGGGCAACACGGTTTTGACCATTCAAAAAAACCCAGACTCGGTTGCAACAAAAATCTCCAGTTCCAGCGCCTCTTGGCCGTAACAACATAGCTCTTACAATCGGGTTCTCCGCCTCTATTATTGCCTTTGCTTTGGCCCCGTCTTTTCCCACCAGCTCCGGCCACCTACTCTTCCCTATAGACATTTCAAAAATATAAAATATCAATTAATCCAACCTATATATAAGAATTTGATTAAATTGATTATGTACTAGAAGAAGGTTTAGGGTGCATGCATGGTCCTTGACAACACATTGAGCCGGTGCAAGAAAGGCATGGCGGGTAAGGATATTGATGCCCTGGCATTTATATATATTTTCTTGATTAATTTTTCTTTTGGTTGATTTCTCCATTGTTGATCTTCATACTTGTTTATATAGGCACCACTAATGTGTTTGACCTTTTGATGTTGTGTTTGAATATGCATGAATGGAATTGATTGAAAATATTCATCAAATCGCATCCTTCATAAAGATTTGAATTTTTTTATAAAATCGTGTGTAGCCTTAACTTGTGCAATGTACATAGTCCATTAAGTGTTTCATGAAATAAATACATTCTATCAAATTAATGCCCTAATATAAACTCCATAATTGGCCAAACCTTTTCTTAATTAAACAAAAACACAAATTACCTTTTTATAGATTTGATCAAACCATTTAAAACATTGAATTAGGAGAACAAAATAGTTTTTTGCAAAAAGAAAATGGTAACCGTATTGCTCGAAAGGAATTTTATTGAGAAAGGACCAAGCCGATTCCTGAAATGGTTGCTTCATTACATTTGCGGATTACCAGGTATAAAACTTCAATAAAACTATTAATGTAATACTCGAGATTTTTTTTTGTAGAAAACGAGTTTGGGTTTACTTACAATTTTGTTCTAACTTATTCTGGTGGAGTCAATATATTTTATGTTTATTATAATTATAATTGATTTCATGACTTCAGAATTTGAGTTTTTGTCCGTTTCGTGGAATAAAGGAAATTGATAATCTCGGGTGTTATGATTCTAGTGAATGTTTTCCATATGAAGTTATGTATTTTTAGGGGGGATAGGTGTCTAAGATGAGGAGTTCTATGTAGAGTTGGGATTATGAGGTTGAATATGGGATCTTGTTGATTTGACGAAAAAATTATCGTCGTACGATAATTTTTATACAAGACGGTTCTCTATATTCATATTGGGAATATGAATCTTTACAATTTTGGTAATTATATGTGGAGGTAAAAGTTTTTGGAGGTTGAGGATATTTCATTTACGATCTGTTGTAATGAAGTGAGATACGTTAAGATTGATATTGATGTTATTAAAATATGGTTGGAGTATACAATTGTGAATCCAATGGTCATTCAGATTTTGATTGTATTTCCATTCCCGAGCTCCCAAAATATGCCTTTATTAAATGTCTCCCGAATGTGGAGTAATCATGTAAATTGTCATGATTGTTTTGATTTCTTTTTATAAGAAAATATATGAGAGGATCAAGTAATCATACGAACTAACAATCAAAATCACAATGATATTGTATTTCCATTCCTGAGCTGAGCTCCCAAGGGTTTGACATTATCACTTTTGAAGATACTTTAGATTGATGATCAAATGAATGAGAGTCTTGACACCAATATATAATAAATACCACAATGATATTTTATTACATGTAGATATAAGAAATCTCTCTTTAATAAGAAGGGCATAAAAGAAAAAAACATGAAACCAATCATTTATTTTTTAGTAGGTGTATCACTCGTAGGTTTATCTTATTGATCTGTGATAAACAACTGTTGGTTGCATCTATTAACCAACCATAGGCACGCGGGCAACACGGTTTTGACCATTCAAAAAAACCCAGACTCGGTTGCAACAAAAATCTCCAGTTCCAGCGCCTCCTGGCCGCAACAACATAGCTCTTACAATCGGGTTCACCGCCTCAATTATTGCCTTTGCTTTGGCCCCGTCTTTTCCCACCAGCTCCGGCCACCTACTCTTCCCTATATACATTTCAAAAATATAAAATATCAATTAATCCAACCTATATATAAGAATTTGATTAAATTGATTATGTACTAGAAGAAGGTTTAGGGTGCATGCATGGTCCTTGACAACACATTGAGCAAGTGCAAGAAAGGCATGGCGGGTAAGGATATTGATGCCCTGGCATTTATATATATTTTCTTGATTAATTTTTCTTTTGGTTGATTTCTCCATTGTTGATCTTCATACTTGTTTATATAGGCACCACTAATGTGTTTGACCTTTTGATGTTGTGTTTGAATATGCATGAATGGAATTGATTGAAAATATTCATCAAATCACATCCGATTCCTGAAATGGTTGCTTCATTACATTTGCGGATTACCAGGTATAAAACTTCAATAAAACTATTAATGTAATACTCGAGATTTTTTTTTGTAGAAAACGAGTTTGGGTTTACTTACAATTTTGTTCTAACTTATTCTGGTGGAGTCAATATATTTTATGTTTATTATAATTATAATTGATTTCATGACTTCAGAATTTGAGTTTTTGTCCGTTTCGTGGAATAAAGGAAATTGATAATCTCGGGTGTTATGATTCTAGTGAATGTTTTCCATATGAAGTTATGTATTTTTAGGGGGGATAGGTGTCTAAGATGAGGAGTTCTATGTAGAGTTGGGATTATGAGGTTGAATATGGGATCTTGTTGATTTGACGAAAAAATTATCGTCGTACGATAATTTTTATACAAGACGGTTCTCTATATTCATTTTGGGAATATGAATCTTTACAATTTTGGTAATTATATGTGGAGGTAAAAGTTTTTGGAGGTTGAGGATATTTCATTTACGATCTGTTGTAATGAAGTGAGATACGTTAAGATTGATATTGATGTTATTAAAATATGGTTGGAGTATACAATTGTGAATCCAATGGTCATTCAGATTTTGATTGTATTTCCATTCCCGAGCTCCCAAAATATGCCTTTATTAAATGTCTCCCGAATGTGGAGTAATCATGTAAATTGTCATGATTGTTTTGATTTCTTTTTATAAGAAAATATATGAGAGGATCAAGTAATCATACGAACTAACAATCAAAATCACAATGATATTGTATTTCCATTCCTGAGCTGAGCTCCCAAGGGTTTGACATTATCACTTTTGAAGATACTTTAGATTGATGATCAAATGAATGAGAGTCTTGACACCAATATATAATAAATACCACAATGATATTTTATTACATGTAGATATAAGAAATCTCTCTTTAATAAGAAGGGCATAAAAGAACAAAACATGAAACCAATCATTTATTTTTTAGTAGGTGTATCACTCGTAGGTTTATCTTATTGATCTGTGATAAACAACTGTTGGTTGCATCTATTAACCAACCATAGGCACGCGGGCAACACGGTTTTGACCATTCAAAAAAACCCAGACTCGGTTGCAACAAAAATCTCCAGTTCCAGCGCCTCCTGGCCGCAACAACATAGCTCTTACAATCGGGTTCTCCGCCTCTATTATTGCCTTTGCTTTGGCCCCGTCTTTTCCCACCAGCTCCGGCCACCTACTCTTCCCTATAGACATTTCAAAAATATAAAATATCAATTAATCCAACCTATATATAAGAATTTGATTAAATTGATTATGTACTAGAAGAAGGTTTAGGGTGCATGCATGGTCCTTGACAACACATTGAGCCGGTGCAAGAAAGGCATGGCGGGTAAGGATATTGATGCCCTGGCATTTATATATATTTTCTTGATTAATTTTTCTTTTGGTTGATTTCTCCATTGTTGATCTTCATACTTGTTTATATAGGCACCACTAATGTGTTTGACCTTTTGATGTTGTGTTTGAATATGCATGAATGGAATTGATTGAAAATATTCATCAAATCGCATCCTTCATAAAGATTTGATTTTTTTAATAAAATCGTGTGTAGCCTTAACTTGTGCAATGTACATAGTCCATTAAGTGTTTCATGAAATAAATACATTCTATCAAATTAATGCCCTAATATAAACTCCATAATTGGCCAAACCTTTTCTTAATTAAACAAAAACACAAATTACCTTTTTATAGATTTGATCAAACCATTTAAAACATTGAATTAGGAGAACAAAATAGTTTTTTGCAAAAAGAAAAATGGTAACCGTATTGCTCGAAAGGAATTTTATTGAGAAAGGACCAAGCCGATTCCTGAAATGGTTGCTTCATTACATTTGCGGATTACCAGGTATAAAACTTCAATAAAACTATTAATGTAATACTCGAGATTTTTTTTTGTAGAAAACGAGTTTGGGTTTACTTACAATTTTGTTCTAACTTATTCTGGTGGAGTCAATATATTTTATGTTTATTATAATTATAATTGATTTCATGACTTCAGAATTTGAGTTTTTGTCCGTTTCGTGGAATAAAGGAAATTGATAATCTCGGGTGTTATGATTCTAGTGAATGTTTTCCATATGAAGTTATGTATTTTTAGGGGGGATAGGTGTCTAAGATGAGGAGTTCTATGTAGAGTTGGGATTATGAGGTTGAATATGGGATCTTGTTGATTTGACGAAAAAATTATCGTCGTACGATAATTTTTATACAAGACGGTTCTCTATATTCATATTGGGAATATGAATCTTTACAATTTTGGTAATTATATGTGGAGGTAAAAGTTTTTGGAGGTTGAGGATATTTCATTTACGATCTGTTGTAATGAAGTGAGATACGTTAAGATTGATATTGATGTTATTAAAATATGGTTGGAGTATAAAATTGTGAATCCAATGGTCATTCAGATTTTGATTGTATTTCCATTCCCGAGCTCCCAAAATATGCCTTTATTAAATGTCTCCCGAATGTGGAGTAATCATGTAAATTGTCATGATTGTTTTGATTTCTTTTTATAAGAAAATATATGAGAGGATCAAGTAATCATACGAACTAACAATCAAAATCACAATGATATTGTATTTCCATTCCTGAGCTGAGCTCCCAAGGGTTTGACATTATCACTTTTGAAGATACTTTAGATTGATGATCAAATGAATGAGAGTCTTGACACCAATATATAATAAATACCACAATGATATTTTATTACATGTAGATATAAGAAATCTCTCTTTAATAAGAAGGGCATAAAAGAAAAAAACATGAAACCAATCATTTATTTTTTAGTAGGTGTATCACTCGTAGGTTTATCTTATTGATCTGTGATAAACAACTGTTGGTTGCATCTATTAACCAACCATAGGCACGCGGGCAACACGGTTTTGACCATTCAAAAAAACCCAGACTCGGTTGCAACAAAAATCTCCAGTTCCAGCGCCTCCTGGCCGCAACAACATAGCTCTTACAATCGGGTTCACCGCCTCAATTATTGCCTTTGCTTTGGCCCCGTCTTTTCCCACCAGCTCCGGCCACCTACTCTTCCCTATATACATTTCAAAAATATAAAATATCAATTAATCCAACCTATATATAAGAATTTGATTAAATTGATTATGTACTAGAAGAAGGTTTAGGGTGCATGCATGGTCCTTGACAACACATTGAGCAAGTGCAAGAAAGGCATGGCGGGTAAGGATATTGATGCCCTGGCATTTATATATATTTTCTTGATTAATTTTTCTTTTGGTTGATTTCTCCATTGTTGATCTTCATACTTGTTTATATAGGCACCACTAATGTGTTTGACCTTTTGATGTTGTGTTTGAATATGCATGAATGGAATTGATTGAAAATATTCATCAAATCACATCCGATTCCTGATATGGTTGCTTCATTACATTTGCGGATTACCAGGTATAAAACTTCAATAAAACTATTAATATAATACTCGAGATTTTTTTTGTAGAAAACGAGTTTGGGTTTACTTACAATTTTGTTCTAACTTATTCTGGTGGAGTCAATATATTTTATGTTTATTATAATTATAATTGTTTTCATGACTTCAGAATTTGAGTTTTTGTCCGTTTCGTGAAATAAAGGAAATTGATAATCTCGGGTGTTATGATTCTAGTGAATGTTTTCCATATGAAGTTATGTATTTTTAGGGGGGATAGGTGTCTAAGATGAGGAGTTCTATGTAGAGTTGGGATTATGAGGTTGAATATGGGATCTTGTTGATTTGACAAAAAAATTATCGTCGTACGATAATTTTTATACAAGACGGTTCTCTATATTCATTTTGGGAATATGAATCTTTACAATTTTGGTAATTATATGTGGAGGTAAAAGTTTTTGGAGGTTGAGGATATTTCATTTACGATCTGTTGTAATGAAGTGAGATACGTTAAGATTGATATTGATGTTATTACAATATGGTTGGAGTATACAATTTTGAATCCAATGGTCATTCAGATTTTGATTGTATTCCCATTCCTGAGCTCCCAAAATATGCCTTTATTAAATGTCTCCCGAATGTGGAGTAATCATGTAAATTGTCATGATTGTTTTGATTTCTTTTTATAAGAAAATATATGAGAGGATCAAGTAATCATACGAACTAACAATCAAAATCACAATGATATTGTATTTCCATTCCTGAGCTGAGCTCCCAAGGGTTTGACATTATCACTTTTGAAGATACTTTAGATTGATGATCAAATGAATGAGAGTCTTGACACCAATATATAATAAATACCACAATGATATTTTATTACATGTAGATATAAGAAATCTCTCTTTAATAAGAAGGGCATAAAAGAACAAAACATGAAACCAATCATTTATTTTTTAGTAGGTGTATCACTCGTAGGTTTATCTTATTGATCTGTGATAAACAACTGTTGGTTGCATCTATTAACCAACCATAGGCACGCGGGCAACACAGTTTTGACCATTCAAAAAAACCCAGACTCGGTTGCAACAAAAATCTGCAGTTCCAGCGCCTCCTGGCTGTAACAACATAGCTCTTGCAATCGGGTTCTCCGCCTCTATTATTGCCTTTGCTTTGGCCCCGTCTTTTCCCACCAGCTCCGGCCACCTACTCTTCCCTATAGACATTTCAAAAATATAAAATATCAATTAATCCAACCTATATATAAGAATTTGATTAAATTGATTATGTACTAGAAGAAGGTTTAGGGTGCATGCATGGTCCTTGACAACACATTGAGCCGGTGCAAGAAAGGCATGGCGGGTAAAGATATTGATGCCCTGGCATTTATATATATTTTCTTGATTAATTTTTCTTTTGGTTGATTTCTCCATTGTTGATCTTCATACTTGTTTATATAGGCACCACTAATGTGTTTGACCTTTTGATGTTGTGTTTGAATATGCATGAATGGAATTGATTGAAAATATTCATCAAATCACATCCTTCATAAAGATTTGATTTTTTTAATAAATATGCACTAATGTGTTTGAATATGCGTGTGCAATGTACATAGTCCATTAAGTGTTTCATGAAATAAATACATTCTATCAAATTAATGCCCTAATATAAACTCCATAATTGGCCAAACCTTTTCTTAATTAAACAAAAACACAAATTACCTTTTTATAGATTTGATCAAACCATTTAAAACATTGAATTAGGAGAACAAAATAGTTTTTTTGCAAAAAGAAAAATGGTAACCGTATTGCTTGAAAGAAATTTTATTGAGAAAGGACCAAGCCGATTCCTGAAATGGTTGCTTCATTACATTTGCGGATTACCAGGTATAAAACTTCAATAAAACTATTAATGTAATACTCGAGATTTTTTTTGTAGAAAACGAGTTTGGGTTTACTTACAATTTTGTTCTAACTTATTCTGGTGGAGTCAATACATTTTATGTTTATTATAATTATAATTGATTTCATGACTTCAGAATTTGAGTTTTTGTCCGTTTCGTGGAATAAAGGAAATTGATAATCTCGGGTGTTATGATTCTAGTGAATGTTTTCCATATGAAGTTATGTATTTTTAGGGGGGATAGGTGTCTAAGATGAGGAGTTCTATGTAGAGTTGGGATTATGAGGTTGAATATGGGATCTTGTTGATTTGACGAAAAAATTATCGTCGTACGATAATTTTTATACAAGACGGTTCTCTATATTCATTTTGGGAATATGAATCTTTACAATTTTGGTAATTATATGTGGAGGTAAAAGTTTTTGGAGGTTGAGGATATTTCATTTATGATCTGTTGTAATGAAGTGAGATACGTTAAGGTTGATATTGATGTTATTAAAATATGGTTGGAGTATACAATTTTGAATCCAATGGTCATTCAGATTTTGATTGTATTTCCATTCCTGAGCTCCCAAAATATGCCTTTATTAAATGTCTCCCGAATGTGGAGTAATCATGTAAATTGTCATGATTGTTTTGATTTCTTTTTATAAGAAAATATATGAGAGGATCAAGTAATCATACGAACTAACAATCAAAATCACAATGATATTGTATTTCCATTCCTGAGCTGAGCTCCCAAGGGTTTGACATTATCACTTTTGAAGATACTTTAGATTGATGATCAAATGAATGAGAGTCTTGACACCAATATATAATAAATACCACAATGATATTTTATTACATGTAGATATAAGAAATCTCTCTTTAATAAGAAGGGCATAATAGAACAAAACATGAAACCAATCATTTATTTTTTAGTAGGTGTATCACTCGTAGGTTTATCTTATTGATCTGTGATAAACAACTGTTGGTTGCATCTATTAACCAACCATAGGCACGCGGGCAACACGGTTTTGACCATTCAAAAAAACCCAGACTCGGTTGCAACAAAAATCTCCAGTTCCAGCGCCTCCTGGCCGCAACAACATAGCTCTTACAATCGGGTTCTCCGCCTCTATTATTGCCTTTGCTTTGGCCCCGTCTTTTCCCACCAGCTCCGGCCACCTACTCTTCCCTATAGACATTTCAAAAATATTAAATATCAATTAATCCAACCTATATATAAGAATTTGATTAAATTGATTATGTACTAGAAGAAGGTTTAGGGTGCATGCATGGTCCTTGACAACACATTGAGCCGGTGCAAGAAAGGCATGGCGGGTAAGGATATTGATGCCCTGGCATTTATATATATTTTCTTGATTAATTTTTCTTTTGGTTGATTTCTCCATTGTTGATCTTCATACTTGTTTATATAGGCACCACTAATGTGTTTGACCTTTTGATGTTGTGTTTGAATATGCATGAATGGAATTGATTGAAAATATTCATCAAATCACATCCTTCATAAAGATTTGATTTTTTTAATAAAATCGTGTGTAGCCTTAACGTGTGCAATGTACATAGTCCATTAAGTGTTTCATGAAATAAATACATTCTATCAAATTAATGCCCTAATATAAACTCCATAATTGGCCAAACCTTTTCTTAATTAAACAAAAACACAAATTACCTTTTTATAGATTTGATCAAACCATTTAAAACATTGAATTAGGAGAACAAAATAGTTTTTTGCAAAAAGAAAAATGGTAACCGTTGAAATACCCCAAATAAGTTGATAATGACAAAGTGGTAAATTAATTATGTGTTTTGCTTAAAAGGGGAGAAATGGAATTTGGGATTAAAATTCCTAAACTTTCGGTCCCTCTCTCTCTCTCGTTGCTCTCTCCCTCTCGTGAATCCCTTCCCCTGCGAGCAGCTCAGCCAAGTTCTCCTTCCCGACTCCCTCCCTTGTGCCCAGCCGTTGCTCCCTCCGGCGAGCTCGACCCAGACCGGACCGCCGCCGTTCGTCCGTCTCCTCTGCTGTCCGCTGATGTTTGTTGCCCCATCTGCGACATCTCAGGAGAATGGTAATAACGTTTTGCTCACTTATTCTTTTGGTCTGAAATTTTGAGGAGGTAAACTAGACTCGTATATCTAACTCCTGGAGTTGGAATCATCGCATTCGGAGTCCTGAGCAGGGAGAACGAATTTTTACAAGTCGGAGCCGTTGTTGGTGATCTGCTGCGTGCTGTTGCTGTTCTGCTGAAGTTCTGCAGCGATTCCGGCGACGTGGTGCTCAATTCCGGCGAGGACAGTTGTTGACAACAAGGTAAGATCGATGTATGTGTGAGGGTTTACCTCCAATCTGAATTTTCGGGTTGATTTGTGTTGTTGATGAATTGTGGTTGATTGTTGTTGTTGTCCTGTGGGGACTGAATTTCTTTGCTGAATTTTGGGGTCGTTTTGGCTGATGTGTGTAGTTGGGAGTTGGACTGAGATTGGGTTGATTTTGGGGTGTGATTTGCCTAATTAATTAAGGGTTTGATTTTAGGGTTTAAATTGGGGGTTTGTTGGTTGTGGATTGGTATGAGTTAATTAACGTCAGGGTTTTGCTCGGATTGATTTTGCAGGTTCGTTCGAGTGGTTTGGAGACCTCTGGGGTCGTTGCGGTTCGACTTGAGGCAAGAGGATTCTTGCTAACTTTATATAATTTTTATAAATTGATTTATGCCTAGTGTTTCATAATTAATTTTATCATTTCTTGAGCGATTTAAATTGGATTAATTGACTATATTGATACTTGGTTGAAAATGGGTGTGTGTGCGTGTGTTAGTATTTTTGTCTCGTATCGTGTTGAATAAATGTTGACGTGGTAGTCAATTGTGACTAAATGTGATTGATTGTTGTGATAGTGTCTGTTGACACGTGTGTGTGTGTGTTGGCTTGAGTGTGAGTGTCTGTTGACACGTGTATGTGTATTGGATTGAATGTGTATGTGTGTGTGTGTGTGTGTGTGTGTTGGGTTGTGTATGTCGACACCTGTGTGTGTTGGCGGTTGTGTGTTAAATTGTATGCGTGCTGACAGTTGTATGCTGGGATTGACTGATGTGGATTGATTGTTATTGTTTGATTGTGGTGGATTGATTGTTATGGATTGGTGTTGTGGATTGATTGTCGTGGATTGATTGGATTACTGATTTTAAAGTTCTTGGTTGAATATGTATATATATGTGTGATATGTGTTAATCGTTGTCGTGTGTAATAATTGATTCGGTGTCGGTATGGTGATGGTTGGTTATGGAGCCGGGGTGAGGGTGTGACCTCATCCGACCGCGTGAGGGTGTGACCTCCGTTGGTTAAGGCTAGGGTGGATGGTTGAAAGTCCCATCCGGTGGTGGGTTGGATTGGAGGTGTTGGTTGGTTGCCTTGTGTCGTGTTTGATTGGATGTTGGTGTGATAGTTGATTGTAACTAATTGTGAGCTTGGTTTCCCACTTTAAGGGTGCGGGCCAACATGGAATAGGTTGGGACTGGGCGGCATCGGAAGGGGTGACTGGTCCAGGTCCTCCATGGTTGGTGATAAGCACTACTTTGTAGGGCTTAAGTAAGAGTCATTAGAGGGTTTATTGGTGCCACTCGGGTAGATTTAGACACATTCATGTGTATGGCGTTTGGGGGCGAAGTTTGGTGTTTTTGGAGGTGTTTGAGCTATTTTGGAGATCATAGGAGATCATAGGAAGCCACAAGGAGAAGACGCCAAGGAAGTGAAGAGAAGAGTAGAAGAACAGTGTGTTGAATTCAAATGGTTCGTTCTCTCTACTCAGATGTCCAAATGGAGTGATTCCAACTCGAGGAGTTAGATCTTGAAGTCTACTGCAAGTCCTCAAAATATGAGCGCAATCCGAGTTGGGAATCAAAAGTTATGGCATTTTTACTGAAGTGTCGCAGAAGCTGAAGTACTGGAATCCCACCGCACCCAGCGGTGGGCACTGCCGCACCCGCGGCGAGGTCGTCAGAGAACTGGACTTTCTGTTAAATGGCCGCACCCGGCGGTGGAGCCACCGCACCCGCGGTGGAGACGCGCTAAAGATCTTCTTTGCGAGTTTTTAATTCCGTGTTCTTTTAATTCCGAACATTTGTTTCCAAGTTTGTTATTCCCTTTTATTTATTTCTCGATTATTTGCCCTAGTATTTAAGGTTATTTCTAAGACTTTATTTAGGTTACCTTTTGTTTTGCCACGAAGAACCCTAGTTGCCACCTTTCTACATTTTTCTCTCACAAACCCTAATGGAGAACTAAACCTCCATTGTTGCACTTGACAGTTTGAAGCCAGCAATTGATTGGTTGTGAGTTTTCTACTCTTGTTCATTTTCCTATCTAGTTGGATTAATTCTCTTGTGCTTAAATGTTTATTGGTTTATGTTGATTTATCTAGAGTAGCTACCTAGGTTTATTGATATCTTCCTAATTGCTAGGACTTGTGATTCCGGGTTCGGGTTGCATATCTAGTAGCGAACACGATTGTGCGTATAGGGGATCCGAGCGCATAATTGTGAGAGAGAGTTAATTGCATGCTTATAGTAACGGGTTGTTTCTATTGCATGTGTCTTGTTAATCCTTGGTTGAATGCTATTGCTTTATTGAGTTCTGAAGGTTTTCAGATATTATTTAGTAATAAGTACTATTAGGGCTGGTAGAACTAATAGTTATCTAAGATCAGGATAAGAACAACTATAGGAAAGTTGAGAACTTGAGATTGATAGAATTCCGTGATCGACCTATCTATTGTTGTGTGGATCTCTGTTGAGTGTGGCGCTTTTTCCCATCATATTTACAACCTTTTCCTGTGAACTTATTTACTTGTTTCCTTATTGCTTGTTACGAGAAACACAAACAAACCCCCCCCCCCCTAGTTCCTAGTTGGTGATAACAAATTGCATAAGTTGATAACCTGACTCTCTGTGGGATCGACCTTGACTTGCTTGCTATACTACTTAGTAGGTATTTTGGGATTTATTTGATAGGCATCACGACTTTATCTCTGTCAAATTTGGCGCCGTTGCCGGGGAGTCAAATTTTCTGTTTTTGTGATTTGTTTGTTACCAACCTTGGTGTGGACCTATCTTACGGTCCACACCCGTGCTACTATTTTTGTATTTTCTTTGTTTTGATTTTGATTCAGATATGGATTTGTGGGGAGAGCCGCGATATGACCCATACTCCTACGCATACACTCCAGGGTGGAGAGATCACCCCAATTCGAGTTATGGGTACCAACAATACCCTCCATTTGGTCACTACCAGGAGTTCTACCCGGAGCCATAATTGTTCTACCAGCAGGGTGCTCTGCAACAGTACAATCCGGCCTATGAGCATAGCCCGCCAGTTTCCAATCCTAGTCCCTCCATGTCAACTGAAGATATGCTCCAAGCTCTGGATAAACATTTCAGCACTCACGTCCAAGCTAGGACGTCGAGTATCAAGAACATTGAGACACATATGGGACAGATGGCTGAGGCGATTACAAGGATCGATGCAAAGATATTGGGAAATCTACCATCTCAAACGGTAGTTAACCCACGGGCAAATGTTAGCGCGGTAACTCTTAGAAGTGGAAAGCAATTGCATGTCGCTCCTAATGCTGAAGAGGACGACTCAGGAAAAGAGGGTGTTCTGGAGAATGACCGCACGCAGCGGCAAGGTGACCGCACCCGCGGCGAGCATGATTTGGAAAAACAGAATGTTCTGTCAAGTTCACCGCACCCAGCGGTGGCAACCACCGCACCCGCGGCAAGCGGTACTGTTTCTCGAGAAAATTCTGGGGATCCATCGCACCCGGCGGTGACCTCTGGCCGCACCCGTGGCGAGACTTTTAGAGCTATTGCTGAGCCTTATGTGGACACCTACGTTCGTCCATACTTTCCCCCTCTCGGTTCCGAGAAGCCACCCGCCCCATTCCCAGAGGCGCTCAAGGAGTTGGGCCTTCCAGACGATATTTGGGACCGCAAGGTGCTTTCTGAGGAAGAATATTTTTTGGGACTGGAGGAATTCAGTGACCAAGAGGAGGAGAGCCACGATTGCGGAAACAATCCTGCGACGCCCGCCCCTCTCGAAGATGCCCCGACAGTCCCCGATCCTCTGGAGGCTGCCTATGATGAGTTTGTGCATCTAAACTCCTTCCCGCTTGTCTCGCTGCACCCCGCTACACCCTTCCCTGAGGCTCTGAAGGACACCAGAATGGTGGAGAATGACAAAAAATTATTTGAAACCTTCAGTGACTGCGCAGAAACCGTTCCCTTGGTCACGCTGGCTGACAACACCCCTCGCTGCAAGGAAATGTTAAAGGTGTCGGGCTTGATCAAAAAGAAACCGAAGGGAAAGCACAAGAAGGAGGCCTTGATTCAAGTGGTGAATTTTTATATGCTGGATACGGGGCAAGATAAGCATACAGGCCCTGAGATGCTGGGTAGACCGTTTTTGAAGATGGCAAGTGCATTCATAGATATGAACAGCGTCCCAACCATCATGAAGTGCACAAGCATGGGGGTCACGCTCAATCGGGAGTATACAAAGAGGCATCCCCCTGATCCAGGCCCCAGGAGTTTAGTTGCTATGAGCAACCCAAGTTGAGATGGAGTAATATGTCAAGCCATGACAATAACTATGGCGCTGTCCGGGAGGCAACCCGAGGTATGTTTTTCTTTTCTTGCTTTTCTTTCTTTGTTTTTGCATTTGCCCCTTAAGCTTGTTGAGTATGGATGTGTTGTAGATGAGATTGGTGCCAGGAGCTTTGGCATGGGTTATGTGACTCTTAGTTGGAGGATATGCTTCCTGAGACCTTGGGTGCTGCATTGGAGGAGTAGACTCTTTATTAGTTTACTCGAGGACGAACAAAGGTCTAAGCATGGGGGAGTTTGATAAGCACTACTTTATAGGGCTTAAGTAAGAGTCATTAAAGGGTTTATTGGTGCCACTCGGATAGATTTAGACACATTCATGTGTATGGAGTTTGGGGGCGAAGTTTGGTGTTTTTGGAGGTGTTTGAGCTGTTTTGGAGATCATAGGAGATCATAGGAAGCCACAAGGAGAAGACGCCAAGGAAGTGAAGAGAAGAGTAGAAGAACAGTGTGTTGAATTCAAATGGTTCGTTCTCTCTACTCAGATGTCCAAATGGAGTGATTCCAATACGAGGAGTTAGATCTTGAAGTCTACTGCAAGTCCTCAAAATATGAGCGCAATCCGAGTTGGGAATCAAAAGTTATGGCATTTTTACTGAAGTGTCGCAGAAGCTGAAGTACTGGAATCCCACCGCACCCAGCGGTGGGCACTGCCGCACCCGCGGCGAGGTCGTCAGAGAACTGAAGTTTCTGTTAAATGGCCGCACCCGGCGGTGGAGCCACCGCACCCGCAGTGGAGACGCGCTGAAGATCTTCTTTGCGAGTTTTTAATTCCGTGTTCTTTTAATTCCGAACATTTGTTTCCAAGTTTGTTATTCCCTTTTATTTATTTCTGGATTATTTGCCCTAGTATTTAAGGTTATTTCTAAGACTTTATTTAGGTTACCTTTTGTTTTGCCACGAAGAACTCTAGTTGCCACCTTTCTACGTTTTTCTCTCACAAACCCTAATGGAGAACTAAACCTCCATTGTTGCACTTGACAGTTTGAAGCCAACAATTGATTGGTTGTGAGTTTTCTACTCTTGTTCATTTTCCTATCTAGTTGGATTAATTCTCTTATGCTTAAATGTTTATTGGTTTATGTTGATTTATCTAGAGTAGCTACCTAGGTTTATTGATATCTTCCTAATTGCTAGGACTTGTGATTCCGGGTTCGGGTTGCATATCTAGTAGCGAACACGATTGTGCGTATAGGGGATCCGAGCGCATAATTGTGAGAGAGAGTTAATTGCATGCTTATAGTAATGGGTTGTTTCTATTGCATGTGTCTTGTTAATCCTTGGTTGAATGCTATTGCTTTATTGAGTTCTGAAGGTATTCGGATTTGATTTAGTAATAAGTACTATTGGGGCTGGTAGAACTAATAGTTATCTAAGATCAGGATAAGAACAACTATAGGAAAGTTGAGAACTTGAGATTGATAGAATTCCGTGATCGACCTATCTATTGTTGTGTGGATCTCTGTTGAGTGTGGCGCTTTTTCCCATCATATTTACAACCTTTTCCTGTGAACTTATTTACTTGTTTCCTTATTGCTTGTTACGAGAAACACAAACAAACCCCCCCCCCCTAGTTCCTAGTTGGTGATAACAAATTGCATAAGTTGATAACATGACTCTCTGTGGGATCGACCCTGACTTGCTTGCTATACTACTTAGTAGGTATTTTGGGATTTATTTGATAGGCATCACGACTTTAGCCCTGTCAGTTGGTTTCCCACTTTAAGGGTGCGGGCCAACACGGGATAGGTTGGGACTGGGCGGCGCCGGTTGCTTTCCCACCTTGAGGGTGCGGGGCACGGGGTGGCTGGTCCAGGTCCTCCATGGTTGTTTTCCCACCTTGCGGGTGCGGGGCAACATGGGATAGGTCGGGGCATTGATCGTCTCACCCGTTTGCTTGATAGTTGTGTGTGATTGGTTGTGTGTGATTAGTTGTTGTGTGTGTGTTGGCAAATTGTGTATGTGTTGGATTGTGTGTGTTGACTTTTGTGTGTGTATTGACAGTTGTGTGTGTTGGATGGTGTGTGTTGATAGTTCTGTGTGATTGGCTGTTGTGTGTGATTGGTTGTGTGTGATTGGCTGTTGGGTGTGATTGGTTGTTGTGTGTGTGTTGACAGTTGTGTGTATTGACCTTTGTTGTGTTGGCAGTTGTATGAGTTGGATTGTGTGTTGACAGTTGTGGGCGTTGACAGTTGTGTGTGTTGACATTTATGTGTAGTGATAGTAGTGAGTTCGGTATGTTTGGTTAGCCTTGGTTACATGTTAGTAGTAAGATATGTATATATGTTTTGTAAGTTGATAATTGATGTGTTAATAGTAGAGAAATTAGATTGGATCGTTCTATTCGTTTATGCTTGAGATGAGATTGAGGTTGGATTGAAGAGGTTAGTATAGGGTAGAGTTGTATAAGGATGTGTAATGGTTGATTTATGTGATAAGGTGTGCTTGTGTTTTGACGCGTGACTTATATTGATTGGTCAGTATGATATTGTATATATTATATATATATTGATTGGCATATTGTTGGTATTATCTGATTGTTGTGATAAATCTTTGGATTTCAACTGTTTTGGCTTGGCTAGTCTTGCCATAGTCTTTCACGAGACTGACCAATTGCGGTCTACGTGCCGTGGTTGGCTGGGGTATCGGGTCCCCCAGTCAATCAGGCTTTGCAGATTTAGCGCCAGCAAGGAGGATCCTGATCACCGTCGGTTTGGAGTCGAAGGCTTTACTCTTTTGGTTTGGACTTTGACTAGGTTGTGCGTGTCGTTTTGGTTTTGGACCTTGTATGGGTCAAACTTGTTGTATTGGTTTTGGTTTGTAAATTGTTGTATTTCAGTATGTTAAGTTGTTTGTGGTTTCAAACTCCGGACAGGTTTTACAGGTTTTTCGCTGCTGCTTTTGATATTTATAATTTATATGGGTTATGTTTTGCAAAATTTTTATTTTACCCGCCTTATAGTCCTTCGGGACTATGGCACTGTAGAACCTCTGGCCCGGGGTGTTACAACCGTATTGCTCGAAAGAAATTTTATTGAGAAAGGACCAAGCCGATTCCTGAAATGGTTGCTTCATTACATTTGCGGATTACCAGGTATAAAACTTCAATAAAACTATTAATGTAATACTCGAGATTTTTTTTGTAGAAAACGAGTTTGGGTTTACTTACAATTTTGTTCTAACTTATTCTGGTGGAGTCAATATATTTTATGTTTATTATAATTATAATTGATTTCATGACTTCAGAATTTGAGTTTTTGTCCGTTTCGTGGAATAAAGGAAATTGATAATCTCGGGTGTTATGATTCTAGTGAATGTTTTCCATACGAAGTTATGTATTTTTAGAGGGGATAGGTGTCTAAGATGAGGAGTTCTATGTAGAGTTGGGATTATGAGGTTGAATATGGGATCTTGTTGATTTGACGAAAAAATTATCATCGTACGATAATTTTTATACAAGACGGTTCTCTATATTCATTTTGGGAATATGAATCTTTACAATTTTGGTAATTATATGTGGAGGTAAAAATTTTTGGAGGTTGAGGATATTTCATTTACGATATGTTGTAATGAAGTGAGATACGTTAAGATTGATATTGATGTTATTAAAATATGGTTGGAGTATACAATTTTGAATCCAATGGTCATTCAGATTTTGATTGTATTTCCATTCCTGAGCTCCCAAAATATGCCTTTATTAAATGTCTCCCGAATGTGGAGTAATCATGTAAATTGTCATGATTGTTTTGATTTCTTTTTATAAGAAAATATATGAGAGGATCAAGTAATCATACGAACTAACAATCAAAATCACAATGATATTGTATTTCCATTCCTGAGCTGAGCTCCCAAGGGTTTGACATTATCACTTTTGAAGATACTTTAGATTGATGATCAAATGAATGAGAGTCTTGACACCAATATATAAGAAATACCACAATGATATTTTATTACATGTAGATATAAGAAATCTCTCTTTAATAAGAAGGGCATAAAAGAACAAAACATGAAACCAATCATTTATTTTTTAGTAGGTGTATCACTCGTAGGTTTATCATATTGATCTGTGATAAACAACTGTTGGTTGCATCTATTAACCAACCATAGGCACGCGGGCAACACGGTTTTGACCATTCAAAAAAACCCAGACTCGGTTGCAACAAAAATCTCCAGTTCCAGCGCCTCCTGACCGCAACAACATAGCTCTTACAATCGGGCTCTCCGCCTCTATTATTGCCTTTGCTTTGGCCCCGTCTTTTCCCACCAGCTCCGGCCACCTACTCTTCCCTATAGACATTTCAAAAATATAAAATATCAATTAATCCAACCTATATATAAGAATTTGATTAAATTGATTATGTACTAGAAGAAGGTTTAGGGTGCATGCATGGTCCTTGACAACACATTGAGCCGGTGCAAGAAAGGCATGGCGGGTAAGGATATTGATGCCCTGGCATTTATATATATTTTCCTGATTAATTTTTCTTTTGGTTGATTTCTCCATTGTTGATCTTCATACTTGTTTATATAGGCACCACTAATGTGTTTGACCTTTTGATGTTGTGTTATGATTCTAGTGAATGTTTTCCATATGAAGTTATGTATTTTTATGGGGGATAGGTGAAATACCCCAAACAAGTCGATCATGGCATTTTGGTAAATTAATTATGGATTTTGTTAAAATGGGGTAAAATGGAAATTGGGGGTTAAATCCCTAAATGGGGTTCGGTCTCTCTCCCTCGTGTGATTCCCAGCTGAGCAGCTCTCCGACTCTTTCTTCCCGAACGGATTCGAGCTCTCTCCCTGCTCAGCTTCTTCCCGGCGAGCTCACCCAGCCCAGCCTCCCCCGTGTCGAGTCGTTCCTTCCTCCGGCGAGCCGCGAACAGATGTTGAGGCGAGCTGCTGGTTCGCGCTGGTTCGTTGCTTGGAGCCGGTGGTTGCTGCGGTCCGTCTTGTTGCTGCTCGTCTCGGTTCGAGGTGCTATTCGTGCCGCTGCGTCGTACTGCTGTTCCTGTGTTCGAGCGGCCGCTGGTGTGGGTCGAGCCGAGTGCCTCTGCTGAGCTCCGACATAGTTCCGGCGTCGAGGGCCATCTCCGGTCTGCAGAGGATAGTTGACGACAAGGGAGGTGAGACCTTGAACTTGTTTGGTTGGGGGTTCAATAAAGGTTGCTGAATATGTGTATATATATAGTGATTAGTTGCTGAAATTTTGGTTGATTTGGCTGTTTAGCAGGGGTTTGGACATCAATTGATAATTGTTGGACTGAATTTGTTGGTTGTGCAGCAAAGGCATGGTTTGATATTGGAATTGGGTTAATCTGGGTATGATTTCCCCTAATTAATTAGGGATGATTATAAGGTGAAAATTGGGGGTTTGCTAAATTGAATTTGGATGTGTGATTCTAGGGTTTTGAATTGGGGTTTTATTAGTTGTGGATTTGTATGAGTAATTAACGCTAGGGTTTTGCTCGGATTGATTTCGCAGGTTCGTTCGAGTGGTTTGGAGACCTCTGGGGTCGTTGCGGTTCGACTTGAGGCAAGAGGATTCTTGCTAACTTTATATTTTTATCAATTGTTTTATGCCCAGTTTATTTCATAATTAAGTTTACCGTTGCTTGGTTGAATATGGGTATGTGCGTGTGATATGATTTGTCTTGTATCGTATTTGATTAAATGTTGACGTGGTAGTCAATTGTGACTAAATGTGATCGATTGTTGTTGATAGTGTCTGTTGACACGTGTGTGTGTGTGTTGGATTGTGTGGGTGTGTTGGATTGAATGTGTGTGTGTGTGTGTGTGGATCGTATGTGTGTGTTGGATTGAATGTGTGTGTGTGTTTTAGTAATTGTTTCTTGTCGGATATTGGTTGATTACTGGCTATTGGTTTTGTTGTTAGATATTAGTTGTTTGTTGGACATTGGTTTGTTGTTGGTTTATGTTGGATCATTATGCGGTTGTTGTTGGTTGTAGCTATTGGTTGCCGTTGATTGTCGGTTAGTTGTTGGTTGTGTTGATCTATTGTTGTGAATTGAGTGTGTGAATAATTGTTGGTTTGTTGGCAGATGTCCGTTGTGTGTTTTGTTGTTAGTTATGTGATGGGTTATTGGTTTTGAGTTAAACCGGGTTGAATGTGTTGGTTGTTGTTGCCTGGTATTATTATTGATTGATTGTGGTGGATTGATTATTATGGATTGATTGTTGTGGATGGATTGGATCACTTGACTATATAATTGCTTGGTTGAAATGTGTGATGATGTGTGATGAGGTGTGGTTATGTGATTTTGATTGTCGTTTGTGTTTGATTTGGTGTCGGTGTGGTGATGGATAGTTGGTTTCGGATGATGAATTGTCTCACCCGGTGATGTGGTGGTATAGACGGAGGTATTGTGAATTGTCTCACCCGGTGATGTGGTAGTGTAGACGGAGGTATTGTGAATTGTCTCACCCGGTGATGTGGTGGTGTAGACGGGGGTATTGTGAATTGTCTCACCCGGTGATGTGGTGGTGGAGACGGATGTTGGATTGGAGGGTTGGCGGTTGTGTGTTGATTATGTATTGGATGTTGGTTGCGTACCTGATTAAAGTGGTTTCGTGATGATGATTGTTGTCGGTTGATTTAGTGGTTGTGTTGGTAAATATTGACTGTGTGTTTAGTTATTGGTTTTATGTTAGATATTGATTGTTGGCTAGTTGACTTGTTGTCAAATGTTGGTTATTGTAGTTAGTTGTGATATGAATCTCTGTTGGTATGATTGTTGGTGGTAACTAGTTGCAGGAAGATGGTTATGTTGATTAAGTGTGGAGGTTGGTTTCCCATCTTGAGGGTGTGGGCCAACAAGGGTTGAATTTGAGTGTATGAGTTACAGTCCATGTTAACGAACAGGCGGCACCAGAAGGGTGGCTGGCCTAGGTCGTTATTTTCTTTATGTTTATATGTGATGATTATCTCGTTGATGCTTATGTGTTTGTGGATGTGCAGGTTAATTGAATTTGTTGTGTAGTGCAGTAGTGAGTTCAGTCTTATTGGTTAGCTTTGGTTGCAAGTCAGTAGTAAGAGATGTATATGTGCATAAAGTTGTTGATTAAGGTATTAGTAATAGAGAGAAGGATGGATTGGACGTGTCAGTGAAGTTGGATTGGATCGTTTTATTCGTTTATGCTTGTGATGAGTTTGAGGATGGATTGATTGAGGTTAGTATAGTGAAGAGTTGGATAAGGATGTGTAATGAATGGTATGTGATAGTGTGTGTATATGTTTTGACGTGTGGTTGACATTGGTTGGTTGATATGATTAAGTATAGTTATGATATTATATACTGTGTGGCGTGTTGTCGTTGTTGTGAGTTGATTGATGATATATGTATGTGTTTTGAACTGTTTTGGCTTGAGGAATCTTGCCATAGTCTTTCAAAAGACTGACCAACCTCGGTTTACGTGCCGTGGTTGGCTGGGGTATCGGGTCCCCCAGTCAATCAGGCTTTGCAGATTTAGTGCCAGCAAGGAGGGTCCTGATCACCGTCGGTTTAGAGTCGAGGGCTCTACTCTTTTGGTTTTGGACTTTGACTTGGTTGTATGTGTCGTTTTGGTTTTGGACCTTGAAGTGGTCGAACTTGTTGTATTGATTTTTGGTTTGTAAAGTGCTGTATTTTCTGTATGTTAAGATTGATTATGGTTTCAAACTCTGGACAGGTTTTACAGGTTTTTCCACTGTGTCGCTTTTGGTATATATTATGTATGGGATATGTTTTGCAAATTTTTATTTCACCCGCCTTATAGTCCTTCGGGACTATGGCACTGTAGCACCTCTGGCCCGGGGTGTTACAGAAGTTGGTATCAGAGCTTTCTTTTCAAAAATGTGTTCTTTCCGAGTTTTCAACTTGAGAATTTTTATACGTTGTTGTTGTGAACGATCGGGTGATTAGGAATCCTTGCTGTCAACCGTAGTGAGTTGCGTTGGTAAGTGTTGTTTGCGATGTTTTGTGCTAATGTTTGATATATTTATATGTGATGTTTAGAGTTGTTAAATTATATTTATGGTGTGTTCCCTGGTAAGTGGGATGTGCTAGAGGTTTAAGGAGTATGAGTGTGGTAGAAGATGAGGCCGTTGGGCTTGTCGTCAAGAGGTTGAGTCTGGTAGTTGATGAATCGGTATGAAGTTGTGGTATGCTGCTGTTATTGTTAAGTTTGAACAAGACAGATTAAGCGCATTTAGATATGGTTGTGTTCCGAGGTGGAATCTCGATGGTGAGGCTCAGCTGTACGATCATTGAGCAGTATGTTGATGAGTGATTGATTGTAGAGACTACTATAGATGATTTTGATTAGACTGTTGATATTGGGAGTAGTAAGAAACAGAGAACCCGGTCTGCATCTGAAAAAGTAGGATTTTTTGACAATGGGTTCAGCTGAGTTGAGGAACAGAATGTGCGTATGACTGTAGGAAGACGATAGTTATTGTAACAACAGATATGGGTTTAGTGCACGTGTTTGAGGGTTATGATCCTAATTACTCTGACATAATTGTTGTGCCGCGACAGCTGTAAAATTGTTAAGGAAAGGTTATGTCGGTTATCTGTGTATGAATGAGAATTTTGAATGGGACAGGTTATGTCAGGAAAGAGTTTCGAAGAACTCAGGAAGTGTTTGATTAGTGTGTCAGTGTTGGTTATACCGCAGGGAACATAAATGTTTGTTCTCTTCAGTGATGTGTCTAAGCAAGGTTTGGGTTGCGTTTTGATGCAGAATGGAAAGGTCTTTGCATATGTTTTTCGACATCTCAAATTGTATGAGAGAGAATTGATCATGAGACAAAAGTTGGTTGCTAGAATTGATTGAGGGTTATGATAGATATCGTTTATCTCTCAGAAGGGCTATTGTGGTAGTTGATGCTTTGAGTAGGGAGTGGACGCTCGAGTATATGGTTGCTTGCCTGACAGTTCTGCCGGATTGCAACTGGAATGGTGATGAATGAAAGTGAAAATGGTTCGGGAAAGAGCAGATACAACTGAATGTGATGGAATGTTGAGTGAAGTATGCAGTCAGATTGCTCAGGGAAGAGTGCAGGAATTCTTGTTTATGAGGATGGAGTATGGTGACTCTAGAATCAGTTATGTGTGTTAACTGATAAAGAAATTAGAGAATGGATTCTCGAGGAAGGTCATTCTTCGACAAGTCATGTACATTCTGGAGTCAGTCATGCGAGGCAGTTATCCGCACCTGTTTGATCTGAGTTTCGAGGACGAAACTCTTATAAGGGGGGGAGAATGAAATACCCCAAACAAGTCGATCATGGCATTTTAGTAAATTAATTATGGATTTTGTTAAAAGGGGGTAAAATGGAAATTGGGGGTTAAATCCCTAAATGGGGTTCGGTCTCTCTCCCTCGTGTGATTCCCAGCTGAGCAGCTCTCCGGCTCTTTCTTCCCGAACGGATCCGAGCTCTCTCCCTGCTCAGCTTCTTCCCGGCGAGCTCACCCAGCCCAGCCTCCCCCGTGTCGAGCCGTTCCTTCCTCCGGCGAGCCGCAAACAGATGTTGAGGCGAGCTGCTGGTTCGCGCTGGTTCGTTGCTTGGAGCCGGTGGTTGCTGCGGTCCGTCTTGTTGCTGCTCGTCTCGGTTCGAGGTGTTGTTCATGCCGCTGCGTCGTGCTACTGTTCCTGTGTTCGAGCGGCCGCTGGTGTGGGTCGAGCCGAGTGCCTCTGCTGAGCTCCGACATAGTTCCGGCGTCGAGGGCCATCTCCGGTCTGCAGAGGATAGTTGACGACAAGGGAGGTGAGACCTTGAACTTGTTTGGTTGGGGGTTCAGCAAAGGTTGCTGAATATGTGTATATATATAGTGATTAGTTGCTGAAATTTTGGTTGATTTGGCTGTTGAGCAGGGGTTTGGACATCAATTGATAATTGTTGGACTGAATTTGTTGGTTGTGCAGCAAAGGCATGGTTTGATATTGGAATTGGGTTAATCTGGGTATGATTTCCCCTAATTAATTAGGGATGATTATAAGGTGAAAATTGGGGGTTTGCTAAATTGAATTTGGATGTGTCATTCTAGGGTTTTGAATTGGGGTTTTATTAGTTGTGGATTTGTATGAGTAATTAACGCCAGGGTTTTGCTCGGATTGATTTTGCAGGTTCGTTCGAGTGGTTTGGAGACCTCTGGGGTCGTTGCGGTTCGACTTGAGGCAAGAGGATTCTTGCTAACTTTATATTTTTATAAATTGTTTTATGCCCAGTTTATTTCATAATTAAGTTTACCGTTGCTTGGTTGAATATGGGTATGTGCGTGTGATATGATTTGTCTTGTATCGTATTTGATTAAATGTTGACGTGGTAGTCAATTGTGACTAAATGTGATCGATTGTTGTTGATAGTGTCTGTTGACATGTGTGTGTGTGTTGGATTGTGTGGGTGTGTTGGATTGAATGTGTGTGTGTGTGTGTGTGTGTGTGTGTGTGGATCGTATGTGTGTGTGTGTTTTAGTAATTGTTTCTTGTCGGATATTGGTTGATTACTGGCTATTGGTTTTGTTGTTAGATATTAGTTGTTTGTTGGACATTGGTTTGTTGTTGGTTTATGTTGGATCATTATGCGGTTGTTGTTGGTTTTAGCTGTTGGTTGCCGTTGATTGTCGGTTAGTTGTTGGTTGTGTTGATCTATTGTTGTGAATTGAGTGTGTGAATAATTGTTGGTTTGTTGGCAGATGTCCGTTGTGTGTTTTGTTGTTAGTTATGTGATGGGTTATTGGTTTTGAGTTGAACCGGGTTGAATGTGTTGGTTGTTGTTGCCTGGTATTATTATTGATTGATTGTGGTGGATTGATTATTATGGATTGATTGTTGTGGATGGATTGGATCACTTGACTATATAATTGCTTGGTTGAAATGTGTGATGATGTGTGATGAGGTGTGGTTATGTGATTTTGATTGTCGTTTGTGTTTGATTTGGTGTCGGTGTGGTGATGGATAGTTGGTTTCGGATGATGAATTGTCTCACCCGGTGATGTGGTGGTGTAGACGGAGGTATTGTGAATTGTCTCACCCGGTGATGTGGTGGTATAGACGGAGGTATTGTGAATTGTCTCACCCGGTGATGTGGTGGTGTAGACGGAGGTATTGTGAATTGTCTCACCCGGTGATGTGGTGGTGTAGACGGAGGTATTGTTAATTGTCTCACCCGGTGATGTGGTGGTGTAGACGGAGGTATTGTGAATTGTCTCACCCGGTGATGTGGTGGTGTAGACGGAGGTATTGTGAATTGTCTCACCCGGTGATGTAGTGGTGGAGACGGAGGTTGGATTGGAGGGTTGGCGGTTGTGTGTTGATTATGTATTGGATGTTGGTTGCATACCTGATTAAAGTGGTTTCGTGATGATGATTGTTGTCGTTTGATTTAGTGGTTGTGTTGGTAAATATTGACTGTGTGTTTAGTTATTGGTTTTATGTTAGATATTGATTGTTGGCTAGTTGACTTGTTGTCAAATGTTGGTTATTGTAGTTAGTTGTGATATGAATCTCTGTTGGTATGATTGTTGGTGGTAACTAGTTGCAGGAAGATGGTTATGTTGATTAAGTGTGGAGGTTGGTTTCCCATCTTGAGGGTGTGGGCCAACAAGGGTTGAATTTGAGTGTATGAGTTACAGTCCATGTTAACGAACAGGCGGCACCAGAAGGGTGGCTGGCCTGGGTTGTTATTTTCTTTATGTTTATATGTGATGATTATCTCGTTGATGCTTATGTGTTTGTGGATGTGCAGGTTAATTGAATTTGTTGTGTAGTGCAGTAGTGAGTTCAGTCTTATTGGTTAGCTTTGGTTGTAAGTCATTAGTAAGAGATGTATATGTGCATAAAGTTGTTGATTGAGGTATTAGTAATAGAGAGAAGGATGGATTGGACGTGTCAGTGAAGTTGGATTGGATCATTTTATTCGTTTATGCTTGTGATGAGTTTGAGGATGGATTGATTGAGGTTAGTATAGTGAAGAGTTGGATAAGGATGTGTAATGAATGGTATGTGATAGTGTGTGTATATGTTTTGACGTGTGGTTGATATTGGTTGGTTGATATGATTAAGTATAGTTATGATATTATATACTGTGTGGCGTATTGTCGTTGTTGTGAGTTGATTGATGATATATGTATGTGTTTTGAACTGTTTTGGCTTGAGGAATCTTGCCATAGTCTTTCAAAAGACTGACCAACCTCGGTTTACGTGCCGTGGTTGGCTGGGGTATTGGGTCCCCCAGTCAATCAGGCTTTGCAGATTTAGCGCCAGCAAGGAGGGTCCTGATCACCGTCGGTTTAGAGTCGAGGGCTCTACTCTTTTGGTTTTGGAATTTGACTTGGTTGTATGTGTCGTTTTGGTTTTGGACCTTGAAGTGGTTGAACTTGTTGTATTGGTTTTTGGTTTGTAAAGTGTTGTATTTTCTGTATGTTAAGATTGATTATGGTTTCAAACTCTGGACAGGTTTTACAGGTTTTTCCGCAGTGTCGCTTTTGGTATATATAATGTATGGGATATGTTTTGCAAATTTTTATTTCACCCGCCTTATAGTCCTTCGGGACTGTGGCACTGTAGCACCTCTGGCCCGGGGTGTTACAATAGGTGTCTAAGATGAGGAGTTCTATGTAGAGTTGGGATTATGAGGTTGAATATGGGATCTTATTGATTTGACGAAAAAATTATCGTCGTACGATAATTTTTATACAAGACGGTTCTCTATATTCATTTTGGGAATATGAATCTTTACAATTTTGGTAATTATATGTGGAGGTAAAAGTTTTTGGAGGTTGAGGATATTTCATTTACAATCTGTTGTAATGAAGTGAGATACGTTAAGATTGATATTGATGTTATTAAAATATGGTTGGAGTATACAATTTTGAATCCAATGGTCATTCAGATTTTGATTGTATTTCCATTCCTGAGCTCCCAAAATATGCCTTTATTAAATGTCTCCCGAATGTGGAGTAATCATGTAAATTGTCATGATTGTTTTGATTTCTTTTTATAAGAAAATATATGAGAGGATCAAGTAATCATACGAACTAACAATCAAAATCACAATGATATTGTATTTCCATTCCTGAGCTGAGCTCCCAAGGGTTTGACATTATCACTTTTGAAGATACTTTAGATTGATGATCAAATGAATGAGAGTCTTGACACCAATATATAATAAATACCACAATGATATTTTATTACATGTAGATATAAGAAATCTCTCTTTAATAAGAAGGGCATAAAAGAACAAAACATGAAACCAATCATTTATTTTTTAGTAGGTGTATCACTCGTAGGTTTATCTTATTGATCTGTGATAAACAACTGTTGGTTGCATCTATTAACCAACCATAGGCACGCGGGCAACACGGTTTTGACCATTCAAAAAAACCCAGACTCGGTTGCAACAAAAATCTCCAGTTCCAGCGCCTCCTGGCCGCAACAACATAGCTCTTACAATCGGGTTCTCCGCCTCTATTATTGCCTTTGCTTTGGCCCCGTCTTTTCCCACCAGCTCCGGCCACCTACTCTTCCCTATAGACATTTCAAAAATATAAAATATCAATTAATCCGACCTATATATAAGAATTTGATTAAATTGATTATGTACTAGAAGAAGGTTTAGGGTGCATGCATGGTCCTTGACAACACATTGAGCCGGTGCAAGAAAGGCATGGCGGGTAAGGATATTGATGCCCTGGCATTTATATATATTTTCTTGATTAATTTTTCTTTTGGTTGATTTCTCCATTGTTGATCTTCATACTTGTTTATATAGGCACCACTAATGTGTTTGACCTTTTGATGTTGTGTTTGAATATGCATGAATGGAATTGATTGAAAATATTCATCAAATCGCATCCTTCATAAAGATTTGATTTTTTTAATAAAATCGTGTGTAGACTTAACTTGTGCAATGTACATAGTCCATTAAGTGTTTCATGAAATAAATACATTCTATCAAATTAATGCCCTAATTGGAACTCCATAATTGGCCAAACCTTTTCTTAATTAAACAAAAACACAAATTGCCTTTTTATAGATTTGATCAAACCATTTAAAACATTGAATTAGGAGAACAAAATAGTTTTTTGCAAAAAGAAAAATGGTAACCGTATTGCTCGAAAGAAATTTATTGAGAAAGGACCAAGCCGATTCCTGAAATGGTTGCTTCATTATATTTGCGGATTACCAGGTATAAAACTTCAATAAAACTATTAATGTAATACTCGAGATTTTTTTTGTAGAAAACGAGTTTGGGTTTACTTACAATTTTGTTCTAACTTATTCTGGTGGAGTCAATATATTTTATGTTTATTATAATTATAATTGATTTCATGACTTCAGAATTTGAGTTTTTGTCCGTTTCGTGGAATAAAGGAAATTGATAATCTCGGGTGTTATGATTCTAGTGAATGTTTTCCATATGAAGTTATGTATTTTTAGGGGGGATAGGTGTCTAAGATGAGGAGTTCTATATAGAGTTGGGATTATGAGGTTGAATATGGGATCTTATTGATTTGACGAAAAAATTATCGTCGTACGATAATTTTTATACAAGACGGTTCTCTATATTCATTTTGGGAATATGAATCTTTACAATTTTGATAATTATATGTGGAGGTAAAAGTTTTTGGAGGTTGAGGATATTTCATTTACGATCTGTTGTAATGAAGTGAGATACATTAAGATTGATATTGATGTTATTAAAATATGGTTGGAGTATACAATTTTGAATCCAATGGTCATTCAGATTTTGATTGTATTTCCATTCCTGAGCTCCCAAAATATGCCTTTATTAAATGTCCCCCGAATGTGGAGTAATCATGTAAATTGTCATGATTGTTTTGATTTCTTTTTATAAGAAAATATATGAGCGGATCAAGTAATCATACGAACTAACAATCAAAATCACAATGATATTGTATTTCCATTCCTGAGCTGAGCTCCCAAGGGTTTGACATTATCACTTTTGAAGATACTTTAGATTGAAGATCAAATGAATGAGAGTCTTGACACCAATATATAATAAATACCACAATGATATTTTATTACATGTAGATATAAGAAATCTCTCTTTAATAAGAAGGGCATAAAAGAACAAAACATGAAACCAATCATTTATTTTTTAGTAGGTGTATCACTCGTAGGTTTATCTTATTGATCTGTGATAAACAACTGTTGGTTGCATCTATTAACCAACCATAGGCACGCCGGCAACACGGTTTTGACCATTCAAAAAAACCCAGACTCGATTGCAACAAAAATCTCCAGTTCCAGCGCCTCCTGGCCGCAACAACATAGCTCTTACAATCGGGTTCTCCGCCTCTATTATTGCCTTTGCTTTGGCCCCGTCTTTTCCCACCAGCTCCGGCCACCTACTCTTCCCTATAGACATTTCAAAAATATAAAATATCAATTAATCCAACCTATATATAACAATTTGATTAAATTGATTATGTACTAGAAGAAGGTTTAGGGTGCATGCATGGTCCTTGACAACACATTGAGCCGGTGCAAGAAAGGCATGGCGGGTAAGGATATTGATGCCCTGGCATTTATATATATTTTCTTGATTAATTTTTCTTTTGGTTGATTTCTCCATTGTTGATCTTCATACTTGTTTATATAGGCACCACTAATGTGTTTGACCTTTTGATGTTGTGTTTGAATATGCATGAATGGAATTGATTGAAAATATTCATCAAATCGCATCCTTCATAAAGATTTGATTTTTTTTAATAAAATCATGTGTAGCCTTAACTTGTGCAATGTACATAGTCCATTAAGTGTTTCATGAAATAAATACATTCTATCAAATTAATGCCCTAATATAAACTCCATAATTGGCCAAACCTTTTCTTAATTAAACAAAAACACAAATTACCTTTTTATAGATTTGATCAAACCATTTAAAACATTGAATTAGGAGAACAAAATAGTTTTTTGCCAAAAGAAAAATGGTAACCGTATTGCTCGAAAGAAATTTTATTGAGAAAGGACCAAGCCGATTCCTGAAATGGTTGCTTCATTACATTTGCGGATTACCAGGTATAAAACTTCAATAAAACTATTAATGTAATACTCGAGATTTTTTTGTAGAAAACGAGTTTGGGTTTACTTACAATTTTGTTCTAACTTATTCTGGTGGAGTCAATATATTTTATGTTTATTTTAATTATAATTGATTTCATGACTTCAGAATTTGAGTTTTTGTCCGTTTCGTGGAATAAAGGAAATTGATAATCTCGGGTGTTATGATTCTAGTGAATGTTTTCCATATGAAGTTATGTATTTTTAGGGGGGATAGGTGTCTAAGATGAGGAGTTCTATATAGAGTTGGGATTATGAGGTTGAATATGGGATCTTGTTGATTTGACGAAAAAATTATCGTCGTACGATAATTTTTATACAAGACGGTTCTCTATATTCATTTTGGGAATATGAATCTTTACAATTTTGGTAATTATATGTGGAGGTAAAAGTTTTTTAAGGTTGAGGATATTTCATTTACGATCTGTTATAATGAAGTGAGATACGTTAAGATTGATATTGATGTTATTAAAATATGGTTGGAGTATACAATTTTGAATCCAATGGTCATTCAGATTTTGATTGTATTTCCATTCCTGAGCTCCCAAAATATGCCTTTATTAAATGTCTCCCGAATGTGGAGTAATCATGTAAATTGTCATGATTGTTTTGATTTCTTTTTATAAGAAAATATATAGAGGATCAAGTAATCATACGAACTAACAATCAAAATCACAATGATATTGTATTTCCATTCCTGAGCTGAGCTCCCAAGGGTTTGACATTATCACTTTTGAAGATACTTTAGATTGATGATCAAAGGAATGAGAGTCTTGACACCAATATATAATAAATACCACAATGATATTTTATTACATGTAGATATAAGAAATCTCTCTTTAATAAGAAGGGCATAAAAGAACAAAACATGAAACCAATCATTTATTTTTTAGTAGGTGTATCACTCGTAGGTTTATCTTATTGATTTGTGATAAACAACTGTTGGTTGCATATATTAACCAACCATAGGCACGCGGGCAACACGGTTTTGACCATTCAAAAAAACCCAGACTCGGTTGCAACAAAAATCTCCAGTTCCAGCGCCTCCTGGCCGCAACAACATAGCTCTTACAATCGGGTTCTCCGCCTCTATTAATGCCTTTGCTTTGGCCCCGTCTTTTCCCACCAGCTCCGGCCACCTACTCTTCCCTATAGACATTTCAAAAATATAAAATATCGATTAATCCAACCTATATATAAGAATTTGATTAAATTGATTATGTACTAGAAGAAGGTTTAGGGTGCATGCATGGTCCTTGACAACACATTGAGCCGGTGCAAGAAAGGCATGGCGGGTAAGGATATTGATGCCCTGGCATTTATATATATTTTCTTGATTAATTTTTCTTTTGGTTGATTTCTCCATTGTTGATCTTCATACTTGTTTATATAGGCACCACTAATGTGTTTGACCTTTTGATGTTGTGTTTGAATATGCATGAATGGAATTGATTGAAAATATTCATCAAATCGCATCCTTCATAAAGATTTGATTTTTTTAATAAAATCGTGTGTAGCCTTAACTTGTGCAATGTACATAGTCCATCAAGTGTTTCATGAAATAAATACATTCTATCAAATTAATGCCCTAATATAAACTCCATAATTGGCCAAACCTTTTCTTAATTAAACAAAAACACAAATTGCCTTTTTATAGATTTGATCAAACCATTTAAAACATTGAATTAGGAGAACAAAATAGTTTTTTGCAAAAAGAAAAATGGTAACCGTATTGCTCGAAAGAAATTTTATTGAGAAAGGACCAAGCCGATTCCTGAAATGGTTGCTTCATTACATTTGCGGATTACCAGGTATAAAACTTCAATAAAACTATTAATGTAATACTCGAGATTTTTTTTGTAGAAAACGAGTTTAGGTTTACTTACAATTTTGTTCTAACTTATTCTGGTGGAGTCAATATATTTTATGTTTATTTTAATTATAATTGATTTCATGTCTTCAGAATTTGAGTTTTTGTCCGTTTCGTGGAAGAAAGGAAATTGATAATCTCGGGTGTTATGATTCTAGTGAATGTTTTCCATATGAAGTTATGTATTTTTAGGGGGGATAGGTGTCTAAGATGAGGAGTTCTATGTAGAGTTGGGATTATGAGGTTGAATATGGGATCTTGTTGATTTGACGAAAAAATTATCGTCGTACGATAATTTTTATACAAGACGGTTTTCTATATTCATTTTGGGAATATGAATCTTTACAATTTTGGTAATTATATGTGGAGGTAAAAGTTTTTGGAGGTTGAGGATATTTCATTTACGATCTGTTGTAATGAAGTGAGATACGTTAAGATTGATATTGATGTTATTAAAATATGGTTGGAGTATACAATTTTGAATCCAATGGTCATTCAGATTTTGATTGTATTTCCATTCCTGAGCTCCCAAAATATGCCTTTATTAAATGTCTCCCGAATGTGGAGTAATCATGTAAATTGTCATGATTTTTTTGATTTCTTTTTATAAGAAAATATATGAGCGGATCAAGTAATCATACGAACTAACAATCAAAATCACAATGATATTGTATTTCCATTCCTGAGCTGAGCTCCCAAGGGTTTGACATTATCACTTTTGAAGATACTTTAGATTGATGATCAAATGAATGAGAGTCTTGACACCAATATATAATAAATACCACAATGATATTTTATTACATGTAGATATAAGAAATATCTCTTTAATAAGAAGGGCATAAAAGAACAAAACATGAAACCAATCATTTATTTTTTAGTAGGTGTATCACTCGTAGGTTTATCTTATTGATCTGTGATAAACAACTGTTGGTTGCATCTATTAACCAACCATAGGCACGCGGGCAACACGGTTTTGACCATTCAAAAAAACCCAGACTCGGTTGCAACAAAAATCTCCAGTTCCAGCGCCTCCTGGCCGCAACAACATAGCTCTTACAATCGGGTTCTCCGCCTCTATTATTGCCTTTGCTTTGGCCCCGTCTTTTCCCACCAGCTCCGGCCACCTACTCTTCCCTATAGACATTTCAAAAATATAAAATATCAATTAATCCAACCTATATATAAGAATTTGATTAAATTGATTATGTACTAGAAGAAGGTTTAGGGTGCATGCATGGTCCTTGACAACACATTGAGCCGGTGCAAGAAAGGCATGGCGGGTAAGGATATTGATGCCCTGGCATTTATATATATTTTCTTGATTAATTTTTCTTTTGGTTGATTTCTCCATTGTTGATCTTCATACTTGTTTATATAGGCACCACTAATGTGTTTGACCTTTTGATGTTGTGTTTGAATATGCATGAATGGAATTGATTGAAAATATTCATCAAATCGCATCCTTGATAAAGATTTGATTTTTTTAATAAAATCGTGTATAGCCTTAACTTGTGCAATGTACATAGTCCATTAAGTGTTTCATGAAATAAATACATTCTATCAAATTAATGCCCTAATATAAACTCCATAATTGGCCAAACCTTTTCTTAATTAAACAAAAACACAAATTGCCTTTTTATAGATTTGATCAAACCATTTAAAACATTGAATTAGGAGAACAAAATAGTTTTTTGCAAAAAGAAAAATGGTAACCGTATTGCTCGAAAGAAATTTTATTGAGAAAGGACCAAGCCGATTCCTGAAATGGTTGCTTCATTACATTTGCGGATTACCAGGTATAAAACTTCAATAAAACTATTAATGTAATACTCGAGATTTTTTTTGTAGAAAACGAGTTTGGGTTTACTTACAATTTTGTTCTAACTTATTCTGGTGGAGTCAATATATTTTATGTTTATTATAATTATAATTGATTTCATGACTTCAGAATTTGAGTTTTTGTCCGTTTCGTGGAATAAAGGAAATTGATAATCTCGGGTGTTATGATTCTAGTGTGTAACACCCCCAGGCCAGTGGTGCTACAGTGCCATAATACAGAAGGATTATAAGGCGGGTAAAATAAAAATTTGCGAAACATAACCCATATATATATATAATATATCAAAAACAGCACAGCGGAAAACCTGTAAAACCTGTCCAGAGTTGAAACCACGATCAAACTTAACATACAAAAAAATACGACCCTTTACAAACCAAAAACTAATACAACAAGTTGACCCATACAAGGTCCAAAACCAAAACGACACATACAACCGAGTCAAAGTTCAAACCCAAAGAGTAGAGCCCTCGACTCTAAACCGACGGTGATCAGAATCCTCCTTGCTGGCGCTAAACCTGAAAAGCCTGATTGACTGGGGGACCCGATACCCCAGCCAATCACGGCACATAAACCGCAGTTCGTCAGTCTCGAAAAAGACTATGGCAAGATTCGACAAGCCAAAACAGTTTAAAACACATGTATATATATATATCAACAACTCATACCAAGCAACATGCCACACACCATATATACATATTTATCTCATACTATATCATTATCACGTCAACCAACCAATACCAACAACATTATCAAAACACAACCATAAACACACCTCATCACATAACCATTCAATCTCAACTCATACATGCAATCTCAACCCATACATGCGACTCAACCCATGTTGGCCCACACCTTCAAGATGGGAACCAACCTTGACTAGTTATAATCGTCAATCATAATACACGTAATTTCACAACCACAATAAATGACCAACGATGACCCACAACCGCAACTAAAACCATTCAACATCCAACTCAAACCAATACCAAGCACACAGTCAAAATTCACCAACACAACCGCTTAGTCAAACGCACAACTGTCAACGCACGCATAACAGTTTCAAACATAATACAATCATTACAATATTCAACCAATTACAATCGCATAACAAATATATATCATTCACACCATATCCGACCAAAACAACCAATCAGGTACACATAACAGTCACATAATCCGACCAAAACAACCAAGTAACTCAACTCATATTCAACCAATCACAAACAATTAAAATATACATATATATCACTTCAAACAACCACTTAATCAGGTACGCAAGCAACCCTTTCACACAATTACCACTTCACAACATCTCCGTCTCCACCCCCACATCACCAAGGTGAGACAATTCACAACATCTCCGTCTCCACCCCCACATCACCAAGGTGAGACAATTCACAACATCTCCGTCTACACCCCCACATCACCAAGGTGAGACAATTCACAACCTCCAAAACCCACTATCCACACCATACCGACACCAATCAACCAACACAACGACAATCAAAATCACATAACCACACCTTATCATCACACACACATCATCACATATCATCACACACACATCATCTCACATTCAATCCAACACACACACACACACACGATCCAACACACACACACATTCAATCCAACACACACACACACACATATTCAACACACACACACGATCCAACAAACACTATTAATAACAATCAATCACATTCAGTCACACTTGACTACCATGTCCACATTTAATCAAACACGATACAAGACAAATACTATCACACTCACATACACATATTCAACCAAGCAACGGTAAACTTAATTATGAAATAACTAGGCATAAATCAATTTATAAAAATATAAAGTTAGCAAGGATCCTCTTGCCTCAAGTCGAACCACAACGACCCCAGAGGTCTCCAGTCAATCCGAACGAACCTGCGAAATCAATTCGAGCAAATCCCTAGCATTAATTACTCATCCAATCCACAACCAAATAAAACTCCAATTCAAAACCCTAAAATCAAACCCTTAATTAATTAGGCCAAATCACATCCAAATTCAACCCCCAAATTTAACCCTAATTCATACCTTCAAAAATTCCAATCAAGCAAACCCCACACAACCAACCAAAAATTCAGCAAACCACACCTTTCTTCAGCTGTCCACGATCACATACAACATCAATTTGAACAATTCAATATCAATTCGAACAACCACAACATCAATTCGAACATCACAAAATTCAGCCAAATTCGAAATTACCCATAAGCTTACCTAGTCAATAACCAAGCGGTAGTCACCGAGGAGGGCTCCTCGTCGCCGGAACCACAACAACAACACAGAACCGCAGCTGCACACATAAATTTTGCTGCATAGTTCGCAGCTCACACACGATTTTAGCATAGGAAATCAGTCCATAAAATAATTTCAACAACACCAACCAACCTACCTCGACGTTGAACACACAGACGCCACCGGAAGGGACTCCTCATCGCCGGCGACCTCAGCAGAACACCGGACAGCTCAACAACACAGCGGACAGTAGCACAATGAACAGCACGACAGCAGCAACCTCCACGGCGGGACAGCAGCGGCTCGGCTCCACAACATCAGGGGACGAACAGTAGCTGCACGCACCCGCCCGAACAGCTCCATAGCTCGCACCAGCAGAAGCAGCTCAGACTGCAGCACAACAAAGCTCCACAGTAGAACCACGCGGACAGCAAGGGACCGCAACAGTCACGAGCAGGGGGAAAGAGGAGGAAGAGCAGCGCGGCCGTGTCCGGTTCGGCTCGCCAGAGGGAGAAGCTGGCTGGCACCGGGGAAGAGCAGCGCGGTCCACTCGGAGGAAGGAGAAGGGAGCTCGGCTGAACACAAGGGGAGGGATCGGGAGAGAGAGAGAAATCCGAATTGGGGGATTTGGGATTTTATCCCCCAAATTCCCATTTTACCCCCTTTTAACAAAATCCCTTAATTAAATTACCACTTTGCCATTATCAATTTATTTGGGGTATTTCATTCTCCCCCCCTTATAATAGTTTCGTCCTCGAAACTAGAGTCAAACCAGCTCGGATAACTGCGTCGCATAACTGATTCCAGTTCCCAAGTCTCTTCTTCTGTTCCATGCCTAGCCCATAACGGATGATACACATCTCTCCTCAGCTGAGACACACGAAATACGTCATGCATTCCACTCATCTTTGGCGGCAGTGCCACTTGATAAGCTACGACACCAACTCCTTTCAGAATCTCAAAGGGACCAACGTACTTAGGACTCAACTTGCCTCGTTTCCCAATTCTAAATACTCCTTTAGTCGGCAAAACTTTAATAAACACATGATCTCCCACACTGAACTCCAAAGGACGTCTACGAACATCCGCATACGATTTATGTCTGCTCTGAGCTGTCAACAATCTCTGACGGATCACATCAATGTCATCCTTAGTTTTCTGCAGAAACTCAGGAGCAACTAACACATCATCAGTCAAATCATCTCAACACAATGGCGATTTACAGCGACTATCATACAAAGCCTCATAAGGTGTCATCTGAATCAACGCATATCAACTATTGTTGCTAAAGAATGACTTTCCTTGAGAATCAACTTTCTAATCTCTTATCAGCTATCACACATAACCGATTATGAAATCATAAAACCCCATCATGAGAATGAAAATTCCGGGTGCCTTTCCTTGAGCAACTTCACTGCACAGTTTACTCAACACAAGATCATGCAGCTGTTTCTCCTTGATCGACTCTACTAGCGTCGATTGAATTTCCATCACATTCAGCATCATTTCCTTCTCAGACCAATCTCAATCTCACCCCGCACAACTCTTGTTGCAACTCTGGCAGAACTGATAAGCAAGCAACCGAATACTCGAGAGTCAACTTTCTACTCAAAACATCAGCTACCACATTAGCCCTTTCTGATTGATACTCAACATCTTTTCCATAATCCTCAGTCAATTCTAGCAACCATCCTTGTCTCATGATCAATTCTCTCTCATACAGTTTGAGCTGGCGAGAATCATACGCAATGACTTTCTCATTCTGCATCAAAACGCAATCCAAACCTTGCTTAGACACATTACTGTAGGTAACAACCTTTTCTGTTCCCTGCGGTATAACCAACTCTGACACGCTAATCAAACACTTCCTGAGTTCTTCGAAACTCTCTCCTGACACTTCCCGTCCCATTCAAAATTCTTAGTCGTACTCAACCTTGGAAAATTCTTCCACAGTCACCTGCAACAATCTGCCAGTCTGAGAATACTCCCAATGAAACTCATTGTAAACAATCCAAGTACTTTAAAAAATTTTTAATTCCTTAAACTCTTGAAATCTGCGGAAGCATTACCCATAAGACATCACAACCAACTCATAGTAATCATTTCAGTTCTGAAGGTAGTACCATGAATATATTCCTCTCAATCTTTAAACTGAGGATACTCTGATCTCAAATCAGCCTTCGAAAACACTGTAGCTTTTACAATATATCCCACAAATCATCAGTATTGGGAAGCGAATACTTATTCCTGACAATCACCATATTCAACTCATTATAATCGAGGCAGAGTCGAAAGGAATCCATCCTTCCTTCTAACCAACCATACAGGCGTACCCCAAGGAGAAGTACTTGGCCCAATAAAGCCTAACTTCACAAGTTCCTCTATCTGCTCCCTCTATCTCAACAGACACCCACAACCGGCACAACCTTCTCTAAACAGTCTTACAGTTGTCATCACACTTAAAAATTCTGTCAGAGTTTCTAGGATCATAACCCTCAAACATATGCACAAATCCCCAATCTTCTGATACAGTAACTGTCATCTTCCAGTAGTCACATGCACATTCTGTTCCTCAGCTCAGCCGAACCCATAGTCATAAAATCCCACTTTCAGATACCGACCGGGTTCTCTGTTTCTTATTACTTCTAAAATCAACAGTCTGATCAAAATCAACTGTAGCTGTCCCCACAATCAATCACTCATCACATACTGCTCAAATATCGCACAGCGGAGCCTCACCATCGAGATTCCATCTCGGAACACAACCCTATCTGAAAGTGCTCAATCTGTCATTCTCAACCCTAACAAGAACAATAGCACACAACAATTCATACAGAATCATCACCACTAAACTACCTGCATCAACCTCTTGACGATAAGCCCAACGGCCTCATCCTCTACCATACTCATACTCTTTAAACCTCTAGCACGTCCCACTTACCAGGGAACGCACCATAAAATTTACTTAACAACAGTAAACATCACATATGAAATTAATCATCAATACTCAATGTCACATATAAAACATTAGCATAAAACATCACAAACAATACTTACCAACGTAACTCACTACAGGCCGACAGCAAGGATTCCTGATCACCCGATCGTCCACAACCATAACGAATAAAAATTCTCAAGTTGAAAACTCGGAAAGAACACATTTTTGAAAAGAAAGCTCTGATACTAACTTCTGTAACACCCCCAGGCCAGTGGTGCTACAGTGCCATAATCCAGAAAATTTATAAGGTGGGTAAAATAAAAATTTGCGAAACATAACCCATATATATATATAATATATCAAAAATAGCACAGCGGAAAACCTGTAAAACCTGTCCAGAGTTGAAACCACGATCAAACTTAACATACAAAAAAAATACGACCCTTTACAAACCAAAAACTAATACAACAAGTTGACCCATACAAGGTCCAAAACCAAAATGACACATACAACCGAGTCAAAGTTCAAACCCAAAGAGTAGAGCCCTCGACTCTAAACCGACGGTGATCAGAATCCTCCTTGCTGGCGCTAAACCTGAAAAGCCTGATTGACTGGGGGACCCGATACCCCAGCCAACCACGGCACGTAAACCGCAGTTGGTCAGTCTCGAAAAAGACTATGGCAAGATTCGACAAGCCAAAACAGTTTAAAACACATGTATATATATATATCAACAACTCATACCAAGCAACATGCCACACACCATATATACATATTTATCTCATACTATATCATTATCACGTCAACCAACCAATACCAACAACATTATCAAAACACAACCATAAACACACCTCATCATATAACCATTCAATCTCAACTCATACATGCAATCTCAACCCATACATGTGTAACACCCTGGGTCAGAGGTGCTACAGTGCCATAGTCCGAAAGGACTATAAGGCGGGTGAAATAAAAATTTGCAAACATATCCCATACATAATATATACCAAAAGCAGCACAGCGGAAAAACCTGTCCAAAGTTGAAACCATAATCAACTTAACATACAGAAAGTACTACAATTTACAAATCAGAAACCAACAACCAAAGACCAAAAGTCAAAAGCCAATACAACAAGTTCGACCACTTCAAGGTCCAAAACCAAAACGATACATACAATCAAATCAAAGTCTCAAACCAAAAGTAGAGTTCTCGACTCCAAAACGACGGTGATCAGGATCCTCCTTGCTGGCGCTAAATCTGCAAAGCCTGATTGACTGGGGGACCCGATACCCCAGCCAACAACGGCACGTAAACCGAGGTTGGTCAGTCTTTTGAAAGACTATGGCAAGATTCCTCAAGCCAAAACAGTTCAAAACACATACATATATCACCAATCAATTCACAACAACGACAACACGCCACACAATATATAATATCATAACTATACTTAATCATATCAACCAACCAATGCCAACCACACGTCAAAACATATACACACACTATCACATACCATTCATTACACATCCTTATCCAACTCTTCACTATACTAACCTCAATCAATCCATCCTTAAACTCATCACAAGCATAAACGAATAAAACGATCCAATCCAACTTCACTGACACGTCCAATCCATCCTTCTCTCTATTACTAATACCTCAATCAACAACTCCATGCATATACACATCTCTTACTACTGACTTACAACCAATGCTAACCAATTATACTGAACTCACTACTGCACTAACACAACAAAATCAATTAACCTTCACATCAACAAACACATAAGCATCAACGAGAATCATTACATAATACAATCATAACCAAAATAACGACCAATTCATACATTCAAACCCAACTCATGCATTTAATTTCAAACCATGTTAACCCACACCCTCAAGATGGGAAACCATCCTTCACACTCAATCCACACAACCGACCTTCATAATCCACTAGCTATCACCAACAACCCCACATCCATAAATCCACATCACCATAGCTAAAATAGATAATATTTAACAAGTCAACTAGCCAACAATCAATATCCAACATAAAACCAATAACCAAACACACCGTCAATATCATCACACAACTACTTAATCAAGTACACAACTAATAATCAACACACAACTAATAATCAACACACAACCCATAACCGAGCACCCAACCAATAATCAAGTACACAACCACTATTCAACACACAACCAATATACACACACAACCAATAATCAACACACAATCCATAACCGAGCACACAACCAATATTCAACGCATAATCACTTAATCAAGTACTCAAGCAACCATTACACATAATTAACACATCACAACACCTCCGTCTCCACCACCACATCACCGGGTGGGACCATTCACAACATCTCCGTCTCAACCACCACATCACCGGGTGAGACAATTCACAACATCTCCGTCTCCACCACCACATCAGTCGGTGAGACAATTCACAACATTTCCGTCTCAACCACCACATCACCGGGTGAGACAATTCACAACATCTCCGTCTCAACCACCACATCACCGGGTGAGACAATTCACAACATCTCCGTCTCCACCACCACATCTCTCGGTGAGACAATTCACAACACCAAACCAACTATCCATCACCATACCAACCAATCAAATAACACGACGACAGTCAAAATCACATAACCACACCTCATCACACATTATCACTTATCCTCACACACACATCATCACACAATATCACACATATATATATATTCACCCAAGTAACCTTAAAATCAATAATCCTATCAAACCACATCAGTCCATCTACAACACGGGACAATTACTAATGTACCCACACATTCACACACACACAATCCAACACACGCACACACACATTCAATCCAACACACACATACGATCCACACACACACACACACATTCAATCCAACACACCCACACGATCCAACACACACACACACACACACGTGTCAACAGACACTATCAACAACAATCAATCACATTTAGTCACAATTGACTACCACGTCAACATTTAATCAAATACGATACAAGACAAATCATATCACACGCACATACCCATATTCAACCAAGCAACGGTAAACTTAATTATGAAATAAATTGGGCATAACACAATTTATAAAAATATAAAGTTAGTAAGAATCCTCTTGCCTTAAGTCGAACCGCAACGACCCCAGAGGTCTCCAAACCACTCGAACAAACCTGCGAAATCAATCCGAGCAAAACCCTGGCGTTAATTAACTCATACCAATCCACAACCAAATAAAATCCTAATTCAAACCCTAAAATCAAACCCTAATTAATTAAGCAAATCACATCCAAATCCAACCCCAAATTCAATCAAAATCACTGCACAAATTCACAATCGAATCCAGCCCATACTTAGTTTTTGTCCAAAGCTCAGCTAGTATATAATCGTTCAATTAATCCAACGATTTTAGAAGGTAATCAACCCAAAACCAGATTAAATTGTTGAATCCCAATCCTGCCATTTCCAATCTGCTACCCAAAAATTTAATAAAATTTCTGTTCACCTTCAAATCTGTCAACCACAGAATTTTAGCAGCAAAATTCGAAGCCTAAAATCAGCTCAAAGACCCACGCTTACCTCGTCATCGACCTTACTTCCGACGCTAGGACCGGGCTTCTCGGCACCGGAGAAGAAGCACCAGCGGCGGATCTGCAACTGCTCCTTGCGGTCTCGTTCCAACAGTGGTGGCTCACAGCTCGCGCAACCACTGTTCGTCTCCCCAACAGCTCGCCTTCTTCATCGGGACCGAGCTTCACGTCGCCGGGAAGGTGCAACAGTAGCAGCGAGCACAACACCAGCAGCAAAACACAGCAACAGAAGCAGCACGAACAGCACAACCACCGGCGGCTCCACGCAGAGGAGGAGGAAGAAGAACAGCCGCGCGGTGTCCGGGTCGGTTCGCCGGAGAAGGAGCTACTCGGCTGGGCACGAAGAGGGTCGGATTCGTCGGGGAGGCTGGGCACACGCACGGGAGAGAGCAAAGAGAGAGAGAGAACCGAATTGGGGGATTTGGGATTTTATCCACCAAATTCCCATTTTACCCCCTTTTAACCAAAATCCCTTAATTAAATTACCACTTTGCCATTAACAACCTATTTGGGGTATTTCATTCTCCCCCCCTTATAACAGTTTCGTCCTCGAAACTCGAATCAAACAGGTGCGGATAACTGCCTCTCATAACTGACTCCAATATGTACAGGACTTGTCGAAGAATGACCTTCCTTAGAATCAACTCTCAAATCTCTTTATCAGCTGACACACATAACCGATCTGAAATCACAATACTCCATCTTCCTGAACAAAAATCCAAACACTCTTCCCTGAGCAATCTCACTGCATCTCGTACTCAACATTCCATTATATTCAGCTGTATATGTTCCTTCTCAAACCAAATTTCACTTTTCACCCTTCGCCAACTCTTGTTGCAATCCCGACCGAACTGTCAGACAAGCAACCACCTGCTCGAGAGTCGACTTCCTACACAAAGCATCAGCAACCACGGTAGCCCTTTTCTGATTGATAAACAATATCTTTTCATAATCCTTAATCAACTCTAGCAATCATCTTTGCCTCATGATCAATCCTCTCTTATACAATTTGAGCTGACGAAAAGCATACGCAATGACCTTCCCATTCTGCATCAAAACACAACCCAAACTTCGTTTAGACACATCACCGTAGATAACAAACCTTTTCTGTTTCCTACAGTAAAACCGACACTGACGCACTAATCAAACACTTCCTGAGTCCTTCGAAAACTCTCTCCTGACATTTCCGTTCCATTCAAAATTATTAGTCATACAAAACCTGCCATAATCTGCCTGTAGCAACCTGCGCATTCTACTTCTCGACTCAATCAAACCCATAGTCGCGAAATTCTACTTTTTCAGATGCAACTGAGTTCTCTGTTCCTTACTACTTCCAACATCAATAGCCTGATCAAAATCAACTGTAGCAGTCTCCCTGATCAGCACACATCAGTATACTCAAGGATTTACAGCTATAACAGTAGCATACCACAACTTCATACCTAATCATCAGTTACCAGACTCAACCTCTTGACGATAAGACCAACGGCCTCGTCCCCTACCACACCCATACCTTTTCAATCTCTAGCACGTCCCACTTACCAGGGAACGCACCATAAAATATAATTTAACAATTCAAAACATCACATATAAAATATATCAAACATTAGCATAAAACATCACAAACAACACTTACTTACCAACACAACTCACTGCGGTTGACAGCAAGGATTCCTGATCACCCGATCGTTCACAACAACAAGGTATAAAAATTCTCAAGTTGAAAACTCGGAAAGAACACATTTTTTTTTTTGAAAAGAGCTCTGATACCAATTCTGTAACACCCCGGGCCAGAGGTGCTGCAGTGCCATAGTCCCGAAGGACTATAAGGCGGGTGAAATAAAAATTTGCAAACATATCCCATACATAATATATACCAAAAGCAGCACAGCGGAAAAACCTGTAAAACCTGTCCAAAGTTGAAACCATAATCAACTTAACATACAGAAAGTACTACAATTTACAAACCAGAAACCAACAAACAAAGACCAAAAGTCAAAAGCCAATACAACAAGTTCGACCACTTCAAGGTCCAAAACCAAAACGATACATACAATCAAATCAAATTCTCAAACCAAAAGTAGAGTTCTCGACTCCAAAACCGACGGTGATCAGGATCCTCCTTGCTGGCGCTAAATCTGCAAAGCCTGATTGACTGGGGGACCCGATACCCCAGCCAACCACGGCACGTAAACCGAGGTTGGTCAATCTTTTGAAAGACTATGGCAAGATTCCTCAAGCCAAAACAGTTCAAAACACATACATATATCACCAATCAATTCACAACAACGACAACACGCCACACAATATATAATATCATAACTATACTTAATCATATCAACCAACCAATGCCAACCACACGTCAAAACATATACACACACTATCACATACCATTCATTACACATCCTTATCCAACTCTTCACTATACTAACCTCAATCAATCCATCCTCAAACTCATCACAAGCATAAACGAATAAAATGATCCAATCCAACTTCACTGACACGTCCAATCCATCCTTCTCTCTATTACTAATACCTCAATCAACAACTCCATGCACATACACATCTCTTACTACTGACTTACAACCAATGCTAACCAATTATACTGAACTCACTACTGCACTAACACAACAAAATCAATTAACCTTCACATCAACAAACACATAAGCATCAACGAGAATCATTACATAATACAATCATAACCAAAATAACGACCAATTCATACATTCAAACCCAACTCATGCATTTAATTTCAAACCATGTTAACCCACACCCTCAAGATGGGAAACCATCCTTCACACTCAATCCACACAACCGACCTTCATAATCCACTAGCTATCACCAACAACCCCACCAACATAAATCCACATCACCATAGCTAAAATAGATAATATTTAACAAGTCAACTAGCCAACAATCAATATCCAACATAAAACCAATAACCAAACACACCGTCAATATCATCACACAACTACTTAATCAAGTACACAACTAATAATCAACACACAACCCATAACCGAGCACCCAACCAATAATCAAGTACACAACCACTATTCAACACACAACCAATATACACACACAACCAATAATCAACACACAATCCATAACCGAGCACACAACCAATATTCAACGCATAATCACTTAATCAAGTACTCAAGCAACCATTACACATAATTAACACATCACAACACCTCCGTCTCCACCACCACATCACCGGGTGGGACCATTCACAACATCTCCGTCTCAACCACCACATCACCGGGTGAGACAATTCACAACATCTCCGTCTCCACCACCACATCAGTCGGTGAGACAATTCACAACATTTCCGTCTCAACCACCACATTACCGGGTGAGACAATTCACAACATCTCCGTCTCAACCACCACATCACCGGGTGAGACAATTCACAACATCTCCGTCTCCACCACCACATCTCTCGGTGAGACAATTCACAACACCAAACCAACTATCCATCACCATACCAACCAATCAAATAACATGACGACAGTCAAAATCACATAACCACACCTCATCACACATTATCACTTATCCTCACACACACATCATCACACAATATCACATATATATATATTCACCCAAGTAACCTTAAAATCAATAATCCTATCAAACCACATCAGTCCATCTACAACACGGGACAATTACTAATGTACCCACACATTCACACACATACACAATCCAACACACGCACACACACATTCAATCCAACACACACATACGATCCACACACACACACACACACACATTCAATCCAACACACCCACACGATCCAACACACACACGTGTCAACAGACACTATCAACAACAATCAATCACATTTAGTCACAATTGACTACCACGTCAACATTTAATCAAATACGATACAAGACAAATCATATCACACGCACATACCCATATTCAACCAAGCAACGGTAAACTTAATTATGAAATAAACTGGGCATAACACAATTTATAAAAATATAAAGTTAGCAAGAATCCTCTTGCCTCAAGTCGAACTGCAACGACCCCAGAGGTCTCCAAACCACTCGAACGAACCTGCGAAATCAATCCGAGCAAAACCCTGGCGTTAATTAACTCATACCAATCCACAACCAAATAAAATCCTAATTCAAACCCTAAAATAAACCCTAATTAATTAAGCAAATCACATCCAAATCCAACCCCAAATTCAATCAAAATCACTGCACAAATTCACAATCGAATCCAGCCCATACTTAGTTTTTGTCCAAAGCTCAGCTAGTATATAATCGTTCAATTAATCCAATGATTTCAGAAGGTAATCAACCCAAAACCAGATTAAATTGTTGAATCCTAATCCTGCCATTTCCAATCTGCTACCCAGAAATTTAATAAAATTTCTGTTCACCTTCAAATCTGTCAACCACGGAATTTTAGCAGCAAAAATTGAAGCCTAAAATCAGCTCAAAGACCCACGCTTACCTCGTCATCGACCTTACTTCCGACGCCAGGACCAGGCTTCTCGGCACCGGAGAAGAAGCACAAGCGGCGGATCTACAGCTGCTCCTTGCGGTCTCGTTCCAACAGTGGTGGCTCACAGCTCGCGCAACCACTGTTCGTCTCCCCAACAGCTCGCCTTCTTCATCGGGACCGAGCTTCACGTCGCTGGGAAGGTGCAACCGTAGCAGCGAGCACAACACCAGCAGCAAAACGCAGTAACAGAAGCAGCACGAACAGCACAACCACTGGCGGCTCCACGCAGAGGAGGAGGAAGAAGAACAGCCGTGCGGTGTCCGGGTCGGTTTGCCGGAGAAGGAGCTACTCGGCTGGGCACGAAGAGGGTCGAATTCGTCGGGGAAGCTAGGCACACGCACGGGAGAGAACAAAGACAGAGAGAGAACCGAATTGGGGGATTTGGGATTTTATCCCCCAAATTCACATTTTACCCCCTTTTAACCAAAATCCCTTAATTAAATTACCACTTTGCCATTAACAACCTATTTGGGGTATTTCAACATGCGACTCAACCCATGTTGGCCCACACCTTCAAGATGGGAACCAACCTTGACTAGTTATAATCGTCAATCATAATACACGTAATTTCACAACCACAATAAATGACCAACGATGACCCACAACCGCAACTAAAACCATTCAACATCCAACTCAAACCAATACCAAGCACACAGTCAAAATTCACCAACACAACCGCTTAGTCAAACGCACAACTGTCAACGCACGCATAACAGTTTCAAACATAATACAATCATTACAATATTCAACCAATTACAATCGCATAACAAATATATATCATTCACACCACATCCGACCAAAACAACCAATCAGGTACACATAACAGTCACATAATCCGACAAAAAACAACCAAGTAACTCAACTCATATTCAACCAATCACAAACAATTAAAATATACATATATATCACTTATAACAACCACTTAATCAGGTACGCAAGCAACCCTTTCACACAATTACCACTTCACAACATCTCCGTCTCCACCCCCACATCACCAAGGTGAGACAATTCACAACATCTCCGTCTCCACCCCCACATCACCAAGGTGAGACAATTCACAACATCTCCGTCTATACCCCCACATCACCAAGGTGAGACAATTCACAACCTCCAAAACCCACTATCCATACCATACCGACACCAATCAACCAACACAACGACAATCAAAATCACATAACCACACCTTATCATCACACACACATCATCACACACACATCATCTCACATTCAATCCAACACACACACACACATTCAATCCAACACACACACACACACATATTCAACACACACACATGATCCAACAAACACTATTAACAACAATCAATCACATTCAGTCACACTTGACTACCATGTCCACATTTAATCAAACACGATACAAGACAAATACTATCACACTCACATACACATATTCAACCAAGCAACGGTAAACTTAATTATGAAATAACTAGGCATAAATCAATTTATAAAAATATAAAGTCAAGGATCCTCTTGCCTCAAGTCGAACCACAACGACCCCAGAGGTCTCCAGTCAATCTGAACGAACCTGCGAAATCAATTTGAGCAAATCCCTAGCATTAATTACACATCCAATCCACAACCAAATAAAACCCCAATTCAAAACCCTAAAATCAAACCCTTAATTAATTAGGCCAAATCACATCCAAATTCAACCCCCAAATTTAACCTAATTCATACCTTCAAAAATTCCAATCAAGCAAACCCCACACAAACAACCAAAAATTCAGCAAACCACACCTTTCTTCAGCTGTCCACGATCACATACAACATCAATTTGAACAATTCAATATCAATTCGAACAACCACAACATCAATTCGAACATCACAAAATTCAGCCAAATTCGAAATTACCCATAAGCTTACCTAGTCGATAACCAAGGGGTAGTCGCCGAGGAGGGCTCCTCGTCGCCGGAACCACAACAACAACACAGAACCGCAGCTGCACACATAAATTTTGCTGCACAGTTCGCAACTCACACACGATTTCAGCATAGGAAATCAGTCCACGAAATAATTTCAACAACACCAACTAACCTACCTCGACGTTGAACACACAGACGCCACCGGAAGGGACTCCTCGTCGCCGGCGACCTCAGCAGAACACCGGACAACTCAACAACACAGCGGACAGCAGCACAATGAACAGCACGACAACAACAACCTCCACGGCGGGACAACAGCGGCTCAGCTCCACAACAGCAGGGGACGAACAGCAGTTGCATGCACCTGCCCGAACAGCTCCACAGCTCGCACCAGCAGAAGCAGCTCGGACTGTAGCACAACAAAGCTCCACAGTAGAACCACGCGGACAGCAAGGGACCGCAACAGTCACGAGCAGGGGGAAAGAGGAGGAAGAGCAGCGCGGCCGTGTCCGGTTCGGCTCACCGGAGGGAGAAGCTGGCTGGCACCGGGGAAGAGCAGCGCGGTCCACTCGGAGGAAGGATAAGGGAGCTCGGCTGAACACAAGGGGAGGGATCGGGAGAGAGAGAGAAATCCGAATTGGGGGATTTGGGATTTTATCCCCCAAATTCCCATTTTACCCCCTTTTAACAAAATCCCTTAATTAAATTACCACTTTGCCATTATCAATTTATTTGGGGTATTTCATAGTGAATGTTTTCCATATAAAGTTATGTATTTTTAGGGGGGATAGGTGTCTAAGATGAGGAGTTCTATGTAGAGTTGGGATTATGAGGTTGAATATGGGATCTTGTTGATTTGACGAAAAAATTATCGTCGTACGATAATTTTTATACAAGACGGTTCTCTATATTCATTTTGGGAATATGAATCTTTACAATTTTGGTAATTATATGTGGAGGTAAAAGTTTTTGGAAGTTGAGGATATTTCATTTACGATCTGTTGTAATGAAGTGAGATACGTTAAGATTGATATTGATGTTATTAAAATATGGTTGGAGTATACAATTTTGAATCCAATGGTCATTCAGATTTTGATTGTATTTCCATTCCTGAGCTCCCAAAATATGCCTTTATTAAATGTCTCCCGAATGTGGAGTATTCATGTAAATTGTCATGATTGTTTTGATTTCTTTTTATAAGAAAATATATGAGAGGATCAAGTAATCATACGAACTAACAATCAAAATCACAATGATATTGTATTTCCATTCCTGAGCTGAGCTCCCAAGGGTTTGACATTATCACTTTTGAAGATACTTTAGATTGATGATAAAATGAATGAGAGTCTTGACACCAATATATAATAAATACCACAATGATATTTTATTACATGTAGATATAAGAAATCTCTCTTTAATAAGAAGGGCATAAAAGAACAAAACATGAAACCAATCATTTATTTTTTAGTAGGTGTATCACTCGTAGGTTTATCTTATTGATCTGTGATAAACAAATGTTGGTTGCATCTATTAACCAACCATAGGCACGCGGGCAACACGGTTTTGACCATTCAAAAAAACCCAGACTCGGTTGCAACAAAAATCTCCAGTTCCAGCGCCTCCTGGCCGCAACAACATAGCTCTTACAATCGGGTTCTCCGCCTCTATTATTGCCTTTGCTTTGGCCCCGTCTTTTCCCACCAGCTCCGGCCACCTACTCTTCCCTATAGACATTTCAAAAATATAAAATATCAATTAATCCAACCTATATATAAGAATTTGATTAAATTGATTATGTACTAGAAGAAGGTTTAGGGTGCATGCATGGTCCTTGACAACACATTGAGCCGGTGCAAGAAAGGCATGGCGGGTAAGGATATTGATGCCCTGACATTTATATATATTTTCTTGATTAATTTTTCTTTTGGTTGATTTCTCCATTGTTGATCTTCATACTTGTTTATATAGGCACCACTAATGTGTTTGACCTTTTGATGTTGTGTTTGAATATGCATGAATGTAATTGATTGAAAATATTCATCAAATCGCATCCTTCATAAAGATTTGATTTTTTAATAAAATCGTGTGTAGCCTTAACTTATGCAATGTACATAGTCCATTAAGTGTTTCATGAAATAAATACATTCTATCAAATTAATGCCCTAATATAAACTCCATAATTGGCCAAACCTTTTCTTAATTAAACAAAAACACAAATTACCTTTTTATAGATTTGATCAAACCATTTAAAACATTGAATTAGGAGAACAAAATAGTTTTTTTGCAAAAAGAAAAATGGTAACCGTATTGCTTGAAAGAAATTTTATTGAGAAAGGACCAAGCCGATTCCTGAAATGGTTGCTTCATTACATTTGCGGATTACCAGGTATAAAACTTCAATAAAACTATTAATGTAATACTCGAGATTTTTTTTGTAGAAAACGAGTTTGGGTTTACTTACAATTTTGTTCTAACTTATTCTGGTGAAGTCAATATATTTTATGTTTATTATAATTATAATTGATTTCATGACTTCATAATTTGAGTTTTTGTCCGTTTCGTGGAATAAAGGAAATTGATAATCTCGGGTGTTATGATTCTAGTGAATGTTTTCCATATGAAGTTATGTATTTTTAGGGGGGGTAGGTGTCTAAGATGAGGAGTTCTATGTAGAGTTGGGATTATGTGGTTGAATATGGGATCTTGTTGATTTGACGAAAAAATTATCGTCGTACGATAATTTGTATACAAGACGGTTCTCTATATTCATTTTGGGAATATGAATCTTTACAATTTTGGTAATTATATGTGGAGGTAAAAGTTTTTGGAGGTTGAGGATATTTCATTTATGATCTGTTGTAATGAAGTGAGATACGTTAAGATTGATATTGATGTTATTAAAATATGGTTGGAGTATACAATTTTGAATCCAATGGTCATTCAGATTTTGATTGTATTTCCATTCCTGAGCTCCCAAAATATGCCTTTATTAAATGTCTCCCGAATGTGGAGTAATCATGTAAATTGTCATGATTGTTTTGATTTCTTTTTATAAGAAAATATATGAGAGGATCAAGTAATCATACGAATTAACAATCAAAATCACAATGATATTGTATTTCCATTCCTGAGCTGAGCTCCCAAGGGTTTGACATTATCACTTTTGAAGATACTTTAGATTGATGATAAAATGAATGAGAGTCTTGACACCAATATATAATAAATACCACAATGATATTTTATTACATGTAGATATAAGAAATCTCTCTTTAATAAGAAGGGCATAAAAGAACAAAACATGAAACCAATCATTTATTTTTTAGTAGGTGTATCACTCGTAGGTTTATCTTATTGATCTGTGATAAACAACTGTTGGTTGCATCTATTAACCAACCATAGGCACGCGGGCAACACGGTTTTGACCATTCAAAAAAACCCAGACTCGGTTGCAACAAAAATCTCCAGTTCCAGCGCCTCCTGGCCGCAACAACATAGCTCTTACAATCGGGTTCTCCGCCTCTATTATTGCCTTTGCTTTGGCCCCGTCTTTTCCCACCAGCTCCGGCCACCTACTCTTCCCTATAGACATTTCAAAAATATAAAATATCAATTAATCCAACCTATATATAAGAATTTGATTAAATTGATTATGTACTAGAAGAAGGTTTAGGGTGCATGCATGGTCCTTGACAACACATTGAGCCGGTGCAAGAAAGGCATGGCGGGTAAGGATATTGATGCCCTGACATTTATATATATTTTCTTGATTAATTTTTCTTTTGGTTGATTTCTCCATTGTTGATCTTCATACTTGTTTATATAGGCACCACTAATGTGTTTGACCTTTTGATGTTGTGTTTGAATATGCATGAATGTAATTGATTGAAAATATTCATCAAATCGCATCCTTCATAAAGATTTGATTTTTTAATAAAATCGTGTGTAGCCTTAACTTATGCAATGTACATAGTCCATTAAGTGTTTCATGAAATAAATACATTCTATCAAATTAATGCCCTAATATAAACTCCATAATTGGCCAAACCTTTTCTTAATTAAACAAAAACACAAATTACCTTTTTATAGATTTGATCAAACCATTTAAAACATTGAATTAGGAGAACAAAATAGTTTTTTTGCAAAAAGAAAAATGGTAACCGTATTGCTTGAAAGAAATTTTATTGAGAAAGGACCAAGCCGATTCCTGAAATGGTTGCTTCATTACATTTGCGGATTACCAGGTATAAAACTTCAATAAAACTATTAATGTAATACTCGAGATTTTTTTTGTAGAAAACGAGTTTGGGTTTACTTACAATTTTGTTCTAACTTATTCTGGTGAAGTCAATATATTTTATGTTTATTATAATTATAATTGATTTCATGACTTCATAATTTGAGTTTTTGTCCGTTTCGTGGAATAAAGGAAATTGATAATCTCGGGTGTTATGATTCTAGTGAATGTTTTCCATATGAAGTTATGTATTTTTAGGGGGGGTAGGTGTCTAAGATGAGGAGTTCTATGTAGAGTTGGGATTATGTGGTTGAATATGGGATCTTGTTGATTTGACGAAAAAATTATCGTCGTACGATAATTTGTATACAAGACGGTTCTCTATATTCATTTTGGGAATATGAATCTTTACAATTTTGGTAATTATATGTGGAGGTAAAAGTTTTTGGAGGTTGAGGATATTTCATTTATGATCTGTTGTAATGAAGTGAGATACGTTAAGATTGATATTGATGTTATTAAAATATGGTTGGAGTATACAATTTTGAATCCAATGGTCATTCAGATTTTGATTGTATTTCCATTCCTGAGCTCCCAAAATATGCCTTTATTAAATGTCTCCCGAATGTGGAGTAATCATGTAAATTGTCATGATTGTTTTGATTTCTTTTTATAAGAAAATATATGAGAGGATCAAGTAATCATACGAATTAACAATCAAAATCACAATGATATTGTATTTCCATTCCTGAGCTGAGCTCCCAAGGGTTTGACATTATCACTTTTGAAGATACTTTAGATTGATGATCAAATGAATGAGAGTCTTGACACCAATATATAATAAATACCACAATGATATTTTATTACATGTAGATATAAGAAATCTCTCTTTAATAAGAAGGGCATAAAAGAACAAAACATGAAACCAATCATTTATTTTTTAGTAGGTGTATCACTCGTAGGTTTATCTTATTGATCTGTGATAAACAACTGTTGGTTGCATCTATTAACCAACCATAGGCACGCGGGCAACACGGTTTTGACCATTCAAAAAAACCCAGACTCGGTTGCAACAAAAATCTCCAGTTCCAGCGCCTCCTGGCCGCAACAACATAGCTCTTACAATCGGGTTCTCCGCCTCTATTATTGCCTTTGCTTTGGCCCCGTCTTTTCCCACCAGCTCCGGCCACCTACTCTTCCCTATAGACATTTCAAAAATATAAAATATCAATTAATCCAACCTATATATAAGAATTTGATTAAATTGATTATGTACTAGAAGAAGGTTTAGGGTGCATGCATGGTCCTTGACAACACATTGAGCCGGTGCAAGAAAGGCATGGCGGGTAAGGATATTGATGCCCTGACATTTATATATATTTTCTTGATTAATTTTTCTTTTGGTTGATTTCTCCATTGTTGATCTTCATACTTGTTTATATAGGCACCACTAATGTGTTTGACCTTTTGATGTTGTGTTTGAATATGCATGAATGTAATTGATTGAAAATATTCATCAAATCGCATCCTTCATAAAGATTTGATTTTTTAATAAAATCGTGTGTAGCCTTAACTTATGCAATGTACATAGTCCATTAAGTGTTTCATGAAATAAATACATTCTATCAAATTAATGCCCTAATATAAACTCCATAATTGGCCAAACCTTTTCTTAATTAAACAAAAACACAAATTACCTTTTTATAGATTTGATCAAACCATTTAAAACATTGAATTAGGAGAACAAAATAGTTTTTTTGCAAAAAGAAAAATGGTAACCGTATTGCTTGAAAGAAATTTTATTGAGAAAGGACCAAGCCGATTCCTGAAATGGTTGCTTCATTACATTTGCGGATTACCAGGTATAAAACTTCAATAAAACTATTAATGTAATACTCGAGATTTTTTTTGTAGAAAACGAGTTTGGGTTTACTTACAATTTTGTTCTAACTTATTCTGGTGAAGTCAATATATTTTATGTTTATTATAATTATAATTGATTTCATGACTTCATAATTTGAGTTTTTGTCCGTTTCGTGGAATAAAGGAAATTGATAATCTCGGGTGTTATGATTCTAGTGAATGTTTTCCATATGAAGTTATGTATTTTTAGGGGGGGTAGGTGTCTAAGATGAGGAGTTCTATGTAGAGTTGGGATTATGTGGTTGAATATGGGATCTTGTTGATTTGACGAAAAAATTATCGTCGTACGATAATTTGTATACAAGACGGTTCTCTATATTCATTTTGGGAATATGAATCTTTACAATTTTGGTAATTATATGTGGAGGTAAAAGTTTTTGGAGGTTGAGGATATTTCATTTATGATCTGTTGTAATGAAGTGAGATACGTTAAGATTGATATTGATGTTATTAAAATATGGTTGGAGTATACAATTTTGAATCCAATGGTCATTCAGATTTTGATTGTATTTCCATTCCTGAGCTCCCAAAATATGCCTTTATTAAATGTCTCCCGAATGTGGAGTAATCATGTAAATTGTCATGATTGTTTTGATTTCTTTTTATAAGAAAATATATGAGAGGATCAAGTAATCATACGAATTAACAATCAAAATCACAATGATATTGTATTTCCATTCCTGAGCTGAGCTCCCAAGGGTTTGACATTATCACTTTTGAAGATACTTTAGATTGATGATCAAATGAATGAGAGTCTTGACACCAATATATAATAAATACCACAATGATATTTTATTACATGTAGATATAAGAAATCTCTCTTTAATAAGAAGGGCATAAAAGAACAAAACATGAAACCAATCATTTATTTTTTAGTAGGTGTATCACTCGTAGGTTTATCTTATTGATCTGTGATAAACAACTGTTGGTTGCATCTATTAACCAACCATAGGCACGCGGGCAACACGGTTTTGACCATTCAAAAAAACCCAGACTCGGTTGCAACAAAAATCTCCAGTTCCAGCGCCTCCTGGCCGCAACAACATAGCTCTTACAATCGGGTTCTCCGCCTCTATTATTGCCTTTGCTTTGGCCCCGTCTTTTCCCACCAGCTCCGGCCACCTACTCTTCCCTATAGACATTTCAAAAATATAAAATATCAATTAATCCAACCTATATATAAGAATTTGATTAAATTGATTATGTACTAGAAGAAGGTTTAGGGTGCATGCATGGTCCTTGACAACACATTGAGCCGGTGCAAGAAAGGCATGGCGGGTAAGGATATTGATGCCCTGGCATTTATATATATTTTCTTGATTAATTTTTCTTTTGGTTGATTTCTCCATTGTTGATCTTCATACTTGTTTATATAGGTACCACTAATGTGTTTGACCCTTTGATGTTGTGTTTGAATATGCATGAATGGAATTGATTGAAAATATTCATCAAATCGCATCCTTCATAAAGATTTGATTTTTTTAATAAAATCGTGTGTAGCCTTAACGTGTGCAATGTACATAGTCCATTAAGTGTTTCGTGAAATAAATACATTCTATCAAATTAATGCCCTAATATAAACTCCATAATTGGCCAAACTTTTTCTTAATTAAACAAAAACACAAATTACTTTTTTATAGATTTGATCAAACCATTTAAAACATTGAATTAGGAGAACAAAATAGTTTTTTGCAAAAAGAAAAATGGTAACCGTTGAAATACCCCAAATAAGTTGATAATGGCAAAATGGTAAATTAATTATGGGTTTTGCTTAAAAGGGGAGAAATGGAATTTGGGATAAAAATTCTTAAACTTTCGGTCCCTCTCTCTCTCTCTCGTTGCTCTCTCCCTCTCGTGAATCCCTTCCCCTGCGAGCAGCTCAGCCAAGTTCTCCTTCCCGACTCCCTCCCTTGTGCCCAGCCGTTGCTCCCTCCGGCGAGCTCGACCCAGACCGGACCGCCGCCGTTCGTCCGTCTCCTCTGCTGTCCGCTGATGTTTGTTGCCCCGTCTGCGACATCTCAGGAGAATGGTAATAACGTTTTGCTCACTTGTTCTTTTGGTCTGGAATTTTGAGAAGGTAAACTATACTCGTATATCTAACTCCTCGAGTTGGAATCATCGCATTCGGAGTCCTGAGCAGGGAGAACGAATTTTTACAAGTCGGAGCCGTTGTTGGTGATCTGCTGCGTGCTGTTGCTGTTCTGCTGAAGTTCTGCAGCGATTCCGGCGACGTGGTGCTCAATTCCGGCGAGGACAGTGGTTGACAACAAGGTAAGATCGATGTATGTGTGAGGGTTTACCTCCAATCTGAATTTTCGGGTTGATTTGTGTTGTTGATGAATTGTGGTTGATTGTTGTTGTTGTCCTGTGGGGACTGAATTTCTTTGCTGAATTTTGGGGTCGTTTTGGCTGATGTGTGTAGTTGGGAGTTGGACTGAGATTGGGTTGATTTTGGGGTGTGATTTGCCTAATTAATTAAGGGTTTGATTTTCGGGTTTAAATTGGGGGTTTGTTGGTTGTGGATTGGTATGAGTTAATTAACGCCAGGGTTTTGCTCGGATTGATTTCGCAGGTTCGTTCGAGTGGTTTGGAGACCTGTGGGGTCGTTGCGGTTCGACTTGAGGCAAGAGGATTCTTGCTAACTTTATATAATTTTTATAAATTGATTTATGCCTAGTGTTTCATAATTAATTTTATCATTTCTTGAGCGATTTAAATTGGATTAATTGACTATATTGATACTTGGTTGAAAATGGGTGTGTGTGCGTGTGTTAGTATTTTTGTCTCGTATCGTGTTGAATAAATGTTGACGTGGTAGTCAATTGTGACTAAATGTGATTGATTGTTGTGATAGTGTCTGTTGACACGTGTGTGTGTGTGTTGGCTTGAGTGTGAGTGTCTGTTGACACGTGTATGTGTATTGGATTGAATGTGTGTGTGTGTGTGTGTGTGTGTGTGTGTTGGGTTGTGTATGTCGACACCTGTGTGTGTTGGCGGTTGTGTGTTAAATTGTATGCGTGCTCACAGTTGTATGCTGGGATTGACTGATGTGGATTGATTGTTATTGTTTGATTGTGGTGGATTGATTGTTATGGATTGGTGTTGTGGATTGATTGTCGTGGATTGATTGGATTACTGATTTTAAAGTTATTGGTTGAATATGTATATATATGTGTGATATGTGTTAATCGTTGTCGTGTGTAATAATTGATTCGGTGTCGGTATGGTGATGGTTGGTTATGGAGCCAGGGTGAGGGTGTGACCTCATCCGACCGCGTGAGGGTGTGACCTCCGTTGGTTAAGGCTAGGGTGGATGGTTGAAAGTCCCATTCGGTGGTGGGTTGGATTGGAGGTGTTGGTTGGTTGCCTTGTGTCGTGTTTGATTGGATGTTGGTGTGATAGTTGATTGTAACTAATTGTGAGCTTGGTTTCCCACTTTAAGGGTGCGGGCCAACATGGAATAGGTTGGGACTGGGCGGCATCAGAAGGGGTGACTGGTCCAGGTCCTCCATGGTTGGTGATAAGCACTACTTTGTAGGGCTTAAGTAAGAGTCATTAGAGGGTTTATTGGTGTCACTCGGATAGATTTAGACACATTCATGTGTATGGCGTTTGGGGGCGAAGTTTGGTGTTTTTGGAGGTGTTTGAGCTGTTTTGGAGATCATAGGAGATCATAGGAAGCCACAAGGAGAAGACGCCAAGGAAGTGAAGAGAAGAGTAGAAGAACAGTGTGTTGAATTCAAATGGTTCGTTCTCTCTACTCAGATGTCCAAATGGAGTGATTCCAATTCGAGGAGTTAGATCTTAAAGTCTACTGCAAGTCCTCAAAATATGAGCGCAATCCGAGTTGGGAATCAAAAGTTATGGCATTTTTACTGAAGTGTCGCAGAAGCTGAAGTACTGGAATCCCACCGCACCCAGCGGTGGGCACTGCCGCACCCGCGGCGAGGTCGTCAGAGAACTGGACTTTCTGTTAAATGGCCGCACCCGGCGGTGGAGCCACCGCACCCGCGGTGGAGACGCGCTAAAGATCTTCTTTGCGAGTTTTTAATTCCGTGTTCTTTTAATTCCGAACATTTGTTTCCAAGTTTGTTATTCCCTTTTATTTATTTCTGGATTATTTGCCATAGTATTTAAGGTTATTTCTAAGACTTTATTTAGGTTACCTTTTGTTTTGCCACGAAGAACCCTAGTTGCCACCTTTCTACATTTTTCTCTCACAAACCCTAATGGAGAACTAAACCTCCATTGTTGCACTTGACAGTTTGAAGCCAGCAATTGATTGGTTGTGAGTTTTCTACTCTTGTTCATTTTCCTATCTAGTTGGATTAATTCTCTTGTGCTTAAATGTTTATTGGTTTATGTTGATTTATCTAGAGTAGCTACCTAGGTTTATTGATATCTTCCTAATTGCTAGGACTTGTGATTCCGGGTTTGGGTTGCATATCTAGTAGCGAACACGATTGTGCGTATAGGGGATCCGAGCGCATAATTGTGAGAGAGAGTTAATTGCATGCTTATAGTAACGGGTTGTTTCTATTGCATGTGTCTTGTTAATCCTTGGTTGAATGCTATTGCTTTATTGAGTTCTGAAGGTTTTCAGATATTATTTAGTAATAAGTACTATTAGGGCTGGTAGAACTAATAGTTATCTAAGATCAGGATAAGAACAACTATAGGAAAGTTGAGAACTTGAGATTGATAGAATTCCGTGATCGACCTATCTATTGTTGTGTGGATCTCTGTTGAGTGTGGCGCTTTTTCCCATCATATTTACAACCTTTTCCTGCGAACTTATTTACTTGTTTCCTTATTGCTTGTTACGAGAAACACAAACAACCCCCCCTAGTTCCTAGTTGGTGATAACAAATTGCATAAGTTGATAACCTGACTCTCTGTGGGATCGACCCTGACTTGCTTGCTATACTATTTAGTAGGTATTTTGGGATTTATTTGATAGGCATTACGACTTTAGCTCTGTCAAATTTGGCGCCGTTGCCGGGGAGTCAAATTTTCTGTTTTTGTGATTTGTTTGTTACCAACCTTGGTGTGGACCTATCTTACGGTCCACACCCGTGCTACTGATTTTTGTATTTTCTTTGTTTTGATTTTGATTCAGATATGGATTTGTGGGGAGAGCCGCGATATGACCCATACTCCTACGCATACACTCCAGGGTGGAGAGATCACCCCAATTCGAGTTATGGGTACCAACAATACCCTCTATTTGGTCACTACCAGGAGTTCTACCCGGAGCCATAATCGTTCTACCAGCAGGGTGCTCCATAACAGTACAATCCGGCCTATGAGCATAGCCCGCCAGTTTCCAATCCTAGTCCCTCCATGTCAACTGAAGATATGCTCCAAGCTCTGGATAAACATTTCAGCACTCACGTCCAAGCTACGACGTCGAGTATCAAGAACATTGAGACACAGATGGGACAGATGGCTGAGGCGATTACAAGGATCGATGCAAAGATATTGGGAAATCTACCATCTCAAACGGTAGTTAACCCACGGGCAAACGTTAGCGCGGTAACTCTTAGAAGTGGAAAGCAATTGCATGTCGCTCCTAATGCTGAAGAGGACGACTCGGGAAAAGAGGGTGTTCTGGAGAATGACCGCACGCAGCGGCAAGGTGACTGCACCCGCGGCGAGCATGATTTGGAAAAACAGAATGTTCTGTCAAGTTCACCGCACCCAGCGGTGGCAACCACCGCACCCGCGGCAAGCGGTACTGTTTCTCGAGAAAATTCTGGGGATCCACCGCACCCGGCGGTGACCTCTGGCCGCACCCGTGGCGAGACTTTTAGAGCTATTGTTGATCCTTATGTGGACACCTACGTTCGTCCATACTTTCCCCCTCTCGGTTCCGAGAAGCCACCCACCCCATTCCCAGAGGCGCTCAAGGAGTTGGGCCTTCCAGACGATATTTGGGACCGCAAGGTGCTTTCTGAGGAAGAATATTTTTTGGGACTGGAGGAATTCAGTGACCAAGAGGAGGAGAGCCGCGATTGCGGAAACAATCCTGCGACGCCCGCCCCTCTCGAAGATGCCCCGACAGTCCCCGATCCTCTGGAGGCTGCCTATGATGAGTTTGTGCATCTAAACTCCTTCCCGCTTGTCTCGCTGCACCCCGCTACACCCTTCCCTGAGGCTCTGAAGGACACTAGAATGGTGGAGAACGACAAAAAAATATTTGAAACCTTCAGTGACTGCGCAGAAACCGTTCCCTTGGTCACGCTGGCTGACAACACCCCTCGCTGTAAGGAAATGTTAAAGGTGTCGGGCTTGATCAAAAAGAAACTGAAGGGAAAGCACAAGAAGGAGGCCTTGATTCAAGTGGTGAATTTTTATATGCTGGATACGGGGCAAGATAAGCATACAGGCCCTGAGATGCTGGGTAGACCGTTTTTGAAGATGGCAAGTGTATTCATAGATATGAACAGCGGCCCAACCATCATGAAGTGCACAATTATGGGGGTCACGCTCAATCGGGAGTATACAAAGAGGCATCCCCCTGATCCAGGCCCCAGGAGTTTAGTTGCTATGAGCAAACCAAGTTGAGATGGAGTAATATGTCAAGCCATGACAATAACTATGGCGCTGTCCGGGAGGCAACCCGAGGTATGTTTTTCTTTTCTTGCTTTTCTTTCTTTGTTTTTGCATTTTCTTTAGTGTGTTTTTGCTTTGTTTTTGTTCTTGTTTTTGTTTCCGACTAACCTGCAGGGAAGAGACCCATGCCTATTGAAGAAGGTGTTTCCACACCAATGTAAGTCTCTTCCTTCCCTACACTAATAAACTCTCCGAAAAAACCTTAAACGGGGAGCAAAAAAAAAAAAAATCCGAAAAAAAAAGAATAATCGGAATTAGAAAAAAAAAAAAAAAATTGTACCAAGGCCAGCTGTCCAGAGTTTCTCATGGAGACGGTGCGCATCATGTTGTCAAGGAGGATACACTTACCCTACACATTATTTGACAACGATGATGGCCCTATAATTGACAGTTGAGGAGGAGGAACACTAGAGCCCCCATCAAGATCATATATGGGCTCCATCATGTGTTCCTAGAAGGCCATGCAACCCCGACATCCTTGCTATGCCACTACTCACCAAAGTGGTTTCCTCATGGTTGCACGGTAGATGAAGATCATGGAGTATTGAAGACGCACGCTCAACACCCGAGACATGTGCGTCTATTGAAGACCGCCAGCAACAAAGGAAGTGTCCAAGCCAGCTCGGCGACGTTGTGAGTTATTTTTTGCTTTTCCCTGTGCTCTATTCTTTTGTCTTTCATTACATTGAGGACAATGCAAAGTTTAAGTATGGGGGAGGGTTTTATACTTGCTACGTCGCTGAGGAGAAAAAGAATAAAGAAAAAAGCCAAAAATTGAAAAAAGGCATACATAAAAATCCTGGGATAGGTCGAAAACCCGAAAGGGCGGCCTAGGCAATAAGCAGGTGGCTTGGACCAGCATTAGGCTGAGGTAATATGAGGTCAAGAGTGACGTGATCTTATGTGAGCACATCTTTGAAAAAATATGAGTGGCTTGGTGAAAACCCGAAAGGGCGCCTTGGCAAAATGAGCGAAAAAGAAGAAGAGTGATTTTAGGATTTCTCATTATTCTTGGCGAGGCGTCATAAGAAGAGGAGTCAAAGAAGGATTGTCGGGTAGGTCACTCTGGGAGACATAAGAAGTCATAGATGGAGGCTAGGATTAGAGGTTACTCACACTATTGGATGTCCGGGTTAAGCTTGGGGGAAGTACTCTGCTTGCCCCTTAAGCTTGTTGAGTATGGATGTGTTGTAGATGAGATTGGTGCCAGGAGCTTTGGCATGGGTTAGGTGACTCTTAGTTGGAGGATATGCTTCCTGAGACCTTGGGTGCTGCATTGGAGGAGTAGACTCTTTATTAGTTTACTCGAGGACGAACAAAGGTCTAAGCATGGGGGAGTTTGATAAGCACTACTTTATAGGGCTTAAGTAAGAGTCATTAGAGGGTTTATTGGTGCCACTCGGATAGATTTAGACACATTCATGTGTATGGAGTTTGGGGGCGAAGTTTGGTGTTTTTGGAGGTGTTTGAGCTGTTTTGGAGATCATAGGAGATCATAGGAAGCCACAAGGAGAAGACGCCAAGGAAGTGAAGAGAAGAGTAGAAGAATAGTGTGTTGAATTCAAATGGTTCGTTCTCTCTACTCAGATGTCCAAATGGAGTGATTCCCATACGAGGAGTTAGATCTTGAAGTCTACTGCAAGTCCTCAAAATATGAGCGCAATCCGAGTTGGGAATCAAAAGTTATGGCATTTTTACTGAAGTGTCGTAGAAGCTGAAGTACTGGAATCCCACCGCACCCAGCGGTGGGCACTGCCGCACCCGCGGCGAGGTCGTCAGAGAACTGGAGTTTCTGTTAAATGGCCGCACCCGGCGGTGGAGCCAACGCACCCGCAGTGGAGACGCGCTGAAGATCTTCTTTGCGAGTTTTTAATTCCGTGTTCTTTTAATTCCGAACATTTGTTTCCAAGTTTGTTATTCCCTTTTATTTATTTCTGGATTATTTGCCCTAGTATTTAAGGTTATTTCTAAGACTTTATTTAGGTTATCTTTTGTTTTGCCACGAAGAACTCTAGTTGCCACCTTTCTACGTTTTTCTCTCACAAACCCTAATGGAGAACTAAACCTCCATTGTTGCACTTGACAGTTTGAAGCCAACAATTGATTGGTTGTGAGTTTTCTACTCTTGTTCATTTTCCTATCTAGTTGGATTAATTCTCTTATGCTTAAATGTTTATTGGTTTATGTTGATTTATCTAGAGTAGCTACCTAGGTTTATTGATATCTTCCTAATTGCTAGGACTTGTGATTCCGGGTTCGGGTTGCATATCTAGTAGCGAACACGATTATGCGTATAGGGGATCCGAGCGCATAATTGTGAGAGAGAGTTAATTGCATGCTTATAGTAACGGGTTGTTTCTATTGCATGTGTCTTGTTAATCCTTGGTTGAATGCTATTGCTTTATTGAGTTCTGAAGGTTTTCGGATTTGATTTAGTAATAAGTACTATTAGGGCTGGTAGAACTAATAGTTATCTAAGATCAGGATAAGAACAACTATAGGAAAGTTGAGAACTTGAGATTGATAGAATTCCGTGATCGACCTATCTATTATTGTGTGGATCTCTGTTGAGTGTGGCGCTTTTTCCCATCATATTTACAACCTTTTCCTGCGAACTTATTTACTTGTTTCCTTATTGCTTGTTACGAGAAACACAAACAAACCCCCCCCCCCTAGTTCCTAGTTGGTGATAACAAATTGCATAAGTTGATAACCTGACTCTCTGTGGGATCGACCCTGACTTGCTTGCTATACTACTTAGTAGGTATTTTGGGATTTATTTGATAGGCATCACGACTTTAGCCCTGTCAGTTGGTTTCCCACTTTAAGGGTGCGGGCCAACACGGGATAGGTTGGGACTGGGCGGCGCCGGTTGCTTTCCCACCTTGAGGGTGCGGGGCACGGGGTGGCTGGTCCAGGTCCTCCATGGTTGTTTTCCCACCTTGCGGGTGCGGGGCAACATGGGATAGGTCGGGGCATTGATCGTCTCACCCGTTTGCTTGATAGTTGTGTGTGATTGGTTGTGTGTGATTAGTTGTTGTGTGTGTGTTGGCAAATTGTGTATGTGTTGGATTGTGTGTGTTGACTTTTGTGTGTGTATTGACAGTTGTGTGTGTTGGATGGTGTGTGTTGACAGTTCTGTGTGATTGGCTGTTGTGTGTGATTGGTTGTGTGTGATTGGCTGTTAGGTGTGATTGGTTGTTGTGTGTGTGTTGACAGTTGTGTGTATTGACCTTTGTTGTGTTGGCAGTTGTATGAGTTGGATTGTGTGTTGACAGTTGTGGGCGTTGACAGTTGTGTGTGTTGACATTTATGTATAGTGACAGTAGTGAGTTCGGTATGTTTGGTTAGCCTTGGTTACATGTTAGTAGTAAGATATGTATATATGTTTTGTAAGTTGATAATTGATGTGTTAATAGTAGAGAAATTAGATTGGACCGTTCTATTCGTTTATGCTTGAGATGAGATTGAGGTTGGATTGAAGAGGTTAGTATAGGGTAGAGTTGTATAAGGATGTGTAATGGTTGATTTATGTGATAAGGTGTGCTTGTGTTTTGACGCGTGACTTATATTGATTGGTCAGTATGATATTGTATATATTATATATATATTGATTGGCATATTGTTGGTATTATCTGATTGTTGTGATAAATCTTTGGATTTCAACTGTTTTGGCTTGGCTAGTCTTGCCATAGTCTTTCACGAGACTGACCAACTGCGGTCTACGTGCCGTGGTTGGCTGGGGTATCGGGTCCCCCAGTCAATCAGGCTTTGCAGATTTAGCGCCAGCAAGGAGGATCCTGATCACCGTCGGTTTGGACTTTGACTAGGTTGTGCGTGTCGTTTTGGTTTTGGACCTTGTATGGGTCGAACTTGTTGTATTGGTTTTGGTTTGTAAATTGTTGTATTTCAGTATGTTAAGTTGTTTGTGGTTTCAAACACCGGACAGGTTTTACAGGTTTTCCGCTGTTGCTTTTGATATTTATAATTTATATGGGTTATGTTTTGCAAAAAAATTATTTCACCCGCCTTATAGTCCTTCGGGACTATGGCACTGTAGCACCTCTGGCCCGGGGTGTTACAACCGTATTGCTCGAAAGAAATTTTATTGAGAAAGGACCAAGCCGATTCCTGAAATGGTTGCTTCATTACATTTGCGGATTACCAGGTATAAAACTTCAATAAAACTATTAATGTAATACTCGAGAATTTTTTTGTAGAAAACGAGTTTGGGTTTACTTACAATTTTGTTCTAACTTATTCTGGTGGAGTCAATATATTTTATGCTTATTATAATTATAATTGATTTCATGACTTCAGAATTTGAGTTTTTGTCCGTTTCGTGGAATAAAGGAAATTGATAATCTCGGGTGTTATGATTCTAGTGAATGTTTTCCATATGAAGTTATGTATTTTTAGAGGGGATAGGTGTCTAAGATGAGGAGTTCTATGTAGAGTTGGGATTATGAGGTTGAATATGGGATCTTGTTGATTTGACGAAAAAATTATCATCGTACGATAATTTTTATACAAGACGGTTCTCTATATTCATTTTGGGAATATGAATCTTTACAATTTTGGTAATTATATGTGGAGGTAAAAGTTTTTGGAGGTTGAGGATATTTCATTTACGATCTGTTGTAATGAAGTGAGATACGTTAAGATTGATATTGATGTTATTAAAATATGGTTGGAGTATACAATTTTGAATCCAATGGTCATTCAGATTTTGATTGTATTTTCATTCCTGAGCTCCCAAAATATGCCTTTATTAAATGTCTCCCGAATGTGGAGTAATCATATAAATTGTCATGATTGTTTTGATTTCTTTTTATAAGAAAATATATGAGAGGATCAAGTAATCATACGAACTAACAATCAAAATCACAATGATATTGTATTTCCATTCCTGAGCTGAGCTCCCAAGGGTTTGACATTATCACTTTTGAAGATACTTTAGATTGATGATCAAATGAATGAGAGTCTTGACACCAATATATAATAAATACCACAATGATATTTTATTACATGTAGATATAAGAAATCTCTCTTTAATAAGAAGGGCATAAAAGAACAAAACATGAAACCAATCATTTATTTTTTAGTAGGTGTATCACTCGTAGGTTTATCTTATTGATCTGTGATAAACAACTGTTGGTTGCATCTATTAACCAACCATAGGCACGCGGGCAACACGGTTTTGACCATTCAAAAAAACCCAGACTCGGTTGCAACAAAAATCTCCAGTTCCAGCGCCTCCTGGCCGCAACAACATAGCTCTTACAATCGGGCTCTCCGCCTCTATTATTGCCTTTGCTTTGGCCCCGTCTTTTCCCACCAGCTCCGGCCACCTACTCTTCCCTATAGACATTTCAAAAATATAAAATATCAATTAATCCAACCTATATATAAGAATTTGATTAAATTGATTATGTACTAGAAGAAGGTTTAGGGTGCATGCATGGTCCTTGACAACACATTGAGCCGGTGCAAGAAAGGCATGGCGGGTAAGGATATTGATGCCCTGGCATTTATATATATTTTCTTGATTAATTTTTCTTTTGGTTGATTTCTCCATTGTTGATCTTCATACTTGTTTATATAGGCACCACTAATGTGTTTGACCTTTTGATGTTGTGTTTGAATATGCATGAATGGAATTGATTGAAAATATTCATCAAATCGCATCCTTCATAAAGATTTGATTTTTTTAATAAAATCGTGTGTAGCCTTAACTTGTGCAATGTACATAGTCCATTAAGTGTTTCATGAAATAAATACATTCTATCAAATTAATGCCCTAATATAAACTCCATAATTGGCCAAACCTTTTCTTAATTAAACAAAAACACAAATTACTTTTTTATAGATTTGATCAAACCATTTAAAACATTGAATTAGGAGAACAAAATAGTTTTTTTGCAAAAAGAAAAATGATAACCGTATTGCTCGAAAGAAATTTTATTGCGAAAGGACCAAGCCGATTCCTGAAATGGTTGCTTCATTACATTTGCGGATTACCAGGTATAAAACTTCAATAAAACTATTAATGTAATACTCGAGATTTTTTTTGTAGAAAACGAGTTTGGGTTTACTTACAATTTTGTTCTAACTTATTCTGGTGGAGTCAATATATTTTATGTTTATTATAATTATAATTGATTTCATGACTTCAGAATTTGAGTTTTTGTCCGTTTCGTGGAATAAAGGAAATTGATAATCTCGGGTGTTATGATTCTAGTGAATGTTTTCCATATGAAGTTATGTATTTTTAGGGGGATAGGTGAAATACCCCAAACAAGTCGATCATGGCATTTTGGTAAATTAATTATGGATTTTGTTAAAAGGGGGTAAAATGGAAATTGGGGGTTAAATCCCTAAATGGGGTTCGGTCTCTCTCCCTCGTGTGATTCCCAGCTGAGCAGCTCTCCGACTCTTTCTTCCCGAACGGATTCGAGCTCTCTCCCTGCTCAGCTTCTTCCCGGCGAGCTCACCTGTCTAAGATGAGGAGTTCTATGTAGAGTTGGGATTATGAGGTTGAATATGGGATCTTGTTGATTTGACGAAAAAATTATCGTCGTACGATAATTTTTATACAAGACGGTTCTCTATATTCATTTTGGGAATATGAATCTTTACAATTTTGGTAATTATATGTGGAGGTAAAAGTTTTTGGAGGTTGAGGATATTTCATTTACGATTTGTTGTAATGAAGTGAGATACATTAAGATTGATATTGATGTTATTAAAATATGGTTGGAGTATACAATTGTGAATCCAATGGTCATTCAGATTTTGATTGTATTTCCATTCCTGAGCTCCCAAAATATGCCTTTATTAAATGTCTCCCGAATGTGGAGTAATCATGTAAATTGTCATGATTGTTTTGATTTCTTTTTATAAGAAAATATATGAGAGGATCAAGTAATCATACGAACTAACAATCAAAATCACAATGATATTGTATTTCCATTCCTGAGCTGAGCTCCTAAGGGTTTGACATTATCACTGTTGAAGATACTTTAGATTGATGATTGATAAGCGGTATTTTACATAGCGCTACTAGTAGTTATTAGCATATTATTGAGGAGATTTGGATTTGATTTATGGGAATTTTCTGTAATCCGGAGAAAAGGTGAGAAGTGGTTAAATCATAGGATTTACAGAGTTTTGGAGGTAAGTTGGTGTTTGAGGTGCGGAGCTGCATTGTGGATGTTTTTGGAAGCACTTACGAGTTGAAGACGGTGCCCGAAGTCATATAGGAAAGCTGATGATCAGAAGACAGTAGTTGCTGAAGTCCAAAACGGCGACCGGAGGCGATCGCGGTTGGTCGCGGTTTTCCAAAAGGGCGACCGGAGGCAATCGTTGTTGGTCGCGGTTTTCCAAAAGGGCGACCAGCGGTTAGAAGATTTCCAGCAGAACCTTGGGGAGCACAAACCGCGATCCCCCGCGATCGCTGTTGGTTGCGGTTTTCTGAGCGACTGAACAGTTTCCGATTTTCTCGAACTGCTTGGCTGTTTCGTTTTGTTTAATTAGTAGGTATTTAAGGAGCTCGGATTAGGGTTTTTGAGGCACGTCCATACCTAGCCTCTTGGCAGTTTTCTTCCTTTCTTTTCTCTCAAGAACACTTAGATTTCTTTTCTCTCTTTTGGATTTGTATTGGTTTTGAAGAACAAAGTTCCTGTTTTACCTAGCGTGGAAGCACAAGGTTGACTTGGTTGTAAGGTTTATTTCTCTTGTTCATCCTTTTGGATTTGGTATTGATTTCCTTGAGCATATTTCTATTACTATCTATTTTGCTAGATTGATCACCTAGTCTAAATCTATAGTAATTTAGGTGCTAGATTTGGGATAGACGGTGGAATCCCTAATCATAGGTAGCAACCACAATTGCATGAAATTGGTAAATTGAGTTCAATTGTGAAAAGGAAATTGATTTGCATGACATACTTGCGGTGTTGAGTCTTGTTTGCAATCCATTAATCTTATACTCTATGCTATTGATTGAACCAACTTAGGAGGTCTTCTAGGTTATCAATTAGTAAGTGTTAGCAAGACCGGATGGCTTGCTAATATAAAGAAGATCAGAATTGGAACAAATCCATAGGATAAATATGAACATGAGAAGAATCTATGATCAACTTGGTTAACCTTTGTGTGGAAACTTGCTAGGTGAAGCTCCCTTTCTTCATATTTACTTAAACTTGATTCGGTGTTGTTTTATTTGAGTAGTTTTAGTAGAAAACCAAATCCCCCCCCCCATTTGTTCTTTAAAGTTGATAAATTAGTAATTACATAGAAATTGACGTGTTAATTCCCTTGGGTTCGACTCCTTACTTGTATGCCATACTCTAGTTGCATATTGTATTTCCATTCCTGAGCTGAGCTCCCAAGGGTTTGACATTATCACTTTTGAAGATACTTTAGATTGATGATCAAATGAATGAGAGTCTTGACACCAATATATAATAAATACCACAATGATATTTTATTACATGTAGATATAAGAAATCTCTCTTTAATAAGAAGGGCATAAAATAACAAAACATGAAACCAATCATTTATTTTTTAGTAGGTGTATCACTCGTAGGTTTATCTTATTGATCTGTGATAAACAACTGTTGGTTGCATCTATTAACCAACCATAGGCACGCGGGCAACACGGTTTTGACCATTCAAAAAAACCCAGACTCGGTTGCAACAAAAATCTCCAGTTCCAGCGCCTCCTGGCCGCAACAACATAGCTCTTACAATCGGGTTCTCCGCCTCTATTATTGCCTTTGCTTTGGCCCCGTCTTTTCCCACCAGCTCCGGCCACCTACTCTTCCCTATAGACATTTCAAAAATATAAAATATCAATTAATCCAACCTATATATAAGAATTTGATTAAATTGATTATGTACTAGAAGAAGGTTTAGGGTGCATGCATGGTCCTTGACAACACATTGAGCCGGTGCAAGAAAGGCATGGCGGGTAAGGATATTGATGCCCTGGCATTTATATATATTTTCTTAATTAATTTTTCTTTTGGTTGATTTCTCCATTGTTGATCTTCATACTTGTTTATATAGGCACCACTAATGTGTTTGACCTTTTGATGTTGTGTTTGAATATGCATGAATGGAATTGATTGAAAATATTCATCAAATCGCATCCTTCATAAAGATTTGATTTTTTTAATAAAATCGTGTGTAGCCTTAACTTGTGCAATGTGAATAGTCCATTAAGTGTTTCATGAAATAAATACATTCTATCAAATTAATGCCCTAATATAAACTCCATAATTGGCCAAACCTTTTCTTAATTAAACAAAAACACAAATTACCTTTTTATAGATTTGATCAAACCATTTAAAACATTGAATTAGGAGAACAAAATAGTTTTTTGCAAAAAGAAAAATGGTAACCGTATTGCTCGAAAGAAATTTTATTGAGAAAGGACCAAGCCGATTCCTGAAATGGTTGCTTCATTACATTTGCGGATTACCAGGTATAAAACTTCAATAAAACTATTAATGTAATACTCGAGATTTTTTTGTAGAAAACGAGTTTGGGTTTACTTACAATTTTGTTCTAACTTATTCTGGTGGAGTCAATATATTTTATGTTTATTATAATTATAATTGATTTCATGACTTCAGAATTTGAGTTTTTGTCCGTTTCGTGGAATAAAGGAAATTGATAATCTCGGGTGTTATGATTCTAGTGAATGTTTTCCATATGAACTTATGTATTTTTAGGGGGGATAGGTGTCTAAGATGAGGAGTTCTATGTAGAGTTGGGATTATGAGGTTGAATATGGGATCTTGTTGATTTGACGAAAAAATTATCGTCGTACGATAATTTTTATACAAGACGGTTCTCTATATTCATTTTGGGAATATGAATCTTTACAATTTTGGTAATTATATGTGGAGGTAAAAGTTTTTGGAGGTTGAGGATATTTCATTTACGATCTGTTGTAATGAAGTGAGATACGTTAAGATTGATATTGATGTTATTAAAATATGGTTGGAGTATACAATTGTGAATCCAATGGTCATTCAGATTTTGATTGTATTTCCATTCCCGAGCTCCCAAAATATGCCTTTATTAAATGTCTCCCGAATGTGGAGTAATCATGTAAATTGTCGTGATTGTTTTGATTTCTTTTTATAAGAAAATATATGCGAGGATCAAGTAATCATACGAATTAACAATCAAAATCACAATGATATTGTATTTCCATTCCTGAGCTGAGCTCCCAAGGGTTTGACATTATCACTTTTGAAGATACTTTAGATTGATGATCAAATGAATGAGAGTCTTGACACCAATATATAATAAATACCACAATGATATTTTATTACATGTAGATATAAGAAATCTCTCTTTAATAAGAAGGGCATAAAAGAACAAAACATGAAACCAATCATTTATTTTTTAGTAGGTGTATCACTCGTAGGTTTATCTTATTGATCTGTGATAAACAACTGTTGGTTGCATCTATTAACCAACCATAGGCACGCGGGCAACACGGTTTTGACCATTCAAAAAAACCCAGACTCGGTTGCAACAAAAATCTCCAGTTCCAGCGCTTCCAGGCCGCAACAACATAGCTCTTACAATCGGGTTCTCCGCCTCTATTATTGCCTTTGCTTTGGCCCCGTCTTTTCCCACCAGCTCCGGCCACCTACTCTTCCCTATAGACATTTCAATAATATAAAATATCAATTAATCCAACCTATATATAAGAATTTGATTAAATTGATTATGTACTAGAAGAAGGTTTAGGGTGCATGCATGGTCCTTGACAACACATTGAGCCGGTGCAAGAAAGGCATGGCGGGTAAGGATATTGATGCCCTGGCATTTATATATATTTTCTTGATTAATTTTTCTTTTGGTTGATTTCTCCATTGTTGATCTTCATACTTGTTTATATAGGCACCACTAATGTGTTTGACCTTTTGATGTTGTGTTTGAATATGCATGAATGGAATTGATTGAAAATATTCATCAAATCGCATCCTTCATAAAGATTTGATTTTTTTAATAAAATCGTGTGTAGCCTTAACTTGTGCAATGTATATAGTCCATTAAGTGTTTCATGAAATAAATAAATTCTATCAAATTAATGCCCTAATATAAACTCCATAATTGGCCAAACCTTTTCTTAATTAAACAAAAACACAAATTACCTTTTTATAGATTTGATCAAACCATTTAAAACATTGAATTAGGAGAACAAAATAGTTTTTTGCAAAAAGAAAAATGGTAACCGTATTGCTCGAAAGAAATTTTATTGAGAAAGGACCAAGCCGATTCCTGAAATGGTTGCTTCATTACATTTGCGGATTACCAGGTATAAAACTTCAATAAAACTATTAATGTAATACTCGAGATTTTTTTTTGTAGAAAACGAGTTTGGGTTTACTTACAATTTTGTTCTAACTTATTCTGTTGGAGTCAATATATTTTATGTTTATTATAATTATAATTGATTTCATGACTTCAGAATTTGAGTTTTTGTCCGTTTCGTGGAATAAAGGAAATTGATAATCTCGGGTGTTATGATTCTAGTGAATGTTTTCCATATGAAGTTATGTATTTTTAGGGGGGATAGGTGTCTAAGATGAGGAGTTCTATGTAGAGTTGGGATTATGAGGTTGAATATGGGATCTTGTTGGTTTGACGAAAAAATTATCGTCGTACGATAATTTTTATACAAGACGGTTCTCTATATTCATTTTGGGAATATGAATCTTTACAATTTTGGTAATTATATGTGGAGGTAAAAGTTTTTGGAGGTTGAGGATATTTCATTTATGATTTGTTGTAATGAAGTGAGATACGTTAAGATTGATATTGATGTTATTAAAATATGGTTGGAGTATACAATTGTGAATCCAATGGTCATTCAGATTTTGATTGTATTTCCATTCCTGAGCTCCCAAAATATGCCTTTATTAAATGTCTCCCGAATGTGGAGTAATCATGTAAATTGTCATGATTGTTTTGATTTCTTTTTATAAGAAAATATATGAGAGGATCAAGTAATCATACGAACTAACAATCAAAATCACAATGATATTGTATTTCCATTCCTGAGCTGAGCGCCCAAGGGTTTGACATTATCACTTTTGAAGATACTTTAGATTGATGATTGATAAGCGGTATTTTATATAGCGCTACTAGTAGTTATTAGCATATTATTGAGGAGATTTGGATTTGATTTATGGGATATTTCTGTAATCCGGAGAAAAGGTGAGAAGTGGTTAAATCATAGGATTTGCAGAGTTTTGGAGGTAAGTTGGTGTTTGAGGTGCGGAGCTGCATTGTGGATGTTTTTGGAAGCACTTACGAGTTGAAGACGGTGCCCGAAGTCATATAGGAAAGCTGATGATCAGAAGACAGAAGTTGCTGAAGTCCAAAACGGCGACCGGAGGCGATCGCGGTTGGTCGCGGTTTTCCAAAAGGGCGACCGGAGGCGATCGCTGTTGGTCGCGGTTTTCCAAAACGGCGACCAGCGGTTAGAAGATTTCCAGCAGAACCTTGGGGAGCACAAACCGCGATCCCCCGCGATCGCTGTTGGTCGCGGTTTTCTGAGCGACTGAACAATTTCCGATTTTCTCGAACTGCTTGGCTGTTTCGTTTTGTTTAATTAGTAGGTATTTAAGGAGCTCGGATTAGGGTTTTTGAGGCACGTCTAGACCTAGCCTCTTGGCAGTTTTCTTCCTTTCTTTTCTCTCAAGAACACTTAGATTTCTTTTCTCTCTTTTGGATTTGTATTGGTTTTGAAGAACAAAGTTCCTGTTTTACCTAGCGTGGAAGCACAAGGTTGACTTGGTTATAAGGTTTATTTCTCTTGTTCATCCCTTTGGATTTGGTATTGATTTCCTTGAGCATATTTCTATTACTATCTATTTTGCTAGATTGAACACCTAGTCTAAATCTATAGTAATTTAGGTGCTAGATTTGGGATAGACGGTGGAATCCCTAATCATAGGTAGCAACCACAATTGCATGAAATTGGTAAATTGAGTTCAATTGTGAAAAGGAAATTGATTTGCATGACATACTTGCGGTGTTGAGTCTTGTTTGTAATCCATTAATCTTATACTCTATGCTATTGATTGAACCAACTTAGGAGGTCTTCTAGGTTATCAATTAGTAAGTGTTAGCAAGACCGGTTGGCTTGCTAATATAAACAAGATCAGAATTGGAACAAATCCATAGGATAAATATGAACATGAGAAGAATCTATGATCAACTTGGTTAACCTTTGTGTGGAAACTTGCTAGGTGAAGCTCCCTTTCTTCATATTTACTTAAACTTGATTCGGTGTTGTTTTATTTGAGTAGTTTTAGTAGAAAACCAAATCCCCCCCCCCCCCCCCCCATTTGTTCTTTAAAGTTGATAAATTAGTAATTACATAGAAATTGACGTGTTAATTCCCTTGGGTTCGACTCCTTACTTGCATGCTATACTCTAGTTGCATATTGTATTTCCATTCCTGAGCTGAGCTCCCAAGGGTTTGACATTATCACTTTTGAAGATACTTTAGATTGATGATCAAATGAATGAGAGACTTGACACCAATATATAATAAATACCACAATGATATTTTATTACATGTAGATATAAGAAATCTCTCTTTAATAAGAAGGGCATAAAAGAACAAAACATGAAACCAATCATTTATTTTTTAGTAGGTGTATCACTCGTAGGTTTATCTTATTGATCTGTGATAAACAACTGTTGGTTGCATCTATTAACCAACCATAGGCACGCGGGCAACACGGTTTTGACCATTCAAAAAAACCCAGACTCGGTTGCAACAAAAATCTCCAGTTCCAGCGCCTCCTGGCCGCAACAACATAGCTCTTACAATCGGGTTCTCCACCTCTATTATTGCCTTTGCTTTGGCCCCGTCTTTTCCCACCAACTCCGGCCACCTACTCTTCCCTATAGACATTTCAATAATATAAAATATCAATTAATCCAACCTATATATAAGAATTTGATTAAATTGATTATGTACTAGAAGAAGGTTTAGGGTGCATGCATGGTCCTTGACAACACATTGAGCCGGTGCAAGAAAGGCATGGCGGGTAAGGATATTGATGCCCTGGCATTTATATATATTTTCTTGATTAATTTTTCTTTTGGTTGATTTCTCCATTGTTGATCTTCATACTTGTTTATATAGGCACCACTAATGTGTTTGACCTTTTGATGTTGTGTTTGAATATGCATGAATGGAATTGATTGAAAATATTCATCAAATCGCATCCTTCATAAAGATTTGATTTTTTTAATAAAATCGTGTGTAGCCTTAACTTGTGCAATGTACATAGTCCATTAAGTGTTTCATGAAATAAATACATTCTATCAAATTAATGCCCTAATATAAACTCCATAATTGGCCAAACCTTTTCTTAATTAAACAAAAACACAAATTACCTTTTTATAGATTTGATCAAACCATTTAAAACATTGAATTAGGAGAACAAAATAGTTTTTTGCAAAAAGAAAAATGGTAACCGTATTGCTCGAAAGAAATTTTATTGAGAAAGGACCAAGCCGATTCCTGAAATGGTTGCTCCATTACATTTGCGGATTACCAGGTATAAAACTTCAATAAAACTATTAATGTAATACTCGAGATTTTTTTTGTAGAAAACGAGTTTGGGTTTACTTACAATTTTGTTCTAACTTATTCTGGTGGAGTCAATATATTTTATGTTTATTATAATTATAATTGATTTCATGACTTCAGAATTTGAGTTTTTGTCCGTTTCGTGGAATAAAGGAAATTGATAATCTCGGGTGTTATGATTCTAGTGAATGTTTTCCATATGAAGTTATGTATTTTTAGGGGGGATAGGTGTCTAAGATGAGGAGTTCTATGTAGAGTTGGGATTATGAGGTTGAATATGGGATCTTGTTGGTTTGACGAAAAAATTATCGTCGTACGATAATTTTTATACAAGACGGTTCTCTATATACATTTTGGGAATATGAATCTTTACAATTTTGGTAATTATATGTGGAGGTAAAAGTTTTTGGAGGTTGAGGATATTTCATTTACGATTTGTTGTAATGAAGTAAGATACGTTAAGATTGATATTGATGTTATTAAAATATGGTTGGAGTATACAATTGTGAATCCAATGGTCATTCAGATTTTGATTGTATTTCCATTCCCGAGCTCCCAAAATATGCCTTTATTAAATGTCTCCCGAATGTGGAGTAATCATGTAAATTGTCGTGATTGTTTTGATTTCTTTTTATAAGAAAATATATGAGAGGATCAAGTAATCATACGAACTAACAATCAAAATCACAATGATATTGTATTTCCATTCCTGAGCTGAGCTCCCAAGGGTTTGACATTATCACTTTTGAAGATACTTTAGATTGATGATCAAATGAATGAGAGTCTTGACACCAATATATAATAAATACCACAATGATATTTTATTACATGTAGATATAAGAAATCTCTCTTTAATAAGAAGGGCATAAAAGAACAAAACATGAAACCAATCATTTATTTTTTAGTAGGTGTATCACTCGTAGGTTTATCTTATTGATCTGTGATAAACAACTGTTGGTTGCATCTATTAACCAACCATAGGCACGCGGGCAACACGGTTTTGACCATTCAAAAAAACCCAGACTCGGTTGCAACAAAAATCTCCAGTTCCAGCGCTTCCTGGCCGCAACAACATAGCTCTTACAATCGGGTTCTCCGCCTCTATTATTGCCTTTGCTTTGGCCCCGTCTTTTCCCACCAGCTCCGGCCACCTACTCTTCCCTATAGACATTTCAATAATATAAAATATCAATTAATCCAACCTATATATAAGAATTTGATTAAATTGATTATGTACTAGAAGAAGGTTTAGGGTGCATGCATGGTCCTTGACAACACATTGAGCCGGTGCAAGAAAGGCATGGCGGGTAAGGATATTGATGCCCTGGCATTTATATATATTTTCTTGATTAATTTTTCTTTTGGTTGATTTCTCCATTGTTGATCTTCATACTTGTTTATATAGGCACCACTAATGTGTTTGACCTTTTGATGTTGTGTTTGAATATGCATGAATGGAATTGATTGAAAATATTCATCAAATCGCATCCTTCATAAAGATTTGATTTTTTTAATAAAATCGTGTGTAGCCTTAACTTGTGCAATGTACATAGTCCATTAAGTGTTTCATGAAATAAATACATTCTATCAAATTAATGCCCTAATATAAACTCCATAATTGGCCAAACCTTTTCTTAATTAAACAAAAACACAAATTACCTTTTTATAGATTTGATCAAACCATTTAAAACATTGAATTAGGAGAACAAAATAGTTTTTTGCAAAAAGAAAAATGGTAACCGTATTGCTCGAAAGAAATTTTATTGAGAAAGGACCAAGCCGATTCCTGAAATGGTTGCTCCATTACATTTGCGGATTACCAGGTATAAAACTTCAATAAAACTATTAATGTAATACTCGAGATTTTTTTTGTAGAAAACGAGTTTGGGTTTACTTACAATTTTGTTCTAACTTATTCTGGTGGAGTCAATATATTTTATGTTTATTATAATTATAATTGATTTCATGACTTCAGAATTTGAGTTTTTGTCCGTTTCGTGGAATAAAGGAAATTGATAATCTCGGGTGTTATGATTCTAGTGAATGTTTTCCATATGAAGTTATGTATTTTTAGGGGGGATAGGTGTCTAAGATGAGGAGTTCTATGTAGAGTTGGGATTATGAGGTTGAATATGGGATCTTGTTGGTTTGACGAAAAAATTATCATCGTACGATAATTTTTATACAAGACGGTTCTCTATATTCATTTTGGGAATATGAATCTTTACAATTTTGGTAATTATATGTGGAGGTAAAAGTTTTTGGAGGTTGAGGATATTTCATTTACGATTTGTTGTAATGAAGTGAGATACGTTAAGATTGATATTGATGTTATTAAAATATGGTTGGAGTATACAATTGTGAATCCAATGGTCATTCAGATTTTGATTGTATTTCCATTCCTGAGCTCCCAAAATATGCCTTTATTAAATGTCTCCCGAATGTGGAGTAATCATGTAAATTGTCATGATTGTTTTGATTTCTTTTTATAAGAAAATATATGAGAGGATCAAGTAATCATACGAACTAACAATCAAAATCACAATGATATTGTATTTCCATTCCTGAGCTGAGCGCCCAAGGGTTTGACATTATCACTTTTGAAGATACTTTAGATTGATGATTGATAAGCGGTATTTTACATAGCGCTACTAGTAGTTATTAGCATATTATTGAGGAGATTTGGATTTGATTTATGGGATATTTCTGTAATCCGGAGAAAAGGTGAGAAGTGGTTAAATCATAGGATTTGCAGAGTTTTGGAGGTAAGTTGGTGTTTGAGGTGCGGAGCTGCATTGTGGATGTTTTTGGAAGCACTTACGAGTTGAAGACGGTGCCCGAAGTCATATAGGAAAGCTGATGATCAGAAGACAGAAGTTGCTGAAGTCCAAAACGGCGACCGGAGGCGATCGCGGTTGGTCGCGGTTTTCCAAAAGGGCGACCGGAGGCGATCGCTGTTGGTCGCGGTTTTCCAAAACGGTGACCAGCGGTTAGAAGATTTCCAGCAGAACCTTGGGGAGCACAAACCGCGATCCCCCGCGATCGCTGTTGGTCGCGGTTTTCTGAGCGACTGAACAGTTTCCGATTTTCTCGAACTGCTTGGCTGTTTCGTTTTGTTTAATTAGTAGGTATTTAAGGAGCTCGGATTAGGGTTTTTGAGGCACGTCTAGACCTAGCCTCTTGGCAGTTTTCTTCCTTTCTTTTCTCTCAAGAACACTTAGATTTCTTTTCTCTCTTTTGGATTTGTATTGGTTTTGAAGAACAAAGTTCCTGTTTTACCTAGCGTGGAAGCACAAGGTTGACTTGGTTGTAAGGTTTATTTCTCTTGTTCATCCCTTTGGATTTGGTATTGATTTCCTTGAGCATATTTCTATTACTATCTATTTTGCTAGATTGATCACCTAGTCTAAATCTATTGTAATTTAGGTGCTAGATTTGGGATAGACGGTGGAATCCCTAATCATAGGTAGCAACCACAATTGCATGAAATTGGTAAATTGAGTTCAATTGTGAAAAGGAAATTGATTTGCATGACATACTTGCGGTGTTGAGTCTTGTTTGCAATCCATTAATCTTATACTCTATGCTATTGATTGAACCAACTTAGGAGGTCTTCTAGGTTATCAATTAGTAAGTGTTAGCAAGACCGGTTGGCTTGCTAATATAAACAAGATCAGAATTGGACCAAATCCATAGGATAAATATGAACATGAGAAGAATCTATGATCAACTTGGTTAACCTTTGTGTGGAAACTTGCTAGGTGAAGCTCCCTTTCTTCATATTTACTTAAACTTGATTCGGTGTTGTTTTATTTGAGTAGTTTTAGTAGAAAACCAAATCCCCCCCCCCCCTCCATTTGTTCTTTAAAGTTGATAAATTAGTAATTACATAGAAATTGACGTGTTAATTCCCTTGGGTTCGACTCCTTACTAGCATGCTATACTCTAGTTGCATATTGTATTTCCATTCCTGAGCTGAGCTCCCAAGGGTTTGACATTATCACTTTTGAAGATACTTTAGATTGATGATCAAATGAATGAGAGACTTGACACCAATATATAATAAATACCACAATGATATTTTATTACATGTAGATATAAGAAATCTCTCTTTAATAAGAAGGGCATAAAATAACAAAACATGAAACCAATCATTTATTTTTTAGTAGGTGTATCACTCGTAGGTTTATCTTATTGATCTGTGATAAACAACTGTTGGTTGCATCTATTAACCAACCATAGGCACGCGGGCAACACGGTTTTGACCATTCAAAAAAACCCAGACTCGGTTGCAACAAAAATCTCCAGTTCCAGCGCCTCCTGGCCGCAACAACATAGCTCTTACAATCGGGTTCTCCACCTCTATTATTGCCTTTGCTTTGGCCCCGTCTTTTCCCACCAGCTCCGGCCACCTACTCTTCCCTATAGACATTTCAATAATATAAAATATCAATTAATCCAACCTATATATAAGAATTTGATTAAATTGATTATGTACTAGAAGAAGGTTTAGGGTGCATGCATGGTCCTTGACAACACATTGAGCCGGTGCAAGAAAGGCATGGCGGGTAAGGATATTGATGCCCTGGCATTTATATATATTTTCTTGATTAATTTTTCTTTTGGTTGATTTCTCCATTGTTGATCTTCATACTTGTTTATATAGGCACCACTAATGTGTTTGACCTTTTGATGTTGTGTTTGAATATGCATGAATGGAATTGATTGAAAATATTCATCAAATCGCATCCTTCATAAAGATTTGATTTTTTTAATAAAATCGTGTGTAGCCTTAACTTGTGCAATGTACATAGTCCATTAAGTGTTTCATGAAATAAATACATTCTATCAAATTAATGCCCTAATATAAACTCCATAATTGGCCAAACCTTTTCTTAATTAAACAAAAACACAAATTACCTTTTTATAGATTTGATCAAACCATTTAAAACATTGAATTAGGAGAACAAAATAGTTTTTTGCAAAAAGAAAAATGGTAACCGTATTGCTCGAAAGGAATTTTATTGAGAAAGGACCAAGCCGATTCCTGAAATGGTTGCTTCATTACATTTGCGGATTACCAGGTATAAAACTTCAATAAAACTATTAATGTAATACTCGAGATTTTTTTTTGTAGAAAACGAGTTTGGGTTTACTTACAATTTTGTTCTAACTTATTCTGGTAGAGTCAATATATTTTATGTTTATTATAATTATAATTGATTTCATGACTTCAGAATTTGAGTTTTTGTCCGTTTCGTGGAATAAAGGAAATTGATAATCTCGGGTGTTATGATTCTAGTGAATGTTTTCCATATGAAGTTATGTATTTTTAGGGGGGATAGGTGTCTAAGATGAGGAGTTCTATGTAGAGTTGGGATTATGAGGTTGAATATGGGATCTTGTTGATTTGACGAAAAAATTATCGTCGTACGATAATTTTTATACAAGACGGTTCTCTATATTCATTTTGGGAATATGAATCTTTACAATTTTGGTAATTATATGTGGAGGTAAAAGTTTTTGGAGGTTGAGGATATTTCATTTACGATCTGTTGTAATGAAGTGAGAAACGTTAAGATTGATATTGATGTTATTAAAATATGGTTGGAGTATACAATTGTGAATCCAATGGTCATTCAGATTTTGATTGTATTTCCATTCCCGAGCTCCCAAAATATGCCTTTATTAAATGTCTCCCGAATGTGGAGTAATCATGTAAATTGTCATGATTGTTTTGATTTCTTTTTATAAGAAAATATATGAGAGGATCAAGTAATCATACGAACTAACAATCAAAATCACAATGATATTGTATTTCCATTCCTGAGCTGAGCTCCCAAGGGTTTGACATTATCACTTTTGAAGATACTTTAGATTGATGATCAAATGAATGAGAGTCTTGACACCAATATATAATAAATACCACAATGATATTTTATTACATGTAGATATAAGAAATCTCTCTTTAATAAGAAGGGCATAAAAGAACAAAACATGAAACCAATCATTTATTTTTTAGTAGGTGTATCACTCGTAGGTTTATCTTATTGATCTGTGATAAACAACTGTTGGTTGCATCTATTAACCAACCATAGGCACGCGGGCAACACGGTTTTGACCATTCAAAAAAACCCAGACTCGGTTGCAACAAAAATCTCCAGTTCCAGCGCCTCCTGGCCGCAACAACATAGCTCTTACAATCGGGTTCTCCGCCTCTATTATTGCCTTTGCTTTGGCCCCGTCTTTTCCCACCAGCTCCGGCCACCTACTCTTCCCTATAGACATTTCAAAAATATAAAATATCAATTAATCCAACCTATATATAAGAATTTGATTAAATTGATTATGTACTAGAAGAAGGTTTAGGGTGCATGCATGGTCCTTGACAACACATTGAGCCGGTGCAAGAAAGGCATGGCGGGTAAGGATATTGATGCCCTGGCATTTATATATATTTTCTTGATTAATTTTTCTTTTGGTTGATTTCTCCATTGTTGATCTTCATACTTGTTTATATAGGCACCACTAATGTGTTTGACCTTTTGATGTTGTGTTTGAATATGCATGAATGGAATTGATTGAAAATATTCATCAAATCGCATCCTTCATAAAGATTTGATTTTTTAAATAAAATCGTGTGTAGCCTTAACTTGTGCAATGTACATAGTCCATTAAGTGTTTCATGAAATAAATACATTCTATCAAATTAATGCCCTAATATAAACTCCATAATTGGCCAAACCTTTTCTTAATTAAACAAAAACACAAATTACCTTTTTATAGATTTGATCAAACCATTTAAAACATTGAATTAGGAGAACAAAATAGTTTTTTGCAAAAAGAAAAATGGTAACCGTATTGCTCGAAAGGAATTTTATTGAGAAAGGACCAAGCCGATTCCTGAAATGGTTGCTTCATTACATTTGCGGATTACCAGGTATAAAACTTCAATAAAACTATTAATGTAATACTCGAGATTTTTTTTTGTAGAAAACGAGTTTGGGTTTACTTACAATTTTGTTCTAACTTATTCTGGTGGAGTCAATATATTTTATGTTTATTATAATTATAATTGATTTCATGACTTCAGAATTTGAGTTTTTGTCCGTTTCGTGGAATAAAGGAAATTGATAATCTCGGGTGTTATGATTCTAGTGAATGTTTTCCATATGAAGTTATGTATTTTTAGGGGGGATAGGTGTCTAAGATGAGGAGTTCTATGTAGAGTTGGGATTATGAGGTTGAATATGGGATCTTGTTGATTTGACGAAAAAATTATCGTCGTACGATAATTTTTATACAAGACGGTTCTCTATATTCATTTTGGGAATATGAATCTTTACAATTTTGGTAATTATATGTGGAGGTAAAAGTTTTTGGAGGTTGAGGATATTTCATTTACGATCTGTTGTAATGAAGTGAGATACGTTAAGATTGATATTGATGTTATTAAAATATGGTTGGAGTATACAATTGTGAATCCAATGGTCATTCAGATTTTGATTGTATTTCCATTCCCGAGCTCCCAAAATATGCCTTTATTAAATGTCTCCCGAATGTGGAGTAATCATGTAAATTGTCATGATTGTTTTGATTTCTTTTTATAAGAAAATATATGAGAGGATCAAGTAATCATACGAACTAACAATCAAAATCACAATGATATTGTATTTCCATTCCTGAGCTGAGCTCCCAAGGGTTTGACATTATCACTTTTGAAGATACTTTAGATTGATGATCAAATGAATGAGAGTCTTGACACCAATATATAATAAATACCACAATGATATTTTATTACATGTAGATATAAGAAATCTCTCTTTAATAAGAAGGGCATAAAAGAACAAAACATGAAACCAATCATTTATTTTTTAGTAGGTGTATCACTCGTAGGTTTATCTTATTGATCTGTGATAAACAACTGTTGGTTGCATCTATTAACCAACCATAGGCACGCGGGCAACACGGTTTTGACCATTCAAAAAAACCCAGACTCGGTTGCAACAAAAATCTCCAGTTCCAGCGCCTCCTGGCCGCAACAACATAGCTCTTACAATCGGGTTCTCCGCCTCTATTATTGCCTTTGCTTTGGCCCCGTCTTTTCCCACCAGCTCCGGCCACCTACTCTTCCCTATAGACATTTCAAAAATATAAAATATCAATTAATCCAACCTATATATAAGAATTTGATTAAATTGATTATGTACTAGAAGAAGGTTTAGGGTGCATGCATGGTCCTTGACAACACATTGAGCCGGTGCAAGAAAGGCATGGCGGGTAAGGATATTGATGCCCTGGCATTTATATATATTTTCTTGATTAATTTTTCTTTTGGTTGATTTCTCCATTGTTGATCTTCATACTTGTTTATATAGGCACCACTAATGTGTTTGACCTTTTGATGTTGTGTTTGAATATGCATGAATGGAATTGATTGAAAATATTCATCAAATCGCATCCTTCATAAAGATTTGATTTTTTAAATAAAATCGTGTGTAGCCTTAACTTGTGCAATGTACATAGTCCATTAAGTGTTTCATGAAATAAATACATTCTATCAAATTAATGCCCTAATATAAACTCCATAATTGGCCAAACCTTTTCTTAATTAAACAAAAACACAAATTACCTTTTTATAGATTTGATCAAACCATTTAAAACATTGAATTAGGAGAACAAAATAGTTTTTTGCAAAAAGAAAAATGGTAACCGTATTGCTCGAAAGGAATTTTATTGAGAAAGGACCAAGCCGATTCCTGAAATGGTTGCTTCATTACATTTGCGGATTACCAGGTATAAAACTTCAATAAAACTATTAATGTAATACTCGAGATTTTTTTTTGTAGAAAACGAGTTTGGGTTTACTTACAATTTTGTTCTAACTTATTCTGGTGGAGTCAATATATTTTATGTTTATTATAATTATAATTGATTTCATGACTTCAGAATTTGAGTTTTTGTCCGTTTCGTGGAATAAAGGAAATTGATAATCTCGGGTGTTATGATTCTAGTGAATGTTTTCCATATGAAGTTATGTATTTTTAGGGGGGATAGGTGTCTAAGATGAGGAGTTCTATGTAGAGTTGGGATTATGAGGTTGAATATGGGATCTTGTTGATTTGACGAAAAAATTATCGTCGTACGATAATTTTTATACAAGACGGTTCTCTATATTCATTTTGGGAATATGAATCTTTACAATTTTGGTAATTATATGTGGAGGTAAAAGTTTTTGGAGGTTGAGGATATTTCATTTACGATCTGTTGTAATGAAGTGAGATACGTTAAGATTGATATTGATGTTATTAAAATATGGTTGGAGTATACAATTGTGAATCCAATGGTCATTCAGATTTTGATTGTATTTCCATTCCCGAGCTCCCAAAATATGCCTTTATTAAATGTCTCCCGAATGTGGAGTAATCATGTAAATTGTCATGATTGTTTTGATTTCTTTTTATAAGAAAATATATGAGAGGATCAAGTAATCATACGAACTAACAATCAAAATCACAATGATATTGTATTTCCATTCCTGAGCTGAGCTCCCAAGGGTTTGACATTATCACTTTTGAAGATACTTTAGATTGATGATCAAATGAATGAGAGTCTTGACACCAATATATAATAAATACCACAATGATATTTTATTACATGTAGATATAAGAAATCTCTCTTTAATAAGAAGGGCATAAAAGAACAAAACATGAAACCAATCATTTATTTTTTAGTAGGTGTATCACTCGTAGGTTTATCTTATTGATCTGTGATAAACAACTGTTGGTTGCATCTATTAACCAACCATAGGCACGCGGGCAACACGGTTTTGACCATTCAAAAAAACCCAGACTCGGTTGCAACAAAAATCTCCAGTTCCAGCGCCTCCTGGCCGCAACAACATAGCTCTTACAATCGGGTTCTCCGCCTCTATTATTGCCTTTGCTTTGGCCCCGTCTTTTCCCACCAGCTCCGGCCACCTACTCTTCCCTATAGACATTTCAATAATATAAAATATCAATTAATCCAACCTATATATAAGAATTTGATTAAATTGATTATGTACTAGAAGATGGTTTAGGGTGCATGCATGGTCCTTGACAACACATTGAGCCGGTGCAAGAAAGGCATGGCGGGTAAGGATATTGATGCCCTGGCATTTATATATATTTTCTTGATTAATTTTTCTTTTGGTTGATTTCTCCATTGTTGATCTTCATACTTGTTTATATAGGCACCACTAATGTGTTTGACCTTTTGATGTTGTGTTTGAATATGCATGAATGGAATTGATTGAAAATATTCATCAAATCGCATCCTTCATAAAGATTTGATTTTTTAAATAAAATCGTGTGTAGCCTTAACTTGTGCAATGTACATAGTCCATTAAGTGTTTCATGAAATAAATACATTCTATCAAATTAATGCCTAATATAAACTCCATAATTGGCCAAACCTTTTCTTAATTAAACAAAAACACAAATTACCTTTTTATAGATTTGATCAAACCATTTAAAACATTGAATTAGGAGAACAAAATAGTTTTTTGCAAAAAGAAAAATGGTAACCGTATTGCTCGAAAGAAATTTTATTGAGAAAGGACCAAGCCGATTCCTGAAATGGTTGCTCCATTACATTTGCGGATTACCAGGTATAAAACTTCAATAAAACTATTAATGTAATACTCGAGATTTTTTTTGTAGAAAACGAGTTTGGGTTTACTTACAATTTTGTTCTAACTTATTCTGGTGGAGTCAATATATTTTATGTTTATTATAATTATAATTGATTTCATGACTTCAGAATTTGAGTTTTTGTCCGTTTCGTGGAATAAAGGAAATTGATAATCTCGGGTGTTATGATTCTAGTGAATGTTTTCCATATGAAGTTATGTATTTTTAGGGGGGATAGGTGTCTAAGATGAGGAGTTCTATGTAGAGTTGGGATTATGAGGTTGAATATGGGATCTTGTTGATTTGACGAAAAAATTATCGTCGTACGATAATTTTTATACAAGACGGTTCTCTATATTCATTTTGGGAATATGAATCTTTACAATTTTGGTAATTATATGTGGAGGTAAAAGTTTTTGGAGGTTGAGGATATTTCATTTACGATTTGTTGTAATGAAGTGAGATACGTTAAGATTGATATTGATGTTATTAAAATATGGTTGGAGTATACAATTGTGAATCCAATGGTCATTCAGATTTTGATTGTATTTCCATTCCTGAGCTCCCAAAATATGCCTTTATTAAATGTCTCCCGAATGTGGAGTAATCATGTAAATTGTCATGATTGTTTTGATTTCTTTTTATAAGAAAATATATGAGAGGATCAAGTAATCATACGAACTAACAATCAAAATCACAATGATATTGTATTTCCATTCCTGAGCTGAGCTCCCAAGGGTTTGACATTATCACTTTTGAAGATACTTTAGATTGATGATTGATAAGCGGTATTTTACATAGCGCTACTAGTAGTTATTAGCATATTATTGAGGAGATTTGGATTTGATTTATGGGATATTTCTGTAATCCGGAGAAAAGGTGAGAAGTGGTTAAATCATAGGATTTACAGAGTTTTGGAGGTAAGTTGGTGTTTGAGGTGCGGAGCTGCATTGTGGATGTTTTTGGAAGCACTTACGAGTTGAAGACGGTGCCCGAAGTCATATAGGAAAGCTGATGATCAGAAGACAAAAGTTGCTGAAGTCCAAAACGGCGACCGGAGGCGATCGCGGTTTGTCGCGGTTTTCCAAAAGGGCGACCGGAGGCGATCGCTGTTGGTCGCGGTTTTCCAAAACGGCGACCAGCGGTTAGAAGATTTCCAGCTGAACCTTGGGGAGCACAAACCGCGATCCCCCGCGATCGCTGTTGGTCGCGGTTTTCTGAGCGACTGAACAGTTTCCGATTTTCTCGAACTGCTTGGCTGTTTCGTTTTGTTTAATTAGTAGGTATTTAAGGAGCTCGGATTAGGGTTTTTGAGGCACGTCCAGACCTAGCGTCTTGGCAGTTTTCTTCCTTTCTTTTCTCTCAAGAACACTTAGATTTCTTTTCTCTCTTTTGGATTTGTATTGGTTTTGAAGAACAAAGTTCCTGTTTTACCTAGCGTGGAAGCACAAGGTTGACTTGGTTGTAAGGTTTATTTCTCTTGTTCATCCCTTTGGATTTGGTATTGATTTCCTTGAGCATATTTCTATTACTATCTATTTTGCTAGATTGATCACCTAGTCTAAATCTATAGTAATTTAGGTGCTAGATTTGGGATAGACGGTGGAATCCCTAATCATAGGTAGCAACCACAATTGCATGAAATTGGTAAATTGAGTTCAATTGTGAAAAGGAAATTGATTTGCATGACATACTTGCGGTGTTGAGTCTTGTTTGCAATCCATTAATCTTATACTCTATGCTATTGATTGAACCAACTTAGGAGGTCTTCTAGGTTATCAATTAGTAAGTGTTAGCAAGACCGGTTGGCTTGCTAATATAAACAAGATCAGAATTGGAACAAATCCAAAGGATAAATATGAACATGAGAAGAATCTATGATCAACTTGGTTAACCTTTGTGTGGAAACTTGCTAGGTGAAGCTCCCTTTCTTCATATTTACTTAAACTTGATTCGGTGTTGTTTTATTTGAGTAGTTTTAGTAGAAAACCAAATCCCCCCCCCCCCATTTGTTCTTTAAAGTTGATAAATTAGTAATTACATAGAAATTGACGTGTTAATTCCCTTGGGTTCGACTCCTTACTTGCATGCTATACTCTAGTTGCATATTGTATTTCCATTCCTGAGCTGAGCTCCCAAGGGTTTGACATTATCACTTTTGAAGATACTTTAGATTGATGATCAAATGAATGAGAGTCTTGACACCAATATATAATAAATACCACAATGATATTTTATTACATGTAGATATAAGAAATCTCTCTTTAATAAGAAGGGCATAAAAGAACAAAACATGAAACCAATCATTTATTTTTTAGTAGGTGTATCACTCGTAGGTTTATCTTATTGATATGTGATAAACAACTGTTGGTTGCATCTATTAACCAACCATAGGCACGCGGGCAACACGGTTTTGACCATTCAAAAAAACCCAGACTCGGTTGCAACAAAAATCTCCAGTTCCAGCGCCTCCTGGCCGCAACAACATAGCTCTTACAATCGGGTTCTCCGCCTCTATTATTGCCTTTGCTTTGGCCCCGTCTTTTCCCACCAGCTCCGGCCACCTACTCTTCCCTATAGACATTTCAATAATATAAAATATCAATTAATCCAACCTATATATAAGAATTTGATTAAATTGATTATGTACTAGAAGAAGGTTTAGGGTGCATGCATGGTCCTTGACAACACATTGAGCCGGTGCAAGAAAGGCATGGCGGGTAAGGATATTGATGCCCTGGCATTTATATATATTTTCTTGATTAATTTTTCTTTTGGTTGATTTCTCCATTGTTGATCTTCATACTTGTTTATATAGGCACCACTAATGTGTTTGACCTTTTGATGTTGTGTTTGAATATGCATGAATGGAATTGATTGAAAATATTCATCAAATCGCATCTTTCATAAAGATTTGATTTTTTTAATAAAATCGTGTGTAGCCTTAACTTGTGCAATGTATATAGTCCATTAAGTGTTTCATGAAATAAATAAATTCTATCAAATTAATGCCCTAATATAAACTCCATAATTGGCCAAACCTTTTCTTAATTAAACAAAAACACAAATTACCTTTTTATAGATTTGATCAAACCATTTAAAACATTGAATTAGGAGAACAAAATAGTTTTTTGCAAAAAGAAAAATGGTAACCGTATTGCTCGAAAGAAATTTTATTGAGAAAGGACCAAGCCGATTCCTGAAATGGTTGCTTCATTACATTTGCGGATTACCAGGTATAAAACTTCAATAAAACTATTAATGTAATACTCGAGATTTTTTTTTGTAGAAAACGAGTTTGGGTTTACTTACAATTTTGTTCTAACTTATTCTGTTGGAGTCAATATATTTTATGTTTATTATAATTATAATTGATTTCATGACTTCAGAATTTGAGTTTTTGTCCGTTTCGTGGAATAAAGGAAATTGATAATCTCGGGTGTTATGATTCTAGTGAATGTTTTCCATATGAAGTTATGTATTTTTAGGGGGGATAGGTGTCTAAGATGAGGAGTTCTATGTAGAGTTGGGATTATGAGGTTGAATATGGGATCTTGTTGATTTGACGAAAAAATTATCGTCGTAGGATAATTTTTATACAAGACGGTTCTCTATATTCATTTTGGGAATATGAATCATTACAATTTTGGTAATTATATGTGGAGGTAAAAGTTTTTGGAGGTTGAGGATATTTCATTTACGATCTGTTGTAATGAAGTGAGATACGTTAAGATTGATATTGATGTTATTAAAATATGGTTGGAGTATACAATTTTGAATCCAATGGTCATTCAGATTTTGATTGTATTTCCATTCCTGAGCTCCCAAAATATGCCTTTATTAAATGTCTCCCGAATGTGGAGTAATCATGTAAATTGTCATGATTGTTTTGATTTCTTTTTATAAGAAAATATATGAGAGGATCAAGTAATCATACGAACTAACAATCAAAATCACAATGATATTGTATTTCCATTCCTGAGCTGAGCTCCCAAGGGTTTGACATTATCACTTTTGAAGATACTTTAGATTGATGATCAAATGAATGAGAGTCTTGACACCAATATATAATAAATACCACAATGATATTTTATTACATGTAGATATAAGAAATCTCTCTTTAATAAGAAGGGCATAAAAGAACAAAACATGAAACCAATCATTTATTTTTTTGTAGGTGTATCACTCGTAGGTTTATCTTATTGATCTGTGATAAACAACTGTTGGTTGCATCTATTAACCAACCATAGGCACGCGGGCAACACGGTTTTGACCATTCAAAAAAACCCAGACTCGGTTGCAACAAAAATCTCCAGTTCCAGCGCCTCCTGGCCGCAACAACATAGCTCTTACAATCGGGTTCTCCGCCTCTATTATTGCCTTTTCTTTGGCCCCGTCTTTTCCCACCAGCTCCGGCCACCTACTCTTCCCTATAGACATTTCAATAATATAAAATATCAATTAATCCAACCTATATATAAGAATTTGATTAAATTGATTATGTACTAGAAGAAGGTTTAGGGTGCATGCATGGTCCTTGACAACACATTGAGCCGGTGCAAGAAAGGCATGGCGGGTAAGGATATTGATGCCCTGGCATTTATATATATTTTCTTGATTAATTTTTCTTTTGGTTGATTTCTCCATTGTTGATCTTCATACTTGTTTATATAGGCACCACTAATGTGTTTGACCTTTTGATGTTGTGTTTGAATATGCATGAATGGAATTGATTGAAAATATTCATCAAATCGCATCCTTCATAAAGATTTGATTTTTTTAATAAAATCGTGTGTAGCCTTAACTTGTGCAATGTACATAGTCCATTAAGTGTTTCATGAAATAAATACATTCTATCAAATTAATGCCCTAATATAAACTCCATAATTGGCCAAACCTTTTCTTAATTAAACAAAAACACAAATTACCTTTTTATAGATTTGATCAAACCATTTAAAACATTGAATGAGGAGAACAAAATAGTTTTTTGCAAAAAGAAAAATGGTAACCGTATTGCTCGAAAGAAATTTTATTGAGAAATGACCAAGCCGATTCCTGAAATGGTTGCTTCATTACATTTGCGGATTACCAGGTATAAAACTTCAATAAAACTATTAATGTAATACTCGAGATTTTTTTTGTAGAAAACGAGTTTGGGTTTACTTACAATTTTGTTCTAACTTATTCTGGTGGAGTCAATATATTTTATGTTTATTATAATTATAATTGATTTCATGACTTCAGAATTTGAGATTTTGTCCGTTTCGTGGAATAAAGGAAATTGATAATCTCGGGTGTTATGATTCTAGTGAATGTTTTCCATATGAAGTTATGTATTTTTAGGGGGGATAGGTGTCTAAGATGAGGAGTTCTATGTAGAGTTGGGATTATGAGGTTGAATATGGGATGTTGTTGATTTGACGAAAACATTATCGTCGTACGATAATTTTTATACAAGACGGTTCTCTATATTCATTTTGGGAATATGAATCTTTACAATTTTGGTAATTATATGTGGAGGTAAAAGTTTTTGGAGGTTGAGGATATTTCATTTACGATCTGTTGTAATGAAGTGAGATACGTTAAGATTGATATTGATGTTATTAAAATATGGTTGGAGTATACAATTTTGAATCCAACGGTCATTCAGATTTTGATTGTATTTCCATTCCTGAGCTCCCAAAATATGCCTTTATTAAATGTCTCCCGAATGTGGAGTAATCATGTAAATTGTCATGATTGTTTTGATTTCTTTTTATAAGAAAATATATGAGAGGATCAAGTAATCATACGAACTAACATATTGTCTAGTTCAATATGAATGTTCTATAAGAGTTTCATTTGTAAAGATATTTTTAAATTTTTTTGCTTTTTATAATCTTATTCCTCTATCGGACTTTGGATGATAAATATCCATTTGTATAAATTGGATTTTTGATTTTGAAGAAGAATGATTTTTTTTTAAAAAGATGGCCCTCTTTAATATGATCAATGATAACAGGAATTTGTCGTTCTAATTCCTACTATGCAAAATATCCAAACAAACCTTAAACCATAGTCCTAGGTAAGTAAATGTCGAAACCACAGGGAGGCAAATTCTATCTGAAATACCCCAAATAAGATAAGGATAATGGCATAATGGTAAAATAATTCTATGTCTATTTAAATCATCAAAAGGCAGATTTTGGGGAAAAAATCAGAAATCTGGAAAGGAGGAGCCGAAGTCGGTCTCGACCCTTACCTCCCTCTCGGTGAACCTCCCGCTGAGCTGAGACCCTCTCCCGTGTTCGATTCTCCTCCGGAGAGCTCGACCACCAGCATCCACCTTCTTCCTTCTTCTCCGGCAAGGTCGCGGTGTTGCTGCGTTCTGCTGTGTGTGAGCCGCTGGTTGCTGTGTTCTGGTCGCTACTGATGAAGGGCCGAGAGCTGCTGCGTCTGGAGCTACAGCGGTTCATCGGAGTTCGGCTTAGTTCCGGCGACGGGGAGCTCGACTGGCCGCTGCTGCTCGCTGCCTCTTCTTCCTCTTTTGTTCTTGTCCACTTCGCTGGTGGTTGTTGCAGTCGTGAGCTGCCGCATTGGCTGCTGAGTTGTGCCGATGTCCGCCGCTGTTATCGTCTCCGGCGACGGGAAGGTCAGATCCCGGTGGCTGCGCAGTGGTTATCGACAAGGAAGGTGAGGTCTTCGAATTGGTTTTTGTTGAAAGTTCAGAAGAATGGCTGAATACATATGTGTGTGTGTGACCAATTTTAATTGAGATTGGTGGACTGATTTGTTGCTGATTTCAGTTTAAATCGGTGGGCAGAAATTTAATTGGGCTGAGTTCGATTATATGTGTGCAGCAAACTAAATTGAATTGAATTTGGGTTGAATTTTGTGTGTGGTTGCTTAATTAATTTGGAGGTATAATTCTAGGGTTTGAAATTGGGGGTTTATTAGTTGTGACTTGGTATGAGTTAATTAATTCCAAGGATTTGCTCGGATTGATTTCGTAGGTTCGTTCGAGTTGGTTGGAGATCTCTGAGGTCGTGGTTGTCGAGTTTGAGGCAAGATAAATCTTGCTAACCCTTCGTATATTTTATAAAATTTATTTTGTCCCTATATTGCTTCAGTAATTGATTTAACCTTGTCTAAGTAAATTAAGTTGGATTATTAGTTGCGAAATTACTTGGTTGAAAATGTGTGTTTGTTGACACGTGTGTGTGTGTTGGATTGTGTATGTCGACACCCGTGTGTGTTGGCGGTTGTGTGTTGGATTGTGTGCGTGCTAGTAGTTGTGTGTTGAGATTGCGTGTGTGTGTGAATGTGTGGGTGTGTTAGTAATTGTCTCGTGTTGTGTTTGATTGAATGTGATGTGGTAGTAGGTCGTAACTAAATGTGGTTTGATTGTTATGGATTGATTGTTGTGGATTGATTGGATCACTTGACTATAAAGTTGCTTGGTTGAAATGTGCGATTATGTGATATTGATTGTCGTTTGTGATTTTTGGATTGGTGTCGGTATGGTGATGGATAGTTGGTTTTGGTGTTGTGAATTGTCTCACCGGGTGATGTGGTGGTGGAGACAGAGATGTTGTGAATTGTCTCACCCGGTGATGTGGTGGTTGAGACGGAGATGTTGTGAATTGTCCCACCGGGTGATGTGGTGGTGGAGACGGAGATGTTGTGAATTGTCTCACCCGGTGATGTGGTGGTTGAGACGGAGATGTTGTGAATTGTCCCACCCGGTGATGTGGTGGTGGAGACGGAGCTGTTGTGATGTGTTAATTATGTGTAATGGTTGCTTGAGTACTTGATTAAGTGATTATGCGTTGAATATTGGTTGTGTGCTCGGTTATGGATTGTGTGTTGATTATTGGTTGTGTGTGTATATTGGTTGTGTGTTGAATAGTGGTTGTGTACTTGATTATTGGTTGTGTGCTCGGTTATGGGTTGTGTGTTGATTATTGGTTGTGTGTATATTGGTTGTGTGTTGAATAGTGGTTGTGTACTTGATTATTGGTTGTGTGTGAATATTGGTTGTGTGTGTGATTATGGGTTGCGTGTTGATTAAGTGGTTGTGTTGGTAATTTGGTTGTATGTTTGATAATTGGTTTATGTTGGACGTTGATTGTTATTCGTTGTGGTTGTGGGTCATTGTTGGCCATTGGTTGTGGTTGTGAATTTACGTGTGTTATAGTTGTTGATTGTAACTAGTCAAGGTTGTGAATCTCAGTTTGATGTGGATGCTGGTAGTAGCTAGTTTCGGATAGAGGGGTACTTTGAGTTTATGGAATGGTGATGTGGATTTATGCTGGTGGGTGTGCAGGTTGGTTTCCCATCTTGAGGGTGTGGGCCAACATGGGTTGAGTTTGGATGTATGAGTTACAGTCTATGTTAACGAACAGGCGGCACCGGAAGGGTGGCTGGCCTGGATCGTTATTCTGTTATGTTTATATGTGATGATTATCTCGTTGATGCTTATGTGTTTGTTGATGTGAAGGTTAATTGATTTTGTGTGTTAGTGCAGTAGTGAGTTCAGTATAATTGGTTAGCTTTGGTTGTAAGTCAGTAGTAAGAGATGTGTATGTGCATAGAGTTGTTGGATCGTTTTATTCGTTTATGTTTGTGATGAGTTGAGGATGGATTGATTGCGGTTAGTATAGTGAAGAGTTGGATAAGGATGAGTAATGAATGGTATGTGATAGTGTGTGTATATGTTTTGACGTGTGGTTGGTATTGGTTGGTTGATATGATTAAGTATAGTTATGATATTATATATATGTATATATATATTGTGTGGCGTGTTGTCGTTGTTGTGAGTTGATTGGTGATATATGTATGTGTTTTGAACTCTTTTGGCTTGAGGAGTTTTGCCAGTCTTTCGTAAGACTGACCAACTTCGGTTTACGTGCCGCGGTTGGCTGGGGTAGCGGGTCTCCCAGTCAATCAGGGTTTGCAGATTTAGCGCCAGCAAGGAGGATTCTGATCACCGTCGGTTTGGAGTCGAAGGCTTTACTCTTTTGGTTTGGAATTTGACTTGGTTGTGCGTGTCGTTTTGGTTTTGGACCTTGTATGGGTCGAACTTGTTGTACTGGTTTTTGGTTTGTAAAGTGTTGTATTTTCTGTAGGTTAAGTTTGATTGTGGTTTCAAACTCTGGACAGGTTTTACAGGTTGTACAGGTTTTCCGTTGTGCTGCTTTTGATATATATGGGTTATGTTTCGCAAATTTTTATTTCACCCGCCTTATAGTCCTTCGGGACTATGGCACTGTAGCACCTCTGGCCCGGGGTGTTACACTATCTAAATATGCAATTCGTATGTCAATCAAACGTAACCAAAGGGGGGGTTTTGTTTGTTTTAGTAATTCTAAGCATGCAAAAGTAAACAAGCGAAAGAGTTGTGAAATCAGTGATGGGAAAATCACTTAGTCAAACAACATCCACTATTCGTATGACAAGTTGATTCTAGATACTCATTCAAAATCTCATGCAATGGAAATTCCAATTTTTTTTCAGATATAACTAATAGCACAACCAGATACTATTAGCACTAACTAATTAAACAACCCTGAAACTATCAAGATTCAGTTTAGCAGCAGTGTTAAGAATAGGAATATAGTTGGATACAATTCTAGCATAAAACAACCAGCTTTTATCCTAGAATGTAAATCAGTTATCTTCTGCATAAGACTAGCACAACCAGATACTAGTACGATGCAGTTGCTACTCTGAAATAGATATGCTCAACCAATAACAATCTAAATCTAGCAATAGATCAATAACGACAAACCCTAGTTGCGTCCAAATAGAGATTATCAATATCAATTATAAGCAACTTAAGCAAGAGAATAGATAAAATCCATGCAATAGATTAAGAACAATAATCTCACAACTGAATCAAAACGAAAGCTTCAGCATCTGACTAAGCCAAGGAGGCTTAGTTCTTCATAGCAAATACGTAGAGAGAAAATTAGGGTTCGAGAGAGATTAGAAGATGATGATAGGCAAACAAGCCTTTTCTCTACCCTAATATACTAAAGGAAATAAAATCTAAATTAACCTAAAATGAATTAATAAAACAATAATAATTAAACAAACTAAAACATGGAAATTAATCCCATTCTCGGCCTTGAATTCTCGTTCAGCAGCTGCTCCGCATCACGTGATGGCCCATACCATCTCGGCAGACATCTCGGCCCAATCATGTAGTGGCAACACGGCCCAACTCCAATTCAGACCATGCACGGCCGATGTCATGGATGACATCACGGTGCGCAGCTTCACTTTCAATTCACGCGTGACTTCTTCTCGCGCGTTTCTTCATGGGCCGAGTTTCATGGGCCTAATTTCCTCCTTCCGATCCCGGCAATCACGTGGCTACTGTTAATCACCAAACTTCGCCCCCACACGCCATGCACATGAATGTGTCTAAATCTACCCGAATGGCACTAATAAAACCTCTAATGACTCTTACTTAAGCCCTATAAAGTAGCGCTTATCAAACCACCCCATGCTTAGACCTTTGCTCGTCCTCGAGTAAACTAGTAAAGAGTCTACTCCTCCAATGTAGCATCCAAGGTCTCAGGAAGCATATCCTCCAACTAAGAGTCACCTAACCCATGCCAAGCTCCTAGCACCAATCTCATTCACAACACATCCATAACTCAACAAGCTTAAGGGGCAAGCAGAGTACTTCCCCCAAGCTAACCCGGACATCCAAAAGTGTGAGTAACCTCTAATCCTATCCTCCATCTATTGCTCCTTATGTCTCCCAGAATGACCTACCCGACAATCCTTCTTTGACTCCTCTTCTTATGACGCCTCGCCAAGAATAGTGAGAAATCCTAAAATCACTCTTCTTCTTTTTCACTCATTTTGCCAAGGCGCCCTTTTGGGTTTTCACCAAGCCACTCATTTCATTTTCCAATAGATGTGCTCACATAAGCTCACCTGCTTATTGCCTAGGCCGCCTTTTCGGGTTTTCGACCTATCCCATGATTTTTAATGTACGCCTTTTTTCAAATTTTTGGCTCTTTTCATTTTTTTTTCTCCTCAACAACGTAGCAAGTATAAAACCCTACCCCATGCTTAAACATTGCATTGTACTCAATGTAATGAAAGACAAAAGAATAAAGCACAGGGAAAAGCAAAAAATAACTCACAACGTTGCCGAGTTGGCTTGGACACTTCGTTATCGCTGGCGGTATACTCATGAAAGCTCATTGTCCTGGATGTCTGCATCAACGCTATAACTTTCATATACCGTGCAACCATAGGAAACCACGGTGAATTATGGTGGTTATGTAGGAAATCAGACAATGCGGGGCTGCACGGCCTTCAACGAATACAAAAATGGGCCCAGATGTAATCGTGGTGTGGGCCCTAGGGTTCCTCCTCCTCAGCTGCCAATTATAGGGCCATCATCGTTGTCAAATACAAAGTGGGGCTAATGTCTCCTCCTTGACAACATGATGCGCACCATCTCTCCATAGGAAACGCTGGGCAGCTGGCCTCCGGTAGATTTTTTTTTTTTGACTTTTTCTCCCCGTTTAAGGTCTTTTCGGGGTATTTTATTTTCGTCTTTTGCTCCCCGTTTAAGGTTTTTTCGGGGCCCATATATATTTTTTTTTTTTACCTGAGAAATTGCGGCGGTCGTCGTAAGGAGGGCGGCGGGCGCCGCGATTAAACGGCGGTCGCCGTTATCAAGTCGTGGCCAACTTCTTGGCGAGGCATTTACGGCGGGCGCCGTAAGGTTAGCGGCGGGCGCCGTGAACTCCTTCTTCACTTTTTTCGCGCTTCCTGCAGGTTAGTTCAACACAAAAACTAAAAGAAAAACAATAGAAATTGACTAAGGGAAAGAAAATAAACTACCAAATCTCGGGTTGCCTCCCGAGCAGCGCCTTGGTTAATGTCGTTGGCTCGACATACTACTCGAACAACCTCAATCCATATCATCAGGCTCCTTAGGAACCTTCTCAATCCATACCTCCTTCCTGAACCAATCATGGAAAGGTTTGAACCTTAGACCATGCTTCCTCTTCAGCGGCTTCTCCATCTTGACCTTCTTAGTTGCGTCTACCCCATGCTTAGATCGATCAGGGGGGTGTTTATCCTTGACTTCAGAGACCTGCACTAAAGAGGGAACGAGATTCTCGCTCGGAGTTAGCAGTAAAGGCGATTTGCCTGGTAGCTCTAGAGGGAGCTTATAGTGAGCTTCCCACTCATCAACACCTTCCTATAAGTTAGTAGATATAGCAATATCCAAACTAGAATCAACAATAGGTGGTGTGTCATCTAGGTGGTCCTCATCAAAAACATCTTGCACCACAGGCTCAAGGATATCAATTGCACACAAAGAATGATCATCATAAGGGAATTTCATGGCTTCATAGATATTATAATTAATGGTTTGGCCATCAAATTCCATGGTTAAATAACCAGTACTCACATTAATCTTAGTGTTGGCAGTTTTCAGGAAGGGTCTCCCTAACAGAATAGGGGTTGCATGCATATCATGTTCCATATCAAGCACATAGAAGTCAGCAGGAAAAGTAAGGTCACCAACCCTAACCGAAACATCCTCCACTATCCCTATAGGACGCACACTAGATCTATCAGCTAGCTGAATGGAAATTGTGGTCGCATGCATGGGTCCTAATCCTAAGGATTCACAAAGAGATGAAGGTAAAACATTTATGGAAGCACCCAAATATAACATAGCTTTATTGAACTTGGTACCTCCAATAGTGACGGGGATGGTGAACATACCTGGGTCGCCACACTTCTTAGGCAAGCGCTTCTGAAAAATAGCAGAGACATGCTCGCTTACCTTGACCTTCTTCTTGCTGTTCGTGTCCTGGTTTCTCTTCGTGGTGCACATTTGCTTCAAGAACTTTGCATAACGAGGGACAGACTTGATCAAATTTAGGAGAGGCATGTTGACCTCAACGTTTCTGAACATCTCAAACATGTCCATGTCCTGCGCAAGTGGCTTGGTACGCTTCAATGCAGATGGGAACGGTGCAACGGGCTTCCACTCAGGAAAAATTGGGGGTACATACTCCTTCTCAGCCTCAGGATCGACTACAATATCACGGCGGGCGCCGTGGTCTTCACGGCGGTCGCTGTCGATGTCACGGCGGGCACCCATGCACGGCCGATGTCATGGATGACATCACGGTCCGCAGCTTCACTTTCAATTCACGCGTGACTTCTTATCGCGCGTTTCTTCATGGGCCGAGTTTCATGGGCCTAATTTCCTCCTTCCGATCCCGACAATCAGGTGGCTACTGTTAATCACCAAACTTCGCCCCCACACGCCATGCACATGAATGTGTCTAAATCTACCCGAATGGCACCAATAAAACATCTAATGACTCTTACTTAAGCCCTACAAAGTAGCGCTTATCAATCAACATATATCAACCTTCTTTTTTTGTAAAACATGTATAAACACAATAAGAAATATACTTACGAAGTTATTATACAGTAGTTTCATACTTTATAATATATATATTTTTTCAATAAGTGGGTATAAAAATTAAATAATTATATTTGTAGCATGTAGGGGGTCCAATTCATTTATAGTTAAAATTAAGGAAATGTATGAATACTAGATTTACTCTTTATTGTTTGTACAATTACTTCACAAAAATTATTACTCCATCCGTTCACTATTATATATCCTTTAGACTTTTGAATTTATTCATAAATATTTGTCCTTTTAGGATTTCAAGGAAATATATCACATATAAATCATAAAATTTCTATTGGAACTTGGTTATGTTAAATTTTCTTTATCCATCTATTGATTCTAAAGGGCGGTGATGGGTGAGTGATTAAATTGCGGAAAAAATAATTTTTGTAAATATATTTAATAACTTTCTTAATATATATATATTTAAAACATAAAAGAACAAGTAAAGGGTTTGACGTTATCACTTTTGAAGATACTTTAGATTGATGATCAAATGAATGAGTCTTGACACCAATGTATAATAAATACCACAATGATATTTTATTACGTGTAGATATAAGATATCTCTCTTTAATAAGAAGGGCATAGAAGAAAAAAAACATGTGTATTGCAGAATAGGAAACCGATCATTTATTTTTTAGTAGGTGTATCACTCGTAGGTTTATCTTATTGATATGTGATAAACAACTGTTGGTTGCATCCATTAACCAACCATAGGCACACGGGCAACACGGTTTTGACCATTCAAAAAACCCACACTCGGTTGCAACAAACATCTCCGGTTCCAGCGTCTCCTGGCCGCAACAATATAGCTCTTACATTCAAGTTATCCTTCTCTATCGTCGCCTTTGCTTCCGCCCCCTCTTTTCCCATCAGCTATATATATACTTACGGAGGATCAAGTAATCCTATTCCTCTATTGGACTTTAAATGATAAATGTCCATGTGTATAAATTTGGATTTTTGATTTTCAAGAAGAATGCTTTAAAAAAAAAAAAGATGGTCCTCTTTTATATGATCAACATATATCAACCTTCTTTTTTTTGGTAAAACATGTATAAACGCAATAAGAATAATACTTACGGAGTTATTATACCGTAATTTCATACTTTACAATATAGATTTTTTTCAATAAGTGAGTATAAAAATTAAGTAACTATATTCGTAGCATGTAGGGGTCCAATTCATTTGTAGTTAAAATTAAGGATATGTATGAAGATACAGATTTACTCTTTATTGCATGTACAATTATTTCACAAAAACTATTACTCCATCCGTTCACTATTAGATATCCTTTTAGATTTTAGAATTTATTCAAAAATATTTGTTATTTTAGGATTTGAAGGACATATCACATATAAATCACAAAATTTGTATTGGAACTTGGTTATGTTAAATTTTGTTTCTCCGTCTATTGATTCAAAAGGGTCGTGACTGGTGAGTGACTAAATTTCAAAAAAAAAAATTGGTTTTTAAAATATATTTAATGACTTTCTTAATATATATATATATGTGTAAAACTTACAAGAACAAGTAAAGGGTTTGACATTATCACTTTTGAAGATACTTTAGATTGATGATCAAATGAATGAGAGTCTTGACACCAATATATAATAAAAACCACAATGATATTTTATTACATGTAGATATAAGAAATCTCTCTTTAATAAGAAGGGAATAAAATGAAATACCCCAAATAAGATAGTAATGGAAAAGTGGTAAATTAATTATGGGATTTGCTTAAAAGGGGAAAATGGGAAAATTGGGGATAAAAATCCCTATCACTCGGTTGTCTCTCCCGATCTCCCCCTGTGCACTGTAGCTTTCTTCTTCCCGAATCCGGCTCTCTCCCTCTAGTTTCCCTCCGTTCGCTGAGCAGCCAAGCCCAACCGAGTCGCTTTCCCTCCGGGGAGCCCGACCCGGAAGCCATCGCCGTTGTCTTCGCTGCTGCTGTGGAGCCGTACTGCTGCTCGTCTCGCCGCTGTCTGTGCTGTCCGTGCTGAGTTGCGCCGCTGTCCGAGCTGCTGCTGCTGGTTCCGGTGTGGTTCCGGTGTGGTTCCGGCAACGAGGAGCCTCCTCGGTCTACCGACAAGGTAAGCTTATGGGTTAGTTCGAATTGATGTTGGGTTAGTTCGAATTAATGTTGTATGGTGGTCCGAATTGATGGTGAATTGTTCTTCATGGGCAGTTGAAGAGGAATTAAGTGAGGAATTGGGTTGATTTTGTGTGTGTGGTTTGCTGAATTTTTGAGGGTTTGATTTTAGGGTTTGAATTGGGGTTTTATTTGGTTGTGGATTGGATGAGTAATTAATGCCAGGTATTGCTCGAATTGATTTCGCAGGTTCGTTCAAGTGGTTTGGAGACCTCTAGGGTCGTTGCGGTTCGACTTGAGGCAAGAGGATCCTTGCTAACTTATTATATTTTTATAAATTAATTTATGCCCAGTTTATTTCATAATTAAGTTTACCGTTGCTTGGTTGAATATGGGTATGTGCGTGTGATAGTATTTGTCTTGTATCGTGTTTGATTAAATGTTGACGTGGTAGTCGATTGTGACTAAATGTGATTGATCATGTGTGTGTGTGTTGGATTGTGTGTGTGTGTGTTGGATTGTGTGTGTGTGTGTTGGATCGTGTGTGTGTGTTGGATTGTGTGTGTGTGTTGGATCGTGTGTGTGTGTTGGATTGTGTGTGTGTATGTGTGTGTGTGTTGGATCATGTGTGTGTGTGTTGGATTGTGTGTGTATGTGTGTTGGATCGTGTGTGTGTGTTGGATTGTGTGTGTGTGTGTGTGTTGGATCCTGTGTGTGTGTGTTGGATTGTGTGTGTGTGTGTGTTGGATCATGTGTGTGTGTTGGATTGTGTGCGTGTGTGTGTGTTGGATTGTGTGTGTGTGTTGGATCGTGTGTGTGTGTTGGATCGTGTGTATGCGTTGGATTGTGTGTGTGTGTGTGTTGGATCGTGGGTGTGTTGGATTGATGTGTGTGTGATAATGTGGGATGATATGTGATAAGGTGGGATGATGTGTGATTACGTGATGTTTGATTGTTGTTGTGTTTGTTTGGTGTCGGTGTGGTGGTGGAAGGTTGATGGTGAAAGTCCTTATATGTTGAGGGCCTCGGTGGGTATGAACCCCGATGGTCGGAAGGTTGATATGGTGGTGTAGACGGAGGTATTGTGAATTGTCTCACCCGGTGATGTGGTGGTGGAGACGGAGGTGTTGTGAATTGTCTCACCCGGTGATGTGGTGGTGGAGACGGAGGTGTTGTGAATTGTCTCACCCGGTGATGTGGTGGTGGAGACGGAGGTGTTGTGAATTGTCTCACCCGGTGATGTGGTGGTGGAGACGGAGGTGTTGTAAATTGTCTCACCCGGTGGTGTGGTGGTGGAGACGGAGGTGTTGTGATGTGTTAATTATGTGTAATGGTTGCTTGAGTACCTGATTAATTGTTTGTGTTGGTGAATATGGATTGTGTGTTTTGGTTATTAGTTTTATGTTGGATATTGATTATTGGCTAGTTTGACTTGTTGTTCAATATTAGCTCTTTGTGATGCGGATTTCTGTTGGTGTGGTTGTTGGTGGCAGTTAGTGGATTATGAAGGTCGGTTGTGTGGATTGAGTGTGAATGTTGGTTTCCCATCTTGAGGGTGTGGGCCAACATGGTTTGAATTCGAGCGTTTGAGTTGTAGTCTATGTTAACGAACAGGCAGCACCGGAAGGGTGGCTAGCCTGGGTCGTTATTTTTGTCATGTTTATGTAGGGTGATGATTGTCTTGCTTGTGCTTATGTGTTTGTTGATGTGAAGGTTAATTGGATGTGTTAGTGCAGTAGGGAGTTCAGTATAATTGATTAGTCTTGGTTGTAAGTCAGTAGTAAGATATGTGTATGTGCATAGAGTTGTTGCTTGAGGTATTAATAATGGAGAGGAAGTTGGATTGGACCGTTCTTTTCGTTTATGCTTGAGATGAGTTTGAGGTTGGATTGAAAGAGGTTAGTATCGTGTAGAATTGGATAAGAATGAGTAATGGATGATTATGTGATAGGGTATGCTTGTGTTTTGACGTGTGATTTATATTGATTGGTCGGTATGATATGGTATATATTATATATAAATGTTATATATAAATGTTGATTGACATGTTGTTGGTATTATTTGATTGTTGTATTAAGTCTTTGGATTTCAACTGTTTTGGCTTGGCTAGTCTTGCCATAGTTTTTCACGAGACTGACCAACTGCGGTTTACGTGCCGTGGTTGGCTGGGGTATCGGGTCCCTCAGTCAATCAGACTTTTCAGGTTTAGCGCCAGCAAGGAGGATTCTGATCACCATCGGGTTGGAGTCGAGAACTCTACTTTTGGTTTTGGACTTTGACTAGTTGTATGTATCGTTTTGGTTTTGGACCTTGAAGTGGTCAAACTTGTTGTTAGCTTTTGGTTGTAAATTATTGTAGTACTTTATGTGTGTTAAGTTTGATTATGGTTTCAAACTCTGAACAGGTTTTACAGGTTTCCGCTGGATTGCTTTATATATATATATATATATGGGTTATGTTTTGCAAATTTTTATTTTACCCGCCTTATAATCCTTTGGATTATGACAAAACAGCTGCATAAAATGTGTGAAATTATAAACGATGCGTTGTGCTTGATTACAATCAAACAAGATTGAAATGCAACAAGAAACTTGTATGCGACAATACCAGGTCAGATAAGGTGACAATAGAAAAGTACTAAACGAAAACTTTAAAATTTACATTTCATAGATGATCCATACACACAGATAGTGCTATCAAACCGAATGGATGCTTGAAAACTTAACATTTGGAGACAGAATGAAAAAGAAAAATATTACAGTTTAGCTTCACACATTAGTAAAATATTTTGTCTTGGTTACCTGTATTCTCATATGCAAGCATAAGAATTGTGAAAGAAATTAGTTTCCCTTCACCAAGAATATTAGATATATTTTAAAGGCCACAAGGTACTCGTTGGCAGGTTTCTGTGTCATAGGAGAACAAATTCGAAACTATATGGATTATTTTCAGGTTAAATAAAATAAACCTAGTGAACAAATTAGGAAAAACAAGTTTAAAACATATCTAAACCAGGAACCTGAAGGCCTATAACGCATACTGCTGATTTCTCAAGAGCAAATGGTCAAAGAAAATTCCATATTATCAACAGTATAGACACCTAAAGCACTTGTCTCTCTCACATACGAACAGTAACCCTTTATGTAAAGACAATATGAAATTAATAAGATAACCACTTACTCTGATGTTGAGAATGCATAATTAATATATTGAAAAACACTAAGTTTGTCTCGAGAATGAAGACTAACTAGAACAAATATATACTAACTTGTCCATAAATCCAGCATATTCTGATGAATTTGAGAGGCAGAGTTTTAGGAGCTCTTTACTTCCTTCGGTGACCTCATCACGGTTCTCTACACTATTAAGCAAGGAGGTGCTAAATTGATGAAGTGTGATTGCAGAATCAAACCCTGCAGTAACAAGAAGGGAATATTGTGGGTCGTACAAACATCTCCATATGCCCCTTCTCTGCAAGATAGCAAACATATTTATAACTAGATTAAAAAAGAATAAAGAGAAACTCATTCAAAACTCCTTTGAATGTCTATCCACTTCATTCTTGCAGTCAAACACTGAACTAGTGGAATGTTCTATTTTTCCAAGTCAGATAACTCAGAATGACAAACAAGAGATTATTCTCCAACCAAAAAAAACAAGAGATTATTCTTATATTCAGATACAAACAGGATGGCATGATATTCTACTTATAAGATGTAAGAAAAGTTTCATGCATCAGGCTGTAACGAAAGAAAATGATTCATTAAATCTGAAAGAGCAAAGCAAATAAATAGTACAGATGGAGTAAGTAAATGAGTATTGTTTAGACAAATTATGAGAGTAAACTAGAACCGCGATAATCTTACTTAAACTGGTTCACATTAAAGCATTATAACCTCATAATCCAAATCTGGACAAAACTAATCTTCTAGGGTTACAAGTATGGTATAAACCCGAAATCCCCAGACTAAAAGAAGGCCCTCCATGGAAAACGCACACAATAGAAGTCGAAACAAATTCGCAACGAAATTACATGAAAGGATATCACTTCGCACTTAAATCCATAAGAGAACCACGAAAATCCAAAGAAAAAATGAACGACACTTACGGAGATATGCCGTTCAATCAACCGCTTCTCGTAGAGAAGCCCAGATGTCTTCGAAACGACGGGCTCCTCCGGCACCTCACCGGAAACTGCGCCGAACAAAACCACAAGTTCAAGAAGAAGAAAATCAAAACAAATGAACGAACAAGAGTGATGAATGGGGAGAGATTTACTTGAGCAGTTCATGGCGATAGAGCAGAATTAGGGTTTCTGCGACAGGTTTCTCGAGGAGCGAGAGGTTAGGGTAGAAATTGCCGCGGAGAAATGGGGTGAGTGAAGAACAACTGCTCTTCTCCGGCGGAGGAATGTGGAGGGAGAGGAAACGAAGGCCGTCAAATATCGAAAACGAAGGCCGAGTAATGAGCTAATAGAGGCGGGCCTCTTAATGCCCGCCTCTATTGCATACATTTGTTGAGGCGGGCTATAAGAGGCCCGCCTCAACAAAAGTTAATAGAGGCGGGCTTTTTCGCCCGCCTCAATTATGTACCATTAGAGGCGAGCCTAACATTGGCCCGCCTCTAATACTTTAGCGGGAATATTTTTTCGGAAACTTTTTGAGGCGTATAATAAATTGCCCGCCTCAATAGATTTTTTTGAGGCGTATAAAATAATTATCCGCCTCAAAAACCTGAAAAATTGATTGCGTAGGTCGTTGTTGAGGCGTTTTGATATATGTACGCCTCTAAAAGGGACCCTCAAAAAGTGTTTTTTCCACTAGTGTATATATATATTTAAAACATAAAACAACAAGTAAAGGGTTTGACGTTATCACTTTTGAATATACTATAGATTGATGATCAAATGAATGAGTTTTGACACCAATGTATAATAAATACCACAATGATATTTTATTACGTGTAGATATAAGATATCTCTCTTTAATAAGAAGGGCATAGAAGAAAAAAAACATGTGTATTGAAGAATAGGAAACCGATCATTTATTTTTTAGTAGGTGTATCACTCGTAGGTTTATCTTATTGATATGTGATATACAACTGTTGGTTGCATCCATTAACCAACCATAGGCACACGGGCAACACGGTTTTGACCATTCAAAAAAACCCACACTCGGTTGCAACAAACATCTCCGGTTCCAGCGTCTCCTAGCCGCAACAATATAGCTCTTACATTCAAGTTATCCTTCTCTATCGTCGCCTTTGCTTCCGCCCCCTCTTTTCCCACCAGCTATATATATACTTACGGAGGATCAAGTAATCCTATTCCTCTATTGGACTTTAAATGATAAATGTCCATGTGTATAAAATTGGATTTTTGATTTTCAAGAAGAATGCTTTCAAAAAAAAAAAGATGGTCCTCTTTTATATGATCAACATATATCAACCTTTTTTTTTTTGGTAAAACATGTATAAACGCAATAAGAATAATACTTACAGATTTATTATACCGTAATTTCATACTTTAAAATATAGATTTTTTTCAATAAGTGAGTATAAAAATTAAGTAACTATATTCGTAGCATGTAGGGGTCCAATTCATTTGTAACACCCCGGACCAGAGGTGCTACAGTGTCATAGTCCCGAAGGACTATAAGGCGGTTTTAAAAGAAAAGAAATCCAAAACTCTTCCAATTACATAAAAATCATCAACAATAATCCATGTTCAAGATTGAATCAATACTTAAACCTGTCATCCAGTTTAAATACATCAATTTATATCCAAAACACGGAAGCGAATACAACATTTTCAAATCCGATGCAAAACTAAATCTTTAACTGTGAAGACCAATCTGTGATCCAGAACCCGCTTGTTGCTGCTAACCTGCAAAGACCAGTTGACTGGTGGACCCGATACACCAGCCAACCGCGGCACGTAAACCGAAGTTGGTCAGTCTCGCGAAAGACTGGCAAGATTCCTCAAGCCATAACAGATTAAAATCCAGAGATTTAACACAACAACCAATTAATACCAAACGACAACATGCCACACAATAAATATACATATATATATATCATAACTATATCATTATTCCACCAATATCAACCGCACATCAAAACATATACACACACTATCACATAACCATTCATTACCCACTCTTATCCAACTCTTCACTATGCTAACTTCATTCAATCCAACCTCAACATCATCACAAGTATAAATGAATAGAACAATCCAATCCAACTTACTAACACAACCAACCAACCTTCGCATCAACGAACACATAAGCACCAACGAGACAATCATTACCTTATACAAATATAACGACCCAGGCCAGCCATCCTTCCGGTGCCGCCTGTTCGTTAACATGGGCCGCAACCCATACACCTCAACCCAACCCATATTGACCCACACCCTCAAGATGGGAAACCAACCTTCCTAATCAATCAACATAACCAACCTTCTCAAACAATTCACACCAAGATCCAACAACCACTACCAATGGACAACAATAGCCCACAACCACCACTAACAACAATCAACAAACGACTACTAACTACAACCAACCGACAACCAAAGTCTAACACAAAACCAATAATCAAACACCCCACCAATATCCGCAAACAAAACCATTAACTAAGCATACAACCAATAATCAAGCACACAACCCAAAACCGAGCACACAACCACCCACACACACAATCCAACACATAACTGCCAACACACACAAGTGTCAACACACATACACATCCACACACACAATCCAACACACAACTACCAACACACACAAGTGTCAACACACACAACTGCACACACACACACATGTCAACACCCACAGTCTAACACACACAACTGTCAATACACACAGATGTCAATTCACACACAATCCAACACACACAACTGTCAATACACACAATTGGCAACACACACAATCCAACACCCGATCCAAACTCCGATCCTACCTCTAATCCAACCCACCAACGGATGGGACTTTCAACCATCCAACCTAGCCTTAACCAACGGAGGTCACACCCTCACGCTGAAATACCCCAAATAAGATAATGGCATTTTGGTAAATTAATTAAGGGGATTACTTAAAAAGGGGGGAAAATGGGAAATTGGGGATAAAATCCCTCAAGGGTTCGGTCTCTCTCTCTCTCGATTTTCCTGTGCTCAGCAGCCCTCTTCCCCGATGAGTTCTACCTTCTCCCGTGCCAGCCGAGTTGCTTCTCCTCCGGCGAGCCCGAGCCCAAGCCGTGTTTGTTGCTGCTGTGGAGCTCCCTTGTTCGTGTTGTCTTGGCTGCGTGATGTCGCAGCTGTTTTCGATGCTGCTGGTTCGTGCTGTTCGTGGCTACTGTTGTGGAGCCGTGGTGGTACTGCTGTCCTCGTAGCTGCTGTTGTTGAGCCGAGTTGTGCTGCTGCTTCCCGGTGGCGATGGGTGGTGTTTTCGGGGCTGAGTTGTGGCCACCAACGAGCGAAAATTGTGGTGTTTGTGTGCGTGGACTGGTGGAGCTGTGCAGCTGCGGTTCGTTGTCATCGTTGTGGTTCCGGCGACGAGGAGCCCTCCTAGGTGACTACCGTTTGATTGTCGACAAGGTAAGCTTAGGGTTAGGTTCGAATTGATGTTGTATATGATCGAAATGATGTTGTGAAGTTGTGTTGTGAAGCACCAATTGCTGATTTTTGTGTGTGTTTAATTTGTTGAAGTTGTGCAGGAGTGGTGCAGCTTTGTTGAATTTGAGCTTTGAATTTGTGTGTGTGTAGTGCTGAATTTTTGAAGGTATTGATTTAGGGTTTGCAATTGGGGGTTTTCCTAGTTGTGGTTTGGTATGAATTAATGCCAGGGAATTGCTCGGATGGTTATTTCAGGTTCGTTCGGATTGATTGGAGATCTCTGGAGTCGTCGTTGTTGGACTTGAGGCAAGATAAATCTTGCTAACCCTTCGTATATTTTATAAAATTACTTTTGTCCCTATATTGATTCAGTAATTGATTTAGCCTTGCCTGAGTAAATTAATTTGGACTATTAGCTGTGAATTTGCTTGTTTGAATATGTGTGTGCGTGTGTTTGAGTAATTGTCTCTTGTCGGATATTGGTTGTAACTGCTGGTTGCCGTTGATTGTTGTGGATCGATTGATTGTGTGAGTAATCAATGGTTCTTTAATTGGATATTTATTGTTTGTTTGGTTGTTGTTTTATTGACGGATATCGGTTATGTGTTTTGTTATTATTTATGTGATGGGTTATTGGTTTTGTGCGGAACCTAGTTGAATGGTTGGTTGTTGTTGCCTCGTATCGTGTGCAATTAAATGTTGACGTGGTAGTCAATTGTGACTAAATGTGATTGATTGTTGTTGATAGTGTTTGTTGACACTTGTGTGTGTGTGTTGGGTTGTGTATGTCGACACCGGTGTGTGTTGGTGGTTATGTGTTAAATTGTGTGCGTGCCGGCAGTTGTATGCTGGGATTATGCGTTTGTGTGTGAATGTTTGTGTGTGAATGTGTGTATGCTGGGATTGACTGATGTGGATTGATTCTTGTTGTTTGATTGTGGCGGATTGATTGTTATGGATTGATTGTTGTGGATTGATTGTCGTGGATTAATTGGATTATTGATTTTAAAGTTTCTTGGTTGAATATATATATATATATGTGTGAAAATGTGTTAATAGAGGTCGTGTGTAATAATTGATTGGTTGTCGGTGTGGTGGTTGGATTGTTGTTAATTGGAGGTCGATGGGCCAAGGGTTGGAATGGATTTCACCCAACCGTGCAGGGTATACAAGGTATACGCCTACGTCGTTAAGGGCCAAGGATTTGAAAGGGATTTCACCAAACCGCGTAGGGTATACAAGGTATACGCCTACGTCGTTAAGGGCCGAATGTAGGAATGGATTCCACCAAACCGCGTAGGGTTTACGCCTACGTCGTTAAGGGCCAAGGGTTGAAATTGAATTGGAGGTCGAAGGGCCAGGTGATGATATACTCACCAAACCGCGTAGGGTATACAAGGTATACGCCTATGTCGTTAAGGGACGAAGGTAGGAATGGATTCCACAAAACCGCATAGGGTTTACGCCTACGTCGTTAAGGGCCAAGGGTTGAAATTGAATTGGAGGTCGAAGGGCCAGGTGATGATATACTCACCAAACCGCGCAGGGTATACAAGGTATACGCCTACGTCGTTAAGGGCCAAGGGTTGGAATGGGTTGGAGGTTGAATTGGAGATGTGTTGGAGTCATTTGTGTTTCAGTGTTGAGTTATATTATTATTTGATTACAATTGGTTGATTGTTGTGATATCTATTATGTGTTGAATATTGGTTGTGTACCTGAGTAAGTGATTTTGTGATGATATTGACTGTGCGCTTGATTAAGTGGTTGTGTTGGCGAATATTGATTGTGTGTTTTGGTTATTGGTTTTATGTTGGATATTGATTATTGGCTAGTGACTTATCGTTCAATATTAGTTCTTTATGAGGTGGATTTCTGTTGGTATGGTTGTTTATGGTAACTAGTGGATTATGAAGGTTGGTTGCGTTGATTGTTATTAGTTGTGGTTGTGGGTCATTGTTGTCCATTGGTTGTGGTTGTGAATTTACGTGTGCTATAGTGATTGATTGTAACTAATCAAGGTTGTGAACCTGAGTTGATTGAAAGTTGAATTGAACATATTAGCATAGTGAAGAACTGAATAAAGATGAGAAATGAATTGTTATGTGATGATATGCGTATAGGTTTGATATGTGGTTGGTTGGTCGGAGTGATATTGGTTAAGTATAGTTATATATATATATATTGTGTGGTAGGTTGTTGTTTGACATGATTGGATTGTTGTGACAATACTATGTGTTTTTAACTGTTTTGGCTTGAGGAGTCTTGCCAGTCTTTCAAAAGACTGACCAGCTTCGGTTTACTTACCGCGGTTGGCTGGGGTATCGGGTCCCCCAGTCAATCTGGCTTTGCAGATTTAGCGCTAGCAAGGAGGATCCTGATCACTGTCGGTTTTGGGTCGAAGGCTCTACTTATGGTTTTGGACTTTGACTTGGTTGTACGTATCGTTTTGGTTTTGGACCTTGAAGTGGTCGAACTTGTTGTATTGGTTTCTGGTTTGTAAATTGTTGTATTTTTTGCACGTTAAGTTTGATTGTGATTTCAAACTCTGGACAGGTTTTTTTTCCGCTGTGCTGCTTTTGATATATTTTATATATGAGTCATGTTTTGCATTTTTCTTAAACCCGCCTTATAATCCTTCTGGATTATGGAACTGTAGCACCACTGGCCTGGGGGTGTTACAGAAGTTGGTATCAGAGCTCTTTTCAAAAATGTTTTCTTTTAGAGTTTTCAACTTGGGAATTTCTATACGTTGTTGTTGTGAACGATCGTGTGATCAGGAATCCTTGCTGTCAACCTGTAGTGAGTTGCGTTGGTAAGTGTTGTTTGCGATGTTTTATGCTAATATTTTATATGTGACGTTGAGTATTGATGATTAATTTCATATGTGATGTTATGGTGCGTTCCCTGGTAAGTGGGACGTGCTAGAGATTTAAAAGGTATGAGTATGGTAGAAGATGAGGCCGTTGGGCTTATCGTCAAGAGGTTGATGCATGTAGTTTAGTAGTGATGATTCGGTATCAATTTGTTGTGTGCTGCTGTTATTGTTAAGGTTGAACAGGACATATTAAGCGCATTCAGATATGGTTGTGTTCTGAGGTGGAATCTCGATGGCGAGGCTCAGCTGTACGATCAGTGAGCAGTATGTTGATGAGTGATTGATTGTAGAGACTACTACAGATGATTTTGATTAGACTGTTGATATTGGGAGTAGTAAGAAACAGAGAACCTGGTCTGTATCTGAAAGTGGGATTTTACGACTATGGATTTGGCTGAGCTGAGGAACATAGTGTGACTGTGACTACAGAAAGATGACAGTTACCATAATAGCAGATTAGGGTTTAATGCATGTGTGGGAATCATGATCCTAGAAACTCTGACCCAATTGTTAGTACGATGACAGCTGTAAAACTGCTAAGAAAGGGTTATACCGTAGGGAACAGAAAGGATTGTTATCTTTAGTGATGTGTCTAAGCAAAGTTTGGGTTGCGTTTTGATGCAGAATGGGAAAGTCATTCTTCGGCGAGTCCGGAATATTCTAGAGTCAGTTATACGAGGCAGTTATCCGAACCTGTTTGATCTTAGTTTCGAGGACGAAACTCTTATAAGAAGGGGAGAATGAAATACCCCAAATAAGATAATGGCATTTTGGTAAATTAATTAAGGTGATTACTTAAAAAGGGGGAAAAATGGGAAATTGGGGATAAAATCCCTCAAGGGTTCGGTCTCTCTCTCGATTTTCTTGTGCTCAGCAGCCTCTTCCCCGACGAGTTCGACCTTCTCCCGTGCCAGCCGAGTTGCTTCTCCTCCGGCGAGCCCGAGCCCAAGCCGTGTTCGCTACTGCTGTGGAGCTCCCATGTTCGTGTTGTCTTGGCTGCGTGCTGTCACAGCTGTTTTCGCTACTGCTGGTTTGTGCTGTTCGTGGCTACTGCTGTGGAGCCGTGGTGGTGCTGCTATCCTCGTAGCTGCTGTTGTTGAGCCGAGTTGTGCTGCTGCTTCCCGGTGGCGATGGGTGGTGTTTCCGGGGCTGAGTTGTGGCCACCAACGAGCGAAAATTGTGGTGTTTGTGTGCGTGGACTGGTGGAGTTGTGCAGCTGCGGTTCGTTGTCATCATTGTGGTTCCGGCGACGAGGAGCCCTCCTAGGTGACTACCGTTTGATTGTCGACAAGGTAAGCTTAGGGTTAGGTTTGAATTGATGTTGTATATGATCGAAATGATGTTGTGAAGTTGTGTTGTACAACACCAATTGCTAATTTTTGTGTGTGTTCAATTTGCTGAAGTTGTGCAGGAGTGGTGCAGCTTTGTTGAATTTGAGCTTTGAATTTGTGTGTGTGTAGTGCTGAATTTTTAAAGGTATTGATTTAGGGTTTGCAATTGGGGGTTTTCCTAGTTGTGGTTTGGTATGAATTAATGCCAGGGAATTGCTCGGATGGTTATTTCAGGTTCGTTCGGATTGATTGGAGATCTCTGGAGTCGTCGTTGTTGGACTTGAGGCAAGATAAATCTTGATAACCCTTCGTATATTTTATAAAATTACTTTTTGAAATACCCCAAATAAGTTGATAATGGCAAAAGGGTAAATTAATTATGGGTTTTGCTTAAAAGGGGAGAAATGGAATTTGGGATTAAAATTCCTAAACTTTCGGTCCCTCTCTCTCTCTCTCGTTGCTCTCTCCCTCTCGTGAATCCCTTCCCCTGCGAGCAGCTCAGCCAAGTTCTCCTTCCTGACTCCCTCCCCTGTGCCCAGCCGTTGCTCCCTCCGTCAAGCCGACCGGACCTCTCCTCCTTCGTCCCCTCCGTGGTTCGCTGCTGGTTCGAGCTGCTGCTGCCCAGATCGGAGATGTGCGAGGTTGCTGCTGCCGTTGTTGAGCCGGATCTGGAGGCGAGCCCGCGTGCTGTTTGCCGCTGCTGTTGATGTGCCGCCGTTGTAGTCTCCGCCGACAAGGAGCCATTTCCGGCAACAACCGCGTGTTTGACGATGAGTTGAGCCACCTTTGCTCCTCTGTTTTCCGCTCTGCTGTTGTGTGCTGGTGTCGTCGTCTTCCTCGCTGGTGACTGGTGCTGCGGAGCCGCTACTGGTGTCATTGTTGTGCTGCTGAAGGGGAGTATCGACGAGGTAAGATCGGTCCTCGTTCGGTATAAATTTTGGGCTTCATATGGATGAATATATATGCTGAATTTTTGGGCAGATTTGGATTAATTTGGAGTTTGTATATATGAGTGCAGAAGGCATGAGTTGATTTTTGAGTTGGATTAATTTGGGTTGATTTTAAAGGTGATTAGCTTAATTAATTAAGGAATGATTTTAGGGTTTGAAATTTGGGGTTTATTGGTTGTGGATTGGTATGAGTTAATTAACGCCAGGGTTTTGCTCGGATTGATTTCGCAGGTTCGTTCGAGTGGTTTGGAGACCTCTGGGGTCGTTGCGGTTCGACTTGAGGCAAGATGATTCTTGCTAACTTTATATTTTTATAAATTGTGTTATGCCCAGTTTATTTCATAATTAAGTTTACCGTTGCTTGGTTGAATATGGGTATGTGTGTGTGATATGATTTGTCATGTATCGTATTTGATTAAATGTTGACGTGGTAGTCAATTGTGACTAAATGTGATTGATTGTTGTTGATAGTGTCTGTTGACACGTGTGTGTGTGTGTGTGTGTTGGATCGTGTGAGTGTGTTGGATTGAATGTGTGTGTGTGTGTGTGTGTGTGGATCGTATGTGTGTGTTGGATTAAATGTGTGTGTGCATGTGTTGGATTGTGTGTGTGTGAATGTGTGGGTACATTAGTAATTGTCCCGTGTTGTAGATGGACTGATGTGGTTTGATAGGATTATTGATTTTAAAGTTACTTGGGTGAATATATATATATGTGTGATATTGTGTGATGATGTGTGTGTGAGGATAAGTGATAATGTGTGATGATGTGTGTGTGATGATATGTGATAATGTGTGATGAGGTGTGGTTATGTGATTTTGACTGTCGTCGTGTTGTTTGATTGGTTGGTATGGTGATGGATAGTTGGTTTGGTGTTGTGAATTGTCTCACCGAGAGATGTGGTGGTGGAGACGGAGATGTTGTGAATTGTCTCACCCGGTGATGTGGTGGTTGAGACGGAGATGTTGTGAATTGTCTCACCCGGTGATGTGGTGGTTGAGACGGAAATGTTGTGAATTGTCTCACCGAGTGATGTGGTGGTGGAGACGGAGATGTTGTGAATTGTCTCACCCGATGATGTGGTGGTTGAGACGGAGATGTTGTGAATGGTCCCACCCAGTGATGTGGTGGTGGAGACGGAGGTGTTGTGATGTGTTAATTATGTGTAATGGTTGCTTGAGTACTTGATTAAGTGATTATGCGTTGAATATTGGTTGTGTGCTCGGTTATGGATTGTGTGTTGATTATTGGTTGTGTGTGTATATTGGTTGTGTGTTGAATAGTGGTTGTGTACTTGATTATTGGTTGGGTGCTCGGTTATGGGTTGTGTGTTGATTATTGGTTGGGTGCTCGGTTATGGGTTGTGTGTTGATTATTAGTTGTTTACTTGATTAAGTAGTTGTGTGATGATATTGACGGTGTGTTTGGTTATTGGTTTTATGTTGGATATTGATTGTTGGCTAGTTGACTTGTTAAATATTATCTATTTTAGCTATGGTGATGTGGATTTATATTGGTGGGGTTGTTGGTGACAGCTAGTGGATTATGAAGGTCGGTTGTGTGGATTGAGTGTGAAGGATGGTTTCCCATCTTGAGGGTGTGGGTTAACATGGTTTGAAATTAAATGCATGAGTTGGGTTTGAATGTATGAATTGGTCGTTATTTTGGTTATGATTGTATTATGTAATGATTCTCGTTGATGCTTATGTGTTTGTTGATGTGAAGGTTAATTGATTTTGTTATGTTAGTGCAGTAGTGAGTTCAGTATAATTGGTTAGCTTTGGTTGTAAGTCAGTAGTAAGAGATGTGTATGTGCATAGAGTTGTTGATTGAGGTATTAGTAATAGAGAGAAGGATGGATTGGACGTGTCAGTGAAGTTGGATTGGATCGTTTTATTCGTTTATGCTTGTGATGAGTTTGAGGATGGATTGATTGAGGTTAGTATAGTGAAGAGTTGGATAAGGATGTGTAATGAATGGTATGTGATAGTGTGTGTATATGTTTTGACGTGTGGTTGGCATTGGTTGGTTGATATGATTAAGTATAGTTATGATATTATATATTGTGTGGTGTGTTGTCGTTGTTGTGAATTGATTGGTGATATATGTATGTGTTTTGAACTGTTTTGGCTTGAGGAATCTTGCCATAGTCTTTCAAAAGACTGACCAACCTCGGTTTACGTGCCGTGGTTGGCTGGGGTATCGGGTCCCCCAGTCAATCAGGCTTTGCAGATGTAGCGCCAGCAAGGAGGATCCTGATCACCGTCGGTTTTGGAGTCGAGAACTCTACTTTTGGTTTGAGACTTTGACTTGATTGAACGTGTCGTTTTGGTTTTGGACCTTGTATGGGTCGAACTTGTTGTATTGGTTTTTGGTTTGTAAAGTGTTGTATTTTCGGTATGTTAAGTTTGATTGTGGTTTCAAACTCTGGACAGGTTTTACAGGTTGTACAGGTTTTTCCGTTGTGCTGCTTTTGATATATATAATTTATATGGGTTATGTTTCGCAAATTTTTATTTCACCCACCTTATAGTCCTTCGGGACTATGGCACTGTAGCACCTCTGGCCCGGGGTGTTACACTTTTGTCCCTATATTGATTCAGTAATTGATTTAGCCTTGCCTGAGTAAATTAATTTGGACTATTAGCTGTGAATTTGCTTGGTTGAATATGTGTGTGCGTGTGTTTGAGTAATTGTCTCTTGTCGGATATTGGTTGTAACTGCTGGTTGTCGTTGATTGTTGTGGATCGATTGATTGTGTGAGTAATCAGTGGTTCTGTGATTGGATATTTATTGTTTGTTTGGTTGTTGTTTTGTTGATGGATATCGGTTATGTGTTTTGTTATTATTTATGTGCTGGGTTATTGGTTTTGTAAGGAACCTAGTTGAATGGTTGGTTGTTGTTGCCTCGTATCGTGTGCAATTAAATGTTGACGTGGTAGTCAATTGTGACTAAATGTGATTGATTGTTGTTGATAGTGTTTGTTGACACTTGTGTGTGTGTGTTGGGTTGTGTATGTCGACACCGGTGTGTGTTGGTGGTTGTGTGTTAAATTGTGTGTGTGCCGGCAGTTGTATGCTGGGATTGTGCGTTTGTGTGTGAATGTGTGTATGCTGGGATTGACTGATGTGGATTGATTGTTGTTGTTTGATTGTGGCGGATTGATTGTTATGGATTGATTGTTGTGGATTGATTGTCGTGGATTGATTGGATTATTGATTTTAAAGTTTCTTGGTTGAATATATATATATATGTGTGAAAATGTGTTAATAGAGGTCGTGTGTAATAATTGATTGGTTGTCGGTGTGGTGGTTGGATTGTTGTTAATTGGAGGTCGATGGGCCAAGGGTTGGAATGGATTTCACCCAACCGCGCAGGGTATACAAGGTATACGCCTACATCGTTAAGGGCCAAGGATTTGAAAGGGATTTCCCCAAACCGCGTAGGGTATACAAGGTATACGCCTACGTCGTTAAGGGCCGAAGGTAGGAATGGATTCCACCAAACCGCGTAGGGTTTACGCCTACGTCGTTAAGGGCCAAGGGTTGAAATTGAATTGGAGGTCGAAGGGCCAGGTGATGATATACTCACCAAACCGCGTAGGGTATACAAGGTATACCCCTACGTCGTTAAGGGCCGAAGGTAGGAATGGATTCCACCAAACCGCGTAGGGTTTACGCCTACGTTGTTAAGGGCCAAGGGTTGAAATTGAATTGGAGGTCGAAGGGTCAGGTGATGATATACTCACCAAACCGCGCAGGGTATACAAGGTATACGCCTACGTCGTTAAGGGCCAAGGGTTGGAATGGATTGGAGGTTGAATTGGAGATGTGTTGGAGTCGTTTGTGTTTCAGTGTTGAGTTATATTATTGTTTGATTACAATTGGTTGATTGTTGTGATATCTATTATGTGTTGAATGTTGGTTGTATACCTGAGTAAGTGATTTTGTGATGATATTGACTGTGCGCTTGATTAATTGGTTGTGTTGGCGAATATTGATTGTGTGTTTTGGTTATTGGTTTTATGTTGGATATTGATTATTGGCTAGTGACTTATCGTTCAATATTAGTTCTTTATGAGGTGGATTTCTGTTGGTATGGTTGTTTATGGTAACTAGTGGATTATGAAGGTTGGTTGCGTTGATTGTTATTAGTTGTGGTTGTGGGTCATTGTTGGCCATTGGTTGTGGTTGTGAATTTACGTGTGCTATAGTGATTGATTGTAACTAATCAAGGTTGTGAACCTGAGTTGATTGAAAGTTGAATTGAACATATTAGCATAGTGAAGAATTGAATAAAGATGAGAAATGAATTGTTATGTGATGATGTGCGTATAGGTTTGATATGTGGCTGGTTGGTCGGAGTGATATTGGTTAAGTATAGTTATATATATATATATATATATATATATATATATATATATTGTGTGGTAGGTTGTTGTTTGACATGATTGGATTGTCGTGACAATGCTATGTGTTTTTAACTGTTTTGGCTTGAGGAGTCTTGCCAGTCTTTCAAAAGACTAACCAGCTTCGGTTTACGTGCCGCGGTTGGCTGGGGTATCGGGTCCCCCAGTCAATCTGGCTTTGCAGATTTAGCGCCAGCAAGGAGGATCCTGATCACCGTTGGTTTTGGGTCGAAGGCTCTACTTTTGGTTTTGGACTTTGACTTGGTTGTACGTATCGTTTTGGTTTTGGACCTTGAAGTGGTCAAACTTGTTGTATTGGTTTCTGGTTTGTAAATTGTTGTATTTTCTGCACGTTAAGTTTGATTGTGATTTCAAACTCTGGACAGGTTTTTTTTCCGCTGTGCTGCTTTTGATATATTTTATATATGAGTCATGTTTTGCATTTTTCTTAAATCCGCCTTATAATCCTTCTGGATTATGGCACTGTAGCACCACTGGCCTGGGGGTGTTACACACGCGGTCGGATGAGGTCACACCCTCACCCCGGCTCCATAACCAACCATCACCAATCCACCAACCACCCACCACCGGATGGGACTTTCAACCATCCAACCTAGCCTTAACCAACGGAGGTCACACCCTCACGTGGTCGGATGAGGTCACACCCTCACCCCGGCTCCATAACCAACCATCACCAATCCACCAACCACCCACCACCGGATGGGACTTTCAACCATCCAACCTAGCCTTAACCAACGGAGGTCACACCCTCACGTGGTCGGATGAGGTCACACCCTCACCCCGGCTCCATAACCAACCATCACCAATCCACCAACCACCCACCACCGGATGGGACTTTCAACCATCCAACCTAGCCTTAACCAACGGAGGTCACACCCTCACACGGTCGGATGAGGTCACACCCTCACCCCGGCTCCATAACCAACCATCACCAATCCACCAACCACCCACCACCTGATGGGACTTTCAACCATCCAACCTAGCCTTAACCAACGGAGGTCACACCCTCACACGGTCGGATGAGGTCACACCCTCACCCCAGCTCCATAACCAACCATCACCAATCCACCAACCACCCACCACCTATCACGATCAACCCGCAATCAAACACAACATACGATAACTAATATCATATAACGGAATTTCACCATCAAGTTAATCAACAATCAATCACAATTAGTCACAATTGACTACCACGTCAACATTTAATCAAACAGAATACGAGACAAATACTAACACACGCACACACACATATTCAACCAAGCAACTCTACAGGCAATAATCCGAATTCACATACTCAAACAAGAGTAAAATTAATTACTGAATCAAGATAGGAACAAAATTACTTTTATAAAAATATACGAAGGATTAGCAAGAATCATCTTGCCTCAAACTCGACAACCACGACTTCAGAAGCTCAAATCCAACTCGGACGAACCTGCGAAATCAATCCGAGCAAATCCCTGGCGTTAATTCATACCAAACCACAACTAGAAAAACCCCAAAATCAAACTCTAAATCATACCTTCAAAATTCCAATCAAGCAAACCCCACACAATTCAACCAAAGCTCAAATTCAACAATACGGTCACACACCTTCCTCTTCAACTGCCCACGAAGAACAACAACATCAATTCGATCTCACTCAACATCAATTCGAAATAACACAATATCAATTCGAACGCACACAAAAATTCAGCCAAATTCGAATTAACCCTTAACCCATAAGCTTACCTTGTCGATGGCCTGACTTTGCTGCCGAGAAGAGCTCCTCGTCGCCGGAGACAACAGCAGCGGCGAACAGCACGAATCAGCACAACAACAACATCAAAGGACAGCAGCAACAACGACCCAAAATGAAACCCTAAATCATACCTTCAAAATTCCAATCAAGCAAACCCCACACAATTCAACCAAAGCTCAAATTCAACAATACGGTCACACACCTTCCTCTTCAACTGCCCACGAAGAACAACAACATCAATTCGATCTCACTCAACATCAATTCGAAATAACACAATATCAATTCGAACGCACACAAAAATTCAGCCAAATTCGAATTAACCCTTAACCCATAAGCTTACCTTGTCGATGGCCTGACTTTGCTGCCGAGAAGAGCTCCTCGTCGCCGGAGACAACAGCAGCGGCGAACAGCACGAATCAGCACAACAACAACATCAAAGGACAGCAGCAACAACGACTGCAGCTCTCACAGCAGGGAAGGAGGAGCAGCAGCAGCAGCACGGTCCAAGTCGGCTCGCCGGAGAAGAACAACTCGGCTGGGCACAGGGGAAGGAGTTCGTCGGAGGAGAAGGGAGCAGGGCTGTTCAGCGGGAGTGTTCACGCGAGGGAGAGGCAACCGACCACTTTGAGGGATTTATCCCCAAATTTCCCATTTTCCCAAATTTAAGTAATCCCATAATTAATTTACCATTATGCCATTATCCTTATCTTATTTGGGGTATTTCACATTTGTAGTTAAAATTAAGGATATGTATGAAGATATAGATTTACTCTTTATTGCATGTACAATTATTTCACAAACACTATTACTCCATCCGTTCACTATTAGATATCCTTTTAGATTTTAGAATTTATTCAAATATTTTTGTTATTTTAGGATTTCACATATAAATCACAAAATTTGTATTGGAACTTGGTTATGTTAAATTTTGTTTCTCCGTCTATTGATTCAAAAGGGTCGTGACTCGTGAGTGACTAAATTGCAAAAAAAAAAAATTGGTTTTTAAAATATATTTAATGACTTTCTTAATATATATATATATATATGTGTAAAACTTACAAGAACAAGTAAAGGGTTTGACATTATCACTTTTGAAGATACTTTAGATTGATGATCAAATGAATGAGAGTCTTGACACCAATATATAATAAATACCACAAGGATATTTATTACATGTAGATATAAGAAATCTCTCTTTAATAAGAAGGGCATAAAAGAACAAAACATGAAACCAATCATTTATTTTTTAGTAGGTGTATCACTCGTAGGTTTATCTTATTGATCTATGATAAACAATTGTTGGTTGCATCTATTAACCAACCATAGGCACGCGGGCAACACGGTTTTGACCATTCAAAAAAACCCAGACTCGGTTGCAACAAAAATCTCCAGTTCCAGCGCCTCCTAACCGCAACAACATAGCTCTTACATTCGGGTTCTCCGCCTCTATTATTGCCTTTGCTTTGGCCCCGTCTTTTCCCACCAGCTCCGGCCACCTACTCTTCCCTATAGACATTTCAAAAATATAAAATATCAATTAATCCAACCTATATATAAGAATTTGATTAAATTGATTATGTACTAGAAGAAGGTTTAGGGTGCATGCATGGTCCTTGACAACACATTGAGCCGGTGCAAGAAAGGCATGGCGGGTAAGTATATTGATGCTCTGGCATTTATATATATTTTCTTGATTAATTTTTCTTTTGGTTGATTTCTCCATTGTTGATCTTCATACTTGTTTATATAGGCACCAATAATGTGTTTGACCTTTTGATGTTGTGTTTGAATATGCATGAATGGAATTGAATGAAAATATTCATCAAATCGCATCCTTTATAAAGATTTGATTTTTTTTAATAAAATCGTGTGTAGCCTTAACTTGTGCAATGTACATAGTCCATTAAGTGTTTCATGAAATAAATACATTCTATCAAATTAATGCCCTAATATAAACTCCATAATTGGCCAAACCTTTTCTTAATTAAACAAAAACACAAATTACCTTTTTATAGATTTGATCAAACCATTTAAAACATTGAATTAGGAGAACAAAATAGTTTTTTTGCAAAAAGAAAAATGGTAACCGTATTGCTCGAAAGAAATTTTATTGAGAAAGGATCAAGCCGATTCCTGAAATGGTTGCTTCATTACATTTGCGGATTACCAGGTATAAAACTTCAATAAAACTATTAATGTAATACTCGAGATTTTTTTTGTAGAAAACGAGTTTGGGTTTACTTACAATTTTGTTCTAACTTATTCTGGTGGAGTCAATATATTTTATGTTTATTATAATTATAATTGATTTCATGACTTCAGAATTTGAGTTTTTGTCCGTTTCGTGGAATAAAGGAAATTGATAATCTCGGGTGTTATGTGTAACACCTCGGGCCAGAGGTGCTACAGTGCCATAGTCCCGAAGGACTATAAGGCGGGTGAAATAAAAATTTGTAAACATATCCCATACATAATATATATACCAAAAGCAGCACAGTGGAAAAACCTGTAAAACCTGTCCAAAGTTGAAACCATAATCAACTTAAAATACAGAAAGTACTACAATTTACAAACCAGAAACCAACAATCAAAGACCAAAAGCCAAAAGCCAAAACAACAAGTTCGACCACTTCAAGGTCCAAAACCAAAAGGATACATACAATCAAGTCAAAGTCTCAAACCAAAAGTAGAGTTCTCGACTCCAAAATCGACGGTGATCAGGATCCTCCTTGCTGGCGCTAAATCTACAAAGCCTGATTGACTGGAGGACCCGATACCCCAGCCAACCACGGCACGTAAACCGAGGTTGGTCAGTCTTTTGAAAGACTATGGCAAGACTAGCCGATCCCAAACAGTTCAAACAATAACAATCAATATAATATCAATTAATTCAACCAAAAGAAGATATATATATACCAACACATTATCCGACCAAACAACCAAAAGAGCTCAACTCTTAAACGCAATAACTCCAACACAATTCATTCTAACCCATCACCGGCGAGACTCTCAACACCTAAACCAACTATCCAATCACACATCAAAACACAACATAACACACGCTATCACATAAATCAACCATTACTCATCCTTATTCAACTCTACACGATACTAACCTATTTCTATCCAACCTCAAACTCATCACAAGCATAAACGAATAGAACGGTCCAATCCAACTTCCTCTTCAATACTAATACCTTCAATCCAACTCCATGCACATACACAATCTCTTATTACCGACTTACAACCACTTAATCAAGTACACAACCAACATTCAACACATAACCAACACACACAACCACCAACACCTCCAACCCAACCTCCATCCCCACCACCACATCACCGGGTGAGACAATCAACACACACAACCACCAACACCTCCAATCCAACCTCCGTCTCCACCACCACATCACCGGGTGAGACAATCAACACACACAACCACCAACACCTCCAATCCAACCTCCGTCTCCACCACCACATCACTGGGTAAGACAATCAACACACACAACCACCAACACACGCACACACACACGTTCAATCCAACACATACACACGATCCAACACACACACGCACACATTCAACACACACACCCATTCAATCCAACATACACACACACATTCAACACACACACCCATTTAGTCCAACAACACTATTTACAATAATCAATCATATTTAGTCACAATTGACTACCGCGTCCACATTTAATCAATCACAATACCAGACAATTACTATCACGCACACATACCCATATTCAACCAAGCAACGGTAAACTTAATTATGAAATAAATTAAGCATAAATCAATTTATAAAAATATATAAGTTAGCAAGGATCCTCTTGCCTCAAGTCGAACCGCAACGACCCTACGAAATCAATCCGAGCAAAACCCTGGCGTTAATTACTCATCCAAATGCACTACTAGCAAACCCCCAAATTCAAATCCTAAATCAAAATTAATTAAGTCAATCACACCCAAATCAACTCAATTCCAAGTCAGCAAACCACACCCAATACAACCAAACTCCCTGAAATTTCAAATCATATTTGCCCAAAACCCAAATCAAATCAAACAACCAAATCTGCCCAACTAACAACAATTACCAACTAATTCAACCCCCAAAATCAGATTCGGTATTACCATCCAAAACCAACACACACACAGTACCTCGTCGGCGATTCGAGCCACCACACCGCAACCATCACCCAGCGGCACCACCGAACCAAAGGAGGAAGGAGATGTCGGCTCCACGCGTCGGCTGGGCAGAGGCGCGAACAGGGGAGAAGAGTACCAAGAGCTGCACCAGGGCTGAAGGCGGTGGTGTTGCAGCGGCGACATGGACAGCAGCTCCCCTCGTCGTCGGATCTTAGCAGCCACACCAGCATCTCTCGGCGGCGACCAGCAGCAACAACAGCAACGCTTCACACCAGCAACTCCAGCGGACACCAACGAGCAGCAAACGAACTCGCCGGAGGAAGAGCTGGCTTTGGCTGGGCATAGGAGAGTCGAACTCGTCGGGGAAGAGGGAGCTGGCACAGGAGAGAGCCACCGAGCACAGGGGAATGATTCTTCACGGGAGAGAGACAACCGAAAGAAAGAGAGACCCAAACGTGTTTTTGGGATTAAAATCCCCAAATTTCCATTTCTCCCCCTTTTAACAAATCCCCTTAATCAAATTACCAAAATGCCATTATTATCCTATTTGGGGTATTTCATTCTCCCCTCCTTATAAGAGTTTCATCCTCGACACTCAGATCAAACAGGTACGGACATTGATCTCTCATAACTGATTCCAGAATATACAAGACTTACCGAAGAATAACCTTCATGGAGAATTAACTCTCTGATCTCTTTATCAGCCAACACACATAACCGATCTGAAATCACAATACTCCATCTTCCTGAACAAAAATCCGAACACCATTTCCTGAGCAATATCAATGCATATCTTACTTAACTTCCATCGCATTCAGCTGTGTTCTCTCTTTCCCAAATCAATTTAACTTTCACCATTCACCAACTCTTGTTGCAATCCCGACTGAACTGTCTGACAAGCAACCACATGCTCGAGAGTCGACTTCCTACACAAAGCATCAGCAACCACGGTACCCCTTTCTGATTGATACACAATATCTTTTCCATAATCCTCAATCACTTCTGGCAACCATCTGTATCTCATGTTCAACTCTCTCTTATACAATTTGAACTGACGAAAAGCATACGCAATGACCTTCCCATTCTGCATCAAAACGCAACCCAGACCCTGCTTAGACACATCACTTTAGATAACAACCTTTCTGTTCCCTGCGGTATAACCAACACTGACACATTAATCAACTCTTCCTGAGTTCTTTGAAACTCTTTCCTGACATAACCTGTCCCATTCAAAATTCTCAGTCATACACAGATAACCGACATAACCTTTCCTTAACAATTTTACAGCTGTCGCCGTACAACAATTCTGTCAGAGTAATTAGGATCATAACCCTCAAACACGTGCACTAAACCCTTATCTGTTGTTACAATAACTATCGTCTTCCTGCAGTCATACGCACATTCTGTTCCTCAACTCAGCCGAACCCATTGTCGAAAAATCCTACTTTTTCGGATGCAACTGAGTTCTCTGTTCCTTACTACCTCAAGCATCAATAATCTGATCAGAAACATCTATAGTAGTTTCCATAATCAAACACTCATCAACATACTACTCAATGGTTGCACAGCTGAGTCTCACCATCGAGATTCCATCTCGGAACACAACCATATCTGAAAGCGCTCTAACTGCCTTCTCATTCTTGACAACTATAGCAGCATACAACTTCTTCATACCCTATCATCAGTTACCAGACTCAACCTCTTGACGATAAGCCCAACGGCCTCATCCTCTACCATACTCATACATTTTCAATCTCTAGCACGTCCCACTTACCAGGGAACGCACCATTTAAATTTACTTAACAACATTAACCATCGCATATGAAATTAATCATCAATACTCAACATATAAACATTAGCTTAAAACATCACAAACAACCAATACTTACTTACCAACACAACTCACTACAGGTTGACAGCAAGGGTTCCTGATCACACGATCGTTCACAACAACAACGTATAGAAATTCCCAAGTTGAAAACTCTGAAAGAAAACATTTTTGAAAAGAGCTCTGATACCAACTTCTGTAACACCCCGGGCCAGAGGTGCTATAGTGCCATAGTCCCGAAGGACTATAAGGCGGGTGAAATAAAAATTTGCAAACATATCCCATACATAATATATACCAAAAGCAGCACAGCGGAAAAACCTGTAAAACCTGTCCAAAGTTGAAACCATAATCAACTTAACATACAGAAAGTACTACAATTTACAAACCAGAAACCAACAACCAAAGACCAAAAGCCAAAAGCCAAAAGCCAAAACAACAAGTTCGACCACTTCAAGGTCCAAAACCAAAACGATACATACAATCAAGTCAAAGTCTCAAACCAAAAGTAGAGTTCTCGACTCCAAAACCGACGGTGATCAGGATCCTCCTTGCTGGCGCTAAATCTGCAAAGCCTGATTGACTGGGGGACCCGATACCCCAGCCAACCACTATGGCAAGACTAGCCGAGCCCAAAAAGTTCAAACAATAACAATCAATATAATATCAATCAATTCAACCAAAAGAAGATATATATATATACCAACACATTATCCGACCAAACAACCAAAAGAGCTCAACTCTTAAACGCAATAACTCCAACACAATTCATTCCAACCCATCACCGGCGAGACTCTCAACACCTAAACCAACTATCCAATCACACAACATAACACACGCTATCACATAAATCAACCATTACTCATCCTTATTCAACTCTACACGATACTAACCTCTTTCTATCCAACCTCAAACTCATCACAAGCATAAACGAATAGAACGGTCCAATCCAACTTCCTCTTCAACACTAATACCTCCAATCCAACTCCATGCACATACACAATCTCTTATTACCGACTTACAACCACTTAATCAAGTGCACAACCAACATTCAACACATAACCAACACACACAACCACCAACACCTCCAACCCAACCTCCGTCCCCACCACCACATCACTGGGTGAGACAATCAACACACACAACCACCAACACCTCCAATCCAACCTCCGTCTCTACCACCACATCACCGGGTGAGACAATCAACACACACAACCACCAACACCTCCAATCCAACCTCCGTCTCCACCACCACATCACCGGGTAAGACAATCAACACACACAACCACCAACACACGGACACACACACGTTCAATCCAACACATACACACGATCCAACACACACACGCACACATTCAACACACACACCCATTCAATCCAACATACACACACACATTCAACACACACACCCATTTAGTCCAACAACACTATTTACAACAATCAATCATATTTAGTCACAATTGACTACCGCGTCCACATTTAATCAATCACAATACCAGACAATTACTATCACGCACACATACCCATATTCAACCAAGCAACGGTAAACTTAATTATGAAATAAATTAAGCATAAATCAATTTATAAAAATATATAAGTTAGCAAGGATCCTCTTGCCTCAAGTCGAACCGCAACGACCCCAAAGGTCTCCAAACCACTCGAACGAACCTGGGAAATCAATCCGAGCAAAACCCTGGCGTTAATTACTCATCCAAATGCAGTACTAGCAAACCCCCAAATTCAAACCCTAAATCAAAATTAATTAAGTCAATCACACCCAAATCAACTCAATTCCAAGTCAGCAAATCACACCCAATACAACCAAACTCCCTGAAATTTCAAATCAAATTTGCCCAAAACCCAAATCAAATCAAACAACCAAATCTGCCCAACTAACAACAATTACCAACTAATTCAACCCCAAAAATCAGATTCGGTATTACCATCCAAAACCAACACACACACAGTACCTCATCGGCGATTCGAGCCACCACACCGCAACCATCACCCAGCGCCACCACCAAACCAAAGGAGGAAGGAGATGCCGACTCCACGCGTCGGCTGGGCAGAGGCGCGAACAGGGGAGAAGAGTACAAAGAGCTGCACCAGGGCTGAAGGCGGTGGTGTTACAGCAGCGACAAGGACAGTAGCTCCCCTCATCGCCGGATCTTAGCAGCCACACCAGCATCTCTCGGCGGCGACCAGCAGCAACAACAGTAACGCTTCACACCAGCAACTCCAGCGGACACCAACGAACTCGCCGGAGGAAGAGCTGGATTTGGCTGGGCACAAGAGAGTCGAACTCGTCGGGGAAGAGGGAGCTGGCACAAGAGAGAGCCACCGAGCACAGGGGAATGATTCTTCATGGGAGAGAGACAACCGAAAGAGAGAGAGACCCAAACGTGTTTTTGGGATTAAAATCCCCAAATTTCCATTTCTCCCCCTTTTAACAAATCCCCTTAATCAAATTACCAAAATGCCATTATTATCCTATTTGGGGTATTTCATTATGATTCTAGTGAATGTTTTCCATATAAAGTTATGTATTTTTAGGGGGGATAGGTGTCTAAGATGAGGAGTTCTATGTAGAGTTGGGATTATGAGGTTGAATATGGGATCTTGTTGATTTGACGAAAAAATTATCGTCGTACGATAATTTTTATACAAGAAGGTTCTCTATATTCATTTTGGGAATATGAATCTTTACAATTTTGGTAATTATATGTGGAGGTAAAAGTTTTTGGAGGTTGAGGATATTTCATTTACGATCTGTTGTAATGAAGTGAGATACGTTAAGATTGATATTGATGTTATTAAAATATGGTTGGAGTATACAATTTTGAATCCAATGGTCATTCAGATTTTGATTGTATTTCCATTCCTGAGCTCCCAAAATATGCCTTTATTAAATGTCTCCCGAATGTGGAGTAATCATGTAAATTGTCATGATTGTTTTGATTTCTTTTTATAAGAAAATATATGAGAGGATCAATTAATCATACGAACTAACATATTGTCTAGTTCAATATGAATGTTCTATAAGAGTTTCATTTGTAAAGATATTTTTAAAATTTTTTGCTTTTTATAATCTTATTCCTCTATCGGACTTTGGATGATAAATATCCATGTGTATAAATTGGATTTTTGATTTTCAAGAAGAATGATTTTTTTTTTAAAAAGATGGCCCTCTTTAATATGATCAACATATATCAACCGTCTTTTTTTGTAAAACATGTATAAATACAATAAGAAATATACTTACGAAGTTATTATACAGTAGTTTCATACTTTATAATATAGATTTTTTTCAATAAGTGGGTATAAAAATTAAATAATTATATTTGTAGCATGTAGGGGGTCCAATTCATTTATAGTTAAAATTAAGGAAATGTATGAATACTAGATTTACTCTTTATTGTTTGTACAATATTTCACAAAAATTATTACTCCATCCGTTCACTATTATATATCCTTTAGAGTTTAGAATTTATTCATAAATATTTGTCCTTTTAGGATTTCAAGGAAATATATCACATATAAATCATAAAATTTGTATTGGAACTTGGTTATGTTAAATTTTCTTTATCCATCTATTGATTCTAAAGGGCGGTGACGGGTGAGTGATTAAATTGCGGAAACAATAGATTTTTTAAATATATTTAATAACTTTCTTAATATATATATATATATATATATATTTAAAACATAAAAGAACAAGTAAAGGGTTTGACGTTATCACTTTTGAAGATACTTTAGATTGATGATCAAATGAATGAGTCTTGACACCAATGTATAATAAATACCACAATGATGTTTTATTACGTGTAGATATAAGATATCTCTCTTTAATAAGAAGGGCATAGAAGAAAAAAAACATGTGTATTGAAGAATAGGAAACCGATCATTTATTATTTAGTAGGTGTATCACTCGTAGGTTTATCTTATTGATATGTGATAAACAACTGTTGGTTGCATCCATTAATCAACCATAGGCACATGGGAAACACGGTTTTGACCATTCAAAAAAACCCACACTCGGTTGCAACAAACATCTCCGGTTCCAGCGTCTCCTGGCCGCAACAATATAGCTCTTACATTCAAGTTATCCTTCTCTATCGTCGCCTTTGCTTCCGCCCCCTCTTTTCCCACCAGCTATATATATACTTACGGAGGATCAAGTAATCCTATTCTTCTATTGGACTTTAAATGATAAATGTCCATGTGTATAAAATTGGATTTTTGATTTTCAAGAAGAATGCTTTAAAAAAAAAAAATATGGCCCTCTTTTATATGATCAACATATATCAACCTTCTTTGTTTTGGAAAAACATGTATAAACGCAATAAGAATAATACTTACGGAGTTATTATACCGTAATTTCATACTTTACAATATAGATTTTTTTTCTATAAGTGAGTATAAAAATTAAGTAACTATATTCGTAGCATGTAGGGGTCTAATTCATTTGTAGTTAAAATTAAGGATATGTATGAAGATACAGATTTACTCTTTATTGCATGTACAATTATTTCACAAAAACTATTACTCCATCCGTTCACTATTAGATATCCTTTTAGATTTTAGAATTTATTCAAAAATATTTGTTATTTTAGGATTTCAAGGACATATCACATATAAATCACAAAATTTGTATTGGAACTTGGTTATGTTAAATTTTGTTTCTCCGTCTATTGACTCAAAAGGGTCGTGACTGGTGAGTGACTAAATTGCAAAAAAAAATGGTTTTAAAATATATTTAATGACTTTCTTAATATATATATATATGTGTGTGTGTGTGTGTAAAACTTACAAGAACAAGTAAAGGGTTTGACATTATCACTTTTGAAGATACTTTAGATTAATGATCAAATGAATGAGATTCTTGACACCAATATATAATAAATACCACAAGGATATTTTATTACATGTAGATATAAGAAATCTCTCTTTAATAAGAAGGGCATAAAAGAACAAAACATGAAACCAATCATTTATTTTTTAGTAGGTGTATCACTCGTAGGTTTATCTTATTGATCTGTGATAAACAACTGTTGGTTGCATCTATTAACGAACCATAGCCACGCGGGCAACACGGTTTTGACCATTCAAAAAAACCCAGACTCGGTTGCAACAAAAATCTCCAATTCCAGCGCCTCATGACCACAACAACAAAGCTCTTACATTCGGGTTCTCCGCCTCTATTATTGCCTTTGCTTTGGCCCCGTCTTTTCCCACCAGCTCCGGCCACCTACTCTTCCCTATAGACATTTCAAAAATATAAAATATCAATTAATCCAACCTATATATAAGAATTTGATTAAATTGATTATGTACTAGAAGAAGGTTTAGGGTGCATGCATGGTCCTTGACAACACATTGAGCCGGTGCAAGAAAGGCATGGCGGGTAAGTATATTGATGCCCTGGCATTTATATATATTTTCATGATTAATTTTTCTTTTGGTTGATTTCTCCATTGTTGATCTTCATATTTGTTTATATAGGCACCAATAATGTGTTTGACCTTTTGATGTTGTGTTTGAATATGCATGAATGGAATTGAATGAAAATATTCATCAAATCGCATCCTTCATAAAGATTTGATTTTTTTAATAAAATCGTGTGTAGCCTTAACTTGTGCAATGTACATAGTCCATTAAGTGTTTCATGAAATAAATACATTCTATCAAATTAATGCCCTAATATAAACTCCATAATTGGCCAAACCTTTTCTTAATTAAATTACCTTTTTATAGATTTGATCAAACCATTTAAAACATTGAATTAGGAGAACAAAATAGTTTTTTGCAAAAAGAAAAATGGTAACCGTATTGCTCGAAAGAAATTTTATTGAGAAAGGATCAAGCCGATTCCTGAAATGGTTGCTTCATTACATTTGCGGATTACCAGGTATAAAACTTCAATAAAAATATTAATGTAATACTCGAGATTTTTTTTGTAGAAAAGGAGTTTGGGTTTACTTACAATTTTGTTCTAACTTATTCTGGTAGAGTCAATATATTTTATGTTTATTATAATTATAATTGATTTCATGACTTCAGAATTTGAGTTTTTGATTCTAGTGAATGTTTTCCATATGATGTTATGTATTTTTAGGGGGGATAGGTGTCTAAGATGAGGAGTTCTATGTAGAGTTGGGATTATGAGGTTGAATATGGGATCTTGTTGATTTGACGAAAAAATTATCGTCGTACGATAATTTTTATACAAGACGGTTCTCTATATTCATTTTGGGAATATGAATCTTTACAATTTTGGTAATTATATATGGAGGTAAAAGTTTTTGGAGGTTGAGGATATTTCATTTACGATCTGTTGTAATGAAGTGAGATACGTTAAGATTGATATTGATGTTATTAAAATATGGTTGGAGTATACAATTTTGAATCCAATGGTCATTCAGATTTTGATTGTATTTCCATTCCTGAGCTCCCAAAATATGCCTTTATTAAATGTCTCCCGAATATGGAGTAATCATGTAAATTGTCATGATTGTTTTGATTTATTTTTATAAGAAAATATATGAGAGGATCAAGTAATCATACGAACTAACATATTGTCTAGTTCAATATGAATGTTCTATAAGAGTTTCATTTGTAAATATATTTTTAAAAGTTTTTGCTTTTTATAATCTTATTCCTCTATCGGACTTTGGATGATAAATATCCATGTGTATAAATTGGATTTTTGATTTTCAAGAAGAATGATTTTTTTTTAAAAAAAGATGGCCCTCTTTAATATGATCAACATATATCAACCGTCTTTTTTTGTAAAACATGTATAAACACAATAAGAAATATACTTACGAAGTTATTATACAGTAGTTTCATACTTTATAATATAGATTTTTTTCAATAAGTGGGTATAAAAATTAAATAATTATATTTGTAGCATGTAGGGGGTCCAATTCATTTATAGTTAAAATTAAGAAAATGTATGAATACTAGATTTACTCTTTATTGTTTGTACAATTATTTCACAAAAATTATTACTCCATCCGTTCACTATTATATATCCTTTAGACTTTAGAATTTATTCATAAATATTTGTCCTTTTAGGATTTCAAGGAAATATATCACATATAAATCATAAAATTTGTATTGGAACTTGGTTATGTTAAATTTTCTTTATCCATCTATTGATTCTAAAGGGCGGTGACGGGTGAGTGTTTAAATTGCGGAAAAAATAGATTTTTTAAATATATTTAATAACTTTCTTAATATATATATATATTTAAAACATAAAAGAACAAGTAAAGGGTTTGACGTTATCACTTTTGAAGATACTTTAGATTGATGATCAAATGAATGAGTCTTGACAGCAATGTATAATAAATACCACAATGATATTTTATTACGTGTATATATAAGATATCTCTCTTTAATAAGAAGGGCATAGAAGAAAAAAAACATGTGTATTGAAGAATAGGAAACCGATCATTTATTTTTTAGTAGGTGTATCACTCGTAGGTTTATCTTATTGATATGTGATAAACAACTGTTGGTTGCATCCATTAACCAACCATAGGCACACGGGAAACACGGTTTTGACCATTCAAAAAAACCCACACTCGGTTGCAACAAACATCTCCGGTTCCAGCGTCTCCTGTAACACCCCGGGCCAGAGGTGCTACAGTGCCATAGTCCCGAAGGACTATAAGGCGGTTTTTAAAAGAAAAGAAATCCAAAACTCTTCCCAATACATAAAGTTAACAACATTAAAATTCCCTGCTCAAGTTTGAAACTACACTTAAACATTTCATCCAACTCAATGCATCAGTTTGATTCCAAAACAACGAATAGTTAATACAACCTTTTCAAATCCACAGCAAAACTAAATCTTTAACTGTGAAGACACATCTGTGATCCAGAACCCGCTTATTGCTGCAAACCTGCAAAGCCAAATTGACTGGGGGACCCGATACCCCAGCCAACCGCGGCACGTAAACCGAAGTTGGTCAATCTTCCATCAAGACTGGCAAGACTCCTCAAGCCAAAACAGTTTCAAAACACATATATTTATCACCAATCAACTCACATCAAAAGACAACACACACACAATATATACATATATATATATAGAGTTTGGATCATATGCGGAGCACTCTTCCCGTACGGACGTGCGGAGCATGCACTTTAGGGCCTTATTTGTGCACTTTAACGTCTTATTTGTGCACTTTTTCACAAAAAAAAAAAATTATTTTCTTTTTCAAATTTTTTTCCAAGCATTTTTCAAATTTTTTGCAAAAGTGCACAAATAAGGCCCTATAGTGCATGTCCGCACGTCCGCACGGGAAGAGTGCTCCGCACCGGAACCGCACTCTATATATATATATAATATCATAACTACACTTAATCATTTTCATACCAACCAATCAATTCACTTCTACAATACCTAACCTGTTTTAATTCAACATTCACAGTATTCGCATAACCATCTTGGTAATCATTCCACATATCACATAGTCATCCAAATAAGAGTTCACATCACATCTATCTACAACGTACAACTACAACTAATGGAATTTCACAGTCACAACCAATGGCCAACAATGACCCGCAACCACAACTAACAACAATCAACATTTAACACAAACCAATAACCACACACACAACCGAAATCATCAACATAACCACTACTTAACTCATCACAGTTATCACAACCATCAACCAATATAATCATATAATATATAAAACAGTTATCACAACCCAACCAATTTCAACCAAATAATATAACTCAACACTGCAACCCAGACAACTTCAACACACTTCCAACCTAACCTCCAATCTATCCTCCAATCCATTCCAACCCATCTCTGGGTGAGACTTTCATCACCCAAAACCAACTATCCATGGATAGGGACGGGACTTTCAACTGTCCACCCTTGGCCCTTTAACAACGTAGGCGTACACCCTACGAGGTTTGGTGAGGCTATCATCACCTGGCCCTCCGACCATCGGGGGTTCACACCCTCCGAGGCCCTACATCACCACTCTTCCGGATGGGACTTTCACCATCCAACCCTTGGCCCTTAACGACATAGGCGTATACCCTACGCGGTTTGGTGAGGCTATCATCACCTGGCCCTCCGACCATCGGGGGTTCACACCCTCCGAGGCCCTGAATCAACCAACAACATTCCACCACCACACCGACACTAAATCAAACACTACCCAACCACACCGACACCAAATCAAATATTACATACGACAATTAATATCACATACTCACATATATTCAACCAAGCAACTCTACAGTCAAATAATCCAATTTAACCAACAACAATCCACCATCACACCCGTACTCAATCAATCAACAATCAATCATACTTAGTCACAATTGACTACCACGTCAACATTTAATCAGACACAACCCGAGACAAATACTAACACACGCACACACACATGCACACACATATTCACACACTTTCAAACAATCCCAATTAATCACCATTAGTCACAAATAAATACCACGTCAATATTTAATTAATCTCAACACAGGGTCACAACAACTAACACATTCCACCATATCAACACAAAACTAACCATCCAGCACATAATCAAAATATACCCACGACCATCAAACAAGACAACAATCAGTATCCACACAACACCATTTCAAATAACAAAACCAATATCTAACAACAAACCACTAATCAAGCACACAACCGATATTCAGCACAAGACAATTACCAACACACACACACACACACATCCAACCATGAAATTCCACAACCAATAATCCAAATCAACTTACTCAGACAAGGAAAACAAAATCCATTACTAAACAAAATAGGATGAAAGTAATTTTATAAAAATAAACGAAGGGTTAGCAAGAATCATCTTGCCTCAAACTCGACAACCACGACCTCCGAAACCTCCAATCAACTCGAACGAACCTGAGACAACAATCCGAACACTTCCTGGCATTAATTAACTCATACTGTAACACCCCCAGGCTAGTGGTGCTACAGTGCCATAATCCGCAAGGATTATAAGGCGGGTGAAAAGAAAAAAATGCAAAACATAACCCATATATATAATATCAAAAGCAGCACAGCGGAAAACCTGTCCAGAGTTTGAAACCACCAACAACTTAACATACTGAAATACAACCATTTACAAACCAAAAACCAAAACCAATACAATAGATACAACCCATTCAAAGTCCGAAACCAAAACGACACGTGCAACAAGTCAAAGTCTCAAACCAAAAGTAGAGTTCTCGACTCCAAAACCGACGATGATCAGGAACCTCCTTACTGGCGTTGAACCTGAAAAGCCTGATTGACTGAGGGACCAGATACCCCAGCCAACCACGGCACGTAAACCGCAGTTGGTCAGTCTCGTGAAAGACTATGGCAAGATTAGCCGAGCCAAAACAGTTTCAAAACCATAGAATTATCATGGCAATCAACAATACCAAACAACAACATATCATACAATATATACCATATTATACCGACCAATCAACATAAAACACACGCCTAAACACAAACACACTCTATCACATAATCATCCAATACTCAATCTTATCCAATTCTACACGATACTAATCTCTTTCAATCCATCCTAAAACTCATCACAAGCATAGACAAAAAGAACGATCCAATCCAACTTCCTCTCCATTCCTAATACCTCAATCAACAACCCTAAGCACATACACATCTTATGACTGACTTACAACCACAGCTAATCAATTAGACTAAACTCGCTACTGCACTACACAACAAATTCAATTATCCTTCACATCAACAAACACATAAGCATCAACGATATAATCATTACATAATACAATCATAACCAAAATAACGATCCAGGCCAGCCACCCTTCTGGTGCCGCCGATTCGTCAACCTCGACAGCAACTCATACCTCAAACTCAACTCGCATGGCACACACACCCTCAAGATGGGAAACCAATCTATACAGTCAAACAACGCAACCAACCTTCATAATCCACCAGTTACCAACAACAACCATACCAACAGAATTTACCACCTTGACCAGTTACAACCAACAACTATAACACACCAAATTCACAATCACAACCACTATTCAACATACAACCAATAAACACACACTCACACACACACAATCCAACACACACACGATCCAACACACACACATACACATTTAAGCCAACACACACACGTGTCAACATACACTAATCACATTTAGTCATATCTGACTACCACGTCAACATTTAATCAGATACGCTACAAGACAATTCATATCACACACACATACCCATTTCATCATCATAACATTCAATCAATACAAACAAAAATCAATATATACTAGTCATCACCATATCCGACCCAAGCAACCAAGAAAGATAACTCAACTCATATTCAACCAATCACAAACAATTAAAATATACATATATATTACTTCAAACAACCACTTAATCAGGTACGCAAGCAACCCTTTCACACAATTACCACTTCACAACATCTCCGTCTCCACCCCCACATCACCTAGGTGAGACAATTCACAACATCCCCGTCTCCACCCCCACATCACCAAGGTGAGACAATTCACAACATCCCCGTCTCCACCCCCACATCACCAAGGTGAGACAATTCACAACATCCCCGTCTCCACCCCCACATCACCAAGGTGAGACAATTCACAACATCCCCGTCTCCACCCCCACATCACCAAGGTGAGACAATTCACAACATCCCCGTCTCCAGCCCCAAATCACCAAGGTGAGACAATTCACAACATCCCCGTCTCCACCCCCACATCACCAAGGTGAGACAATTCACAACCCCCAAAACCCACTATCCACACCATACTGACACCAATCAACCAACACAACGACAATCAAAATCACATAACCACACCTTATCACACATCATCACATATCATCACACACACATCATCACATATCTTCACACACACATCATCACACATCATCACATATCATCACACACACATCATCTCACATTATCACATATCCTCACACACACATCACACATTATCACCCGAGCAATTACATAGTCAATCAAACCAATAAAATAGCTCAAGCAATGGTAAAACAATTTATGAAATGAACTAAGCATAAATCAATTTATAAAATATATAAGTTTGCAAGGATCCTCTTGCCGCAAGTCGAACCACAACGACCTCAGAGATCTCCAGTCAATCCGAACGAACCTGCGAAATCAATCCGAGCAAATCCCTGGCGTTAAATTCATACCAAGCCACAACTAGAAAAACCCCCAAATTCAAACCCTAAATAATACCTTCACAAAATTCAGCAATCACACCCACAAAAATCAACCCAATGGCTCACGAAATTGCTCTTCCACTGCCCACGAAGGATAAATCAACATCAATTCGGACCACTATACAACATCAATTCGAACCACACAATATCAATTCGAACACATACAAAAATTCAGCCAAAATCGAATTAACCCTTAACTCATAAGCTTACCTTGTCGACAACCCCAGCCACCACACGAACCAACTACACCGGACAGCAGCTCAACAACAACAACAACAACATGGCGGCAGCAACAATTCGGACCGCAGCAAACACACAATTTCGCTGCACAGTTCGCAGCTCACACTCAAAATCCAGCAAGAAAAATCCAGTCCAAACCGAACCCAAGCAAACCCAACAACACCTTACCTCTTCGTGTCCTCGCCAGAAGAGATTCTGACGCCGGAGACGACGCAGTCCACAGCAGCTAGTGCGACACCGCAGCAACACGAACCAGCGAAGCAACTCGGACGCGGACAGCAGCTGCACAACTCGGCTCTACAGCAACGAACAGCAGCTCGAACACGGAGGGAACGAAGGAGGAGAGGTCCGATCGGGCTCGCCGGAGAAGGAGCTACTCGGCTGGGCACGAAGAGGGTCGGATTCGTCAGGGAAGCTGGGCACGGCTGGGAACTCACACGGGAGAGAGAGAGAGAGGCAACCGAGAGAGTTAGGGATTTAATCCCCAAATTCCCATTTTTCCCCCTTTTTAGTAAACCCTATAATTAATTTACCAAAATGTCATTATCAACTTATTTGGGGTATTTCATTCTCCCCCCTTATAATAGTTTCGTCCTCGAAACTAGAGTCAAACAAGCTCGGATAACTGCGTCGCATAACTGATTCCAGTTCCCAAGTCTCTTCTTCTGTTCCATGCCTAGCCCATAATGGATGATACACATCTCTCCTCAGCTGAGACACACGAAATACGTCATGCATTCCACTCATCTCTGGCGGCAATGCCACTTGATAAGCTACGACACCAACTCCTTTCAGAATCTCAAAGGGACCAACGTACTTAGGACTCAACTTGCCTCGTTTCCCAATTCTGAATACTCCTTTAGTCGGTGAAACTTTAATAAACACATGATCTCCCACACTGAACTCCAAAGGACGTCTACGAACATCTGCATATGATTTCTGTCTGCTCTGAGCTGTCAACAATCTCTGACGGATCACATCAATGTCATCCTTAGTTTTCTGCAGAAACTCAGGAGCAACTAACACAGCATCAGTCAAATCATCTCAACACAATGGCGATTTACAGCGACTATCATACAAAGCCTCATAAAGTGCCATCTGAATCAACGCATATCAACTATTGTTGCCGAAGAATGACTTTCCTTGAGAATCAATTTTCTAATCTCTTATCAGCTGTCACACATAACCGATTATGAAGTCACAAAACTCCATCCTCATGAATGAAAATTCCGGGTGCCTTTCCTTGAGCAACTTCACTACATAACTTGTTCAACACAGAATCTTGCGATTGTTTCTCTTGGATCAACTCTACTAATGTCGATTGGATTTCTAATACATTCAGCATCATTTCCTTCTCAGACCAATCTCAATCTCACCCCGCACAATTCTTGTTGCAACTCCGGCAGAACTGATAAGCATGCAACCGTATACTCGAGAGTCAACTTCCTACTCAAAACATCAACTACCACATTAGCCCTTTCTGATTGATACACAATATCTTTTCCACAATCTTCAATCAATTCTAGCAACCATCTTGTCTCATGTTCAACTCTCTCTTATACAATTGAGCTGACGAAAAGACATACGCAATGACTTTCCCATTATGCATCAAGACATAACCCTGACCCTGCTTAGACACATCACTGTAGATGACAAACCTTTCTGTTCTCTGTGGAATAACCAACACTGACACACTAGTTGCGACCTGCGCATTCTACTTCTCAGCTCAGCTGAATCCCATAGTCACGAAATTCTACTTTTTCAGATGCAACTGAGTTCTCTGTTCCTTACTACTTCCAACATCAATAGTCTGATCAAAATCAACTATAGCAGTCTCCCTGATCAGCACTCATCAGTACTCAAGGATTGTATAGCTATGCCTTACCATCAAAGTTTATCTCAGAACACAACCATATCTGAATGCGCTTAATCTGTCCTGCTCAACCCTAACAATAACAGTAGCACAATAATTCATACAGAATCATCACCACTAAACTACCTGCATCAACCTCTTGACGATAAGCCCAACAGCCTCATCCTCTACCATACTCATACTCTTTAAACCTCTAGCACGTCCCACTTACCAGGGAACGCACCATAAAATTTACTTAACAACATTAAACATCGCATATGAAATTAATCATCAATACTCAACATCACATATAAATATATCAACATTAGCACAAAACATCACAAACAACCAATACTTACCAACACAACTCACTACGGTTGACAGCAAGGTTCCTGATCACCCGATCGTTCACAACCACAACGAATAAAAATTCTCAAGTTGAAAACTCGGAAAGAACACATTTTTGAAAAGAAAGCTCTGATACCAACTTCTGTAACACCCCTAGGCTAGTGGTGCTACAGTGCCATAATCCAGAAGGATTATAAGGCGGGTGAAAAGAAAAAAATGCAAAACATAACCCATATATATAATATCAAAAGCAGCACAACGGAAAACCTGTAAAACCTGTCCAGAGTTTGAAACCACCAACAACTTAACATACTGAAATACAACCATTTACAAACCAAAAACCAACAACCAAAACCAATACAATAGATACAACCCATTCAAAGTCCGAAACCAAAACGACACGTGCAACAAGTCAAAGTCTCAAACCAAAAGTAGAGTTCTCGACTCCAAAACCGACGATGATCAGGAACCTCCTTGCTGGCGTTGAACCTGAAAAGCCTGATTGACTGAGGGACCCGATACCCCAGCCAACCACGGCACGTAAACCGCAGTTGGTCAGTCTCGTGAAAGACTATGGCAAGATTAGCCAAGCCAAAACAGTTTCAAAACCATAGAATTATCATGGCAATCAACAATACCAAACAACAACAAATCATACAATATATACATACAATATATACCATATCATACCGACCAATCAACATAAAACACACGCCTAAACACAAACACACTCTATCACATAATCATCCAATACTCAATCTTATCCAATTCTACACGATACTAATCTCTTTCAATCCATCCTAAAACTCATCACACGCATAGACGAAAAGAACGATCCAATCCAACTTCCTCTCCATTCCTAATACCTCAATCAACAACCCTAAGCACATACACATCTTATGACTGACTTACAACCACAGCTAATCAATTATACTGAACTCGCTACTGCACTACACAACAAATTCAATTATCCTTCACATCAACAAACACATAAGCATCAACGATATAATCATTACATAATACAATCATAACCAAAATAACGATCCAGGCCAGCCACCCTTCTGGTGCCGCCGATTCGTCAACCTCGACTGCAACTCATACCTCAAACTCAACTCGCATGGCACACACACCCTCAAGATGGGAAACCAATCTATACAGTCAAACAACGCAACCAACCTTCATAATCCACCAGTTACCAACAACAACCATACCAACAGAATTTACCACCTTGACCAGTTACAACCAACAACTATAACACACGAAATTCACAATCACAACCACTATTCAACATACAACCAATAAACACACACTCACACACACTCAATCCAACACACACACACGATCCAACACACACACATACACATTCAAGCCAACACACACACGTGTCAACAGACACTAATCACATTTAGTCATATCTGACTACCACGTCAACATTTAATCAGATACGCTACAATACAATTCATATCACACACACATACCCATTTCATCATCATAACATTCAATCAATACAAACAAAAATCAATATATACTAGTCATCACCATATCTGACCCAAGCAACCAAGAAAGATAACTCAACTCATATTCAACCAATCACAAACAATTAAAATATACATATATATCACTTCAAACAACCACTTAATCAGGTACGCAAGCAACCCTTTCACACAATTACCACTTCACAACATCTCCGTCTCCACCCCCATATCACCTAGGTGAGACAATTCACAACATCCCCGTCTCCACCCCCACATCACCAAGGTGAGACAATTCACAACATCCCCGTCTCCACCCCCACATCACCAAGGTGAGACAATTCACAACATCCCCGTCTCCACCCCCACATCACCAAGGTGAGACAATTCACAACATCCCCGTCTCCACCCCCACATCACCAAGGTGAGACAATTCACAACATCCCCGTCTCCACCCCCACATCACCAAGGTGAGACAATTCACAACATCCCCGTCTCCACCCCCATATCACCAAGGTGAGACAATTCACAACATCCCCGTCTCCACCCCACATCACCAAGGTGAGACAATTCACAACCCCCAAAACCCACTATCCACACCATACCGACACCAATCAACCAACACAACGACAATCAAAATAACATAACCACACCTTATCACACACCATCACACATCATCACATATCTTCACACACACATCATCACACATCATCACATATCATCACACACACATCATCTCACATTATCACATATCCTCACACACACATCACACATTATCACCCGAGCAATTACATAGTCAATCAAACCAATAAAATAGCTCAAGCAATGGTAAAACAATTTATGAAATGAACTAAGCATAAATCAATTTATAAAATATATAAGTTTGCAAGGATCCTCTTGCCGCAAGTCGAACCACAACGACCTCAGAGATCTCCAGTCAATCCGAACGAACCTGCGAAATCAATCCGAGCAAATCCCTGGCGTTAAATTCATACCAAGCCACAACTAGAAAAACCCCCAAATTCAAACCCTAAATAATACCTTCACAAAATTCAGCAATCACACCCACAAAAATCAACCCAATGGCTCACGAAATTGCTCTTCCACTGCCCACGAAGGATAAATCAACATCAATTCGGACCACTATACAACATCAATTCGAACCACACAATATCAATTCGAACACATACAAAAATTCAGCCAAAATCGAATTAACCCTTAACTCATAAGCTTACCTTGTCGACAACCCCAGCCACCACACGAACCAACTACACCGGACAGCAGCTCAACAACAACAACACGGCGGCAGCAGCAATTCGGACCGCAGTAAACACACAATTTCGCTGCACAGTTCGCAGCTCACACTCAAAATTCAGCAAGAAAAATTCAGTCCAAACCGAACCCAAGCAAACCCAACAACACCTTACCTCTTCGTGTCCTCGCCGGAAGAGCTTCTGACGCCGGAGACGATGCAGTCCACAGCAGCTCGCGTGACACCGCAGCAACACGAACCAGCGAAGCAACTCGGACGCGGACAGCAGCTGCACAACTCGGCTCCACAGTAACGAACAGCAGCTCGAACACGGAGGGAACGAAGGAGGAGAGGTCCGGTCGGGCTCGCCGGAGAAGGAGCTACTCGGCTGGGCACGAAGAGGGTCGGATTCGTCGGGGAAGCTGGGCACGGCTGGGAACTCACACGGGAGAGAGAGAGAGAGAGAGAGAGAGAGAGAGAGAGAGAGAGAGAGAGAGAGAGAGAGAGAGAGAGAGAGAGAGAGAGAGAGAGAGAGAGAGAGAGAGAGAGAGAGAGAGAGAGAGAGAGAGAGAGAGAGAGAGAGAGAGAGAGAGAGAGACAACCGAGAGAGTTAGGGATTTAATCCCCAAATTCCCATTTTCCCCCTTTTTAGTAAACCCCATAGTTAATTTACCAAAATGCCATTATCAACTTATTTGGGGTATTTCACATACCGAGTCACAATTAATAAACCCCTAATTCAAACCCTAATTTCATCATACCTCAATATCCAATCTCAGCAACCCACACATAAAATCAACCCATAGTTCCAACAACAAATCGTGGCTGCACAAATTAACAAAACCAATTAAACCATTGAAATAGCTATCCAATACCCCAAAAATTCAGCAAATCTATCCACAGAAATTCAGCAGAAATCAGTCCCAAAAAATATTCAGATCTGAGGTAAACCCACACATACCTTGGTTGCTCGACCTCACCTTCGGATTGATCCTCTCGCTCGCCGGAATTTGCAGCACAACACCGCAGCGGACAGCAGCGAACAACACACAGTTCACGCAACACTTCAAGTGCAATCGGTCAACCTTTAGCAGAAATTGAAGCCCAAAAATTATACAGATCGTAGACTCGCTCTTACCTCGTCGATCCCCCGGCTATAGTCATCGGAGAGGGCTCCTTCGTCGCCGACAAGTGCAGCAGCAGTAGCGGCGACTTCGCCCAGCAGCTGGTCGCTCAATCCACAGCAGTTCTTGGCCTCACTCCTCTGCAGCAGTAGCGACGCCCAGCAGCAGCTCGCGGCCTGGTTCACCGGCGGGAAGAAGGCTGAACACAGAAGAGAGTCGGGGAGCTCGAGTTCGCCCAGCTGAGTGGCTCGCCGAAGAAGAAGATTGGGTTTTTGCCCCTTTGATTTACCCCTTCAGATTTTATAAGTCCCACAAAAATCTTTATTTACTCTTTTACCATTTATATATATTTTGGGGTATTTCATCTCCTGGCTGCAACAATATAGCTCTTACATTCAAGTTATCCTTCTCTATCGTCGCCTTTGCTTCCGCCCCCTCTTTTCCCACCAGCTATATATATACTTACGGAGGATCAAGTAATCCTATTCCTCTATTGGACTTTAAATGATAAATGTCCATGTGTATAAAATTGGATTTTTAAATTTCAAGAAGAATGCTTTAAAAAAAAAGGTCCTCTTTTATATGATCAACATATATCAACCTTCTTTTTTTTGGTAAAACATGTATAAATGCAATAAGAATAATACTTACGGAGTTATTATACCGTAATTTCATACTTTACAACATATATTTTTTTTCAATAAGTGAGTATAAAAATTAAGTAACTATATTCGTAGCATGTAGGGGTCCAATTCATTTGTAGTTAAAATTAAGGATATGTATGAAGATACAGATTTACTCTTTATTGCATGTACAATTATTTCACAAAAACTATTACTCCATCCGTTCACTATTAGATATCCTTTTAGATTTTAGAATTTATTCAAAAATATTTGTTATTTTAGGATTTCAAGGACATATCACATATAAATCACAAAATTTGTATTGGAACTTGGTTATGTTAAATTTTGTTTCTCCGTCTATTGATTCAAAAGGGTCGTGACTGGTGAGTGACTAAATTGCAAAAAAAAAAATGGTTTTTAAAATATATTTAATGACTTTCTTAATATATATATATATATGTGTAAAACTTACAAGAACAAGTAAAGGGTTTGACATTATCACTTTTGAAGATACTTTAGATTGATGATCAAATGAATGAGAGTCTTGACACCAATATATAATAAATACCACAATGATATTTTATTACATGTAGATATAAGAAATCTCTCTTTAATAAGAAGGGCATAAAAGAACAAAACATGAAACCAATCATTTATTTTTTTGTAGGTGTATCACTCGTAGGTTTATCTTATTGATCTGTGATAAACAACTGTTGGTTGCATCTATTAACCAACCATAGGCACGCGGGCAACACGGTTTTGACCATTCAAAAAAACCCAGACTCGGTTACAACAAAAATCTCCAGTTCCAGCGCCTCCTGGCCGCAACAAGATAGCTCTTACATTCGGGTTCTCCGCCTCTATTATTGCCTTTGCTTTGGCCCCGTCTTTTCCCACCAGCTCCGGCCACCTACTCTTCCCTATAGACATTTCAAAAATATAAAATATCAATTAATCCAACCTATATATAAGAATTTGATTAAATTGATTATGTACTAGAAGAAGGTTTAGGGTGCATGCATGGTCCTTGACAACACATTGAGCCGGTGCAAGAAAGGCATGGCGGGTAAGTATATTGATGCCCTGGCATTTATATATTTTTTCTTCATTAATTTTTCTTTTGGTTGATTTCTCCATTGTTGATCTTCATACTTGTTTATATAGGCACCAATAATGTGTTTGACCTTTTGATGTTGTGTTTGAATATGCATGAATGGAAATGAATGAAAATATTCATCAAATCGCATCCTTCATAAAGATTTGATTTTTTTAATAAAATCGTGTGTAGCCTTAACTTGTGCAATTTACATAGTCCATTAAGTGTTTCATGAAATAAATACATTCTATCAAATTAATGCCCTAATATAAACTCCATAATTGGCCAAACCTTTTCTTAATTAAACAAAAACACAAATTACCTTTTTTATAGATTTGATCAAACCATTTAAAACATTGAATTAGGAGAACCAAATAGTTTTTTGCAAAAAGAAAAATGGTAACCGTATTGCTCGAAAGAAATTTTATTGAGAAAGGATCAAGCCGATTCCTGAAATGGTTGCTTCATTACATTTGCGGATTACCAGGTATAAAACTTCAATTAAATTATTAATGTAATACTCGAGATTTTTTTTGTAGAAAACGAGTTTGGGTTTACTTACAATTTTGTTCTAACTTATTCTGGTGGAGTCAATATATTTTATGTTTATTATAATTATAATTGATTTCATGACTTCAGAATTTGAGTTTTTGTCCGTTTCGTGGAATAAAGGAAATTGATAATCTCGGGTGTTATGATTCTAGTGAATGTTTTCCATATGAAGTTATGTATTTTTAGGGGGGATAGGTGTCTAAGATGAGGAGTTATATGTGAAATACCCCAAATAAGATAAGGATGTTAGTAATGGCATAATGGTAAATTAATTAAGGATTTTTCTTAAAGTGAGGAAATGGGAATTTGGGGGATAAAATCCCTTGTGCTCGGTAGCTCTCTCTCTCGATCTCTCCCGCTGAACAGCCCTGCTCCCTTCTCCTCCGACGAACTCCTTCCCATGTGCCCAGCCGAGTTGTTCTTCTCCGGCGAGCCGACTTGGACCGCGCCGCTGCTCTTCCTCCTCCTCCTCCCCTGCTGCTGCTGTCGTTCTGCTGTCCGTGCTGCTGCTTTGATGTGCTGTTGTGCAACTCGTACTGCTGCGGTTCGTGTGGTGGCTGAGGTCGCCGACGACGAGGAGCCTCCTCGGTGATTACCGTTGGTTGTCGACAAGGTAAGTATGTGGGTTAAGGGTTAATTCGATTTTGGCTGAATTTTTGTGTGCGTTCGAATTGATATTGTGTTATTTCGAGTTGATGTTGAGTGAGATCAAATTGATGTTGTTGTTCTTCGTGGGCAGTTGAAGAGGAAGGTGTGTGACCGTATTGTTGAATTTGAGCTTTGGTTGAATTGTGTGGGGTTTGCTTGATTGGAATTTTGAAGGTATGATTTTAGGGTTTGAATTTGGGGGTTTGTTAGTAGTGGATTTGTATGAGTAATTAATGCCAGGGATTTGCTCGGATTGATTTCGCAGGTTCATTCGAGTTGGTTGGAGATCTCTGAGGTCGTGGTTGTCGAGCTTGAGGCAAGATAAATCTTGCTAACCCTTCGTATATTTTTATAAAATTACTTTTGTTCCTATCTTGATTCAGTAATTGATTTTAGCTTGTCTGAGTAAAATAATTTGGATTATTAGTTGTGAAATTACTTGGTTGAATATGTGTGTTTGTCGACACCTGTGTGTGTTGGCCGTTGTGTGTTGGGTTTGCGTGTGTGTGTAGATGAGTGGGTGTGTTAGTAATTGTCTCGTGTTATGTTTGATTGAATGTGATGTGGTAGTTGGTCATAACTAAATGAGGATTGATTGTTATGCATTGATTGGATTATTTGACTATATAATTGCTTGGTTGAAATGTGTGTTGATGTGTGATTATGTGATTTTGATTGTCGTATGTAATATCTGATTTGGTGTCGGTGTGGTTGGGTAGTGTTTGATTTGGTGTCGGTGTGGTGGTGGAATGTTGTTGGTTGATTCAGGGCCTCGGAGGGTGTGAACCCCCGATGGTCGGAAGCGAGGTGATGATAGCCTCACCAAACCTCGTAGGGTGTACGCCTACGTTGTTAAGAGCTAAGGGTTGGATGGTGAAAGTCCCATCCAGAAGAGTGTTGATTCAGGGCCTCGGAGGGTGTGACCTTCGGTGGTCGGTGGGCCAGAGTGATGATAGCCTCACTCAACCTCGTAGGGTGTAGCCGACGTTGTTAAGGGCCAGGAGTTGGATGGTATGAGACCGTCCCTATCCGGATAGTTGGTTTTGGGTGATGAAAGTCTCACCAGGTGGTGGGTTGGAATTGTCTCACCCGGTGATGTGGTGGTGAGACGGAGGAGGGAGATATTATGTGTTAATTATGTGTTAAATGTTGATTGCGTACTTGATTAAGTGGTTTTGTGTTGGATGTTGGTTGTGTTAGTGAATATTGACTGTGTGTTTGGTTATTGGTTTTATGTTGGATATTGATTGCTAGCTAGTTTGACTTTGAAATACCCCAAATACGATAATAATGGCATTTTGGTAATTTGATTAAGGGGATTTGTTAAAAGGGGGAGAAATGGAAATTTGGGGATTTTAATCCCAAAAACACGTTTGGGTCTCTCTCTTTCGGTTGTCTCTCTCCCGTGAAGAATCATTCCCCTGTGCTCGGTGGCTCTCTCCTATGCCAGCTCCCTCTTCCTCGACGAGTTCGACTCTCCTGTGCCCAGCCAAAGCCAGCTCTTCCTCCGGCGAGTTCGTTTGCTGCTCGTTGGTGTCCGCTGGAGTTGCTGGTGTGAAGCATTGCTGTTGTTGCTGCTGGTCGCCACCGAGAGATGCTGGTGTGGCTGCTAAGATCTGGCGATGAGGGGAGCTGCTGTCCTTGTCGCCGCTGCAACACCACCGCCTTCAGCCCTGGTGCAGCTCTTGGTACTCTTCTCCCCTGTTCGCGCCTCTGCCCAGCCAACGCGTGGAGCCGGCATCTCCTTCCTCCTTTGGTTCGGTGGTGGCGCTGGGTGATGGTTGCGGTGTGGTGGCTCGAATCGCCGACGAGGTACTGTGTGTGTGTTGGTTTTGGATGGTAATACCGAATCTGATTTTTGGGGTTGAATTAGTTAGTAATTGTTGTTAGTTGGGCAGATTTGGTTGTTTGATTTGATTTGGGTTTTGGGCAAAATTGATTTGAAATTTCAGGGAGTTTGGTTGTATTGGGTGTGGTTTGCTGACTTGGAATTGAGTTGATTTGGGTGTGATTGGCATAATTAATTTTGATTTAGGGTTTGAATTTGGGGGTTTGCTAGTAGTGCATTTGGATGAGTAATTAACGTCAGGGTTTAGCTCGGATTGATTTTGCAGGTTCGTTCGAGTGGTTTGGAGACCTCTGGGGTCGTTGCGGTTCAACTTGATGCAAGAGGATCCTTGCTAACTTATATATTTTTATAAATTGATTTATGCTTAATTTATTTCATAATTAAGTTTACCGTTGCTTGGTTGAATATGGGTATGTGTGCGTGATAGTAATTGTCTGGTATTGTGATTGATTAAATGTGGATGCGGTAGTCAATTGTGACTAAATATGATTGATTGTTGTAAATAGTGTTGTTGGACTAAATGGGTGTGTGTGTTGAATGTGTGTGTGTATGTTGGATTGAATGGGTGTGTGTGTTGAATGTGTGCATGTGTGTGTTGGATCGTGTGTATGTGTTGGATTGAATGTGTGTGTGTGCGTGTGTTGGATCGTGTGTGTGTTGGATTGAATGTGTGTGTGTGTGTGTTGGATCGTGTGTGTGCGTGTGTTGGATTGAATGTGTGTGTGTGTGTTGGATTGAGTTTGTGTGTGTGTGTTGGATTGTGTGTGTGTATGTGATATTTGATTTGTTGTCGTATGAAGTGTTTGAATTGGTGTCGGTGTAGTGGTGGAATGTTGTTGGTTGGTGAAAGTCCTTATATTTAGGGCCTCGGTGGGTATGAACCCCCGAAGGTCGAAGGGTCAGGTGATGATAGTCTCACCAAACCGTGTAGGGTGCACGCCTACGTCGTTAAGGGCCAAGGGTTGGATGGTGAAAGTCCCATCCGGAAAGTGTGTGTTGATTGTCTCACCCGGTGATGTGGTGGTGGAGACGGAGGTTGGATTGGAGGTGTTGGTGGTTGTGTGTGTTGATTGTCTCACCCGGTGATGTGGTGGTGGAGACGGAGGTTGGATGGGAGGTGTTGGTGGTTGTGTGTGTTGATTGTCTCACCCGGTGATGTGGTGGTGGAGATGGAGGTTGGATTGGAGGTGTTGGTGGTTGTGTGTGTTGGTTATGTATTGAATGTTGGTTGTGTACTTGATTAAGTGGTTGTGTTGGTAATTTGGTTGTATGTTTGATAATTGGTTCATGTTGGACGTTGATTGTTATTAGTTGTGGTTGTGGGTCATTGTTGGCCATTGGTTGTTGTTGTGAATTTACGTGTGTTATAGTTGTTGATTGTAACTGGTCAAGGTTGTGAATTTCTGTTGGTATGGTTATTGTTGGTAGCTGGTGGATTATGAATGTTGGTGGTGTTGTTTGAGTGTATAGATTGGTTTCCATCTTGAGGGTGTGGGCCAATACGAGTTGAGTTTGAAGGTATGAGTTGCAGTCGTGGTTGACGAACCGGCGGCACCAGAAGGGTGGCTGGCCTGGACCGTTATTTAGGTTATGATTGTGTTATGTGATAATTATCTCGTTGATGCTTATGTGTTTGTGGATGTGCAGGTTAATTGAATTTGTTGTGTAGTGCAGTAGTGAGTTCAGTCTTATTGGTTAGCTTTGGTTGTAAGTCGGTAATAAGAGATTGTGTATGTGCATGGAGTTGGATTGGAGGTATTAGTATTGAAGATGAAGTTGGATTGGACCGTTCTATTTGTTTATGCTTGTGATGAGTTTGAGGTTGGTTAGAAAGAGGTTAGTATCATGTAGAGTTGAATAAGGATGAGTAATGGTTGATTTATGTGATAGCGTGTGTTATGTTGTGTTTTGACGTGTGATTGGATAGTTGGTTTAGGTGTTGAGAGTCTCGCCGGTGATGGGTTGGAATGAATTGTGTTGGAGTTATTGCGTTTAAGAGTTGAGCTCTTTTGGTTGTTTGGTCGGATAATGTGTTGGTATATATATATCTTTTTGGTTGAATTGATTGATATTATATTGATTGTTATTGTTTGAACTGTTTGGGCTTGGCTGGTCTTGCCATAGTCTTTCAAAAGACTAACCAACCACGGTTTACGTGCCGTGGTTGGCTGGGGTATCGGGTCCCCCAGTCAATCAGGCTTTGCAGATTTAGCGCCAGCAAGGAGGATCCTGATCACCATCGGTTTTGGAGTCGAGAACTCTACTTTTGGTTTGAGACTTTGACTTGATTGTATGTATCGTTTTGGTTTTGGACCTTGAAGTGGTCGAACTTGTTGTATTGGCTTTTGGCTTTTGGTCTTTGGTTGTTGGTTTCTGGTTTGTAAATTGTAGTACTTTCTGTATGTTAAGTTGATTATGGTTTCAACTTTGGACAGATTTTACAGGTTTTTCCGTTGTGCTGCTTTTGATATATATTATGTATGGGATATGTTTGCAAATTTTTATTTCACCCGCCTTATAGTCCTTCGGGACTATGGCACTATAGCACCTCTGGCCCGGGCTGTTACAGAAGTTGGTATCAGAGCTCTTTTCAAAAATGTTTTCTTTCAGAGTTTTCAACTTGGGAATTTCTATACGTTGTTGTTGTGAACGATCGTGTGATCAGGAACCCTTGCTGTCAACCTGTAGTGAGTTGTGTTGGTAAGTAAGTAGTGGTTGTTTGTGATGTTTTATGCTAATGTTTATATGTTGAGTATTGATGATTAATTTCATATGCGATGGTTAATGTTGTTAAGTAAATTTAAATGGTGCGTTCCCTGGTAAGTGGGACGTGCTAGAGATTGAAAAGGTATGAGTATGATAGAGGATGAGGCCGTTGGGCTTATCGTCAAGAGGTTGAGTCTGGTAACTGATGATAGGGTATGAAGAAGTTGTATGCTTCTATAGTTGTCAAGAATGAGAAGGCAGTTAGAGCGCTTTCAGATATGGTTGTGTTGCGAGATGGAATCTCGATGGTGAGACTCAGCTGTGCAACCATTGAGCAGTATGTTGATGAGTGTTTGATTATGGAAACTGCTATAGATGTTTCTGATCAGATTATTGATGCTTGAGGTAGTAAGGAACAGAGAACTCAGTTGCATCTGAAAAAGTAGGATTTTTCGACAATGGGTTCGGCTGAGTTGAGGAACAGAATGTGCGTATGACTGCAGGAAGACGATAGTTATTGTAAGAACAGATAAGGGTTTAGTGCACGTGTTTGAGGGTTATGATCCTAATTACTCTGACAGAATTGTTGTGCGGCGACAGCTGTAAATTGTTAAGGAAAGGTTATGTCGGTTATCTGTGTATGACTGAGAATTTTGAATGGGACAGGTTATGTCAGGAAAGAGTTTCGAAGAACTCAGGAAGAGTTGATTAATGTGTCAGTGTTGGTTATACCGCAGGGAACAGAAAGGTTGTTATCTAAAGTGATGTGTCTGAGCAGGGTCTAGGTTGCGTTTTGATGCAGAATGGGAAGGTCATTGCGTATGCTTTTCGTCAGTTCAAATTGTATAAGAGAGAGTTGAACATGAGATACAGATGGTTGCCAGAAGTGATTGAGGATTATGGAAAAGATATTGTGTATCAATCAAAAAGGGGTACCGTGGTTGCTGATGCTTTGTGTAGGAAGTCGACTCTCGAGCATATGGTTGCTTGTCAGACAGTTCAGTCGGGATTGCAACAAGAGTTGGTGAATGGTGAAAGTGAAATTGATTTGGGAAAGAGAGAACACAGCTGAATGCGATGGAAGTTAAGTAAGATATGCATTGATATTGCTCAGGAAAGGGTGTTCGGATTTTTGTTCAAAAAGATGGAGTATTGTGATTTCAGATCGGTTATGTGTGTTGGCTGATAAAGAGATCAGAGAGTTAATTCTCCATGAAGGTTATTCTTCGGTAAGTCTTGTATATTCTGGAATCAGTTATGAGAGATCAATGTCCGTACCTGTTTGATCTGAGTTTCGAGGACGAAACTCTTATAAGGAGGGGAGAATGAAATACCCCAAATAGGATAATAATGGCATTTTGGTAATTTGATTAAGGGGATTTGTTAAAAGGGGGAGAAATTGAAATTTGGGGATTTTAATCCCAAAAACACGTTTGGGTCTCTCTCTCTCTTTCGGTTGTCTCTCTCTCATGAAGAATCATTCCCCTGTGCTCGGTGGCTCTCTCCTGTGCCAGCTCCCTCTTCCCCGACGAGTTCGACTCTCTTGTGCCCAGCCAAAGCCAGCTCTTCCTCCGGCGAGCTCGTTTGCTGCTCGTTGGTGTCCGCTGGAGTTTCTGGTGTGAAGCGTTGCTGTTGTTGCTGCTGGTCGCCGCCGAGAGATGCTGGTGTGGCTGCTAAGATCCGGCGACGAGGGGAGCTGTTGTCCTTGTCGCCGCTGCAACACCACCGCCTTCAGCCCTGGTGCAGCTCTTAGTACTCTTCTCCCCTGTTCGCGCCTCTGCCCAGCCGACGCATGGAGCCGGCATCTCCTTCCTCCTTTGGTTCGGTGGTGGCGCTGGGTGATGGTTGCGGTGTGGTGGCCCGAATAGCCGACGAGGTACTGTGTGTGTGTTGGTTTTGGATGGTAATACCGAATCTGATTTTTGAGGTTGAATTAGTTGGTAATTGTTGTTAGTTGGGCAGATTTGGTTGTTTGATTTGATTTGGGTTTTGGGAAAAATTGATTTGAAATTTCAGGGAGTTTGGTTGTATTGGGTGTGGTTTGCTGACTTGGAATTGAGTTGATTTGGGTGTGATTGGCTTAATTAATTTTGATTTAGGGTTTGAATTTGGGGGTTTGCTAGTAGTGCATTTGGATGAGTAATTAACGCCAGGCTTTTGCTTGGATTGATTTTGCAGGTTCGTTCGAGTGGTTTGGAGACATCTGGGGTCGTTGCGGTTCGACTTGAGGCAAGAGGATCCTTGCTAACTTATATATTTTTATAAATTGATTTATGCTTAATTTATTTCATAATTAAGTTTACCGTTGCTTGGTTGAATATGGATATGTGTGCGTGATAGTAATTGTCTGGTATTGTGATTGATTAAATGTGGACACGGTAGTCAATTGTGACTAAATATGATTGATTGTTGTAAATAGTGTTATTGGACTAAATGGGTGTGTGTGTTGAATGTGTGTGTGTATGTTGGATTGAATGGGTGTGTGTGTTGAATGTGTGCGTGTGTGTGTTGGATCGTGTGTATGTGTTGGATTGAATGTGTGTGTGTGCGTGTATTGGATCGTGTGTGTGTTGGATTGAATGTGTGTGTGTGTGTGTGTTGGATCGTGTGTATGCATGTGTTGGATTGAATGTGTGTGTGTGTGTGTGTTGGATTGAGTTTGTGTGTGTGTGTTGGATTGTGTGTGTGTATGTGATTATGTGATATTTGATTGGTTGTCGTATGAAGTGTTTGAATTGGTGTCGGTGTAGTGGTGGAATGTTGTTGGTTGGTGAAAGTCCTTATATTTAGGGCCTCGGTGGGTATGAACCCCCGAAGGTCAAAGGGTCAGGTGATGATAGTCTCACCAAACCGCGTAGGGTGCACGCCTACGTCGTTAAGGGCCAAGGGTTGGATGGTGAAAGTCCTATCCGGAAAGTGTGTGTTGATTGTCTCACCCGGTGATGTGGTGGTGGAGACGGAGGTTGGATTGGAGGTGTTGGTGGTTGTGTGTGTTGATTGTCTCACCCGGTGATGTGGTGGTGGAGACGGAGGTTGGATGGGAGATGTTGGTGGTTGTGTGTGTTGATTGTCTCACTCGGTGATGTGGTGGTGGAGACGGAGGTTGGATTGGAGGTGTTGGTGGTTGTGTGTGTTGGTTATGTGTTGAATGTTGGTTGTGTACTTGTTTAAGTGGTTGTGTTGGTAATTTGGTTGTATGTTTGATAATTGGTTTATGTTGGACGTTGATTGTTATTAGTTGTGGTTGTGGGTCATTGTTGGCCATTGGTTGTGGTGGTGAATTTACGTGTGTTATAGTTGTTGATTGTAACTGGTCAAGGTTGTGAATTTCTGTTGGTATGGTTATTGTTGGTAGCTGGTGGATTATGAATGTTGGTGGTGTTGTTTGAGTGTATAGATTGGTTTCCATCTTGAGGGTGTGGGCCAATACGAGTTGAGTTTGAAGGTATGAGTTGCAGTCGTGGTTGACGAACCGGCGGCACTAGAAGGGTGGCTGGCCTGGACCGTTATTTAGGTTATGATTGTGTTATGTGATAATTATCTCGTTGATGCTTATGTGTTTGTGGATGTGCAGGTTAATTGAATTTGTTATGTAGTACAGTAGTGAGTTTAGTCTTATTGGTTAGCTTTGGTTGTAAGTCGGTAATAAGAGATTGTGTATGTGCATGGAGTTGGATTGGAGGTATTAGTATTGAAGATGAAGTTGGATTGGACCGTTCTATTCGTTTATGCTTGTGATGAGTTTGAGGTTGGATAGAAAGAGGTTAGTATCGTGTAGAGTTGAATAAGGATGAGTAATGGTTGATTTATGTGATAGCGTGTGTTATGTTGTGTTTTGACGTGTGATTGGATAGTTGGTTTAGGTGTTGAGAGTCTCGCCGGTGATAGGTTGGAATGAATTGTGTTGGAGTTATTCGTTTAAGAGTTGAGCTCTTTTGGTTGTTTGGTCGGATAATGTGTTGGTATATATATATCTTTTTGGTTGAATTGATTGATATTATATTGATTGTTATTGTTTGAAATGTTTGGGCTCGGCTGGTCTTGCCATAGTCTTTCAAAAGACTGACCAACCTCGGTTTACGTGTCGTGGTTGGCTGGGGTATCGGGTCCCCAGTCAATCAGGCTTTGCAGATTTAGCGCCAGCAAGGAGGATCCTGATCACTGTCGGTTTTGGAGTCGAGAACTCTACTTTTGGTTTGAGACTTTGACTTGATTGTATGTATCGTTTTGGTTTTGGACCTTGAAGTGGTCGAACTTGTTGTATTGGCTTTTGGCTTTTGGTCTTTGGTTGTTGGTTTCTGGTTTGTAAATTATAGTACTTTCTGTATGTTAAGTTGATTATGGTTTCAACTTTGGACAGGTTTTACAGGTTTTTCCGTTGTGCTGCTTTTGGTATATATTATGTATGGGATATGTTTGCAAGTTTTTATTTCACCCGCCTTATAGTCCTTCGGGACTATGGCATTGTAGCACCTCTGGCCCGGGTGTTACAGACTTGTTGTTAAATATTAGCTATTGAAGCAAATGGTGATGTGGATTTATGCTGGTGGGGTTTGGTGGCCGTTAGTGGAGTATGAAGGTCGGTTGTGTGGATTGAATGTGCAGGTTGGTTTCCCATCTTGAGGGTGTGGGCCAACATGGGTTGAGTTTGAATGTATGAGTTACAGTCTATGTTAACGAACAGGCGGCACCGGAAGGGTGGCTGGCCTGGATCGTTGTTTTGTTATGTTGGTATTATGTGATGATTGTCTCGTTGATGCTTATGTGTTTGTTAATGTGAAGGTTAATTGGATGTGTTAGTGCTGTATGGAGGTCAATATAATTGATTAGTCTTGGTTGTAAGTCAGTAGTAAGATATATGCATATGTTTCATAGGGTTGATGATTGAGGTATTAGTATTGGAGAGAAAGTTGGATTGGATCGTTTTATTCGTTTATGCTTGTGATGATGTTGAGGTTGGATTGAAGAGGTTAGTATAGTGTAGAGTTGAATAAGAATGGGTAATTGATTGGTTATGTGGTAGTGGGTGTCTGTGTTTTGACGTGTGATTGGTCTTGGTTGGTTGATATGATTATGATATAGTTATGATATATATATATATATATGTATATATATAATGTGTGGCATGTTGTTATTTGGCATGAGTTGGTTGTTGTGATAATTCTCTGGTGTTAAACTGTTTTGGCTTGAGGAGTTTTGCCAGTCTTTCGTGAGACTGACCAACTTCGGTTTACGTGCCGCGGTTGGCTGGGGTATCGGGTCCCTCAGTCAATATAGCTCTTACATTCAAGTTATCCTTCTCTATCGTCGCCTTTGCTTCCGCCCCCTCTTTTCCCACCAGCTATATATATACTTACGGAGGATCAAGTAATCCTATTCCTCTATTGGACTTTAAATGATAAATGTCCATGTGTATAAAATGGGATTTTTTATTTTCAAGAAGAATGCTTTAAAAAAAAAAGATGGTCCTCTTTTATATGATCAACATATATCAACCTTATTTTTTTGGTAAAACATGTATAAACGCAATAAGAATAATACTTACGGAGTTATTATACCATAATTTCATACTTTACAATATAGATTTTTTTTCAATAAGTGAGTATAAAAATTAAGTAACTATATTCGTAGCATGTAGAGGTCCAATTCATTTGTAGTTAAAATTAAGGATATGTATTGAAATACCCCAAAGGTTATAATTATGGCAAAATGGTAAATAAAATTTTTGGATCCCATAAAAATCAAAAGGGGGAAAAGAAATCAGAAATTGGGGCATAAAACCCCCTTCGGTCTTCTTCGTTCAGAGCGACCTTGCCTTCTTCTCCATGTGAGCTGCTCGTTCCCGCCGATGGACACCACCTCTGAATCCTGCCGGTCGCCACCTTCCCTCCTTGGTTCGGGTCGCGACGAGCTGGTGCGAGCCGCGGAGAATGGTGAGCTCAACCCAGCAACCCAGATCCCGTGAGAGTTGCGGTTGTTCGTCGCTGTTGCGGTTCGCCGCCGCTGCTGTTCGTTCCGGCAAGGAGCCACGAGCTGCTGTCGTGCCGCCACCTCTGTTGTGCAGCTGTTGTTGTTGTCGCGTGTTGCTGCTGCTGTTGTGCCCTTCTGCCGCTGCTGCTGTTGCACTTTCGGCGACGAGGAGCCAGTCCCGGCGACAAAGACACCTCCGGCGAGATTTGGATGAATTGCAGGTGGCAGTGGACAGCCATAAATTCTGTTTTGGGCTGAGGTATGGGTACGTGAATTTTGGGTGTTTGATTTCAACTTTTTGGGAAATTTTGGACTGATTTTTGGTTGGTACTGTGCAGCTTGTGATTTTGGGAATTTGGGGTTGAATTTGGATGTGATTTGGCCTAATTAATTAGGTATGATTAGGGTTTGAATTTGGGGGGTTTGTTCGTAGTGGATTTGTATGGGTTAATTAACGCTAGGGATTTGCTCGGATTGATTTTCGCAAGTTCGTTCGAGTTGGTTGGAGATCCCTGAGGTCGTGGTTGTCGAGTTTGAGGCAAGATAAATCTTGCTAACCCTTCGTATATTTTATAAAATTACTTTTGTCCCTATACTGATTCAGTAATTGATTTAGCCTTGCCTGAGTAAATTAATTTGGACTATTAGCTGTGAATTTGCTTGGTTGAATATGTGTGTGCGTGTGTTTGAGTAATTGTCTCTTGTCGGATATTGGTTGTAACTGCTGGTTGCCGTTGATTGTTGTGGATCGATTGATTGTGTGAGTAATCAGTGGTTCTGTGATTGGATATTTATTGTTTGTTTGGTTGTTGTTTTGCTGACGAATATCGGTTATGTGTTTTGTTATTATTTATGTGCTGGGTTATTGGTTTTGTGCGGAACCTAGTTGAATGGTTGGTTGTTGTTGCCTCGTATCGTGTGCAATTAAATGTTGACGTGGTAGTCAATTGTGACTAAATGTGATTGATTGTTGTTGATAGTGTTTGTTGACACTTGTGTGTGTGTGTTGGGTTGTGTATGTCGACACATGTGTGTGTTGGCGGATGTGTGTTAATATGTGTGCGTGCCGGCAGTTGTATGTTGGGATTGTGCGTTTGTGTGTGAATGTTTGTGTGTGAATGTGTGTATGCTGGGATTGACTGATGTGGATTGATTGTTGTTGTTTGATTGTGGCGGATTGATTGTTATGGATTGATAGTTGTGGACTGATTGTCGTGGATTGATTGGATTCTTGATTTTAAAGTTTCTTGGTTGAATATATATATATGTGTGAAAATGTGTTAATAGAGGTCGTGTGTAATAATTGATTGATTGTCGGTGTGGTGGTTGGATTGTTGTTAATTGGAGGTCGATGGGCCAAGGGTTGGAATGGATTTCACCCAACCGCGTAGGGTATACAAGGTATACGCCTACGTCGTTAAGGGCCAGGGTTTTGAAAGGGATTTCACCAAACCGCGTAGGGTATACAAGGTATACGCCTACGTCGTTAAGGGCCGAAGGTAGGAATGGATTCCACCAAACCGCATAGGGTTTACGCCTACGTCGTTAAGGGCCAAGGGTTGAAATTGAATTGGAGGTCGAAGGGCCAGGTGATGATAGACTCACCAAACCGCGCAGGGTATACAAGGTATACGCCTACGTCGTTAAGGGCCAAGGGTTGGAATGGATTGGAGGTTGAATTGGAGATGTGTTGGAGTCGTTTGTGTTTCAGTGTTGAGTTATATTATTGTTTGATTACAATTGGTTGAGTGTTGTGATATCTATTATGTGTTGAATGTTGGTTGTGAACTGATTAAGTGATTTTGTGTTGAATGTTGGTTGTGTACCTGAGTAAGTGATTTTGTGATGATATTGATTGTGCGCTTGATTAAGTGGTTGTGTTGGCGAAGATTGATTGTGTGTTTTGGTTATTGGTTTTATGTTGGATATTGATTATTGGCTAGTGACTTATCGTTCAATATTAGTTCTGTATGAGGTGGATTTCTGTTGGTATGGTTGTTTATGGTAACTAGTGGATTATGAAGGTTGGTTGCGTTGATTGTTATTAGTTGTGGTTGTGGGTCATTGTTGGCCATTGGTTGTGGTTGTGAATTTACGTGTGCTATAGTGATTGATTGTAACTAATCAAGGTTGTGAACCTGAGTTGATTGAAAGTTGAATTGAACATATTAGCATAGTGAAGAACTGAATAAAGATGAGAAATGAATTGTTATGTGATAATGTGCGTATAGGTTTGAGATGTGGTTGGTTGGTCGGAGTGATATTGGTTAAGTATAGTTATATATATATATATATTGTGTGGTAGGTTGTTGTTTGACATGATTGGATTGTCGTGACAATGCTATGTGTTTTTAAACTGTTTTGGCTTAAGGAGTCTTGCCAGTCTTTCAAAAGACTGACCAGCTTCGGTTTACGTGCCACGGTTGGCTGGGGTATCGGGTCCCCCAGTCAATCTGGCTTTGCAGATTTAGCGCCAGCAAGGAGGATCCTGATCACCGTCGGTTTTGGGTCGAAGGCTCTACTTTTGGTTTTGGACTTTGACTTGGTTGTACGTATCGTTTTGGTTTTGGACCTTGAAGTGGTCGAACTTGTTGTATTGGTTTCTGGTTTGTAAATTGTTGTATTTTCTGCACGTTAAGTTTGATTGTGATTTCAAACTCTTGACAGGTTTTCCGCTGTGCTGCTTTTGATATTATATATATGGGTTATGTTTTGCATTTTTTTTCTTTTCACCCGCCTTATAATCCTTTCGGATTATGGCACTGTAGCACCACTGGCCTGGGGGTGTTACAGAAGTTGGTATCAGAGCTTTCTTTTCAAAAATGTGTTCTTTCCGAGTTTTCAACTTGAGAATTTTTATTCGTTGTGGTTGTGAACGATCGGGTGATCAGGAATCCTTGCTGTCAACCGTAGTGGGTTGTGGTGATAAGTAAGTATTGGTTGTTTGTGATGTTTTGTGCTAATGTTTGATATATTTTATATGTGATGTTTTGAGTTGTTAAATTATATTTATGGTGTGTTCCCTGGTAAGTGGGACGTGGTAGAGGTTTAAGGAGTATGAGTGTGGTAGAGGATGAGGCCGTTATGCTTATCGTCAAGAGGTTGATGCAGGTAGTTTAGTAGTGATGATTTGGTATGATATTGTTGTGTGCTGTTGTTCTTGTTAGGGTTGAGCAGGACAGATTAAGCGCATTCAGATATGGTTGTGTTCTGAGATGAACTTTGATGGTAAGTCATAATTGTACAATCCTTGAGTACTGATGAGTGCTGATCAGGGAGACTACTACAGTTGATTTTGATCAGGCTATTGATGTTGGAGGCAGTAAGAAACAGAGGACTCAGTCTGCACCGGAAAAAGGGGGATTTCACGACTATGGGTTCGGCTGAGTTGAGAAGTAGAATGTGCAGGTTACTACAGGCGGATTGTGGCAGGGTACGTAAGACTTAAGAATTTTGAATGGGATGGGAGATGTCAGGAACGAGTTTTGAAGAACTCAGGAAGTGTTTGATTGGTGCGTCAGTGTTAGTGTTACTATAGAAAACATAAGGATTTATTAATTACAGTGATGTGTCTAAGCAGGACCTGGGTTGTGTTTTAATGCAGAATGGGAAGGTCATTGTATATGCTTTTCGTCAGCTCAAATTGTATAAGAGAGAGTTGAACATGAGATACGGATGGCTGCTAGAATTGATTAAGGATTATGAGAAGATATTGTGTATCAATCAGAAAGGGCTAATGTGGTAGTTGATGTTTTGAGTAGGAAGTTGACTCTCGAGTACGGTTGCGTGCTTATCAGTTCTGCCAGAGTTGCAACAAGAATTGTGCGAGGTGAGATTGAGATTGGTCTGAGAAGGAAATGATGCAGTTGAATGTAATGGAAATTCAATCAGCATTGATAGAGTTGATCCAAGAGAAAAAATAGCAAGATTCTGTGTTGAACAAGATATGCAGTAAGATTGCTCAGGGCAGAGTGCTAGATTTTTGTTCAGGAGGATGGAATACCGTGATTTCAGAATCGGTTATGTGTGCCAGTTGATAAAGAGATTAGGGAATGGATTCTCAAGGAAGGTCATTTTTCGGCAAGTACTGTACATTCTGGGTCAGTCAAGCGAGGCAGATATCCGAACCTGTTTGATTCTAGTTTCGAGGACGAAACTCCTATAAGGGGGGGAGAATGAAATACCCCAAAGATTATAATTATGGAAAAATGGTAAATAAAATTTTTGGATCCCTTAAAAATCAAAAGAGGGAAAAGAAATCAGAAATTGGGGCATAAAACCCCCTTCGGTCTTCTTCGTTCAGAGCGACCTTGCCTTCTTCTCCATGTGAGCTGCTCGTTCCCGTCGATGGACACCACCTCTGAATCCTGCCGGTCGCCACCTTCCCTCCTTGGTTCGGGTCGCGACGAGCTGGTGCGAGCCGCGGAGAATGGTGAGCTCAACCCAGCAACCCAGATCCCGTGAGAGCTGCGGTTGTTCGTCGCTGTTGCGGTTCGCCGCCGCTGCTGTTCGTTCCGGCGAGGAGCCACGAGCTGCTGCCGTGACGCCGCCTCTACTGTACAACTGTTGTTGTTGTCGCGTGTTGCTGCTGCTGTTGTGCTCTTCTGCCGCTGCTGCTGTTGCACTTTTGGCGACGAGGAGCCAGTCTCGGCGACGAAGACACCTCCGGTGAGATTTGGATGAATTGCAGGGGGCGGTGGACAGCCATAAATTTTGTTTTGGGCTGAGGTATGGGTACGTGAATTTTGGGTGTTTGATTTCAACTTTTTGGGAAATTTTGGACTGATTTTTGGTTGGTACTGTGCAGCTTGTGATTTTGGGAATTTGGGGTTGAATTTGGATGTGATTTGGCCTAATTAATTAGGTATGATTAGGGTTTGAATTTGGGGGGTTTGTTCGTAGTGGATTTGTATGGGTTAATTAACGCCAGGGATTTGCTCGGATTGATTTTCGCAGGTTCGTTCGAGTTGGTTGGAGATCCCTGAGGTCGTGGTTGTCGAGTTTGAGGCAAGATAAATCTTGCTAACCCTTCGTATATTTTATAAAATTACTTTTGTCCCTATATTGATTCAGTAATTGATTTAGCCTTGCCTGAGTAAATTAATTTGGACTATTAGCTGTGAATTTGCTTGGTTGAATATGTGTGTGCGTGTGTTTGAGTAATTGTCTCTTGGCGGATATTGGTTGTAACTGCTGGTTGCCGTTGATTGTTGTGGATCGATTGATTGTGTGAGTAATCAGTGGTTCTGTGATTGGATATTTATTGTTTGTTTGGTTGTTGTTTTGTTGACGGATATCAGTTATGTGTTTTGTTATTATTTATGTGCTGGGTTATTGGTTTTGTGCGGAACCTAGTTGAATGGTTGGTTGTTGTTGCCTCGTATCGTGTGCAATTAAATGTTGACGTGGTAGTCAATTGTGACTAAATGTGATTGATTGTTGTTGATAGTGTTTGTTGACACTTGTGTGCGTGTGTTGGGTTGTGTATGTCGACACCTGTGTGTGTTGGAGGATGTGTGTTAATATGTGTGCGTGCCGGCAGTTGTATGTTGGGATTGTGCGTTTGTGTGTGAATGTTTGTGTGTGAATGTGTGTATGCTGGGATTGACTGATGTGGATTGATTGTTGTTGTTTGATTGTGGCGGATTGATTGTTATGGATTGATAGTTGTGGACTGATTGTCGTGGATTGATTGGATTCTTGATTTTAAAGTTTCTTGGTTGAATATATATATATGTGTGAAAATGTGTTAATAGAGGTCGTGTGTAATAATTGATTGGTTGTCGGTGTGGTGGTTGGATTGTTGTTAATTGGAGGTCGATGGGCCAAGGGTTGGAATGGATTTCACCCAACCGCGTAGGGTATACAAGGTATACGCCTACGTCGTTAAGGGCCAAGGATTTGAAAGGGATTTCACCAAACCGCGTAGGGTATACAAGGTATACGCCTACGTCGTTAAGGGCCGAAGGTAGGAATGGATTCCACCAAACCGCGTAGGGTTTACGCCTATGTCGTTAAGGGCCAAGGGTTGAAATTGAATTGGAGGTCGAAGGGCCAGGTGATGATAGACTCACCAAACCGCACAGGGTAATCAAGGTATACGCCTACGTCGTTAAGGGCCAAGGGTTGGAATGGATTGGAGGTTGAATTGGAGATGTGTTGGAGTCGTTTGTGTTTCAGTGTTGAGTTATATTATTGTTTGATTACAATTGGTTGAGTGTTGTGATATCTATTATGTGTTGAATGTTGGTTGCGAACTGATTAAGTGATTTTGTGTTGAATGTTGGTTGTGTACCTGAGTAAGTGATTTTGTGATGATATTGACTGTGTGCTTGATTAAGTGGTTGTGTTGGCGAAGATTGATTGTGTGTTTTGGTTATTGGTTTTATGTTGGATATTGATTATTGGCTAGTGACTTATCGTTCAATATTAGTTCTTTATGAGGTGGATTTCTGTTGGTATGGTTGTTTATGGTAACTAGTGGATTATGAAGGTTAGTTGCGTTGATTGTTATTAGTTGTGGTTGTGGGTCATTGTTGGCCATTGGTTGTGGTTGTGAATTTACGTGTGCTATAGTGATTGATTGTAACTAATCAAGGTTATGAACCTGAGTTGATTGAAAGTTGAATTGAACATATTAGCATAGTGAAGAACTGAATAAAGATGAGAAATGAATTGTTATGTGATAATGTGCGTATAGGTTTGAGATGTGGTTGGTTGGTCGGAGTGATATTGGTTAAGTATAGTTATATATATATTGTGTGGTAGGTTGTTGTTTGACATGATTGGATTGTCGTGACAATGCTATGTGTTTTTAAACTGTTTTGACTTGAGGAGTCTTGCCAGTCTTTCAAAAGACTGACCAGCTTCGGTTTACGTGCCGCAGTTGGATGGGGTATCGGGTCCCCCAGTCAATCTGGCTTTGCAGATTTAGCGCCAGCAAGGAGGATCCTGATCACCGTCGGTTTTGGGTCGAAGGCTCTACTTTTGGTTTTGGACTTTGACTTGGTTGTACGTATCGTTTTGGTTTTGGACCTTGAAGTGGTCGAACTTGTTGTATTGGTTTCTGGTTTGTAAATTGTTGTATTTTCTGCACGTTAAGTTTGATTGTGATTTCAAACTCTTGACAGGTTTTACAGGTTTTCCGCTGTGCTGCTTTTGATATTATATATATGGGTTATGTTTTGCATTTTTTTTCTTTTCACCCGCCTTATAATCCTTTCGGATTATGGAACTGTAGCACCACTAGCCTGGGGGTGTTACATGTATGACGATACAGATTTACTGTTTATTGCATGTACAATTATTTCACAAAAACTATTACTCCATCCGTTCACTATTAGATATCCTTTTAGATTTTAGAATTTATTCAAAAATATTTGTTATTTTAGGATTTCAAGGACATATCACATATAAATCACAAAATTTGTATTGGAACTTGGTTATGTTAAATTTTGTTTCTCCGTCTATTGATTCAAAAGGGTCGTGACTGGTGAGTGACTAAATTGCAAAAAAAAAATTGCTTTTTAAAATATGTTTAATGACTTTCTTAATATATATATATATATATATATGTGTAAAACTTACAAGAATAAGTAAAGGGTTTGACATTATCACTTTTGAAGATACTTTAGATTGATGATCAAATGAATGAGAGTCTTGACACCAATATATAATAAATACCATAATGATATTTTATTACATGTAGATATAAGAAATCTCTCTTTAATAAGAAGGGCATAAAAGAACAAAACATGAAACCAATCATTTATTTTTTAGTAGGTGTATCACTCATAGGTTTATCTTATTGATCTGTGATAAACAACTGTTGGTTGCATCTATTAACCAACCATAGGCACGCGGGCAACACGGTTTTGACCATTCAAAAAAACCCAGACTCGGTTGCAACAAAAATCTCCAGTTCCAGCGCCTCATGGCCGCAACAACAAAGCTCTTACATTCGGGTTCTCCGCCTCTATTATTGCCTTTGCTTTGGCCCCGTCTTTTCCCACCAGCTCCGGCCACCTACTCTTCCCTATAGACATTTTAAAAATATAAAATATCAATTAATCCAACCTATATATAAGAATTTGATTAAATTGATTATGTACTAGAAGAAGGTTTAGGGTGCATGCATGGTCCTTGACAACACATTGAGCCGGTGCAAGAAAGGCATGACGGGTAAGTATATTGATGTCTCGGCATTTATATATATTTTCTTGATTAATTTTTCTTTTGGTTGATTTCTCCATTGTTGATCTTCATACTTGTTTATATAGGCACCAATAATGTGTTTGACCTTTTGATGTTGTGTTTGAATATGCATGAATGGAATTGAATGAAAATATTCATCAAATCGCATCCTTCATAAAAAATATGCATGAATGTGTTTGACCTTTTGATGTTGTGTAGCCTTAACTTGTGCAATGTACATAGTCCATTAAGTGTTTCATGAAATAAATACATTCTATCAAATTAATGCCCTAATATAAACTCCATAATTGGCCAAACCTTTTCTTAATTAAACAAAAACACAAATTACCTTTTTATAGATTTGATCAAACCATTTAAAACATTGAATTAGGAGAACAAAATAGTTTTTTGCAAAAAGAAAAATGGTAACCGTATTGCTCGAAAGAAATTTTATTGAGAAAGGATCAAGCCGATTCCTGAAATGGTTGCTTCATTACATTTGCGGATTACCAGGTATAAAACTTCAATAAAATTATTAATGTAATACTCGAGATTTTTTTTGTAGAAAACGAGTTTGGGTTTACTTACAATTTTGTTCTAACTTATTCTGGTGGAGTCAATATATTTTATGTTTATTATAATTATAATTGATTTCATGACTTCAGAATTTGAGATTTTGTCCGTTTCGTGGAATAAAGGAAATTGATAATCTCGGGTGTTATGATTCTAGTGAATGTTTTCCATATGAAGTTATGTATTTTTAGGGGGGATAGGTGTCTAAGATGAGGAGTTCTATGTAGAGTTGGGATTATGAGGTTGAATATGGGATCTTGTTGATTTGACGAAAACATTATCGTCATACGATAATTTTTATACAAGACGGTTCTCTATATTCATTTTGGGAATATGAATCTTTACAATTTTGGTAATTATATGTGGAGGTAAAAGTTTTTGGAGGTTGAGGATATTTCATTTACGATCTGTTGTAATGAAGTGAGATACGTTAAGATTGATATTGATGTTATTAAAATATGGTTGGAGTATACAATTTTGAATCCAACGGTCATTCAGATTTTGATTGTATTTCCATTCCTGAGCTCCCAAAATATGCCTTTATTAAATGTCTCCCGAATGTGGAGTAATCATGTAAATTGTCATGATTGTTTTGATTTCTTTTTATAAGAAAATATATGAGAGGATCAAGTAATCATACGAACTAACATATTGTCTAGTTCAATATGAATGTTCTATAAGAGTTTCATTTGTAAATATATTTTTAAAATTTTTTGCTTTTTATAATCTTATTCCTCTATCGGACTTTGGATGATAAATATCCATGTGTATAAATTGGATTTTTGATTTTCAAGAAGAATGATTTTTTTTTAAAGATGGCCCTCTTTAATATGATCAACATATATCAACCGTCTTTTTTTGTAAAACATGTATAAACACAATAAGAAATATACTTACGAAGTTATTATACAGTAGTTTCATACTTTATAATATATATTTTTTTTCAATAAGTGGGTATAAAAATTAAATAATTATATTTGTAGCATGTAGGGGGTCCAATTCATTTATAGTTAAAATTAAGGAAATGTATGAATACTAGATTTACTCTTTATTGTTTGTACAATTATTTCACAAAAATTATTACTCCATCCGTTCACTATTATATATCCTTTAGACTTTAGAATTTATTCATAAATATTTGTCCTTTTAGGATTTCAAGGAAATATATCACATATAAATCATAAAATTTGTATTGGAACTTGGTTATGTTAAATTTTCTTTATCCATCTATTGATTCTAAAGGGCGGTGACGGGTGAGTGATTAAATTGCGGAAAAATAGATTTTTTAAATATATTTAATAACTTTCTTAATATATATATATATATATTTAAAACATAAAAGAACAAGTAAAGGGTTTGACGTTATCACTTTTGAAGATACTTTAGATTGATGATCAAATGAATGAGTCTTGACACCAATGTATAATAAATACCACAATGATATTTTATTACGTGTAGATATAAGATATCTCTCTTTAATAAGAAGGACATAGAAGAAAAAAAACATGTGTATTGAAGAATAGGAAACCGATCATTTATTTTTTAGTAGGTGTATCACTCGTAGGTTTATCTTATTGATATGTGATAAACAACTGTTGGTTGCATCCATTAACCAACCATAGGCACACGGGCAACACGGTTTTGACCATTCAAAAAAACCCACACTCGGTTGCAACAAACATCTCCGGTTCCAGCGTCTCCTGGCTGCAACAATATAGCTCTTACATTCAAGTTATCCTTCTCTATCGTCGCCTTTGCTTCCGTCCCCTCTTTTCCCACCAGCTATATATATACTTACGGAGGATCAAGTAATCCTATTCCTCTATTGGACTTTAAATGATAAATGTCCATGTGTATAAAATGGGATTTTTGATTTTCAAGAAGAATGCTTTAAAAAAAAAAAAGATGGTCCTCTTTTATATGATCAACATATATCAACCTTCTTTTTTTTGGTAAAACATGTATAAACGCAATACGAATAATACTTACGGAGTTATTATACCGTAATTTCATACTTTACAATATAGATTTTTTTTCAATAAGTGAGTATAAAAATTAAGTGAAATACCCCAAATAAAATAATAATGACATTTTGATAAATTAATTAAGGAAATTTGTTATAAGGGGAAAAATGGAAATTTGGGGATAAAAATCCCTAACTCCCTCCAAGTGGCTCTCTCTCTCCCGTATGCCTTCTTCACGAGCAGCCCGCTTCAGCTCCTTCCTCCCGATTTCTTCCCTGTGCGCGAGCTCCGGTGCCGAGCTCTCTCTTTCTCCGGCGAGCCAAGCTACTCCGCGCGGTTCCTCCTCCTTCCCTGCCGTCGTGGGTGCTGTTCGGGTTCGCTGCTGCTCGTCTCGTTCGTGGTTGCTGTCGTGCCGAGTGCTGCGAGCTGCTGCAGTCCATCGTTGAGCCCTCTTCCGGCGTCGGGAGCTCTCTTTCCGGCGAAGACCAAGTGGGAACGAAGAGGTAAGGTGATGTTTGGTTTGGGTTTGCTTGGGGTTAATTTGGACTGAAATTTCTTTGCTGAATTTTTTGGGTGTGTGTCCGAATTGGAGCTGTGCAGCTGCGGTTTTGTGTTGTTGTTGTGGTTCCGGCGACGAGGAGCCTCTTTCCGGTGACTACCGCTTGGTTGTCGTCAAGGTGAGCTTGAGTTAGGTTAATTTCGGTTTGCTGAATTTTATGTGTTCGAATTGATATTGGGTATGTGGTTCGAATTGATGTTGTATGGGGGTCCGAATTGATGTTGAATTGTTCTTTGTGGACAGTTGAGGAGCAAATTCGTGAGTTGTTGGACTGATTTTGTGTGTGTGGGGTTGCTGAATTTTGTGAAGGTATTATTAGGGTTTGAATTTGGGGGTTTTTGCTGAGTTGATTATTTTGAAGTATTTGAGCCGAATTTGGTTATATATGGTTTGTACAACAAATGCATGAATTTGGAATATTTGAGATTGGATTGATTAGGGTATTTTGGCCTAATTAATTAAGGGTTTGATTTTAGGGTTTTGAATTGGGGTTTTATTTGGTTGTGGATTTGTATGAGTTAATTAATGCCAGAGATTTGCTCGGATTGATTTCGCAAGTTCGTTCGAGTGGTTTGGAGACCTCTGGGGTCGTTGCGGTTCGACTTGAGGCAAGAGGATCCTTGCTAACTTATATTTTTTATATAAATTGATTTACGCTTAATTTATTTCATAATTAAGTTACCGTTGCTTGGTTGAAAATGGGTGTGTGTGTGTGCGTTAGTATTTTGTCTCGTATCGTGTTGAATAAATGTTGACGTGGTAGTCAATTGTGACTAAATGTGATTGATTGTTGTTGATAGTGTTTGTTGACACTTGTGTGTGTGTGTTGGGTTGTGTATGTCGACACCTGTGTGTGTTGGTGGTTGTGTGTTAAATTGTGTGCGTGCTGATAGTTGTATGCTGGGATTGTGCGTTTGTGTGTGAATGTGTGTATGCTGGGATTGACTGATGTGGATTGATTGTTGCTGTTTGATTGTGACGGATTGGTGTTGTGGATTGATTGTCGTGGATTGATTGGATTACTGATTTTAAAGTTTTATGGTTGAATATGTATATATATGTGTGATATGTGTTAATCATTGTCGTGTGTAATAATTGATTGGGTGTCGGTGTGGTGATGGTTAGTTATGGAGCCGGGGTGAGGGTGTGACCTCATCCGACCGCGTGAGGGTGTGACCTCCGTTGGTTAAGGCTAGGGTGGATGGTTGAAAGTCTCATCCGGTGGTGGGTTGGATTGGAGGTGTTGGTTGGTTACCTTGTGTCGTGTTTGATTGGATGTTGGTGTGATAGTTGATTGTAACTAATTGTGAGCTTGGTTTCCCACTTTAAGGGTGCGGGCCAACATGGAATAGGTTGGGACTGGGCGGCATCGGAAGGGGTGACTGGTCCAGGTCCTCCATGGTTGGTTTCTCACTTTAAGGGTGCGGGCCAACACGGGATAGGTTGGGACTGGGCGGCGCCAGTTTCTTTCCCACCTTGAGGGTGCGGAGCACGGGGTGGCTGGTCCAGGTCCTCCATGGTTGTTTTCCCACCTTGCGGGTGCGGGGCAACATGGGATAGGTCGGGGCGTTGATCGTCTCACCCGTTTGCTTGATAGTTGTGTGTGATTGGCTGTTGTGTGTGATTAGTTGTTGTGTGTGTTGGCAAATTGTGTATGTGTTGGATTGTGCGTGTTGACATTTGTGTGTGATTGGCTGTTGTGTGTGATTGGTTGTGTGTGATTGGCTGTTGGGTGTGATTGGTTGTTGTGTGTGTGTTGACAGTTGTGTGTATTGACCTTTGTTGTGTTGGCAGTTGTATGAGTTGGATTGTGTGTTGACAGTTGTGGGCGTTGACAGTTGTGTGTGTTGACATTTGTGTGTAGTGACAATAGTGAGTTTGGTATGTTTGGTTAGCCTTGGTTACATGTTAGTAGTAAGATATATATATATATATATATGTTTTGTAAGTTGATAATTGATGTGTTAATAATAGAGAAATTAGATTTGGATCGTTATATTCGTTTATGCTTGAGATGAGATTGAGGTTGGATTGAAGAGGTTAGTATAGGGTAGAGTTGTATAAGGATGTGTAATGGTTGATTTATGTGATAAGGTGTGCTTGTGTTTTGACGCGTGATTTATATTGATTGGTCAGTATGATATTGTATATATTATATATATTGATTGGCATATTGTTGGTATTATCTGATTGTGGTGATAAATCTTTGGATTTTAACTGTTTTGGCTTGGCTAGTCTTGCCATAGTCTTTCACGAGACTGACCAACTGCGGTCTACGTGTCGTGGTTGGCTGGGGTATCGGGTCCCCCAGTCAATCAGGCTTTTCAGGTTTAGCGCCAGCAAGGAGGATTCTCATCACCGTCGGTTTTGGGTCGAAGGCTCTACTTTTGGTTTTGGACTTGACTTGGTTGTACGTATCGTTTTGGTTTTGGACCTTGAAGTGGTCGAACTTGTTGTATTGGTTTTGGTTTGTAAATTGTTGTATTTCAGTATGTTAAGTTGTTTGTGGTTTCAAACTCTGGACAGGTTTTATAGGTTTTCCGCTGCTGCTTTTGATATATGTTATATATATATGGGTTATGTTTTGCAAAATTTTTCTTTACCCGCCTTATAATCCTTCTGGATTATGACACTGTAACACCACTGGCCTGGGGGTGTTACATTAAGTAACTATATTCGTAGCATGTAGGGGTCCAATTCATTTGTAGTTAAAATTAAGGATATGTATGAAGATACAGATTTACTCTTTATTGCATGTACAATTATTTCACAAAAACTATTATTCCATCCGTTCACTATTAGATATCCTTTTAGATTTTAGAATTTATTCAAAAATATTTGTTATTTTAGGATTTCAAGGACATATCACATATAAATCACAAAATTTGTATTGGAACTTGGTTATGTTAAATTTTGTTTCTCCGTCTATTGATTCAAAAGGGTCGTGACTGGTGAGTGACTAAATTGCAAAAAAAAAAAATTGGTTTTTAAAATATATTTAATGACTTTCTTAATATATATATATTTATATATGTGTAAAACTTACAAGAACAAGTAAAGGGTTTGACATTATCACTTTTGAAGATACTTTAGATTGATGATCAAATGAATGAGAGTCTTGACACCAATATATAATAAATACCACAATGATATTTTATTACATGTAGATATAAGAAATCTTTCTTTAATCAGAAGGGCATAAAAGAACAAAACATGAAATCAATCATTTATTTTTTAGTAGGTGTATCACTCGTAGGTTTATCTTATTGATCTGTGATAAACAACTGTTGGTTGCATCTATTAACCAACCATAGGCACGCGGGCAACACGGTTTTGACCATTCAAAAAAACCCAGACTCGGTTGCAACAAAAATCTCCAGTTCCAACGCCTCATGGCCGCAACAACATAGCTCTTACATTCGGGTTCTCCGCCTCTATTATTGCCTTTGCTTTGGCCCCGTCTTTTCCCACCAGCTCCGGCCACCTACTCTTCCATATAGACATTTCAAAAATATAAAATATCAATTAATCCAACCTATATATAAGAATTTGATTAAATTGATTATGTACTAGAAGAAGGTTTAGAGTGCATGCATGGTCCTTGACAACACATTGAGCCGGTGCAAGAAAGGCATGGCGGGTAAGTATATTGATGCCCTGGCATTTATATATATTTTCTTGATTAATTTTTCTTTTGGTTGACTTCTCCATTGTTGATCTTCATACTTGTTTATATAGGCACCACTAATGTGTTTGACCTTTTGATGTTGTGTTTGAATATGCATGAATGGAATTGATTGAAAATATTCATCAAATCGCATCCTTCATAAAGATTTGATTTTTTTAATAAAATCGTGTGTAGCCTTAACTTGTGCAATGTACATAGTCCATTAAGTGTTTCATGAAATAAATACATTCTATCAAATTAATGCCCTAATATAAACTCCATAATGGCCAAACCTTTTCTTAATTAAACAAAAACACAAATTACATTTTTATAGATTTGATCAAACCCTTTAAAACATTGAATTAGGAGAACAAAATAGTTCTTTGCAAAAAGAAATATGGTAACCGTATTGCTCGAAAGAACTTTTTATTGAGAAAGGATCAAGCCAATTCCTGAAATGGTTGCTTCATTACATTTGTGGATTATCAGATATAAAACTTCAATAAAACTATTAATGTAATACTCGAGATTTTTTTTTGTAGAAAACGAGTTTGGGTTTACTTACAATTTTGTTCTAACTTATTCTGGTGGAGTCAATATATTTTATGTTTATTATAATTATAATTGATTTCATGACTTCGGAATTTGAGTTTTGGTCCGTTTCGTGGAATAAAGGAAATTGATAATCTCGGGTGTTATGATTCTAGTGAATGTTTTCCATATGAAGTTATGTATTTTTAGGGGGGATAGGTGTCTAAGATGAGGAGTTCTATGTAGAGTTGGGATTATGAGGTTGAATATGGGATCTTGTTGATTTGACAAAAAAATTATCGTCGTACGATAATTTTTATACAAGACGGTTCTCTATATTCATTTTGGGAATATGAATCTTTACAATTTTGGTAATTATATGTGGAGGTAAAAGTTTTTGGAGGTTGAAGATATTTCATTTACGATCTGTTGTAATGAAGTGAGATACGTTAAGATTGATATTGATGTTATTAAAATATGGTTGGAGTATACAATTTTGAATCCAATAGTCATTCAGATTTTGATTGTATTTCCATTCCTGAGCTCCCAAAATATGCCTTTATTAAATGTCTCCCGAATGTGGAGTAATCATGTAAATTTTCATGATTGTTTTGATTTCTTTTTATAAGAAAATATATGAGAGGATCAAGTAATCATACGAACTAACATATTGTCTAGTTCAATATGAATGTTCTATAAGAGTTTCATTTGTAAAGATATTTTTAAAATTTTTTGCTTTTTATAATCTTATTCCTCTATCGGACTTTGGATGATAAATATCCATGTGTATAAATTGGATTTTTGATTTTCAAGAAGAATGATTTTTTTTTTTAAAGATGGCCCTCTTTAATATGATCAATGATAACAGGAATTTGTCGTTCTAATTCCTACTATGCAAAATATCCAAACAAACCTTAAACCGTAGTCCTAGGTAAGTAAAGGTCGAATCCACAGGGAGGCGAATTCTATCTAAATATGCAATTCGTATGTCAATCAAACGTAACCAAAGGGCGGGGGGGGGGGGGGGGTTGTTTGTTTTAGTAATTCTAAGCATGCGAAAGAGTTGTGAAATCAGTGATGGGAAAAGCACTTAGTCAAACAACATCCACTATTCGTATGACAAGTTGATCCTAGATACTCATTCAAAATCTCATGCAATGGAAATTCCAATTCCTTTTCAGATATAACTAATAGCACAACCAGATACTATTAGCACTAACTAATTAAACAATCCTGAAACTATCAAGATTCAGTTTAGCAGCAGCGTTAAGAATAGGAATATAGTTGGATACAATTCTAGCCTAAAACAACCAGCTTTTATCCTAGAATGTAAATCAGTTCTCTTCTGCATAAGACTAGCACAACCAGATACTAGTACGATGCAGTTGCTACTCTAAAATAGATATGCTCAACCAGTAACAATCTAAATCTAGCAATAGATCAATAACGACAAACCCTAGTTGCGTCCAAATAGAGATTATCAATATCAATTATAAGCAACTTAAGCAAGAGAATAGATAAAATCCATGCAATAGATTAAGAACAAGAATCTCACAACTGAATCAAAACGAAAGCTTCAGCGTCTGACTAAGCCAAGGCGGCTTAGTTCTTCATAGCAAATACGTAGAGAGAAAATTAGGGTTCGAGAGAGATTAGAAGATGATGATAGGCAAACAAGCCTTTTCTCTACCCTAATATACTAAAGGAAATAAAATCTAAATTAACCTAAAACGAATTAATAAAACAATAATAATTAAACAAACTAAAACAGGGAAATTAATCCCGTTCTCGGCCTTGAATTCTCGTTCAGCAGCTGCTCCGCATCACGTGATGGCCCACACCATCTCGGCAGACATCTCGGCCCAATCATACAGTGGCAACCCGGCCCAACTCCAATTCAGCCCATGCACGGCCGATGTCATGGATGACATCACGGTCCGCAGCTTCACTTTCAATTCACGCGTGACTTCTTCTCGCGCGTTTCTTCATGGGCCGAGTTTCATGGGCCTAATTTCCTCCTTCCGATCCCGGCAATCACGTGGCTACTGTTAATCACCAAACTTCGCCCCCACACGCCATGCACATGAATGTGTCTAAATCTACCCGAATGGCACCAATAAAACCTCTAATGACTCTTACTTAAGCCCTATAAAGTAGCGCTTATCAAACCACCCCATGCTTAGACCTTTGCTCGTCCTCGAGTAACTAATAAAGAGTCTACTCCTCCAATGTAGCATCCAAGGTCTCAGGAAGCATATCCTCCAACTAAGAGTCACCTAACCCATGCCAAGCTCCTAGCACCAATCTCATTCACAACACATCCATAACTCAACAAGCTTAAGGGGCAAGCAGAGTACTTCCCCCAAGCTAACCCGGACATCCAAAAGTGTGAGTAACCTCTAATCCTAGCCTCCATCTATTGCTCCTTATGTCTCCCAGAGTGACCTACCCGACAATCCTTCTTTGACTCCTCTTCTTATGACGCCTCGCCAAGAATAGTGAGAAATCCTAAAATCACTCTTCTTCTTTTTCACTCATTTTGCCAAGGCGCCCTTTCGGGTTTTCACCAAGCCACTCATTTCATTTTCCAATAGATGTGCTCATATAAGCTCACGTCACTCTTGACCTCATATTACCCCAGCCTAATGCCGGTCCAAGCCACCTGCTTATTGCCTAGGCCGCCCTTTCGGGTTTTCGACCTATCCCAGGATTTTTAATGTACGCCTTTTTTCAAATTTTTGGCTCTTTTCATTTTTTTTTCTCCTCAACAACGTAGCAAGTATAAAACCCTACCCCATGCTTAAACATTGCATTGTCCTCAATGTAATGAAAGACAAAAGAATAAAGCACAGGGAAAAGCAAAAAATAACTCACAACGTTGCCGAGTTGGCTTGGACACTTCGTTGTCGCTGACGGTGTACTCATGAAAGCTCATTGTCCTGGATGTCTGCATCAACGCTGTAACCTTCATATACCGTGCAACCATAGGAAACCACAGTGAATTGTGGTGGTTATGTAGGAAATCAGACAATGCGGGGCTGCACGGCCTTCAACGAACACAAAAATGGGCCCAGATGTAATCGTGGTGTAGGCCCTAGGGTTCCTCCTCCTCAGCTGCCAATTATAGGGCCATCATCGTTGTCAAATACAAAGTGGGGCTAATGTCTCCTCCTTGACAACATGATGCGCACCATCTCTCTATAGGAAACGCTGGGCAGCTGGCCTCCGGTAGAATATTTTTTTTTTTTGACTTTTTCTCCCCATTTAAGGTCTTTTCAGGGTATTTTATTTTCGTCTTTTTCTCCCCGTTTAAGGTTTTCTCGGGGCCCATTTTTTTTTTTTACCTGAGAAATTGCGGCAGTCGCCGTAAGGAGGGCAGCGGGCGCCGCGATTAAACGGTGGTCGCCGTTCTCAAGTCGTGGCCAACTTCTTGGCGAGGCATTTACGGCGGGCGTCGTAAGGTTAGCGGCGGGCGTCGTGAACTCCTTCTTTGTAACACCCCCAGGCCAGTGGTGCTACAGTGCCATAATCCAAAGGATTATAAGGCGGGTAAAATAAAAAAATTGCAAAACATAACCCATATATACATAAAGCAACACAGCGGAAACCTATAAAACTTGTTCAGAGTTTGAAACCATAATCAAACTTAACACACATAAAGTACTACAATAATTTACAACCAAAAGCTAACAACAAGTTTGACCACTTCAAGGTACAAAACCAAAACGATACATACAACTAGTCAAAGTCCAAAACCAAAAGTAGAGTTCTCGACTCCAACCCGATGGTGATCAGAATCCTCCTTGCTGGCGCTAAACCTGAAAAGCCTGATTGACTGAGGGACCCGATACCCCAGCCAACCACGGCACGTAAACCGCAGTTGGTCAGTCTCGTGAAAGACTATGGCAAGATTAGCCCAGCCAAAACAGTTTCAAAACCATAGAATTATCATGGCAATCAACAATACCAAACAACAACAGATCATACAATATATACATACAATATATACCATATCATACCGACCAATCAACATAAAACACACGCCTAAACACAAACACACTCTATCGCATAATCATCCAATACTCAATCTTATCCAATTCTACACGATACTAATCTCTATCAATCCATCCTCAAACTCATCACAAGCATAAACGAATAAAACGATCCAATCCAACTTCACTGACACGTCCAATCCATCCTTCTCTCTATTGCTAATACCTCAATCAACAACTCTATGCACATACACATCTCTTACTGCTGACTTACAACCAAAGCTAACCAATTAGACTGAACTCGCTACTGCACTACACAACAAATTCAATTATCTTTCACATCAACAAACACATAAGCATCAACGATATAATTATTACATAATACAATCATAACCAAAATAACGATCCAGGCCAGCCACCCTTCTGGTGCCGCCGATTCGTCAACCTCGACTGCAACTCATATCTCAAACTCAACTCGCATTGGCACACACACCCTCAAGATGGGAAACCAATCTATATAGTCAAACAACGCAACCAACCTTCATAATCCACCAGTTACCAACAACAACCATACCAATAGAATTTACCACATTGACCAGTTACAACCAACAACTATAACACACGAAATTCACAATCACAACCACTATTCAACATACAACCAATATACACACAATCAATAATCAAGTATACCCTCACTATTCAACATACAACCAATAAGGTACACATAACAGTCACATAATCCGACCAATTCAACCAAGTAAGGTACAAATAACAGTCACACAATCCGACCAATTCAACCAAGTAAGGTACAAATAACAGTCACACAATCCGACCAATTCAACCAAGTAAGGTACAAATAACAGTCACACAATCCGACCAATTCAACCAAGTAAGGTACAAATAACAGTCACACAATCCGACCAATTCAACCAAGTAACTCAACTCATCAAACACAAACAACTCAAACACAGCTCCAAACCAATCTCCAATTCAACCTCCAATCCATTCCAACCCTTGGCCCTTAACGACATAGGCGTATACCTTGTATACCCTGCGCGGTTTGGTGAGTATATCATCACCTGGCCCTTCGACCTCCAATTCCATTTCAACCCTTGGCCCTTAACGACGTAGGCGTAAACCCTACGCGGTTTGGTGGAATCCATTCCTACCTTCGGCCCTTAACGACGTAAGCGTATACCTTGTATACCCTACGCGGTTTGGTGAAATCCCTTTCAAATCCTTGGCCCTTAACGACGTAGGCGTATACCTTGTACACCCTGTGCGGTTGGGTGAAATCCATTCCAACCCTTGGCCCATCGACCTCCAATCAACAACAATCCAACCACCACACCGACAACCAATCAATTATTACACACGACCACTATTAACACATATTCACATACACACACACAATCCAACACACACATACACACATTCAATCCAACACACACACACGATCCAACACACACACACACACACACACACACACACACGATCCCACACACACACGCACACATTCAACACACACCCATTCAATCCAACATACACACACACACCCATTTAATCCAACAATACTATTTACAACAATCAATCATATTTAGTCACAATTGACTACCACGTCCACATTTAATCAATCACGATACCAGACAATTACCATCACGCACACATACCCATATTCAACCAAGCAACGGTAAACTTAATTATGAAATAAATTAAGCATAAATTAATTTATAAAATTATATAAGTTAGCAAGGATCCTCTTTCCTCAAGTCGAACCGCAACGACCCCAGAGGTCTCCAAACCACTCGAACGAACCTGCGAAATCAATCCGAGCAAATCCCTGGCATTAATTACTCATCCAATCCACAACCAAATAAAACCCCAATTGCAAACCCTAAATCAATACCTTCAAAAATTCAGCACTACACACACACAAATTCAAAGCTCAAATTCAACAAAGCTGCACCACTCCTGCACAACTTCAGCAAATTGAACACACACAAAAATCAGCAATTGGTGCTGCACAACACAACTTCACAACATCATTTCGATCATATACAACATCAATTCGAACCTAACCCTAAGCTTACCTTGTCGACAATCAAACAGTAGTCACCTAGGAGGGCTCCTCGTCGCCGGAACCACAACGACGACAACGAACTGCAGCTGCACAGCTCCACCAGTCCACACACACAAACACCACAATTTTCGCTCGTTGGTGGCCATAACTCAGCCCCGGAAACACCACCCATCGCCACCGGGAAGCAGCAGCACAACTCGGCTCAACAACAGCAACTACGAGGACAGCAGCACCACCACGGCTCCACAGCAGTAGCCACGAACAGCACGAACCAGCAACAGCGAAAACAGCAGCGACAGCACGCAGCCAAGACAGCACGTACAGGGGAGCTCCACAACAGTAGCAAACACGGCTTGGGCTCGGGCTCGCCAGAGGAGAAGCAACTCGGCTGGCACGGGAGAAGGAACGAATTCGCCGGGGAAGAGAAGGAGCTTGGCTGGGCATCGATGAATCGATCGGGAGAGAGAGAGACAACCGAGAATGTTTTTAGGGATTTAATCCCCAAAAATTTTATTTCCCCCAATTTTAACAAAATCCCATAATTAATTTACACTTATGCCATCATCCACTTATTTGGGGTATTTCATTCCTCACTTTTTTCGCGCTTCCTGCAGGTTAGTTCAACACAAAAACTAAAAGAAAAACAATAGAAATTGACTAAGGGAAAGAAAATAAACTACCAAATCTCGGGTTGCCTCCCGATCAGCGCCTTGCTTAATGTCATTGGCTCGACATACTACTCGAACAACCTCAATCCATATCATCAGGCTCCTTAAGATCCTTCTCAATCCATACCTCCTTCCTGAACCAATCATGGAAAGGTTTGAACCTTAGACCATGCTTCCTCTTCAGCGGCTTCTCCACCTTGACCTTCTTAGTCGCGTCTGCCCCATGCTTAGATCGATCAGGGGGTGTTTAGCCTTGACTTCAGAGACCTGCACTAAAGAGGGAACGAGATTCTCGCTCGGAGTTAGCAGTAAAGGCGATTTGCCTGGTAGCTCTAGAGGGAGATTATAGTGAGCTTCCCACTCATCAACACATTCCTACAAGTTAGTAGATATAGCAATATCCAAGCTAGAATCAACAATAGGTGGTGTGTCATCTAGGTGGTCCTCATCAAAAACATCTTGCACCACAGGCTCAAGGATATCAATTGCACACAAAGAATGATCATCAGAAGGGAATTTCATGGCTTCATAGATATTATAATTAATGGTTTGGCCATCAAATTCCATGGTTAAAGAACCAGTACTCACATTAATCTTAGTGTTGGCAATTTTCAGGAAGGGTCTCCCTAACAGAATAGGGGCTGCATGCATATCATGTTCTATATCAAGCACATAGAAGTCAGCAGGAAAAGTAAGGTCACCAACCCTAACCAAAACATCATCCACTATCCCTATAGGACGCACACTAGATCTATCAGCTAGCTGAATGGAAATTTTGGTCGCATGCATGGGTCCTAATCCTAAGGATTCACAAAGAGATGAAGGTAAAACATTTATGGAAGCACCCAAATCTAACATAGCTTTATTGAACTTGGTACCTCCAATAGTGACGGGGATGGTGAACATACCTGGGTCGCCACACTTCTTAGGCAAGCGCTTTTGAAAAATAGCAGAGACATGCTCGCTTACCTTGACCTTCTTCTTGCTGTTCTTGTCCTGGTTTCTCTTTGTGGTGCACATCTGCTTCAAGAACTTTGCATAACGAGGGACAGACTTGATCAAATTTAGGAGAGGCATGTTGACCTCAACGTTTCTGAACATCTCAAACATGTCCTTGTCCTGCGCAAGTGGCTTGGTACGCTTCAATGCAGATGGGAACGGTGCAATGGGCTTCCACTCGGGAAAAATTGGGGGTACATACTCCTTCTCAGCCTCAGGATCGACTACAATATCACGGCGGGCGCCGTGGTCTTCACGGCGGGCGTCGTGGTCTTCACGGCGGTCGTTGTCGATGTCACGGCGGGCGCCGTAAGTTGTACAGCGGTCGCCGTCGCTGTTCTGTTCTAGCTCCTGATCCGCTTCCTTGTCAACCTCAGAATCATCCTCTTCGAGCCTTTTCCCGCTCCTCAGAGTCATAGCACTGACATTCCTGATGTTCGGGTTCACTTCTGTTTGAGATGGAAGTTTATCAGAAATCTTCGCGTCAAGCTTGCTCACCACCTGAGAGATCTGGCCAAATTGCCTTTCCAGGTTCTGAATGCTAGCTTGTGTACTTTCCTGGAACTGTATGTGGCTCTTGGTCAACTTGGCAACATTCTCATTAAGGTTCACGTTGCTCAGCATCAGCATCTTCATCATATCCTCCACAGACGATGAAGGATTCGAACTCTGCCCTTGAGGTTGTGGCACAAATGGCGGCCTAGGTTGTTGAGGATGACCATGTTGTTCATTTTGTTCTAGGTCTCTCCACCTGAAGTTGGGATGATCCCTCCAACCAGGATTGTAAGTACTAGAGTAAGGATCATGCCTGGGCCTCTGCTGATATCCTCCTACTGCATTCACTTCCTCTTGTAGGGTAGGACACGAATCAGTAGGATGCAAGTCGTCATGACAAATCTCGCAGGCCTTAGCCTGCTGAGGCGTACCTTTCAGCTTCATACGTCTCACCTCCTCTCTCAGCACATCAAAGTCAGCTTGATCAATTTTGGATTGAGAACTTGCAACCACCAAGCTTTGGGAACCTCTCCCACTGTATTGTCTGGAGTCATCAGCCAGTGTAGCAAATATCTCCAGAGCTTCTTCATAAGTCCTCTTCAAAATGTTTCCACCACATGAAGAATTCACCATCCGACGATCATCTTCACGGAGTCCTCCATGCAGATAGAGAATCAGATCATGATTAGCATAACCATGGTAGGGGCAACTCTTCACTAGTTTCTTGAAGCGCTCATAATAGTCGTAGAGAGACTCATTGGACAGTTGCTCAATGTTGCAGATCTTCTTCTTAAGCTGATTGGACTTGATAGCTGGGAAATACTTGTCAAGGAATACTTTCTTCAAATTCACCCAAGTAGTGACGCTTCCTGGGGGTAGAGAATGATACCAGTCCTTCGCTGAGTCCTTCAGAGAAAAAGAAAATACCCTCAACCTCATCTGATCTTCATTAATATCAGATGGCCGTATGCTGGTGCAGACCTCAAGGAACTCATCCAGGTGCTGAATAGGATCCTCAAGCGGGGTTCCACTGAATTTCGGGAGTAAATGGACTACTCCTGTCTTGAGCTCAAATTTAACCCCTTCACCCAGAGCAGGGAATTGCACAACACGAGTAGGTTGCTCCAAGTTAGGAGCTGTCAAGGACTCCAGAGTAACACGTTGATCAGCCATTGTATCAGCTTCCTCAAGTAGTATATTCACAGCCCTGCGAGCTTGAAGAAATGTTCTCTCGATTTCTGGATCAAAAGCTAGAGGTAGATTATTAGTAACACGGGTGTGAACCATAAGATAGGTTCACACCAAGATTGGCACACAAATCACACACACAAAATAGACTATTGCCTCCCCGGCAACGGCGCCAATTTGATAACAGGAATTTGTCGTTCTAATTCCTACTATGCAAACTATCCAAACAAACCTTAAACCGTAGTCCTAGGTAAGTAAAGGTCGAATCCACAGGGAGGCGAATTCTATCTAAATATGCAATTCGTATGTCAATCAAACGTAACCAAAGGGGGGTTTTGTTTGTTTTAGTAATTCTAAGCATGCAAAAGTAAACAAGCGAAAGAGTTGTGAAATCAGTGATGGGAAAAGCACTTAGTCAAACAACATCCACTATTTGTATGACAAGTTGATCCTAGATACTCATTCAAAATCTCATGCAATGGAAATTCCAATTCCTTTTCAGATATAACTAATAGCACAACCAGATACTATTAGCACTAACTAATTAAACAACCCTGAAACTATCAAGATTCAGTTTAGCAGCAGCGTTAAGAATAGGAATATAGTTGGATACAATTCTAGCATAAAACAACCAGCTTTTATCCTAGAATGTAAATCAGTTCTCTTCTGCATAAGACTAGCACAACCAGATACTAGTACGATGCAGTTGCTACTCTAAAATAGATATGCTCAACCAGTAACAATCTAAATCTAGCAATAGATCAATAACGACAAACCCTAGTTGCGTCCAAATAGAGATTATCAATATCAATCATAAGCAACTTAAGCAAGAGAATAGATAAAATCCATGCAATAGATTAAGAACAAGAATCTCACAACTGAATCAAAACGAAAGCTTCAGCGTCTGACTAAGCCAAGGAGGCTTAGTTCTTCATAGCAAATACGTAGAGAGAAAATTAGGGTTCGAGAGAGATTAGAAGATGATGTTAGGCAAACAAGCCTTTTCTATACCCTAATATACTAAAGGAAATAAAATCTAAATTAACCTAAAACAAATTAATAAAACAATAATAATTAAACAAACTAAAACAGGGAAATTAATCCCATTCTCGGCCTTGAATTCTCGTTCAGCAGCTGCTCCGCATCACGTGATGGCCCACACCATCTCGGCAGACATCTCGGCCCAATCATGCAGTGGCAACACGGCCCAACTCCAATTCAGCCCATGCACGGCCGATGTCATGGATGACATCACGGTCCGCAGCTTCACTTTCAATTCACGCGTGACTTCTTCTCGTGCGTTTCTTCATGGGCCGAGTTTCATGGGCCTAATTTCCTCCTTCTGATCCCGACAATCAGGTGGCTACTGTTAATCACCAAACTTCGCCCCCACACGCCATGCACATGAATGTGTCTAAATCTACCCGAATGACACCAATAAAACCTCTAATGACTCTTACTTAAGCCCTACAAAGTAGCGCTTATCAATCAACATATATCAACCGTCTTTTTTTGTAAAACATGTATAAACACAATAAGAAATATACTTACGAAGTTATTATACAGTAGTTTCATACTTTATAATATAGATTTTTTTTCAATAAGTGGGTATAAAAATTAAATAATTATATTTGTAGCATGTAGGGGGTCCAATTCATTTATAGTTAAAATTAAGGAAATGTATGAATACTAGATTTACTCTTTATTGTTTGTACAATTATTTCACAAAAATTATTACTCCATCCGTTCACTATTATATATCCTTTAGACTTTAGAATTTATTCATAAATATTTGTCCTTTTAGGATTTCAAGGAAATATATCACATATAAATCATAAAATTTGTAATGGAACTTGGTTATGTTAAATTTTCTTTATCCATCTATTGATTCTAAAGGGCGGTGACGGGTGAGTGATTAAATTGCGGAAAAAATAGATTTTTTAAATATATTTAATAACTTTCTTAATATATATATATATTTAAAACATAAACGAACAAGTAAAGGGTTTGACGTTATCACTTTTGAAGATACTTTAGATTGATGTGTATTGAAGAATAGGAAACCGATCATTTATTTTTTAGTAGGTATATCACTCGTAGGTTTATCTTATTGATATGTGATAAACAACTGTTGGTTGCATCCATTAACCAACCATAAGCACACGGGCAACACGGTTTTGACCATTCAAAAAAACCCACACTCGGTTGCAAAAAACATCTCCGGTTCCAGCGTCTCCTGACCGCAACAATATAGCTCTTACATTCAAGTTATCCTTCTCTATCGTCGCCTTTGCTTCCGCCCCCTCTTTTCCCACCAGCTATATATATACTTACGGAGGATCAAGTAATCCTATTCCTCTATTGGACTTTAAATGATAAATGTCCATGTGTATAAAATTGGATTTTTGATTTTCAAGAAGAATGCTTTAAAAAAAAAAAGATGGTCCTCTTTTATATGATCAACATATATCAACCTTCTTTTTTTTTGGTAAAACATGTATAAACGCAATAAGAATAATACTTACAGAGTTATTATACCGTAATTTCATACTTTACAATATAGATTTTTTCCAATAAGTGAGTATAAAAATTAAGTAACTATATTCGTAGCATGTAGGGGTCCAATTCATTTGTAGTTAAAATTAAGGATATGTATGAAGTTACAGATTTACTCTTTATTGCATGTACAATTATTTCACAAAAACTATTACTCCATCCGTTCACTATTAGATATCCTTTTAGATTTTAGAATTTATTCAAAAATATTTGTTATTTTAGGATTTCAAGGACATATCACATATAAATCACAAAATTTGTATTGGAACTTAGTTATGTTAAATTTTGTTTCTCCGTCTACTGATTCAAAAGGGTCGTGACTGGTGAGTGACTAAATTTCAAAAAAAAAATTTGGTTTTTAAAATATATTTAATGACTTTCTTAATATATATATATATATATGTGTAAAACTTACAAGAACAAGTAAAGGGTTTGACATTATCACTTTTGAAGATACTTTAGATTGATGATCAAATGAATGAGAGTCTTGACACCAATATATAATAAATACCACAATGATATTTTATTACATGTAGATATAAGAAATCTCTCTTTAATAAGAAGGGCATAAAAGAACAAAACATGAAACCAATCATTTATTTTTTAGTAGGTGTATCACTCGTAGGTTTATCTTATTGATCTGTGATAAACAACTGTTGGTTGCATCTATTAACCAACGATAGGCACGCGGGCAACACGGTTTTGACCATTCAAAAAAACCCAGACTCGGTTGCAACAAAAATCTCCAGTTCCAACGCCTCATGGCCGCAACAACATAGCTCTCACATTCGGGTTCTCCGCCTCTATTATTGCCTTTTCTTTGGCCCCGTCTTTTCCCACCAGCTCCGACAACCTACTCTGTAACCCCCCGGGCCAGAGGTGCTACAGTTCCATAGTCCCGAAGGACTATAAGGCGGGTGAAATAAAAATTTGCAAAACATATCCCATACATAATATATACCAAAAGCAGCACAGCGGAAAAACCTGTAAAACCTGTCCAGAGTTTGAAACCATAATCAATCTTAACATACAGAACACAACACTTTACAAACCAAAAACCAACAACCAAAACCAAAAACCAATACAACAAGTACAACCCATTCAAAGTCTGAAACCCAAACGACACGTGCAACAAGTCAAGTCCAAACCAAAAGAGTAGAGTTCTCGACTCCAAAACCGACGGTGATCAGGATCCTCCTTACTGGCGCTAAATCTGCAAAGCCTGATTGACTGGGGGACCCGATACCCCAGCCAACCACAGCACGTAAACCGAGGTTGGTCAGTCTTTTGAAAGACTATGGCAAGACTAGCCGAGCCCAAACAGTTCAAACAATAACAATCAATATAATATCAATCAATTCAACCAAAATAAGATATATATATACCAACACATTATCCGACCAAACAACCAAAAGAGCTCAACTCTTAAATGCAATAACTATAACACAATTCATTCCAACCCATCACCGGCGAGACTCTCAACGCCTAAACCAACTATCAAATCACACATCAAAACACAACATAACACACGCTATCACATAAATCAACCATTACTCATCCTTATTCAACTCTACACGATACTAACCTCTTTCTATCCAACCTCAAACTCATCACAAGCATAAACGAATAGAACGGTCCAATCCAACTTCCTCTTCAATACTAATACCTCCAATCCAACTCCATGCACATACACAATCTCTTATTACCGACTTACAACCAAAGCTAACCAATAAGACTGAACACACTACTGCACTACACAACAAATTCAATTAACCTGCACATCCACAAACACATAAGCATCAACGAGATAATTATCACATAACACAATCATAACCTAAATAACGGTCCAGGCCAGCCACCCTTCTGGTGCCGCCGGTTCGTCAACCACGACTGTAACTCATACCTTCAAACTCAACTCGTATTGGCCCACACCCTCAAGATGGAAACCAATCTATACACTCAAACAACACAACCAATATTCATAATCCACCAGCTACCAACAATAACCATACCAACAGAAATTCACAACCTTGACCAGTTACAATCAACAACTATATCACACGTAAATTCACCATCACAACCAATGGCCAACAATGACCCACAACCACAACTAATAACAATCAACGTCCAACATAAACCAGTTATCAAACATACAACCAAATTACCAACACAACCACTTAATCAAGTACACAACCAACATTCAACACATAACCAACACACACAACCACCAACACCTCCAATCCAACCTCCGTCTCCACCACCACATCACCGGGTGAGACAATCAACACACACAACCACCAACACCTCCAATCCAACCTCCGTCTCCACTACCACATCACCGGGTGAGACAATCAACACACACAACCATCAACACCTCCAATCCAACCTCCGTCTCCACCACCACATCACTGGGTGAGACAATCAACACACACTTTCCGGATGGGACTTTCACCATCCAACCCTTGGCCCTTAACGACGTAGGCGTGCACCCTACGCGGTTTGGTGAGACTATCATCACCTGACCCTTCGACCTTCGGGGGTTCATACCCACCGAGGCCCTAAATATAAGGACTTTCACCAACCAACAACATTCCACCACTACACCGACACCACTTCAAACACTTCATACGACAACCAATCAAATATCACATACACACACACAATCCAACACACACACACAAACTCAATCCAACACACACACACACACATTCAATCCAACACACGCACACACACGATCCAACACACACACACTCACACATTCAATCCAACACACACACACACACACACACACATTCAATCCAACACATACACACGATCCAACACACACACGCACACATTCAACACACACACCCATTCAATCCAACATACACACACACATTCAACACACACACCCATTTAGTCCAACAACACTATTTACAACAATCAATCATATTTAGTCACAATTGACTACCGCGTCCACATTTAATCAATCACAATACCAGACAATTACTATCACGCACACATACCCATATTCAACCAAGCAACGGTAAATTTAATTATGAAATAAATTAAGCATAAATCAATTTATAAAAATATATAAGTTAGCAAGGATCCTCTTGCCTCAAGTCGAACCACAACGACCTCAGAGATCTCCAGTCAATCCGAACGAACCTGCGAAATCAATCCGAGCAAATCCCTAGCATTAATTACTCATCCAATCCACAACCAAATAAAACCTCAATTCAAAACCCTAAAATCAAACCCTTAATTAATTAGGTCAATCACACCCTATCTCAGTCAATTTATACCTGCGCAATTCAAATGAACCCAGCAAATTAAACCCCCCAAATCAAACCCTAAATCATTCCTTAAACTTCCAATCTCAGCAACCCACACACAAAATTAACCCAATTCCAAATACTCCAAAAATCAAGTTTGCTGCTCAATCCTACAAATTCAGCAAACAATTCAATGAATTCAGTCCAAATCCCACACAGCTCGGTCACATATATACATGTTCAGCCACATTCTGAACTTCACAAAAAAAATTGATTGAAGCACCTTACCTTGTCGTCAACCAAGCCACTGCTACCGGATTGGTTCCCTCGTCGCCGGAACACAGCAGAGCTTCAGCATCAGCAAAGCAGCAGCACGCAGCAGCCACGAACAACAGCAATTTCGCCCAGCAGCTCCAACTTAGAAAATTTCGTTCTCCCTGATCAGGACCCCAAATGCAATGATTCCAACTCGAGGAGTTAGATATACGAGTCTATTTTACCTCCTCAAAATTTCAGACCCAAATAATGAGTGAGCAAACAGTTATTACCATTCTCCTGAGACGTCGCAGATGGGGCAACAGCACAGCAGTGGACAGCAGCCAGCAGCGGACAACAGGGGAGGAGGAGGAGCGGAGTGGTGTCCGAGTCGGGCTCGCCGGAGGAGAAACGACTTCGGCTGGCACAGGAGAAGGAGGGAACTCACCGGAGAAGGAGAAGGGAGCTTGGCTGAGCTGGAGAACGCACACGGGAGAGAGACGAGCCACTTGGAGGGAGTTAGGGATTTTATCCCCAAAATTTCCCATTTCCTTTTAATTAAGTAAACCCTTAATTAATTTACCCTTTTGCCATTATCCTCTTCTTTGGGGTATTTCATACTCATCCCTATAGACATTTTAAAAATATAAAATATCAATTAATCCAACCTATATATAAGAATTTGATTAAATTGATTATGTACTAGAAGAAGGTTTAGGGTGCATGCATGGTCCTTGACAACACATTGAGCTGGTGCAAGAAAGGCATGGCGGGTAAGTATATTGATGCCCTGGCATTTATATATATTTTCTTGATTAATTTTTCTTTTGGTTGATTTCTCCATTGTTGATCTTCATACTTGTTTATATAGGCACCACTAATGTGTTTGACCTTTTGATGTTGTGTTTGAATATGCATGAATGGAATTGATTGAAAATATTCATCAAATCGCATCCTTCATAAAGATTTGATTTTTTTTTAATAAAATCGTGTGTAGCCTTAACTTGTGCAATGTACATAGTCCATTAAGTGTTTCATGAAATAAATACATTCTATCAAATTAATGCCCTAATATAAACTCCATAATTGGCCAAACCTTTTCTTAATTAAACAAAAACACAAATTACCTCTTTATAGATTTGATCAAACCATTTAAAACATTGAATTAGGAGAACAAAATAGTTTTTTGCAAAAAGAAAAATGGTAACCGTATTGCTCGAAAGAAATTTTATTGAGAAAGGATCAAGCCGATTCCTGAAATGGTTGCTTCATTACATTTGCGGATTACCAAGTATAAAACTTCAATAAAACTATTAATGTAATACTCGAGATTTTTTTTGTAGAAAACGAGTTTGGGTTTACTTACAATTTTGTTCTAACTTATTCTGGTGGAGTCAATATATTTTATGTTTATTATAATTATAATTGATTTCATGACTTCAGAATTTGAGTTTTTGTCCGTTTCGTGGAATAAAGGAAATTGATAATCTCGGGTGTTATGATTCTAGTGAATGTTTTCCATATGAAGTTATGTATTTTTAGGGGGGATAGGTGTCTAAGATGAGGAGTTCTATGTAGAGTTGGGATTATGAGGTTGAATATGGGATCTTGTTGATTTGACGAAAAAATTATCGTCGTACGATAATTTTTATACAAGACGGTTCTCTATATTCATTTTGGGAATATGAATCTTTACAATTTTGGTAATTATATGTGGAGGTAAAAGTTTTTGGAGGTTGAGGATATTTCATTTACGATCTGTTGTAATGAAGTGAGATACGTTAAGATTGATATTGATGTTATTAAAATATGGTTGGAGTATACAATTTTGAATCCAATGGTCATTCAGATTTTGATTGTATTTCCATTCCTGAGCTCCCAAAATATGCCTTTATTAAATGTCTCCTGAATGTGGAGTAATCATGTAAATTGTCATGATTGTTTTGATTTCTTTTTATAAGAAAATATATGAGAGGATCAAGTAATCATACAAACTAACATATTGTCTAGTTCAATATGAATGTTCTATAAAAGTTTGATTTGTAGAGATATTTTAAAAAAATTTTGCTTTTTATAATCTGATTCCTCTATCGGACTTTGGATGATAAATATCCATGTGTATAAATTGGATTTTTGATTTTCAAGAAGAATGATTTTTTTTTTTAAAAGATGGCCCTCTTTAATATGATCAACATATATCAACCGTCTTTTTTTGTAAAACATGTATAAACACAATAAGAAATATACTTACGAAGTTATTATACAGTAGTTTCATACTTTATAATATAGATTTTTTTCAATAAGTGGGTATACAAATTAAATAATTATATTTGTAGCATGTAGGGGTCCAGTTCATTTATAGTTAAAATTAAGGAAATGTATGAATACTAGATTTACTCTTTATTGTTTGTACAATTATTTCACAAAAATTATTACTCCATCCGTTCACTATTATATATCCTTTAGACTTTAGAATTTATTCATAAATATTTGTCCTTTTAGGATTTCAAGGAAATATATCACATATAAATCATAAAATTTGTATTTGGAACTTGGTTATGTTAAATTTTCTTTATCCATCTATTGATTCTAAAGGGCGGTGACGGGTGAGTGATTAAATTGCGGAAAAATAGATTTTTTTAATATATTTAATAACTTTCTTAATATATATATATATATATATTTAAAACATAAAAGAACAAGTAAAGGGTTTGACGTTATCACTTTTGAAGATATTTTAGATTGATGATCAAATGAATGAGTCTTGACACCAATGTATAATAAATACCACAATGATATTTTATTACGTGTAGATATAAGATATCTCTCTTTAATAAGAAGGGCATAGAAGAAAAAAAACATGTGTATTGAAGAATAGAAAACCGATCATTTATTTTTTAGTAGGTGTATCACTCGTAGGTTTATCTTATTGATATGTGATATACAACTGTTGGTTGCATCCATTAACCAACCATAGGCACACGGGCAACACGGTTTTGACCATTCAAAAAAACCCACACTCGGTTGCAACAAACATCTCCGGTTCCAGCGTCTCCTAGCCGCAACAATATAGCTCTTACATTCAAGTTATCCTTCTCTATCGTCGCCTTTGCTTCCGCCCCCTCTTTTCCCACCAGCTATATATATACTTACGGAGGATCAAGTAATCCTATTCCTCCATTGGACTTTAAATGATAAATGTCCATGTGTATAAAATTGGATTTTTGATTTTCAAGAAGAATGCTTTCAAAAAAAAAAAGATGGTCCTCTTTTATATGATCAACATATATCAACCTTCTTTTTTTTGGTAAAACATGTATAAACGCAATAAGAATAATACTTACAGATTTATTATACCGTAATTTCATACTTTAAAATATAGATTTTTTTCAATAAGTGAGTATAAAAATTAAGTAACTATATTCGTAGCATGTAGGGGTCCAATTCATTTGTAGCACCCCGGACCAGAGGTGCTACAGTGCCATAGTCCCAAAGGACTATAAGGTGGTTTTAAAAGAAAAGAAATCCAAAACTCTTCCAATTACATAAAAATCATCAACAATAATCCTTGTTCAAGATTGAATCAATACTTAAACCTGTCATCCAGTTTAAATACATCAATTTATATCCAAAACACGGAAGCGAATACAACATTTTTAAATCTGATGCAAAACTAAATCTTTAATTGTGAAGACCAATCTGTGATCCAGAACCCGCTTGTTGCTGCTAACCTGCAAAGACCAGTTGACTGGTGGACCCGATACACCAGCCAACCGCGGCACGTAAACTGAAGTTGGTCAGTCTCGCGAAAGACTGGCAAGATTCCTCAAGCCAAAACAGATTAAAATCCAGAGATTTAACACAACAACCAATTAATACCAAACGACAACATGCCACACAATAAATATACATATATATATATCATAACTATATCATTATTCCACCAATATCAACCACACATCAAAACATATACACACACTATCACATAACCATTCATTACCCACTCGTATCCAACTCTTCACTATGCTAACTTCATTCAATCCAACCTCAACATCATCACAAGTATAAATGAATAGAACAATCCAATCCAACTTACTAACACAACCAACCAACATTCGCATCAACGAACACATAAGCACCAACGAGACAATCATTACCTTATACAAATATAACGACCCAGGCCAGCCATCCTTCCGGTGCCGCCTGTTCGTTAACATGGGCCGCAACCCATACACCTCAACCCAACCCATATTGACCCACACCCTCAAGATGGGAAACCAACCTTCCTAATCAATCAACATAACCAACCTTCTCAAACAATTCACACCAAGATCCAACAATCACTACCAATGGACAACAATAGCCCACAACCACCACTAACAACAATCAACAAACGACTACTAACTACAACCAACCGACAACCAAAGTCTAACACAAAACCAATAATCAAACACCCCACCAATATCCGCAAACAAAACCATTAACTAAGCACACAACCAATAATCAAGCACACAACCCAAAACCTAGCACACAACCACCCACACACACAATCCAACACATAACTGCCAACACACACAAGTGTCAACACACACACGTCCACACACACAATCCAACACACAACTACCAACACACACAAGTGTCAACACACACAACTGCACACACACACACATGTCAACACCCACAGTCTAACACACACAACTGTCAACACACACAGATGTCAATTCACACACAATCCAACACACACAACTGTTAATACACACAATTGGCAACACACATAATCCAACACCCGATCCAAACTCCGATCCTACCTCCAATCCAACCCACCACCGGATGGGACTTTCAACCATCCAACCTAGCCTTAACCAACGGAGGTCACACCCTCACGCGGTCGGATGAGGTCATACCCTCACCCCGGCTCCATAACCCACCATCACCAATCCACCAACCACCCACCACCGGATGGGACTGTCAACCATCCAACCTAGCCTTAACCAACGAAAGTCACACCCTCACGCGGTCGGATGAGGTCACACCCTCACCCCGGCTCCATAACCAACCATCACCAATCCACCAACCACCCACCACCGGATGGGACTTTCAACCATCCAACCTAGCCTTAACCAACGGAGGTCACACCCTCACGCGGTCGGATGAGGTCACACCCTCACCCCGGCTCCATAACCAACCATCACCAATCCACCAACCACCCACCACCCACCACCGGATGGGACTTTCAACCATCCAACCTAGCCTTAACCAACGGAGGTCACACCCTCACGCGGTCGGATGAGGTCACACCCTCACCCCGGCTCCATAACCAACCATCACCAATCCACCAACCACCCACCACCGGATGAGACTTTCAACCATCCAACCTAGCCTTAACCAACGGAGGTCACACCCTCACGCGGTCGGATGAGGTCACACCCTCACCCCGGCTCCATAACCAACCATCACCAATCCACCAACCACCCACCACCGGATGGGACTTTCAACCATCCAACCTAGCCTTAACCAACGGAGGTCATACCCTCACGCGGTCGGATGAGGTCACACCCTCATCCCGGCTCCATAACCAACCATCACCAATCCACCAACCACCCACCACCTATCACGATCAACCCGCAATCAAACACAACACACGATAACTAATATCATATAACGGAATTTCACCATGAAGTTAATCAACAATCAATCACAATTAGTCACAATTGACTACCACGTCAACATTTAATCAAACACAATACGAGACAAATACTGAAATACCCCAAAAAGTTGAAAATGGCATTATGGTAAATTAATTAGGGATTTAATTAATTTGGGGATAAATGAGAAATTTGGGAGATAAATCCCCAAATCCGGTCCTTATCTCTCTCGGGTGAGCTGCTCCTTCCCGAACTCCCTCCTCCCGAATCCGATTCCCCTGTGCCCAGCCCTCTTCTCCGACGAGCCGACCTCTCCCGTGCCCAGCCGAGCCAGCTTCTTCTCCGGTGTACCCGTCTTGGACCGCGCCGCTTCTCTGTTTTCTGGAGCTGTTCGCGGGTGTGGTTACAGCTCGTATGGAGGCGTGCTGTTGCGGTTGTTGTGATGGTGTTGCTGCAGTGAGTCCGGCGACAGAGGCGAGCCACCGACGAGGAGCCGCGAGCTGTTGTGCTCGCTGCTGTTCTGGAGCTGCGCTGCATGGCCATGGAGGTTGATGTGCTCGCTGCTGCTGCTGAGGTGCTGTAACAAGCTGCGGTTGAGCCGTGTTGTTGTCTTCGTGCAGCTGCTGGTGGCCGCTATTGTAACTCCGGAGACAAGGAAGCCAAATCTGGTGGAGAGATCAGCATGCAACAAGGTAAATTGTGGGAAGGGTTTTCTTTCCTTCAATCTGAATTTTTGGACTGATTTCTGGGCATATTTGGTTTGAGATTGAAGGGAAATTTGGTGCAGATTTAGATGCTTGGACAAAATTGGATATTAGGTTGATGTGGGGTTGATTTGTTTGCTCAACATGTAACGTGAATTGGACAGATTTGGTGTATTTGGGCAGATTTGGGTTGGATAGAATTATGTGTTGTTGATTTTGGCCTAATTAATTAAGGGTTTGTTTTTAGGGTTTTGAATTGGGGTTTTATTTGGTTATGGATTGGATGAGTAATTAATGTCAGGGATTTGCTCGGATTGATTTCGCAGGTTCGTTCGGATTGACTGGAGATCTCTGAGGTCGTTGTGGTTTGACTTGAGGCAAGAGGATCCTTGCTAACTTATAAATTTTTATAAACTGATTATGTTTAATTTTACCGTTGCTTGAGCTATTATTTTAATTGGTTTGTTTGACTTAGGGATGTTCATCGGTCCAGAACCGAACCGAACCGAACCGAACAAAACCGAAACCGAACAAGCAAAATTCCCAAACCGAAAACCGAACCGAATATAATCGGTTCGGGTTCGGTTTTGGTTAAAACCGAACAAACCGAACAATGAAAAACCCCTAAACCGATTTTAAACCGAAAACCGAAAAGGCCAAAAAAGCGAACAAAACCGAACCGAACAAAACCAAACAATGAAAAAACTCTGAACCGATTTTAAACCGAAAAGGCCAAAAAAGCGAACAAAACCGAACCGAACAAAACCGAACTTCTATTGGTAAAAAAATAAAATATTTTTTTAAAGTTCGGTTTGAACCGAAAAAAACGAACCCGAACCGAACCGAAAACCGAATTGTGCTTTTTTAAAAACCGAAAACCGAACCGAATTAAATAGGTTCGGTTTTGGTTCGGTTTGTTCGGTTTGGTTCGGTCCAAAACCGAAAAAACCGAACCCGATGAGCAACCCTAGTTTGACTATATAATGGCTTGGATGAGATGTGTGATAATGTGTGATGAGGTGTGATAATGTGTTGGATTGAATGTGTGTGTGTGTGTGTGTGTGTGTGTTGGATCGTGTGTGTGTGTTGGATTGAATGTGTGTGTGTGTGCGTGTGTTGGATCGTGTGTGTGCGTGTGTTGGATTGAATGTGTGTGTGTGTGTTGGATCGTGTGTGTGTGTGTGTTGGATTGAATGTGTGTGTGTGTGTGCGTGTGTTGGATCGTGTGTGTGCGTGTGTTGGATTGAATGTGTGTGTGTGTGTTGGATTGAGTTTGTGTGTGTGTGTTGGAAATTGTGTGTATATGTGATGATGTGATATTTGATTGGTTGTCGTATGAAGTGTTTGAATTGGTGTCGGTGTAGTGGTGGAATGTTGTTGTTTGGTGAAAGTCCTTATATTTAGGGCCTCGGTGGGTATGAACCCCCGAAGGTCGAAGGGTCAGGTGATGATAGTCTCACCAAACCGCGTAGGGTGCATGCCTACGTCGTTAAGGGCCAAGGGTTGGATGGTAAAAGTCCCATCCGGAAAGTGTGTGTTGATTGTCTCACCTGGTGATGTGGTGGTGGAGACAGAGGTTGGATTGGAGGTGTTGGTGGTTGTGTGTGTTGATTGTCTCACCCGGTGATGTGGTGGTGGAGACGGAGGTTGGATTGGAGGTGTTGGTGGTTGTGTGTGTTGATTGTCTCACCCGGTGATGTGGTGGTGGAGACGGAGGTTGGATTGGAGGTGTTGGTGGTTGTGTGTGTTGGTTATGTGTTGAATGTTGGTTGTGTACTTGATTAAGTGGTTGTGTTAATGATATTGTTTGTGTACCTCAATACGTGGATTTGTGATGAATGTTGATTATGTACTTGATTAAGTGGTTTATGTTGGACGTTGATTGTTATTAGTTGTGGTTGTGGGTCATTGTTGGCCATTGGTTGTGGTTGTGAATTTCGTGTGTTATATTGTTAATTGTAACTAGTCAAAGTTGTGAATCTCTGTTGATGTGGATGCTGGTATTAGCTAGTTTCGGATAAAAGGGTATGTTGATTGATTATGAAGGTCGATTGTGTGGATGTTGTGAAGGTTGGTTTCCCATCTTGAGGGTGTGGGCCACATGGTTTGAATTTGAGTGTATGAGTTACAGTCTATGTTAACGAACAGGCGGCACCAGAAGGGTGGCTGGCCTGGATCGTTATTTTGTTATGTTTATATGTGATGATTATCTCGTTGATTCTTATGTGTTTGTTGATGTGAAGGTTAATTGATTTTGTTGTGTTAGTGCAGTAGTGAGTTCAGTATAATTGGTTAGCTTTGGTTGTAAGTCAGTAGTAAGAGATGTGTATGTGCATAGAGTTGTTGATTGAGGTATTAGTAATAGAGAGAAGGATGGATTGGACGTGTCAGTGAAGTTGGATTGGATCGTTTTATTCGTTTATGCTTGTGATGAGTTTGAGGATGGATTGATTGAGGTTAGTATAGTGAAGAGTTGGATAAGGATGTGTAATGAATGGTATGTGATAGTGGGTGTATATGTTTTGACGTGTGGTTGGCATTGGTTGGTTGATATGATTAACTATAGTTATGATATTATATATTGTGTGGCGTCACTAGTGGAAAAAACACTTTTTGAGGCTCCCTTTTAGAGGCGTACATAGTTCAAAACGCCTCAACAACGACTTTGACAATCATTTTTTTTTCGTTTTTGAGGCGGATAATTAATTTATACGCCTCAAAAACATCTTTTGAGGCGGGCAAATTAATATACGCCTCAACAAGTATCCGAAAAAATATTTCGCGCTAAAGTATTAGAGATGGGCCAGGGTAAGGTCCGCCTCTAATGCTAACTAATTGAGGCGGGCTACTTGGCCCGCCTCAATTAAAACTTGTTGAGGCGGGCCTCTTAAAGCCCGCCTCAACAAGTATTCGAAAAAATGTTTTTTTTTTCTCTTTTCTTTTCTTTTTCTCTCCCTCTTTTCTTTTCTTTCTCTCTCTCCTCTCTTTCTTTTCTCCCAGCCCCGATACCTCTCACTCTCTCAGCCCTAAGCCTAACCATCTCTCACCTCCGATCCCCCTCACCGCCTCCCTCTCCCTCACCACCGACCCACACCGGCAACGATCACCGACGTCCGGCGATCCTCCTTTCCCCAACGAGCCCAGATCAGTCCCTTCCTGCTCGCGAACCCACACCACCTGTTCGCCGACCACGACTCACCTCCGCCGATGCACAACCCGCGCTAGCACCATTCCCAGCCTAGATTCGAGCCCGCACCCACACCGGACGGAGCCCAAACCCCGCTCGCTCCCAGACGACCACCGGCGACTCCATTCCGACCGGCGACCCATTCCCAACCCAAATCCGAGCCCCTTACTTATTTCCAATTTGAGAACTGGAAATAATCAAAATTGAGAACTGGAAATAATCTGTAAGTTTGTGTGTCTACTCTATTTCTCACCATGTCTCCTTACTTATTTCCAATTTTCGGCATGAAATATGGCGCTCATATAGATTTTTTAACTTGGATTTTCTCTTAGTCATTTAATACTTCTGGTTACATTTTTAATATTTGGAAATTATTGTAGATGTTGGTAACACGACAGAGGAGAGAAGAGCAGAGTTATATATATGTGGAATGTGCATTGTTCATCGATGGTGCTCTCTTTGGGCTTCCCATGAGAACCAGGTTAGGCTATGGCCTAGATATGAGAATATGTCAATGTGATTTGTGATATTAGTGTCTTCATATGTGAAACCATGTTGGCTCATGGTAAAGGAAGATTGCATAACTATGAAGAACTAGGAGAAAATTAAATAGGCTATGATGTGTTCGAGCATACATGTTTCTTCTAGTTACTGGCATGTTGTCCATGAGAAGATGAAAATGACTATATCTGCTTAGGGTTCTTTGGAATGAACTCTAGGATAAAGCACTATTGTCTCAGAATGACTTAGTCTTTGAATATCACACTTCGTTTTTGCATGGCATTTTAGTCATATATTTAGGGTTGTCAATCAAGAGTAATTATGAAATTTTATATAGATTGTTTTTGCATATCTTGACTTGTATTCAGAGGTTACTTTTTTTATATATTTTATTTTTTATGTTATAAACTGACCTCCTAACAGTTCAATGGAGGAGATAGATAACAACAATATGCTTACTTGTAATCATCATAGCAGCTACATTGTTCCGGTCCATTATTAACACTCCTTTTTTTTACTTCTCTTAGAGTAGACGTATGTGTGTATTATTCTGGCGACCCTGTTAAAATCTTATGACATTATTTAGAACTCAGCTAAATGGTTCAGTATTCAGTAGAAGCAGCATTGGCATCAGTGTGTTTCGGTCCATTATTAACACTCCGTTTACTCTTATCTCTGTTGTCTTACTCGTTCACCTTACGTCTGTAGACACGATCCTTACTCCACTATACATGCTGAATTTGTACTTGTATGTTGTTATTCGCACTACATATTGTTGATATATTTTGCAGTCCTCATTTGTGCTAAAAGCTATAGTTCCTTATATAGTTTATTGTACTCATGGTGAAGACCCATATTCAGGTTGGTAAAGTCTCTTGTGTCTCAGTATGTGACACCCTTGAGATTTGAAAGAGCAACACTTGAGATGTATCACGGTCCACATTGCTCGGCAGATATCAGAATTAAATTCCAGAGAATGGCTTGGTACATGCATCCTTCATGTTGTTTGCTCCACACAGGATATGTGAGTATATAAAATAGATAGCATTTTGATACATTTAAAGAATAAATTAGGATTTCCTCTTCATGTTTATATGTTTTGTGTTATAATTTTTAATTATGGTGAACCAAGAAGATATAAAACATTATTAGTATTTATATACTTCTTTGAATGATCTGTTATATACTTTATATATGTATATTTTCAAAGTTTCGTAACATAATTTTGTTCCATCTGCGTTTAAAAGATAAACATAAGATTTAGAGAATTTTACTCTTTCAATTGAAGATACAAAGCAATACTAAAACCTTGTCAAAATGAAGAAAAACAAACATATTTGCTTACACAAGGTTTCGTTGTCACCGTAGCTTCATTTTAGATTTATTGAATATTGAATTTGTTGACTCTTATATCATGTGCATGTAAAATATCAATGATTTTTTTTTTTACTTTCCAACTTCTAATCTACAACAGAAACTTGATGATATCTCTATTGCAGTTGGTTCTTATTCACCAGATTTTTGTGTGTGGTGCCCACACTAAAGTTGATTTTTTTTTTCTCCTCAACTAAGGTAATGACTCTTCTTCCTTTCAACTGCCTTGTAGTAGTACAAATAGGTAAATCCGGTTCTTGATCATTTATTACAAATTACAAAGGCTTCCATATTGTCCAAGTATGTCAACATTTACTAGTTCAAATTTCTTCAATTTACTTCAGTTATGATCTGCTCAATTATTTTATTTGTGGGGGTGGGCGGGTGTGAACTTACTTTGAGATGTAATGAAATTGTTTAGGTGACAAAAATATGTCTCATACTCTGATAGTAAATATATGATCCTTGAATGACCCTAGACCCTTTTTAAGTGATTAATTTTTGTCTTTTGTTCATTATTAATAAAATGGTATTTTCTTATATCACCCTGCAGGAATTTATTGCTAATGAAGGTGCTGAAGATGTGCCTCTTGAGGGATCAATTTCTAATATGATGTCATCTACTGAGTTAGTGTTTAACTTATACATTTTTTTAATTTTTTCAGCGTTATGTTTGTGTTGTGATGACAATAATGAACTCTTTTATTTAACAAATAAAAGAACAACTAATGAGATTGTGAATTTATTACACTTTGTAGGCATTATATGTGTATACAAAAAATATACATGGCTAAGGATGAGGCTGACTTTATATTATTGTAGTACTTCTCAGGTTCACCGGACTCATACACACAAGGACAATTTGATGAGATAACGGATGAATGGCTTAGACATCGACAAATGGCTTGGTACATGTGATTCATTGTATATAATGACATTTCCTGAAGAATGAACAGACCAATGTGTTTCCATATTTGTGTGTTTTACTACTCTCCTTTATTCTTCTTTCTTTGGAATCATTATTCGGCAGGCTTTTAATCTGATTAATTACTTGTAATGAATACTTTGAAGTACTCAAATTTAGTGTTGAGGGTTAGTTGGGCAGCTAAAAGGGCATGGGATGCACAAATTTGGTGATTCTGTCATAAAATTGGACTTTTTAGCCCGGATGTGGAAGAGATCCGGGCTAAAATGTCCAGTTTTTTTTTTAAAACACAATTCTTTTTAGCCCGGACTTACCCAGATCCGGGCTAAAAAGTGGGAAAATGCGACTTGTTGAGGCGGGCCTATAGAGGCCCGCCTCAACAAGTCCCTCATTTTGGCGCCGAAGTGAAGGACTTGTTGAGGCGGGCTTCGGAGGCCCGCCTCAACAAGTGGCTTTTAGAGGCGTATATTGCCCGCCTCAAAAAGGGTCCCTACTTGTTGCGGCCCCCTCAATTGAGGCGAACGGTGAGTTGGTTGGTGATATATGTATGTGTTTTGAACTGTTTTGGCTTGAGGAATCTTGCCATAGTCTTTCACGAGACTGACCAACTGCGGTTTACGTGCCGTGGTTGGCTGGGGTATCGGGTCCCCTAGTCAATCAGGCTTTGCAGATTTAGCGCCAGCAAGGAGGATCCTGATCACCGTCGGTTTTGGAGTCGAGAACTCTACTTTTGGTTTGAGACTTTGACTTGATTGTATGTATCGTTTTGGTTTTGGACCTTGAAGTGGTCGAACTTGTTGTATTGGCTTTTGGTCTTTGGTTGTTGGTTTCTGGTTTGTAAATTGTAGTATTTTTTGTATGTTAAGTTGATTATGGTTTCAACTTTGGACAGGTTTTACAGGTTTTTCCGCTCTGCTGCTTTTGGTATATATTATGTATGGGATATGTTTTGCAAATTTTTATTTCACCCGCCTTATAGTCCTTCGGGACTATGGCACTGTAGCACCTCTGGCCCGGGGTGTTACAAATACTAACACACGCACACACACATATTCAACCAAGCAACTCTACAGGCAATAATCCGAATTCACATACTCAAACAAGAGTAAAATTAATTACTGAATCAAGATAGGAACAAAAGTACTTTTATAAAAATATACGAAGGGTTAGCAAGAATCATCTTGCCTCAAACTCGACAACCACGACTTTAGAAGCTCAAATCCAACTCGGACGAACCTGCGAAATCAATCCGAGCAAATCTCTGGCGTTAATTCATACCAAACCACAACTAGAAAAACCCCCAAATCAAACCCTAAATCATACCTTCAAAATTCCAATCAAGCAAACCCCACACAATTCAACCAAAGCTCAAATTCAACAATACGGTCACACACCTTCCTCTTCAACTGCCCACGAAGAACAACAACATCAATTCGATCTCACTCAACATCAATTCGAAATAACACAATATCAATTCGAACGCACACAAAAATTCAGCCAAATTCGAATTAACCCTTAACCCATAAGCTTACCTTGTCGATGGCCTGACTTTGCTGTCGAGAAGAGCTCCTCGTCGCCGGAGACAACAACAGCGGCGAACAGCACGAATCAGCACAACAACAACAGCAAAGGACAACAGCAACAACGACCGCAGCTCGCACAGCAGGGAAGGAGGAGCAGCAGCAACAGCGCGGTCCAAGTCGGCTCGCCGGAGAAGAACAACTCGGCTGGGCACAGGGGAAGGAGTTCGTCGGAGGAGAAGGGAGCAGTGCTATTCAGCGGGAGTGTTCACGCGAGGGAGAGGCAACCGACCACTTTGAGGGATTTATCCCCAAATTTCCCATTTTCCCAAATTTAAGTAATCCCATAATTAATTTACCATTATGCCATTATCCTTATCTTATTTGGGGTATTTCACATTTGTAGTTAAAATTAAGGATATGTATGAAGATACAGATTTACTCTTTATTGCATGTACAATTATTTCACAAAAACTATTACTCCATCCGTTCACTATTAGATATCCTTTTAGATTTTAGAATTTATTCAAAAATATTTGTTATTTTAGGATTTCAAGGACATATCACATATAAATCACAAAATTTGTATTGGAACTTGGTTATGTTAAATTTTGTTTCTCCGTCTATTGATTCAAAAGGGTCGTGACTGGTGAGTGACTAAATTGCAAAAAAAAAAATTGGTTTTCAAAATATATTTAATGACTTTCTTAATATATATATATATATATATATATATATATATATATATATATATCTGTGTGTGTGTGTGTAAAACTTACAAGAACAAGTAAAGGGTTTGACATTATCACTTTTGAAGGTACTTTAGATTGATGATCAAATGAATGAGAGTCTTGAAACCAATATATAATAAATACCACAATGATATTTTATTACATGTAGATATAAGAAATCTCTCTTTAATAAGAAGGGCATAAAAGAACAAAACATGAAACCAATCATTTATTTTTTAGTAGGTGTATCACTCGTAGGTTTATCTTATTGATCTGTGATAAACAATTGTTGGTTGCATCTATTAACCAACCATAGGCACGCGGGCAACACGGTTTTGACCATTCAAAAAAACCCAGACTCGGTTGCAACAAAAATCTCCAGTTCCAACGCCTCCTGGCCGCAACAACATAGCTCTTACATTCGGGTTCTCCGCCTCTATTATTGCCTTTGCTTTGGCCCCGTCTTTTCCCACCAGCTCCGGCCACCTACTCTTCCCTATAGACATTTCAAAAATATAAAATATCAATTAATCCAACCTATATATAAGAATTTGATTAAATTGATTATGTACTAGAAGAAGGTTTAGGGTGCATGCATGGTCCTTGACAACACATTGAGCCGGTGCAAGAAAGGCATGGCGGGTAAGTATATTGCTGCCCTGACATTTATATATATTTTCTTGATTAATTTTTCTTTTGGTTGATTTCTCCATTGTTGATCTTCATACTTGTTTATACAGGCACCAATAATGTGTTTGACCTTTTGATGTTGTGTTTGAATATGCATCAATGGAATTGAATGAAAATATTCATCAAATCGCATCCTTCATAAAGATTTGATTTTTTTAATAAAATCGTGTGTAGCCTTAACTTGTGCAATGTACATAGTCCATTAAGTGTTTCATGAAATAAATACATTCTATCAAATTAATGCCCTTATAAAAACTCCATAATTGGCCAAACCTTTTCTGAATTAAACAAAAACACAAATTACCTTTTTATAGATTTGATCAAACCATTTAAAACATTGAATTAGGAGAACAATATAGTTTTTTGCAAAAAGAAAAATGGTAACCATATTGCTCGAAAGAAATTTTATTGAGAAAGGATCAAGCCGATTCCTGAAATGGTTGCTTCATTACATTTGCGGATTACCAGGTATAAAACTTCAATAAAATTATTAATGTAATACTCGAGATTTTTTTTGTAGAAAACGAGTTTGGGTTTACTTACAATTTTGTTCTAACTTATTCTGGTGGAGTCAATATATTTTATGTTTATTATAATTATAATTGATTTCATGACTTCAGATTTTGAGTTTTTGTCCGTTTCGTGGAATAAAGGAAATTGATAATCTCGGGTGTTATGATTCTAGTGAATGTTTTCCATATGAAGTTATGTATTTTTAGGGGGGATAGGTGTCTAAGATGAGGAGTTATATGTAGAGTTGGGATTATGAGGTTGAATATGGGATCTTGTTGATTTGACGAAAAAATTATCGTCGTACGATAGTTTTTATACAAGACGGTTCTCTATATTCATTTTGGGAATATGAATCTTTACAATTTTGGTAATTATATGTGGAGGTAAAAGTTTTTGGAGGTTGAGGATATTTCATTTACGATCTGTTGTAATGAAGTGAGATACGTTAAGATTGATATTGATGTTATTAAAATATGGTTGGAGTATACAATTTTGAATCCAATGGTCATTTAGATTTTGATTGTATTTCCATGCCTGAGCTCCCAAAATATGCCTTTATTAAATGTCTCCCGAATGTGGAGTAATCATGTAAATTGTCATGATTGTTTTGATTTCTTTTTATAAGAAAATATATGAGAGGATCAAGTAATCATACGAACTAACATATTGTCTAGTTCAATATGAATGTTTTATAAGAGTTTCATTTGTAAAGATATTTTTTTAATTTTTTGCTTTTTATAATCTTCTCTATCAGACTTTGGATGATAAATATCCATGTGTATAAATTGGATTTTTTATTTTCAAGAAGAATGATTTTTTTTTTTAAAGATGGCCCTCTTTAATATGATGAACATATATCAACCGTCTTTTTTTGTAAAACATGTATAAACACAATAAGAAATATACTTACGAAGTTATATGTGATATATTTCCGTTGTTTCATACTTTATAATATATATTTTTTTTCAATAAGTGGGTATAAAAATTAAATAATTATATTTGTAGCATGTAGGGGGTCCAATTCATTTATAGTTAAAATTAAGGAAATGTATGAATACTAGATTTACTCTTTATTGTTTGTACAATTATTTCACAAAAATTATTACTCCATCCGTTCACTATTATATATCCTTTAGACTTTAGAATTTATTCATAAATATTTGTCCTTTCAGGATTTCAAGGAAATATATCACATATAAATCATAAAATTTGTATTGGAACTTGGTTATGTTAAATTTTCTTTATCCATCTATTGATTCTAAAGGGCGGTGACGGGTGAGTGATTAAATTGCGGAAAAAATAGATTTTTTAAATATATTTAATAAATTTATTAATATATATATATATTTAAAACATAAAAGAACAAGTAAAGGGTTTGACGTTATCACTTTTGAAGATACTTTAGATTGATGATCAAATGAATGAGTCTTGACACCAATGTATAATAAATACCACAATGATATTTTATTACGTGTAGATATAAGATATCTCTCTTTAATAAGAAGAGCATAGAAGAAAAAAAACATGTGTATTGAAGAATAGGAAACCGATCATTTATTTTTTAGTAGGTGTATCACTCGTAGGTTTATCTTATTGATATGTGATAAACAACTGTTGGTTGCATCCATTAACCAACCATAGGCACACGGGCAATACGGTTTTGACCATTCAAAAAAACCCACACTCGGTTGCAACAAACATCTCCGGTTCTAGCGTCTCCTGGCCGCAACAATATAGCTCTTACATTCAAGTTATCCTTCTCTATCGTTGCCTTTGCTTCCGCCCCCTCTTTTCCTACCAACTATATATATATACTTACGGAGGATCAAGTAATCCTATCTCCATATTGGACTTTAAATGATAAATGTCCATGTGTATAAAATTGGATTTTTGATTTTCAAGAAGAATGCTTTTTTTATACCAAAAAGATGGTCCTCTTTCATATGATCAACATATATCAACCTTCTTTTTTTTGGTAAAACATGTATAAACGCAATAAGAATAATACTTACGGATTTATTATACCGTAATTTCATACTTTACAATATAGATTTTTTTTCAATAAGTGAGTATAAAAATTAGGTAACTATATTCGTAGCATGTAGGGGTCCAATTCATTTGTAGTTAAAATTAAGGATATGTATGAAGATACAGATTTACTCTTTATTGCATGTACAATTATTTCACAAAAACTATTACTCCATCTGTTCACTATTAGATATCCTTTTAGATTTTAGAATTTATTCAAAAATATTTGTTATTTTAGGATTTCGAGGACATATCACATATAAATCACAAAATTTGTATTGGAACTTGGTTATGTTAAATTTTGTTTCTCCGTCTATTGATTCAAAAGGGTCGTGACTGGTGAGTGACTAAATTGCAAAAAAAAAATTGTTTTTAAAATATATTTAATGACTTTCTTAATATATATGTATATATATATATATATATATGTAAAACTTACAAGAACAAGTAAAGGGTTTGACATTATCACTTTTGAAGATACTTTAGATTGATGATCAAATGAATGAGAGTCTTGACACCAATATATTGTAACACCCCGGGCCAGAGGTGCTACAGTGCCATAGTCCCGAAGGACTATAAGGCGGGTGAAATAAAAATTTGCAAAACATATCCCATACATAATATATACCAAAAGCAGCACAGCGGAAAAACCTGTAAAACCTGTCCAAAGTTGAAACCATAATCAACTTAACATACAGAAAGTACTACAATTTACAAACCAGAACCCAACAACCAAAGACCAAAAGCCAAAAGCCAATACAACAAGTTCGACTACTTCAAGGTCCAAAACCAAAACTGAAATACCCCAAATAAGTTGATAATGGCAAAGTGGTAAATTAATTATGGGATTTTGATAAAAGGGGGAGAAATGGAATTTTGGGATTAAATCCCTAAAACACATTCTCGGTTATCTCTCTCTCCCGTGCGATTCTTCAACAGAGCAGCTGCTCCCTTCTCTTCCCCGGCGATTCCGACTCCCTCCCCTGTGCCCACCCGAAGTCGCTCTCCCTCCGGCGAGCTCGACCCAGACCGGACCGCCGCCGTTCGTCCGTCTCCTCTGCTGTCCGCTGATGTTTGTTGCCCCGTCTGCGACATCTCAGGAGAATGGTAATAACGTTTTGCTCACTTATTCTTTTGGTCTGAAATTTTGAGGAGGTACACTAGACTCGTATATCTAACTCCTCGAGTTGGAATCATCGCATTCGGAGTCCTGAGCAGGGAGAACGAATTTTTACAAGTCGGAGCCGCTGTTGGTGATCTGCTGCGTGCTGTTGCTGTTCTGCTGAAGTTCTGCAGCGATTCCGGCGACGTGGTGCTCAATTCCGGCGAGGACAGTGGTTGACAACAAGGTAAGATCGATGTATGTGTGAGGGTTTACCTCCAATCTGAATTTTCGGGTTGATTTGTGTTGTTGATGAATTGTGGTTGATTGTTGTTGTTGTCCTGTGGGGACTGAATTTCTTTGCTGAATTTTGGGGTCGTTTTGGCTGATGTGTGTAGTTGGGAGTTGGACTGAGATTGGGTTGATTTTGGGGTGTGATTTGCCTAATTAATTAAGGGTTTGATTTTAGGGTTTAAATTGGGGGTTTGTTGGTTGTGGATTGGTATGAGTTAATTAACGCCAGGGTTTTGCTCGGATTGATTTCGCAGGTTCGTTCGAGTGGTTTGGAGACCTCTGGGGTCGTTGCGGTTCGACTTGAGGCAAGAGGATTCTTGCTAACTTTATATTTTTATAAATTGTGTTATGCCCAGTTTATTTCATAATTACGTTTACCGTTGCTTGGTTGAATATGGGTATGTGCGTGTGATATGATTTGTCTTGTATCGTATTTGATTAAATGTTGACGTGGTAGTCAATTGTGACTAAATGTGATTGATTGTTGTTGATAGTGTCTGTTGACACGTGTGTGTGTGTGTTGGATCGTGTGGGTGTGTTGGATTGAATGTGTGTGTGTGTGTATGTGTGTGTGTGTGTGTGTGTGTGTGTGGATCGTATGTGTGTGTTGGATTGAATGTGTGTATGCGTGTGTTGGATTGTGTGTGTGTGAATGTGTGGGTACATTAGTAATTGTCCCGTGTTGTAGATGGACTGATGTGGTTTGATAGGATTATTGATTTTAAAGTTACTTGGGTGAATATATATATATATATGTGTGTGATATTGTGTGATGATGTGTGTGTGAGGATAAGTGATATTGTGTGATGATGTGTGTGTGATGATATGTGATAATGTGTGATGAGGTGTGGTTATGTGATTTTGACTGTCGTCGTGTTATTTGATTGGTTGGTATGGTGATGGATAGTTGGTTTGGTGTTGTGAATTGTCTCACCGAGAGATGTGATGGTGGAGACGGAGATGTTGTGAATTGTCTCACCCGGTGATGTGGTGGTTGAGACGGAGATGTTGTGAATTGTCTCACCCGATGATGTGGTGGTTGAGACGGAAATGTTGTGAATTGTCTCACCGAGTGATGTGGTGGTGGAGACGGAGATGTTGTGAATTGTCTCACCCGGTGATGTGGTGGTTGAGACGGAGATGTTGTGAATGGTCCCACCCGGTGATGTGGTGGTGGAGACGGAGGTGTTGTGATGTGTTAATTATGTGTAATGGTTGCTTGAGTACTTGATTAAGTGATTATGCGTTGAATATTGGTTGTGTGCTCGGTTATGGATTGTGTGTTGATTATTGGTTGTGTGTGTATATTGATTGTGTGTTGAATAGTGGTTGTGTACTTGATTATTGGTTGGGTGCTCGGTTATGGGTTGTGTGTTGATTATTAGTTGTGTACTTGATTAAGTAGTTGTGTGATGATATTGACGGTGTGTTTGGTTATTGGTTTTATGTTGGATATTGATTGTTGGCTAGTTGACTTGTTAAATATTATCTATTTTAGCTATGGTGATGTGGATTTATGTTGGTGGGGTTGTTGGTGACAGCTAGTGGATTATGAAGGTCGGTTGTGTGGATTGAGTGTGAAGGATGGTTTCTCATCTTGAGGGTGTGGGTTAACATGGTTTGAAATTAAATGCATGAGTTGGGTTTGAATGTATGAATTGGTCGTTATTTTAGTTATGATTGTATTATGTAATGATTCTCGTTGATGCTTATGTGTTTGTTGATGTGAAGGTTAATTGATTTTGTTGTGTTAGTGCAGTAGTGAGTTCAGTATAATTGGTTAGCTTTGGTTGTAAGTCAGTAGTAAGAGATGTGTATGTGCATAGAGTTGTTGATTGAGGTATTAGTAATAGAGAGAAGGATGGATTGGACGTGTCAGTGAAGTTGGATTGGATCGTTTTATTCGTTTATGCTTGTGATGAGTTTGAGGATGGATTGATTGAGGTTAGTATAGTGAAGAGTTGGATAAGGATGTGTAATGAATGGTATGTGATAGTGTGTATATGTTTTGACGTGTGGTTGGCATTGGTTGGTTGATATGATTAAGTATAGTTATGATATTATATATTGTGTGGCGTGTTGTCGTTGTTGTGAATTGATTGGTGATATATGTATGTGTTTTGAACTGTTTTGGCTTGAGGAATCTTGCCATAGTCTTTCAAAAGACTGACCAACCTCGGTTTACGTGCCGTGGTTGGCTGGGGTATCGGGTCCCCCAGTCAATCAGGCTTTGCAGATTTAGCGCCAGCAAGGAGGATCCTGATCACCGTCGGTTTTGGAGTCGAGAACTCTACTTTTGGTTGGAGACTTTGACTTGATTGAACGTGTCGTTTTGGTTTTGGACCTTGTATGGGTCGAACTTGTTGTATTGGTTTTTGGTTTATAAAGTGTTGTATTTTCGGTATGTTAAGTTTGATTGTGGTTTCAAACTCTGGACAGGTTTTACAGGTTGTACAGGTTTTTTCGCTGTGCTGCTTTTGATATTTATAATTTATATGGGTTATGTTTCGCAAATTTTTATTTCACCCGCCTTATAGTCCTTCGGGACTATGGCACTGTAGCACCTCTGGCCCGGGGTGTTACAAAAACGATACATACAATCAAGTCAAAGTCTCAAACCAAAAGTAGAGTTCTCGACTCCAAAACCGACGGTGATCAGGATCCTTCTTGCTGACGCTAAATCTGCAAAGCCTGATTGACTGGGGGACCCGATACCCCAGCCAACCACGGCACGTAAACCGCAGTTGGTCAGTCTCGTGAAAGACTATGACAAGATTCCTCAAGCCAAAACAGTTCAAAACACATACATATATCACACCAACTCACAACAACGACAACACGCCACACAATATATAATATCATAACTATACTTAATCATATCAACCAAACAATGCCAACCACACGTCAAAACATATACACCCACTATCACATACCATTCATTACACATCCTTATCCAACTCTTCACTATACTAACCTCAATCAATCCATCCTCAAACTCATCACAAGCATAAACGAATAAAACGATCCAATCCAACTTCACTGACACGTCCAATCCATCCTTCTCTCTATTACTAATACCTCAATCAACAACTCTATGCACATACACATCTCTTACTACTGACTTACAACCAAAGCTAACCAATTATACTGAACTCACTACTGCACTAACACAACAAAATCAATTAACCTTCACATCAACAAACACATAAGCATCAACGAGATAATAATCATCACATATAAACATAACAAAATAACGATCCAGGCCAGCCACCCTTCTGGTGCCGCCTGTTCGTTAACATAGACTGTAACTCATACACTCAAATTCAAACCATGTGGCCCACACCCTCAAGATGGGAAACCAACCTTCACAACATCCACACAATCGACCTTCATAATCAATCAACATACCCTTTTATCCGAAACTAGCTAATACCAGCATCCACATCAACATAGATTCACAACTTTGACTAGTTACAATTCACAATATAACACACGAAATTCACAACCACAACCAATGGCCAACAATGACCCACAACCACAACTCATAACAATCAACGTCCAACATAAACCACTTAATCAAGTACATAATCAACATTCATCACAAATCCACGTATTCAGGTACACAACCAATATCATTAACACAACCACTTTATCAAGTACACAACCAACATTCAACACATAACCAACACACACAACCACCAACACCTCCAATCCAACCTCCGTCTCTACCACCACATCACCGGGTGAGACAATCAACACACAACCACCAACACCTCCAATCCAACCTCCGTCTCCACCACCACATCACCGGGTGACACAATCAACACACACTTTCCGGATGGGACTTTCACCATCCAACCCTTGGCCCTTAACGACGTAGGCGTGCACCCTATGCGGTTTGGTGAGACTATCATCACCTGACCCTTCGACCTTCGGGGGTTCATACCCACCGAGGCCCTAAATATAAGGACTTTCACCAAACAACAACATTCCACCACTACACCGACACCAGTTCAAACACTTCATACGACAACCAATCAAATATCACATACACACACACACAATCCAACACACACACACACAAACTCAATCCAACACAGACACACACACATTCAATCCAACACACGCACACACACGATCCAACACACGCACACACACACACATTCAATCCAACACACACACACGATCCAACACACACACAAACACACATTCAATCCAACACACGCACACACACGATCCAACACACGCACAAACACACACGATCCAACACACACACACGATCCAACACACACACACACATTCAATCCAACACATTATCACACCTCATCACACATTATCACACATCTCATCCAAGCCATTATATAGTCAAACAAACCAATTAAAATAATAGCTCAAGCAACGGTAAAATTAAACATAATCAGTTTATAAAAATATATAAGTTAGCAAGGATCCTCTTGCCTCAAGTCGAACCACAACGACCTCAGAGATCTCCAGTCAATCCGAACGAACCTGCGAAATCAATCCGAGCAAATCCCTGGCATTAATTACTCATCCAATCCACAACCAAATAAAACCCCAATTCAAAACCCTAAAATCAAACCCTTAATTAATTAGGCCAAAATCAACAACACATAATTCTATCCAACCCAAATGTGCCCAAATACACCAAATCTGTCCAACTCACGTTACATGTTCAGCAAACAAATCAACCCCACATCAACCTAATATCCAATTTTGTCCAAGCATCTAAATCTGCACCAAATTTCCCTTCAATCTCAAACCAAATATGCCCAGAAATCAGTCCAAAAATTCAGATTGAAGGAAAGAAAACCCTTCCCATAATTTACCTTGTTGCCTGTTGATCTCTCCACCAGATTTGGCTTCCTTGTCGCCGGAGTTATAGTAGCGGCCACCAGCAGCTGCACGAAGACAGCAACACGGCTCAACCGCAGCTTGTTACAGCACCTCAGCAGCAGCAGCGAGCACAACAACCTCCATGGCCACGCTGCGCAGCTCCAGAACATCAGCGAGCACAGAAGCTCGCGGCTCCTCGTCGGTGGCTCGCCTCTGTCGCCGGACTCACTGCAGCAACACCATCACAACAACCGCAATAGCACGCCTCCACACGAGCTGTAACCACACCCGCGAATAGCTCCAGAAAACAGAGAAGCGGCGCGGTCCAAGACGGGTACGCCGGAGAAGAAGCTGGCTCGGCTGGGCACGGGAGAGGTCGGCTCATCGTAGAAGAGGGCTGGACATAGGGGAATCGGATTCGGGAGGAGGGAGTTCGGGAAGGAGCAGCTCACCCGAGAGAGATAAGGACCGGATTTGGGGATTTATCTCCCAAATTTCTCATTTATCCCCAAATTAATTAAATCCCTAATTAATTTACCATAATGCCATTTTCAACTTTTTGGGGTATTTCATTCTCCCCCCCTTATAATAGTTTCGTCCTCGAAACTCAGATCAAACAAGTGCGGATAACTGCCTCGCATAACTGACTCTAGAATATTCCGGACTCGCCGAAGAATGATTTTCCCTGAGAATCAACTCTCAAATCTCTTATCAGCTGTCACATATAACCGATTATGAAGTCACAAAACTCCATCCTCATGAATGAGAATTCTGGGTGCCCTTCCTTGATAAACTCCACTACATAACTTGTTCCTCACAGAATCTCGTGATTGTTTCTCTTGGATCAACTCTACTAATGTCGGTTGAATTTCCATCACATTCAGCATCATTTCCTTCTCAGACCAATCTCAATCTCACCCCGCACAATTCTTGTTGCAACTCCAGCAGAACTGATAAGCACGCAACCGTATACTCGAGAGTCAACTTCCTACTCAAAACATCAACTACCACATTAGCCCTTTCTGATTGATACACAATATCTTTTCCACAATCTTCAATCAATTCTAGCAACCATCTTGTCTCATGTTCAACTCTCTCTTATACAATTGAGCTGACGAAAAGACATACGCAATGACTTTCCCATTCTGCATCAAGATGTAACCCTGACCCTGCTTAGACACATCACTGTAGATGACAAACCTTTCTGTTCCCTGCGGAATAACCAACACTGACACACTAGTTGCGACCTGCGCATTCTACTTCTCAGCTTAGCCGAATCCCATAGTCGTGAAATTCTACTTTTTCAGATGCAACTGAGTTCTCTGTTCCTTACTACTTCCAACATCAATAGCCTGATCAAAATCAACTGTAACAGTCTCCCTGATCAGCACTCATCAGTACTCAAGGATTGTACAGCTATGCCTTACCATCAAAGTTCATCTCAGAACACAACCATATCTGAATGCGTTTAATCTGTCCTGCTCAACCCTAACAATAACAGTAGCACAATAATTCATACAGAATCATCACCACTAAACTACCTGCATCAACCTCTTGACGATAAGCCCAACGGCCTCATCCTTTACCATACTCATACTCTTTAAACCTCTAGCACGTCCCACTTACCAGGGAACGCACCATAAAATTTACTTAACAACATTAAACATCGCATATGAAATTAATCATCAATACTCAACATCACATATAAATATATCAAACATTAGCACAAAACATCACAAACAACCAATACTTACCAACGCAACTCACTACGGTTGACAGCAAGGATTCCTGATCACCCGATCGTTCATAACAACAACGTATAAAAATTCTCAAGTTGAAAACTCGGAAAGAACACATTTTTTTTTGAAAAGAGCTTTGATACCAACTTCTGTAACACCCTGGGCCAGAGGTGCTACAGTTCCATAGTCCCAAAGGACTATAAGGCGGGTGAAATAAAAATTTTCAAAACATATCCCATACATAATATATACCAAAAGCAGTACAGCGGAAAAACCTGTAAAACCTTTCCAAAGTTGAAACCATGATCAACTTAACATACAAAAAGTACTACAATTTACAAACCAGAACCCAACAACCAAAGACCAAAAGCCAATACAACAAGTTCGACCACTTCAAGGTCCAAAACCAAAACGATACATACAATCAAGTCAAAGTCTCAAACCAAAAGTAGAGTTCTCGACCCCAAAACCGACGGTGATCAGGATCCTCCTCGCTGGCGCTAAATTTGCAAAGCCTGATTGACTGGGGGACCCGATACCCCAGCCAACCACGGCACATAAATCGCAGTTGGTCAGTCTCGTGAAAGACTATGGCAAGATTCCTCAAGCCAAAACAGTTCAAAACACATACATATCTCACCAACCAACTCACAACAACGACAACACGCCACACAATATATAATATCATAACTATACTTAATTATATCAACCAACCAATGCCAACCACACGTCAAAACATATACACCCACTATCACATACCATTCATTACACATCCTTATCCAACTCTTCACTATACTAACCTCAATCAATCCATCCTCAAACTCATCACAAGCATAAACGAATAAAACGATCCAATCCAACTTCACTGACACGTCCAATCCATCCTTCTCTCTATTACTAATACCTCAATCAACAACTCTATACACATACACATCTCTTACTACTGACTTACAACCAAAGTTAACCAATTATACTGAACTCACTACAACACTAACACAACAAAATCAATTAACCTTCACATCAACAAACACATAAGCATCAACGAGATAATCATCACATATAAACATAACAAAATAACGATCCAGGCCAGCCACCCTTCTGGTGCCGCATGTTCGTTAACATAGACTGTAACTCATACACTCAAATTCAAACCATGTGGCCCACACCCTCAAGATGGGAAACCAACCTTCACAACATCCACACAATCGACCTTCATAATCAATCAACATACCCTTTTATCCGAAGCTAGCTAATACCAGCATCCACATCAACAGAGATTCACAACTTTGACTAGTTACAATTAACAATATAACACCCGAAATTCACAACCACAACCAATGGCCAACAATGACCCACAACCACAACTGATAACAATCAACGTCCAACATAAACCACTTAATCAAGTACATAATCAACATTCATCACAAATCCACGTATTCAGGTACACAACCAATATATCATTAACACAACCACTTAATCAAGTACACAACCAACATTCAACACATAACCAACACACACAACCACCAACACCTCCAATCCAACCTCCGTCTCCACCACCACATCACCGGGTGAGACAATCAACACACACAACCACCAACACCTCCAATCCAACCTCCGTCTCCACCACCACATCACCGGGTGAGACAATCAACACACACAACCACCAACACCTCCAATCCAAACTCCGTCTCCACCACCACATCACCGGGTGAGACAATCAACACACACTTTCCGGATGGGACTTTCACCATCCAACCCTTGGCCCTTAACGACGTAGGCGTGCACCCTACGCGGTTTGGTGAGACTATCATCACCTGACCCTTCGACCTTCGGGGGTTCATACCCACCGAGGCCCTAAATATAAGGACTTTCACCAAACAACAACATTCCACCACTACACCGACACCAATTCAAACACTTCATACGACAACCAATCAAATATCACATACACACACACACAATCCAACACACACACACAAACACAATCCAACACACACACACACACATTCAATCCAACACACGCACACACACGATCCAACACACGCACACACACACACACACACATTCAATCCAACACACACACACGATCCAACACACACACACACACATTCAATCCAACACACGCACACACACGATCCAACACACGCACACACACACACACGATCCAACACACACACACATTCAATCCAACACATTATCACACCTCATCACACATTATCACACATCTCATCCAAGCCATTATATAGTCAAACAAACCAATTAAAATAATAGCTCAAGCAACGGTAAAATTAAACATAATTAGTTTATAAAAATATATAAGTTAGGAAGGATCCTCTTGCCTCAAGTCGAACCACAACGACCTCAGAGATCTCCAGTCAATCCGAACGAACCTGCGAAATCAATCCGAGCAAATCCCTGGCATTAATTACTCATCCAATCCACAACCAAATAAAACCCCAATTCAAAACCCTAAAATCAAACCCTTAATTAATTAGGCCAAAATCAACAACACATAATTCTATCCAACCCAAATCTGCCCAAATACACCAAATCTGTCCAATTCACGTTACATGTTCAGCAAACAAATCAACCCCACATCAACCTAATATCCAATTTTGTCCAAGCATCTAAATCTGCACCAAATTTCCCTTCAATCTCAAACCAAATATGCCCAGAAATCAGTCCAAAAATTCAGATTGAAGGAAAGAAAACCCTTCCCACAATTTACCTTGTTGCCTGCTGATCTCTCCACCAGATTTGGCTTCCTTGTCGCCGGAGTTACAGTAGCGGCCACCAGCAGATGCACGAAGACAGCAACACGGCTCAACCGCATCTTGTTACAGCACCTCAGCAGCAGCAGCGAGTACAGCAACCTCCATGGCCACGCAGCGCAGCTCCAGAACAGCAGCGAGCACAACAGCTCGCGGCTCCTCGTCGGTGGCTCGCCTCTGTCGTCGGACTCACTGCAGTAACACCATCACAACAACCGCAACAGCACGCCTCCACACGAGCTGTAACCATACCCGCGAACAGCTCTAGAAAACAGAGAAGCGGCGCGGTCCAAAACGGGTACGCCGGAGAAGAAGCTGGCTCGGCTGGGCACGGGAGAGGTCGGCTCGTCGGAGAAGAGGGCTGGGCACAGGGGAATCGGATTCGGGAGGAGGGAGTTCGGGAAGGAGCAGCTCACCTGAGAGAGATAAGGACCGAATTTGGGGATTTATCTCCCAAATTCCTCATTTATCCCCAAATTAAAAAAATCCCTAATTAATTTACCATAATGCCATTTTCAACTTTTTGGGGTATTTCATATATAATAAATACCACAATGATATTTTATTACATGTAGATATAAGAAATCTCTCTTTAATAAGAATGGCATAAAAGAACAAAACATGAAACCAATCATTAATTTTTTAGTAGGTGTATCACTCATAGGTTTATCTTATTGATCCGTGATAAACAATTGTTGGTTGCATCTATTAACCAACCATAGGCACGCGGGCAACACGGTTTTGACCATTCAAAAAAACCCAGACTCGGTTGCAACAAAAATCTCCAGTTCCAGCGCCTCCTGGCCGCAACAACATAGCTCTTACATTCGGGTTCTCCACCTCTATTATTGCCTTTGCTTTGGCCCCATCTTTTCCCACCAGCTCCGGCCACCTACTCTTCCCTATAGACATTTCAAAAATATAAAATATCAATTAATCCAACCTATATATAAGAATTTGATTAAATTGATTATGTACTAGAAGAAGGTTTAGGGTGCATGCATGGTCCTTGACAACACATTGAGCCGGTGCAAGAAAGGCATGGCGGGTAAGTATATTGTTGCCCTGACATTTATATATATTTTCTTGATTAATTTTTCTTTTGGTTGATTTCTCCATTGTTGATCTTCATACTTGTTTATATAGGCACCAATAATGTGTTTGACCTTTTGATGTTGTGTTTGAATATGCATGAATGGAATTGAATGAAAATATTCATCAAATCGCATCCTTCATAAAGATTTGATTTTTTTAATAAAATCGTGTGTAGCCTTAACTTGTGCAATGTACATAGTCCATTAAGTGTTTCATGAAATAAATACATTCTATCAAATTAATGCCCTAATATAAACTCCATAATTGGCCAAACCTTTTCTTAATTAAACAAAAACACAAATTACCTTTTTATAGATTTGATCAAACTATTTAAAACATTGAATTAGGAGAACAAAATAGTTTTTTGCAAAAAGAAAAATGGTAACTGTATTGCTCGAAAGAAATTTTATTGAGAAAGGATCAAGCCGATTCCTGAAATGGTTGCTTCATTACATTTGCGGTTTACCAGGTATAAAACTTCAATAAAATTATTAATGTAATACTCGAGATTTTTTTTGTAGAAAACGAGTTTGGGTTTACTTACAATTTTGTTCTAACTTATTCTGGTGGAGTCAATATATTTTATGTTTATTATAATTATAATTGATTTCATGACTTCAGAATTTGAGTTTTTGTCCGTTTCGTGGAATAAAGGAAATTGATAATCTCGGGTGTTATGATTCTAGTGAATGTTTTCCATATGAAGTTATGTATTTTTAGGGGGGATAGGTGTCTAAGATGAGGAGTTATATGTAGAGTTGGGATTATGAGGTTCAATATGGGATCTTGTTGATTTGATGAAAAAATTATCGTCGTACGATAATTTTTATACAAGACGGTTCTCTATATTCATTTTGGGAATATGAATCTTTACATTGGTAATTATATGTGGAGGTAAAATTTTTGGAGGTTGAGGATATTTCATTTACGATCTGTTGTAATGAAGTGAGATACGTTAAGATTGATATTGATGTTATTAAAATATGGTTGGAGTATACAATTTTGAATCCAATGGTCATTCAGATTTTGATTGTATTTCCATTCCTGAGCTCCCAAAATATGCCTTTATTAAATGTCTCCCGAATGTGGAGTAATCATGTAAATTGTCATGATTGTTTTGATTTCTTTTTATAAGAAAATATATGAGAGGATCAAGTAATCATACGAACTAACATATTGTCTAGTTCAATATGAATGTTTTATAAGAGTTTCATTTGTAAAGATATTTTTTAAATTTTTTGCTTTTTATAATCTTATTCCTCTATCGGACTTTGGATGATAAATATCAATGTGTATAAATTGGATTTTTGATTTTCAAGAAGAATGATTTTTTTTTTTAAAAGATGGCCCTCTTTAATATGATCAACATATATTAACCGTCTTTTTTTGTAAAACATGTATAAACACAATAAGAAATATACTTACGAAGTTATTATACCGTAGTTTCATACTTTATAATATATATTTTTTTCCAATAAGTGGGTATAAAAATTAAATAATTATATTTGTAGCATGTAGGGGGTCCAATTCATTTATAGTTAAAATTAAGGAAATGTATGAATACTAGATTTACTCTTTATTGTTTGTACAATTATTTCACAAAAAATATTACTCCATCCGTTCACTATTATATATCCTTTAGACTTTAGAATTTATTCATAAATATTTGTTCTTTTAGGATTTCAAGGAAATATATCACATATAAATCATAAAATTTGTATTGGAACTTGGTTATGTTAAATTTTCGTTATCCATCTATTGATTCTAAAGGGCGGTGACGGGTGAGTGATTAAATTGCGGAAAAATAGATTTTTTAAATATATTTAATAACTTTCTTAATATATATATATATATATATATATATATTTAAAACATAAAAGAACAAGTAAAGGGTTTGACGTTATCACTTTTGAAGATACTTTAGATTGATGATCAAATGAATGAGTCTTGACACCATTGTATAATAAATACCACAATGATATTTTATTACGTGTAGATATAAGAAATCTCTCTTTAATAAGAAGGGCATAGAAGAAAAAAAACATGTGTATTAAAGAATAGGAAACCGATCATTTATTTTTTAGTAGGTGTATCACTCGTAGGTTTATCTTATTGATATGTGATAAACAACTGTTGGTTGCATCCATTAACCAACCATAGGCACACGGGCAACACGGTTTTGACCATTCAAAAAAACCCACACTCGGTTGCAACAAACATCTCCGGTTCCAGCGTCTCTTGGCCGCAACAATATAGCTCTTACATTCAAGTTATCCTTCTCTATCGTCGCCTTTGCTTCCGCCCTGTTTAATTTCTTAGGTTTTGATGGTTATAAACACTCAACTAATATGTGTACCAAGTGTTTCAGGGACAAGAAGAGTTTTCCCAGGGAGCGTTGCAGTAGAGGATCTCAGAGGGAACAAAGACTTAGCAAGTGCTTTGTTACCTCTCCAGGAACTGAAGTGACAGACCAAGATCGAGGCTGCAAAAGGAAAGAAGTCATACAGCGTGCAGAATTAAGGAAACAAATCAAGAAGCAACGCGGTAGAGGATGAAGACTTCGGCTCCAAGGATCAAGCCGGATTGCGCGAAGATATGGAAAGAGAGAAAAGACCCGATCGTGTTTGTAACACCCCGGGCCAGAGGTGCTACAGTGCCATAGTCTCGAAGGACTATAAGGCGGTTTCTAAAGAAAAGAAATCAAAAACTCTTCCAATACATAAAATCATCAATATTAAAATCACTACTCAAGATTTAAAACAACACTTAAACTTGTCATCCAGTTTAATGCATCAATTTAAATCCAAAACAACGGAAGCGAATACAATATTTTCAAATCTGATGCAATTCTAAATCTTTCACTGTGAAGACACATCTGTGATCCAGAACCCGCTTGTTGCTGCAAACCTGCAAGCCTGATTGACTGGGGGACCCGATACCCCAGCCAACCGCGGCACGTAAACCGAAGTTGGTCAGTCTCACGAAAGACTGGCAAAACTCCTCAAGCCAAAACAGTTTAACACCAGAGAATTATCACAACAACCAACTCATGCCAAATAACAACATGCCACACATTTAATATATATATATTATATCATAACTATATCATAATCATATCAACCAACCAAGACCAATCACACGTCAAAACACAAACACCCACTACCACATAACCAATCAATTACCCATTCTTATCCAACTCTTCACTATGCTAACTTCATTCAATCTAACCTCAACATCACCACAAGCATAAACGAAAAAATGATCCAATCCAACTTTCTCCAACACTAATACCTCAATCATCAACCCTATGAAACATATGCATATATCTTACTACTGACTTACAACCAAGACTAATCAATTATATTGAACTCCTTACTGCACTAACACATCCAATTAACCTTCACATTAACAAACACATAAGCATCAACGAGACAATCAACACATAATACCAACATAACAAAACAACGATCCAGGCCAGCCACCCTTTCGGTGCCGCCTGTTCGTTAACATAGGCCGCAACCCAAACTCCTCAACCCAACCCATATTGACCCACACCCTCAAGATGAGAAACCAACCTTCCTAATCAATCAACAAACGACTACTAACTGTAACCAACCGACAACCAAAGTCTAACACAAAAACAATAATCAAACACCCCACCAATATCCGCAAACAAAACCATTAACTAAGCACACAACCAATAATCAAGCACACAACCCAAAACCGAGCACACAACCACCCACACACACAATCCAACACATAACTGCCAACACACACACATATCAACACACACACACGTCCACACACACAATCCAACACACAACTACCAACACACACAAGTGTCAACACACACAACTGCACACATACACACACGTGTCAACACCCACAGTCTAACACACACAACTGTCAACACACATAGATGTCAATTCACACACAATCCAACACACACAAGTGTCAATACACACAATTGGCAACACACACAATCCAACACCCGATCCAAACTCCGATCCTACCTCCAATCCAACCCACCACCGGATGGGACTTTCAACCATCCAACCTAGCCTTAACCAACGGAGGTCACACCCTCACGCGGTCGGATGAGGTCACACCCTCACCCCGGCTCCATAACCAACCATCACTAATCCACCAACCACCCACCACCGGATGGGACTTTCAACCATCCAACCTAGCCTTAACCAACGGAGGTCACACCCTCACGCGGTCGGATGAGGTCACACCCTCACCCCGGCTCCATAACCAACCATCACCAATCCACCAACCACCCACCACCGGATGGGACTTTCAACCATCCGACCTAGCCTTAACCAATGGAGGTCACACCCTCACACGGTCGGATGAGGTCACACCCTCACCCCGGCTCCATAACCAACCATCACCAATCCACCAACCACCCACCACCTATCACGATCAACCCGCAATCGAACACAACACACGATAACTAATATCATATAACGGAATTTCACCATCAAGTTAATCAACAATCAATCACAATTAGTCACAATTGACTACCACGTCAACATTTAATCAAACACAATACGAGACAAATACTAACACACGCACACACACATATTCAACCAAGCAACTCTACAGGCAATAATCTGAATTCACATACTCAAACAAGAGTAAAATTAATTACTGAATCAAGATAGGAACAAAAGTAATTTTATAAAAATAAACGAAGGGTTAGCAAGAATCATCTTGCCTCAAACTCGACAACCACGACCTCAGAAATCTCCAACCAACTCGAACGAACCTGCGAAATCAATCCGAGCAAAACCCTGGCGTTAATTCAAATCCAACCACAACTAGAAAAACCCCCAAATCAAACCCTAAATCATACCTTCTGAAATACCCCAAATAAGCCGATAATGGCAATTTGGTAATTTAATTAAAGGATTTGGTTAAAAGGGGGAAAATGGGAATTTGGGGATAAAATTTCCCTAAGGAGCCGGTTGTCTTCCTCACGTGAAAATCACTCCCGATTTCTTCCTCCTATGCACTATAGCATCATCTTCCTCATGAGCCCACCTGTGCCCAGCATCTCCTCCCTCTTCTGTCCTCTTCCCTAAGCCAACCGAGCCAGCTTCTCCTCCGCGGCGTCGTCCTCCCTGCCGCTGGTTCGTGTTCGCTGCTCGTCGTGCTGCGATCTTCGGCGTCAGGATCTTCTCGTCGTCGTTCTGCTGTATGCGCTGGTGGTCGCTGCTGTACTCCGATGACGAGAGGGGGGCGATTCCGGTGACTGTGGCTACTGGTGTGCGAATTCCCCACTGAAGACGGAGTTGTTGTCGCCGCGTCCTGTTGCTCGGTAGTGCGGTGTTGTTCGCTGCTGTCGCCGTTGTTGTTCTTGCTGAGCCGCTGCCGTGAGTCGCTGTTGAGCCATGGCTGTGTTGGTTCGTTGCTGGTTCGCAGTTGTGGGCTGATGCGTGATGGAGCCGCTGCTGAGCTGCTGCTGTCCGAGTGCCTCTGCTGAGCTCCGACATGGTTCCGGCGTCGGGAGCCATCTTCCCGGTGAGGACGGAGTGAGTAACGAAGAGGTAAGGTGGTGGGTTGATTTGGGTTTGCTTGGGGTTGATTTGGTTGAATAAGCTTTGCTGATTTTTTTTTTAAAGGTTTGAATTGATTTGGTATATGTTCGAATTGATGTTGTATAGTGGTCGGAATTGATGTTGATTTATCCTTCATGGGCTGTGGAAGAGCAATTTCATGAGCTATTGAGTTGATTTGTGTGTGTGTGGTTGGCTGAATTTTAGAAGGTATGATTTAGGGTTTGATTTGGGGGTTTAATTTGCTGGGTTCATTTGAATTGCGCAGGCATAAATTGACTGAGATTGGGTGTGATTGACCTAATTAATTAAGGGTTTGATTTTAGGGTTTTGAATTGGGGTTTTATTTTGTTGTGGATTGGATGAGTAATTCATGCCAGGGATTTGCTCGGATTGATTTCGCAGGTTCGTTCGGATTGACTGGAGATCTCTGAGATCGTTGTGTCGAGCTTGAGGCAAGATAAATCTTGCTAACCCTTTCGTATTTTCGTATAATTATTTCGTGTTCTAATTATTTTCAGAAGTTGATTTTATCCTTATCTAGTATGTTTATCTGGATTAATAGTGGTAGAAGTATATGGTTGAATGAGTGTATATTGGGTTGTTACTTGATAGGGTTAATTGTGTGGATATTAGTTTTGTTAATTGAAAAGGTTGATTGTGTGCATAATTATTGGCCGTGCGTCAGATATCAGTTAAGTGTTTTGTTATTGGTCTTGTGCTGGGCATTGATTGTTTGCTTGATTGTTGATAGATATTGGTATGTGTTTGGTTACTATTTTGTGTGGAATATCGGTTGTTTGATTGATTGTTGGCAGATATTGGTTATGTGTTGGACTATTGGTTTCGTGTTGATATGGTTGAATGTGTTGGTTGGTTGCCTTGTGTTGTGTTTGATTGGATATTGGTGTGATAGTTGATAGTAACTAATTGTGAGCGTTGGTTTCCCACCTTAAGGGTGCGGGCCAACACGGGATATGTTGGAACTGGGCAGCACCTGGAGGGGTGGCTGGTCCAGGTCCTCCATGATTGTCTTCCCACTTTAAGGGTGCGGGCCAACACGGGATAGGTTGGGCCTGGGCGGCACCGGAAAGGGTGGCTGGTCCAGGTCCTCCGTGGTTGTCTTCCCACTTTAGTAGTGCGGGCCAACATGGGATAGATCGGGGTGATGTCTCACCCGTTAGTTTGGTAATTGTGTGTGATTGATAGTTATGTGTGCGTTGACAGTTGTGTGTTGGCAATTGTGTGTGATTGACTGTTATGTGTGCGTTGACAGTTGTGTGTTGGCAATTGTGTGTGATTGACGGTTATGTGCGCGTTGACAGTTGTGTGTTGGCAATTGTGTGTGATTGACTGTTGTTTGTGTATTCGAAATGTTAAGTCATGCTATTGGGTTGATTGTTGTGTGTTGAGTTATGCTATTCATTATAATAGGTTGATTATTTGTTAAATATTGGTTGCGTACCTGATTAAGTGGTTCTGTGACGATATTGGTTGTGCGCTTGACTAAGCGGTTGTGTTGGTGAATTTTGACTGTGTGCTTGGTTTTGGTTTGATTTGGATGTTGAATGGTATTAGTTGCGGTTGTGGGCCATTGTTGACCTTTGGTTGTGGTTGTGAAATTTCGTATGTTATAGTTGTCAATTGTAACTAGTCAAGGTTGGTTGTGTTGATTGAGGTATTAGAAATAGAGAGAAGTTGGATTGGATTGTTTGATTCGCTTATACTTGTGATGAGGTTGAGGTTGGATTGAATAAGGATGAGAAATAAATGGTGATGTGATAGTGTGTATATGTTTGACGTGTGATTAAATATTGATTGGTTGATATGATATGATATAATTATGATATTATATATATATATGTATATATATATTGTGTGAGTGTTGTCATTTGAGATGAGTTGTTTGGATATATATATATACTTGTATTTTAAACTGTTTTGGCTTGAGGAGTTTTGCCAGTCTTTCGCGAGACTGACCAACTTCGGTTTACGTGCCGCGGTTGGCTGGGGTATCGGGTCCCCCAGTCAATCAAGGTTTGCAGGTTTGCAGCAACAAGCGGGTTCTGGATCACAGATGTGTCTTCACAGTGAAAGATTTAGTTTTGCATCAGAGTTGACAAATGTTGTTTTCGCTTCCGTTGTTTTGGATATAAATTGATGCATTTAAACTGGATGACAGGTTTAAGCATTGTTTAAACCTTGAGCAAGGATTTTTATCTTGATGATTTTTATGTATTGTAAGAGTTTTGGATTGTTTTTCTTTTAAAACCCGCCTTATAGTCCTTCGGGGCTATGGCACTGTAGCACCTCTGACCCGGGGTGTTACAAAAAGTGGTATCAGAGCATTTACGTTCGAAAATGTTTTTCAAAAGTTTGATGTGGAAGAGACCACTCGCTAAAACTGTGAAGCAACCATGTGATCAGAAGACCCTTGTTGCTACGTATAGGTAAGTTTGTGTTTGATAAATTTCATATGTGATGTTTAGTGTTGTTGAATAATTTTAAATGGTGCGTTCCCTGGTAAGTGGGACGTGCGAGAGATTTAAAAGGTATGAGTATGGTAGAGGATGAGGCCGTTGGGCTTATCGTCAAGAGGTTGAGTCTGGTAACTGATAATTTAGTATGAAGTTGTTGTATGCTGCTGCTATTGTTAGGGTTGAGAAAGACAGATTAAGCGCATTCAGAGATGATTGTATTCAGATATGAACCATTGATGATGATGCATAGTTGTACGATCTTTGAGCAATATGTTGATGAGTGTTTGATTATGGAACCTGCTATAGATGATTCTGATCAGACTGTTGATGTTGGAAGCAGTAAGAAACAGAGAACTCAGTCTGCACGGGAAAAAGTGGAATTTCGCGACTATGGGTTCAGTTGAGTTGAGGAACAGAATGTTCATGTGACTACAGGAAAAGAGACAGTTACCGTAACAGCAGATAAGGGTTTAGTGCATATGCTGAGAGTCATGATCCCAGAGACTCTGGCAGAATTGTTGTACGATGACAGTTGTAAAATTGTTAAGAAAAGGTTATGCTGATTATGTGTGTATGCTGAGAATGAAGGAACAGATAGATGAACTTGTGAAGTTAGGCTTTATTGGGCCAAGTACTTCTCCTTGGGGTACGCCTGTATGGTTGGTTAAAAGGAAGGATTGTTCCTTTTGACTTGCATGGATTATAATGAGATGGATTAGGCGATAGTCAAGAATAAGTATTCGTTTCCCCGTACGGATGACTTGTTGGATCAATTGCAAAGAGTGACAGTATTTTCAAAGATTGATTTGAGATCAGGGTATCTTCAGTTTAGGATTCGAGAGGAATATATTCATGGTACTACCTTCAGAACTGAGAATGATTGTGATGAATTGGTTGTGTTGCCTTTTGGGTTGACTAATGCTTCCGCGGATTTCAAGGGTTTAAGGAATTAATGTTTTTAGAAGGTACTCGGATCGTTTGTAGTGAGTTTCATTGATGATATTTTAGTATACTTTCGGCGTAAGAGGGACTACGAGAACAACCTTAGAATGTTAAGGAATTGAGAGTATTGTCGGACTGGCAGATTACTACAGGCGATTGTTGAAGAATTTTCTAAGGTTGTGTATGATTAAGAATTTTGAATGGAACAGGAGATGTCAGAAGAGAGTTTCGAAGAACCCAAGAAGTGATTAGTTAGTGCGTCACCGTTGGTGTACTGCAGGGAACATAAGGGTTTGTTATCTACAGTTGTGTCTAAGCAAGGTTTGAGTTGCTTTTTGATGCAGAAAGGGAAAGTCATTACATATGCTTTTCGTCAGCTCAAACTGTATGAGAGAGAGTTGAACACGAGACAAAGACAATTGCTAGAATTGATTAAGGATTATGATAGATATCGTTTATCTTTCAGAAGATCCTAACGTGGTAGTTGATGCTTTAAATAGAAAGTCGACTCTCGAGCATGTGGTTGCTTGTCTGACAGTTCGGTCGGGATTGTAACAGGAGTTGGCGAAGGGAGAAAAGTGAAATTGGTTTAGGAAAGAGCGGATATAGCTGAATGAGATGAAATGTTGAGTAAGAGATGCAGTGAGATTGCTCAGGGAAGAGTGCCCGGATTTTTGCTCAGAAGGATGGAGTATTATGATTTCAGATCGGTTATGTGTACCAGCTGATAAAGAGATTAGAGAGTTGATTCTCAAAGGAAAGTCATTCTTCGGCAACAATAGTTGATATGCGTTGATTCAGATGGCACCTTATGAGGCTTTGTATGATAGTCGCTGTAAATCGCCATTGTGTTGAGATAATTTGACTGATGCTATGTTAGTTGCTCCTAAGCTTCTGCAGAAAACTAAGGATGACCTTGAGGTGATCCGTCAGAGATTATTGTCAGCTCAGAGTAGACAGAAGTCGTATGCGGATGTTCATAGACGTCCTTTGCAATTCAGTGTGGGAGATTATGTGTTTATTAAAGTTTCGCCGACTAAAGGAGTATTAGAATTGGGAAACAAGGCAAGTTGAGTCCTAGGTACGTTGGTCCCTTTGAGATTCTGAAAAGAGTTGGTGTCGTAGCTTACCAAGTGGCATTGCCGCTAGAGATGAGTGGAATGCATGACGTATTTCGTGTGTCTCAGCTGAAGTGAGATGTGTATCATCCGTTATGGGCTAGGCATGGAACAGAAGAAGAGACGTGGGAATTAGAGTCAGTTATGCGAGGCAGTTATCCGCACCTGTTTCATCCGAGTTTCGAGGATGAAACTATTGTAAGGGGGGGAGAATGAAATACCCCAAATAAGTCGATAATGGCAATTTGGTAATTTAATTAAAGGATTTGGTTAAAAGGGGGAAAATGGGAATTTGGGGATAAAATTTCCCTAAGGAGCCGGTTGTCTTCCTCACGTGAAAATCACTCCCGATTTCTTCCTCCTATGCACTGTAGCATCATCTTCCTCACGAGCCCACCTGTGCCCAGCATCTCCTCCCTCTTCTGTCCTCTTCCCTGAGCCAACCGAGCCAGCTTCTCCTCCGCGGCATCGTCCTCTCTGCCGCTGGTTCGTGTTCGCTGCTCGTCGTGCTACGGTATCCGGCGTCAGGATCTTCTCATCGTCGTTCTGCTGTCTGCGCTGGTGGTCGCTGCTGTACTCCGATGACGAGAGGGGGGCGATTCCGGTGACTGTGGCTGCTGGTGTGCAAATTCCCCACTGAAGACGGAGTTGTTGTCATCGCGTCCTGTTGCTCGGTGGTGCGGTGTTGTTCGCTGCTGTCGCCGTTGTTGTTCTTGCTGAGCCGCTGCCGTGAGTCGCTGTTGAGCCATGGCTGTGTTGGTTTGTTGCTGGTTCGCAGCTATGGGTTGATGCGTGATGGAGCCGCTGCTGAGCTGCTGCTGTCCGAGTGCCTCTGCTGAGCTCCGACATGGTTCCGGCGTCGGGAGCCATCTTCCCGGCGAGGATGGAGTGAGTAACGAAGAGGTAAGGTGGTGGGTTGATTTGGGTTTGCTTGGGGTTGATTTGGTTGAATAAGCTTTGCTGATTTTTTTTTTAAGGTTTGAATTGATTTGGTATATGTTCGAATTGATGTTGTATAGTGGTCCGAATTGATGTTGATTTATCCTTCATGGGCTGTGGAAGAGCAATTTCGTGAGCTATTGAGTTGATTTGTGTGTGTGTGGTTGGCTGAATTTTAGAAGGTATGATTTAGGGTTTGATTTGGGGGTTTAATTTGATGGGTTCATTTGAATTGCGTAGGCATAAATTGACTGAGATTGGGTGTGATTGACCTAATTAATTAAGGGTTTGATTTTAGGGTTTTGAATTGGGGTTTTATTTTGTTGTGGATTGGATGAGTAATTAATGCCAGGGATTTGCTCGGATTGATTTCGCAGGTTCGTTCGGATTGACTGGAGATCTCTGAGATCGTTGTGTCGAGCTTGAGGCAAGATAAATCTTGCTAACCCTTTCGTATTTTCGTATAATTATTTCGTGTTCTAATTATTTTCAGAAGTTGATTTTATCCTTATCTAGTATGTTTATCTGGATTAATAGTGGTAGAAATATATGGTTGAATGAGTGTATATTGGGTTGTTACTTGATAGGGTTAAATGTGTGGATATTAGTTTTGTTAATTGAAAAGGTTGATTGTGTGCATAATTATTGGCCGTGCGTCGGATATCAGTTAAGTGTTTTGTTATTGGTCTTGTGCTGGGCATTGATTATTTGCTTGATTGTTGATAGATATTGGTATGTGTTTGGTTACTATTTTGTGTGGAATATCGGTTGTTTGCTTGATTGTTGGCAGATATTGGTTATGTGCTGGACTATTGGTTTCATGTTGATATGGTTGAATGTGTTGGTTGGTTGCCTTGTGTTGTGTTTGATTGGATATTGGTGTGATAGTTGATAGTAACTAATTATGAGCGTTGGTTTCCCACCTTAAGGGTGCGGGCCAACACGGGATATGTTGGAACTGGGCGGCACTTGGAGGGGTGGCTGGTCCAGGTCCTCCATGATTGTCTTCCCACTTTAAGGGTGCGGGCCAACACGGGATAAGTTGGGACTGGGCGGCACCGGAAAGGGTGGCTGGTCCAGGTCCTCCGTGGTTGTCTTCCCACTTTAGTAGTGCGGGCCAATATGGGATAGATCGGGGTGATGTCTCACCCGTTAGTTTGGTAATTGTGTGTGATTGACAGTTATGTGTGCGTTGACAGTTGTGTGTTGGCAATTGTGTGTGATTGACTGTTATGTGTGCGTTGACAGTTGTGTGTTGGCAATTGTGTGTGATTGACTGTTATGTGCGCATTGACAGTTGTGTGTTGGCAATTGTGTGTGATTGACTGTTGTTTGTGTATTCGAAATGTTAAGTCATGCTATTGGGTTGATTGTTGTGTGTTGAGTTATGCTATTCATTATAATAGGTTGATTATTTGTTAAATATTGGTTGCGTACCTGATTAAGTGGTTCTGTGACGATATTGGTTGTGCGCTTGACTAAGCGGTTGTGTTGGTGAATTTTGACTGTGTTCTTGGTTTTGGTTTGATTTGGATGTTGAATGGTATTAGTTGCGGTTGTGGGCCATTGTTGACCTTTGGTTCTGGTTGTGAAATTTCGTATGTTATAGTTGTCGATTGTAACTAGTCAAGGTTGGTTGTGTTGATTGAGGTATTAGAAATAGAGAGAAGTTGGATTGGATTGTTTGATTCGTTTATACTTGTGATGAGGTTGAGGTTGGATTGAATAAGGATGAGAAATGAATGGTGATGTGATAGTGTGTATATGTTTGACGTGTGATTAAATATTGATTGGTTGATATGATATGATATGATATAATTATGATATTATATATATATATGTATATATATATTGTGTGAGTGTTGTCATTTGAGATGAGTTGTTTGGATATATATATATATATATATATATATATATATATATATACTTGTATTTTAAACTGTTTTGGCTTGAGGAGTTTTGCCAGTCTTTCGCGAGACTGACCAACTTCGGTTTACGTGCCGCGGTTGGCTGGGGTATCGGGTCCCCCAGTCAATCAAGCTTTGCAGGTTTGCAGCAACAAGCGGGTTCTGGATCACAGATGTGTCTTCACAGTGAAAGATTTAGTTTTGCATCAGAGTTGACAAATGTTGTTTTCGCTTCCGTTGTTTTGGATATAAATTGATGCATTTAAACTGGATGACAGGTTTAAGCATTGTTTAAACCTTGAGCAGGGATTTTTATCTTGATGATTTTTATGTATTGTAAGAGTTTTGGATTGTTTTTCTTTTAAAACCCGCCTTATAGTCCTTCGGGGCTATGGCACTGTAGCACCTCTGGCCCGGGGTGTTACACCTTCAAAACAAATTCAGCCAAACCGAATTAACCCTTAACCCGAGCTTACCTTGTCGTTGGCCTGAATTTGCTACCGAGAAGAGCCCCTCGTTGCTGGAGACGACAACAGCAACACCGGACAGCAGCAGCCCGAACAGCAGAGCAACGACAGCACGCAGGACAGTAGCAACCACGAACCAGCATGACTGCAGGGGAGGAGGAGGAGCAGCGCGGTCCAGTCGGCTCGCCGGAGAAGACAACTCGGCTGGCACCGGAGAGGGAGCGAATTCGCTGAAGAAGGAGAAGGGAGCTGGCTGTTCAGCGGGAGTGTTCACACGAGGAAGAGGGCAACCGACCAAAATTAGGGATTAAATCCCTCAAATTCCCATTTTCTCCTATTATAAGCAAAACCTTAATAAATTTACCAAATTGCCATTATCAACTTATTTGGGGTATTTCATTCTCCCTCCCTTATAGGAGTTTCGTCCTCGAAACTAAGATCACAACAGGTTCGGACATTTGTCTCGCATGACTGACTCCAGTTCCCAAGTCTCTTCTGCCGTTGCATGTTTAGACCATAACACTTTCATCAAAGGAATAACCTTCCTTGAGAATCCATTCTCTAATATCATTATTAACTAGCACACATAAACGATCTGAAACCACAATACTACATCCTCTTGAACAAAAATCCGGGCACTCTTTCCTGAGCAATCTTACTACATTTCTTACTCAACACCCCATCACATTCAGCTGCGTCCGCTCTTTCCTGAACCAATTTCACTTTCACCTTTCACCAACTCTTGTTGCAATCCCGACTAAACTGTCAAACCAGCAACCATATGCTCGAGAGTCAACTCCCTACTCAAAGCATCAACTACCACATTAGCCCCTTCTGAATGATAACGATATCTATATCATAATCCTTAATCAATTCTAGCAACCATCTTTGTCTCACGTTCAACTTTCTTATACAATTTGAGCTGACGAAAAGCATACGCAATGACCTTTCCATTCTGCATTAAAATGTAACCCAGACCCTGCTTAGACACATCACTGTAGATAACAATCCTTTCTGTTCCTTGCGGAAAACCAACACTGACACACTAATCAAACACTTCCTGAGTTCTTCGAAACGTTGGGCTTATCGTCAAGAGGTTGAGGCAGCTAGTCTGGTAGTTGATGATTCGGTATGAAGTTGTTGTGTGCTGCTGTTACTATCAAGAATGAGAAAGACAGATTGAGCACTTTCAGAGATGATTGTATTCAGAGATGAAATCTTGATGGTGATGCATAACTGTAAATTCTTGAGTATACTGATGAGTGCTGATCAGGGAGACTGTTATAGATGACTTTGATCACACTGTTGATGTTGGAAGTAGTAAGAAACAGAGAACTCGGTCTGCATCTGAAAAAGTGGGATTTTACGACTATGGGTTCGGCTGAGTTGAGAAGCAGAATGTTTCTGTGACTACAGGAAGATGACAGTTACTGTAACAGTAGATAAGGGTTTAGTGCATGTGTTGGGTGTCATGATTCAGAGACTCTAGCAGAATTGTTGGTGTGATGACAGCTATAAAATTGTTAAGAAAAGGTTATGCCGGTTATGTGTGTATGCTGAGATTGAGGGAGCAGATAGAGAAACTTGTGAAGTTAGGCTTTATTAGGTCAAGTGCTTCTCTTTGGGGTGCGTCTGTATTGCTGGGTAAAAAGAAGGATGATTCCTTTCGACTCTGCATGGATTATGAGGAGTTAAGTACTTGTTGGATAAATTGCAAAGAGCTACAGTATTTTAAAAGATTGACTTGAGATCAGGGTATTCTCAGCTTAAGGTTTGAGATGAGGATATATTCATGATACTGCCTTCAGAACTAAGTATGGTCACTATGAATTAGATGTGATGCCTTTCGGGTTGACTAATGCTTCCGCGGATTTCAAAGACTTAAGGAACTGATGTTTTTAGAAAGTACTTATAGATCGTTTGTAGTAATTTCCATTAATGACATTTTAGTATACATCCGGGAGTAAGAGGGATTACGAGAACAACCTTGGAATGTTAAGGAAATTGGGAGTTTTCTCAGACTGACAGATTACTGCAGGCGATTGTGGATGAATTTTCTAAGGTTGTGTATGACTGAGAATTTTGAATGGAATAGGAGATGTCAGGAGTGAGTTTCGAAGAACTCAGGAAGTGTTTGATTTGTGCGTCAGTGTTAGTGTTACTGTAGGAAACAGAAGGATTTGTTAATTACAGTGATGTGTCTAAGCAGGATCTGGGTTGCATTCTAATGCAGAATGGGAAGGTTATTGCATATGTTTTTTTTTTGTCAGTTCAAATTGTATAAGAGAGAGTTGAACATGAGATACAGATGGTTGCTAGAATTGATTAAGGATTATGAAAAGATATTGTTTATCAATCAGAAAAGGGCTACCGTGGTTGCTGATGCTTTGTGTAGGAAGTCGACTCTCGAGCATGTGGTTGCTTGTCTGACAGTTCGGTCGGGATTGCAACAGGAGTTGGCGAAGGGTGAAAAGTGAAATTTGTTCGGGAAAGAGCGGATATAGCTGAATGCGATGGAATGTTGAGTAAGATATACAGTCAGATTGCTCAGGGAAGAGTGCATGAATTCTTGTTCAGGAAGATGGAATATTGTGATTTCAGATAAGTTGTGTGTGCCAGCTGATAAAGAGATTAGAAAGTTGATTATCAAGGAAGGTCATTCTTCGGCAAGTCATGTACATTCTGGAGTCAGTCATGCGAGACAGATATCCGAACCTGTTTTGATCTTAGTTTCGAGGACGAAACTCTTATAAGGGAGGGAGAATGAAATACCCCAAAGGTTATAGAAATGGCAAAATGGTAAATAAATTTTTGGGATTTCTTAAAATCAGAAAATGGGGAAAAGAAATCAGAAAAAGGGGGAAAGTGGATCTGGAATTTGGGGCAAAAGTCCCCTTCGATCTCCTCAAAATTTAGGGAACCCATGCCTTCTCCCCGATAGCTACTGCCTTCCCGCCGGTGGACGACCCCCGGACCCCGTCGGTGAGCTCGACCCGGCTGTGGCCACCACTACCTTTCCCTGAGGCGAGCCGCCACTGTGGGAGCAAGACCGTCGGCTGTTGTCTGCGAGCCACTGTTGAGGGGAGATCCAGCGAGATCTGCGGTTGCTCAGGGCTGCGAACAGCTGCTTTGTGCTTTCCGGCGAAGAGGCGCCGCGAGTCGGAGTTGCTACTGTTGTGAACCGTTGTTGTCTGCTGCATAGGAGGTCTTGATGTTGGTGTTCTGCTGTGCCGAGGGGCTTGACACGGTGGCAGAAGTTAGCTGCCAACAAGAAGTGGAAGATGACGAGGGCTGCGTTCAAAGCTTGGAGGTGTTTGGACTGATTTTGGTTGGTATTGTGCAGCTTGTGATTTTGGAGTTTGGGTTGAATTTTGTGTGGGTTGCTTAATTAATTAGAGGTATAATTTTAGGGTTTGAATTTGGGGGTTTTGTTAGTAGTGGATTTGTATGAGTAATTAATGCTAGGGATTTGCTCGGATTGATTTCGCAGGTTCGTTCGAGTTGGTTGGAGATCTCTGAGGTCGTGGTTGTCGAGCTTGAGGCAAGATAAATCTTGCTAACCCTTACGTAATTTCGTATCGTAATTGTTTTATAAATTTATTTTACTATTATCTAGTATGTTAATCTAGATTAATAGAGGTAGATATATATATATATATATATATATTTGTTGTAATGAAGTGAGATACGTTAAGATTGATATTGATGTTATTAAAATATGGTTGGAGTATACAATTTTGAATCCAATGGTCATTTAGATTTTGATTGTATTTCCATTCCTGAGCTCTCAAAATATGCCTTTATTAAATGTCTCCCGAATGTGGAGTAGTCATGTATTGTCATGATTGTTTTGATTTCTTTTTACAAGAAAATATATGAGAGGATCAAGTAATCATACGAACTAACATATTGTCTAGTTCAATATGAATGTTCTATAAGAGTTTCATTTGTAAAGATATTTTTAAAATTTTTTGCTTTTTATAATCTTATTCCTATATCGGACTTTGGATGATAAATATCCATGTGTATAAATTGGATTTTTGATTTTCAAGAAGAATGATTTTTTTTTTAAAGATGGCCCTCTTAAATATGATCAACATATATCAACCGTCTTTTTTTGTAAAACATGTATAAACACAATAAGAAATATACTTACGAAGTTATTATACCGTAGTTTCATAATTTATAATATAGATTTTTTTTCAATAAGTGGGTGTAAAAATTAAATAATTATATTTGTAGCATGTAGGGGGTCCAATTCATTTATAGTTAAAATTAAGGAAATGTATGAATACTAGATTTACTCTTTATTGTTTGTACAATTATTTCACAAAAATTATTACTCCATCCGTTCACTATTATATATCCTTTAGACTTTAGAATTTATTCATAAATATTTGTCTTTTTAGGATTTCAAGGAAATATATCACATATAAATCATAAAATTTGTATTGGAACTTGGTTATGTTAAATTTTCTTTATCCATCTATTGATTCTAAAGGGCGGTGACTGTAACACCCCGGGCCAGAGGTGCTACAGTGCCATAGTCCCGAAGGACTATAAGGCGGTTTCTAAAAGAAAAGAAATCCAAAGTCTTCCAAATACATAAAAAATCATCAACATTAAATTCTCTGCTCAAGATTGAAACAACACTTAAAACCTGTCAACCAGTTTAATACATCAATTTATTTCCAAAACAACGGAAGCGAATACAACATTTTCAAATCTGATGCAAACTAAAACTTTAACTGTGAAGACACATCTGTGATCCAGAATCCGCTTGTTGCTGCAAACCTGCAAAGCCTGATTGACTGGGGGACCCGATACCCCAGCCAACCGCGGCACGTAAACCGAAGTTGGTCAGTCTTCCATCAAGACTGGCAAGACTCCTCAAGCCAAAACAGTTTAAAACCAGAGAATTATCACAACAATCAAATAATATCAAACAACAAACATGCCACCCAATATATATACATATATATATATATTATATCATAATTATATCATTATCATATCAACCAACCAATACCAATATCAAAACTCATGCACATTATCACATAATCATCCTTTCCCATCTTTCTCTCCATTTCTAATACCTCCATAATCAACTCTACGAAACATATTGAAATACCCCAATATATATATGGGTATATCCTAATGGTATGAGGGTAATAATTATAAAGGGGAGCAAAATCAGATTTTTGGGAAAGAAAGAAGATCTAGGAAATTTGTGGGGGGCAATTTCCTTCGGTCTTCTTCGTGGAGCTACTACCCGCCTCCTCCTTTCTTCCCGTCCAGTCCGTTGATCCTTCCGCCGGTGAGGCGACCGCAACCACTGTCTCCCTTGGTTCAGACCGCGCGACGAGCTGCTGGAGGTCGTGACGAACCACTGGTGTTAGCTGCCACTGGAGCCTCTATTTGTGGAGTTGCTGCTGGCTAGAGCTGCTGTGACCGTGTCTGCTGGTGGCTGCTCTTTCCGGCGGCGAAGACGAGCCACCGACGAGGCCACGCGGGTTGCTACCGCTGGGTTCTGCTGGTCACTGTTGTGGAGTTCGGCTGAGTTCCGGCGACGAGGGGAGTCCTTTCCGGGGCTGCAGAGGGTGGTCAACAAGGTGAGGTACTTCGTTGTTTTGTTTTGGACAGATTTGGTGTGTTTGGGCAGATTTGGGTTTGAACAGATTTGTTGCTGAATTTTTTAAGGAATGATGATTTTAGGGTTTGAATTGGGGTTTTATTGGTTGTGGATTGGATGAGTAATTAATGACAGGGATTTGCTCAGATTGATTTCGCAGGTTCGTTCGAGTGGTTTGGAGACCTCTGGGGTCGTTGCGGTTCGACTTGAGGCAAGAGGATTCTTGCTAACTTTATATAATTTTTATAAATTGATTTATGCCTAGTGTTTCATAATTAATTTTATCATTGCTTGAGCGATTTAAATTGGATTAATTGACTATATAGATACTTGGTTGAAAATGGGTGTGTGTGCGTGTGTTAGTATTTTGTCTCGTATCGTGTTGAATAAATGTTGACGTGGTAGTCAATTGTGACTAAATGTGATTGATTGTTGTTGATAGTGTTTGTTGACACTTGTGTGTGTGTGTTGGGTTGTGTATGTCGACACCTGTGTGTGTTGGCGGTTGTGTGATAAATTGTGTGCGTGCTGGCAGTTGTATGCTGGGATTGTGCGTTTGTGTGTGAATGTTTGTGTGTGAATGTGTGTATGCTGGGATTGACTGATGTGGATTGATTGTTGTTGTTTGATTGTGGCAGATTGATTGTTATGGATTGATTGTTGTGGATTGATTGTCGTGGATTGATTGGATTATTGATTTTTAAAGTTTCTCGGTTGAATATATATATATATATATGTGAAATGTGTTAATAGAGGTCGTGTGTAATAATTGATTGGTTGTCGGTGTGGTGGTTGGATTGTTGTTGATTGGAGGTCGATGGGCCAAGGGTTGGAATGGATTTCACCCAACCGCGTAGGGTATACAAGGTATACGTCTACGTCGTTAAGGGCCAAGGATTTGAAAGGGGTTTCACCAAACCGCGTAGGGTATACAAGGTATACGCCTACGTCGTTAAGGGCCAAAGGTAGGAATGGATTCCACCAAACCGCGTAGGGTTTACGCCTACGTCGTTAAGGGCCAAGGGTTGAAATTGAATTGGAGGTCGAAGGGCCAGGTGATGATATACTCACCAAACCACGCAGGGTATACAAGGTATACGCCTACGTCATTAAGGGCCAAGGGTTGGAATGGATTGGAGGTTGAATTGGAGATTGGATTGGAGATGTGTTGGAGTCGTTTGTGTTTCAGTGTTGAGTTATATTATTGTTTGATTATAATTGGTTGATTGTTGTGATATCTATTATGTGTTGAATGTTGGTTGTGAACTGATTAAGTGATTTGTGTTGAATGTTGGTTGTGTACCTGAGTAAGTGATTTTGTGATGATATTGACTGTGCGCTTGATTAAGTGGTTGTGTTGGCGAATATTGATTGTGTGTTTTGGTTATTGGTTTTATGTTGGATATTGATTATTGGCTAGTGACTTATTGTTCAATATTAGTTCTTTATGAGGTGGATTTCTGTTGGTATGGTTGTTTATGGTAACTAGTGGATTATGAAGGTTGGTTGTGTTGATTATTGTTAGTTGTGGTTACGGGTCATTGTTGTCCATTGGTAGTGGTTGTTGGATCTTGGTGTGAATTGTTTGAGAAGGTTGGTTATGTGGATGTTTGTGAAGGTTGGTTTCCCATCTTGAGGGTGTGGGCCAATACGAGTTGAGTTTGAAGGTATTATGTGATGATTATTTTCGTTGATGCCTATGTGTTTGTTGATGTGAAGGTTAACTGGATTTGTTGTGTTAGTGCAGTAGTGAGTTCTGTATATTTGGTTAGCTTTGGTTGTAAGTTAGTAGTAAGATATGTGTATGCGCTTACAGTTGTTGATTGAGGCATTATTAATGGAGAGAAAGTTGGATTTGATCGTTCTATTCGTTTATGCTTGCGATGAGTTTGAGGTTGGATTGAAAGAGGTTAGTATCGTGTAGAATTGGATAAGAATGGGTGATTGATCGGTTATGTGTTAGTGTGTGTTTATGTTAGTGTTTTGTCGTGTGGTTGGTTAGTTGGTTGGTGTGATATTAGTCAAGTGTAGTTATTTGTATATTAAGTATGATCTGTTGTTGTTTGGTATTGTTTGATTGTCGTGATAACTCTATGGTTTTGAAACTGTTTTGGCTGGGCTAATCTTGCCATAGTCTTTCACGAGACTGACCAACTGCGGTTTACGTGCCGTGGTTGGCTGGGGTATCGGGTCCCTCAGTCAATCAGGCTTTTCAGGTTCAGCGCCAGCAAGGAGGTTCCTGATCATCGTCGGTTTTGGAGTCGAGAACTCTACTCTTTTGGTTTGGACTTGACTTGTTGCACGTGTCGTTTTGGTTTCGGACTTTGAATGGGTTGTATTTATTGTATTGGTTTTGGTTGTTGGTTTTTGGTTTGTAAAGGGTTGTATTTCAGTATGTTAAGTTGTTGGTGGTTTCAAACTCTGGACAAGTTTTACAGGTTTTCTGTTGTGCTGCTTTTGATATTATATATATGGGTTATGTTTTGCATTTTTTCTTTTCACCCGCCTTATAATCCTTCCGGATTATGGCACTGTAGCACCACTGGCCTGGGGGTGTTACACATATACACATATATGACTACTAACGCACAACCCAAGCTAACCATTTATACCAAACTCACTACTGCACTAACACATCCAGTTCAATCTTCACAAATATTCACTTAACCATCTTGGTAATCAATCCACATATCACATAACCCTCTTTCCGCAACTAGCTACAGGCAACAACTACAACCAACGGAATTTCACAACCACAACCAATGGCCAACAATGGCCCACAACAACAACTAATAACAATCAACATCCAACACAAACCATTAACCAAACACACAACCGAAATCATCAATACGACCACCACTTAACTCATAACAGTTATCACAACAATCAACCAATTATAATCATATATATATAACAGTTAGTACAACCCAACCAATTTCAACCAAATAATATAACTCAACACTGCAACCCATACAACTTCAACACACTTCCAACCTAACCTCCAATCTATCCTCCAATCCATTCCAACCCATCTCCGGGTGAGATCACCCAAAACCAACTATCCATGGATAGGGATGGACTCGTACCATCCAACTCCTGGCCCTTAACAACGTAGGCTACACCCTACGAGGTTGAGTGAGGCTATCATCACTCTGGCCCACCTATAACACCCCGGGCCAGAGGTGCTACAGTGCCATAGTCCTGAAGGACTATAAGGCGGGTGAAATAAAAATTTGTAAAACATATCCCATACATAATATATACCAAAAGCAGCACAGCGGAAAAACCTGTAAAACCTGTCCAAAGTTGAAACCATAATCAACTTAACATACAAAAAGTACTATAATTTACAAACCAGAAACCAACAACCCAAGACCAAAAGCCAAAAGCCAATACAACAAGTTCGACCACTTCAAGGTCCAAAACCAAAACGATACATACAATCAAGTCAAAGTCTCAAACCAAAAGTAGAGTTCTCGACTCCAAAACCGACTGTGATCAGGATCCTCCTTGCTGGTGCTAAATCTGCAAAGCCTGATTGACTGGGGGACCCAATACCCCAGCCAACCACGGCACGTAAACCGTAGTTGGTCAGTCTCGTGAAAGACTATGGCAAGATTCCTCAAGCCAAAACAGTTCAAAACACATACATATATCACCAACCAACTCACAACAACGACAACACGCCACACAATATATAATATCATAACTATACTTAATCATATCAACCAACCAATGCCAACCACACGTCAAAACATATACACCCACTATCACATACCATTCATTACACATCCTTATCCAACTCTTCACTATACTAACCTCAATCAATCCATCCTCAAACTCATCACAAGCATAAACGAATAAAACGATCCAATCCAACTTCACTGACACGTCCAATCCATCATTCTCTCTATTACTAATACCTCAATCAACAACTCTATGCACATACACATCTCTTACTACTGACTTATAATCAAAGCTAACCAATTATACTGAACTCACTACTGCACTAACACAACAAAATCAATTAACCTTCACATCAACAAACACATAAGCATCAACGAGATAATCATCACATATAAACATAACCAAAATAACGATCCAGGCCAGCCACCCTTCTGGTGCCGTCGGTTCGTCAACCACGACTGCAACTCATACCTTCAAACTCAACTCGTATTGGCCCACACCCTCAAGATGGGAAACCAATCTATACACTCAACCAACGCAACCGACCTTCATAACCCACTAGCTACCAACAACAACCATACCAACAGAAATTACCACCTTGACCAGATACAATCAACCACTAAACACACGTAATTTAACAACCACAACCTATGGCCAACAATGGCCCACAACCACAACTAATAACAATCAACATCCAACATAACCCAATTATCAACATACAACCAAATTACCAACACGACCACTTAGTCAAGTACATAATCTACATTCATCACAAATCCACGTATTCAGGTACACAACCATTATCATTAACACAACCACTTAATCAAGTACACAACCAACATTCAACACATAACCAACACACACAACCACCAACACCTCCAATCAAACCTCCGTCTCCATCACCACATCACCGGGTGAGACAATTCACAACATCTCCGTCTCCACCCCCACATCACCAAGGTGAGACAATTCACAACATCTCCGTCTCCACCCCCACATCACCAAGGTGAGACAATTTACAACATCTCCGTCTCCACCCCCACATCACCAAGGTGAGACAATTCACAACATCTCCGTCTCCACCCCCACATCACCAAGGTGAGACAATTTACAACATCTCCGTCTCCACCCCCACATCACCAAGGTGAGACAATTCACAACATCTCCGTCTCCACCCCCACATCACCAAGGTGAGACAATTCACAACCTCCAAAACCCACTATCCATCACCATACCAACCAATCAAACAACACGACGACAGTCAAAATCACATAACCACACCTCATCACACATTATCACATATCATCACACACATCATCACACATTATCACATATCCTCACACACACATCATCACACAATATCACACATATATATATATTCACCCAAGTAACTTTAAAATCAATAATTTAATCAAACCACATCAGTCCATCTACAACACAGGACAATTACTAATGTACCCACACATTCACACACACACAATCCAACACACGCACACACACATTCAATCCAACACACACATACGATCCACACACACACACACACATTCAATCCAACACACCCACATGATCCAACACACACACACACGTGTCAACAAACACTATCAACAACAATCAATCACATTTAGTCACAATTGACTACCACGTCAACATTTAATCAAATACGATACAAGACAAATCATATCACACGCACATACCCCATAGCCCGAGAGAAGAAACGGTCTGTCATTTTTGTCTTGAACATCCCCCAGTTCAAAACAGGGCTATCAGCTAAGTCGGTACTCTCCCACCACTCACTAGCCTCCTCCTTCAACTGAAGGGAAGCTAAGTGTACCTTCTCGGCTTCAGTACAATCAATATTACGGAACAACCGTTCCATGTGGGAAAACCAATGTGTCACCTTGACTGGTTCTTCTTTTCCATTATAGTTGTCAGGCCTCATGGAATTTATGGTCTTCAGCGCACGACCATAATTGTCTCGGTTCCTAACTGCACCTTCTTGGAATGCACGATTCTATGGCTCCTCAAATCTGGGAACTGGTGGAGGAATTGGCACACCTTGTGCCTGAGGCACATTCGGTCGTTGTATATCAGTCATTGCCTGCATAACAATTCCTCGAACTGCTTCAACTGTAGCAGCATCAAATATCATTGGAGCGTTTGTCTGCTCTCGACCATTGCCCCTAGGATGGTTGTTGGAACCAGACTCATGTTTATCCTCTGCAACATTTCCAACATTTGGTATGGGGTCATTGCTCGGCCCAGCACCAGTTCGAATTGTGTTTCTTGTGTTCACCAACTGTTTACCGATCAAGTTCCAAGCATTTTATACATTAATATTATTCCAAATACTTTAATGTAGCAAAATCACTCAGAATAGATCAACTTAGTATTTTATAGATGAACTTGAACTATTTTACAAACTTCACATAGTCGATCTCCCGAGCGTCAGGACAAAATTGCTCGGTTTTACAACCTTTACATTAGTCGATCTCCCGAGCGTCAGGACAAAATTGCTCGAAGATTGCAGTATTTCACAAAGTACGTGCCGCAATACTAGAATATTTCACACGGTACATGTTGAAATACTAAGAAGAAGGAAACTACTGCTACAGGTAACGTCGGTCCTCATCACGGTGCTCCGAAACATTTCCTATACGGTAGACTTCCCATGCAGGGCTTCTTCGGGCGGGGCTCTCCATCGGATTCTGACGATGGACTTTGCACCCTGCTTGGCCGTGGAACACATGATTCTGGTGTCCTTGGCCCTATCTCAGTCATGGTGAAGTATGGATCATCCATGTACGGCTCTCCTAGTCCAGCCCTTCTCTGAGCACTGGCGATCATCTCATCCATCTGACGATGCTGCTCAGAAGAGATCATCTTGCTCTGACGAAGAATCTCCCGTATCTCAGATTCCGTCCTCTTTCTCCTTGGAGTAGGGATAGGATGAGATTCCTCGTGCATCATTGTTGGGCCACTCCTTCCAATACCATACTCGGTATAAAGTGATTCCCAATCATCCTCAGTCATGAGTGGGTACACTGGCACTGGTGACAACTCTTGCACAGGTGGTAATTCCGAACTGGGGTGAATAAATTGCATCCCCGGTTCCTGACTATCCACCAGCAAGTGCCTCAAGTCATCGGACTCCTGGTTCTGCTCTTCGAGGTCTATCTCGGGGTCCTCTTCCTCGTCTACAGGGTCTACCTCTAGCATTTCCTCCTCTTCTTCCTCTTCTTCCTCATCTTCGTCCTCTTCCGAGACCATCTCGATCAGGAAATCGTCATTGTAATACCCGCTCACGTACCTAGACAATTCATCCTCTTGCATTGCTTCCTCCCTTGGTGGCTCAACTGGCGCTGCCACTAGAACTACGGCATCCCTTGATGTCAGGACTACCGATTCTGGAAGTACATACTTGATCTCCTCAGGTGGGCTGCTTGTTTCTCCAACCTCAAAGCACCTCGGGGGTATCGGGAAATCTAGCCTTCCTGGAGATGGTGAATCCATCTCGGCATCTTCCGACTCTTTCTTCTGAGAGAGACATGCACCCATATCCTATAGGGTAACGAGGAAGGAATTAGTCTTTCTAGATATAAAAACAAGCTTACTACATCAGACTATATATAGAAGACATGACTATGAACGGTGTTTTATTTTCAAATTCTTTTCATTTTGAAAATTCAGAGTCCTTTGAAAACACTTTTCAATCGAAAACGAGTAAATGTTTTCAAATACCCAACCCGTTTTAAAAACTTAGGCTCTGATACCACAACTGTAACACCCCCAATTCTTAACCCACTTGGAAAGGTATTACCGTCAGTGACCTCGGTTTTCCTCACCGAAGCCATCCCAGGCTTTACCGTTTAAATACAATCATGAAACACATATGAAACAAAATCATAATGATATTCAATTAAAACTTGAGTCCCGGGATTACATCCCAATCCCGAATAGGACAAACATACAAAGTTTAAACAAAATACAGTGGAAGTCAAAATACAGAATTAAACAAGTAACAGAGTAAATAAGTTACAACGGAAGTCTTTCTTAAAATATTACAAAAAGGGTTGTGATCATAATGATCACCTGCCCAAGGATCTTAGCCTGATTAAAACATTAAAACATCCAAAAACCACCGTCGTCTTCATAGTCATTCTAGTCTCCTCGTATCTGTAATTTATCTGATGTGCCGAATCGAATGGATGACACCAGCCAACCATGCAAGGGAATAATCGGTTGGTTAGTCTACTGAATAGAATATGCAAGGGTACAAAGCAGAGTGGTTCGAAGTAGTCGTATTAGGTTAGACTCATCGCTCCTCGAATAATAACCGATAGCGATAGTCAACCACTATACTTCTACTGGAATATCAAAAGGCATGATCAAGAGGAGATTCCAACTGAAGTGAATCTTATCGGAACATCCAAGAGAAGACTCCAAAAGATTGAGTCTTTAACGAAAGCATGACAAAGTCTGGAACATTTAAAGAATCACAGTATCGCATTCGAGCGATTTAAAAGTTGAGACGAGCTTTCCTAGCTGCACTACTCGCCCAAGGGTATATTAATTATGTGCGTCAAGAGCACTTATCTTATTATATTCCAAAACGCGCATCACATTACAGGCTTTTAAATGTATATATATCCCCAACGGAACCTATACATCTTGAGTATCCGTTTCGTCTAGAGTGATGCATCTCGGAGGGACTAAATCCCGAGATTTGTGACACCAGCTAAGTGCACCACCTCTATACTGCGTGTATCAGAGGTTGGGTCATGACCGTCCAAATAGTATTAGGTGGGGTCTAGCCACCTCTCTACTAGATTATAAAAAAACGACTGGACCTTGCAGTGTCCTAGTAACGTCCCTAACTACTAGTGCTAACTAAACAGTTCGAGCACAACAATAGTCCACAATAAATCCATATAAATGCCCTCAAGGCGATCATAAATATATATCTATAATAGCGTTGTTTTAACAGATATACAACCTATTATAATATCATATTTTAGTTTCCAAAACAGTTTTATTAAAACCGTTCCCAGACGAACACAATAATCATTCCAAATTAATTACTCAATTAAGCAACTGATAATTAATGGAAGCATGGAATGATGAGCAAGAGTGAACCTCCACTTGCCTTAAATCCGCAGAAGCTTAAACGAAGCTAGGTATGACGACAACTGGTTTCCGGGCTCGAAGCAGGGACAGATCTGGCAACACAGATTCCTTCGGATCGACCCATAAAGAAACCCTAAGTTAGATTCTACAACAATGAGTACGACTCTAAAGAATAACGAAAGAAATCGAAAGGAACGAAGCCCGATCAAAACCACAGAAGCTAAGGCCGAAACAAGCCAAAAGCTTTTGGGCGGCGGGCGCCGCTATTCGTGGCGGCGGGCGCTGCTGTTCGTGGCGGCGGTCGCCGCCTGCCTTACGGCGGGCGCCGCTACGAACATCAGAAAATTTCACGAGAGGCAAAAACTCACCGACGTCGATTGTTTTGCTTCTCCCTTGCGTTACTTTGGATTCTAAGCTTCTAAGGGCTTCCAAAGCTTCACTTTGTAACTGGAATAACACCAAAAGGAACTCCGACGATCGATATCAAATACTCCGGCGAGAGCTTGATTTCCGACGAGTAGATTTAGGGAGATTTGAGCTTTGTTTCTGTGCTCAATTTGATCCCAAACCCTTCCCCTTTTATAGCCAAGACCAGGGGACAAGAAATGGGCAACCCATGCAACGTGGAGAGCCAAGATCGAGCGTCTCCCCGGCCGCCGGCAAGCCTCTGCACCTACGCCTGAAACAGTGGCGGCGGTCGCCGCCGTCGGCAAGAGGTCGCCGCCCTTATGAGTCTCTGGCGGCGGTCGCCGCTTTTCTGGCGGCGGTCGCCGCTTTTCTAGGCCACTTGGCTAGCAAGATGAGGATGACGACATCGGCTAGTTGGCGGCGGTCGCCGCTAGCCTTACGGCGGTCGTCGCCAAGGCCATTTTGCATCCGATTAAGCTTTCGATTAGCTTTGGCCTTAGCCCGGGATAACAATAATCGTACACGAACGAGTATTAAGTCCCAAAATACGTCGAATGCATATTATTTCACTACGAAAAATATTACAGAGATTAAGAACATTACAGAATGTCTTTCTGTCTCGGAAATTAATTCGACATAGAAAACGGGTGTTCGGGAAAAATCCCAAAATACCCTTACAAAAGTACGGGGTATCACAGTCTTAACGACTTAAGCCTTAATGACAGGTTTGTATCAACATCAAAAAATGGGACGTCTTCTTCGTACACGTTGGGCGATGGATTTGTACCATCAGAATCACTTCCGAATTTTACGCTTCACGATGGATTTTGCCATGAATTTGTATCCTCAGAATCAATTCCTCAGTTTGGGTTCCCACCATTGCACACACAACTGCAGTTTGGGGTACCCTTAGAGGATGTAAACCAAGTTTCAGTTGATTATTTTGAGTTGTTTACTACAAATATTGTGTTTTGCACCAGGGATGAGGCAATTAAGTAGGTTAAAGTGATTGAGTTTCAAAATAACATGTGTATAAAGATTAGATGAGATAGAAAATCAGGATGATCAAGAGCAGCCGATTCCCATGAACTAGTCTAAACAGTCGCAAGATCCTGTAGAGGGCCTAAATATGCTACAAGAATCCGATGTTGGGACTTGTCTGGAAAGAGCGTGGAACTAATGAGGTATAACATATAACCTGAAGCGATGACCTCTGGATAGTCTTGCATTTCCGGGCTTAGGCAGTGTTTTAGTAGTGCCTCATGTTGGTATCCTCGACTCTCAGCCTCTAAGGTAGACATCATTTCTGGTGTCATCCTAAAGAACTTCATTGCCAATTCGAGGAGATCATATGAGACGCCAAGGGAGGTTTTATTGGTGTCATTCAGGTAGATTTAGACACTTTCATGTGCATGGCGTTTGGGGGCGATGTTGGTGTATTTGGAGGTGTTTGAGCGGTTTTGGAGATCATATGAGACGCCAAGGGAGTGCAATGAAGAGTAGAAGAACGGTAGGCTGAATTAAATTGGTTCGTTCTCTCTACTCAGATGTCCAAATGGAGTGATTCCAATTCTATGAGTTAGATCTTGAAGTCTACTGCAAGTTCTCAAAATATGAGCGCAATCCGAGTTGGGAATCAAACGTTATGGCGTTTATACGGAAGTGTCGCAGGAGCTGAACCGAAGAACAACGACGGCGCCCGCCGTTTAAATGCGGCGCCCGCCGCAATTACGGCGCCCGCCGCAATTACGGCGCCCGCCGCAATTACGGCGCCCGCCGCAATTACGGCGCCCGCCGTGAAGGTTGCAGCGGCCGCCGTGAACGTTTGAAGTCCGCCGAGCCGATTTTCCTTTTATGTTTTATTTTTGATTATTTTATTACGTTTTAGTAATTTCTTTTTAGGTTAATTTTGACTGAATGCCTTTAGTATTTAAGGGGAGAGAAAAGGATTGTTTTGGATGATATCATCTATAATCTATCGCTAAAAACCCTAATTCTACTTCTCCTTTCTACGTTCTACGTTATGAAGAACTAAGCCTCCCTGACTTAGTCAGACGCTGAAGCTTTCGTTTTGATTAAGTTGTGAGACTCTTGTTCTTAATCTATTGCATGGTTTTTATCTTTCTCTTGCTTAAGTTGCTTATGATTGATATTGAGGATCTCTATTTGGACGCAACTAGGGTTTGTCGTTATTGATCTATTGCTAGATCTAGATTGTTACTGGTTGAGCATATCTATTTCAGAGTAGCAACTGCATCGTACTAGTATCTGGTTGTGCTAGTCTTATGCAGAAGAGAACTGATTTACATTCTAGGATAAAAGCTGGTTGTTTTATGCTAGAATTGTATCCAACTATATTCTTATTCTTAACGCTGCTATTAAACTGAATCTTGATAGTTTCAGGGTTGTTTAATTAGTTAGTGCTAATAGTATCTGGTTGTGCTATTAGTTATATCTGAAAAGGAATTGGAATTTCCATTGCATGAGATTTTGAATGAGTATCTAGGATCAACTTGTCATACGAATAGTGGATGTTGTTTGACTAAGTGCTTTTCCCATCACTGATTTCACAACTCTTTCGCTTGTTTACTTTTGCATGCTTAGAATTACTAAAACAAACAAAACCCCCCCTTTGGTTACTTTGGATTGACATATAAATTGCATACTAAGATAGAATCCGCCTCCCTGTGGATTCGACCTTTACTTACCTAGGACTACGGTTTAGGATTTGTTTGGATATTTTACATAGTAGGAATTAGAACGACAAATTCCTGTTATCAAATTGGCGCCATTGCCGGGGTTTAGGGTTGGTGATCTTACCTTTCCTGTTGACTTCTATGTGCTTGATATGGAACATGATATGCATGCAGCCCCTATTCTGTTAGGGAGACCCTTCTTGAAAACTGTCAACACTAAGATCAACGTGAGTACTGGTTCCTTGACTATGGAATTTGATGGCCAAACTATTAACTACAATATCTATGAAGCCATGAAATCTCCTTCTGATGATCATTCTTTGTGTGCAATTGATGTACTTGAGCCTGTGGTGCAAGATATTTTTGATGAGGACCACCTAGATGACACACCACCTATTGTTGATTCTAGCTTGGATATTGTTATATCTGCTGACTTGCAGGAAGGTGTTGATGAGTGGGACGCTTGCTATAAGCTCTCTCCGGAGCTTCCAGGTAAATCACCTTTGCTGCTAACTCCGAGCGAGAAGCCCGTTCCCTCTTTAGTGCAGGTCTCTGAAGTCAAGGCTAAACACCCCCTGATCGATCTAAGCATGGGGTAGACGCGACTAAGAAGGTCAAGATGGAGAAGCCGCTGAAGAGGAAGCATGGTCTAAGGTTCAAACCTTTCCATGATTGGTTCAGGAAGGAGGTATGGATTGAGAAGGTTCCTAAGGAGCCTGATCATATGGATTGAGGTTGTTCGAGTAGTATGTCGAGCCAACGACATTAACCAAGGCGCTGCTCGGGAGGCAACCCGAGATTTGGTAGTTTATTTTCTTTCCCTTAGTCAATTTCTATTGTTTTTCTTTTAGTTTTTGTGTTGAACTAACCTGCAGGAAGCGCGAAAAAGTGAAGAAGGAGTTCACGGCGCCCGCCGCTAAACTTACGGCGCCCGCCGTAAATGCCTCGGCAAGAAAGTTGGCCACGACTTGAGAACGGCGACCGTCGTTTAATCGCGGCGCCCGCCGCAATTACGGCGCCCGCCGCCCTCCTTACGGCGACCGCCGCAATTTCTCAGGTTAAAAAAAAAAAAAAAAAAGTTCCACCGGAGGCCAGCTGTCCAGCGTTTCCTATGGAGAGATGGTGCGCATCATGTTGTCAAGGAGGAGACATTAGCCCCACTTTGTATTTGACAACGATGATGACCCTATAATTGGCAGCTGGAGAGGAGGTACACCAGGGCCCAACCACGATGACATCTAGGCCCATTTTTTTTTTGAAGGCCATGAAACCCCGTTTCCTTGATTGTCCACTACTCACCACAGTGGTTCCTTTTGGTTGCGTGGTAGGAGTTGATAGAGTTGAAGGCCGTGCAGCCCCGCATTGTTTGATTACCATTACTCACCAAGTGGTCACCTTATGGTTGCACGGTAGCAGACGATTATGGAGTAATGAAGACGCACGCTCAACACCTGGATCTGAGCTTTTATGACTACACCGCCAGCAACAAGGAAGTGTCCAAGCCAACTCGGCAATGTTGTGAGTTATTTTTTGCTTTTCCCTGTGCTTTATTCTTTTGTCTTTCATTACATTGAGGACAATGCAATGTTTAAGCATGGGGTGGAGTTTTACACTTGCTACGTCGCTGAGGAGAAAAATGAAAAAAATGAAAAGAGCTAAAAATTGAAAAAAGGCTATCATAAAAACCCTGGGATAGTTCAAAAACCCGAAAGGGCGGCCTAGGTAATAAGCAGGTGGCTTGGACCAGCATTAGGCTGGGGTAATATGAGGTCAAGAGTGACGTGAGCTTATGTGAGCACATCTATTGGAAAATGAAATGAGTGGCTTGGTGAAAACCCGAAAGGGCGTCTTGGCAAAACGAGTGAAAAAGAAGAAGAGTGATTTTAGGATTTCTCACTATTCTTGGCGAGGCGTCATAAGAAGAGGAGTCAAAGAAGGATTGTCGGGTAGGTCACTCTGGGAGACATAAGGAGCAATAGATGGAGGCTAGGATTAGAGGTTACTCACACTATTGGATGTCCGGGTTTAGCTTGTGGGAAGTACTCTGCTTGCCCTTAAGCTTGTTGAGTTGTGGATGTGTTGTGAATGAGATTGGTGCCAGGAGCTTGGCATGGGTTAGGTGACTCTTAGTTGGAGGATATGCTTCCTGAGACCTTGGATGCTACATTGGAGGAGTAAACTCTTTATTAGTTTACTCGAGGACGAGCAAAGGTCTAAGCATGGGGTGATTTGATAAGCACTACTTTGTAGGGCTTAAGTAAGAGTCATTAGAGGTTTTATTAGTGCCATTCGGGTAGATTTAGACACATTCATGTGCATGGCGTTTGGGGGCGATGTTGGTGTATTTGGAGGTGTTTGAGCGGTTTTGGAGATCATATGAGACGCCAAGGGAGTGCAATGAAGAGTAGAAGAACGGTAGGCTGAATTAAATTGGTTCGTTCTCTCTACTCAGATGTCCAAATGGAGTGATTCCAATTCGAGGAGTTATATCTTGAAGTCTACTACAAGTTCTCAAAATATGGGCGTAATCCGAGTTGGGAATCAAAAGTTATGGCATTTCTACGGAAGTGTCGCAGGAGTTGAACCGAAGAACAGCGACGGCGCCCGCCGTTTAAATGCGGCGCCCGCCGCAATTACGGCGCCCGCCGTGAAGGTTGCAGCGGCCGCCGTGAACGTCTGAAGTCCGCCGAGCCGATTTTCCTTTTATGTTTTATTTTTGATTATGTTATTGGTGATTTTCATATTGCTAGGATTAGGAAACTGTTGGGCTAACGTCCTATTCTGCTGTAGCAACTACAATTTACATGCTCTGGTTGAAATTGTTCTATTGTAGGGAGAGATAATTACATGGTAAATGCATCTGAGCGAGCATTCTGTGTATCCTGGTTAATTCTTATATGCATTGCTGCCTTTGGGTTGAACCTTTAGTGGTACTAGGGTTATTCATTGGTAAGGGTTCTTTGTGGAAGGTTTCCCTCTGAATTTACATAAGATCGGGACAGGAATAACCGAATAGGAAGATAGGACTTAATCTATGAACAACCTTTGAATGACTTATGTGGACATTACTTGGCTAAGTGTTTTTCTCTCTTGATATTTCATCCATTCTACTTTGTTTTGTTTGCAACCAACCAACCATACAACCCCCCTTTGTGACATTGCATGCTACCACCATTGAATTCCTTCCTTCTCTGTGGGATTGATAAGCACTACTTTGTAGGGCTTAAGTAAGAGTCATTAGAGGTTTTATTGGTGTCATTCGGGTAGATTTAGACACATTCATGTGCATGGCGTTTGGGGGCGAAGTTGGTGTATTTGGAGGTGTTTGGGCGAAGTTTGGTAATTAATTAAAAGCCACGTGATTTTGGGCCAAGTTGAAGCAAGGAAATTAGGCCCATGAAGTGCCGGCCCAATTGAAGGAAGGTTGGGGCCCGCGTGAAGGAAGCTAAAGCCGCGTCAAATTTGGAAGCTGGAGAATTGAATTCAAGCGGGTGATGTCATCCACGACGTCAGCGAGCTGATGCATGCAATTGGAATTGGGTCGAGATGGTGTGGGCCGCCGTTGCTGCTGAATTGGAATTGGGCCGGTGATGCTTTGCTAGAGCGAAGTGCCAAACGAGGAGGCCGTGTTGAGCTGCTGAACGGGAATTCAAGGCCGAGATTTTGGGATTAATTTCCCCGGATTAATTTCTTATTTGATTATTGTTAATTTATTATTTTTACCATATTTTGAGAATTAGGTTAAAACACCTTTAGGGGAGAGTTGCCAATCTATCATCAAAACTCGGAAACCCTAATTTGAATTCTACGTATTTTTGCTATGAAGAACTAAGCCTCCATTGCTTAGTCAGACATTGAAGTTTTTCGTGTGATTCAGTTGTGAGATTCTTATTCCTAATCTATTGCATGGTTTTTATCTCTTCTCTTGCTTGATTGGTTATGATTGATATTGATTTTCTCTAGTCTGATCAACTAGGGTTTGTCGCTATTTGTCTATTGCTAGATCTAGATTGTTACTGGTTGAGCATATCTATTTCAGAGTAGCAACTGCATCGTATTAGTAACTGGTTGTGCTAATCTTATGCAGAAGAGAATTGATTTACATTCTAGGGTAAAAACTGGTTGTTTTATTCTAGGATTGTATCCAACTATATTCCTATCAGTAAGGCGGCTGTTAAACTGAATCTTGATAGTTTCAGGGTTGTTTAATTAGTTAATGCTAATAGTATCTGGTTGTGCTATTAGTTACATCTGAAAAGAAATTGGAATTACCATTGCGTGCGATTTTGAGTAGTATCTATGATCAACTTGTCATTCGAATAGTGGATATTGTTTGACTGAGTATTTTCCCAATAACTGATTTCATCACCTTTAATTGCTTATTTACCATTTGCATGCTTGGCTACTAAAACAAATCAACAAAACCCCCCTTTGGTTGCTTTAAATTGACATACATATTTCATACTGCGATAGACTTTGTTTCCCTGCGGATTCGACCCTTACTTACCTAGGACTATATTTTAGGGTTTGTTTGGATACTTTGCATAGTAGGAATTAGAACGGCAAATTCCTGTTATCAGGGATCGACCCTGACTTGCTTACTATACTTTGTTTAGTGAGGATTTTAGGATTTACTTTTGATTGGGGATACGACGACTACTCCTCCGATCAAATTTTGGCGCCGTTGCCGGGGAAGGCAATTGCAAATTTTTGGTGTTTTGCATGCTTTGTGTGTTTTTGAATTTTTCTTTGTGATTTTCGTGTGTTTGCTTGTGTGTGTGGACCTATCTTATGGTCCACACTCGTACTGCTGACTCTCCACCTTTAGATCTTGATCCAGAGATTGAGAGAACTTTATCCCAAGGACGCAGAGTAAATCGAGCTTTGGTCTTTGAGAATCCCACTTTTGAGATGGCGGACGAGGTACCACCACCTACGTTGAGGCAACTGACTGCGCCTGACTTGACGCTGTAGCCACTCGCCGTTCAGTTCCCTGAGCTAGGAACGGGAGTGAACTTTGAGCTCAAGTCTGGTCTTATCCATCTTTTGCCTCAGTTCCATGGGCTAGCTGGAGAGGACCCAAACAAGCACCTCTCGGAGTTTCACGTTGTGTGCAGTTCCATGAAGCCACGGAATGTCACTGAGGATCAAATCACGTTGAGGGCTTTTCCTTTTTCACTTAAGGATTCAGCCAACGACTGGTTTTACTACCTCCCCCCAGGAAGCATCGATACCTGGGAGAAGATGAAGAAGGTGTTCCTGGAGAAGTACTTTCCAGCAACGATGCTGAACAATCTCAAGCGCCAACTGAGCAACATAGAGCAGCATGGGACGAAAACGCTCTACGAGTACTACGAGCGTTTCAAGAGGTTGTGCTCCAGTTGTCCCTATCACGGGTATTCAGACCAGGATTTGGTCTTATATCTGTATGGGGGATTGCTGGATGAAGAGCGACGAATGGTGAACGCGGTGTGTGGGGGAAACATACTGAACAAGACCCCCACCGCTGCATTTGAGATATTCAGCGAGTTGTCAGAAGGCTCAAGGCAATTCAGCAGAAGGGCGGGCACCCAATCTGTGAGAGATGCAGAATCTCAGCCCAATTCTACTCTTCTTGCTGAGATGGCTAAGATGAAGGAGATGATGAGAAGATGTATGATGAGAGGTGGCTTGCAGCAAGTCAATTCATGTGGGTTATGCTATGCAACGACGCATCCAACTAATGTATGCCCCACCCTGCAAGAACCAACTGCTGAGGTGAACACCATTGGCGGATATGGCCCTCAAAGGCCAAAATATGACCCGTACTCCAGAACCTACAATCCAGGGTGGAGAGATCACCCAAATCTGAGATACGGGAATCAACAGAACACTCATCAAGGGCATGAGACCCAAGGTCTTCAGCAGTACCCCCAGAGGCAGTTTCAAGGAGGCCAAGCTGATCAAAGACCACAAGAACGGGGAGATGCCCGCATCACCAAGCTTGAGGAAGAGGTCAAAACACTGATGCAGCATATGTCTACTCTAGCGCAGACCGTGGGAACCATGAATCAAAACATGGTTCAGTTTCAACACGAGACCAAGTCCAGCATACAGAACCTAGAGAGGCAGGTGGGGCAGATCTCCCAGGCGGTTAGCAAGCTTGAAGCTAGAGAGTCACGAGCACCCCCATCTCAAACTGAGATTAATCCAAGGAAAAACGTCAACTGCATGACGTCAAGGCCAAGATGGGAGAATGAAGAAGAGAAGCTGGAATTAAAAGAGAAGTACGAGGCAAAACCGCGATCGCGGGGCGACAGCCGCGATCGCGGGTTTACGGATCCAAAAGCCGAGAAAAACTTGAGCATAAATTCGAGCAATAACCGCGACCGCGGGCATGACAGCCGCGATCGTGGGTCACCGGTTGACACCCGCGATCAACTCTCGGAAAGTGCTCCGCCTCGCAAGACTTTCATGAACTATGACTATCCGGAGGGATACTTTGACATCCCGGTGCCATTCCCTGCAGCATTAGAAGATGAAGGGAATACGAGAATATATTGCGAGATATACCAGGGCTACCCGGAGAGCCCCTTCTTGAGAGAGCTACGCAAGACCATAGCGGAGCAAAAGGAGCGATCTAAGAAGAAGCCAAAGGTCAAGAAGGATGTCTCGGCTGTGGTGCAGAAGAGGATTCCCAAGAAGTGTGAGGATCCTGGAATGTTCAGCGTGCCCTGCAAGATTGGGGAGACTGAATTCAGCGAGACATTGCTGGATTTGGGAGCTTCAATCAATGTCTTGCCACTGTCCGTCTACAACAACCTTGATGTCAGACCATTAGAGAGCACAGAAATCGTCATCCAACTGGCTGACAACTCCGTCATCACTCCTGAGGGCGTTGTGAAGGACGTACTGGTAAGCGTCGATACCCTTGTTTTTCCTGCAGACTTCTTTGTCATGAACACAGGGGAACGAGGAGGACGAGTGATGCTGGGGAGGCCTTTCATAAAGACCTCCAATACAAAGATCGACGTGGGCATAGGCACGGTCAGCATGGGGTTTGACCAGAGGAGGATAGAGCACAGCCTGAAGAGCATTCAAGAACACCCTCCAGACTCAAGAGTGAAGAGTGTGGTTGCAGGAGGCAACCCAGATTGAGAGGGATGAAGCGGTATGTCATGCCATGACAATAACTAAGGCGCTGTCCGGGAGGCAACCCGAGGTATTTATTTTTTTTTCTTTGTCTTTCTTTCTTTGTTCTCGCATTATTTTTGTGTGTTTTTGCTTTGTTTTTGTTTTTGTTTTCGACTAAACCACGCAGGAAAGCCGAGAAGAAACCGCAACCGTGGCATAACACCCGCGATCGCGGCTGGAGAAAGTCGAGCAAAAACCGCGATCGCGGCACAAAACCCGCGATCGCGGGCCCACGGCGCGCCGCGAATTAGGGTTTAGCCAAAAAAAAATAATAATACCGCAATCGCGGGGTTACTGCGCATCGGTAAAAAAAAAAAGTCGTACGTTACCCGCAATCGCGGCCTTCACTGCCGCGATCGCGGTTCCTCCACGGTGCTCCTTCCATGGCGATTTTTCCACGGCGGTTCATTCATGGCGGTTCTGAGGCGGTCTTTCTTCATCATGTTCGCGAGCAACAACCGGTGTACCTTTGATCCATCCATTGTTGTTGTTCCCTGCGGTACGTCTTCACATGTGCGTCACCACCTGTGTATACTGAGCTCGGAGTTCCAGCATTCCATGATCTATCTCTTGGGAAGTTCGACTGTTGAAGTGGTGATGAAGTTTATGGGGATTCCTACATCCATGAGTACCTTCCTATTGACGAAGACTACCACCCCAGCGTACGCTCAGTGAGTTCTTTCTTTCTTCCCCTCATATTTGTCTTTGTCTTCCATACATTGAGGACAATGCATGATTCAAGCATGGGGGAGTAGAAAGTACTTGCTATCTATCTTGTAACTTAGTTTCGATTTCAGCATTGTTATTTCCATTCAGTATTGTCCATTATTCGCATTCCCTTTTGAAAAAAAAAATAGTCAAAAAACAAAAAAAGACATACATGAAAATCCTGGGACAAGTCGAAAACCCGAAAGGGCGTCTTGGGTAATAAGCAGGTGGCTCGGACCAGCGCTAGGCTGGGGTAAAAAGGTGTCTGAGTGTGAGCTTATGTGAGCACATCTATGAGAAAAATATGAGTGGCTAGGATGAAAACCCGAAAGGGCTCCTAGGCAAAATGAGTGAAAAGAAAAGGAGAGTTTTCTAGGATCTTATTTTACCGATGGGGCGACATAAGAAGAGGAGTCAAATAAGGATTGTCGGGTAGGTCACTCTGGAAGGCATAAGGAGTCATAGATGGAGGCTAGGATTAGAGGTCACTTTACACTATTGGATGTCCGGGCTAAGCTTGGGGGAAGTACTCTGCTTGCCCCTTAAGCTTGTTGATGGAGGATGTGTTATGAATGAGATTGGTGCCAGGAGCTTGGCATGGGTTATGTAACTCTTAGTTGGAGGATATGTTTCCTGAGACCTTGGGTGCTTTATTGGAGGAGTAGACTTTCTTTTAGTTTACTCGAGGACGGGCAAAGGTCTAAGCATGGGGGAGTTTGATAAGCACTACTTTGTAGGGCTTAACTAAGAGTTATTAGAGGTTTTATTGGTGCCATTCGGGTAGATTTAGACACATTCTTGTGTATGGCGTTTGGAGGCAAAGTTGGTGTTTTTGGAGGTGTTTGAGCTACTTTGGATATCATGAAGACACTGAGGAAGGAAGCCATCAAGAGAAGACGCCAAGGAGTGAAGAGGAGACGAGTTGGTGCAAGGCAAAGGACAAGAATGCCGAGCATTAACCGCGATCGCGGGCATGGGTGCCGCGATCGCGGGCCTCGGAGCATGTCGAGGGTTTTCTACGGGCGCGGAGAGATTGAAGGGCGCGGAGCCACATGGGCCGCGATCAAGGTCCACCACCCGCGATCGCGGGTCTGACACGGCAGGAGCTCGGACTTATTCCGAATTATCTTTTTAGTTTTATTTTCCATTTTTCTTATTTCTATTTCAGTTATTTTTCCTAATGGGCTAGGTCATTTGTTAGGGCCCTATAAATACTCTCCTTATGCATTAGGGTTAGAGTTCCACTCTTTAGAGACAAGTTCTAGTTTTTGTAATTTCAATTCATCGTTGTTTATTTCTTTTGAAGTTTCTACCATATGAGAAGCTAAGCCTCTTTGGCTTAGTCCGGTAATGGAAGCATGAGTTTATTCATCTGGTTGTGAGGTTTTGTTCCTATCTATTTATTCCTATTGAGTTATATTATCTCTTCTAAGCTTATTCCATTGGATTTCATTGATTGCACTAGCCCGCGCAACTAGTTGTTATTGGTGATTTTCATATTGCTAGGATTAGGAAACTTTTGGGCTAACATCCTATTCTGTTATAGCAACTACAATTTACATGCTCTGGTTGAAATTGTTCTATTGTAGGGAGAGATAATTACATGGTAAATGCATCTGAGCGAGCGTTCTGTGTATCCTGGTTAATTCTTATATGCATTGCTGCCTTTGGGTTGAACCTTTAGTGGTACTAGGGTTATTCATTGGTAAGGGTTTTTTTGTGGAAGGTTTCCCTCTGAATTTACATAAGATCGAGACAGGAATAACCGAATAGGAAGATAGGACTTAATCTATGAACAGCCTTTGAATGACTTATGTGGACATTACTTGGCTAAGTGTTTTTCTCTCTTGATATTTCATCCATTCTACTTTGTTTTGTTTGTTTTGTTTGCAACCAACCAACCATACAACCCCCCTTTGTGACATTGCATGCTACCACCATTGAATTCATTTCTTCTCTGTGGGATCGACCCTGACTTGCTTACTATACTTTGTTTAGTGAGGATTTTAGGATTTACTTTTGATTGGGGATACGACGACTACTCCTCCAATCAAATATCACAACTTTATGGATTTGTTTTCAGTTTTTTAATAACTTTACTCTCAAACTATACACAAATCTGTTAAGAAGGAAGTTGAAAATTTAAAATATATATTTTTTTTATAAAAAAATGTTTGGCATGTCAAAAGGTTTCGATTAGAGTTTTAGGAGGTTTGGATTAAAAGATGCGTATTTTCGGTGGGACATAGAGTTTTAGGAGGTTTCGATTAAGTAATTATATAGTATATTGAACTTAATTAAAAACAATTGGACATATTTTGTTGTGGCCGTTTATTATTTGGTATTTGCGAGTAGTTTATATGACATAATTGATATCAAGCTTTCTTATTTTATTGTTATAAATGATGGTTTTATATTCAATTGATAATATTAAGAAAAACTAAATTTTAGATTCAAAAAAAAATAAAACAAAACTCACAAATTATAAATTGGTAGTCAAACGATTGCCTATATACCTTACTTGATCCATTTTTTTGTTACAATTTCTATAAAAGTGAAAAAGTGAATGTTAGAGGTGTGACTGAACTGATGACATGACGAAAGAAAATATGTCGTGTTATAAATCCATAAAATCTAATTTTCTTTTTCAATATCATAACTCTGATCAAATTTCTAAAGTTCACATCATTACTTCATTGAAATTGTCACTTGAAAAATTGAATAATTTTATATTTCAGTATATATATATTTATATATATATAAATAGATAGATACAGTATTAAAGATATTTTCTAATATCAATGAAATAAAATAAAATTTATATTTTATATTTCAGTATATATATAGATAGATAGATACAACCTATAATTTGACAACTAATATACAATATATGAAGTTCATATTATATTTTTGTTGATATACAATTGTTTATGTTATTTAAAGATATTTTTCTAATATCAATGAATTAAAATATATAATTAACTTACACTTAAAAATAAATTAAAATTTAATGAAAAAAGTCTCGTGCAAGGCACGGGTAAATCAACTAGTTTATTATATAATTGTTGTAACTTGTTTAAATATATTTATAAGGGATATTTTATCTTATAATACAAGTAAGTGAAATAACAAGTAACAGATTATTATTTGATTATGGGAGAGAAAGTTAATCTAAGTATCTAACCACAGATTTAAAATCTGGCGGTTAAGATTATTTTTTTTGGTAATCCAATGAAGATTTTCTTGAACGTAATCTAGTAATTTCATTATTTTTTTCAAAGAAGTTGTATATAAATGTGAAATATCGAAATTCGATATAGTGTTCATCTATTTTTATCAGTTTTAATAACGTATATTCTCGTGTATATTTAAATTAGGAAATCTTTTTTTATAAAAAGTTAAATATTATTTAATAAAGTATTTGACACTTAAAAGGTTTAAAGATTTTTTTTAGGCTAACAATTTGTTTTACAAAAAATAATCTCAGCATACGTTAGAAGAATGGAATTTTTATTTTAGATTTCTAGAGTGTGCTAATTTATATTAGGGAGATAGTAATAAGTCTATTGATAGGATAAATCACCATATTAAAACCAAAAATAAATTTGTTACTTATAAAGTCTCGGCTCACGCCTCACGGACCAAGGATATGGACCATATGGTAGTATTATATTGAGAATTATATCAGATTTTGCAGTTCAAATAATTATCAGAAAGATTTTTAATACTATAATATTACTGCCTTGCGTGACCAAGAAGTCTTTCCAAAGGGGTGTATTTAAGAACGTCTTATGAGGTATAATCAAACTAATTTTGTTGAATTAAGAGCTTCTAGAGAAAATTGTGTTGAGTTGCATAAATCGAGTGATTTAGTAGAGCATATATATGTCTCGATCGGTTCACGAAAGGTTAGAACGTACTTGTTTAATTTCCAAATATATTATGGCTTTAATTAGTTTCAGAGGGACATTCTAAGCTTTTGTGTGTTTGATTTATAACTAATTAACTTAATGCATAACTAGGATTGTGATGTCGAATTTGTTAACAAAAAAAAATTGAAATCTCGTCTTAAGTTTAATCGACTGATTTTTCATCCTATTAATTGTTTGATCCATATTGTTGGAATATAAAACGTCCCATATCGAAAGTTGGGATATAATTTACCTAGTATATATTATGAGCTACTCCTCCTATTGTCAATTAATTTTAGGATGAAATCTCATTACACTTGTGTACTGGGCTTATTTGGACATTGCACATATAATGTCTATTGGGTTAAGCACGTAATTTGTCGGAAGGTCATTTCAATTTCAACATTATACGTACTACAATATAATGGCTTCTGCGTGTAATTTGGCTACGCTAATTCTATGGAAGGTGTAGATTTCTGGTACGTAGTTAATTTAGAAGACACTTTTTTTTTTTGGTGCAAAGGGAGAGTTATACCCATATTATTCAATAGGAGGATTACATATTCTCACTAAGAAGTGTATCATCCTCTAAAAACTTATTCAGTCCCTCAGGCGGGAGCTCAAAACAGGTAAATTGCCCTGGACACGAGGCACTAAATTTAGCCAACCAATCCGCTGCCCTATTACCAAGACGAGGGATGTGCTTGATGTCAATGCACCAAGATGGGTCAGAGATATAGGTTTTTATGCGTAGGATGTAATCCCGGTGGAGCGCTGGCGGACTCTCCGCAGCCGTGACATGCTCCAATATCTCCAAGGAATCAACTTCCACCTCTAGCCTTTCAATCTTCATCTGCTTGGCAAGCGCAAGACCATGTAACAGCCCCAGGAGTTCAGCCCGAAAGGAAGACAGCCCACCCTCCTTAACAGCGAACCCGCGGAGGAACGCCCCCTGGTGATCTCTCAGCAAGCCCTCGGCGCAGACCCATTCACCCGGAATATACGAACCGTCACAATTCAGACGGACCCAACCCGGATGCGGCCTCACCCAGCATGATGCAGCAGCAGCCCCAGCGTTCAGCCGATGATTTCCAGCAGTGCACAGCTGCACATATTCAGCAACCCTGTCAAGCACAAACTGCGAGCGTGTCCCCGACACCACGATGGGATTATTGAACACCCTCGCATTTCTCCACTTCCACAACCACCAGGCGGCAAAAGCAAAGATAGATGGCCAGCTTCCAGCTTGTCCAACGTTGTATGCAACCCAGCCTTTGAGATTCAGCATGAAAAAATCTTGCTGATGTCCATGCTTGAGAAGTTCATCCCAAAGATCCCTCGCTGTAGGACAATCCCTTAGAATGTGCAATGTCGTCTCAGCTTGGTTTGGGCATTGTCCACAGCTCGAGTCAACCCCGTAGTGTCGCCGAACTCTATTGGCATTACACATGATAGAATCATGTGCAGTGAGCCAGATAAAATTGCGAACCCTCTCAGTAGCCTGCACCTTCCATATATTCTTCCATATGGCTTCAGTTTTATGCTCCTCCTCCTGGGCAAGCTCCACGACAGATCGGAGGGTGAACTTCCCAGAGCTCGTGGCCATCCAGGTGAAGTTGTCACCAACACCCTCAGTAGCTATGGAGATTTTCCCTATTTTCAGCAAAACAGCAGGTGGCAAGAGATGTGAGAATTCATGCCATTTCCAAGTCCCCTCATGCCAGTATTCCGCCACTGTCTTGCCCTGTTCCTCCTCGCTCAGTGCACTCGTGGCCATCGTCTCCAACGGAGTATTCTCAACCCACGGATGGCTCCAGAAAAACGTGATATTCCCATCTCCAATGGCCGTACCCACACCTTTCAGCAACACATCCTTTGCCTTAACCATGCCAGTCCAGAGGTTCGACGCCCCGGGGACCCCCCGGAACATGTCCCGATCACACCTGCCTTGACAGTATTTCCCCCGGACCACACGCGACCATAGGGAGTCTGGCTCGTTGAGCGCCCTCCAGCCCATTTTGGTCATGAATGCAGCGTTGACCTGTCGCATACTCTTCATACCCAACCCGCCAGCATCCTTTGGTCTACGCATCGTATCCCAACCCAGGAGGTGTAAGCGGCGTTTCTCCCGAGTAGACCCCCAGACAAAGCTCCTTGTTTTCTTCTCGATCTCATCACAAATATAGAGGGGGAGGCGTGTTGTTTGCATCACATAATACGACATTGTAGCCACTGCCGACTGAGCTAATGTGACCCGTCCAGCCATGGACAGCAGTTTGGATTTCTAGCCCGTAAGCTTTGCATCCACCCGGTCCAGAATATACTTGAACGTTTGCTTAGAGATGCCTTTCTTAGCCATCGGGATCCACAGGTATTTCCCAAGGTCATCTGTGGCCGGAATCCCACCAACACTACTAATTTGCTCGATCACCTCATGAGGCGTGGAATTAGAGCAACATAGCTTAGACTTACCAAAATTGATTTTCGCCCCTGAAGCTGAACAAAATTTCTCTAAGCAGTACTTAATAACCCGCATCTGCTCTGTAGTAGCCTCAGCGAACAAGATAAGGTCATCCGCGAAAAAAAGGTGAGACAGACCCGGTCCAGTCGGGGAGAGCGAGACCGGTCTCCAGGCCCCTGATGCAACGGCCTCCTCTATAATGTGCCCCAGTCGTTCCATGACGAGAACAAAGAGATACGGGGAGAGCGGGTCCCCTTGGCGGACACCCCGCGAAGGTCTGAACTATTCCCCCATTTCACCGTTCCATAAGATTCGCATACTACAGGAAGACACACAATCCATAATTGTGTTGGTGATTTGTGATGGCATTCGGAGCTCATGAAGAGTGTCACGAACAAATGCCATCTAACTCTGTCGTAAGCTTTTTCAAGGTCGATCTTGATAGCCATGAACGCAGGGCCCGACTTGGACCTCATGGAGTGCATCACTTCCTGCGTAATAACAATATTGTCCGTGATTTGCCTGCCTGGGACAAAGCTGGACTGCGTAGGTGCCACCACCTTTCTCATGATGGGCTTAAGACGAAGGACAATAGCTTTTGTTGCGATTTTGAATGCAACATTACACAGACTGATCGGGCGCAGCTGGTTGACCGTTTCAGGATTATCAACTTTTGGTATGAGGACAAGCATCGTCTCATTCATGGTAGTAGGCACTCCATTACCCTGCAAAATGTTGAGGACACTAGCCTCCACCTCCTCATGCACAGTCTCCCAATTCCTCTGGTAGAAAATGGCTTGGTAACCATCCGGTCCAGGGGCTTTAATTTCCCCCATGCTGTCAATTGCTTGCTTGACCTCAGATGCAGTAAAGGTCCGACAGAGTTCGTTTAATACAGATTGCTCAAGAACCGAAAATCTATCTCGGGGAATGTCAAACGGGCCATCAAACCCATCCTCTGCAGTATATATAGAGTGCAGGTGGGACGTGACCATATGGCGAACATCGGTCTGATCTCACACCCACACATCATCAGCCGACCGAAGCCCATCCACTTTGTTTTGTTTCCTACGAACAACCGAGCAGGCGTGAAAAAATCTCGTATTCCGGTCTCCATCTAGAAGAGCTTCAGACCGGGCCTTTTGCATCCAAAATAAGTGTATCTGCTCAAGAGTTGCATTAAGCTGGCTTCTGAGCTTGCGGTCTAGCTTCAGCAGCCCAGAATTGGTTCCCACACACAACTGTTTTTGAATCCCATCAAGGCGCCTCCATAATCTATCCCGGCGACGGAAGAGGTTCCCGAAAACAGTCTTATTCCAGATATCCAGGTTCTGGGTTAGGTTGGACAATGCTTGAGAGAGTGGTGCCCCACGACTCCAGTGATGAGCAAGGAAAGATTGAAATTCATGATGGAGCAGCCAAGCTGCTTGGAACCGAAACGGCTTTTTGAATGGCATGTAGTCAATGAATCCCCGAGCACTGAGCAGTAGCGGAGTGTGATCGGAATGGAGAGCCGGGAGGTGACGGATAGCCCCTTCCTCAAACATACTACGCCAGGCCATGTTACATAGCCCTCTATCCAGTCGAGCACAAGTACGAGTTGCAGGGTCAATCCCGCGACTCCAAGTAAATTTATGTCCAGAATAGCCCAAGTCGAGTAGACACGTGTCATCAATCCACTGGTTGAACTTCGCACATCGGCGCCGCATTCCATCCGATGTGCCAGTTCGCTCTTCCAGGGCTTTCGTCTCATTGAAGTCTCCCATAAGCAGCCATGGGAGGTCGTTTGATTCACAGAAATTCAGAAGCCGGTGCCATAGTTCCTCTCGACTGCTTGGCAGGGGGCTAGCATACACAGCAGAAAACAACCAATCAGCTTGACCAGCGCGGGACACTCTAAGGGAAATGACCTGCCCATGCACCTCCAGTTGGTTTAGAGACACACGATCACTTCGCCAAAGCACCCAAATCCCACCTCGGAAACCAACCGCCTCAGATCTCAGAGCACCATCAAAGCCAATTTGGTTGCACACAAGGTCAGCTTGGCTTCCACTTATCCGTGTTTCAAGTAGAACAACAATGGACGGGTCGTGTGTCCGGATTAAATCTTTGAGCGTTCTGAGGAATCCCTTACTACCTGCACCTTGGGTATTCCAGGATATAATCTTCAAATCAGGAATGATCATGGATAACAATTGACAAAGGGAAGTGTCGAAACGTAACCATTCAGCCAGGGACTCAGACATCCGATGAGTCCATGGCGACATCACCATCCTATATGCAAGCTTCTTTAGGCACAACCCCGGACTTTTTGAGGTCCTATATTGCAATCTCCATTCGGGTGTCCAAAGGTAAATCTGGCCCACCCTCGGAGGATCCGCCGCCCTGATCCAGTTCCATTGCGCCGTCATCTTCACTAGGAGGATCACCGGTGTGTTCGCTTGTGTGTTCCTGGAGCAATTGATTACTACTCCGAGTATGGGCTTCCTTCACATTAGTGTGCCTCAAGTTTGTTTCAGTAATTACTTCTTTTCCTGCCGAATTTCCTGGTTCCAAATCTTTCCAAAATCTCCCTAACAGTTCCGTACTTGCTCCCAGAGAAGGAATCTTGCTTATTTTGTTATCCTTTGTGTTATCCTTTTGCAGATCTTTTCCTTCCTTTGCAATATCCTTCGATACTCCCTTAGCTGTCACTTTCCCCGCAGTCGTGAAATTCGGCGTGTTTTCCTTGATATCTGCTTGCCCCTTTTTTACTGATTTGCCCATTGTACCTTTTCCTTTTTGATCCTCCTTTGGTATCTTTTTGCGTATAACTTCCTTCTTTTTTATCCTGTTTTGGTGTGATTGGCCTGTCGTGATCGGTGCTTGAGGTGCCTCAATCTTATCTGTTGATTCCTTTCCAAAAACCTCCTCAACCGAATCCTCCAACTCCGTTAGGATTTGGAAGCGTGATCCCGAAGAATTCGGGATATTCTCTCTAGGAGATTTTGGCGCCATTTTCGTTGGCCTATGGCAACCTGTCTGAACCGGGTTCAGGTGTGTCGAATCCGGTTCAGTTTGATTTGATTGGTTTTCCCTTACTGTGTGTTGTGCCGGTAAGTCCTCCTTCGGGTCCCAACGACCGGGCTCAGCCTCCGACTATGACCCGGTATTCCGACGGCCCCCAAATATCCTTCTCTCCACAGGCTTTGGTAGCATCCAACCCCCATATGGTTCGTGTAGCTCTGGCGCTTCATCTTGCACTGGTGCCCCCTCCTCAGTGGGCTCCGGTTTATCCTCTGAGCAGCTCTCCATTGTGTGACCAATTTTCCCGCATTTGAAGCATATCATTTTCAATCCTTCATACTGAATCTTCCAAACGCGACCATTCATGCGGAACTTAGACAAGAGCGGCTTCCTGATATCAAGCTCCACACTCAGGCGTGTGAATTTTCCTCTCTCCGCAGAACTGGTTGTCCTGTCAATCTTCATGACCTTGCCCACTTTCTCCCCTATCTTAGTCAGTATCAGTGCGTCAAAATATTCCATTGATAGATTGGGTATACGAATCCAAGCCGTGATATTTTGGATTCTCTCCTCACTGGCAATAAAATTTGGTCGCCATCGCTGAATGGTTAGGTAATTCTCCCCAATCAACCAAGGCCCATCAATAAGGACGTGGTTAAAGTCCTCAACATTGCGAAACTTGATGACATAGTAATCATTCCCTATATCCACCATCGAGAATTCTCCTTTAGTTTTCCATTTCTGAGTGAGCGTCTTCCTTAGTATATGAACCCGACATTGCGGCCAAACACCTTAACGATCAGAGAATTCCTCCATGGTTGTCTAATTCTGTGTTTCTCCTCCGCCGATAGGATTATCATCGGGCACGCAGGATCGTCTTCTTCCGGAGGTTCATCGTATATGAGGTCCGAATCCTGTATTTCTTCCTCCCAAAAGGGATTACTGTATTCCCGGACATTAGCTTGAGCAGAGCCACCAGATAAAGTTTCCTTGTAAGAGAGTGTGGGCTTAGTCTCAGTGTTCCCTGAACCCGCATTTTTTATCCCATCTGCGAGAGAAGGAAACTGCTGATCTCCAATATCCAGTATATCAGCGCAGCCTCTTTTCATCTTTTTGGTAGAGCGGCGAAGCAGATCAGACTTTTCCGGTGACGAGATGACAGAGACTCCGGCGAGAGGAGGGGTTCCAGAGGAGAGCATATCAGAAGCAACCAAGTATCTAGAGTTCATAATTTGATTTATTTAAAAATAAAATAAAATTATAAGACACTTAAACAAACGATTAGCCAGAAGTTATGATTTATATTTACAGTGCTTTGACACAGGAACTCTTTATATCGCTGCTCAGACTCATAGGGGATATTTGAATAGTGCGCTTTTCAACACGATCTGCTGAATTTCAATACAGGGTTCTGCCATTTTGGTATAGATATTTAAAATCGGGTGGTTAAGATATTTTCAAATCCTATGAAGACTTTCTTGAACCTAATGTTCATTTTTCTTTTCTTTTTTTGTCAAAGACGTAATCTTTAATTTGTGAAATAGCTGAGATGGGTATAATAGACTTTATTCCTTTTTTATCTTAGTTTTCTAATGAATTATAGGGTGATAGTAATAAGTCCATTGATAGGATAACGTTTACTAAAATTATTTGATTTAGATTCTAGAATGAGTTATATTCTTGAGTAACAAGTAAATTATGGAAATTGATTTTATATAAAAAATTATAAATGTGATGTCTTTTTATAAGATTTTGTAGTTTGAATATTTATCATATGGATATTTTATATGATACTACTCATTTACGTGTTGGTTAAGTCTTTCCATGGAGTTTATTTAAGGATGTTTTGAGAGGGTATTGTTTACCATTCGTAAGAGTTTTTCAACAACAAAAACTGTGGGCTTAAAAGGTACAAATTTGTTATTTCTGTGGAAGGCGATTTTCACCCTTCGCATACCTATTCCTACGCGTAGCGACAGAGGCCTACCAGAATTCGGTTATAGAAAGAGAGTGCGTCTGACAGGGAGGAAGCTTCCAAAAACGGTTATACTCGCTCCAATTAAACTAAGACACCTGGCGAGCTCTTAGTGGTTGATATCCTCTATAAGTATCCACTCAAACCTTGAACCAAAGGTGGAGCGATATGGGTCGGTGATAGGGAAAAAAGAGGGAGTTGGACACTCGATCGGCCTCTGTTTCTTGGAGGTCTCATCGGCTTTTCAGAGAATTTTTTGAGGTTTCTTTGGATCGTTTTGTTTTGCCTTCCTCTCCTCTTTCGCACCTTCCTCTCTCAAATATATTTACTGAATCTAGTACTGACTTGGGCGTCGGAGGGTGTTTCCCCGGAGAAGCTCTCTCCGGGTTTTCAGGTCGTTGGAGGAACAAGTTTTCTGGGCAGAGACGGAGACCTTCGAGAGCAAAACAGAACGCGGAAGTCAAGCTAAAGAGGAGTTAAGGGGTGATTCTAAAGAAGACCCGTGGACTTAGAGCAGGAAGGGAAGCCAAGGATCTCCCACGATCAAACAAATCCTCAACAAAACCGGGTCGAGGGTGTGTTGACCCTCGACGTCTTCACGAAGGGTTAAACCGGGTTTCAACACTGGCGCCGTCTGTGGGAAAGTCCTCGCGCAGCTAAGTCAGAAAAACAAACTCATTCACGATGAACAAGAGCCCGACGGTGGTAGCAGGAGAAGATATGTCACTCCAAGCAACATCCAAAGAAGATACTCGCGAAGTGATTGTCAACGACGAAGAATGGGAGCAATTTCGCCTTTTCCGCCAATGGCATAAGACCAGTCAGGAGCTCCCCGCGAAGGAGACGGAATTGCCACAACGCCAGACAAGACAAATGTACCCTGAGCCGCACGGTCCAAGATACCCACGTGGAGAATATGGAGAATGTTACCAGGCAGATCGCGCCTCCGCCGCCCGTGAAAGTCTGCAGTATTCTCCATGGAGAGATACTTATGGAGGAAGGCATCAGGAGTATGAGCCACAATACTACCCAGAGTACGCTGCTCCGGGGATACCACTAGAGTTGTTCGGCTCTACGGCCTTCGCGGACCATATAGTCCTGGCACCTCCCCCAGCAGATTTCAAGATTCCTACATTCAAGGAGTACGCGGGAAACGAAGATCCCAGGGATCATTTGTCAAGGTATCAGTACCTCATGCTCGCGAGCAAGGCAGATGAGGCGACAATGTGCAAGTGTTTTCCCAACACCCTATCGGGACCAGCTTTAACGTGGATGATCAGTTTACCAGCCAAGAGCATTGAAGGTTTTCAACAGTTGGCAGATTCCTTCATGGCTCACTTCGGATGCTCTCAGAGAAGGCGGATGAGCATGCAGGAGGTACTAAACGTGAGACAGAAAGATGGGGAATCACTCGCATCCTTCGTGAAGAGATTCACGACGGAAGCAGTCCAAGCCCATGATTTCGATGAAAAGGTCGCGCGTATGGCCTTCATCCAGGGGCTCAAGAATGGGCCATTCAAACTGAGTGTCTGTAAAAAGCCACCTAACTCGTATACCAAGTTGCTGGAGAAGGCAAATCAGCATATAATGGCAGAAGAACTGGCCCGCGGAAGTACAGTCACAGTCAACCCATCGGCAAGTAGCGGGAGGAGGAACGAGCCAGCAAGAAGGGACACAGGCTCATGGGAGTCGCGTAGGCATCAGACAGGAGAGCGAGGGAAAGCACCAGATAAGCCTTTAATCGCAGTCGAGATGAACCACCGAGAGCAGACCCCCTCTTACGCTCAGAGACATCCTAATCCGCGAACCAATATGCCACCCCCTCAAACTCGGCCGGGGAAAAAGTTTTGTGTATACCATCAGTCCACGGCCCACGACAAGCGAGAATGCCAACGACATGGTCCTCCGCGAACGAAAAATGCGTTTCATGCGGGGCCGATCCAACCAAGGCATGCGCCCAGGCGTCCGGCACCTTATCCGCCAGTTGAGCAGAATTTTCCCCGCCCAGACGGGCAGGTAGGAACTATCTCCGGAGGACATACGCCAAAAGGACCTAGCAAGCGGGAGATGAGAAGGATAACCAATACACCGCCTCCAATCGGGAAGCCCGTTATGAGTATTTCGAATCCTACGCGAGGAGAACAGAAGATGACTTTCAGTTCAGAAGACCTGGCAGATTCATGCATGCCAAGTACTGATCCGCTTGTGCTCCATGTGCAGATGGGAACCAAGATTGTCAAGAGGGTAATGGTGGATACAGGAAGTTCGGCTGACATACTGCATTGGGAAGCTTTTCAGAGAATGGGACTTGATCCAGCAAGTTTAGCGCCCACCGATTGCACGCTGGTAGGCTTCGCGGGAGAACGAGTAAAGCCCATTGGGGTAATTACCCTTGATTTGATACTAGGTGATGAAGGAGGCCCACGTAGGTCTGAGAAAGTAGAGTTCTTGGTCCTCCAGTCACCGTCCGCGTATAACGCTATCTTGGGAAGGATCTCGCTATGCAAATTCCAAGCAGTAGTCTCCATCTACCACTTTGCTCTGAAATTCCCAACTAAAGCTGGCGTTGGAGTAGCAAGGGGCCAGCACACCGAAAGTCGAACATGTTACCTTGCTGCACTGGAAGGCAAGAATCTGCCCGTATTGAGCCTTGAAGGAACGAGACTGCCCACGCAGCAAAAATTGGAGGAGCCTGAATTAGAAGTCCGAAGTCGAATGGAGGCAACAGTCTCAGAAGGGGAAAAACAACCCGTGACCTTGTTCGCGTGCAAAGAAGAACAGTTATATGTGGGGAAGGCCATGAAGGAGGATACGCTAGAAAGGATCATCGAACTATTAAAAGCCTCAAGAGACGTGTTCGCGTGGACATCTAGAGACTTGAAGGGGATCCCAGCATCTCTGATGACACATTCGTTGAATACAAGTCCAGACATCAAGCCGAAAATACAGAGAAAGAGAAAGCAGGCTGGGGACAGGGCCCAAGGGGCCAGAGAAGAGGTAGAAAAGCTATTAAGGTCCAATTTCATCCGTGAAGTCAAATACCCCCAATGGCTCGCGAATGTCGTCATGGTAAAAAAGGCCAACGGCAAGTGGAGAATGTGCGTCGACTTCACCGACTTGAACAAGGCCTGCCCTAAAGACAGTTACCCACTACCTTCGATTGATCAGCTAGTGGATTCAACGGCGGGACATGAAGCTCTAAGCTTTCTCGACGCATACTCGGGGTATAATCAGGTGAAGATGAACCCGGCCGACGAAGAGAAGACCGCCTTCATCACGGAACGAGGAACATTCTGCTACACTGTCATGCCTTTTGGGCTTAAGAACGCTGGGGCTACGTTCCAGAGATTGATAGACTTAATATTCAGGGATCAGATCGGCTTGTCCGTGGAAGCCTACGTGGACGACATAGTTGTCAAAAGCCGAAAAGAATCAGAGCATGTCGAAGATCTCCGTGAAGTATTTGCTACGTTGCGCAAACATGGGATGAGCCTCAACCCTGAGAAATGCGTGTTTGGAGTCAAAGTAGGAAAATTCCTTGGTTTCATGATCAGTTTGCGAGGAATAGACGTCAACCCTGATAAAGTTGAAGCTGTCTTACAGATGGAACCCCCGCGAAGCGTCAAAGAAGTGCAAAGGTTTGTCGGGTCAATCAACTATCTTGGGCGTTTCTGCTCGAAGTTGGCCGAAAGAAGCCTACCTTTCTTCTCTGCCCTAAGGAACCCCCAAAACTTCCAATGGACACTAGAATGCGAGATAGCGTTCGCGGAACTCAAAATACATTTGACTAAGCTCCCTACGCTAGCTTCGCCAACTCAGGGAGAAGAGTTACAGTTATATTTAGCTACAGGATCAAGAGCGATCAGCGCAGTCCTAGTCCGCGAGCAAGAAAAACCAGTATACTTCATGAGTAAGGCGCTAGGATCAGCCGAGACGAGATACCCGCCTGTTGAGAAGGTGGCTTTGGCCCTTATCACTGCCGCGCGGAAACTTCGCCCATACTTTCAAGCGCATCCCATCCAAGTCTTGTCCGACCTCCCCTTGCGATGCATGTTCGGAAGACCCACCATGTCAGGGAGATTGACCAAATGGATTGTAGAGCTGTCGGAATTTGACGTAGAATATCGACCCCGCCCAGCAATCAAAGCACAATCCCTGGCTGACTTTTTAGTAGAAACAAGTTTTCGCGGGGCTGAGGAAGAAGAAGCAGTTGAAAAGGAGCAGTGGACCTTGTTCGCGAATGGGGCTGTAAATGAAGAAGGGAACGGAGCCGACATTACTCTCACATCACCTGGGGGAGAGCAATTCGAGTATGCCTTGAATCTCGAATTCGAAGTCACAAACAACGAAGCAGAATACGAGGCACTTCTCGCGGGTCTAGATCTTGCTTTAGCCAGCGGGGCTCGAAGGGTAGTATGCTACAGTGACTCAGAGGTAATGGTGAAACAAATACAAGGGGAGTACGAAGCTCGAACAGGAAACTTGCCCGCGTATCATGCTAAGGCCAAGACACTCATCAACGCCTTGTATCGTTTTGAAATACATGCCATTCCTCATAGATAGAATTCCAGAGCCGATGAACTTGCTAAGTTTGGGTCAAGAGCTAGAACACACAGGCAGGTGTGGGTAGACTCCAGGGCCACCCGGGCCATCAACGCAAACGTAATGATGCTCGACTCAGAAGAAGACAGGAATGATTGGAGAACTCCCATCATGCAATACATCAACACAGGCTCCGCGCCAGAAAACGCTCACGAGCGAAGAAAATTACAGATAAGGGCAAGCCGCTTCTACATCAAGAGCGGGGTATTATACAAGCGGGGGTACATGGCCACGGGTTTAAAGTGTATACCCGTCGAGGAAGGTAAAGAACTGATGACGGAGGTCCACGGGGGATTATGTGGGGGACACACGGGGTGGAGAGCTCTAGTCCACAGGGCACTATGCGCTGGTTACTTCTGGCCTACTATGAAGAAAGACGCCATCCACACGGCTCAAACCTGTGACGCATGCCAGAGACACGCGCCAACTTCACATAAACCAGGGGTCGAGATGCAAGCTATCAGCGCCCCATGCCCTTTCGCGAAATGGGGAATGGACCTGTTAGGGCCTTTCCCGCGAGCACTTGGGCAGTTACAGTTCATACTGGTCGCAATTGATTACTTCACCAAGTGGGTCGAAGCCGTCCCCCTAGCTACAACGACCGTTGACCGGGTCAAGAAATTTCTATGGCAAAACATCATCTGCCGTTTCGGACTCCCTCAGAGCATTGTCACAGACAGAGGCCCACAATTCAACACCGATAAGCTGATCAATTTCTGCGAAAGCCTAGGCATTAGATTACAATTTGCCTCCGTCTCGCATCCTCAATGCAATGGCCAAGTAGAGAACGCAAATCAGAGGATATTGTTCGACCTCAAGAGAAGGCTCACGCGAGCAAAAGGGAGGTGGGCAGAAGCCCTTCCTTTGGTACTCTGGGCTAATAGAACTACGCCAAAACGGGGAACAGGGGAAACACATTTTGCGCTGACATACGGGTTTGAAGCTGTCATACCTATAGAGCATCTCTTCCCAAGCGAAAGACTCTTGGACTACGACGAGGAAAGCAACACCGAAAAATTGCGGCTAGAGCTGCAACTGGCCGAAGAAATTCGAGAGATGGCGTCAATCCGTGAAAATGAATACAAACGACGCATAGCAACATATTACAACAAAAGAGTGAAAGGACGCAAGTTCACGGAAGGAGACTTAGTACTCAGAAAAACAGAAGGGGGAAAACTTGATCCAGCATGGGAAGGCCCCTACATTGTCGCACGCGAAGTAGCTCCCGGAGCATACCGTCTCAAAGATCACGCGGGGAACATGATCCCAAACTCGTGGAACATTATGAGGCTCCGCAAATATTACCCGTGAAGAGAAGCCAACCCCAGGTATTATACCGAGAAACTCGAAGCTGACCTTACCCAAAAAGCTCTTTCACCACGAAAAACCTTAAAAACTAAAGCTCCACCTTATACAGGCCAAGGGAACGTAATGCAAAAGGCAAGAAAACCAGAGGCCTGGGGACTAAACGAAATAAAAATGATAAGGTACCCCAGAAACCCATGACACCCTATCTGCAAGATCATATACAAGATAACGCAGTCGAAAATCTAAAGATCATTCTTTCTAATTTCAGGAAAAAGCAACTAAAGCAATAAAAAACCGTGTTGAGCTCAGCCATATCGAGTCAACACGCGTAGCTCTACCTAAACGGTGCTGGATCGATGGATCGGCACGCGTAGCAATACCAGACGACACTGGCTCGGCAAGTATGAGTAGTGGACGTAGCCCCACCCAGATGGTGTCGGATCGACAGATCGACACGCGTAGCACCACCTAAACGGTGCTGGATCGATGGATCGGCACGCGTAGCAATACCAGACGACACTGGCTCAGCAAGTATGAGTAGTGGACGTAGCCCCACCCAGACGGTGTCGGATCGACAGATCGACACGCGTAGCTCCACCTAAACGGTGCTGGATCGATGGATCGGCACGCGTAGTAATATGGCCGGCCTTTCGCGAGCTAAAAACCAAGTAACGATAAGGTATGAGCAGTACAATTTCACAATGTATGGGTTATTATAAAAAAAATATGCCCCTTAACGAGTAAAGCAATGGTGAAACAGGCCAGGCCCAGGACAAAACGAGCATACAAAGAAAAAAAGAAGAGCAAGACAACCCCCGCGGAGCAATAACAGGATCAGAGAATTTTCCTTAAAAGACATTAGAAAGCTTTCTTATATATTACAAGAGGTTGTAATTACAAGGCATTTTTCGCCGTTACAAAAAGTAAAATAGAACTTTTCTTCACGCAACACAATGCCAGACCACGCGAAATACATCAAAACAGCAAAACAAAGCACCTAAGCATTACGTCTAAAATATACGTGAGATCACCCTTTATTGCCCCCTTCCTAATACTTCTTCTGGTCTCCGAAGACAAGAAGAAGCATGGGGGGGAGAAGGGGGGTCACATACAAAAATACAAAAGCAAAACAAACACCCTACAGACCCGCCACGCGGAGAAGAGGGAGAGGAAAGCCTGGGGGAGACGGCCCATGAATGTAGATATTAACAGGCCCCTCCCGCCCAAGACGGGCAATGCGAGCCGTGTCGTAATTAGTTCGGACCTCCCGGAGACGTCGCTCCCGAGCATGAGGGTGAGGAAAATAGAAAAAATGACCCACACCATAGTCAACACCGTCTGGGAAAAGACGGGCACAGAGAACATGCAAGTCAAACTCTCCAACCTCCTCTCCTACGTCTCCCATATCCAGACTCCAAATCCAACCGCTATCATATCGGTGAACAGCGGATAGACGACGATCCCCTCTCTGGCATACAATGCGACCTCCGTGGTAAGCAACCAACACTAGGTTAACCATGATCGCCGAACAGAGCACAAAGAATAAGGGAAGTGGAAAATAAAAGAAAAACGGACGAAAAAGAGAAGAGACAAGGGGTATTTATAGAGTTAGGATGGCCGCACAGAAGGCAGTTAACTCCCTAAAGCATTAACTGCTCTCTCTCTCTCTCTCTCTCTCTCTCTCTCTCTCTCTCTCTCTCTCTCTCTCTCTCTCTCTCTCTCTCTCTCCATCTCTCTCTCTCTCTCTCTCTCTCTCTCTCTCTCTCTCTCTCTCTCTCTCTCTCTCTCTCTCTCTCTCCATCTCTCTCTCTCTCTCCCTCTTTCTCTCTCCCTCCCGCAATTAAGAGGCATAACCAGTATTAAAAGAAAAATGACTGATTTGACAAGACCAGACAACTTTTTAAGCAGAGTAATGAGAGGTTAAGAGGTCGGGGCTGTTACCAAGACCATCTGCTAAAACTGTAAACAACACTTAAAGCAGTTAAACTTAAGCTCCCTCGTGAAGTAAAGATGCCCACGTAAGTAAGGAACCGCCAAAAAGATGCAAGACAACAAGATTCGCCACAACAAAAACTTACAAAAGAAAAACCAACGTTATCCAATCAACACAATTGTCTTCAGAATGTCGAAAAGCAATCACCAAGTACCAAAAGAAAACAACCCCCAGAACAAAGGGCTCAAATAAAAAAGCTAGGGCTTAGACACAGGTGCACTCGAGGCATCTCCGCGAAGGGAACCATCTCGCGTGCGTTTAACTCCAGTCGAGGTAGCAGACGGGGAAAGTGGTTTCTTGACAAAAGGATCCTCATCTATCAACTCGGCCACCCCCCAAGCTTCAAGCACGGCCTCATGATCCCCTTTTATAAACCCTACGGCAGGGGGCTTGTAGGGACGTCTAGGTGTATATTCCTCTCCAGCATTATCACGGGGGTTGAGACGGATCAGATCAAGCTTGTAGTGGTTGAGGACCTGCCGGGCGCCCACCCTCAATCCATAGAAAAAGTCAAAAGCAGCATGATGTGTATAGCGAGCCTTCATGCGATAACCAGCCACATATTCATCCACACCTTCTTGCCTCCCCTCCGCGCGAGATCGATCACGAACTAGAGGTAGCTCCGCCTGCAGAGACGAAACCTTAGATAAGGCAGCATCTTTCTCCTTTTTCAGACAATCTAGCTCGGACAAAGCAGCATCTCTCTCGGTCTTCATTCGATTCAGCTCCAATTCCGTGCGAGCAATCTGGTCACGAAGAGCACCAACATCAACAGCTTGAGACGCCTCCTTGCCCAGAACACTCAGGGCCTCACGACATTCCTTCGTGATCTAGAAAAGAGAAGATAAAGATCACCACAAAATGAAATAAACCCATACGAACAAGAAAGATGCTCACCATCTCCAAATGGCAACCCACGGAACCTCTGGGGAAAGAAAAATCACGAACATGACGACTCGACTTCTTTGACCGTGAAGGTTTCACTTTCAACTTGGCAAGAGGCGGGTCGGGGCTATCTCCCACTTCAACAACATGCACCTTTTCCGCCGGAGGCAGGGCGGCAGTAACATCGCCAGTCCCGCCCTCTACTTCCTCTGCGTATCCGTGAAGCAGTCCCGCATCTCCAAAAGAAGGAGCTGGGCGAATCCTAGCACAACTGGAGTCGTCCATATTCAGCTCCTTCTCCAGATTATCCAAGCCTTCCAGATACTCGAACTGCATACTGGTGGAAGAACCTAAAAAGCAAGCAATGAAACTCAGTTAGACGAGCTAAAAATAAAAATGAATTTTTTTGCAGAAATAAGAAACAGCTCACCCCCGCGAGGGTGAAGAGAACTCAAACCCAACTCCTCGAGTCTCTCCGAGGTCATTAGCTGACTATAATCATGGCCGGTAGAACGATTAAACTTTAAAATCAAAGCTCTCTTCTCAGCCAATTGCTTCTTTTTAGCAGAGCCGGTAGCGAGGCATGAGAAATGAAAAGCCCTCCCTGGATGAATGTTAACCCCAAATGAACTAGGTATGCGAAGTAAAAACCACTCGTTCCTCCACGGACCCAAATTAGATGGCTTCATCACCAGCTGCCTATATTCTACTTTCCAAGACCAGTAGCCATCAGCCATATCTCGTGTAGAAATCAGGTTTCTCACGACCTCCAAAGAGGGCTCTACATTGAGCTCACGGCAATGAAAGAAAAGACAACATAAGTTCCTCCAAGAGTTGGGATGTAGTTGGATAGGACTAGTGCCCTGAGCATTCAGAATCTCCTTGAAGAAAGGATGAATAGGTACGCGAAACCCCGCAAATAATGTCGGTAGAGACACTGCCATGAAATTGGGAAAGTGGTGCAGAGAAGTCGAGCCCTCTTCAGGAAGAGCTAGGATTGACCCAACAGGAAAGGGGTACGTCTTCACGATCTGCCCCAAATGCTCGAGTTCCAGCGTAGATTCATCTCCATCCTCATCCAGAAAAACCGAATTATTCGAGAAAGGCAGACGACGCACGGGTTTCTTCAGTACCCAAACCTTGGCACCCCCACCTCCCGACCGCGAAGATGAAGACACCGGGCTAGCCGCACCTTGAGTCCCTCCCCTTTCTGAGGAAGAAGGTTCAACACAAAGCCCTTCTTCGCGGATTCTCTCCGCGTCATACTGAGAGGAACGATCATGCATAGCCTTATACCGGGCCTCAGGTAAAACCAAACGTTTTCGAGGGCGCTCTTCCTGGATAACCGACTCCGTAGCCTCAGAAGACTTCTCTCGCGAAGAATGTTCACTAAACTCGTCGGAAGAAAGAATCTGATGCTTGTGGTTCATAATCCTTCCGGCAGGGGCTTATGTCCAAAGCTTGAACAAAAGAAGAGAGGGAGTCAAAACTTGAAGCAGGAAAAGGCTCGTCTTAACGGCGGTAAGCAGAGAAAGGTCCCAAATCATCCAATAATGGGAAAAAATCCGGGAAAACCCTAAGAAAAGTGCAGGTCAAGAATGGAAGGTTCCCATTCTAAGTCCGAAGAAGAAACCCCATAGAAGTACTTCAGAACCCTAAAATCCGCCGTCAAGAAAGGAAATAAACCAATGCAAAGACTCCGGCGACCAGAAAGCTGTAACCTTTGCCCCCAAAAATGAGAGACACTCCAAACCGTCCCCTCACCACAACCAAGAAGTGAATGAAGAAGCAAAAGAAAAGTTACAAGCAGAAAAGAAGGTAAAAGGCCGTACCTGACAAATAGGAGCCACCTGAAATGCGAGATTGACAAGACTCGGCCACCGAAGCGAAGAGAGAAAAAGAGGAAATTCGAAGAAGGTGTGACAGACGGAAAGGAAGACGAAGGGGAATCGCTCGTATATATAGGAGAGAAAAAGTCGAAAAGGCAACGAGATAGACACATGGGGCAATCCGAGAGCGACACGTGTCAGCCCAGGGGTGTTTAAAATTTGAAATTTGAAAAAAGAAAGGGATTCGGCGAGAGGCAGAGGCGGAAAAAATTGAAGACACTTCGCGTAGCAAAACCCGCATAAAACAGAGCCACAGTTTTCCAAGCCCTTGCTCAAAAGATTCGCGAGGGGCTTGGGGGGCTGGCTGTGGAAGGCGATTTTCACCCTTCGCGTACCTCTTCCTACGCGTAGCGACAGAGGCCTACCAGAATTCGGTTATAGAAAGAGAGTGCGTCTGACAGGGAGGAAGCTTCCAAAAACGGTTATACTCGCTCCAATTAAACTAAGACACCTGGCGAGCTCTTAGTGGTTGATATCCTCTATAAGTATCCACTCAAACCTTGAACCAAAGGTGGAGCGATATGGGTCGGTGATAGGGAAAAAAGAGGGAGTTGGACACTCGATCGGCCTCTGTTTCTTGGAGGTCTCATCGGCTTTTCAGAGAATTTTTTGAGGTTTCTTTGGATCGTTTTGTTTTGCCTTCCTCTCCTCTTTCGCACCTTCCTCTCTCAAATATATTTACTGAATCTAGTACTGACTTGGGCGTCGGAGGGTGTTTCCCCGGAGAAGCTCTCTCCGGGTTTTCAGGTCGTTGGAGGAACAAGTTTTCTGGGCAGAGACGGAGACCTTCGAGAGCAAAACAGAACGCGGAAGTCAAGCTAAAGAGGAGTTAAGGGGTGATTCTAAAGAAGACCCGTGGACTTAGAGCAGGAAGGGAAGCCAAGGATCTCCCACGATCAAACAAATCCTCAACAAAACCGGGTCGAGGGTGTGTTGACCCTCGACGTCTTCACGAAGGGTTAAACCGGGTTTCAACAATTTCCTTATTTGTTGAGTTGTGTATGATCTACGTAGATGATTTTAGATAGGTGGTGGTTGGTTGATTTGCTAGATTAATTGAGTTTAGTAAACTTGTATTGTATTCTATTTCATTGTTTAGAAAGTGTTCAGGTTTTGATTAGTTTCAGAAGGAGATCCTATTTAGCTCTTGTGTGTTTGATAGTCCGTATGTAACTAAATGCGTAGCCAGGATTGCGAAGTCGAATTTGTTAACAAAATAAATAAGTTAAATCAAGCTGGTAGAGACTATTTTTTCCTCGTAGCAATTGTTTGATCCGTATAGGGGAATTTGAGCATGTATACTTATTTCAATTTGCTTGAATTGAAGCAAGGTGTTTTGATGATAATGTTTTGTTATATAAAAACTGTTTAATTTAATCTTTTCCTATGCAAATGTATAGGACTCAAAATGACATATTTTGAACTATATATTATCAAGGATTGATTTTCCTAATAGATATTTAGAACCAAAACCTTGTTCGACCACGTTCTTGATGCATGATTAAGAATGTGCTTAGATTTCTTTAGTTGGACTGAATCTAAGCATCTTGTGGCAACCAAAACCTTGTCAATATTCAAACACATTGGCCGTCTTTCACGTAACGTGCAGCACATATATTTGAGAAGGTAATCTTCTTTTTTGTTTTTCTTGTCTTTTTTTTTGCTTTTGTTGTCAAAGACGTAATGTCTTGTGTAAGGGTTTGTTTGATAAGTGTGTTTATAAATAGTTTTTTGTTTATTAAGAGTTTTTTTTTTGAAAAAGTGGTATTTGAAAATTTTAATATTGGACGTTATAGGGAAATGTGAAAGAAGGAGAAAAAGTGAATCTTGTTTATAAAAGGGTTTATAAATTATTTGTCAAACGGACCCTAAATTGATGAAATAGCGGAATTGCATATAGTAGACTTTATTCCTTTTATTTGTATCTTTTAGCGTGATAGTAATAAGTCCATTGATTTCGATCAAAAAAAACCTAAGTCCATTGATGGGATGACTTACCATATTCAAGCCAAAATGGAGCTTGATTGTTCACTTATAGATTTGCTATACGACAAGATAAAAATATTTGAATAATTATAATCTTGAATAACAAGTAAACTATAAAAACTGATTTTATATTAAAAATAATTAATGTCTTTTTATAAGTTTTTGTAGTTTGAATATTTATGATATAGAGGTTTTCGCCTTTCGGTTTGTCTAACCTATGGAATTCTATGGAAGGTGTAGATTCCTAGTAGTTAATTTAGAAGACACTTGAACAAACAATTAGCCAGAAGTTATGATTTATATTTACAGTGCTTTGACACAGGAACTCTTTATATTGCTGCTCAGACTCATAGGGGTTATTTCAACACGATCTGCTGAGTTTCAATACAGGGTTTTGGTATACAGGAGCTACACGCTTGAAACCTTTCCTCCACTTGCATTCTTCGTTTGGGGGGACTAGTAAGGTTGCTTGGATGATAGTCTTCATCCAAGAGTTGATTTCTAGGTCTTTTTGGTTTATCCTCTGCATTGACCTTCACCGGTTTAAATTCTTTTTTAGCTTGAGGCAGAATGGAAGTCACTTGATGCGGAGTTGATACATCTTCCACAATGTGCTTCGCCTTCTTTAGTTGAACCAATGAAGAACATTTCGTGGGAAAGTCCTTGTCCATGTTCAGAAAGGGATGGTCTTTCACCATGTAGGGCTCATCAAATTCTTTGACTGAAATTCCATGATATTCTAGCAGGCTTTCAACACCTTCGCTCTGGTAATATGAAAAAGTAATTCAATATTAATGCCAAAAGGAACTCACTCAAGATGGTTTAAGGGATGAAAATTACCTCCAGGCCGATCCATTTGGCTACCTGTGCAACTGGAATACCTTGGTTATTTTGCAGACCAGAGTGTAAAGAAGCAAGTGCCTGAGTTCGCAACTGATGGAAAAGGACATGTGATGTTAGACCCGGATACAAAATTCATATGGTTTTGTTTATATGTCAACCACCCGGATACAAAATACTCCTTTCCAATTACAACATTTTGCAGAACTCTTTATAACAGTTACCAGACTAACATAAAGCTTCAGGGTTAGTGTCTTGTGTGATGCTTTTCATGGCCAGCTCTCTTGTGCTGGCCTTTCTTAGATAGTTTTACATCAATCAAGGCAAGTTCTTATATGTTTAGCTCCCGCATTTTGTCAAGAGTCTACTTTATAAACAGAAGCCCAGTAAGCGTGCCAATCAAGTCAAACTAATATATGCAAGGCCTAACTACTTGATGGGAACAAAATGGCATAAGTGATCAGTTACAGCTCAGCATCATCGGACATAACTACTTGATGGGAACAAAATGGCATAATACCTTAGACAAGTGAGCATGCATCAGACATGCTTGAAGATAGCTTGCTTTTACTCCAAGCCGAAAGAATGCCATAAAATTGCCAGTTCTGCATGACCTGGAGGAGGATGCATCTATGTCAGGTTATAACCAAAAAAAGGTTTGCACTCGGGTTTTAAGATAAGGAAAAAAACCTTGCTACATCGCGAGCAAATAGAACTTCCCGAGTTTGTCGGATCTCAGGTGTCATTTTTGCGAGATCAAGTGAGAGCTCTGCAGGTTCAACCTACCACCACATCTTGTTATTTTTCCACAAAAAAAATATCAAATGCAATCTTGCTAAGCAGGAATAAGTAGTTAATACAGATACTTACTTTGTATCCAGGGTGTTTGTCCAATTTTAATAGTGCATAACAAGCCAAGAAAACTGTCACCATAAGCCAAGTTACATGTAATCAGAAACTACCTTCTTCACTGCAAGGCCCTTGCCGCTTTGGTTGCACATACTGGTCTAGATGCCCCATCCTCTCTCTTTGTTCTCTCTCTGACACTGAAATGAAGCAAGATAACCATCCTTAGAAACACCATTCCAAATCTGAGTTTTAATAATATTATTTTGTCCCGTTCCGGAAACAAAAGTTGAGGAAGGACTTCATAAAAATAAGTTGCAGCTGAACTCTCCTACACTTGCGAATCCCTTAAGATAATGAATAGCAACTAACTCATCTTAGCCATATATTTGATTGGCATCATCTATAAGAAATACTAAAGGGTGCTTAGTAGAATCAAATGGATGGAGAAACATAAATTAAGTGATGCATACTGATTGATATATTTGATTGTGCAAACTTGATACACTTAAAACTATTTCCTTAATTTTTTAAGACAACTTTGAGATGGCTTCATTCAGTTCTATTGATGCATTACATCTTACCCAAGACTCTTGCCCTTTCATTTAATGAAAGACATTGAATATTGAATCAAATATTCCCTGCGTTGGATATGTGCAGATTATTTTGCTCATACTTACTACTTGGTTTTATAAAAGGTGATCCTAGATCCTATGGCATCCTGTATTTGCCCCCTATTGAAAAAATAAGCTAATTGGATTTGGTATTGCATTTCTCTAGTGGGTAAGTATGACCGTACAAACCTTATACCCTTGCTTTTGGCATCTTGGGACCTTACCTGTAACAGTTAAACAATTAAAGAAGAAATGTTTTACTTAGCTAACTATGTTAGACTCCGTTAACACGCGTGACTGTTTCACCTTCAACCCATATTTTGAAGCATAACACATGCTGTCTTTTAAGCTTTACCCATTCATAGAGCCTAACCATCCTAGCCACTTTCACTTAGATAATAAAATTTAAAAGTCAAGGAATCTAATGAAACTTTTCAAATGACGAATATCTACCTAAATATTGCCTAGCATGTGGAGTTTTTCCATTGTGAACTGTGAAACCCTACATTGAAACTATTGATAATAGCTTCAATATTGACCTGGTATCTACCTAAATGAAATTTTAAAAAAATGATTGGAGCTGTAAATCAACACTGCAACAAACCATATATAAACAAGTTGAAAGCTATACCAGGACACATGTCAGAGCACAGCCCAACAATAACACCAGGTGGCTTTGGACCTTCAACATCAATTGCGCCAGAATCATTAACACTAGAAACATTTTGAACCGGAACACTTAAATCAGTCTTGAAGCATGCCAATCGTTTCGCTTGGGCTTCTAGTTCACTGGTACACACAAAATATTCATAATTTCAGACTACGTCATTATTATACTTTTATCAGTATTCACAATAGACAAGAAAACTCCAACTCTTATACCGTTCATCACCACCTTCGGTTGAATATGACTTTCTCAGAAAGACTTTAAAAAGAAGGGGGAAAGAAGCTACATACTTCAAAAGCTGAAGCTTAAAATCAATAAATATGAATCTTTGTTTCAAGTAATTTAAGGATCTTTTAATATTGTAAAAACAGAAAGAACTTATATAAAGAGACAAATGTATGAATAACGTTCTGTTCCAACATATACACATTTATGTTTCAAAGAACCAGTGGAGAAAAAGCCTTGCCAGCTGCAAAAGCAAATGAATAGAGTGAGTCATTCACCCTACTACAGCATCAGCATAAGGAAATGAAGGTGATTGTAATTGTTGTTCTAGCTGACAAAGATTTTAGCAAGCAAAAATCAATTGGGTTAGCAACTATCCAATTCTTCTTAAACTGAAAGTTTAAAATCAATTGCACACAGCAGATAAATTACACAAGCAGCTTCTGTGTAAGAAACCAATTTTTTATTCAGTTCTTGCAATTTAACAGCCGAAGCAAAAGTAGTTTCCCCTTTCCAGGGCATTGACATAAAAAGGTCAAGATAAAGACTACACATAAGAATATATGCAATCCCCTTTCCAGGGCATTGACATACGATGAACTTAAAATCTTCCCACAATCATTTCAACAAGTAATCCTAGAAGCGGCATCCATTTAAAGAGAAGATCCCCATAGGCTAATATATGCAATCCCTGTGGGAAAAAAAATCCCAACGAGCCAAGAGCTTAATCAAATTTACCGCGGTCTCAAGAACCCTAAACCTAAGGAGAAAACCCACAGAAACAAGGTCAATCATCTTCTAATTGGAAACATGAAGCAAGAACTCAATGAAATCCCTACAAGAGTTGGGAAAACAAAGTCGAAGCAAGGCCCGATTAAAGAGAGCGTGTGCAACTGACCTGTATGATCGAATCATGCGCGAAAGAGGATTTGCGTCAACAGGTGTAGGAGAAGAACGAGTAAGCGGAGAAGCGCCGAACAGGGGCAGTGACTTGGGCGGCGCCGCGGGGCCAGACTCCCTCCCAAATCCGTTGATCGCCATTGTTGAAATGTGCGGGAACTGGAGAGTTTTTTTTTTTTTTTTGAGCATGGAGAGCTTTATAGATGGGAGTGTAATGTGTATGGCATCACTCCTCCAACCCAAATTAAAATTAGGAAAAACTATTTGCGAAAAATAATTAATTATTCCCCTTTCTAACCGCTAATCCCCTAACGGCCTAACCTCACCTTCTGTTTTGTCAAATAATTTTAGATGATTTTTTTTTGTTAAATTAAATAATAATCTACAATATAAGTGTGTTCTTATATATTTGCCTCTTAAAGTAAGAAGTAAGAAGTATTATGAGCCTTTGGATTAAGGAAAATGAAATGGTGAGACTAAAAGTGACACGGTGACATTTTCGTAAATATTGTAAACTTTTTTTTTTCTGTCAACGATTATTTTATTTTTAACCCATGATTATTCTAAATTTTAATCTTTACGTTCACATATAAATACTAGACGTTCATTTATTTTATAGTAGAAATTCATTAAGTATATTAAGTATGAACTTATATTGTGTTAAAACCCTAAACCCCTAAATCCCTAAACTCGTAAACCATTGATCTCTAAACGCAAGACCCTAAACCCTAAGCATAATGTATAGTTATTATTCCATCACCCTTTATATTTATTTATTTTTACTTGGTCTAGCTTTGAGGTAAGCACATATTCATATATTAGTATTGTAAAGTTCATGTGTAACATACACATGTTCATGTTTGAATTTTTTTATTTGGTTTTTAAGGTTCATATGTAACATACACACGTTCATATATTTGTTCTGTAAGGTTCATATGTAACATGCATATGTTCGTATGTTTGAGATTCTTTTTAGCGGTCGTTGTGTGTCGATGTTCATATCTAATACGTCAAGGTTCATATGTAACATGCACATGTTTATATATTAATTCTACGACGTTTATAAACTAGAGGTTTATATGTTGTGTGTTGATTTTCATATATTTTCATTTAATGTTCATATATGATTACGTCTCATATTGTCCAGATTTAATTTAAAATAATTAAAAAATATTTATAGTGCACGAAATTAAAAAAAAAATTGCAAAAAAAAATGAAAAACAAAAATTACAAAGAGAGTGTTGTTGGGAGAGTTGAATAAAAAACCTCATGATACTCTCCCACTTCACTACCAGTTGGTTTATGAAGCTTTATTGTTTTATTACGAAAAACATTAAAATAAACTCACACAGATCAGAAGGAGAGACGCGTATCCGATCAAACGAAATGGACGACCATCATTATTTTGTATTTTACACTCGGGAAGTCCTTCGTACCTAATCTTGAATCATACAATATATATATATATATATATATATAGACTTACGCTCTAGTAAAACAATCTCTTATAGTGAAACAAGTGTATCAATGAGGATCGTTGAATTAGATTAAAATTAAGGATTGAGATCTAATTTAAAGAGATGTAAAATTAAAAGATGGAATCACCCCCACCAAATCCTTCCTATTTCCTGATTTTAGGTTCTTTCCACGATTAACTCCCATTAATATCTCTCTCGATCGATCGATCGAACACCCCTCTCCCTCTTTCTCTCTCGGTTCGTCCGTCCTCCATTGAAGCGCCTTCCCTCAAGGTTCCCCAACCGCAAATTGTGGAGGCCGTCATCTCACTCGCCGGAATCGAAGACACCAGCGGAAAGAGGGCCGAGATCTGTAAGCCGAGTCCGGTCAGAGAGGAGGAAGACCGGATCGAGTCGCTGGCGGCGAGAATCTGGGATTCCGAACCAACCCTAGCCGCCACGGATCTGGTGTTCGGAGGGGTGCGGATGCGCGACGGGGAAGAGAGAGGCAGGGGTCGGAGGGGGAGCTCTCCGGTCGGTGGAGGATCACCCGTTTGTCACCGTCGGCGAGTGGAGCAGGGAGACGTACGTCGTGATGGATCTGGCGCACCGGTGCCCATGGAGCGAAGTGATACCCCGGTTCGCGAGCGCCGCCAGGAGCGCCGGGGTGTCGAGGTCGGAGACGAGGCTTGCCGGCGGACTCACAGGGATGACGTGCATCGTTGACTCCGCGAAGAGGATCGTGACTGGCGTGATTTGCGGGATCGTGTTCGGGAGCCGAGATGGAAAGAAGATGATACGGAGTTGCGGAATCGTGTTCGGCGTGATTTGGGATCTCTTCTTACAATTAATTTTCTCAACCCTTAATTAGTTGCAGGTATTGGTTTTCCTGCGGAATCGGGATCGTGTTCGGGAACCTCTTCTCCTACCCACCTCAACCCTTAATTAGTTGCAGGTATTGATTTCCGTAAGTTTTTTAATTTCCATAGTGATGTTTCTAAACTATGATGGCACGCTTTCCTGTAAGTTCTTTAATTTCCATCTCCTCGTTACTGTAACAAACAAGCATATTATTTTGTAAAAGTAGATTTCAAGATTAATTGGTGCGTTTGGAATGCGTATAGATGAGGAACACTGTTCGTGAAGTTGCTGGACATTTTCCAACTGCCATTGTGACCGGGAGGTGCAGGGACAAGGTGCTTCAATTCGATCTGATCTTGTAGATTTTGCAAATGAAAGTAAAAAGTGGTATGAGTGTATTTGGACGTGAATGTGACATTCAATTGAATGAAAGTGATATGCATTTTTCATGTATTAATATGCAGATAATAATTGTATGATATGTAATTTTTAATTATAGATTATTTTCTTGGCCGTGAATATGATATTCATTTGTGTGGATATGATATGCATTTTTCATATATTGATATGCAGAATATACTTGTATGATATGCATGTTTTTTTATGATAGATGAATTCATTGGTTGTGATATTCATTTGTGTGGATGAGTTATGTATTTTTATACATTGATATGCAGAATAAGCCATGGGCGCGGAAAGGAAGTCGCGGGCGCGACAAAGGAAGATCTCGCTCAGTGATATTCTCGTCAGAAGATGAGAAGAACAAGTTGTGGGTGCGGAGAGGAAGTCGCAGGCGCGGCCAAGAAAGATCTCGCTGAGTCTGTCCATGCAATTATGTGGATGGAATATGAATTCATTGTACCGTGATATGCAGAATATACTTGTATGATATGTAATTTGTAATTATGTATTATTTTCCTGGTCGTAAATATGATATTCATTTGTGTGGATGGGATATGCATTTTTTGTACAGTGATATGCAGAATATACTTATATGTTTTAAATTGGAATATCAATTACCACAATGTACATATTCGTTCAATGTTTTTGAATATCAGTATATATACGACTGACCACGATCACGAATAACAATTATTCAATAATACTTGAACAATATGCAGATAATGTTCTTTGATATTAACACATTGTATCTCAATTCAGTCGATGTGTCGATATGCAACTTTTTCGTATCGATATGCAGAACGGTTAAGAAATTTCTGGACCAAATCCACGTTTTCTCTCTCCAATCTCCTTCTAACTGCCTATTTTAGTGGTGATATTTATTCCATGATTCACACCCCCACTACACCCTATTTTCTCTCTCCTAATCTAGCCATCTATCATCCTCAATCCAACGCTCCAAAATTATCCACTCATTTTACCACAAGACTCGTTTTACCTGAGCGCCCCTCTATATATATATATAGAATTGGGTTCAATTACGGACAAATCTTATAATGTAAAATGCGGATTGATCGTATCCGTTCACTTCACTTCATTTAAAGATGAAGATGCAACCCGTGTTATTTAGATATTTTAGGGTAACAAGTTTTTGATATTTTCTCACAAATTCTTTATCCATGTTCTCAATCTCTTTGAAAATCCTCCCATCGCTCTCGCTTAATCCCAACCCCTATCGATGAAATTCTACAGAGAAAACAGTCGTTGAGGTTTAACTTGTCAACTCCTCCATTTCTCTTATATATGGCAAATGTGATGTATATTCTTCAATGTCAGCTAACATAATTGGATAAAATTGATGTATATGATTTTTTCTGCTTGTACCAATCAAAGAGTGAGAAGTCATGCTCTTGATGATTCCAAATGCCATAAGAAGAGTATAATTTTAAGGGTTTGTTATGTTAGATGGAGGTTAGCACGAACCTCAAATAAAATAAAAAAGAGTAAAACAAAAAAAAAAGGAAAAATTGGAGCCAACCTTAATTCATTGACTGGTATATAAATTGTATGCACCTCTACATTAATGTATAAATTGTATGAACCTCCATATCAGAGGCGGACGCAGGATTTTAGCCCAGTGGGGGCTAAAATCCTACTTAGCTAAAATCCTACTTAGCTAAAATCAATTAAATGCATAAAATACTAAAAATCATATTAATTTATTCATTACAATAATATTCTTCGAGGTGTCATGTCCTAAAATCGTACAATAATATCTTCAGTTTCAATACATCTTACTACATCTTTCTCAATATACGTAACCAGACAATCATTAAGCAACTCATCTCCAAGTCGATTCCGTAACGAACTTTTGACAAGCTTCATAGCAGAAAACACTCTCTCTACGGTAGTTGTTGCAACAGATAAAAGCAAAGCTAACTTCATCAGAAGATATATCAAAGGATAGACACGATGCTTCTTCAACTGAACCATTTTTTTCGAGAGCTCGCTAATACCTGTAAGATTGGCAAACCGATCATCTGAGCGCACATCAATAATATAATATAGCAGTCAAGTTGTTGCTCAAGTGTCATTATATCAAAAACTGAATAGTCATTTCGCTAATACCTGTAATATTGGCAAACCGATCATCTGAGCACACATCAATAATATAACAGTGAAGTTGTTGCTCAAGTGTCATTATATCAAAAACTGAATAATCATTTGGGTACAATTCTGCAAACCGAACCAACTTTCTCTTGTCAAATGCCGAGAATGCATCACTTGATTTTGTCTTTTGTAAACCACCGATGCTTGAAAAAAATTTCTCCATTTTCTAAAATAATTAAATTATAAATTACATTTACATAAAGGAATATAGCAATACAAATAAAGTCATGATTTCAAGAATTTCAGTGAGCAAACAATGAAAAAACATATTAAAAGAAAATCAATCACAGTCAGAATACAATCAATTAAGCAAACAATCAATTTCAATTAATCAATTTCAATTAGCAAACAAATGAAACAAGGAACTAGCAGCAGGAGCTAACCGTAAATTAGCAAACAATGGCAGTGCACAGTCAACTTCAATTAGCAAACAATGAAACAAACATCTTAATTCTTAACAGAAAATCAATCACAGATTCACAATCAACTTCAAACTTAATTAATATAGGCACGAGCAGCAGGAGCTAACCGTAAAAGGATGGAGTCGGACGTCGGTCGCCGGTCGTCGGTCGGAGACTCGAAGGGCGTTGAGATCTTGAAAAGGATGGTTCGTGGTCGCCGGTCGGAGGCCTTGAAAAGGATGGAGGCGGCGGCGAGGGCGGACTGGCAGAGCCGCGGAGGGCGTCGAGATCTTCGCCGGTCGAAGCAGCCGAGCAAGAACCGGAACTCCGTCAGGAGGATGAAGGCGTCGCCGCGTCGGGTAGTGGAGGAGGACCTACTGGAGCCTGGAGGATGAAGGCACAGAAAGAGAAATAAGAAATTAGGGCCGGCTGGAAGGGAGTGATGGGAGAGTGAAGGGTAAACGAAATTCGGATGATTTAAAAAAAAAAAAAAAAAAATTTTTTTTTTTTAAAATCTCAGTGGGGCCCCCACTGAGCCCCACCTGTGTCCGCCATTGCTCCATATTAAAGTTTGTGAACCTCCGATTATAAGTTCATAAACCTCTAATATAGAGTTTGTGAACCCTTAATATAAAGTGTGTGAACCTTCAATTTAAATTTGTGAACCTTTAGTTTTAAGTTTGTAAATCCTAAATATAGAGTATGTGAACCTCCAATACAAAACTGTGCGAACCTTTAATTTAAAGTTAATTTAAAGTTTGTAAATCCTTAATATAGAGTTTATGAACCTCTAATATAAATTGTATGAACCTCCATTTTAAAGTTTATGCACCTCCAACTATATATAAGTTCATGAACCTCTAATATAGAGTTTGTGAGCCCTTAATATAAAATGTGTTAACCTTCAATTTAAAGTTGTGAACCTCTAGCTAGTATAAAGTTTGTGAACCTCTAGTTTTAAGTTTGTGAACCTAAATATAGAGTGTGTGAACCTTAAATTTATAGCTTATAGTGTATGTGAAGCTTCGATTTAAAGTTTGTGAACCCTTAATATAGAGTGTGAATCTCTAATATAAAGTTTATGAACTTCAACTTTAAAGTCGGCCTTGGCCTTGTAGTGGGCGATCTTGAGGAAGGAAGGTTGGGAAGGGTGGAAGCAAAACGCTAAAAAACTATATATATAAGAATTCCCTCCTGCATGCTACCCTTCAAAATCAACGTACGTACTCCATTAAAATTAACCCAAAAAGGCAAAAACTATATAAGAATTCACTTGTTAGCTAGCTAATACGGTGTTGTAGGAACCTGCCGTATTGGACGGGAAATGCCAGCCTTGTACTGGGCAATTTTGAGGAAGGAAGGTTGGAAAGGGTAGAAGCAAAACGCTAAAAGGCTAAATTAGAGGTTGCAGTATCAACACTCGTCGCTTCAAAACGCTTTCTCACCTCTGAAAACATGACTACACCAAAACCAGATCCCAACTATATACCCTAAAAGCTAAAACTGACCTAAGTTGAAGCAATGGATTATATGTTCTAAATCCTAAATAAATCACTTAGCATCAAACACTACTATCACATTAGTATCTACCTAATGATCAAGCTACAACACACAACTTATTTAGCTTTTGAACACTATGTGAAGCAATGAATCTTATATTCTATTTCCTAACAAAATTGATTCAGCATCAAACCCTACTATCAAAATAGTATATACCTAATGATCAAGCTGCATAACACAACTCATTTATACCTAATGATCAAGCTGCAACACACAACTCATCTATGCTCAGTTTGTTTCTTGTTCCTCTTGTTGACAGATTTCTTGGCAAGTTTGATGGCCTTGATCTCCAGCTTCGAGTCCCTGAGTCCTTCGACAAGAAGCACTTCACCTGGTGGATTAGACCTTGACCTTGCTCTTAGCTTCTTGTTGGAGTTGTCGGTGTCATTGTCCACGTCCTAACCCTAAGAATACCAACACAACATAGAATATATTGCACATGAAAGTAGTTGAGCAATGGAAAGTAGGGTTTTCGCGAACAACATGTTTGGATGTTGGGTAATGAGGGGGAAGGGAAGGGAAGGGAGAGAAAATGAGAGAAATTTACAAGTAGAAAAGAAAGGGAGAGGATTAGAGGTGGGAGAAGAAATTTCAATTTTTCTCTTGTTTGGATAAAAAGGGTTTTAAGAAGAACGTTGATAGAAAATTAACTAGGATAGTTAATCTTTTTTTTTAATTTCAACACTCTTATCTTGCTTTCCACCCAAATTCCAACAATTTGGTGGGATTCATTTCCCCTCCCTTTCCTCTCTTATTTTCCCCTTGAATCCTTTCAATTCCCCTCAATAATATTAACCAAACAAGAGAATTTATTTCCCTTCATTTCTCTCCCTTATAATCCCCTCAAATCCCTCCAACCAAACATACCGGAAGAGGAGAAGAACGAAGTTGCTGAGCAATGGAAAGTAGAAGGGGCGAGATTGTAATTTTAAGCCGGTTTTCGCAACAATTATATAAAATGCCATAATAAAAAATATAAGTTGCACCCGTGTCAATTTAAGACTTGTGAGCTCGCGATCTGGGCCATTGGAATTTTGCATCGGACAATTGTAAATAGGTCCGCACCTCCGTATATTAAGGCTTGTCTGCATAGGAGTCGGACTGTATATATATATACTAAAGTAAAATATACAAATGTCACATGACATCCCCATATTCAATTTGTCACATATTATTTTTTTCATTTTTATTAAACAAATTTAATTATATATTAAATATTTTTATATTAAACTTATTACTAATCTTTCCTTATTGAAATACAAATCGAGAAATGGGATCAAATGCAGAGCATCTCTATTGTGTAAAATGCGGACCACATATAGGCCGTCCATCGCGCTTTATCGTGCGGTCCACAAGCGTGCAAATTGTTTGCTACATGATGGACACGGAGGGGTAAAATCGTCATTCCACGCTTCATTCCTTCCCTCTCCGCTTCGTCGCTCTCTCGACCTGGCGATTGTGCTCCAGAAATGACCATTGTTACAGAGCATCATCACACTACTTTTCCTTGCTTTTTCTCTTGATTCTTTGCTCGATTCCATTAAGTAAGACACAATTTGTGATTTCCGCACTTCGATTCTGTAAACCGGCATGGATTCGAGTAAGTAGAATGTCGATTTTCCCTAGCTTGATCGTGTTTGCTTTTTTTTTATTTTGCTTGTTTAAATGTTCCTTCTTCTATGTAATGTTGTTGTTCTTTGTTTGTGATTGATTCCTCATTTCGATTTCGCACAAAATACCACTTTTTGATTTGTCCCTAATCTGTTTGTTGCACCTTTGAAAAAATTAGGTATTTTGTCTTCGGTTTGTTTATTTTCCTTTACTAGTGTTGTTCTTCAAATTGTTCATGCCTTGTCTACTTTCTTTGTTTTGTTCCTTCTACATCCTCTGTCTTGTGCTTAGTTATGTCAGTGGATTCAAATCGTGTTAAATGTAGAGAAGAAGTACAATATAATTTTTCTAAACTCATGAATCTTTCGTTCAAACCATATGAATCTGTCTTCATTCCGTTACGAACCTATTACTAATACCATGTTTCTTGCTACCAGTGTCTTCATCTACCTCTGTTGCACCTAGTTGTGATCTATCTTATCGCTTTAGCTGTCACAATGCCGATAACATGCAATTAGATGAGGGTGATTTAAGTGCTCATTATGAAGCTCGCTTATCTCAAGGGGGTTCGATTTCCTACTTTTCAGTTTGCCCCGACGATGTCAAACCAGTTGTAGGTATGCAGTTTAGTATAGTAGATGAATGGGTTGCGTTTTACAAGAAATACGCGTTTGAATTCGAATTTGATATTCGAATTGGATGTTCGCATAAAAAAGACATTGTGGTTATGTTGAAGTATCTGCTATGTAGCAGGGAAGGTTTTAAGCATAGGGGAATTTGATACGCTCTACTTTGTAGTGCGTAACTAGAAGCTGTTACTAGGATTTTAGGTACCATTTGTGTGGCTTTAGAAGACAATTTAGGATAATGGAGTAGTAGAGAAGAAGTGGAGGAAGTGATGATTTTAGTGAAGTATTGGAGTAGAAAAGTTGTGAAGGAATGGAGCAAGCTGCGGCTTAGGAAAAGTTCGTCAGGATGCACAGAAGGCCAAACCGCGGGTGCGGTTTTGCAAGTCAGAGACCCGCGAGGAGTGCCGCGACAGGACAGAGCCGCAGGAGAGCAGCAGATTGAAAACCGCGGACGCGGATAATTTTCTGCGGGCGCGGATTGACAGCAGAAGCAGATGTTCGGCGAAGCACAAAACCGCGGTCGCGGTTTTATAACCGCGGTTGCGGGTCCATGCCATGCGCGGAGATCGGATTTTCGTCCGAGATCTTTTGTTTTATTTTATTTTCTTTTAGTTTGTTTATTTTATTTTTAGAAGATCGTTATCGTTATCTTTAGAAATTAGGTTTTGCTAAGTCTTTATATTCTGCCTTTAGAACATCAAATTGGAGAGTTCGTTTTTTCTCCTTCTTCCTCTTTTCTCTTTTCTTTGTTTTTATCTTTGTTTTGTTTTTTGCTAGATAATTGAAGTCTTGGTTTGAATTTGATTGTGAGATTTTTTCTTTACTCTATCCTTGAATGTTATTGATTCTCTTGTTTTTCATCCCATTGAGTTTTATTGATTTCTCTAGCTTGATCAACTAGTAGTTATTGGTATTATTCATACTGCATGATTAGGGTTTTGAATTCTACTGGTTTATCTAGTTCACCATTTGTTGTGATTAGTATTATCAGTATTGGTTTCCCTAGCCTGACAAACTAGTTGAGATTGGTATTATCTATAGTGCTGGTTCCCCTAATCTGGTCAACTTGTTGAGATTAATATTGTTCATCCCTAATTCAGAGTAGCAACCACCATATTCTAGAACTGGTTGGAATAGTTTATTGTGAAGAGAATTGATTGCATATCGAGTACTCACTAGTTGTTAAGTATTGCATGAGCCTATCTATTCATGAGCTTACTGCTGCTGTTAAATTGAATCTTGATAGTTTCTTGATTGTTTAATAGTTAGGATTATCAAGACTAGTTGGACTGATAATTAATTTAGAACATGGATTAGGACATTCATGAGAATTGAGAACTAGGGATAATCAATGATCGATCAACCAAACTGAAGGTGGATATTTGTCTAGCCAAGCTATTTATGTTTTATTTATCATTTTCTTAGTTAGATTCATATAAACTCCCCCATTTGTCTTTGTTATCAATTGTTGAACGATTTGGCAAACATGATATATAACTTGATTCTCTGTGGGATTCGACCCTTACTTACCAAATCTACATTAGTTAGGTTTTTGAGGTTTACTTTGTTAGGTGCATGCGACAAAACGCCTATCAAGTTTATAAACCATTTATAAACAAAGCTCACTTACAATTAGTTTATAAATCATTTATAAACAAACGGTTTTTCTAACCTATGTCCTAAGGGTATAGGTTAAGAATTCATATTAAGGAATATAAATCCTAAAGAAGCAAAGGTGAACCCATTTAAAAAAAAAAATCCAAAAAAATTAACACATAATCAAAAGTTTCTATATATAGAATCTTAACAAAGGGCATAGGTTAGAAAAATCGATAAACAAAATATAACTAATCTTAATGTACCTAATTGTCTCAGGCTAGTAGTATTAAAGAATCTATGTATTGAACTTTTTTTTTTACTGTATATTACTGCTCACGGACTCATATGGGTTATTTGAATAGTGTGCTGACTTACAACATCTTTTTACCTATACGGAAGTTTTTCTTTAGACAATCAGGCCAAGACTCCAATGACAAACGTGTTTTTATGTTGTTGAACGTTTTGCTAATCAGTTAATGTGGGTCAAGTCCCAACTCTCAACAGGTTTTCTAAAGTGGTTTTGGGTTTGGTAAGGGTTGGTATTGTTTTAACCTACAAAAGAAACCTGTAAAAAAAAAAAAGAACCTCACAACATGCATATGTACATACAGGAAAGCCCTTTTCTTGCCGCCTTGAATTTCAATTCTACAAGATCACAAAAACATGGCAGAATCAGAAATATATGGAGAGCTTCTCTCCAATCTTGTTCTGCACCATGATACATTGCTCCAACAGCTGTGTGAACCTATCAGCTTCTCTAGCAGGCAAAATTAGGTCACAGCTAGAATCCTTCATGTTTATACTACCCAAAGGAACATGAGTATAATCTTGGATTAACTGAATCTGCGAAGTGGGCTCACGCACTAAACCCAGAGGACTAGCTTCAGTTGTCTCATTCAGGTTACTTTCATGAGCAACTACTCCGCCTGCTAAAGGTGCATCGTGTCTCATGGGAGCAGGACTCATCAAGCTGACTTCCATCATTTCATCTAGAGATGGGTGTTCAATGTAAGATGTAACCGAAGTAAGATCTGACTCTTCACGCTTCCCTAAGGGAGGATTGCCGTGTTTCTCAAGAATGTAAGCTTTGCTGCAGCTTCCGCTGGCTAGTACATTCAATCGCCAATTAAACGCCCGTCTAAAAATAAGAACCCAGTTGGGAACCACATTTCTCTGTAGCATTATGCTGGCTTCTTTCATAGCCATTGTCAGATTCATCATCTCACTTGATTGGTTCAGGTAACTGATCAAGCAATCTTGAAGGTGCAGCCTTTTTTCTTCTAGCTCATCGCCTACCACGGACCCTCTGTTTAGAAATGATGTATCGTCCAAGAAGATGGGAAACTTTTGTTGGAACTGAATTTATGCGAAACCTCCGGGCACTTTTCCGGTGGGCTCCGGCCACCGGTTGTGCCGGATTATGGGAGCGTTGGCTTTGTCTCCGCGAGCTCAACACCGTAGTGTGCTCATACGATAAATTCGGGTTCCGTTTGAATGAGAAATGAGGGCTCAAAGGTGGTTGCTCGCAACACCCAATTTGAGCTTTGGGGGTGTAATTCTACATCCCACATCGAAAATGTGGGAGTAGAATTGAGTGGTTTATAAACCACTATCATCCAAGCCAAGGTAAGAACTTGGTGAGTATGGAGAGAAGAGCTTGACCACACACGCGCGCCGTCCGTTCCGGTCGGGTCGGGTCGGGTCGGGGTCGGGCTCGGGGGGCTTGGGCTTGGGCTGTGCTGTTGGGCTTCCGAGATCTGGGATCCCATTTGACTCGGTCTGTTCAGTTCCGAGAATCAGGCCACAACGGCTCGTTTGACTCTCCACGATCTCCTCTCCTCAGTTACGCTAACAGATTCAGACGTCTTCAAAAAGAAGAGAACTGAAACTCATTTTATACAATCGTACACAGAAATCCTCTCGTCTTCCCTTCCTCTTCCAATTTTTTCGAGTCTGAGAGTACCCGCAGAACGCTGGTTCGAAAGCTTCTGTTTTTGGTTGTGCGAATCAGAAGAACTCTGCAGTTATATCCTGGGATTCTCAACGCCGGTAACCGTCACAATACGGGGCGTTTCAGAATTAAGGACAGAGATCTAATCTCGACTCTGCGTTCAATTCCGGTTTCGGTATAATTTCGATTCCTTAAATCTGTTCTAACGTTTTATCAGATTGTTTATGCGTTTCCGTATTAGGGTTCCTACAACTTTAACTCGCCATATACATCAGCATCGTGAAGCAATAGTAATTCAGGACATTTACAGCAGAGGCAATATCTTCAATGGACTTGTCTAATGCATCGTTGAAAGCTGAGATACATTGATTTGGACCTACCCTGTGAACCCCCATGTGGTCAAGTGTATCCAGCGACGTATTCAAGTGTGACATTACCAATTCCCTTGTTCTGATGGACGGACCATAGAATAGGTTGTGGATGTGGTCAAGTGTATCCAACGACGTATTCATTCCTTTTGGTGGTGGTCGGAGGATTTGCCCTGCACTTCCTTTGGCTATGAAAATGGTCCCCTTGATTTTGGTTCATTCCTTTGATTGGAAGCTTTGAAGATGGGGCCGATCCTCAAGGTTTGAATATGGATGATAAGCTTGGAGTGACCATGCTTAAAGCACATCCGCTACGTGTCATACTAGTACGCGATGATTAATTGATGATCACTATATTAAAGAAGCAAACTTTAAATTAAATAAAGAGACATTAGGTTGTGAATTGTGATGTCTCAATAAGATTGTTATTTGGTATATATAGCATGCTATTGGGATGTAACAATTACAAAAAGGATATTTCTATGGTTAAGCACCTCATTTTATAAGAAGTTATGGTTAGGTGTTATTATCTTAGTAATTTTAATCTTTTTTAAAAAGGATTTAAGCATTACTCCTTAAGAATAGTTTCTAAAAACAAGATGTCTTAACCTATACACATATAGAGGGACGCTCCGGTAAAACGAGAGTTATGGTAAAACGGAAGTATTAATCTGGAGCGTTGGATTGATGATGATGGATGAATGGATGGATGATTGAGCCTTATAATAGATATGGTAGGGGTGTAACCACCAAATCTATTCTAATAAGACAATTATTTAGGTTTTAATTAGAAAAAGATAATAAATGAGGTTGTTAGATGAGAGAGAAAACATAATATTCTTAAAACCGCCTCATTCTGCTGATACATTTTTTTCTTCTTCAACGATTTTTCAGCGTTCATGAATATCGATCACGTCTTTATGAATATCGTTCATGCGTTTATGAATATCGATGGATGTGAATATCTCCACTTAAAACATGAATATCACTACTTGATTTTTTCAGCGTCCTAATGCTTTGCAAATTCATAGATTTGTAAATTTGTTCTTGTTGCTTTTGTCATTGTTTATTGAATATCGTTCATGTTTGTATGAATATCTTTGTTTAATATGTGGATATCACTAATTAAAGACATGCATAACATAACTTAAAATATGAATATCACCACTTAATAATATATGAATAACATAATCAATTACACCATGAATATCATTCTATATTGGTATGAATATCACTACGTTTCACCATGAATATCATAATCCAAACAAAAAATAATCACTTCACACTAACACAGATAGTTATACATAGAAAAATGTACATGAACATCAGTATTGATTACATGAATATTATGAATGACAAACATGATTATCGCTATTACGCAATGACTTGTGCTTTTTTAGATGCGCATGAAGCTTCAAACGTCTCTTTGTCGGTGCAACAGTTAGACCTGAAAACAATGTTGAATATCAACAACGTACATCATAGTGAATATCACATCATAAAATTTGAATATCAACTACTCAGATCATGAAACATACATACAATCAAAAATATTTGTAAGAATATCACATCAAATAATTTGAATATCAATTGCAAACAGTACAAATAACACCATCAACAAGTAATTTGAATATCACATATAAAAACGTGAATATCAATGATCAATAACTCATACAACACCATCAACAAGCAAAATCTGAATCCACGTGAATATCAACAGTATTATAATGAATAACACCTCAGAGAAACTGAATATCATATATACAAACTTTAATTTGCACATGATGAATATCGGATAAACGAAATTGAATATCATATAAACGAGCTCGCCGCCGCCGCCTCGTTCTCCGTCGGAAACCGTAGGGTGTAGAATCTCACAGCCTTGCCGAGGCTAGCTCTGTCGCCGGCGGATCAAGCGTCTGCTCTCCCTCCGCCTGATCCCACGTACAAAATAGACTACTGAGGGATTGACCAATTTGAAACAATGGAGTTATGCAAGATCCAACAATTGTAACATATATCAACTAAAAACATTTAGAATTCCACAATCAAATCTATTTAACAAAAAAATTCACGACAATCAAGGCAAGCAAACATCAAACATATAGTATTGATGAAGAAAATTTAGACTCCGTACCAAATTCCACCGGTTAAGAAAGATAGGGTTTAGATCTATTGTGAAAATCATCCATCATACATTAACATTTAACAATTCAGTATTGTATACAAGCAGATCGCCCAAAAATATCAAGCAAAAGCAAATTGTAATCTGCAAACGTCAAAACATAGAGGGAAACAAAAAGAAGCAAAAGCGAGAATGAAAGACGAAGAAAAGGAAACGAAATTATTGAAATACCGTGTAGGAAGAGCAGTGAACCGCCACACTCAACCGAAATTTTTGAGGCGTGAATTGGTCACAGGCAGAACCATGAAAGGTCATCAATTCGAGTTGACTTCTTCACGCCACTTTTCGATAAACCGCCGGTGGTCGGTGGCCGTCGATCGAATGCAGAGGTTGAAGACGAAGAACCCAAGGAGACGAATGCAGAGGTTGAAGACGTGTGCAGAGGTTGAAGACGAAGCGGGATCGTAACCGGAAGATCGTGTGAATGTGATTTTTGGAAAATGAACGGCCTTTGTGATTTGGGTAAATCAAATCCCAAAAATTACGTTAATGTGAGAAAATCAGGTGTGTGCAACCTATTGTACAATATGTACACCCTCCTACATCCAATTCGGACCATTGATTTGATTCTAATCTAAAGACCCTTATTTATTCTTCTGTTTTATCCTAAATGGCTGTTTTACTAGAACTAAAATCTACACATATATAATATATATATATATATATATATATATATTCTTAGGGCATAGGTTGGAAAAAGCATTACAAGAATATCTGTGTATATTCTTGAATAAGACCTACTTGGCAGATCGAACATTTTTAGCTCTCATTGTTAGTGAATGCTTCTAAACAGGATCTGTTTATATTCTTATATATTGGTTTGTTACTTGTAGTTTGTAACTATATATACTATCAATATACTAAAGTAATCATAAGTGTAGAATTTCTTCATCTCTCACATAATATATATCAGCCTAATGTTGGGCCGACGATATCCACAAAATAGAAGAAGGTGGACAACATACTTTCAGGGCCCAAGACTTGTAACCTACATCAACATATACTCAATATTCGAAGATTGGATAAAAGTGACATTCAAGTCCAAGCAAATCGGGTGGTGAGATCCATAAAATTGTCATAATCTTTCAACTATTCATTTGAAAGCAATAGACCGTTGAAAATAAAGAACAAGAAAGACAACATTGAAATATCAAAATAAACAATACCATAAAATGGTCATAATTTTTCAACTATTCATTTGAAAGGACAACATTGAAATATCAAAATCAAAATAAGAACGTATTACATTGAAATATCAAAATCAAATCGGGTGGTGAGATCCATAAAATTGTCATAATTTTTCAACTATTCATTTACATGTGCTTTCTGATAGTTCTTTGTAAGAAATGTATCTTCTAATAATTGCTAAAGAACAAGAAAGAAATCCTTGTGCATCCTTGGAGATCTAGCTATCAAGCACCAATCCTTATTCTCGTACAATATGACGAGTGGCAATCTAGCTATCAAGTACGTACAGAATGTGACTCTTGGAGTCTCGCCCATGCCCCAGGTACGTGTTTCACTGTTACCTCCAATCTTTATTCTCGTACAATAAAGAAAGGTTATAACCACCGGAGGAACCAGAAAATTCTGAAAGAGGTGTATAATTTTTTTTAATATTATATTAGTATTAAATAAAATAATTATAATTAATATTAATTTCACATGCATTCTACTTTTATATATTTTTTTTTTAAATCAACATTAATCTTCATCAATTTTTTTAGGTTTATTAGGAATAGTCGTCGGAGACTCAAACACTTGAAATTGATAATCTCTTACTCGCACGATAAATTTGTCTATGTTCCTTTTTAGAATAATTCAATTTAATAAAATTTTGTTAATACGTCAATCAAATTAAATTAAGTTTGAATTATAAATAAATTAATTCAAGCAAACCTATACCTAAATCGAAATACCCTAACCATCATGATTCAAATTTATAAGATCGAAAATGAGTTGTTGTTTCAAAATTCAAATTGAAATGGTCCGAGTATGAATTTAGATATTTTATTATCAAATCTTCCTAATTTGAGTGTAAGAAATATGTGAAGTTGGACCGGAATACCCTTAAATTCAAGAATATCCACCGAAATTCCTAAAAAGAAAAACTCGGGACGAAGGGGGGGGGGGGGGGGGGGGAGGAGCACGGGACCCCCCTCTTAGTTCCGCCCCTGGTTATGACCAATCTATACAAATGTATTGTTTTAGGGTAAAAAGTGACTTATACGTTTATAAATACACTAAACTAAATTTTCTTAGTAATTTTAATCTTATTTTTAAAAGGTTTAAGCATAATAGTTTCTAAAAACAAAATGTCTTAACCTATATATATATATATATATATATATATATATATATATATGTTTTTAGGGCATAGGCGTTGTTCCCTTGAGCACTGCTTCAGCAACTTTCACATCACCAACTTTAATGACCCTCCAGCATTGATAGTCTATTACTCTTCATCCAGTCGGTGAAGAGATCTTTCCATCGATGGGCAGGAACGATGGTTTGTTGTTCCCAATTCCGACTTCATGAGTTGACGACATTGTTACCTGTGAATCTGAAAAGAAAACACACAATCTAGAGCGAACCTGCTCTGATACCAATTGTTGAATCGTAGTGTGTTAGACAGGGAACGATGTCACGTACTGTTCCCTGGACAGCGGAAATAATAAAGATTCAAGAGTAACAGTCAAGACATTTCCTTATAGAGGAACTCTATCAACCAACTGGTTGAAAAGAAAAAAACATCTACCTCTAGGTGTTACCCTAGTAGGATTTCAAACCATATACTTGTATTATTAATAAGTTGTACAATCTCACAAGTCTTCTCTCCACCTATTTTCATACAGATCCTAAGCTTCTAGACCTTGAGTGTAATCAACTCACAAATAAACAAGAACACAAGAAAACCCTAAGCAATCAAGTACTATACCCGTACCTTGTCTTTGGATCTCCTGATCTCAACTTGCAATAAGCTCTTCATGGACTTCGGTGTGATAGCTGAGATACTTTTCTCTAAGGTAAACTCATCTATTTATAGTGTTAGCAAAGATTTCTTACCAAATTATCAAATAGTTAGCAACCCCGCTATATAAGGTAACAGTATAAGATTTTCTTTCCAACTAAACAATTCAGCTCATCTTATAAAAACTTTCTTAAGACTCGCTATCTATCTCTTCTCTCTCCAAGTAAATCTTCAAATCTCGTTTCCTTGTGTAGCGATCTTCACCTGGTAACAGCTGGCAACTCCTGCTTCCACGCATTGTTCCTTAAACGATGTTTCCATGTATAAAAGTTTTCTTATATGAAATCTACGTGCTCTTCATATTTCCAATTTGTTTTCGCGGAATTGTTCCTTATTTTCACAACATTCCGTTACATTTCTATGCTTTTTCTTCTTCACATGATATCCATTATTTCCTAATTCTTTCATAAAACCTTAAACACATAGGAATAACAAAAACCAAATGGTATTTATCATCAAAACTAGAGGGAACGTTAAAATTCCAACAATATTTTATTTTTTAGTCAATGAATATAAAAATGTGTATAAAAATAAGTATTATGTGTAATTTTAATATTAAATTTTATAACTTATTTATAAATCATTATCTAAAATTCAAAATAATAAATATTTTTTAACAAAGTTTTAAAGATAAAATGACATTCTTTCTTTAATAGAAGGAGTATTATTAATTATAAGGCTAAGGTACATACATCGGTACATCTGTTGGTTTCAAGGATATGTTTTGATACTCAACTCAGGACTCTGCTGAACAAAACTAAATTTGCACCTAATAGTGCACTTAGATTTCATTTCTCAAACCACAAGCTTCCTTCTTTTTTATATTATATACAGTCTAGCTAAGAAACCATCTGAAGTTTAGCCTCTTTAAGCAAACTTAACACAATCATGAGTAGGAAAGATCAATACTAGTGTAGAGAGAGAGCTTACAGCAACTGTACAAACAATGTATCCGGGTTTCTCTCTGTAGTCCATATTTCTTTTCAGTTGGGACATAAACACCTTTCTTCCTGTACTCATCATACATCTGGAATAGTTCTACAGATGTCTTGTTCATTTGTTCAGTATTCAGATGAGCATCAAACCCCTCAGAGAAGCCCTCTCCTTTGGTGTATTCACACAGTTCATGCATAGCGACGATGTGGAGCCGTATCTAGATGGAATTTTAATTCATAAATCAGTGCAAGTTGGAAAATTAACAGAACTGCTGATTATAGAGTAACCCTTACGTATTTATGAAAGTCTGATATGATTTGTACGTTTTTTGTATTTGGACATTAAATCGCATCACTTCACACTAGCTATATACGGAGTATATCCAAATCTTATCATCAAGTTATCATTCGTATATAAAGTAACCCTTACGTATTTAGTTGTTCCACTTTTTCATACTCCGTATTTTTTGGTATCATAAATGTAGTATATTTATGGCATCTCTTCAGTATATTTATTTGCTATATAGTATATTTATTTGCTATATATAGCTGTCTCACTTTTCAGTTACATACATTGATTTCGCCTCCCCACTGACTAGTTGTTCCAGAGCGAGAGAGAAGATGAAGGTGGAGGGGAAGAAGAATATGTGGAAACCAGAAGAAGATCTCCTTCTCAAAACCTATGTGGAGACTCATGGAGAGGGCAAATGGAATTATGTCTCCAAGAAGCTTGGTATATACATATATATATATATGCTTAATTTAATCTCTAGTACGTAGATCATGAATCGGTCTTCTTCTTCATCATTATTTAATCTCTAGTACGTGAAGTAAGTTGGAATATGAACTTAATATTTGCAGGTTTGCATAGAGATGGAAAGAGTTGTAGGGTAAGGTGGAAGAATTACTTGAGGCCTGATATCAAGCGTGGAACAATGTCAAAGGATGAAGAAGATCTTATCCTCAGAATGCATAAACTTCTTGGCAACCGGTTCGATTAATTTACCTTTCTACCGATGTTGTTAAAATTGGAATTTCAGGATCGAATCGTAAGATACTTTTTGAATTGGATCGTAAAATTATAAGATTTTACAAAATAACTAAATATATATAGTAGAAATCAACTTAATAAATGGTAAATATATTATATTAATTAAAGTGAGGACATAAAAGATATTATATAATAGTGATATTATGATATGAAAATATTATATATATATTCTACGTACAACAATTTAGTGGTGATTTACCAATATAATCATATTAGAATTGATAAAAGAAAAAAATGCATACATTTTATGTTTTAGGTATAAATTCTTATCTCATAATGAAATAGTGTCATATAATAAACATGTTATAGGATCGTCAGAATTGTTCATAGAATCGTCAGAATCGTATGTAAAATCAGAATCGTACACAAGATCTTACCAATTTAATGTCAAAATATTAAGATTCTATTTTCAATAGAATTCAACCTAGAATCGGGATCGTTAATCATTCTTGAATCATAGGTTCGTTAGAATTGTAGAATCGAGTTGGGATTTTAACAACAATGCTTTCTACTACATACTTTCTAATTTCATGTTTTTGTTGTTTTTGTTTTCTTGAATTTAATGACATTTCATTTTATGTTAGTTAAGCTGAAAGGTTAATTACAATCCGTGTAGATAGGAATTCTTAGGTATTACATTCTCAGTTTTCTCTTTTGTCATTCGACCATCTCGCTTTGATACCATACATAATATATAGATATATGCGCTCCTAAATTCATGTGTTTAATTTCTATCAATTAAAGTACATGAATTGTGTTGTATCATGTTGTGCCTTAGTGTTAAGCTCCAGTGGGTTGATAATTCCATCTTAAAGTCAGTTGACAATAAGAGGATGGTCACCAACCTTATATACATATACTAGCAAGTTTTTTCTCCCAACTTACAATGTGGGTTAAATTACATGCATCCACATTTAGGTTTGATCTTATTGTATATAACTTGGTAGTTTGCTAATAGCTAGGGCTTGTTGTTATAGCATAGCTAATTCGTACAAGCTTGGGGAAAATATATCGTTATTTGATTGGTTCACGGTTTGATCTTATTGTATATAACTTGGTAGTTTGCTAATAGCTAGGGCTTGTTGTTATAGCATAGCTAATTCGTACAAGCTTGGGGAAAATATATCGTTATTTGATTGGTTCATTTGTGAGACATAACCTAGCTACTTCTAGCTACTTATAAGATTGTAGGCTATTGTAAGTGTATATTTTATGTATAATGATTCCATGCTCATGTTATTTAAAGTCAGGTATTTAAGTTTGAAGTTTAATAATACGTCATACTTGCACTTGATCACTTTCTTATTGGCATTAATTGCATGTGAAATAGTTCTACTATTCATTGTTGCATGTTTTTCTGCACCATTCAATTGATTTATTTTTTTCATATGGTTTGATCACTTGGCAACATTGAATAGTTGGTCCTTGATAGCGGGTCGACTTCCTGGCCGAACCGATAATGAAGTGAAGAACTACTGGAATACTCATTTAAGGAAAAACAAGACTCAACACACCAAAAAAAAAGCGAACTACCACCAACCTCGACATCCATAAAACTCCTAACCGAAAGAGGCCCAAAGTGGCCAGATTCGATCAAAGTGGGAACGATCACGACCACCATAGAAGCACCCAAGAAAGACCTATTGCACCCATGGATGCTCCTCAACAAGAGAGCAACTATAATACCCCTCAATTTCAGTAAGGGTATTTGTTGTTGTTGACTTAAAATCGAGAAGTACTGCAAGGGGGCCCTATTCGAGCGAGCAGGAGCTAAGACCCGGGCCGGAGGCCCGGGGCTGTAGCGGGCTCGCGAGAGCCCGCTACAATAGAAACCCTAAAGGGGCGTTTGTAACTGTTTTATCCATAGCAGCAATAGAAACCCTAAAGGGGCGTTTTTCTCTCTCAAACTTTGTTCTCATTCTCTTGCGTTAATCTGTTCGATTATCCCTCAAATTTACAACAGTATTTGAGTAATTTTTTCAACCCTCGTTCTGTAAGCGAGACGCATTTGGCGTATTCGGAATTTCTGTCATTTCTTCGATCTCTGTTTTAATCTTTTGAACGTATTAATATACGTTATTGTATTTTTGGTCTTAAAATATCTTTTAAGAGTGCAAAAATGTTATTAATTGGGCTCGCTTTGGACGAAACCCGCGATTTGAGGCAAAATGACACATTCGCGGCATTTCCGCGATCGCGGAAACTGGTCATCGTCGTCTTCATTGCCTCTCGCATTTCGCCGGTTCGGATGGCCGCCATTACGCCGGGTGGAGGCCGATCACTTCGTCTTCTCGGCGTTGAGCTTCTGTGGCTCTATAAAAGGAGGCCTCCAGCTCTGGAAATCTTCATCCAACCCTCAATCAATCTCTCTTTCTCTCATTCGAGCCTCGCCGGAGTTCGTGCGTCGTCGGAGTGTTCGCCGGAGCTTTTGGGTGGTTGCCGTGGTGCCTTGGAAGCTGGAGTGGTAGCAGCCTCGTTCGAAGCCAAGGCGTTGTCACCGTCGTCGTAATCGGTGAGCCTCGAGCCAATTTAGGGTCGCGTCTGGGGGAGTTCCGCGACCGCGGCTATAAACACCGTAACCGCGGCTCTGCCCAGAAATCCGCGACCGCGGAAATCTAAACCGCGACCGCGGCTTGCTTTAGCAAGCGCGATCGTGGCTTGGAGGAGTCGGTCACGGCTTTGACCCTCGCTTCCTTTTTTATTCTTTCGTTCGTATATTTTATCCGATTCGTATCGAATCTAACTTAGGGTTTCGTCATAGTTCGGCGTCGTCATAGGAATCTGTAACCAGTTTCCAGATACCCGGAACCCGACAACTACAATTAAGGCAAGTGGCGGTTCGCTCTTGCTTATCATTCCATATTTCCGTTAGTTATCAATTACTTTTGATTGTTAATTAAATTGGAATGAAATGTGGTTTTCGTTTGGGAACAGATTTTTATAAAATGTTGTGATTAAAATGTGATATTATAATAAGTTGTATATACTGCTAGAAACAACGCTATTATACTTGTTAATTACCGTGATGGTATTGGTGTGGATTGTTGTGTGGATTTAACTGTGTAGTTAGAACGAGTATTCGTAGGAACACTATGTACCTTGCGAGGTCTAGTCGTTTCTTTATAACTGGTATTAGGAGGTTTTTGCCCTAGTACTCTCTGGTCATGACTGTACCCTTACTCAGGGTAGGTGCACACAGCTGGTGCCGACAATCGGGATTAATTCCCCAAATATCTCTCGTGATGAGACGATATATCTTAAAAGCTTAAAAAGTAAATGTACGCTTTGTCATTAAATAAGATAAGTGCGATTGTGCACATAATTAATGAACCTTCGAGCGAGAAGTACAACTTGGAACCCGCTCGGACTTCGGTTAGAGTAAAGTCCTCCTTCCAAATCTGAATTCGCATTACGCGGTGAGGTTGGTCGTGGACCCAAATGATCAAGTCGTTTTAAACGCTTGTGTGAATCTATAACGTTCCCAAATACTTGTCATACTTTCCGATAAGACTCAATCTTTTGGAGTCTTCTCTTCATAAGTTTTCCTTAAGACTCACTCTTTTGGAGTCTTCTCTTGTTCATACCTTTTCGTATGTTTTCCGTAGAAGTGTTGAGGTTCACTGTCGTCATCGGTTATTATTCGAGAAGCGACAGGTGTAACCTAATACGACTACTTAGAACCTTTTCTATTTTTCCCTTGCATAGTCTTTCATTAGACTAACCAACCGATTTATTCATTTGCATGGTTGGCTGGTGTCATCCGTCTCATACGGCACATCAGGAAAACTCCCCTTCTGTGAAGGCTAGTAGGCGATGATAAAGGCAGATGACGTTTAAAGAGTTTTTCAAGGTTAAGGATCCTAGGGGTGAGATCGCGCAGATCAAGACCCTTCGTGGTGTTATCTATTTAAAAGACTTCCGTTGTATTAAAACAATTCTGTATTTGGTGATATTTGGCATTAACATTTGTAAAACCGTGACTTTGGTTTAAATAATATTTGGAAATTTTGTGATATTCAATATTGTTCGTGTTATCATATGATTGTTATAAAATGGTTAAGCCTTGGGTGACTCCAGATGTGTAATCTGAGGTCACTGGCGGTAATACTTTCAAGGAAATATTTGGGGGTGTTACAGATTTGGTATCAGAGCCGAAAGTTTTAAAACTGGTTGGGTTTTCAAATTGTTTTTATCGAAAACAAAAGTTTTATAAACCATTTACCCGTTCGTGTCGTGAAAAGTTGTTTAAATCCAAAAGTTGAAAATTTTGAATAAAATCATACTTGAGTAAAAAGTACATTTTCAAATCTCTGCCGTTCAAGTCGTGTCTTCTTTCCAGTCTGATATAGTAAGTTCACTTCTATATTTAGAAAGACTAATCGTTTCTCGTCGCCTCGCAGGATATGGGCACAATCGTTTCGCAACTCAGGAACAAGAAGAAAGCCGAGGTGGTTCCACCATCTCCAGTTAGGCTTGAGTTCCCAGTTCCCCCTCAATACCTTGAGGTCGGGGAGCCAATTTGTCCACCCGAGGTGGTGAAGACCGTACTCGAGGAGTCGGTAGTGTTGGTGTTCGACGAGGTAAGGGTTCCCGAGGTAGAGCCCGAAGCAGACCCGATGGAGGACACAGAAGAGGAAGAGCCGTCGGAGTATCATGGAGGGTACTACGACGACGACTTCGAGGTGGAGGAGAATCTCGAGGAGGATCTAGAAGAGGATCCAGAAGAAGATCCGGAGGAAGAGGACCCTAAAGAGGACCTCGAGGTGTATGGCTATGAGTCAGATGGCCTATAGCACTTGCTTGAGGACAGTGAGGACCCGGGAATGCATATCATTTTCCTGAGTCCAGAGTCGCCGCCTGATGAGGAGTATACGCCGTGGTCCCCTGCCGCTTGGGAGGCGCTTGGGATCTCGGGTATTAGCGGAAGGAGATACGGGCCACTGGATGCACTGGTGAACCCGCAGTTTATCCCCACTCCGAGAATGCCGATGGTGAGCCCTACTTCTCGGCACATGCTTCATCAGAGCGAGAGGGTTTCCTCCGAGGCTCGTCGTCAGATGGAGGAGATGACTGAGCGTGCTCACATGAGGGCAAGGCCTTGGGAGTCGATGGGTGCCCCGAGGGTGGTCCCGACCCAACAGGCCAGGACGAGGCCCCGAGTGCTTGTTGAGCGCATGGAGGAGTGGACGAACGCCTTGTACGATATGGAGGAGAGGACTTACTGATGCGATTCTTGGTGGACCCCACAGGCCATGGACTCACCTGGGTCCTGTGGGCTGTTAGCCACCCAGCCAGTCCCTCAGTCGGAGCACGCCGGCTGGCGAGGCCTAGCCCAACCAAGAACGCCATGGGCTGCAGCCCATACACCCCAACCTACAAGGGCCTATTAGGCTTTAATTGCAGGATGTTGTCAGGGGGGATCGAACCCATGGAATTGGGAATATGTCAAAGGTCAGGGGTTCGATCCCCCCTGGAAACATCCTGCAATTAAAGCCTAATAGGCCCTTGCAGGTTGGGGTGTATGGGCTGCAGCCCATGGAGTTCTTGGTTGGGCTAGGCCTCGCCAGCCGGCGTGCTCCGACTGAGGGACTGGCTGGGTGGTTGACAGCCCACAGGACCCAGGTGAGTCCATGGCCTGTGGGGTCCACCAAGAATCGCATCACTTACGAGACCGAACTCGGTCTCTCCCGTATGCTTGAGGACGTCCGCGAGCTCCAGGAGTATATCCAGCATGCGAAGTTGCTACTCAACCCTCAGTACGAGGTGAACAGGGTAGACTTTCAGCCAGGGTTTCTTGAGGAGTTTTGCTACCCACCAGGACCAGATGAGGGGCCGAGTGTTCCTGTGTCCAGAGAAGGACCAAGGGTACCGAGACCCAAGGAAGAGCCGTGTGCTCTGGGCCCTAGTAGGTCGAGGAGTTCGACACCGGAACCCGAGGAGGGTCCACTTCCGAAGAGAAGATGTCAAAGGTCCACTGGGTATAGGAAACTCTTCATGGCACCGTGAAGGAGGCAGTGTTGTGCCTTAGTGAATTTTTTTTTCTAGTTGTTTTGTTCGTTTGTTTAGAGTTGTAGCCTCCTAGCAATTTTGTCTTCTCGTTTAGGAGGGCTTTTGTAAAACTCGTTAAACTCAGTTTCAGTTCACTACATCAATAAAAGTTTACCAGTTGATCCATTCCGAGCCTACTCTATGCGTTGTGCATTTTAATAATATGATATTAATGTTGTGAAATACTTGGGAAATTGATCGGTAAATAGATGGTGAACACAAGAAACACTATTCGTGATGGTGCTGGGCCAAGCAACAACCCCAGGAGGAATCTGAGAAGCGCCGCGAACCAAGGGGAAGAGAGCGAGTCTGTCTCTCACAACAACCCCGTAGGCAATGGTCAAGTACGGGCCAATCCTCAAGAGATATTTGACGCCACGGCTATAGAAGCTATTTGAGGGATCGTTATGCAAGCGGCCATCGATATAATGCGGTCAATTGCACCATAGGCACAAGGTGTGCCAGTTCCTCAGGTGGTCCCTGAATTCGAGGAGCCAGTTATTCACGTGCCTCAGGATGATGTCGTCAGGAACAGAGGGAATTATGGTCGAGCATTGAAGGCCATTAGTTCTATGAGGCCTAACTGCTATGATGGCAAGGGGGAACCAGTCAAAGTGGTGTATTGGTTCTCGCACATGGAGAGGTTGTTTAGAAACGTCGAGTGCACTAAAGCTGAAAAAGTGCATATTGCTTCCCTTCAACTGAAGGAGGTGGCTAGCGAGTGGTGGGAAAGCACTGGGCTAGTTGATCATCCTGGTTTGAACTGGGTAATGTTTAAGACAAATATGATCGATCGTTTCTTTTCCCGTGCTATGAAGGAGGAGAAACATAAGGAGTTCCTTTATCCAAAGACGGATGGGTTGAAGGTGACTGAGCTTGCAGCCAAGTTTAATCACATGTTGCAGTATGCTGGGCCGGAAGTGTCCAGTGAGGAGCAGAAGATCTGGCATTTCCACGAGTGGATGAACTCAGACATCAAGCCTTTGATGGTGCGCCACGGGTGCTCTACTTTGGAGCAGTATGTGGACGCCGCTTATAAGCTTGAAGTGACTCTGGAGGAGTCAGCGAAGAAGCGCAATCGCCAAAGACCAGCGCAGAGCCAGCCTCAGGCAAGTGGGTTCAAGTGACCCGCGCCACCGTCAAATTTTGCCACGTCTGGCCGGGCTAGAACGGAGGTTACTCGGGCAGATTCCACTCAACGCTCAGGTCAGGGCAAGAATCTGATCCAGTGTTATAACTGTGATACGTCAGGGTACAAGAGCAATGAGTGTCTGAAGGACAAGAGGACGTGTTTTGCATGCGGAAAGGAGGGGCATTTGCAGACGTTTTGTCCGCAAAGGAGGCAGAAAGGAGCTAAGTCACAGCAAGGGTCTGTTAGTCACAACAACCGACCCCGATTCAAGCCAGTGGAGACTCCTAGACCTTCGACGCAGACGACTGCCCAGAACAGGGGGAAAGCCCCAGCTGCTTCTGGAGGTCAAGGTCAGCGGCTTTACGAGATGCATGAGGCTGACGGACCGAATGCTCTGATTGCTCAAGGTACTATATACCTCCATTCTACTTCTGTGTGTATATTGTTTGATTCGGGTGCCACACATTCTTTCATTTCGGAGAACTGTGTGAATAAGCTAGGCTTAGTGTGCAATGAGGCTTGTGAGCCATTTGTGGTAAATCTTCCAAATAGTGAACAGTTGGTAGGAACCAAACGTCTGTCGGAATTTCCGATTATTATTCAAGGTCGGAAGTTCAAGGCATATTTGATCTGTATAGCCATGGCTCCATACGACATTATTCTCGGGATGGATTGGCTGACGCGTCATGGGGCGGTAATCGATTTTAGCTCAAGGACTATGACAGTGTCATCTGGAGGCCAGTTTGTATGCAAATTTAAAGGTCGTAATGACGCTGATAACGGAAAGCTCATCAATGTAATGGTTGCATGTAAGCTACTTTGACAAGGTTGTGTCGGGTACCTGTGCTATCTGGATAAGCCCAAGAGAGATGAGACTTCAGTTCTTGATATTCCTATAATTTGCGAGTATCCGGATGTCTTTCCGGAGGAGATTCCCGGTTTACCCCCTAATCGTGACGTGGAGTTCACTATTGACCTCGAGCCTGGTACCACGCCAATTTCTAAGGCATCGTATCGGATGGCTCCAGTGGAGATACAAGAGTTGAAGAACCAACTCGAGGACCTTCTTCAGAAAGGGTATACAAGGCCGAGTGCATCGCCTTGGGGCGCTCCAGTCTTGTTCGTCAAGAAGAAGGATGGTTCGTTCCGACTTTGTATCGACTATCGAGAGTTGAACAAAGTCACGATCAAGAATAAGTATCCGTTACCTAGGATTGATGATCTGTTGGATCAACTGCAGGGAGTAAAAGTCCTTTTCAAGATCGATCTGAGATCTGGTTACCATCAGCTCGGGATTCGTGAGGAAGATATTCCGAGGATTGCATTCCGGACGAGGTATGGGCACTACGAGTTCGTAGTCATGCCATTTGGGCTTACTAATGCTCCGTCAGTCTTCATGGATCTGATGCATCGATGTTTCCACCAGTACCTGGATAAGTTTGTGGTGGTATTCATCGACGATATTCTGATCTTTTTCCCGAGTGAGGAGGCTCACGAGGAACATCTTCGTATCACCTTGTCTGTCCTTAGACAAAATCAGCTATATGCGAAGTTGTCTAAGTGTGACTTCTGGATCAAGGAAGTGGTTTTCTTAGGCCATGTGATTAATGAGGATGGGGTTATGGTCAACCCTCAGAAGATTGAAGCGGTAGCCAACTAGAAGCGGCCTCAGAATGTGAAGGAGGTGCACAGTTTCTTGGGACTTACAGGATATTATAGATGGTTCATGGATGGATTTTCTAAGATCGCTCTACCTATGACCGGGTTGCTCCGCAAGGTCCATAAGAAGTTCATATGGGACGACAAGTGCGAGACAAGCTTTCAAAAGTTGAAGAAGTGCTTGATGTCCGCACCAGTTTTGGCGCTACCAGAGGGAACTGATGGTTATGTGGTCTATAGTGACGCTTCGAAGCATGGGTTAGGATGTGTACTGATGCAGAAGGGAAATGTTATTGCATACGCATCTCGGCAGTTGAAGACCTATGAAGCAAACTATCCGACGCATGATCTGGAATTAGCGGTTGTGGTCTTCGCGTTGAAGATTTGGAGGCACTACCTCTATGGTGTTAGGTGCCAGGTCTTCACCGACCATAAGAGTCTCAAGTATGTGTTCACTCAGAAGGAGTTGAATATGAGACAACGTCGTTGGTTAGAGCTACTCAAAGACTACAACATCGAGTTGCTGTATCATCCGGGCAAGGCTAACGTGGTGGCTGATGCATTGAGCCGGAAGACGCCGCACGAGACCGTAGTAGCTCTACTCACTGCTCAGACCAAACTGAACCAAGGATTGTGCGAGATTAACGTCTTGTACAATCAGCGTCGAGGATGGTTGAGTATGTTGGAGATTCAGGCTACGCTACTTGATCAGATCAAGGAAAAGCAGGTTGATGATGCAATTTTGGTGAAGATAAGCAATGAAGTGATGGATGAGAAATCTCCCGGGTTCGTGATTCAGGATGATGGATCACTCTGGTTTCAGAACCGGATTTGTGTGCCTGACGGGGATGGCCTTCGCCAGTTGGTGTTGAAGGAGGCCCATTCGTCAACATATTTTATACATCCAGGATCCAATAAGATGTACAAGGACCTCAGAAAGAAATTCTGGTGGCCCAATATGAAGTGGGACGTAGCAGAATTTGTGGTGAAGTACTTGACTTGTCAGAAGGTCAAGATAGAACACCGTAGACCAGGTGGTGAATTGCTACCTCTCCTAGTGCCAGAATGGAAGTGGGACGATATTGCTATGGACTTCGTCACGGGGTTGCCAAAAACTCAGAGTCAGAAGGATGCTATATGGGTGATCATTGGCAGGCTCACGAAGAGTGCTCACTTCGTGGCTATCAAGTCAACATGGGGAACCCAGAAGCTATCAGAGGTGTTCCTACACGAGATTGTCCGTTTGCATGGTACACAAAAAACCATTGTATTGGATCGTGACGGTCGATTCATGTCGAGATTCTGTAAGGAACTCTACAAGGCCATGGGAACTGAGTTGAGGTTTAGTACTGCGTTTCATCCTCAGACGGATGGACAGTCTAAGAGGACCATCCAGACACTGGAAGATATGCTGAGAGCTTGCGTACTAGATCGTCCGACCAGCTAGGAGAACAACTTATGTCTGATCGAGTTCACGTACAACAATAGCTGGCATTCTACCATTAAGATGGCTCCATTCGAGGCTTTGTACGGTCGGAAGTGCAGATCTCCAATTTGTTGGGATGAGAATGCCGACAAGGTTTTGCTCGGACCGGAGTTAGTAGAAAGGACTGTCTCGGACATTGCTTTGATCAGACAGAGGATGTTGACAGCTCAGAGTCGACAGAAGTCTTACGCAGATCTGAAGCGCATGAATGTCGAGTTTGAGGTTGGTGACAAGGTATTTGTCAGAGTGTCGCCATCCAAGGGTGTATTTAGGTTCATCAAGCGTGGGAAGCTTAACCCTCGCTACGTGGGACCGTTTGAGATCCTTGACAGAGTAGGACCTCTAGCGTATCGTTTAGCATTACCGCCATCAGCGCATCCAGTGCATAACGTGTTCCACGTGTCCTTACTAAGAAAGTACGTGCCAGATGTGTCTCATGTGCTGAGTTATGAAGACATCGAGATTCAGGCAAATGGTACGTACGAAGAGATACATGTGCGTATTCTCGAACGCCGTGAGAAGCATTTGCGGAACAAGGTGGTACCATTAGTACGGATTCTCCGGTCCAAGTCTGGATCTGAAGAGGTTACTTGGGAAACCTGGGAGACAGAGTCCGATATCCAAGGACGTTTTCCCGAGCTGTTTTCGGCCTAGTTTCGGGGTCGAAACCTTTTTAAGGGGGCGGTGATGTAATATCCCTCATTTTTCGAGCTGTTTTCGGCCAAGTTTCGGGGTCAAAACTTTTTTTTAAGGGGGTAGTGATGTAATACCCCTCAATTTCAGTAAGGGTATTTGGGTAATTTTCCCAACCCTCGTTCTGTAAGCGAGACGCGTTTGGCGTATTCGGAATTTCTGTAATTTCTTCGATCTATGTTTTAATCTTTTGAACGTATTAATATACGTTATTGTATTTTTGGTCTTAAAATATCTTTTAAGAGTGCAAAAACGTTATTAATTGGGCTCGCTTTGGACGAAACCCGCGATCTGAGGCCAAAAGACGCATTCGCGGCATTTCCGCGACCGCGGAGGAGTTTCCGCGATCACGGAAACTGGTCATCGTCGTCTTCATTGCCTCTCGCATTTCGCCGGTTCGGATGGCCGCCATTACGCTGGGGAGAGGCCAATCGCTTCATCTTCTCGGTGTTGAGCTTCTGTGGCTCTATAAAAGGAGGCCTCCAGCTCTGGAAATCTTCATCCAGCCCTCAATCAATCTCTCTTTCTCTCATTCGAGCCTCGCCGGAGTTCGTGCGTCGTCGGAGTGTTCGCCGGAGCTTTTGGGTGGTTGCCGTGGTGCCTTGGAAGCTAGAGTGGTAGCAGCCTCGTTCGAAGCCAAGGCGTTGTCACCGTCGTCGTAATCGGTGAGCCTCGAGCCAATTTAGGGTCGCGTCTGGGGGAGTTCCACGACCGCGGCTATGAACACCGCGGCCTTGCCCAGAAATCCGCGACCGTGGAAATCCAAACCGCGATCGCGGCTTGGTTTAGCAAGTGCGATCGTGGCTTGGAGGAGCCGGTCACGGCTTTGACCCTCGCTTCCTTTTTTATTCTTTCGTTCGTATATTTTATTTGATTCGTATCGAATCTAACTTATGGTTCCGTCGTTGTTCGTCATCGTCGTAGGAATCCGTAACCAGATTCCAGTTCCCAGATACCCGGAACCCGACAACTACGTTCGTCTCAATTAAGGCAAGTGGCGGTTCGCTCTTGCTTATCATTCCATATTTCCGTTAGTTATCAATTACTTTTGATTGTTAATTAAATTGGAATGAAATGTGGTTTTCGTTTGGGAACAAATTTTTATAAAATGTTGTGATTAAAATGTGATATTATAATAGGTTGTATATACTGCTAGAAACAACGCTATTATACTTGTTAATTACCGTGATGGTATTGGTGTGGATTGTTGTGTGGATTTAACTGTGTAGTTAGAACGAGTACTCGTAGGAACACTATGTACCTTATGAGGTCTAGTCGTTTCTTTATAACTGATATTAGGAGGTTGTTGCCCTAGTACTCTCTGGTCATGACTGTACCCTTACTCAGGGTAGGTGCATACAGCTGGTGCCGACAATCAGGATTAATTCCCCAAATATCTCTCGTGATGAGACGATATATCTTAAAAGCTTAAAACGTAAATGTACGCTTTGTCATTAAATACGATAAGTACGATTGTGCACATAATTAATGAACCTTCGAGCGAGAAGTACAACTTGGAACCCGCTCGGACTTCGGTTAGAGTAAAGTCCTCCTTCCAAATCTGAATTCGCATTACGCGGTGAGGTTGGTCGTGGACCCAAATGATCAAGTCATTTTAAACGCTTGTGTGAATCTATAACGTTCCCAAATACTTGTCATACTTTCCGATAAGACTCAATCTTTTAGAGTCTTCTCTTCATAAGTTTCCTTAAGACTCACTCTTTTGGAGTCTTCTCTTGTTCATACCTTTTCGTATGTTTTCCGTAAAAGTGTTGAGGTTCACTGTAGTCATCGGTTATTATTCGAGAAGCGACAGGTGTAACCTAATACGACTACTTAGAACCTTTTCTATTTTTCTCTTGCATAGTCTTTCATTAGACTAACCAACCGGTTTATTCCTTTGCATGGTTGGCTGGTGTCATCCGTCTCATACGGCACATCAGGAAAACTCCCTTTCCGTGAAGGCTAGTAGGTGATGATGAAGGCAGATGATGTTTAAAGAGTTTTTCAAGGTTAAGGATCCTAGGCATGAGATCGCGCAGATCAAGACCCTTCGTGGTGTTTATCTATTTAAAAGACTTCCGCTGTATTAAAACAATTCTGTATTTGGTGATATTTGGCATTAACAGTTGTAAAACCGTGGCTTTGGTTTAAATAATATTTGGAAATTTTGTGATATTCAATATTGTTCGTGTTATCATATGATTGTTATAAAATGGTTAAGCCTTGGGTGACTCCAGATGTGTAATCTGAGGTCACTGGCGGTAATACTTTCAAGAAAATATTTGGGGGTGTTACAGCAACCACAATGAGTTGAAAGGAGAGGAGCATTGGAGCACTGTAGCAATACAATTGTTGATGGAACCCGACCTAGATGACTTCAACTTCGATTTCATGGACCGGCCTTGGGAACGCACATGGGACCGTACGAGCTATGACTTGTTCGACGCGCTTGAAACCGAGTGGGAAATGCTATTTCCATGACAAGGGTTGTAAGGCATAAAAAAAGTCGAGTGTGAACCACACGTGATGGGTGGATTGGGTGATGGGCCAGGTTGAATTCATATGAAAGCATGTATGATGAGTGTATATGTTTGAATCTTCTAATTGTGTATTAATAAGAAGGTATATGCATTATTATCATATATGTTTATGGTAATATGTTACTTTATGCTTGGATATCGCTTTATTCATGTTGTGGAGGTAAAAAAAAAAGAGTTCTAGAATAATATCGTTCAGAGGTAAAAATATATTTTATTTATTCTGAATATCCTTAATTAAGGAGGATACTATTGTTCTTATCTTTATAGAAAAGATATTGTTTGATGGAAAAGCTAACTTTTCCCCCTTAAACAGAGATGATTACGTCATTCAATTCTCTTAAACTCTAGTCATCATTGACATTTGGTGAGATCTAACTTGAGCATCGAATGTGAAACAAGGGACAAAGCGCTGCGCTTTGTCCTTTTTCTATGTTCGCATGACACCAGAAAGGGGATCTGAATGATTGACGCTCGCCGAAATTGTGATTCTCGTCGTCGTTATTAACAACTATTTATGGTGCAGATTTTTGTTGCCACAGTCATCGTAACAAATCTATAACATATTGTTTGTCGTGAGAAATCAACGTTGTGCATTTCAAGTGCGTGGACATTAATTAGGCGAAACTATTGTCGATCAGATCAAGTGAAGGAATTATATTCATTGCCATCAGCATGTACAAGGAGCGAATGATTGTGCAATTGATCAATAGCTACTCAGCAGCTAGTGTTAAACAATCCAATGATATCGTACCATCTCTCACGTGTACTAATCAATTGCTCTATGATTGTGTCGATCGATCCCACTAGTGCTCGTGACTCATTCCCTTGGCCTAACTATGGGGGCCTTTTTGGGGCCGAAGATCGATTTGAACAACCGAGCTTTGGTCACTTTTTTTGGTTTTCGAACAATCGTTTAATCCGGTCTTTGATAACTGACTTTCGCATTTCATACACACAGCTAGAAGCAATGTTGTTAAATTCACAATTAGAGTCGTAGAATTGTACGATTCAAAACATACAAAATGACTCAAGTCGTATGGAAATAGTCGTACGTTGTAGAGTTGTACTAGGATCGTTAGAATCGCAATTTTACGTAGAATCGTAAGATCATAGGGACACTTTTTTTTTTTGCTTAATTTTCTCAAGTTTTAGGTTGTTTAGTGAACTTGGGACAGTTTTTCCATCTTATTGATAGACTATTGGACTCACTAAGACATTTACTTAGCCCATTTACATATTTTTATCAATTTTAAGCAAAAAAAAGTTTAAAATTTTAAACTGTTCGTCCTATTATACAGATGATTGCTCACTGGCATAGAAAACCCTCTTCTTTCCACCAATTGGGAGTTTTTCAATGTTCTTGAAAGGGGTTAAAATGATCAGGATGATTGTAATATACTTTTTTAATTATTTCTTATTCATATAGTGTTTAAGTTTTGCATCACATAATATTTTAAGTAATCTTATATTAAATAGTTTTTCAAGTAATCTTACATCACATAGTTTTTATTTGTCAAAACATGACATAGTTTTCAATAATAATCTTACATCACATAGCTAATTATGAACATTAATTACGTATTTAATTTATAATATTCAGTTGATAGTTGATAGGACAAAAACCTACTCACAAGCGTATGAGTTCAGTTGTAGCTTTTCAAGTGTCGTTCCCATGAGGACTATGTAGTATCGATTGTATCTTAAACCAGTAAGCTAAGCCAAAAGATTGGGAATTTTGTTGAACTAATAACTAAAATTAAGAAACAAATGCAAGTGATGATTGTAATCAATGAAGGGAAAGTTTCCAAGGCAAGGGATCCCCGCAACTATGCTTCAGTAGACTTAACTAGATAAATGTCTGAATTTAGTCTGTCTTTGTTGAAGATAACTATCTTAAGTAATTACTAATTCATCTCGAATGATAGTAAATGTGCTTAGATTCAATTAACATCTACTCTCGCGACTTGCTAATCAAGATCTAGACCCTTTGGGCACTTAGAATCTAAGGTCAAACTGAATTAACATTCACTCTCGTGACTTGCTAAATCCAACCTAATCTTAGGGTTTCTATGATAGTTATTAATCCACATGAGAAATTAAGGAGATATGGAATGAAGGCCTTGTGAGATATGTCGAGGAAACTTGGTTTAATGACCATAAGAAAAAGCTAGTTGCGGCATAGTGTGATGATGTTCTCCATTTTGCCACAAGAACATCAAACAGGTAACTTTCATACAAACATTTGCAATCAAATTGGGTTTTAAAATTCATTTAGTAAATTGTAAACGATTATATTATTTTCAGGATTGAGGGTCAGCACTCTATGCTTAAGGACATGATTGAGACATCCGTTGGAGGGTTCGACACAATTGTGCAACACATCGACAACATGTTTGTTGATCAGCATCGAAAGATCCGATTTGAGATGACCAAGAACTACACTGCCTTTCCCATGGAGATAGTAAATGGCCCTGAGTGGGTTAAGGTCTTCTTCAAGCGCATTCTTGAAAAGTGCTCTGAGAAATGCTTGAGAATGTTGTATGCCAAAGCTGTGTTAGCAAAGGAGGGGAAAATTGGGGACAAATGTGATGATTTTTGGTGGAAGTCCACACTAGGACTGCCTTGCCCACACACAATTAAGGTCTATGTGGAGACGAGTTACCCGTTAGTGCCTGAAGAAGTTGATATTTTCTGGAAGCAGATCAGATGGGAAGGGGTGGATGCTAAGGATCTTGATGTCGATGATGGTGTTGCAATCACAGCGGATAATGTCATGGTGCAGGACTTCGTTGAAGAGTTCTTATGTGGGAAAGTTGATGGATTTCTTGTAACACCCCCAGGCCAAGCTACCCAGCCACCAAGCCACCCAGCCACCCAACGGTGTCGGTGCCGGTACTGGCGCCGCCTGTGAGCCCATAAGAGCCGCAACTCTATCACCCCAACCCTTCCTTGAGAGCTCCTCCTAATTAATTAGGCAGCCATCTCCAAGAGGTTGTTGGTGAGTCTCGAACTCGAGACCTCACCCTTTAACAAGCAGCCGAAGCATCACTTGTCACCAATTACGCTGCAGCGCAATTGGTAACAAGTGGGCGTTAGGCCGCTTGTTAAAGCGTGAGGTCTCGAGTTCGAGCCTTGCGAACAACCTCTTGGCGGATGGCTGCATAATTAATTAGGCGAAGCTCCCAAGGAAGGGTTGGGGTGATAGAGCTGTGGCTCTTGTGGGCTCACAAGCGGCGCCAGTACCGGCATCGACACCGTTGGGTGGCTTGGTGGCTGGGTAGCTTGGCCTGGGGGTGTTATATTTCTGTTGAAGAAGATGGCGGAAAAGTGGCATGAGTCAACTGACCCTACATCGTGCCATATTCAAGACCCGCCACGTGGTGAGACCAAGAAGGGGAGGCCTAGGATGAATGCGAGAAAGACCGGCACCAAGAGGAATATGGGCTGGGACGAGCATGTGGATGCAAAAAGTAAGAAGATGAAAGAGAAGCAGAATATGAAGAATATGGATGAGGAGCTGGGAGTGGAAGAGGAGGATGTGCCTGTAGAAAAAGAGACGACCAATGTGAAGTCGTCTGTGGAATCAAGAGCGTATGTGGGATCGAAAGGATGTCCTTCTAGCGGACGACCTCGCAGTGGAGTTTCAACAGCAAAGAGGAGTGCCACTAAACCTGGAAAGTCCAAATCTGCTTCAAACAAGTCCAAATCGGCTTCAAACAAGTCATTAAAGTATCTCGGCTTCAACTGGGAACACGAGAATATTGATCATTTCATGCTCGCATACATTTCTAGGGTACAAAGTGTCAAAGGCGATGGTCATTGCGGGTTTCGTTCCCTTGCCGTTTTGCTAGGTCGCCGAGAAGAGGAGTACGTTGATGTCCGGTTAGAGCTTTCGAAGCACGTCCAGACACATCCAGCCAACTACGTAGCGATGCTTGGGGAGGAAGAGTTGACGGTTGAAGCATTTGTTAGGATATTGAATTATATTGCTTCACCGTGCACAACGAACTTCTGGTGTATAATGCCTATTACTGGTTTGGCGTTTGCAACGGAACACCAAGTGGCGGTTGTTGTCTTATCATGGTTTGGACCGCACACATGTCTTCCATTGTGGGGGGCCCCGTGTGCTGAGCCTCCGACAAAGGTTTATGCGATAGCACATGTAGGCAGGAGATACCATTACGTATCGGTACGTGGAGCGCTACTCTCTGGTATTTACTTATTCTTTCATAAATTGTTATAATTTTATCGTTTATGTTTACAGATTTGGCTTGTTAATGATCGTTGTCCAATTCCACCGCCTCCGAGGCAGTGGCTCATTTACAAGGATCCAAGTGTTGATGGATGGGATAGTCATGAGCGCTTTAAGGATAGGTTCAAGAGTTATGTAGAGGAGCGAGCATTTTAAGGGCGACCTGACATACTTACCTAGGTTTTTTGGATTGTAATTGACTTTATATATGTCATTGTATTTCCTTTTGTGGGAAAGTTTGTAGTGTAACTCGTCTAGTATCCGTCTGTAGTGTAACTGGTTGTGACTTAAACGAAGAGGGGTCCGGCCAATGGTGTATCGTGCATCGCGTCGAAGGTCGTCGTCCGCACCTTCCTTGAGGTTAGGGTTGCCCGGGAAGTATACAAAGTACGTCCAAATCCAAACCTGCGTATGGAGGAAGAAAGCCATTAGTTATAAACAATTAAATACAGTATATTAATGATTTAAATTACAATCGAACTATAATAAAGGTTTACCTCTAAGAGACGTGTGCAACCGGCCAACTGTGCAGCTCCGCGTCGAGAAGCCTCTCCGAGGTTTCTAAAAAGGAGAGCTAGAACCCCGGTGCCCCAAGCAGTATGAATGACACGCTTCCAGTCCACAAAAAGAGGTAGCAATGTAGTCTTCAGCTCGTTCGTTGACTTGTCAACGAAGATATTAGCCGACATGGTGTGCCATAAGAAATCGGCTGCTATATCCTCTGGGTAGGCACCCTCCTTAATCATCCTCAACACATGCCTCCCTAACTGGAATTGCTTGACCCAACCCTTCCTAAGGTCACAGACCATGTCAGCATCATCCTCATCTAAACTGTACTCCGAATCAATGCCAAACAGATACTCGAACAACGCCTCACACTCCGCCAGCTCGCTATCCTGACCGGTCCATGGTGACATCACCTCAAATCCCTCAATCGGCAGCCCTAGAATCATCATAACGTCATGTAGCATAGGACCTATCTCGCCGAAGGGAAAGTGGAAGGTGTTCGTCTCTGGATGCCATCGCTCAACGAACGCTGAAATGAGGGTGTGATCAGCATTGCCGAACTGAAAATCAAGTAAATCGGTCAACCCCGTCTGTTGAGCAATCCAAAACCAGGAACCCTCCTCAGATACCCCTCTGGGAATACGATCCCTCCAAAACGCAAATTGTGTAGGCCATGTCTGAACCCTTAAAGTCCTAACAACGTCCTCTGGAGGGTCCAATGACGCCTTCCTCCATATCAGCTCCGTAATGTGCGTATCAGTGTTCCTTAACACAGAAGGAAACTGCTGAGCTGGCTCAGACGGAGGTGGGTCCTGCTGAGCTGGCTCAGGTGAAGGTGGGTCCTGCGGAGGTGGGTCCTGCTGAGGTGGCTCAGGCGGAGGTGACTGCTGCTGAGGTGGGTCCTCCTGAGGTGGTTGCTGCTGAGGTGGATCCTGCTCTGGTGGGTCGGTAGTAAAGTCCGGATCCTCAAGGATAGTAGAAGGGTCGGTAGTAAAGTCCTCCTGAGGTGGGTCCTCCGTAACCACGTCCTCATCTGAATGGACGGGACCAACATCGTCCTCACTAAGCACCCCCGTGTCTTGGGATACACCCACAACCCTCCTCTTGCGAGCAGATGCAGTAGTAGGGCGACTATCTCGATCCGACCGTTTGATTTTACCCAATACATCCTATTTTTCCATAAGCAATATAACTATTTTCATTTGACCCAATACATCCTAGTTACATATACCTTAACAATTGTTAAAGAAAATTATTTTCTTATAAAATCAATATATCAAATATTTAATCTTATTTAACAACAAAACTGAGCCTATTACCTATATTGTCATTTTTAATTATGATTAAATACAATAAAAACTAAGTTTACAAGTCTACAATTACAATAAAAATTTAATTAAATATATTACATTTAACAAATTAAAACTAATGACAAAAAACATACCTTTTCGGTCGGCCTCCGTTCATATTTCCGCTTTTGACAAACGGGATTTTCCGCCAAATCACCCACCGCCTCCATAGCAACCGCTAAAGCCACGTCGAAAGCATTGTCCGCCCCGATATCCACCTCCTTGGTCCTAGCCGACAATCTATCCTCCTCGCCCAAAACCACCGCGCCGGAAACCTCGATGCTCGCCGGCAATCTGGGCGGCACCTCATGCAGCCCAGAAACCCCCTCGTCCCCGGTCCTGGGCGGCACCGTGTGCAGCCCAGAAACCCCCTCGTCCCCGGATCTGGGCGGCACCTCGTGCAGCCCAGATCCCTCCGCCGCGTCGACTCCCCTCCGCCCCGGCGAGTCTCCTCCGCCGCCAACAAAACAAATCTTGAAAGACTCCTCCATCGCCGTCGTCGACTCCTCCATCGCGACCGCCGTCAATTCCGCCATCGAGTCCAGTGGATCGTCGCTGCCGCCGAGATCTCCCGCCGCCGCCATCTGGTTTTCCTCCTTCTCAACCACCGCCCATATCTCGTCCATGGTCATCTCGCCGGAATCCGCCATCAACTCTTTTTTCTCCTCACAAATTTTCGATCTTGGAGTCCTATTTTCGTCGGAATCTCGTTTTCCTCTGGATGTCTCTCGGAGAAGACAATCTCGGCGGCCCTAAATACCGCCGAGATCGAATTTTTTTTGGTGTTAAAGGTGGGCGGCAATAGGTGCCGCCCACGTTCAAAATTTGAAATTTATTGTGGGCGGCAATAATTGCCGCCCACAATTAAAATCGGGTTCGATAAAAAAATATAATTTTATTTAAAAAAATAAAACAAATTCTTAAATCGGGTTCGATACGAAAAAAAACACCTGGGCGGCAATATGTGCCGCCCAGATGTTTGAACCGGGTTTTCCAAAAACTCGGTTTGTCTGGGCTGCACATATTGCCGCCCAGTGTCACACCGGTTTTTTGGAGTGCTCTATGGGCGGCACGTAGTGCCGCCCAGGCTGGAGTGCGAAGTTGAAAAAAAAGGAGTGCGCGGTTTCTCACCGAGAATAAAAAGCAAGTGGTGGTACGACCCCTAAGGCTTTGTTTGTTAGCTTAGTCTTTTTCCGAAGGCCATAAGGGTAAATAGTATTAATATATTATAGATTTCATACCAATTTTTGCTTTTCAGAATGAAACATGAGAGAAATGCATGGGATGAAACCTGTGCAATTTCTATGAAACCAAGGCTTTGTTTGTTAGCTTGATTTTATTTCAAAATTAGCCAAATGAAACGAAACGTTAAGCAACTAAAATGAGAACACCAAATGGAGCCCATTACATTTGTCTCGCCTTTTTTCCAAAAGGGTTATACTATGCAGGTTTTTTTTAATTAGTATGCAACTTTTATTTTATTAAAAATTACAAAACTGACCCGAAACTTATTCTCTCTCTTCAGAGCTCTCTCGTCTCTACGCTCTCGCACAGACAGGTTTGATGTGCTTGTTGAACATGCACATACGGGCTTGATGTGCAAAACCAACATGCACGGACACACATGATGTGCAAAACCAACATGCACGGACACACTTGATGTGCGAAACCAATATGCACAACACATGTGAACGTGCTTTTCAAATACCCTTAGATCAAGCGTACGAGCTTTTTACCGCTTCATTCAAAGTGATTAAACCAATAAATACTTGACATTCATACTTTCATATCGAAACATACCATGTGATGTATACTACGCAGCTCATCCACCATATTTCTATCACTATCGCTTGACATTGTTTCCCATGACACTTTAATAATATAAAGATTTGAAGAGTGAGCTAAAACTCGATTTCTAAGTTTTGTTGTGATATTAGGGTTTATGTGATTGAGAATAAATAAAGGCATATATCACTTTTATCGTTCGGTCTATTATAACCTATAATCTTCATACGATATTAGGGTTAATAATGACTATCATTTTTTACCCAACCTGATATTTTGTATTTGTTGTATGAACAATAAGGGATAAATAACTTACTTGAATGTATTTAAAATAAACCAATTTAACCCATGCACGTCAAAACCTACTATGGGTTGTTGGTTTGCTTAGACAGGGTTGATGAGCATGTTGGTTTTGTTCATGTACATTGTCTATGCTTTTATGATTTGCGCATCCGTAGTGCCTATGCATCTATAGCTTGAACATCCAACACGTATGTGCATTTCTATATTGCACATACAATACTGATAGGGGCCGTTTTTGTAATTTTTAACATTTTAAAAGTTGCATACTAATTATAAAAACTTGCATAGTGCACGTGTTTCAAAATCAGCCAAATGAAACGACGCGTACATGAACTAAAATGGGCACCCCAAATGGAGCCTATTCCATTTGTTGCTTTCTGCTGTTTCAAGGAGGACCGCCTGCTAAGTTGATTTCATGGACATCGGACGGTTTAGATTATTTTAAATGTATTTGAACTTATTTGGCTTTTAAACTAATTTTCACGATGACTTAATTATTTTAAAAAGAAATTATAGCATTTATAATTATTTTTTATCTACCCATAGACACTAGTATTATATACTCCGTATATTTGTATAAAAATATTATATACTCCATCTGTTCAAGTATATATGTCATTTTAGACATATTTTCTTGTTCAGATTTATAGGTCATTTTGGATATTTTGACAGATTTTTTTTCTATTCTACCCTTAATAATTATGGATTTAAAAGTACCAAAAAATCTCTTTCTCCAATACCTAAAAGCTGCTTTCCTTTAGTATGGAATTGCATAGGTAATGTAGTAAGGGTAATTTGATATATTTGTTAATTGTCTTAGTATTTGTGTCAATCTCTACAATGACATATATATAATTTGAATAGAGGGAGTATTAAAAAGCATGGTTAAAGCAACTTAATCCTTAAAGACTAAAGTGGAAATCTTGTGGTCTAGTAAAGGTGTAAGGTTTCGAATCTTGGTGTTGTAGCACTAGCGATGAAGCGCCATCAAAGAAATCTTGCAAAGTAATTTTTGGATATATTTGGATTCCCTCCTAGAATGTATTAAAATGTATTATTTTATATTAAATTATTAATTTAATACAAGATAATGTATTTTAATACATTCTAATGGACATACATTTTAATACATTCTAATGGGCATCCAAACAGACCCTTTGTCTTCACACACAAAAGTTAAATAGAAATATGCAATGACCAGTCCAATTAGACTGGGACTAATGCACTAACCAAAGTATCAAACAAAGCTGCAGAATCAATGGCAAATAGGAGTCAGAAATGGGATTGGAGTTTTGTTTTTTACTTTTACGTACAACTGTTTACCATCTTTTTCTTGAAGTCAAGGGCAGTGAAAATTGATCCTCGAGCTGTGACTGTCGATGGGCAGAGAAGGTGGGGTCCCCGGTGGTATACAAGCGGCACCATTCTCTCCAGCACAGATACAAATGCCTCACTGTACGAGGACAATCAGTGGAGCAACTTGCCTTTTGAATTGTATAAGAAGCTCCACCAGCTGCCAAATCACACAAAATTGTTATCTCCTTATCTTCAGAAATAATCATAAACAACAAAAGCATGCAGTAGAATCTTTTTACGAAGCACCGAGAGAGACAGTGGAGCTCTTGCAACCCCTACAAGACGAGCTACACAGTATAATTATGTTAAGCATTTGTGATGAAACAGTAGAATCGTTCCAAGCAAATTCAATATATAGCAATGAGTAAAAATTAAGGATGAATTTGCAAAAGCTATGTTTGAAACTCTAGATATTTTCTTAGTTGGGGAACAGTTTGAAAAGAAGTCAAGTGTAACAGGACAATGTATGACCCTGATCGAGTGAACCATAACTTAAGGGCCTTGAGAAACCTTATGCTTCTGAGAGATTTTATATGAAGATTTATCCTTTGAGTTGTATTCAGAAACCTTACATTCAACACATAGCTTAGCACCTTTACATGATATATACATATGTGAAAGGGGAAAACAGGAGCTCAAAAAGGCATGCAAATGCTAAGGGAGTGAAAAGAGACCTTTGACGTACAGTGCAAAAAGCTGAGCATGCATGCCGTTCTAAGAGGGCAGTGAAACAATATTGGTGACAAAAAATCACTCGTAGCAATTGAAGATGGAATTAAGAGCTTCTAAAGAAAATTTTGTTTTGAGTTGCATTTGAAAAGATCGAGTGAATTATAAGTAGAGTATATATCGAGGTGAGGTGTACGAAAGGTAATAACTTGTTTTATTCAATAATATAATATAATATGGTTTTGATTAGTTTCAGAAGGAGATTGTATTAGCTTTTGTGTATTCCTAGTAGCAATTGTTTGATCCATATACAGGAATTTGAGCATGTATACTTCTTTCAACTTTACGTACTACAATTTAATGTGTTAATAAAATTCTGTTTTGAATGATATCTTATATCAGAAAGATGACATATCTTAAAATTAACCAATCTTTAGTTTGTCTATTGCTTTAGCACGAAATTTGGAATTGATCGAACCAAAGTGTTTTGATGATAAATTTTTCCTATGTAAAAACGGTTTGATTTAATTTGGGTGGAGCCAAGATGTTTCGGCTAAGCAATTGTATAGGGTTCAAGGCGACATATTTTTAACTATGTATTGACAAGGATTTTCCTAAAAGATATTTAGAACTTATCCATTTAAAGAAGTCCGACCACGTTCTTAATGCATGGTTAAGAATATGCTTAGATTTCTTTAATTGTACAAGAGCTAAGCATCTTGTGGTAATCAAAATCTTGTCAATATTCAAAAAAGTTGGTCGTCTTTCACCTTGTACAGACATATATCTGAAAGGTAATTTCAACATGTGACTACAATACATATATATTTTTTTATTGTTCCACACTGTAAAATATATGTACCTAATCTTAACTGTTCTGGACTAATAGTATTAAAGAAATTATGGATTGAACTTTTTTGTCTTCAACAGTTCAGCCAATTCAAGCATGTTTGTGATTGTACACTTGTACTAGTTGTAACAAGATTATGAGGCTGCAATTGTTCAATTTTGGATGTGCAAAACAGGAACTTCGTGTAAATTCTTTTAATTTAAATCTTTAAAATAAAAAATAGGTAATCTCCTTCTATCTTCTCCAAAAAAAACTCCTACTATACAACTTTCTCTTCCACTTCCATGATTTGCAACTTCCCCTTCCACTAACTTATTTAATTATTTTAATTTTTAAAAATATCAAATATATAGGGAGCTCATTCATTTTATCTTGTTAAAAAAAATTCTCTACAATGGATTTATTTAAATTAAATTTTTATATGTCATTAACTAACTATTCATTTGAAATATTATATTTTAACCATTCATTTAAGACAATATATTTCTTAACTTGTATTTTTTTACCATTTTATTTAAAATACTATATTTTTTTCAAAAACAAACAAGAATAACAAAACATCCTTTGAAGGTTATAAATATATAGTATATGCTCATAATCTTAAAAAAACATGTTATTTTTGTTAAATTATCGTACAAGGTACAAGGATTACACGTTAAAAATAAAGCAATATAAAATTCGCCACATGGCGCTTCCACAATCATTTTACAAAATGTCATTTTCTCGGTTTTACATATTTTTGTTAAGATTTTTATACTGAACTTAATTATAATCTCTCATTATTTAAATACAAATTAATTAAAAACATTATGAATCAATTAAGATATTTTCTTATTTGAATACAAATCAAATGAAAAGATTACAAATAAATTAAGAAGATTACAAATCAAACAATTAAAAACATTATAATTTTTTTCAAAAAAGACTAAATGCGAGCTTGGGGGATCTCACTCGTTAAAGAGAACGCGGTGGCAGCCCCAAGCGAGCTTGGGGGATCTCACCCATTAAAGAGAACGCGGTGGCTTACCTGGGATAGTCTAGTCGACCTAATGTGAGGACAAGTCCCCACTGTCGGCGCCAATGATGGTTCTCATGCATTTGAGCTGCTAAAACATAGATTCGCCGCGACATAAACTATCTCATAAATTGAACGCGGTCTTTTCAACAATGAACAAGAGGCTTGCAAAAAGAGCAATTTATTCATGATCAACGCGATGATTTGGGATGATCTCGGCTAATTGAATTGGATAGATGGCGGGAAAGCCATCGTAGTAAGATAGAGATAGGGATAGAAGGGAGTGAGAGAAGAGAGAGATAGAAGAAGATTGATTCTGATTCTGGATGCCTTCAATCAATACAGCAAAGGCCTTATATAGGCCGTTAGCAGGTTGTTGGCTTAACAACCACAACTAACTTTCCTAACAACCCTTACAATACCTCCCCCCCAATGAAAAACCTTGTCCTCAAGGTTAAGGAGAGAAACTAGGAAATTGCTGTAAAAGATGAGAAGCGAGTTCCCATGTGGCTTCGTCTGGAGGCAAATTGTCCCATTGAATCAACCACTCCACAAGAGGATCACCAGAAGGCAGATAGCTGACCTTAGAGTCCAAAATGGCTTCTGGAGCCACCAAAATATCACCAAAAGGTGCAGTTAAAGGAAGTGAAGTTGAAGCCACTGAATTAGGCCCAATATGAGCTTTCAACTGTGACACATGGAACACAGGGTGTATGCGGGCAGAAGCAGGTAATGCAAGCTTATAAGCAACAAACCCAATTCTTTCCAACACAGGAAAAGGACCATAAAACTTTGAACTAAGCTTCAAATTCCTTCTCAATGCGACGGATGATTGTCTATATGGTTGCAACTTCAAGTAAACCATATCACCAACAACAAAACATCTCTCAGTTCGATGCTTGTCAACAAATTGTTTCATGCGAGATTTAGCAATTTGCAAATTGTCCTTGAGCAACTGTATCATAGTCTCACTTTCCTTCAACCAATCTTCCACTGACCCAGTGCTGACTGAAGACCACTGAATGCCCAACTGAGGTAGAGAATAACCATATAAAGCAGTGAAGGGTGTAGTGCCTAAGGAAGAATGATAATTGGTGTTATACCACCATTCAGCCAAAGGTAACCATTTAGCCCACATAGAAGGCTTGGCTGATGTCATGCAACGCAAGTAAGTCTCAAGGAATTGGTTCACTCGCTCAGTTTGGCCATCTGACTGAGGATGATAAGCAGAGGACAGATTCAAAGCAGTTCCCAGAGAACGAAATAACTCCTGCAAAAAATGGCTCAAAAATACCTTATCACGATCTGAAACAATGTGATTTGGCATACCATGTAGTCTGTAAACCTGTGTCATGAAGAGATCAACAACCTTTGCAGCTGTAGAGAGGTGAGAAAGAGCAAGGAAATGGGTGTACTTAGTGAAATGATCCACTACCACCAGAATGGTATCTTTCCCTTGAGATTTTGGTAAACCTTCGATAAAATCCAAACCAATTTGACTCCATGCTTGGCTAGGAATAGACAAGGGTTGCAGTAGACCCGGAGAAGGGACCAATTCATGCTTATTCTGTTGGCAAACCACATAGGATTTCACAAAATTTCAACATTCTGTTTCATTTGAGGCCAGAAGAACAAATTCTTCAATCTGTGATAAGTGCCTAAGATACCAGAATGGCCACCACAAGGCTCAGAATGTAAGGCAGTGATCAAGCGTTCTTTCAAAGCAGGATCATGACCAATGTACAATCTCCCTTTAAAACGCAAGACATCATGCTGAACAGAATATTGTGAAGAAGAATCCAAGAGACACTTACTGAGCAGATCCTTTGCCACTGAATCCTGGTCATAACTAGCCAATACTTGCTTCATCCAAGCAGGCTGAACCGATAGAATACTAGCACAAGAAGCAGTGGAATGCTCAAATCGTCTTGAAAGGGCATCAACAACCTTATTATCCATGCCCTTCTTGTAAGCAATGGAGTAAGAAAGACCAAGAAGCTTTCTGACAGCTTTCTTTTGAAGATTGGTGGTAATCCGCTGCTCTAGTAAATACTTTAAAGCCTGTTGATCTGTCCTAATGAAGAAGTGATCATGCTCCAAATAACCTATCAATGGCCAGCAGTATAGCAAGCAATTCTTTCTCATATGTTGATAACAGCAAATTCTGACCATGCAAGGCTTTACTCAAATAAGCCAAAGGCCTGCTTTGCTGCATTAAAACAGCACCAATCCCAGTGTCACAAGCATTTGTCTCCACTTCAAAGGGTATTTGAAAATCAGGAAGAGCTAAAATAGGAGCAGATGTTAGAAGTTGTTTCAGATGTTCAAAGGTTGTAGTTGTTGTAGACGACCAAGTAAAAGAATCTGCCTTAAGCAATTTTGTCAAGGGTCGACTAATAACACCATAGTTTCTGATAAACCGTCTGTAATAGCCAGTTAAGCCAAGAAATCCTCTGAGTGATTTGACATTGACATGAAGAGGCCAATTGATCATTGCCTCAATTTTTGAAGAAGTTGTTGCTACCCCCTTGCCTGAGATCACATGGCCAAGATATTCAATCTGGGACTAAGCAAAGGAACATTTAGAGAGTTTAGCAAACAACTTATGAGTTCTCAAAGTAGCCAAAACAATTGACAGATGGTCTACATGCTGCTTAATATCCTTGTTGTAGACTAAGATGTCATCAAAGAACACCAAAACAAATTTCCTCAGAAATTTGGCAAATACTTCATTCATCAAGGATTGAAAGGTGGTTGGGGCATTTGTTAAGCCAAATGGCATAACTGTGAATTCATAAAGCCCTTGATGAGTCCTAAAAGTTGTTTTAGGAACATCTTCAGGTGCCATTCTCACTTGATGGTAACCTGCTCTCAAATCAAGCTTAGAGAAAATAGTAGATCCTTGAAGATCATCCAATAAATTTTCAATGTGAGGGATAGGAAACTTGTCCTTGACAGTAGCATTATTCAGCTGTCTATAATCAATACAGAACCTCCAAGTCCCATCTTTCTTCTTAACTAGCAAGACAGGAGATGCAAAGGGACTGTGACTAGGTTGAATTGTAGAGTGCTTAAGCATTTCTTCAACCTGCTTCTCAATTTCATTCTTCTGAATGAAAGGATATCTGTAAGGCTTACAACAAATAGGATTAACACCAGGTTTCAATTGAAGTCTGTGATCATGACCCCTGGTGGGTGGCAGCTCAGTTGGTTCAGCAAAAACATCTTGAAATTGCAACAAGACTTGTGAAATAGCAGGTGGAGTGTCAGAAGTGGATCCTGATAACTGACAACACTGACCAAACTGTGTAATGATCAGAGGCATACCACTTTTAAGCAGCTTGTTCAAACTAGTTCCCTTCATCATCTTTAAAGAAGTCGGCTCCTTAATACCCTGCAATTCAATCTTGCTACCCTCTCTGATGAACGAAAGTTTGAGTTGATTGAAATCAAAAGTTAGAGGACTAAAAGTTCTCAACCAATCAACTCCCAGCACCATATCACAACCACCTAATTTCAGAATTCTGATGTCAAAACTGAACAAATGACCCTGCATTTTCCACTCAAATCCTGAACAGACCTTATGAGTTATGACTGAACATCTTGTTCCCATTAGCAACTGCAACAGCCATAACTCCTGACTCTTGGAGAGGAAAAGCAGTTTCCTTTGTAATCCTAGGATCCAAGAAACTATGAGTGCTTCCACTATCTACAAGGATAGTAATTGGCTTTTCTTTCACTGTACCTTTGATCTTAATAGTGTTCAAAGAGCTGCTTCCTTTCAAAGCATGAACATAAACCTCACGTTGTTCATCCACTTGACCCTCCTCTTCGACAACTTGATCACTAAACAAGTCAGTGCATTCTGCATGTGACAAATCATTCACTTCATTAGTAACCAAACTATGCAATGACTGATTCTTGCACTTATGCCCAACAAAATATTTGTCACCACAATGATAACAAAGGTCAGGGGTTCTTTTAGTTTCTGAAAATTGATTAGAAGAGCCCTGTGAATAAGGTTTAGAAGACACTAAAGGAGTATTAACACTTGCTGGAGAAGCAAGAGTAAAAGAAGGCCTATGGGAATTGAATGAGGGTCTGTAAGATGAATTGGGATGTGTATAAGGTCTCCAAGAAGATGACATAGGTTGTTTACTGAGTTTCAAGATTGCAGTGACAGCTCTTTGATGCAATCTTGCTTTCTCAAATAAAGAAGCTAAGCTAGTAGGATGATTTAGCTTAACTAATGATCTGATTTCCTCCTTTAATCCACTAATATAACTGGATACAAAGTAAGATTCAGGCAAACATGGATTAGCAAACATCATATAAGCACGTAGCTCCTCAAACTTCTCAGTATAATCATCTATATCACCCAACTGCACTAATTTGTTGAACTCTTCAACAATATCTGAACCTTGTTTCTCCCCAAACCTGACACAGATTGCTTCACTGAATTCTCCCCAATTGGTTCTAGGATTCTGCATAACAAAACTCGGAGCCCACACATCAGCCTTACCATTCAAGAACATCAAGGCTAACTCAATTTTCTGTCCCTTTGGCACAACAAATATACTGAAATATTTTTCACTCTTCCTGACCCAACTTCTTGGCTTTGCACCATCAAATGCAGGAAAATCAAGTTTTGGAAGTCGAAGGTTACCTCTTACTACATCGCCGGTCACCGAATAGATGCGATCTTGATTAACTTGTCTGTTTGTTCCCCGGTTCTCACCATGATCATGCACTGCCTCTCTATGAGAAGAAAGATTCCCTGAATTCTGCGGCAAGACTGAATCAGTTCCTGCCTATCTCACTTGATTCGATCGATCTTCTGAAGCAACTTGATCTTGCTCCCTTTCTCTTGATAAATTCCTCATCATATCAGTCAAACTCTCTAATCGATGTTCCACATTAAGCTGGAAATTCTTCATGTTTTGATCGACGTTCTCAATCCTTGCGTGTAAATCTTCCGTAAGAATTCGTTGTCCTTCAAATTCCTTACGAATTTCGCCAAATTTTCCATTCGAAGACTCCGTCCACTGGTTGAGAGTTTGCGCGTGTTGCTGTTGTAACTGCTCGAGCTTCCTGAGATTCTCCTCAAACAACTTCATCTGAGTTCCTTCTGCCATGGCCCAGGAAGGAATAGCTCTGATACCACTTGTGATGATCTCGGCTAATTGAATTGGATAGATGGCGGGAAATCCATGGTAGTAAGATAGAGATAGGGATAGAAGGGAGTGAGAGAATAGAGAGATAGAAGAAGATTGATTCTGATTCTAGATGCCTTCAATCATTACAGCAAAGGCCTTATATAGGCCGTTAGCAGGTTGTTGGCTTAACAACCACAACTGACTTGCCTAACAACCCTTACATGATTCTACTAGCGATTATATTTCAACCACTCTTTACATGAAAACCATACACATATCTCTTATTCTCTCCTCCAAAAAATGGGTGATCGAACAAAGATCCCTCAAAAAGTGAAGCTTCAAGCCTATTTATAGTGTTCGGGTCCTGCTTGTGATTACTGGCAAGGAGCAGAGACGTGTCAGTCAACGGTAACTTGCATGGGGCAACGTGTCATACGCGGGTAAGGCGGTATCCAATGGCGGTTGAGCTGTTGCTTCGTTCCATTGGACGAGTGACATCACAACATGCAAATGATCATCGCGATCTTTTCAGGGCCATGCACGACTTGAGCACGGGTCTCGCTTGTCGGTTGAGAGTCACGAAGGAATGAACGCGGTTATTTCACGCGTTCGTGCTATTCGAGAATAGCGCGTTCCATCAGCACCATGTTGCATTGCTCCAACAACTTTCTAAACTAATTTGCTCTAATAATTTCCAATAAAAAATTATCGAAAAATAAATCAAAAATAATAATTTTCGGAAAAAAGTATTTTTGGAAAAATAATCTAGAAAAACATAATTTTTGGGGGGGAAAGTTTTTAATTTTTTTTATGATTTTACCATTCTAATTCTAACTCTTCGCCTTCTAGATTTAGACCATTTAGGCTTTGTTTGGTTGAAATGGTTTATTATTTATAAATAATTTATTTCAAAAACCTAGTTATATACATTTCGGTAAACGTGTAATAAATTTTATTTATTTTTTCACGACTTACACTTTTCTAATAAACTACACATATACCCATAAAAATCACATTTTTACCAAACAAACTTTTTTCTACAATCCTATTTATCAACTATATATAAATAAAAAACTCTTTATAAACTCCATTACCTAACAAACCCTTAGTGATTACTATTTCTCCTCACTTTACACCCTAACTTTAATATGCACTTAACCTTACATTAAATTTATAAGGGATATTCTAATTTATCTTATAATGCAAGTAAGTGACAAAAAAAAAATCAAAAGATTAAAATTATTAGATTTAGATTCTAGAATAAGTTGTATTCTTGAATAACAAGTTATGAAAAGTGATTTTATATCAAAAAATATAAATGTGACTTTTTATATGATTTTGTAGTTTGAATATTTATCATATAGATAATTTATATGATACTACTGATTTACGTGATGGTTAAGTCTTTCCAAGGAGTGTATATAAGGATGTTTTGAGAGGGTACGTATTATTTACCATTCGTAAGAATTTTTCAACAAGAAAAATTATGGGCTTAAAAGGTACAAATATTCTATTTCCTTATGTTTTGAGGAGTTCTTGTTTTAAACAATAACCAAAGTGTTAGTCGGTTTTCTTTAAGAAATAAATTCCTCATAGTTGGAGAAGTCCTCCGGATGCCGGTGTATTTCCAGATGGGGTCGGTCTAGGCACAGTGCTATGTGACAGTTATGGTTTCGTGATGGCTGCAGGGGTGCCTTGCCGTAGAGATTGCAGAGGCCCAAGCACTTTTGTTTGGTCTTCAATTTGCGCGATCATGTGGCATTTCCAGTATTGTGGCGGAAACAGATTCCTTAGACATTAATAATATTAGTCTAAACCTCTCTTACTATATATGGCTTGATTTTAGAACAGATTAGGTTTTTATTTCCTTTCTTCTCCTCTTTTAGTGTCGTCCATGTCAGTCGAGCGGGCAATTCTGTGGCCCACTATGTAGCTCGTCTCCAACCCGACTCAGGATCTAAGCAATCGTATGTCTCGGCGGAGATGGATATATAATATATAAAGTATGAATTTTCTCTCAAAAAAAACTTCCTGCTAATCAGTTATTGGGGGTCCTGTCCCAACTATCAACTAGTTTTCTTAAGTGGTTTGGTAAGATTGCTAGTTCAAATATTTGATAAATATCACCGGTTTAGGCAAAAAAACAAATAAATCTTTGATGTAAGATAATTCTTATTCCCAGGGGTGTGTTTGGGAGGTTATTATGAATTATTTTAGAGATTCAAAGATTAAATGTGTTATACGATAAGCTCTGTAAACTTTTGTTATTATGTCCCAAGGATAAACATATTTGATTTGGATTCTATAAGTACAGAACATATTTTAGAGATTCAAAGATTAAATGTGTTATTTGATTTAAACATATTCGAACATGGAATAGGACAATTAATGGAGATTTACAATCCGGGAATTTTAGGGGTCGTAGTATTTTGCTAGAAGCTAACTACGATCAATGGGCTTAATCGGGTTAGGTCCGTGGCTATAATAACCGGGTTCTATGAGGTCATACACATAGAGTTATCGGGCTGGATTAAACTGGACCGAAAGCCCATGTTGGACATAGATTTCGGCCCATTGGCTTTAATTGGGATATTAGCTTTTATTATTAATGGATAAAAATTACCCTTCATAATTACTTAATAAGAAGATATCTTATTAGAAGATATATAAAGATATTGTATTCATAACTAAATATAATATATATGATATTACATGTGTGATTGTTTACTTAAGAAACACACGTACAGAACATATTGAATTCTCCTCCAAGAAAGTGCACGGCCGTACCTCCCTAATTCAAGCCACATTAATTTTCCTTCGTTCGTCGTTCTAGTAGACGAGATCTAGATTTCAGACTCGTGTGGACCAATTAGAGAAGCCACGTTTGGGGCTTTCGATCTCCGCTGAAATCTTGCAGGAACGTTTCAGGCTCGCATCAAACGGTATGTAACTCTACTTCTAATTGATTCATATTGATTCATGCATAAGATCCTTGTTAGATGCTAGAAAATAGTTTTCTGAAATTCCGCTTATACGCATCTAATCCCAACAATGGTATCAGAGCCTCTTGCATAAATTGATAGGATCAAAATATTAAAAGAGTTAATTTTGATACATGTCTTGATTCAAATTAAGTGGTAAATTGATATATAGGTTAATTTGCATGATTAATTATGCAAGAGATATGATTTTTTGGCATGTTTTAATTCATTAGATGAAGATTTTGATTTCCATAAGATGGGTCAATTACTCAATTTTTTTTTTTAAATCAGAACTTTATGAAATTGTTTCATACAAAAAAAAAATTGAACAGTACCGAACCGGATTGGATCCGGTTCGGCGCGCACGATGGGCTCAGCGGACTGCGGCTGGGCGCGGTTCTGCACAGTGCAGACCGCGGTCTGCGTGCGGGCTGGGCTCGAGACAGTCCGCAAGGGCTGCATGGTTCGGTGGGCACGGGTTGGTATGGGTTGGACTCGGGCGCGACTCGGTCCGGTTGGGTAGATTTTGGGTTTTAGGATATTTTTCTAAAAGGTATAAGATAAGATCTTATTTGCCCAATTGGATAATATTTGATATTATCTACAATATAATTTCCTAAAAGTTGTTAGGATAGATTTCCACTTGATTAAGATACGGATATTTGATATTTTACCTTGTTTATGCATATCTTATCCAATAATGCATTTTAATGATTAATTATGATTAATTCTATATATTGATTTTAATTTGAATTAAGAATTTGATATTGAATTATTTATCTCATGAGATGATTTATTTAATTTAATAATGTTTTATTTAAAATTAGTTAAATTGCTTCCTGTTATTAATTAGATTAATATTGTGATAATATTTGATATTATTATTGCATGCATGTTTTATGATATTATGATATTATTGCTTGCATGAGGTGACTAGTATGGCCCACTTTAGGATAGAAAATACGATATGCGCATCGTTATGTTTTCTTGTACACGATCTGTGTATCGTTATGTATTTTTGTAATTTAATTTTCAGTAATTAGATTATTTAGAAAATTGTGTAATACAAAAAGAGAAGATCCTAAGAAGACCAAGGATGGAGATCCATGAAAGGTACCAAGGATGGAGATCCATGAAGTACAAGACTCTTGAAGATTAGATCTTTAATTTCGGTTTTTTAGGGGCCATACTAGGATCACATTTAATTATTGCATTTTGAATGCTTTATTATTTTAAGCCTTGCATGATTGTTTGTTTATGCTATTTTGTTCACTAGTAGATAGACAACCATTGCATGCTTAAGTCCCTAAAAGAATATTGAGGTATTGTCTTTCCATGTCATAACCCATGAGGCCCTAGGAATTCGTTGGATATATTTCGCCAAAGCGAGGTGTCCTTCTTTGACCTTGGGATAGTGAGGGTGGATCTATATAAGGGATTCATAAATCTTGATATGGTTATACTCAACAAGAGACCAAAATGCAAAGTTTTGGATCTTGAGGCATAGAGATGAGTCTAACATGGGATGTGGGCCATCAACCAAGAATTATAAGGAGTTATAATTAGTAAATGTTACTTACCTTGATCACATGAGACTTAAGGAAGTGCCAAAGTACGCTTAGGTCTTATCTGAGATAGGGTCTTGGAATCATTTTATTCACTGGGAACAAACTTAATTTGAATAAAATGTGCATCTGCTTAAATTTTAAAACATATTTAATTTTGAGTTTTTGCATGTCAAGCATAAACTTATCTGCATGTTACTTCCTTTGTAGATATCATGTCTAGCAATGATAACTTGAAATTCACTTTGCGCTCAATTGTTGAGAAGAACAAACTCAATGGAACAAATTTCCTTGATTGGGAACGGAGCTTGAGAATTGTTCTCAGATCCAAAGGACGTGAGGACGTTCTAGATAACCCTATCCCTGCCTTAACTGCCGCTTCTTCTGCTGAGGAGAAGGCGAAAGAAAAGGAGATAAGAGCTAACTCGGTGCCTGTCACCTGCCTTATGCTCGCTGCTATGGAGCCTGGCCTTCAAAAGAGGTTTGAACGCCAGGATGCTCATACGATCATGACCAACCTGAAAGTGTTGTTTTCAGGAACAGGCCAGGATTGAAAGATATGAGACACACAGGGCCATATTGGAGCACAAACTTGAGAAGGGTAAACCAGTGAGTGCCCATGTTTTTGACATGATTGGTCTTTTTGACCAAATGGCAGCACTGGGTTCCCCATATAGCCAAGAGTTGGCTACTGACATCATATTGCACTCCCTGTATGATGGATTTGCTCAATTTAGATTGAACTACCATATGCATGGAATTGAAAAAACCCTGAATGAACTCCATGGCATGCTCAAAACAGCTGAGCAAAACATCCAAGTTGACAACAAGAAAGAAGTTCTTTTGGTCAACAGAGGGAAAGGGTTCAAGAAGGGGCCTAAAGGGAAGCAACAAAACCAAGGGAAAGGCAAGAAAGTTGCCCAATCCAAGGCAGCTGAGAAGCCAAAGGTGGCTGCTGAGCATGACTGCTTCTACTGCAACGCCAAGGGGCACTGGAAGAGAAACTACCCCAAGTACCTGGAAGACAAGAAGAATGGAACTGTGAGCTCCACTTCAGGTATTTGTTGTTATTGAAGTCTTAACAACCAAAGCTACTACTTGGGTATTAGATACCGAATGTGGTTCTCACATTATTTCGAATGTGCAGGGACTAAGAAGTAGGCGGCTTTTGGAGAAGGGAGAGATAGACTTGCGCGTTGGAAATGGAGCAAGGGTTGTTGCACTTGTCGTAGGAGATTATAGTCTGTCTTTACCTTCTGGCTTAGTTTTAGAATTGAATAATTGTTATTTCGTTCCTTAAATTACTAAGAACCTTATTTCGACTTCAGTTTTGGATATTGAGGGTTTTGAATTTGTCATTAAGAATGGATGTCTTTCTATTTTCAAGAATGATATTTTCTATGACAATGTTTCTTTGAGTAATGGACTCTATGTGTTGGACCTCAAGTCTGAAATTTATAACATGAATACTAAGAGGCAAAAGATGAATGATTTGAATGAAGCCTATCTATGGCACTGTCGCTTGGGCCACATTAGCTTGAACCGCATGAAAAAACTCTATAAAGATGGAATTATCAAATCAATAGATTGTGAATCTTTTGAGACATGTGAGTCATGCCTAATGGGCAAGATGACAAGATCACCTTTCACTGGAACGAGTGAAAGGGCTATTGAGCTACTGGCCCTAATACATACTGATGTCTGCGGACCAATGAGCACGGAAGCTAGATGAGGCTATCAATACTTCATCACATTTACTGATGACACGAGTAGATATGGGTATATCTACTTAATGGCGCACAAATCTAAATCCTTTGAAAAGTTCAAAGAGTTTCAAAATGAAGTAGAAACTCAGACTGGCAAGAAGATAAAGGCACTTCGATCAGATCGCGGTGGTGAATATCTGAGTCAAGAGTTCGATCATCATCTGAGAAGTTGTGGGATCATAACACAACTGACTCCACCAGGCACGCCACAACTGAATGATGTGTCTGAAAGGAGGAACATGACCCTGTTGGACATGGTCCATTCAATGATGAGTTTTGCTAACCTTCTAGTATCCTTCTGGGGATATGCCCTCACAACCGTTACGTTCACACTAAACAGGACTCCGTCTAGGACTGTAGACAAGACACCATATGAGATATGGACTGGAATAGTTCCAAGTCTGTCTTTCCTGAAAATCTGGGGATGTGAAGCTTTTGTAAAGCGTTGACTATCAGATAAGCTTGCACCCAAATCAGATAAATGCTTTTTATAGGGTATCCTAAGGAAACCAAGGGATACTACTTCTACAATCCCACAGAGCACAAAGTGTTTGTTGCAAGGGATAGTGTCTTTTTGGAAAAAGAATTTGTTTCCAAGAAGCCAAGTGGGAGAAATGTTCATCTTGAAGAGGTTCAAGATGAGCAACAAATCCAACAACAGGTCGACATGGACGATGTCGACGAGGAGATGTCAGTATCTGGAGGCGTCCAGGTACAGGAACCAATCCCTCAAGAACCAGATTCGAATGAGGACCCACAAACAGTTGTGAAAAATGCTCCAATTGTTGAACCCACACGTAGATCAAACAGGCCAAGGGCATAGCCAATACGATATAATGATTTCATCTTGATTACAAGCCTTGATGTTCTGTTTTTAGAAAGCGGAGAGTCTGCCACCTATAAGCAAGCATCGACGGGTCCATACTCCGAGAAATGGCTTAGAACCATGAAATTTGAAATGGATTCTATGTCTAAAAAATCAAGTCTGGGACTTGATAGATTTTCCAGATGGGGTAAAACTCATTGGATGCAAATGAGTTTTTAAACTCAAGACAGACAAAGATGGAAATGTATTTGTTTACAAGGCAAGGCTAGTTGCCAAGGATTTTAAACAGATTCATGGTACTAACTATGACGAGACATTTTCACCGGTCGTAATGATCAGGTCCATTAGGATACTCCTAGCTATTGTCGCATATTATGATTATGAGATTTGGCAAATGGATGTCAAGACCGCTTTTCTAAATGGGTATTTGGAAGAGGATGTGTATATGACACAACCAGAGGGTTTTGAAGATCCAACAGACCCTAAGAAAGTATGCAAGCTTAAGAAGTCCATTTATGGACTTAAGTAAGCATCCAGGAGTTGGAACATTCAATTTGATGAAGCTATCAAAGAGTTTGACTTCATCAGATGCGAAGAAGAGCCTTGTGTTTACAAGAAGTTTAGTGGGAGCAAAGTGGTCTTCTTGGTTTTGTATGTGGATGACATACTGCTCATTGGAAATGACATTCCGATGCTAGAGTCCGTTAAGGGATGGCTGAAGAAATGTTTTTCAATAAAGGACCTAGGAGAAGTAGAGTACATATTGGGTATCAAGATCTATAGAAATAGATCTAAGAGACTGCTTGGACTAAGTCAAGGAACTTATATAGATAAGGTTCTTGACAGGTTCAAAATGCAGGAGATGCACACTGGTGTGCGGCCAAGAACATCCTGAAGTACTTGAGAAAGACCAAGGATGATTTCTTGGTATTTGGGAGTGATGACGAGTTAGTCGTTCGAGGATGTCGTTGATAGAGGAGATGTCAGAATGTGCAAAGTGCACACGGATGACAACATTGCAGATCCACTGACTAAGCCTATGCCTAGGCCCAAGCATGAGAGTCACGCTAGGGCCAAGGGCCTCAAGCACATTGGAGAATGGCTTTGATATTACATTGTCTTACATTATAAACTTTGTTTTATGAATGTCAGACACGTTTTATGCTTGATTATATGATATACATCTTTCATTCTTATTTAATCATTGCTTGGAATTAGATAAAATGTCCAAATACTTTATAATTCGTAAATGGGCTCATCATAAGTGTTTTGGTGAATGAAACTCCATTAAGTGAACTGAAGTTATGAATTATTCTAAGTCATTAACTTGGACATAAATGACTACATTAAAGACTATATTGTAAGTTGACTGATAGCGCCAAGTTTCATGGGCTATAGGGACATAGAGATGTCTAGTCAATTACATAGATATGTATAGATGATACATATAGGACAAGACCCACCTTAAGACTCTCCAAAAGGGATTGAAGAGTTTTAAGTTAAACCATGATTGGTAGATTCTTCAGACATGAGTATGATATGGTTTCTCTTGATGATTGGTATGTCTTTGACGCTGTTAAACGCTGATCGTAACAGACAGTTATAACGGCATTGATTGGGATTGCCAAAAGTTGAGTGGGAGCTATAGTCATGCAAGACTGGAGAAGTCCTCATGCTTCATGTACACTGTGATACATAGGACAGGAATGGTGTCTCGGCCACTTGAAGAGCGAGAACTGAAAAATGCATGGCCATGCTCGGATGGATTATATGTAATCATCCGTTATTTGACAGTTCAAACTCAGGAGTTCAAGAAACACATTTGATGAGAGATATGAATGTCAGCGTATCATCAAATAAGACACTAAGAGACAAAGGAATTTAACATTGCACACTTGTTTTAAGGACAAGTGGGAGATTGAAGGAATTGTGTCCTTTAATCAAAGGTGCAATTATTGAACATGGAATATGACAATTAATGGAGATTTACAATCCGGAAATTTTAGGGGTCGTAGTGCTTTGCTAGAAGCCAACTACGATCAATGGGCTTAATCGGGTTAGGCTCGTGGCTATAATAATCGGGTCTTATGAGGTCACACACATAGAGTTATCGAGCTGGATCAAACTGGACCGGAAACCCATGTTGGACATGGATTTCGGCCCATTGGCTTTAATTGGGATATTGACTTTTATTATTAATGGGTAAAAGTTATCATTCATAATTACTTGATAAGGAGGTATCTTATTAGAAGATATATGGAAACAATATAAAGATATTGTATCCATAACTAAATATAATATATATGATATTACATATGTGATTGTTTACTTAAGAAACACACGTACAGAACATATTGAATTCTCCTCCAAGAAAGTGCACGGCCGTACCTCCCTAATTCAAGCCACATTAGTTTTCCTTCGTTCGTCGTTCTAGTAGACGAGATCAAAGGCGATCCAGATTCCAGACTCGTGTGGATCAATTAGAGAAGCCACGCTTGGGGCTTTCGATCTCCGCTGAAATCCTGCAGGAACGTTTCAGGCTCGCATCAAACGGTATGTAACTCTACTTCTAATTGATCCATATTGATTCATGCATGAGATCCTTGTTAGATGCTAGAAAATAGTTTTTTGAAATTCCGCTTATACGCATCTAATCCCAACAGCAAGATGTTTTGATGATGCTCTTTTCCTATGTAAAAATTGTTTGACTTAATCTTTTCCTATCAATTATATAGGGTTCTTCTTATTCTTTTTCAAATTCGATAAATGTTGGTTGATCGTATATTTCATTATAGTTCTATGATTCAGAGTATCGTTTCCTATTTGATCCTTTTGAATTCCAGATTCGAAGTTGCGATCGGATCTATTTATTAAAAAGAATCGATTCAATACATTTCTTATGTACCCATAAGTGCTATATTGGATTTGAATTAGATTTTGGATCAATCTATATTGATTGACTGCCTCCATTATGTTGTTGCTAGCAAATACCACTCTTTTTTCTTTTGTATCTTTCAAATAATTCACGCAGGAGATCCGAAGCCCTTTTTTCTGATCCTTTGATAAAAAGATTCATTCTCTTTATAAAGAATAGGAGGTAGAACCAATAAAGATTTCTTTTTCAATTCATCCCTGGAGTTGAATACCTCATTCAAGAATTGTTTTTGATCCAATCCGTATGAATCAATAGAAAAGGCAAAAAACGCCAAACCAAAGACTGTTTCAAAAGCATCCGAAAAAGAAGTCCGACCACATTCTTGATTAGAACTGTCAATCGGGTCGGTCAAGTCAGGTTCGGTTCGGTTATTTTCGGTTCGAGTTGAGAACGGGTCGGGTCATTTCGGATAACAGGTCAAGCCGGTCGGGTCAATACAGGTCAGCGGGCGGTTCGGGTTAACCAACGGGTCAAGAGCGTCATTTTTTAAATATTTTGTTCACTATTTAAATATTTTGTTCACTATTTAAATATTATTAAATAGTTAAAAACTAATTTAAATATGTCAAAATAAGTTGAAATGGATTAAAATAATAATATTATTATTAATTATTTTAATGTAATTGATATTAGTAGACCAAAATCATATTTTATTTTTATTTTTATTTTTATTTTTATTTTTATTTATTAATTTATAAATTTCTACATTATAAAAAAATTCATAAGTACAACAATGTTTTTTAGGATATTAAGCATATTATCATTATTTATATGTCATTTATCATATTATTTTATATTATATTTTATTAATACTCCACGTTTATTCGTTAATCGGGTCGGGTTCGGGTTGGTCGGGTTCGGTCTCGGTAAATTCGGGTTCGGTAACTTCGGGTTATCAAAAATTTCGGTCAGGTCGGGTCGGGTCCAAAAGCGGGTCGGTCAGGTCGGTAAAACGGGTTCGGTAATTTTTTGACAGCTCTATTCTTGATGCATGGTCAAGAATGTGCTTAGATTTCTTTGATTGGACTAGTGCTAAGCATCTTGTGATAATCAAAATCTTGTCAATATTCAAACAAGTTGACTGGCATTCACCTTAATTACCTTGTACAACTAGCACATACATCCGGAAGGTAATTTCAGCATGTAACTACACTCTAAAATGTACCTAATCTTAATTGTCTCAGGCTAATAGTATTAAAGGTAATTTCAGCATGTAACTACACTCTAAAATGTACCTAATCTTAATTGTCTCAGGCTAATAGTATTAAAGAATCTATGTATTGAACTTTGTTTTTACTGTATATTACTGCTCACGGACTCATATGGGTTATTCATGAGCTTACTGCTGCTGTTAAATTGAATCTTGATAGTTTCTTGATTGTTTAATAGTTAGGATTATCAAGACTAGTTGGACTGATAAATAATTTAGAACAGGAATTAGGACATTCATGAGAATTGAGAACTAGGGATAATCAATGATCGATCAACCAAACTGAAGGTGGATATTTGTCTAGCCAAGCTATTTATGTTTTATTTATCATTTTCTTAGTTAGATTCATATAAACTCCCCCATTTGTCTTTGTTATCAATTGGTGAACGATTTGGCAAACAAGATATATAACTTGATTCTCTGTGGGATTCGACCCTTACTTACCAAATCTACATTAGTTAGGTTTTTTGAGGTTTATTTTGTTAGGTGCATGCGATAAAACGCCTATCAAGTTTATAAACCATTTATAAACAAAACTCACTTACAATTAGTTTATAAATCATTTATAAACAAACGGTTTTTCTAACTTATGCCCTAAGGGTATAGGTTAAGAATTCATATTAAGGAATATAAACCCTAAAGAAGTAAATGTGAATCCATTTAAAAAAAAATCCAAAAAAATTAACACATAATCAAAAGTTTCCACATATAGAATCTTAACAAGGGACATAGGTTAAAAAAATCGATAAACAAAATATAACTAATCTTAATGTACCTAATTGTCTCAGGCTAATAGTATTAAAGAATCTATGTATTGAACTTTTTTTTTTACTGTATATTACTGCTCACGGACTCATGGGTTATTTGAATAGTGCGCTGACTTACAACATCTTTTTACCTATACGAAGTTTTTCTTTAGACAATCAGGCCAAGACTCCAATGACAAATGTGTCTTTATGTTGTTGAACGTTTTGCTAATCAGTTAATGTGGGTCAAGTCCCAACTCTCAACAGGTTTTCTAAAGTGGTTTTGGGTTTGGTAAGGGTTGGTATTGTTTTAACCTACAAAAGAAACCTGTAAAAAAAAAAAAGAACCTCACAACATGCATATGTACATACAGGAAAGCCCTTTTCTTGCCGCCTTGAATTTCAATTCTACAAGATCACAAAAACATGGCAGAATCAGAAATATATGGAGAGCTTCTCTCCAATCTTGTTCTGCACCATGATACATTGCTCCAACAGCTGTGTGAACCTATCAGCTTCTCTAGCAGGCAAAATTAGGTCACAGCTAGAATCCTTCATGTTTATACTACCCAAAGGAACATGAGTATAATCTTGGATTAACTGAATCTGCGAAGTGGGCTCACGCACTAAACCCAGAGGACTAGCTTCAGTTGTCTCATTCAGGTTACTTTCATGAGCAACTACTCCGCCTGCTAAAGGTGCATCGTGTCTCATGGGAGCAGGACTCATCAAGCTGACTTCCATCATTTCATCTAGAGATGGGTGTTCAATGTAAGATGTAACCGAAGTAAGATCTGACTCTTCACGCTTCCCTAAGGGAGGATCGCCGTGTTTCTCAAGAATGTAAGCTTTGCTGCAGCTTCCGCTGGCTAGTACATTCAATCGCCAATTAAACACCCGTCTAAAAATAAGAACCCAGTTGGGAACCACATAGTAGCTGCTGCTATGGAGCTCAAGTCTGGCACTTTTCTGTAGCATTATGCTGGCTTCTTTCATAGCCATTGTCAGATTCATCATCTTACTTGATTGGTTCAGGTAACTGATCAAGCAATCTTGAAGGTGCAGCCTTTTTTCTTCTAGCTCATCGCCTGCCACGGAGCCTCTGTTCAGAAATGATGTATCGTCCAAGAAGATGGGAAGCTTGGAATGCCTCAATACCGATAACAGAGGTTCAATTGCTTCAGATGTACTCCAACCAATACTCGGGAGCAACAACTTTAACTCGCCATATACATCAGCATCATGAAGCAATAATAATTCAGGACATGGCCAGCCTGAAGGGTTTGCATTTGCAGCAGAGACAATATCTTCAATGGACTTGTCTAATGCATCATTGAAAGCTGAGATACATTGATTTGGACCTACCTTGTGAACCCCCATGTGGTCAAGTGTATCCAGCGATGTATTCAAATGGGACATTACCAATTCCCTTGTTCTGATGGACCATAGAATTGGTTGTGGATGGGACATGCTTGCCAACCATTTCAGCCCTTCCTTTAACCGCTTGTCACTGAAATATCCATCAAGCTTTTCCATGCCATGGCTCTCATGAATATGAACTATCAGATAGCTAGAGATGTGTGACTTATCAAGCTCAGGGAGTCCAAGTTTATCAACAATGGCAGAAGATTGATGAGTAAAATCCTCTTGACTAGAGCTGCTCAGAATCAAAAGAGGCGTGCATGATCCGTATGGTAAAGATGCTACAAGGTTCTGAAGGTGCACTTTTTGACTCTCCAATTCAATACCCTCAGACAGAAGAAACACAACTCCGTTAGAACCTGCTACATCTTCTTTCAAATTGCTGAAATTTATACTTTTGATGACAGACATACAACAGGCACTTTGAGATTGCTGATTGACCCACTTCTTCCATATTGCCAACCCAGGAGATGAAATTACCAGATCATTACTGCATTCATCTTTAGTAGAAGGCATAAGTTTAGAATGCAACCATTGGTCTGCAGAAGAATATGTGGCATGACTACTAAGCCCACTGCCACTCGTCTTATGTGTGCTATAACACAGAACCACCTTCCAACATATGCAACTTGAGCGTGGATTTTTTTCACAAAGCATGCCTGTTACGAGGTCTGAAACACTGAACCTGGACCATGATTCCTCATGTTTCTTGTATCTCTTATCCATCATCTCATCAATATTGAATCTTTCATAAGAGTTCCGCCTCTGACAAAAGAAAAAAAAGCAGAGATGACTGATGAGGATAAGAAGAAAAAAAAAAAAGAGTTAAACTATACCAAAAAACATCATCAACACAAGGCAAAAAGATGTCTCACATCTTGTTTACGCTGAACTGGTGGCCCCACTGAAAGTGAATTTAATGCTGCATTTGCAGCTAATCTGTTTTGCTCACGAAGCTCTCTTTTAGTTGCACAACGCCTCCTCCAGAGCCTTTTCACAAAGAAATACATGTTTAGCAGATGAACAAAGACACTGTATAGATACTGAACAGTGGAGAAGACATGAAAATCAACAATAAGATTCAATATTAGTTCAAATTGCACAACCTTACGAACAATCTGAGTTTTGCCTTGGCAACTTCCTCATCATAGCAATGCGCGGCAAGTTCCTCCTCATGAAAGTTGCGGGCAACAGCATATTCATCATTCTTGGCTTTGTCAATAACCATTACGTCACGCTGTACAACATTTGTTATAGCATTATTAGCAGAAGTACAAAGCTCTTGTTCAGCATTTCTACTCATGATCAATGGCGATTGTTGGAGAATCGAAGGCACGTCATTTGGGGCTGGAGAAGGCAAGTCAGGGGTGTGTTCAAGTTGCTTTTCAATATGGATCTGCTGAGTTTCAATGAAGGGTTTTGGTATACAGGAGTTCCAGGCTTGAAACCTTTTCTCCATATTTTTATCTGTTTTTTCGTGTTGATCCAGCAGCACGCAAGGAGCAGGCTCCGCTTGCATTCTTTGTTTTGGGGGACTAGTAAGGATGCTTGGATGATCATCTTCATCCAAGAGTTGATTTCTAGGTCTTTTACGTTCTTGCTGCAACTGCTTGCCCCTTTTTGGAGAAAGACAAGTTTTAAAATCACTCGCTTCCTCAGTTGCAACGCTAAGAGAGAGATCTCTTTGAGTAGACTGTACAAATACATGTTTATCTGCATTGAGCTTCACCGGTTTAAATTCTTTTTTGGCTTGAGGCAGAATGGAAGTCACTTGATGCGGAGATGATACATCTTCCACAATGTGCTTCGCCTTCTTTAATTTGACAAGAGCAGAACATTTCGTGGGAAAGTCTTTGTCAGTGTTCAAAAAGGGATTGTCTTTCACCATGTAGGGCTCATCAAATTCTTTGACTGAAAATCCATGATATTCTAGCAGTCTTTCAACACCTTCACTCTGGTAATATGAAAAAGTTATTCAATATTAATGCCAAAATAGTATAAGGAACTCAAGATGGTTTAAGGGATGAGAATTACCTCCAGGCCAAGCCATTTGGCTACATGTGCAACTGGAATACCTTGGTTATTTTGCAGACCAGAGTGTAATGAAGCAAGTGCCTGAGTTCGCAGCTGATGGAAATGGACATGTGATGTTAGACCGGAATACACAGTTAATTTCAACATGTGATTAAAGCACATAATTTCAGTGTACCGCATTTAAAATTCATATAGTTTTGTTCATATGTATGAACGAAAATGTTGAAACACCGGCTCACTGTCACCCTAAGATTTTTTGGACAATAGAAAATAAAATCAGGCAACAAACAGTGTCCCCTGCATGCAAACTAGTTATTTACCTCAAGACAAAGCAGTATATTTTTCCTCGCATACATACCCATCTTATTGAAATACATTTCTCGGCAGCAGCGGATGAGTAAATATCTTACTAACTCCATCTATATAAGTCTCAAAAGAAAAGAGAAAAAAAAATAGCCTTATATAATTGCAAGGCTATGGCTGCATAAATTTGAATCTCCACGGCTTGGTGGCACTGGGCAGTGATTATCTTATATGTCAAACCCTTGGCCTCCAGGCTTCTGAAGTGAGAGATTTAAGTGAATAAAGGGAAAAATCATAATAAAGTATCTGATTACGTGACTTGAATTGTTCCTTCCCTTGTAAAACATTCTAATAATTTTCAAAGCTCTCCAACACCTTCAGTAATTGATACATGTTTCTGAAATATACCAATTAAGGTCACTAGACGGTTTTAGGTACTTTCCCATCCTTCTACAACCTACTATTCCCAGCTTTTTATAGCACTCCTATGCCTCTCTCAAAGTGATATGAAAATATGTCTTCAATCACAAACATGCATAGCTGCAAGTTGAAGAACTACTAGTAACAATTACTTTCACAACATACTTGTCATAAAATTAACAAACTTATTATACATTGCCTACTTGTTTTCTTTATTGCAAGCATCACCCAACAATATTAGATACAGGTAAATTTTGCCAGGTACATATTAGCTCTTTTGTATTGTTTCTCCAACAAACCTATCCCCTACCCCAACAAGCTCAAGTGAGCCTCAATTATAGACCAGCTATCCTCGAAATAGATATCTCATGAAAGGAGATCCTAAATGTCATAACAAGGAAGCAAGTGCAGACCTATAAATCAAGACCTAGACCTCAACCCGTTATTAGGACAAGAGAACTTGTTACAACTAACACCACAGACATCTAAATCAAAAAGAACAACCAAAAGAGCTACATGTTAGATCGAATAATCATCGAGTACAAAATACTCCCTTCCAATTACAACATGGCGCATAGTATATACATACAATTACAAGAACTGCACATTTTGCAAAACTCTTTATAACAATTACCAGACTAACATTAAAACTTCAGGGTGAGTGTCTTGTGTGATGCTTTTAATGGCCAGCTCTCTTGTGCTGGCCTTTATGAGATTATCTGAATTCAATTATCAATCAAGGCAAGTATTCGTCACTTAACATTCATGGATAGACAGTTGCCACTGCATTCACTTACATCATCACTATGATCATGGATAGATATCCCTCTTAGATCCACCTCAATTAGTAATTGTACACAAAATTCTACACACTCACCTTATAAATAAGAACTGAACTTTCAGATCCATATAAAGATGCATCTTACAGAAGTTAGATAACCTATTATCTATACTTTACAGGAGGACCTTAACCTCTAAACCATGAAGACTTGCTCCATATAAATCTCGACATTGGAAATCCTAAAATCTCCTAGATTTTCGTATATGTTCAGCTCCCTTTTCCTGCCACATCTTGTCACAAATCTACTTTATAAACAGAAGCCCAATAAGCATGTTTATCAAGTCAAACTAAATATATGCAAGGCCTAACTCGTGGACGCATAATGAAACCATTGACAGGAAATGCAGTTAAACAAGAAAGTAAACTAAACAAAAAGAGAAAAGTGATCAATTACAACTGCAGCATGTCGGACATAACTACTTGATGGGAATAAAACGGCATAATCTTGAATGATGTTAAATATAAGCCTACTATTCTCTTCTCCGACAATAGTAGGCATCTCCATACCTTAGAGAAATGAGCATGCATCAGACATGATTGAAGATAGCTTGCTTTTATTCCAAGCCGAAAGAATGCTATAAAATTGCCAGTTCTGCATGACCTGGAGGAGGATGCATCTATGACAGGTAAGGTTATAACCAAAAAAAAGTTTCCATATCAGGTTTTAAGATAAGGAAAAAAACCTTGCTACATCTCGAGCAAATAGCACTTCCTGAGTTTGTCGGATCTCAGGTGTCATTTTCGCGAGATCAAGTGAGAGCTCTGCAGGTTCAACCTACCACCACATCTTGTTATTTTTTCAAATTAAAAAATCAAATGCAATCTCGTAAGCAGGAATAAGTAGCTAATACAGATACTTACTTTGTATCCAGGGTGTTTGTCCAATTTTAACAGTGCATAATAACCACGAAATTCCTTTTCAGTTGGGACATAAACACCTTTCTTTCTGTAGTCATCATACATCTGGAATAGTTCTACAGATGTCTTGTTCATTTGTTCAATATTCAGATGAGCATCAAACCCCTCAGAGAAGCCCTCTCCTTTGGTGTATTCACACAGTTCATGCATAGCGACGATGTGGAGCCGTATCTAGATGGAATTTTAATTCATAAATCAGTGGAAGTTGGAAAATTAACAGAACTGCTGAATATAGAGGTATGATCATCAAATTATAGGAAAATTCAAAAGCAAGAGCAAAGGAAAGTGAATGAAAAAGAAAGGAATCAGTGTTACAATCCATCATAATATCATTTCAGACATCAGTTTACCAGCTAGCAGACATAATATAGTTGATTATTTTAGGTTGTGTTTTTTCATCTTATTGTACAAAAGATATCAAATCTTAACCAAATAATCAGAAAAGAGACAAGTAATGATAGTAATGCAGATTAATTGTATAGTCATTACTTCCGAGGATAAGGGATATTTGTTTACTCATTTATGGACATTCCATAATGTTAATAATCCTTCCACTTGGAAATGGGTTAATCTGGCACTTAATCCAATTGATGAAAGACTCTTTTTCAAGTGAATCCTAATTAGAATTTTTCCCAGGAATCAACATAAACCAATACTGAATAAGATAAACATAAAAAACAATTTACATTTAACCACGAGCTAAGGAATTGGCTATGACCCTACTTATATTCAGTTTTGCCTTCGGACTTGTAGTAAATCATTGTTTGACCATGTTGCAAGCTAAACCAGTTTTAAGCAAGGATCCAACATAGATGCCAAGGTATAAGCACGGTTTACTAGTGACAGGGATGTTACACACACACATATATTACAGTTGTGAATAACACGAGGAGAAATTTAACCAACCATCTGTTCCAGCATAGCTATTGCTTCAAGGTTAAATATGTGCTGCATCCTGAGGTCCATCCGAATAGCCCTCATCCTATCCCATAAGAAATTATACAAGCCAAGAAAACTGTCACCATAAGGCCGATCCAGTAAATTCAGAAGATAATCCATTGTCTTTTGCAGGATAGGCAATGGACGTATCAGTTCTGCTTCTCTTTCTGCTGTCCTAGTATACTGTAAATACCAAATCAGAAGAAAAAAAAAATAGCACCATGAATTCTTACTTCCACAGCTAAACGAGCAACAAGGTATACTAAGCCAAGTTACATTTGATTAGAAACTACCTTCTTTACTGCAATACCCTTGCCGCTTTGGTTTCTATCACCGTCCAAGCGCTCATACTGGTCTAGATCCCCCTTTCTTTCTCTTTCTTCTCTCTCTGACACTGAAATGAAGAAAGATAACCATCCTTAGAAAACACCATTCCAAATCTGAGTTTTAATAATTATATTTTGTCCCGTTTCAGAAACCAAAGTTGAGGAAGGACTTCATTAAAAAAAAGTTGCAGCTGAACTCTCCCACACTTGAGAATCCCTTAAGATAATGAATAACAATTAACTCATCTTAGTCATATATTTGATCGGCACCATCTATAAGAAATGGTAAAAAATGTGCTGACCAAATTTGAGTCAAGTCCTATATTTTTGTAGTACAATAAGGGTGCTTAGTAGAACCAAATGAGTGCATACAGATTGATATATTTGATTAAGCAAACTTGAGACACTTACAACTATTTCCTTAATTTCACTTGCAGATAATAAAGACATTGAATATTGAATCAAGTATCCCCTGCGTTGGATACCTGCAGATTATTTTCCTCATACTTAATCCTTGATTTTTTATAAAAGGCGATCTTATGGCATAAGCTCATCCTGTATTTGCCCCCTATTGAATAAATAAGCTAATTGGATTTGGTATTGCATTTATCTAGTGGGTTAGTGTGACTGTAGTCACTGTACAAACCTTATACCATTGCTTTTGGCATCTTAGGACCTTACCTGTAACAGTTAAGCAATTAAAGAAGAGATGTTTTACTTAGGTACCTTGATTTCACATAATCATGGGTAGGTAGCTAGTCACTCTGGTACCTGTTACTCTTGAACTTCATTCATATCATTTAAGGAACTGCTAACTATGTTAAGACTCCGTTAACATGCGTGACTGGTTTACCTTCAACCGATATCTTGAAGCATAACACTTGATGTCTTTTAAGCTTTACCCATTCATAGAGCCTAACAATGCTAGACACTTTCCCTTAAAAAGATAACAAAATCTAAATGTCAAGGAATCTAATGAAACTTTTCAAATGACGAATATCTACCTAAATATTGCCTAACATGTGGAGTTTTTCCATTGTGAACTGTGAGATCCGACATTGAAATTATTGATAATAGCTTCAATATTGACATGGTATCTACCTAAGTGGAATATTTTAAAAAAAATGATTGGAGCTGTAAATCGACACTGCAACAAACCATATATAAACAAGTTGAAAGCTATACCAGGACACATGTCAGAGCACAGCCCAACAATAACACCAGGTGGCTTCGGACCTTCAACATCAATCTCACCAGGATCATTAACAATAGAAACATTTTGAACCGGAACACTTAAATCAGTCTTGAAGCGTGCCAATCGTTTTGCTTTGGCTTCTAGTTCACTGGTACACACGAAATATTCATAACTTCAGACTGTATTTCATTATTATACTTTTATCCGGAATAACAGTTGACCACAAAACTCCAACTCTTATACCGTTCATCACCACCTTCGGTTGAATATGACTTTCCCAGAAAGACTTGGCTAGCAGGTAATGGTGGTGATCTAGTTCTCTTGGGAACTGCAGGGCTGGGATTTTTATTTACATAATTTCCAGCATTTGCACCAGTCCCCGATGATGATTGCACCAGATGAGATGGAAATTCAGTGATTCTGATAACCTTTTTCTTAGGAGCTGACCTGGGAAGAGACACAGAAGGTCTGAACAAAAAGGTCATATTAACCACATTGAAAAGTAAGTATGCATCAAAATTGAGACTTATTATAAATAAAATTACAGACTGTCAGCAAACGAGAAGACAAACAAAAATTTGTTAATTACAGATCGAAGTACTTTGATCTAGTCGGGCCATTACCACGAGTCTTGAAAGTCCCAAAACAACAGGACTAAAGTTGAGTTTGATCAACTGACTACAAATCTGTAGACTTTAATGGATGTATAGTAACATGAAAGGGGGGGGGGGGGGGGGGAAGAAGCTACATACAGAAGAGTTCCTACTTACAGATGCAGAACTTACATAATTGCATTTACTAGCTTTGTCTCGTTTGCAAATGATTTGCATGATACAGTATCCTTAATTATTCATCTAGAGAAGACTAAATCGGCATCTAGTAAAATCTCATACTCAAATACTTCAAAAGCTGAAGCTTAAAATCAATAAATATGAATCTTTATTTCAAGTAATTTATGGATCATTTGATATTGTAAAAACAGAAAGTAACTTATACAAAGACACGAATGTATGAATAATGTTCTGTTCCTAACATATACACATTTATGTTTCAGAGAGCCAACGGGGAAAAAGCCTTGCCAGCTGCAAAAGCTAATGAATACACTGAGTCACTCACCCTACTACAGCATCAGCATAAGAAAATGAAGGTGATTGTAATTGTTGCGGGATCTGAGGGCGAGGAACAAGTAACTGGGTTCTAGGTTGAGGATATTTCGTATCCACTTCGGAGGGCTTCCTATGCATTTGTTTGCTAAAATCTCTGTCAAGTAGACTTTTTTGTCCACCTTCTTGCAAAAAGGATTCTCTGCAATATAGCAAGTTGCATTATAAGAGAATGTATATGTTATCTGCTTTGGAAAAGTCAGATATCTTCAAACAGAATGATTTCCAAATCAACAGCTGTGGTATGCATTAGAACTCATCTACTCTTCCTATCTTATACTTGAGTGTCTGTTCAAGTCTTCAACTATGCATCTTATTTGTTCAAGGAAAACCCTCTTTCTGAGGGTACTTGCACTGTTATGCATCGCTTGGACTATGCTAGAATAGTTTCATATTCTATCAACAACAGCCAAATAAGAACTTGTTTTATTCTCAGCTTCATCATAGGATAAAAGATTCAGCAAAAAAACACAGTGGAGTAGATTATCAATGGCAACCATGACGCAGAGCACCTGCAGCAGATATAATAGGTCATAGCTGATAGGTTGGAGCTTTTCATTTTCTTAACAGATTAGATTTTTAATATGGAGAAGAAGAAAAATAGACACACAAGGCTGCTGAGGAGTGCACCTTGGCACTCAGATAGATCACAGCACCTTAGGCAAGATGGTTCTCACCTTTTTTTTCCTTTAGTGCTCTCTCTAGGGTTCAAGTCTTCACTAGGGTATACCTTAGTTTCATCCATACAAGACTATCAACCACATGCACCTTTAGTTTGGACCATATCTTACAAAAACAGACTGTGCCTCGTCTATTTATTTACCCACTTGAAGCATATAGATAATGATGATGTTTGGATTCTAATCCAGCTACAATTTTGGATTTGAAGTGAAAAGTGTAAGTAAGTAAAGTAACTAAGCCTTTAGTTTTACAAAAGTAGGTGGTAGGCCTTTGGGTTTACAGGAATCATGGGCATAAATGTTAGTTCTTAATAATATGTAATAAAGTAATAGTACATAAGTATCCACTAATTTAACATCATTTAAGCTGAAAAAGTGATGAGATAGCAGAAATATTCAGAACTGAAAGCTCATGATTCTTCATTGGCATGCAGAAAATCCTCAACTTTACAAAATATAAGTCACATGGAATTCAAGTAGATAAATAGCATAATTTGCAAAGCTGAAGACATGCTGGCCAAGAAATACATTTAGCCATGAAATACAATCACAACATTTGACTGAATATTTGCGTGGAAACTGGAAAGCAACTGATTCATGGATTACAAAAGTCCACCTGTCAAGTGTCGCAGACGAGGGAGTAAACCCCATGGTTGGATGTACATTAAAAGGCAAAGAAGATACCGGCACATCTTCCAGAGCATCCAAGTCTCTACATCAAAACAAACTACATACCATTGATATGCTGATAATATCCATAATATATGGGTAGCAAGTATCCAATTCTTCTTAAACTGAACATTTAAAATCAATTGCACACAGCAGATCAATTACAGCTTCTGTGTAAGAAACAAACCTTTTATTCAGTTCTTGCAATTTAACAGCCGAAGCAAAAATAGTTTCCACTTTCCAGGGCATTGACATAAACAAGGTCAAGATAAACATAAGAAAATGAATAACTTTAAAATCTTCCCACAATCATTTCAACAAGTAATCCTAGAAGCGGCATCCAAATAAAGAGAAGATCCCTAAAGGCTAATATATGCAATCCCTGTGGGAAAAAAAATCCCAACGAGCCAAGAGCTGAGCACAGTAACATCATAAGATTTCAAAATTCCAAGAAACCACAATCTACGAATAGCCACATGAATCAAATTTACCTGTGGTCCCAACAACCCTAAACCTAAGGAGAAAACCCACATAAACAAGGTCAATCATCCTCTAATTGGAAAAATTAAGCAAGAACTTAATGAAATCGCTACAAGAGTCGGGAAAACAAATTCGAACGATGATAATCAAGTCCCGATTAAAGAGAGCGTGTGCAACTGACCTGTAAGATCGAATCATGCGGGAAGGAGGATTTGCGTCAACAGGTGTAGGAGAAGAAGGAGTAAGTGGAGAAGCGCCGAACAGGGGCTGTGACTTGGGCGGCGCCGCGGGGCCAGACTCCCTCCCAAATCCGTTGAACGCCATTGTTGAAAATCTGCGGGAACTCAAGAGGTTTATAGATGGACTGGGAGTGTATGGCATCACTCCTACAACCCAAATTAAAATCAGGAAAAACTATTTGAGAAAAATAAATAATTATTCCCCTTTCTAACAGCCAATCCCCTAACCTCACCTTCCTGATTTAAGTTCTTTCAATAATTTTCGATGAAATTATTTTTTGTTAAATTAAACAACTTAATTAAAAAAAGTTAAAAAATCCTCTCTTCTTGTAAAATTATAAAGTATAAGTTAAGTAATTGCACCTTAAATGACAAATATGCTCTATTATCATAAGGTCAAGAGTTTAAATTTCTCGGTGTTGTAATGACCTAATGTTCTTGTAAATTAAAATAAAATTAATAATTTATTATGATTTTCTATTTTATAAATCTTTGAATATGAATTAATCAAATGCGTGGAAGCTCCCATGCGATTAAGCGAACGTGCGAACACTTTACGGAACATATTTATGTGCATTGTGAATTGTGATGCACATTGAAGGTATAATGTAAGACACATTTAAGGTGTAGTGCAAGATACTTTTAGTGTGATGCGAATAATGGCACGGGGTACCAGCATCTAGTTGGTCTAGTGTGTATTAGCGCTGGACTCTTTTAGCGTTCTATCTAGAAGTTTCAAGTTTGAGTCTTTCAAGACTCTAGTGGCGTGTATGGAACAAATGATGTTGGAAGGGTGCACTCCACCAAAAGGTGGTCATCCAGAACTCGATTCGGACGTAGAGTGACAATGGTTATTCGAATCAGACGAAGGATAAAAAAACGACACAAGATTATTTTACACGGGAAAAAAACGGCACTATCATGAGTACCTTGATCGTTGTTATTATCAACTCATTTTATGAGAACTTTAGTTACCTCATACCTTAATCTCAATGTTACGAAAATTGGTACTTATATCCAGCGTTTGGGTCTCATTTGCCGAAATATACTATGTCTTGCTTTAATTAGTGAATTACTCCTAGATTTGGACTGACGTGGTATAAGCACGTAACAACATTGAATACATAAATTGAAATATTTTGAATTGTTCCGGGTGCGAATGGTCGTTCCCGTGCAAACCGCATTAACGTGAGAACGAAGGTGCACAATCATGTGTAATGTGGTACACAAGGGTAACGTGGTGCGCATTTTACATGTAATGTGGTGAACCACTATATTAGTCTCTGTTGACCCACAAGTATTCGGCGTTGACCATCGTTAACCGATGTTGACCGACTGTTGAATGGTCAATGCACCAAAGTTACATATAATTGTACAACGCTTTTGAATATACACCATGTTATAAATAAATGTATACCATATTACAAACAATGTGTGATGAGACGAATGTGCACCATAATGCAATAAAATGTGCATGAGATAGATATGCACCATGTTATAACAAAATGTACATCAGGTTATAAATAAGTGTATACTAGTGTAAGAATGTACATCATGTTATAAATAAATGTGCACTGATATTGATGTACACCATGTTACAACAAAATGTACACTGAGATGGATATGTACCATGTTGCAATAAAATGTGCACTAATATGAATGCGCACCATGTTATAACAAAATATGCACAATTACACAAAAAAGTACACGAGATATGGATGTGCAACAATATTGACAAAGTTGTGCACCTTCATTCACCGTTCACAAAATAATCAAAAGACAAGTACATTCATAATGCAGGGAATTGATTACAAGAATCAAAAGACAAGCAAGCAGACAACCACAAAATAATCACAGTGCAAACATCTAAACAAGATAACATATAGAAATTCAAGAGAAGAGGGTCAGACGGGCTGGATAAAAGATGTGTCCACTCAAGACTCAGAATCCGCCTTCTGGGCCTTGTCCTTATTGAGGAAATACTCAAGAAGCAGAGACAGAATATTTTTGATCTCACGCAACTCAGTGAGCATCTGACTTTGCACTGAAGCGCCTTTGGATGTTCTTTCTCCAGCCTCTCGCTTAAGAATATCAGACACATGCAGAGTTCCATTGGTGTCTCCTTGGAACTGCATCTTATTCACATTCACCATGTCAAGCTCAGTGACCATGGGAATTTCACCTTCTGCTTTGTAAACCCCTTCTGCTTGCAGAATCAGTTTGATGATATTGGGGTAAGCAAGGGAGTGGGTTTTGGCACTATACTTTGCCATGTGTTGTAGAATGACCTATGGAAGGTCAATCTTCTCCATGTTACAGAACCTATCCAGCAATAGCAGATCAGTGGTGGTGATGGTGTTCCTCTTTTCTTGCCTGGGAACAACTGCCTTCATGATGATGTGGTGGGCGATTCTCTGGGGCAGAGTGAGAGCTGACACATGAGTGGCTGGTATCTTAGACTTGAATAGCCTCTCAGAGCTTGCCTCCTTGGCCGCTTTCATGGCGTCGGCGCTCTTTTCAGAAATTTCGCCAAACCCCTCAGCAGTGACAGCCAACAGACGACCCACCTTGGAAGTAGTGAAGGACGGCGTTTCCCCCTGAACTGATGTTGTTCCCACCATTGTAGCACTGGTGTTGAGCTGGAAGGAACGATATAACTCCTTTATCTGAACGGGATTGGCCATGACGTTGTTGGAGAGAAACTGTTCCCAGCCTTGGAACTTGATGCGCTCCAAGAAGGTAGAGAAGTCGTTGGTGATGAGGAAGTTCTCTGGGATGAGGAGATGGGGAATTATTTTCTTCCCATCAACAGCCATGTCCTCCAGCTTGGCCTTCTTCCTGGGCTCAGACTTGGCTTCAGTTTTCTTTGCAGATCGGATCCTTGTTTTGAGGGTGCCCGGAGTGGTCTCACCAGCGTCAGATTTGGTTGGAGTAGACACACCGATGAACGCTCTCAGTTCCCCTGTGATCACAACATCAGGGTTCACCTCATCTTCCTCGTCGGCGGCCCCAACTGTGTGCTTTCTCTTTCGACTGGGAGCCACTGTTTCCAGAGGTTGATGACCCAACTCAGCCTCCACCTCAGCCATGGCCTCCTCCTCTTCAGCTTCTTTGGATTTGGGAGGAGAGTCCACTTCTTCTTCATGCTCAGAAACGGTCACCATCTCTTTGGAGGCCTCAGTTTCTGGGACCGGCTCCACTGATGGTTGTTCCCCCTGAGACTGTTCCTTATGGAGCTCAACGATTGAGGATGTAGCTTCTTTGGCGATGTCAACCACAACAGCCATGGAGGAGGTGTCCTTGGATTGTGGAGTTCTAGCCGTCTGGAGAGCTTCGATGGAGTGCTTGAGAGCGGCGAGTTGCTCTTCAGTGAAGCTAGTGACATCAATGGCGGGGGGTAGAAGAAGATGAAGGTGTAGACATGGTATTGGGTTGTGTTTGAGAAAGAGAGGGAAGGTGAGAGTGTTTAGGGTTTGAAACGACAGAGAACAGAGAGCAAGGAGAGAATGTATTCAGAAATTCAGAGAAAGAGGGAGTGAAACAGTGGTGAGGTAGATAAGGTAAGGGTTGCGTTTTATAGAAGGTAAGAGATTTGGGAACGAAATAGAAAAGGAAATAGGGGATATGGTTACCAAAAATCTCTCCATTGATATCTTCAAAAAACGACAACCAGATCGTTTCTCTCTCCTCTGATAACGGCTACTTTTCTTCGTATTTCTCACAGTCACACTGTTCCTTGTTGCAGAGCCATCAAGTCACCATTGAATGCTAGCGACTTAGCGAGCAACGGATACCTGCAACTCTCAATGTTCAGCAGACTGTTCCCAGACACTGTTCCTTTCGTAGTTCCCCCTTAGGCAAATCCCATACAGAAGACTCTGAGTTCCTTGAGTGGATAGAAAGGCTGGTTTGGATATTTTATGGGGTTCACACAAAATAACAAAGATATATCCAAACAAAAAATACAGGTAGGGAACAATGACGATCCAGATAATTATTCCCAGTAAAATAAGACACACAAAGAGAAGTTCATAGGGAACGTTTACCTGGATCCAAGCTAGGGACGGCTATGCAACTAATTATCATGTTGGCTTGTAATGAGGGTTCAGATAATCAAATCGGTTGTTTTGGGCTTGAAAGAAGATGTTATCATGTAAAAATATAGCATATATGATCAAGAATGGAAGTTGCAAGAAGTTTTAGATATAATATAACACAAAGCACATAGCAAGACGAATAAACAAATCAATTGCAAGAAAACATGTCACAAAGCAAATGTTCCCTAGGTTATGATTGATCGACCTAGCCAATCACTGAGGGAATAGTGGAAGTGGAGTTCCTTAGTTTAGAGAGATCATCCCAAGGAGCATTCTCAAATACTCAAAGGGTTTTCTATCCAATACTTTGGTGAAGATATATGCAACTTGTTCCTCTGTCCTGCAATGATTCATTCTAATGAAATTTTTCTCAACATTGTCACGAAAAAAATGATGACGAATATCAATATGCTTGGTACGTGAATGATGAACAGGATTTTTGGAGATGTTGATAGCACTAGTATTATCACACATAATGGGAACAGTGCCAAGAGACATACCAAAATCCTCCAATTGTTGTTTGAGCCATAATACCTGGGCACAACAAGCGGCAACAACAACGTACTCAGCTTCGGCAGTTGAAAGGGCAACAGAATTTTGTTTCTTTGATGTCCAAGAAACAAGGCATGGGCCAAGGAACTGTGTCGTCCCGGATGTGCTTTTGCGATCCACAAGGTGACCAGCAAAGTCAGCGTCAGTGAAGCCCACAAGTTCGAACCCACTGTTCCTTGGATACCAAAGACATAGGTTGTCGTTCCCTTTCAGGTATCGTAGGATCCTCTTGACCTCAGTTAGGTGTGACTCCTTAGGATTTGCTTGAAATCTAGCACAAAGACACACACTAAACATAATATCTGCCCTACTTGCCGTTAGATAAAGTAAGGAACCAACCATGCCTCTATACATTGTAGCATCTATATCTTGCCCATTCAAGTCTGTATCAAGTCGAGTGTTAGGAGAAATAGGGGTATCAATGGGTTTAGCTTTATCCATACCATACTTCTTCAACAGTTCCTTGATGTATTTTTGTTGATGTATTCTTGTTCCCTCAGAGGATTGAGAAACTTGTAATCCGAGGAAAAAAAAGAGTTCCCCGATCATACTCATCTCAAATTCACTGCTCATGAGATCTTTGAATTTTTCTACAAGGGCAGGGTTAGTGGAACCAAAAATAATATCATCAACATAGACCTGGTGTAACACCCCCAAATTTTAACCCATTTGGAAATGTATTACCGCCAGTGACCTCGGTTTCCACACCGAAACCACCCTAGGCTTTACCGGTTTAAACATAATTCATAAACAACGGTTAAGATATAAACATCAAAACCTTTAATTAAAACATATGTATGGGGATTACATCCCAATCCCAAAGGACAAAACAGAGTATTTAGCGGAAGTCTTTACAAAGTATAAAAACAAGGGTCTTGATCATAAAGATCATCCGCCAAAGATCGCAACCTGATAAATCCATTAAAACACCATTTGCTTTTATAGTCATTCTAGCCTTTGTTTCTCGGATTCTTATCTGATGTGCCGAATCGAACGGATGACACCAGCCAACCATGCAAGGAACAATTACGGTTGGTTAGTCTAATGAAAGACTACGCAAGGGTACAAAGTAGAGTGGTTCGAAGCAGTCATATTAGGTTAGACTCATCGCTTCTCGAATAATAACCGATGACGATAGTCAACCATCATACTCCCACTGGAATATATTAAGCAACATGAACAAGAGAAGATTCTGGAAGACCGAGTCTTACAGCAATCAATCCCAAAGAAGACTCCAACGAATTGAGTCTTATCGGAAATATGACAAATGTTGGGGAACATTAATTAATTACACACAATCACAGAATCACAGTATCGCATTCGAGCGACTAAAAGTTAAGACGAGCTTTCCTAACTGCACTAGCGCCTAGCTACACTACTCGCCCAAGGTATATTAATTGTGTGCGTCAACAACACTTATCTTATTTAATTCCAAAATACGCATCACGTTATAGGCTTTTAAATATATGTATCGCCATGAGGGACATATATTGAATATATGTTTCGCGATGAGGGACATATAGGACATATGTTTCGCCATGAGGGACATACTCCTGAATGGGACGAATCCCAAGATTTGTAGCACCAGCTTCGTGCCACCATCTCTATACCCGAGTATAGAGATCGGTCATGACCCACCAAATGGTTTTTGGGTTTATCACCCTTTGCACCATTAATCATTATTAAGAAACGACTGGACCTCGAATAGTCCATCGCTCCTATGAATACTCGTGCTAACTAAACAGTTCAACACAGTAATAATCATATCAAAGCCCTACGGGCCATTATCATAATAATATAGATATTCATAATAGCGTTGTTCTAACAGATATACAACCTATTATAATATCATATTCTTTTCACATCCTTGCCCTCCTGGCAATTATCATAAAATATATATCTATAATAGTATTGCTCTAACAGGTATACAACCTATTATAATATCATATTTTAATCCATATCATTTATCAAAACTGTTCCCAACAAAACAGTAAATCATTCCAAATTAATTAACAATCAAACCATTGATAATTAATGGAAATATGGAATGATGAGCAAGAGCGAACTGCCACTTGCCTTAGATTCGCAGAAACCAGCAGAAGCTTAACCTCGTCTGGACTCCGAGTCCAAAGCAACGACAGAACCTGGATTATAAGTTCCTCATGGGACAACCCATAAAGAAATCCTAAGTTAGATTCAAACACATATGAATCTAAGGAAAGGAAACAAGGATCAAAGGAAAGCCAAGCCTTGCTCGAAAACTCGAGAACGAGCAAGAACACACCCGAGCTCACCGCGGGTGCGCCAACCAAGACCGCGGGGTGCGGTTTAGTGGCCGCGGGGTGCGGTTCTATGGCCGCGGGTGTGGCGAGGCAACAGCAATGACGACTTCGACGACAACTTACCTCGTTTCGCCTCGGTTTTGAGAGCTTTTGATCCTTAATCCTTGGCACCCTTAATCACCACTATGGAGCACCTTCTCCTTGTTATTATAGCTTGGAAAGGGAGCTCGGATCTTAGCCCAAAGGATACTTAGAATTTTAGAGGTGGAAGAGTGTTTAACGGGAGCTAAAATTCTTAAAAGCGAAGGAAGCTTTCTTAGCTTCAATTCTCCCTTCTTCCTCCCGGTTCTCCTCCTCTTCACTATATATATATAGCCGTGATGATGCAATGGATGCCATCTACTTTCATGCAAATTGGCCAACAACTTTGCAAGGCCACATGCTACCCTTGCAACTTGCTAATGTTGCCTCCCCTTTCATTTAATTTGGCCATACAAATTCTGCAATCTCACGTGGTTACTTGCAAGTTGCCTTGCCTTGTCACTTGCAACTTGCTAAGTTGCCAACTTCATCTTATGTATGTGTTCCACGTAGCAAACTTAATTAGGTGAGTAACTATGTAAGCCTTAACATGCAAGTTTGCTCATAATCACATGTCATCCGTCCAATTGAGTAATCTTGGTCCAATTGTTACGGGACACTTGTCCCCTCTCGGATGGGTGTTCCGTTAAAATCTCGGGTTAAATATATTTGTACGCGAACGATCCTTTAGCCCGAAAATACCTTAATTGTATTTTATATTGCTCAGAAAAATATTACAGAGATTAAACATTACACAGAATGTTCATCTTTCCCTGAAATAAATCTGACTCGCAATATGGGCTTAAGAAAATTCAAAATTTACCCGTACAAAATGTGGGATATTACATTACCTCCCCCTTAAAAGAAGTTTCGACCCCGAAACTTAGGTCATAAACAACTTGGGAAAGCGTCTACGCATATCCTCTTTAGTCTCCCAAGTCTCCCAGGTAACTTCCTCGTTTCCTGACTTGGACCACATAATTCGTACCAACGGTACAATCTTGTTGCGCAAGTGCTTTTCACGACGCTCGAGAATACGCACATGTATCTCTTCATAAGTACCAGTTGCTTGAATCTCAATGTCTTCATAGCTCAGCACATGAGACTCATCTGGTACGTACTTCCTCAGCAAGGATACGTGGAACACATTATGCATTGGGTGTGTTGATGGCGGCAATGCCAAACGGTACGCTAGAGATCCCACTCTATTGATAATTTCAAATGGTCCCACGTAGCGAGGGTTAAGCTTCCCACGCTTACCAAATCTAAATACACCCTGACAACACTTTATCACCAACCTTAACCCGACATTCCTACGCTTCGGATCTGCGTAAGATTTTTGTCGACTTTGAACTGTCAACATCTTTTGTCTTATTACTGTAATGTCCGAGGCAGTCCTTTCGACTTGCTCAAGTCCTGAACCCTGAGTGATCCGTCTTCCTGAATTACGAAAACCGGGAGCTTTCCCGTCCATCACTTCACTGCTTAGCTTCACCAAGATCACATCATCAACATGTTTCTCCCTGATCAGATTAAGAAGTGTAGCTTGAATTTCAAGCATACTCAGGTATCCTCGACGTTGATCGTATAAGACTTCAATCTCGCACCACCATTGGTTCAGCTTAGTCTGAGCAGTAAGTAGAGTCATTACAGTCTTGTGCAGTATCTTTCGGTTCGATGCATTGGCTACTATATTGGTCTTGCCCGGATGATACAGTAATTCGAGATCATAGTCCTTGAGTAGCTCTGACCAACGACGTTGTCTCATATTCAACTCCTTCTGAGTGAATACGTACTTGAGACTCTTGTGGTCGGTGAAGACTTGGCATTTCACACCATAGAGATAATGCCTCCAAATCTACAGGGCAAACACTACCGCCGCTAACTCCAGATCATGCGTCGGGTAGTTTTCTTCATAGGTTTTTAGTTGCCTTGATGCATAAGCAATCACCTTGCCTTTCTGCATCAACACGCATCCTAAACCATTCTTAGAAGTATCACTATAGACCGCATAATTATCAGTTCCATCTGGTAGCGTTAGCACTGGTGCGGAGGTCAGACATTGCTTCAATTTCTGAAAACTGACCTCGCACTTGTCATCCCAGACAAACTTCTTATGGACTTTGTGGAGCAAACCGGTCATAGGTAGAGCGATTTTAGAAAATCCCTCCACGAACCGTCTGTAATATCCAGCAAGTCCAAGAAAACTGTGCACCTCTTTCACATTCTGAGGCCGATTCCAGTTGGCTACTGCCTCAATCTTCTGGGGATCAACCATTATCCCATTCGCATTGATCACATGGCCTAAGAAAGCCACTTCCCTAATCCAGAAGTCACATTTAGACAATTTAGCATACATCTCATTTTGTCTAAGGATTGACAAAATAATCCGCAGGTGTTCCTCGTGAACTTCCTCATTCGGAGAATAAATCAAAATATCATCGATGAAAACCACCACGAACTTATCCAAGTACTGGTGAAAACATCGATTCATCAGGTCCATAAAGACCGCTGGAGCATTGGTAAGTCCGAATGGCATAACTACGAACTCGTAGTGACCATATCTCATCCGGAAAGCAATCCTCAGAATATCTTCCTTACGAGTCCTGAGTTGGTGATAACCAAACCTCAGATCGATTGTGGAAAAGACTATTGCTCCTTGCAATTGATCCAACAGATCATCAATCCTTAACGACGAATATATATTCTTGATCGTGACTTTATTCAACTCTCGCCAGTTGATACACAGTCGAAACGATCCATCTTTCTTCTTGACAAACAAAATCGGGGCACCCCAAGGCGATGCACTCGGCCTTATATAACCCTCGTCAAGAAGATCCTCGAGTTGTTTCTTCAACTCTTACATCTCAACATGAGTCATCCGGTACGGTGCCTCCGAAATCGGTGCGGTACCAGGCTCAAAATCAATAGAAAATTCTACGTCACGCTTTGGGTTAACCGGGAATATCTTCTGAAAAAACATCCGAAAATTCACTAATCACTAAAATATCAAGAATTGATGGTTCATCTTTCATGGGAGGATCTAGGTAGCAAAGGTACCCGACACAACCTTGTAGAAGTAGCTTAAACGCAGTCATTGCCTTGATAAGCCTGCCGTTATCAGCGTCATTCAGACCCTTAAATTTGCATACACACTGGCCCCCAGATGACACCGTCACAGTCCTTGAACTAAATCGATGACCGCCCCATGATGCGTCAGCTAATCCATACCAAGAAATTATCGTATGGAGCCATGGCTAATCAAATTAAATCTGCCTCGAACTCCTTACCCTAAATGGTAATCAGGAAGTCTGACAGACGCTTGGTTCCAACTAAATGGTCACCATTTTGGACCAGCCCATTACATGGTTCACAGATGGCCCACTAATGGCTCCGAGCCCAGGCCCAGCCATTACCAGCGTCCACTGTTGCCATGAGCCGCTGTCCATACAACTCAAACCATCCTTGGTAGCTCCACCTAGTTAATAGGTAGCCATCTCTTAAGAGGTTGTTGGTGAGTCTCGAACACGAGACCTCCCCCATACCAAGCAACGAAACACTAACTTGGTATAAACCAAAGGTTCATATATAAGAAGAGTTGCAACAAAAGGTTCACAACCTCGTTGCACACACAACTTAACTTACTACACAACTATCCAAAACGAAAGATTGGGTAACACCCAAATCAACAACATACCAATAGAAGGTAATAAGCACTTTAAGCATATGGAGCATCGGGTCCATCCGCCTTACGCATCTCGTAAAAGCGTTGACCTTGACTCCCAGAAGCCACTGGGGCTTTCCCCTTGTTCTGTACAACTGTCTGCATCGAAGGACTAGGAGTCTCTGCTAGTTTAAACCTGGGTCGGTTACTCTGATTAACAGACCCCTGTTGTGACTCCGCTCCTTTCTGCTTTCCCTGCCAACATAACTTCTGCAAATGCCCTTCATTTCCACAACCAAAGCATGTCTTTCTTTCCGTAGGACACACAGTACTCGTGTGCCCAGTAGCACCACAATTATAACATAGGATCGGACTCTTGCCCTGACCCGATTGCTGTGTCGACTCTCCTTGAGTCCCCCCCCCCCGTTTTCGCCTTGCTGGATTTAACAAAGTTAGACGGTGGCGCAGGACGTTTGAATCCACTCGCCTGAGGTTGATTTTGCGTCGACCTTTGGCGATTCTTTCTCTTGGTTGACTCATCCAGAGTCACCTCCAACTTGTAAGCCGCATCCACATATTGCTCCAAGGTAGAGCAATTGTGGCTCAACATTGATAGGCGTTTGTCGTCGTGACACCTAAACAAATAAAATAATCCTAACAAACCTAAACAAGTAGTGGAGGCAAGCAAGGGTCGAATCCACAGGGAGGAAGTGATCAATCTATGTGTTCGTAAGCATGCAAAGTAACAAAGGGGGTTTTAGTTATCAAGCAGATCAAAGAAAACAAGTGTAGTTGATGAGAAAATAAGAATGGGGAAAGTAGTTTTACTAGAACGAGATCCACAATACAGAGATAAGTCGATCATTGAAATCTTATAAATCCAAGTTCTTTAACTATTCTTATGGTTGTTCCCACCCTGATCTTAAGTACTACCGATTCTCACAATTGTCGATAGACTTATTACTATGCCAATGATAAAACACACCAGTCACGCCTGTCACGCGGTACCAGATCGGGGTACTTTACCACCAACAAAGCAATAGCAATGCACACAAGGATATAGGATACATGCAAGTAGAAAGACGTACAAGTACTCACTCCCCTACTTAACATGCAATTGATTCTCACACACAATTGTACGCTCGGAACCCCTATACGCACAATTGTATTTGCCACTAGATATGCACTCGGAACCCCTATATGCAATCCTAGCAATATGATAAATATCGATAAACCTAGTTAGCAACTCTAGATAAACCAACATAAATCAATAGACAATTTAACCAAGAGAATCAATCCAACACACATAAAAATAAGAACAAGGATATAGAAATCTCACAACATAATCAACTGTATTGCTTCAAACGTCTAGTAGAACAAAGGTGTTTAGCTCTCCATGGGTTGGAACCCCGGAGGCAAAACTAAAAGAACAAACTTCTGTAAAAACTTAATTCTGAAAACTAGGAAAACAAAGAGTATTTAACCTAATTCTAAAAGATTGTAAAAATAATAAAAGGAAATAATAATAAAGACAATAACCAAATATAAGAAATCAGATCTCGGGAAATTAATCCCGCAAATCCTCGCACCAGCCTCGCGGTACAGCACATCTCGGCCTTATTCAATGTTGCATCAGCACGGCCCAAATTAACAGCAAATCAACGTGGCCCATATCTCCTTCATCAGCCTGGCGGCCCAACACCACATCAGCGGCCCATCTCAGCATTACAATCTCCGCTGACTTTATCACGATGTCATGCTCCGCATCTTCACTTTGCTTCAATTCGCTTCACGCCTTCGAATTCCCGCGCGCTGCTTCTCCCGCTTCTCCATGTGATTTGGGCCTTTTCTCAGCAATTGGGCCCATCTTCCTCTTCACGGCCCATCTTCCTTCTAATTCCAGCAATCAGCACACAGACTTAATTAATTGCTTCGCCCAGCATATGGCCGCGGGGCGTGATTTCCCACCGCGGGGCGGTGCTTTCTACCGCGGGGCGGCATCCTTCTCTGAGATCTATCGCCGGGTAGCGATGGCTCTGACGCGGGGCGCCATTTTCCCTCTTCATTGTGGTTTCTTCATGGATTTTCAACGTCTTCTCAAGTGGTCAACTCCTCTTTCTCTGGATGTCTTCAATTAGCTCCTTCAGACCACCAAAACCACACTTCTCCACTTTAACTCCATAATCTCCAATTGTGCATAAAATCCAACCAAATGGTGCCTCAAACCTGGTAATAATCCTTAGATAAGTGGTACAAAATAGCACTTATCAAACATCATTGGCTTAATCTTTGGGCTCATCCACTCGTGGAAATGCCAGATTTTCTGTTCTTCACTAGATACTTCTTGTTAGGAAACGGAACTCTGGAACTTCGGTTCCCCTGAGAGTTCATTTCCTCAGTTTCTCTACTTTTGAAGATGACAAATATTATGATACTAATGTTTTATCTCAAAGATGTGCTTTAAGGAACCACAGGACAAATGCCGAAAGCATGAAAGCCAAACAGGACAAGAGAACCAAGGAACAAGACAAAGGAAGGAACTCAGAGGAACCCAGGTGTGCCCAGAAATGCAGCATGCGAGATTGCGATTCCTGAGAAATCTGGCAACACCAACCTCAGACAAAAGGAAGTCGAAAGCAACTTGAGAGAAGCTTCCAAAAGCCTGCCACCATCCAAGAGCAAGACTCCAAGATGCCTAGAACGATGAACCTCGGACAAAGGCACTGAAAGCGACAACTCATAGAGATGTCACTGTCCAGAAGACAGTTCCCAAGTGCCCAGATTGTTGAACCTCGGAAGAAGGAAGCTGGAGAACGACTTGGCTGAAGAGGTTGACTAACCTAGAAGGATTCTGAGCTGCCTAGGTTGTTTGTACATGCCAAGAACAACGTGGACCAAGGAGAACCACACATCCTAGGGCAAGCTCAATCTGTGGGAACCCAAAGAAGATTAAGCTGTAAAGAATTCTCTATAAAAGGAAGACTAACTCAAGGGTTATCTTCAAGCATTCACAATAGAATCACACTCCATAGCAAACATCAAAGTGTGAAGCTTCAAACAAGATCATCAACGCAAACTGAGATCAAGAGGAACCAGTCAAGGAATAGAAGAGTTGAGTGCTAAGTTCCTGTGACTGTAAGTGATAGTTCCTAGGTGCGAAGGTCTGTTTCTTGGATTGATTATTGATTGTGTTAAGTTATCTAGGATTGCCTAACTGTGTGTAAGGCAAAGAAACTGTGTGTTTGTTCCTAGGATAAGCTGTAACCAAAAGAGATAAGAAATCAAGAAGTAGACCTTGAAATCCTTTCGAAAGAAAGGTAGTGGTTTTTATCCTGGATTGCTAGTTGGCAATCAAAGGTTTCCACTATAAGGAACTTGTCATTTGTTTGATTGTTTATTTCCGCTGCGAAGGGAACTTAGAATCGATATTCTGAGTTCCTTAAGTTATTATCTAACAATCACGATCCTACAATTGGTATCAGAGCAGGAAAAGCTCTAGATCTTTGTTAAGTTTGCAGATCATGTCTCAACCAAGCAAGTTTGAGCTCGGAATCTCCACCAACAAGCCACATCTCCGAAAGAAATGAGAAGAAACATGGTGGGAAAAGTGCATGGAAAGCCACATCAAGACCAACGACTACCAATGCTGGAGGATAGTCGAAAATGGAGATGGCTATGTCGACCTCACCATGAAGGAAGAAGATTGGAAACCAGAACACTATGTTATCATGGAGAAGAATGCCAAGGCCAGGCAGTTCATCCTCAATGGATTGGACAAAGAGGACATGGACAAGGTCATAGGCATCAAGACAGCGAATGAGATGTGGAAAGCTCTCAAGGAGATGCATGAAGGAAGTGAGGAACTAAAGCAAAGCAGAAAGTTTGCTTTGGAAGGAGAATACCACACCTTCAAAATGATGGAAACTGAGACCATCTCAGAGTACTACTCCCGCTTCAACAGATTGATTGGAAAGTTGACAGCGACGGGAGTCGATCTGGATGAAGTTTCCAAGTCCCTAGTGGTCATCAATGGACTCAACTCCAAGTTCACCCTTCTCAAGGGAATCATGAAGAACAATCCGGGCATCCAATCCCTTCCCTTGACCCAAGTCATAGGGAAACTGGAGGTTAAAGAAGGAGAGCACACCAAGGCCAATGCCGACAAGAAACTGGAGAAAGGAATTGCCCTCAAGATCTCCAAAGCCTTCTCTAGGCTCGAGATGGAGGAAGAGAACTCAGACTTAGAAGAAGAGGAGGACGAACTTACGGCCCTCTTCACAAAGAACATCAAAAAATTCTTTGTGAAGGGAAGGTTCCAAAAGGGCAGTTCCTCCCACAATGGACCCAGAAGAGATCTCAAGGAAGTCTCTTGTTATGAGTGCAAGGAAAAGGGACACTATGCTAAGAACTGTCCCAACAAGGAAGACTCCAAGGAAGAAGAAAGACCTCAGAAAAAGAAGGCTCTCGTAGCCTCATGGGGAGAAGACTCAGATGAGGAACTGGATCTGAGCGGCTTCTCTAGAGGAAGATGTCTCATGGCAAAAGGAGACTCAAGCGACTCAGAAGACCTTGAGGTAACTTCTGACGATCTCTTAAAATCCCTAGCTGATTGTGATAAGAAACAACTTCTTAAGATCATAAAGAAACTAGGAAAGGAAATCAGTTCCCTTCAACAGAAACTTGATGATTGTGAAGATGAAATTGCTTGCTTGACTGTTGAGAATTCTGTTTGGAGTAAGAAACTTGATGAAACTGAGAAAGACCTAGCTGAAACTCACTCCAAACTCATTGATATTAGGAATGTGCATGCTAGTCACCTTAAAACTTGCAAATCTTGTGATGAAACTAGCATAGATTCTGTCAAAGTTCCCTTGCATGCTAACTTATCTGGAAATGACATGCTTCAATCCACAATTGATAGATTGGACATTCTCACTGATTCTATTAATGAAAAAACGATAAATCAAACTGTTTTTGTGAGACAACGTCATGGAATAGGATATGTCAACAACAAAGGGAACAATGATGCTGAAAATGAAAAAGCTATGCGAGAACTTGTTGAGATGAATGAGAACCTCAGTACTGCTCTTGCCACTTCTCGTGATAGGAATCAATTCCTATCAGAGAAGATCATGGTTCTTGAGAACAAGGTTGAGGTTGCCAAACATCTAAATGAAAGTTCTCAAAGTCCTAAGAAGGAACCTAAGGGAAAACTGAAAAACCTTTTAGGCCTAAAAACCAATGGTTCACCAATTCCTTTGCTCACAAAAGATATATTGACATGGCCCATAGCAAGGTTAGAAACAATGTTGATTTTAACAAAAGGAAAACTGAAAAACCTTTTAGGCCAGGAAAAGGAAAATATGGACATGTTGTTTACAATCGCTTGTGTCATTATTGTGGCAAAAATGGTCATTATAACACTGATTGTCCTAAGCAAAGGAACCTTGAAAAGGAGAAAAGTGCTTATTACCGAGAAAGGGACCAGTTCCCTGATCATTCACAGATTCGCAATGCTAATCCCCCCAGTAAAGCCAAGCTTCGCTGGGTTCAGAAATCTTAGTTCCCTTATGTGCAGAAAGAAGAGAGGCAACCTCAATCATGGTACATCGACAGTGGTTGCTCATGCCATATGACTGGAAGAAGAAATCAAATGACATCTCTTCAACCTCTCCAAGGAGGGAATATATCCTTTGGAGACAAAAGCAAAGGGAAAATCTGTGGAATAGGAACTGTGAAACTCAACGACCACATTCAGGTAAACAAAGTTCACCTTGTTGATAATCTTGATTTTGATCTAATAAGTGTGTCACAGCTGTGTGATCAAGGAGACAATGAAGTTAGATTCAGATCCAACGAATGTTCAGTCCTTGACTCCTCGGGACAAATCATCCTAAAAGGGAAAAGATTCAACAATGTCTACATAATTGATCCATCCTTTGTTCCCAAGGAGAAACTTTGTCTCTCAACTGTGAATGACCAAGCTGATTTGTGGCATCAACGCCTCGGTCATGCTAGCACCAAGCTGATTCAAAAGCTACACTCAAAGGAGCTAGTCAGAGGGCTGCCAAAGCTAAGTGGCACATCTAAGGAACTGTGCTATGACTGTGTAAAAGGGAAACATGCTTGTAGTTCCTTCAAGTCCAAAAACATGGTAAGCACCTCAAGGCCTCTTGAACTCATCCACATGGATCTGTGTGGACCCATGAGAGTTCAGAGCCTAGGAGGGAACAGGTATATCTTTGATCTTGTCGATGACTTCTCTCGCTTTACTTGGACCATCTTTATTAAATCTAAGAGTGAAGTTATTGACCGCTTTAAAGATCTGATTCCCTTGTTAGAAAAATCTCTTGATTGTTCACTCAATGCTATTCGGTCTGACCATGGTACCGAATTCGAAAATGGAGAACTTCTAACCTTTTGCAGTGAGCATGGAATTGATCACAACTTCTCTGCACCATACACTCCTCAACAAAATGGAGTAGTGGAAAGGAAGAACAGAACTTTGGAAGATATGGCTCAGACTATGCTGATCTCAAGTGGACTCTCTCAATCATTTTGGGCTGAGGTGATCAACACAGCTTGCTACATCATCAATCGAGCCATGCTTCGCCCAATCACAGAAAAGACACCCTATGAGCTCCTAAGAGGAAGAGTTCCCAACATCTCGCATCTGAGGGTGTTCGGATGCAAGTGCTTTGTGCACAACAATGGGAAGGACAATCTTGGCAAATTCGACCCAAGAAGTGATGAAGGAATCTTCATTGGATACGCCTCGGGTAGCAAGGCATACAAAGTCTTCAACAAAAGGACTAAAAAGGTAGAAGAAAGTGTTCATGTTATTTTTAACGAAAAATCACTTGGAAAGATTGTGCAGAACACCACCAATTCCTTTGAAGACCCGTTTCCCAAGTCATATCAAGAAAATCCAGATGAAGATGTCACTCCACCCAGTTCCTGCACTGCTGCTCGGAACACTCCAATGGCTCCTCCACCAGTTCCCATGAACAATGAACAACAATCCATTTCTGGGAACCATGAGCATGACGACAACATCTGTGGAGACTTCAATGACTCATCTTCCCACATGATCTTCAATGGAGAAGGTGATTCCAACCAGGAAGCTGAATGTTCAACTCAGAATGTCTCCACATCAAATGCTCTAGCTCATAATAGAGAAAGAAGAGTCATCAAGCCTCCAGTCAGGTTTGAACATCTAACCTTCTTTGCTTTCAATGCTTTTCTGTCTATTGTGGAACCAAAGAACATAGGTGAGGCACTGAAGGATGCGGACTGGATCCAAGCTATGCAAGAAGAGCTCCATCAGTTTGAAAGGAACAAAGTATGGCATCTAGTTCCCCGTCCCAAGGATAAACACATCATAGGAACTAGATGGGTTTTCAGAAACAAGCTAGATGATACAGGAACTGTGATAAGGAACAAAGCAAGACTCGTTGCTCAAGGATATAATCAACAAGAAGGCATCGACTATGATGAAACCTATGCTCCAGTGGCAAGGATTGAGGCAATAAGATTGTTGATTGCCTTTGCATCACACAAAGGGTTCAAGTTGTTCCAAATGGATGTAAAAACGGCCTTCCTCAATGGAATTCTTCAAGAAGAAGTCTATGTAAAGCAACCACCTGGTTTTGAAGACGACGATCATCCAGATCATGTCTACTTTCTAGACAAGGCACTCTATGGCCTCAAGCAAGCTCCCAGAGCTTGGTATGATCGTCTTGCCCAGTTCCTACTCTCAAATGGCTACAGGCGTAGAGTTATTGATAAGACTCTCTTCATCCTAGAAGAAGAAGGTAACATCTTAGTGGTTCAAATCTATGTTGATGATATCATTTTTGGTTCCACTAACCTGTCCCTTGTAGACAAGTTCAAAGACTTGATGAGCAGTGAATTTGAAATGAGTTTAATTGGGGAACTCACATTCTTCCTCGGATTATAAATCACTCAAAAGGAAGATGGTATTCAAATCCACCAACAGAAGTATGTCAGGGAACTACTGAAGAAGTTCAAAATGGATTCATACAAGCCTCTCTCCACTCCCATATCCACCATTGCCCATCTGGATAAGGACCACTCGAGTCCTCTAGTGGAGGAGAAGCTCTATAGAGGTATGATAGGCTCACTCATGTACCTAACCGCTAGTCGACCAGACATTGTCTTTGTTGTTGGCTTGTGTGCTAGGTTCCAATCTTGTCCGAGAGAAACCCACTTGACTGCTGTGAAGAGAATACTTCGATATCTCAGGGGAACTGACGATCTCTGCATTTGGTACCCCAAAGAGTGTCCCTTTGAGCTAATGGGTTTCACTGATGCTGATTATGCTGGATACTTGGTGGATAGGAAGAGCACCTCTGGAATGGCACAGTTCCTAGGCCCTTGCCTTGTGTCATGGGGATCAAAGAAACAAGTCTCAGTCTCTCTCTCCACCACAGAATCCGAGTACATTGCGGCTGCCTCCTGCTGTTCCCAACTTCTCTGGCTAAAGCAACAACTCACGGACTTTGGTATGTCTTATGACCCTCTTACTATTCTTTGTGATAACACTAGTGCCATAAACATTTCTAAGAATCCTGTGCATCATACTAGGACCAAGCATATAGACATAAGATATCATTTTCTTAGAGATCATGTTGAGAAGGGAAACATCATTATGAAATTTTGTAGAACTGAAGATCAAATTGCAGATATATTCACCAAAGCCTTGAATAGAGTTCCCTTCGAAAATCTTAGATTAGAACTGGGAATGATTCCTATAAACTAGCAGTTCCTTCAGTTTAAAGTTTCTCTCCAGTTCCCTTGATTGACTAGTTCAGAACTCTTTACTTGTCTTTGTGTTGGAATCTTTGTGTCTTTTCTCTTGCGTTAGACCCTCATATTCATAATGGTTTCTCAAAAGGCTTTGACAAATTTTTATAGTTCTTCTCCTTGGTTGTTCATCTCTTATTAAAATTCAATCATTGTCCAAGTTTCTTTGTTGGCCCAAAAGTCACAATCTGATCATATTCTAACCCAACAATACAAGTCGAAATGATGATTGTGTACTATGACCCTCCCTTGCCTCATTGCACAATCTAATTCTCTATGATCCTCTTCTTAACCCTCTCTGGGAATTAGTGTGTGATGCGATAAATGGCCTTCCTCGATTTATTTTATGGGAACGTATTTTCAGGTCTTATGTCTTAAAACCCCACATCAAAGGTTCCCATATATCCCTCTAGTACACTGAAAATATCGCCAGAAAGGAACTATGATGGGCTACCCCTTAAACGGCTAGTACGAGAATTGCTCCTCCCAAGACAGTATTTATGGCAAATCTCACAACGTCAGAGACGTCTTCTCAGCCTTGAACAGTTGCCATTTTTTAGCATTTTATCTTTGAATTTGTGACCGTTGCAAAGGCGCAAAAGCTTCAAGAAAATTAGCCGTTTCAACTCTTCAGAGTTTCCAGCAATATCTCCAATGGCTTGATTCTCAACGGCTCTAAATATTGAGCCGAGCACTCTGTTCTCTCATGCCTTCTCTCAATCTCATGTTCACCTGTCTCTCTCAAAACACAAAGCTCCTCAAATGGCCAAGAAAAACCTCAATCTTAACCTTGCTCAATTGGAGGTAATCAGGCCGATAAGATGAGAATAGGCCAAGATGAAGGAATTGCAGAAAAGAAGGAAACTGAAGAGGAGGCCACTACGCTGCCATAGGAACGTCTCTCCTAGTTCTCAGTGCTATAATATCACAGTGTGCTAGTAGTTCCCTAGGGTCCTACTCCCCTCTTCTATCCTTATTTTGCCTAATATCAAGTTTGGTATGCTCTTTTGTTTCTCTTTCCACTATGCATCTCTGGGCAATGTACTTGATTTTAATGATTAATGAACTCTTATGGTAATGTTTCTAATGCATCATTTGTCTTTGCCTTAAGTTTCTATTATGGTCACTGTCATGGGTTTAACGCAAATTGTTTATTTCACATTGATATCATATACTTGATAAGTAACTTGATCTTTTCGATGATGTCAAAAGGGGGAAGAATGGATAGGAACCTTGAATTATTGGAACTACTGGACTAATAGGAACTCTGAACCCGTTCTACTTCTAAGGGGGAACTTGAATAACTTAGTTCATTTGCTTAGGGGGAATTTGCAACTATTGAATGTTCTATCAATATTTTTTAAAGTTGAAAATCCCTTAGCTCAACTGTTCTCATGAATTTCATGTTCCTATTATGTTGCCAGGTTCCTTATATTTGTCATCATCAAAAAGGGGGAAATTGTTAGGAAACGGAACTCTGGAACTTCGGTTCCCCTGAGAGTTCCTTTCCTCAGTTTCTCTACTTTTGAAGATGACAAATATTATGATACTAATGTTTTATCTCAAAGATGTGCTTTAAGAAACCACAGGACAAATGCCGAAAGCATGAAAGCCAAACAGGACAAGAGAACCAAGGAACAAGACAAAGGAAGGAACTCAGAGGAACCCAGGTGTGCCCAGAAACACAGCATGCGAGATTGCGATTCCCGAGAAATCTGGCAACACCAACCTCGGACAAAAGGAAGTCGAAAGCAACTTGAGAGAAGCTTCCAAAAGCCTGCCACCATCCAAGAGCAAGACTCCAAGATGCCTAGAACGATGAACCTCGGACAAAGGCACTGAAAGCGACAGCTCATAGAGATGTCACTGTCCAGAAGACAGTTCTTAAGTGCCCAGATTGTTGAACCTCGGAAGAAGAAAGCTGGAGAACGACTTGGCTGAAGAGGTTGACTAACCTAGAAGGATTCTGAGCTGCCTAGGTTATTTGTACATGCCAAGAACAACGTGGACCAAGGAGAACCACACATCCTAGGGCAAGCTCAATCTGTGGGAACCCAGAGAAGATTAAGCTGTGAAGAATTCTCTATAAAAGGAAGACTAACTCAAGGGTTATCTTCAAGCATTCACAATAGAATCACACTCCATAGCAAACATCAAAGTGTGAAGCTTCAAACAAGATCATCAACGCAAACTGAGATCAAGAGGAACCAATCAAGGAATAGAAGAGCTGAGTGCTAAGTTCCTGTGACTGTAAGTGATAGTTCCTAGGTGCGAAGATCTATTTCTTGGATTGATTATTGATTGTGTTAAGTTATCTAGGATTGCCTAACTGTGTGTAAGGCAAAGAAACTGTGTGTTTGTTCCTAGGATAAGCTGTAACCAAAAGAGATAAGAAATCAAGAAGTAGACCTTGAAATCCTTTCGAAAGAAAGATAGTGGTTTTTATCTTGGATTGCTAGTTGGCAATCAAAGGTTTCCACTATAAGGAACTTGTCATTTGTTTGATTGTTTATTTCCGCTGCGAAGGGAACTTAGAATCGATATTCTGAGTTCCTTAAGTTATTATCTAACAATCATGATCCTACACTTCCGATCCAGCGTACCGCAACAAGTGATTGAACTTAGTTGCCAGCTCATTCACCTTTAACCCTTCAGTCTTAGGGTAAAGAAATTCTTTGCACTTTTCCTCTCTCATTGCCCGAGAGAAGAATCGGTCAGTCATCTTGGTCTTGAACATTGCCCAATTCAAATAAGGGCTATCAGTAAGACCAGTGTTTTCCCACCACTCACTAGCATCTCCTTTCAGTTGAAGAGAAGCTATGTGCACCTTCTCAGCCTCATTGCACTCCACACTACGGAACAACCGCTCCATGTGGGAAAACCATTGCGTTACTTCAACTGGTTCACCCTTCCCATTGAAGCTGTCAGGTCTCATAGAATTTATGGCTTTCAGCGCTCGGCCACAATCATTCCTGCTCCTGACCACATTCTCCTGATGCAAAGGTACATGAGTTTCATGTTCTCCAACTCCCGGGGCCGCTGAGGATGCCGGCACATCTTGCGCCTGAGGCATATTCGGGTGTAGGACATCGCTCATTGCTTGCATGAAAATTCCTCGAATTTCTGCAACGGCCGCTTCATCAAATATCCTTGGAGCGTTGGCCTGAGCTTGGCCATCGCCCTCTGGATTATTGTGAGAAACAGACTCGTGTTCCTCCCTATGGTTCGCAACATTCCTCACGTTTGGTCTGGGGTCATTACTTGGCCCAACACCAGCACGGATAGTGTCCCTCGTGTTCGCCATCTATTTACCGATCAAATTCCAAGGATTTCATACATTAATACCTTGCAGTATACTTAATGTAACAATCAACTCGGAAAGGATCAAACTAGGTAAACTTTATTAGATGAACTTCAAACCGAGTTACTAGGTTCTACAACCCCAAATCATGACAAGGGAACTGGAAAATCAAGCCTAACTGGAGATGGCGAAACCACCTCGGCTTTTTCCCGAGTCCCTCTAAAGAGAACATAATGCACTCAGAATCTACGAGTGACGAACATAGAATTAGTCTTTCTAAATATGGAAGTTTGTTTCCATATCAGACTAAAGAAAAGGCACGACTATAAATGGTGATTAACAATTTCCTTTTTGAAAATTCAGAGCCCTCGAAAACTTTTTCGATTCAAAACGAGTAAATGGTTTATGAAATCCCAAACCCGTTTTAAAACTTTTGGCTCTGATACCAAATCTGTAACACCCCAAAATTTTAACCCATTTGGAAATGTATTACCGCCAGTGACCTCGGTTTCCACACCGAAGCCACCCCAGGCTTTACCGGTTTAAACACAATTCATAAACAACGGTTAAGATATAAACATCAAAACCTTTAATTAAAACATATGTCTGGGGATTACATCCCAATCCCCATAGAACAAAACAGAGTATTTACCGGAAGTCTTTGCAAAGTATAAAAACAAGGGTCTTGATCGTAAAGATCACCCGCCAAGGATCGCAACCTGATAAATCCATTAAAACACCATTTGCTTTTATAGTCATTCTAGCCTTTGTTTCTCGGATTCTTATCTGATGTGCCGAATCGAACGGATGACACCAGCCAACCATGCAAGGAACAATTACGGTTGGTTAGTCTAATAAAAGACTACACAAGGGTACAAAGCAGAGTGGTTCGAAGCAGTCATATTAGGTTAGACTCATCGCTTCTCGAATAATAACCGATGACAATAGTCAACCATCATACTCCCACTGGAATATATTAAGCAGCATGAACAAGAGAAGATTCTGGAAGACCGAGTCTTACAACAATCAATCCCAAAGAAGACTCCAACGAATTGAGTCTTATCGGAAATATGACAAATGTTGGGGAATATTAATTAATTACACACAATCACAGAATCACAGTATCGCATTCGAGCGACTAAAAGTTAAGACGAGCTTTCCTAGCTGCGCTAGCGCCTAGCTGCACTACTCACCCAAGGTATATTAATTGTGTGCGTCAATAACACTTATCTTATTTAATTCCAAAACGCGCATCACGTTATAGGCTTTTAAATATATGTATCGCCATGAGGGACATATATTGAATATATGTTTCGCCATGAGGGACATATAGGACATATGTTTCGCCATGAGGGACATACTCCTGAATGGGACGAATCCCAAGATTTGTAGCACCAGCTTCGTGCCACCATCTCTATACCCGAGTATAGAGATCGGTCATGACCCACCAAATGGTTTTTGGGTTTATCACCCTTTGCACCATTAATCATTATTAAGAAACGACTGGACCTCGAATAGTCCATCGCTCCTACGAATACTCGTGCTAACTAAACAATTCAACACAGTAATAATCATATCAAAGCCCTCCGGGCCATTATCATAATAATATAGATATTCATAATAGCGTTATTCTAACAGATATACAACTTATTATAATATCATATTCTTTTCACATCCTTGCCCTCCTGGCAATTATCATAAAATATATATCTATAATAGCGTTGCTCTAACAGATATACAACCTATTATAATATTATATTTTAATCCATATCATTTATCAAAACTGTTCTCAACAAAACAGTAAATCATTCCAAATTAATTAACAATCAAACCATTGATAATTAATGGAAATATGGAATGATGAGCAAGAGCGAACCGCCACTTGCCTTAGATCCGCAGAAAGCAGCACAAGCTTAACCTCGTCTGGACTCCGAGTCCAAAGCAACGACAGAACCTGGATTCTAAGTTCCTCATGGGACAACCCATAAAGAAATCCTAAGTTAGATTCAAACACATATGAATCTAAGGAAAGGAAACAAGGATCAAAGGAAAGCCAATTCTTGCTCGAAAACTCGAGAACGAGCAAGAACACACCCGAGCCCACCGCGGGTGCGCCAACCAAGACCGCGGGGTGCGGTTTAGTGGCCGCGGGGTGTGGTTCTATGGCCGTGGGTGCGGCGAGGCAACATCAATGACGACTTCGACGACAACTTACCTCATTTCGCCTCGGTTTTGAGAGCTTTTGATCCTTAATCCTTGGCACCCTTAATCACCACTATGGAGCACCTTCTCCTTGTTATTATAGCTTGGAAAGGGAGCTCGGATCTTAGCCCAAAGGATACTTAGAATTTTAGAGGTGGAAGAGTGTTTAACGGGAGCTAAAATTCTTAAAAGCGAAGGAAGCTTTCTTAGCTTCAATTCTCCCTTCTTCCTCCCGGTTCTCCTCCTCTTCACTATATATATATAGCCGTGATGATGCAATGGATGCCATCTACTTTCATGCAAATTGGCCAACAACTTTGCAAGGCCACATGCTACCCTTGTAACTTGCTAATGTTGCCGCCCCTTTCATTTAATTTGGCCACACAAATTCTGCAATCTCACGTGGTTACTTGCAAGTTGCCTTGCCTTGTCACTTGCAACTTGCTAAGTTGCCAACTTCATCTTATGTATGTGTTCCACGTAGCAAACTTAATTAGGTGAGTAACTATGTAAGCGTTAACATGAAAGTATGCTCATAATCACATGTCATCCGTCCAATTGAGTAATCTTGGTCCAATTGTTACGGGACACTTGTCCCCTCTCGGATGGGTGTTCCGTTAAAATCCCGGGTTAAATATATTTGTACGCGAACGATCCTTTAGCCTGAAAATACCTTAACTGTATTTTATATTGCTCAGAAAAATATTACAGAGATTAAACATTACACAGAATGTTCATCTTTCCCTGAAATAAATCTGACTCGCAATATGGGCTTAAGAAAATTCAAAACTTACCCGTACAAAATGTGGGATATTACACCTGGACTACGAGAATCTCACCTTTGTGTTCCAAGAGGAACAGTGTCTTGTCAATTGCCCCACGTCTGTATCCATTGGATAGAAGGAACTGTGCCAGCCGATCGTACCAAGCTCTGGGAGCCTATTTGAGCCCATATAGTGCCTTGTCCAGTGCATACACATATTCTGGATGTTCCGTGTCTTCAAAGCCTGGGGGTTATTTCACATAAACTTCCTCTTGAAGATAACCATTGAGAAAGGCTGTTTTGACATCCATTTGATATAACTTGAATCCTTTGAAGGCAGCATATGCGATAAGGAGTCGAATGGCTTCGATGCGGGCTACTGGAGCATATGTCTCATCATAATCGATCCCTTCTTGTTGTTTGTAACCTTGAGCAACCAATCTAGCCTTGTTCCTTGTCACAGTTCCAGAGTCATCAAGCTTGTTTCTGAATACCCATCGAGTACCAATGGCATGCTTGTGCTTTGGAAGGGGAACAAGTCTCCAGACTTTGTTTCTTTCGAATTGATGTAGCTCTTCTTGCATAGCAACTATCCAATCTAGTTCCTTGAGTGCTTCTTTGATGTTCTTTGGTTCTACAAAAGAAATAAAGGCATAGAAAGCACAAAAGTTGTAGAGTTGAGAGCGAGTACCTCGTTCTTCATATGGTGTGAGAAGGTTGTCGACTGGATGGCTCTTTGCAATTCTGGAGCTTGTAGATGCTGGAAGTGGAGATATAGGAGAAGGATCTGTAGCTATTGTAGTTGGGGGAACAGTGACAGCTTCTGAAGAGGTTGTAGTTGTTCCCTGAATTATCGATGCAGTAGCGTTATCCTGAGTATCTTCCTCCGAGTCCTCCACAATTGCATTCAACAACTCTTCTTCGATTTCAGAGAGATCACCACCAGAAGTTTATGTGGTAACAGTGATGTTATCAGAAGCAGCATCTTGAGTTGTTGATGAGGGAACTGCAGGTGTTGGTGGAGCAGTGTTGGTCGCAGTTCCGCCATCTGTGGTAGTTCCCTACGAGCCTGGTGTGCTTCCACTTGCAGTGGGTGCATGGTTCCCTGTGCGTGAGTTGTCACGATGATTGTTGTTGTCATCATCGTCATCTGAGTCTTCGCGTTGCATTCTTGGAAAATCATGATCAAGGGTCGTCGGATTGAGAGAATCACTCACAGCTTTGGAGTGTTCGTCGAAGACCACATGAATGCTCTCTTCAATCTTCCGGGTTCGCTTGTTGTAGACTCTATAAGCTTTGCTTGAGTTAGCATACCCCAGAAAGATTCCTTCATCACTCCTTGGATCAAATTTTCCCAAGTTGTCCTTTCCATTGCTATGAACGAAACACCTGCAACCAAAGGCTCGCAAGTGGGAAACATTGGGCTTGCGTTCCCTGATTAGTTCATATGCAGTTTTATTTAACAATGGTCTAAGCATTGCACGATTAAGGATATAGCATGAAGTGTTGATCGCCTCAGCCCAGAATATTCGAGGAAGGTTGCTTGCAATGAGCATTGTTCTTGCCATGTCCTCCAATGTTCTGTTTTTTCTCTCGACTACTCCATTTTGTTGTGGTGTCCTAGGAGCAGAGAAGTTATGAGAAACCCCATGTTCCCTGCAGTAATCAAGGAACATGGAATTCTCAAACTCTGTTCCATGGTCGGATCGAATGGAGCTTAGCTTGAGACCCAGATTTGTTTCCACACCCTTGATGAAGGATTCAAATGCCTCGAATACCTGTTCTTTAGAAGAGAGAAAGATTGTCCATGTAAATCTAGAGTAATCATCAACAATAACAAAGACATACCTATTCCCTACATGACTTCTTATCCTCATGGGACCACAGAGATCCATATGGATCAGTTCCAGAGGACGAGAGGTGGTAACATCCGGTTTGCTTTTGAAAGAGGAACGAGTTTGCTTTCCTCTTACACAGGCTTCACAAACTCCATGGATTTCAGGTTTGACATTTGGAAGTCCTTTAACCAGTTCCTTCTTGTGGAGTTTGTGAATGAGTTGTAAGTTTGCATGTCCAAGCCTTCTGTGCCACAGTTCCGTTTCTTCAGCCAGAGACGCAAAGCACAGTTCCCTTAAAGGCTTGAATGTTGTGTCAACAATGTACACATCGTTGAATCTGACACCTTCCAACACAATCTCCTTGGTTTTTCTATTCCTCGCGTGGCAATCTTTGATTGTGAACACAGTCTCGTTGTCTCCTTGATCACAGAGCTGAGCTACACTTAGCAAGTTAAAACCAAGTTGATGAACCAGACTAACCTCTTTGATTTTGATGTTTGAATTCAATGTAGCTTCTCCTGTTCCCACTATCTCTCTGCAGTGTTTATCTCCAAGGGACACGGTTCCCTTAGAGTGTTGTTGAAGTGAGGTAAGGTGATCTTTATTTCCTGTCATATGATATGAGCATGCGCTATCAATGAACCACTTATTGTTCCCCCTCACTTCATCCTGCATAAAGAGAGTTAGTGTTTAGCGACCCAGGCAAGCTTGGCTTTTACCTGGTCGTTTAGAGACAAAATAATATTCTCTAGGCTTATCATTGCATAGTTCAGGAGAAACATCGTAATCATTTAAATCGACATTATTACTTCTACTGTTCCTTCGCTGAGTATGCTCTTCAGTGAACCTTTGTTTCTTAGCACAGTTTTTCACAACATGGTCGTTGTTCCCACAATGCCAACAGATCTTGTAGTAGTCTCCCATGACATACTTGCGATTTGGGACATGCATCCTACGTTGTTTAGCTCTAACAGGGTCAGGTGTGTTAGGCAAGTTTCTCTGGGATTGGATGAGATACATCTTATGGGCAGGTTGACATTGGTACCACGCTTGGTCTTCACTCAACCCAATCTCTAAGGTATTCACATGCTCTTCTAGGTAAGAGTTCCTCTCCCTAGCATTTTGAAGTTCCCTATTCTTCATCTCTCTAATCTCAGGTATGGTTAACTCATGTTCCTCACTCTCTTGCCCCTTTCCTTTGTACCCCAGACCATACTTAGGCTCAACAAAGGTAACCTTTTCTTCTCTAAGCTTTTGCTCAACCAAGATAGAGTGGATTTTATTTATTTGAGCTTTCATCTGAGATAGGTCCCTACCAGTGCTAAGAGAACTATGATCACTGTAAGTAGCAGCACTTTCAACATAAGGAACAGTAGAGGAATTTGCAATTTTAGATAAAGATTCATTCAATTCATTGCATTTATTCCTCAGCATTACCTAGGTCGTTTTAAGTTTTGAGATTCTCATTATACATGCTCTTGATAAGAGAAATCAAAGATTTTTTTATTGAAATTAACAAGAGATTCAAAGAAGGTTTCAGGATCTACCTCTTGTTCTTCAACTGGTGCCTTCAGAGTCATTGTACACATTCTGTTGTTCCCCCATGACTCTGGTTCATCATCTTCAGAGTTGGCACAATCATCTCCCCAAACAACGACGAAAGCCTTCTTTTTATCATTCCCAGAATTTTCACCATTGTTGTCTGAGTTGTTCCCTTTAGAACACTTATTGGCATAGTGACCATTTTCCTTGCAGTTGAAGCAGGTAATATCCTTGATGTCTCGTTTCTCACCATTGTTCCCTTCATTCCTGAATGATCAACCCTTGCGATGGAGAGTTCGCATAGCCTTGGTGAGGAGAGCAGTTTCTGGATCTACACCATCCAAGTTGTCATCTTTATTGTTCTCTATCATCTCAAAAGCTTTTTCAACCATCAAAGCAATGCCTTTAGGTTTGACATATTTATCTTCTTCATCATACTTAATTTTTCCAAAAACTTCATGAAGTGTGAGTTTGAGAGTGTTGGGGTTCTCCTTGAGGATAGCTTTAGTCATCTTATGCATTGGAGGAAGTCCATCAATGATGATGAAATTTTTTTCTTTAGGAAGAATTTCCTTTTCATCCACATCATGAGCAGCAAGTCTTGTGGTGATTTTCTCAAATCTGGATTGATAAGAAGAAACAGTTTCACCATCCACTATGGCAAAGTTATAGAAGTCTTTCTTTGCTTGAAAGCGATCAAGTTCTCTAAGATCAGAACTTCTCATGTACATCTGTTCCAGAGCTGCCCACATATCCTTTGCAGTGGCACAAGAATGAAGCTTGGATGCATCTTCAATGCTGATTGCATTGTTGATGAACATTCTAGCCTTAGAATTTTTCTCCATGATTCTGAAGTCATCTGGGCTCCAAGGTTTGATTCCTTTGATCACGTCTTCAGCAACTTTTTCTTCACCCACTTCAATGACTCTCCAGCATTGATAGTCATTGCTCTTCACCCAGTCTGTGAAGAGGTCCTTCCAGTGTTGAAACTTTCCACCAACAGGCATGAGCGGTGGTTTGTTGTTCCCAAGCCCAACTTCATGAGTGGAAGCCATTGTTACCTGTGAATCTGAAAAGAACACACAATCTAGAGCTAACCTGCTCTGATACCAATTGTTAAATCGTTAGTGTGTTAAAGATGGAACTATGTGACTGTTTTCTGGGCAGCGGAAATAAGTAAAGATTCAAAGTAACAACAAAGTTTCCAAAACGTATACTTGTATTATTAAGAGTTGTGCAATCTTACAAGTCTTCTCTCCACCTATACCCTAGGTTAAAGACTTTAAGTACAATTACCTCTAAACAACACAAGAACAAAACAAAGACTAAAGCAAGAACTCCCCGTACCTCGCCTTAGCTTTCGATCTCAGTTCTCAAGAGCTCTGGATGACAATAGCTGAGATGTCTTTCCCCAAGACAATTCTCATCTATATATAGGGTCTAACAAAGATTATATTACCAAAAATCTAACTACACACACGTATGGTAACTATGACAAATTCTGTTTCCAAATAAACTCTAAATCTGATAAACACATAGTTTCCATGTATAAAGTTTCCTTAGACTCAATATCTTTTTCTTCTTCTCCAAGTAAATCACGAAATCTTGTTTCCTTGTATAATTGAGTCTGTCTGGGAACAGTTGGCGTATTTCTGTGTTCTCGCATTGTTCCTCAGACGCGGCGTTTCCATAAATAGAACTTTCCTTGTATAAGCGCCACGCGCTTTCCAGCTTTATCAATTGTTTGCGCAGGCACTGTTCCTTGTTGTCACAGCTTTCCAATGCGCTCCTCTGTTTTCTCTTCTTCACTGTTTTGCCATTGTTCCTTTATCTCTTCATGAAACCTGAAATTCATAGGAACAACACAAAATCATAAAACTTAATGGTGTTTATCATCATCAAAATCAGAGGGAACTGTCAAGGTTCCAACAAGGTAAGTACTCCACTGCTAATATATACTCCCTGATACGGCCAAACCTTCACACGTTGTTTGGAGTAGTTCAGTTTGGGGTAAGCTTAACCTAGCAAGATCCAGCTTTACATCCTGGTTGGCCATCAGTCAACGTCTTCCTACTCTCGACAAACTCAAGACTTGGAGAATTGTTCAAGAAGATCTGTGCTATTTTTGTAAACTAGAAGTTGAGACTGAACTCCATCTCTGGGGCAACTGCAATTTTGCATGACAATCTGTTAGGAAATGGAACTCAGGAACCTCAGTTCCCATGGAGTTCCTTTCCTCAGTTTCTCTACTTTTGAATATGACAAATACTTTGATACTAATGTTTTATCTCAAAGATGTGCTTAAAGGAACCACAAGACAGTTATTGAAACCATGAAAGCCAAACAAGACAAAGAAGGATAGCGAAGCAAGAAGCTTGCGCTGATAGGAACCGGAGTTCGCCAGCAAGGGAACTCAGTGGAAGTGAAGCGAGGAAGCACTCACAAGGGAACACATATAAAAGAAGTCTATTGAAGAAGTATAGGCTTGAGAAGAGTGGCGAATCCACAAGGGAGCTAGCGCATGGGAACCTCATCACTGCTGGTAGGAACCAGAGTAGGTGAGATGTGTCAGCAGAAATCCTGGAGCCGCAGAGAGAAGCGGAAAGCAACTGTCCCATCATCGTTGGACTGACACAAACAGCTATTAACTACCCATGTTGTTTCCTAACTCATTAAGGAAGTTGTCTTGTACACATAAACATCTATGACAACCTAGTTGACGAGATTTGTGGATCACCGTTAGATTGAGCTTCTAGTTCGGTCTGATGGGAACTGGAAGCCAACCAGCCTTTAAAGTATAAAAAGGCGACTGTGCTTCATTGACAACTTCAAGCACAACTACAAGAATCATACTCCATAGCAAACATCAAAGTGTGAAGCTCTCAAACAAGATCATAAAAGCAAACTGAGATCAAGAGGAACCAGTCAAGGAACCTGAGAGCTGCGTGCTAGTTCCTGTGACTGTAAGTGGGTTAGTTCCTTGGTGCTAAGGATTGCTTCTTGGATTGATTATAATTTGTGTTAAGTTATCTAGGATTGCCTAACTGTGTGTAAGGCAAAGAAACTGTGTGTTTGTTCCTAGGATAAGTTGTAACCAAAGAGATAAGAAATCAAGAAGTAGACCTTGAAATCCTTTCGAAAGAAAGGTAGTGGTTTTTATCCTAGATTGCTAGTTGGCAATCGAAGGTTTCAACTATAAGGAACTTGTTCATTTATTTGATTGTTTATTTCCGCTGCGAAGGGAACTGTAATCTGTATTCTCAGTTCCCTTGTTATTAATCTAACAATCACAATCCTACAATTGGTATCAGAGCTGGAAAAACTCTAGATTTTTTATAAGTTTGCAGATCATGTCTCAGCTAAGCAAGTTTGAGCTCGGAATCTCCACCAACAAGCCACATCTCCGAAAGAAGGGAGAAGAAACATGGTGGGCCAAGTGCATGGAAAGCCACATAAAGACCAATGACTATCAATGCTGGAGGATAGTCGATAATGGAGATGGCTATGTCGATCTCAACCAAAAGGAAGAAGATTGGAAACCTGAGCATTATGTCATCATGGAGAAAAACGCCAAGGCTAGACAGTTCATTCTCAATGGACTGGATAGAGAAGATATGGACAAAGTCATAGGAATCAAGACGGCAAAAGAGATGTGGCAAGCACTCAAGGACATGCATGAAGGAAGTGAGGAACTGAAGCAAAGACGAAAGTTTGCTTTAGAAGGAGAATACCACACATTCAAAATGATGGGAACTGAAACCATCTCTGAATATTACTCTCGCTTCAATAGGCTCATTGGAAAGTTAACAGCGGCTGAGGTCACCCTTGATGAAGTATCCAAATCACTGGTGGTCATCAATGGACTTAACTCCAATTTCACCATCATCAAAAGAATCATGAAGAACACCCCAGGTATCCAATCTCTTCCCTTAACTCAAATCATAGGGAAACTGGAGGTTGAAGAAGGAGAACACACCAAAGCTAATGCCGACAAGAAACTGGAGAAAGGAATTGCCCTCAAGATCTCCAAAGCCTTCTCAAGGCTTGAGATGGAGCAGGAGAACTCAGACCTAAAAGAAGAGGAGGACGAACTTACAACTCTCTTCACGAAAAACATCAGAAAATTCTTCATGAAGGGAAGGTTCCAAAAAGGCAGTTCCTCTAACAATGGTCCAAGGAGAGATCTCAAGGATGTCTCTTGCTATGAGTGCAAAGAAAATGGGCATTACGCTAAGAGTTGTCCCAACAAAGAAGACTCTAAAGAAGATGAAAGACCTCAACGGAAGAAGGCTCTTGTGGCATCATGGGGAGAAGACTCAGATGAGGAACTAGATCTGAGTGGTTTCTTTGGAGGAAGATGTCTCATGGCAAAAGGAGACTCAAGCGACTCAGAAGAACTTGAGGTAACTTCTGATGACTTCCTAAGAACTCTAGCTGATTGTGATAAGAAACAACTTCTAAAAATCATAAAGAAACTAGGAAAGGAAACGAGTTCCATTCAACAAAAACTTGATGATTGTGAAGAAGAGATCGTTTGCTTAACTACTGAGAATTCTGTGTGGAGTAAGAAACTTAATGAAACTGAGAAAGATCTAGTTGAAACTCACTCCAAACTCATGGAACTTAGGAATGTGCATGACAGTTCCCTTAAAACTTGCCAATCTTGTAGTGAGTCTAAGATAGAATCGGTTACAGTTCCTATGCATGATAACCTATTTGGAAATGATTTGCTTCAATCTATAATTGATAGGTTAGATACTCTCACTGATTCTATAAATGAAAAAACGATCAATCAAACTGTCTTTGTGAAACAACGTCATGGAGTTGGATACATTGACAACAAGTTGAATGATGATGCTGAAAATGAAAAGGTTAGACGTGAACTCATTGAGATGAATGAGAACATGTTAGGAAACGGAACTCTGGAACTTCGGTTCCCCTGAGAGTTCATTTCATCAGTTTCTCTACTTTTGAAGATGACAAATATTATGATACTAATGTTTTATCTCAAAGATGTGTTTTAAGGAACCACAGGAATATATCGAAGGCAGGAAAGCCAAACAGAACAAGGGAACCAAAGGAACAAGACAGCTGAAGGAATCCAGAGGAACCCAGGTGTGCCCAGAAATGGAGCTTGCGACATTGCGATTCCCGAGAAATCTGGGAACACACAACCTCGGACAAAAGGTATCAAAAACGACTTGTCCGAAGCTTCCAAAAGTCTGCCAATGTCCAAGAGCTAAAGAACAAGATGCCTAGAGAACCTCTACCTCGGACAGAGACGATGAAAGCGACAGCACATGAAGACGTCGCTGTCCAGCAGACGGTTCCCAAGCGGCCAGCTTACTCAACCTCGAACGAAAGCGTTTTGACAACGACACCACAAGGCTCGTCTGAGGTAGTTGACCAACCAAGAGAGATTCTGAGCTGCCTAGGTTGTTTGCACATGCCAAGAACAACGTGGATCAAGGAGAACCACCAATCCTAGGGCAAGCTCAATCCGTGGGAACCAAGAGAGGATCGAGCTGCGAAGAATCCTCTATAAAAGGAAGACTAACCCAAGGGTTATCTTAAAGCACCAAAACAAGAACTCACACTCATTAGCAAATATCTAGTGTGAACCTCCAAACAAAGATCATCAAAGCAAACCGAGATTAAGAGGAACCAGTCAAGGAAGAAGAGCTGAGTGCTAAGTTCCTGTGACTGTAAGTGATAGTTCCTAGGTGCGAAAGTCTGTTTCTTGGATTGATTATTGATTGTGTTAAGTTATCTAGGATTGTCTAACTGTGTGTAAGGCAAAGGAACTGTGTGTTCGTTCCTAGGATAAGCTGTAACCAAAAGAGATAAGAAATCAAGAAGTAGACTTTGAAATCCTTTCGAAAGAAAGGTAGTGATTTTTATCCTGGATTGCTAGTTGGCAATCAAAGGTTTCCACTATAAGGAACTTGTCTTTTGCTTGATTGTTTATTTCCGCCGCGAAAGGAACTGAGAATCGTTATTCTGAGTTCCTTAAGTTTTTATCTAACAATCACGATCCTACAATTGGTATCAGAGCAGGAAAAGCTCTAGATCTTTGATAAGTTTGCAGATCATGTCTCAACCAAGCAAGTTTGAGCTTGGAATCTCCACCAATAAGCCACATCTCCGAAAGAAAGGAGAAGAAACATGGTGGGAAAAGTGCATGGAAAGCCACATCAAGACCAACGACTACCAATGCTGGAGGATAGTCGAAAATGGAAATGGCTATGTCGACCTCACCATGAAGGAAGAAGATTGGAAACCAAAACACTATGTTATCATGGAGAAGAATGCCAAGGCCAGGCAGTTCATCCTCAATGGATTGGACAGAGAGGACATGGACAAGGTCATAGGAATCAAGACGGCCAAAGAGATGTGGAAAGCTCTCAAGGAGATGCATGAAGGAAGTGAGGAACTAAAGCAAAGCAGAAAGTTTGCTTTGGAAGGAGAATACCACACCTTCAAAATGATGGAAACTGAGACCATCTCAAAGTACTACTCTCGCTTTAACAGATTAATTGGAAAGTTGACGGCGGCGGGAGTTGATCTTGATGAAGTTTCCAAGTCCTTAGTGATCATCAATGGACTCAACTCCAAGTTCACCCTTCTCAAAGGAATCATGAAGAACACTCCAGGCATCCAATCCCTTCCCTTGACCCAAGTCATAGGAAAACTGGAAGTTGAAGAAGGAGAATACACTAAAGCCAATGTCGATAAGAAACTGGAGAAAGGAATCGCCCTTAAGATCTCCAAAGCTTTCTCAAAGCTTGATATGGAGCAAGAGAACTCAGACTTGGAAGAAGAGGAGGACGAGCTAACAGCCCTCTTCTCAAAGAATATCAAAAAATTCTTTGTGAAGGGAAGGTTCCAAAAGGGCAGTTCCTCCTACAACGGACCCAGAAGGGATCTAAAGGAAGTCTCTTGTTACGAGTGCAAAGAGAAGGGACACTACGCTAAGAACTGTCCCAACAAGGAAGACTCCAAGGAAGAAGAAAAACCTTAGAGAAAGAAGGCTCTCGTAGCCTTATGGGGAGAAGACTCAGATGAGGAACTGGATCTGAGCGGCTTCTCTGGAGGAAGATGTCTCATGGCAAAAGGAGACTCAAGCGACTCAGAAGACCTTGAGGTAACTTCTGATGATCTCTTAAAATCCCTAGTTGATTGTGATAAGAAACAACTTCTTAAGATCATAAAGAAACTAGGAAAGGAAACCAGTTCCCTTCAACAGAAACTTGATGATTGTGAAGATGAAATTGCATGCTTAACTGTTGAGAATTCTGTTTGGAGTAAGAAACTTGATGAAACTGAGAAAGACCTAGCTGAAACTCACTCCAAACTGATTGAAATTAGGAACGTGCATGCTAGTCACCTTAAAATCTGCAAATCTTGTGATGAAACTAGCATAGACTCTGTCACAGTTCCCTTGCATGCTAATTTACCTGGAAAAGACATGCTTCAATCCATAATTGATAGATTGGACATCCTCACTGATTCTATTAATGAAAAGACAATAAATCAAACTGTTTTTGTGAGACAACGCCATGGAATAGGATATGTCAACAACAAGGATAACAATGATGCTGAAGATGAAAAAGCTAGACGAGAACTTGTTGAGATGAATGAGAACCTCAGCATTGCTCTTGCCACCTCTCGTGACAGGAATCAGTTCCTATCAGAGAAGATCATGGTGCTTGAGAATAAGGCTGAGGTTGCCAAATGTCTCAATGAAGGTTCTCAAAGCCCTAAGAAGGAACCAAAAGGAAAAGAAAAAATGACTCATGAAAATCAATGGTTCACCAATTCTTTTGCTCACAAAAAGTATGTTGACATGGCCAATAGTAAGGTTAAAAACAATATTGATTTCAACAAAATAAATGAAAAACCTTTTAGGCCAGGGAAAGGAAAGTATGGTCATGTTGTCTACAACCGCTTATGTACCTATTGTGGTAAGAATGACCATTACAACACTGATTGTGCTAAGAAAATGAACTTTGAAAGGGAGAAAAGTGTTTATCACCAGGAAAGGAACCAACTCCCTGATTATTCATAGACTCGAAATGCTAATCCCCCCAGTAAAGCCAAGCTTCGCTGGGTTCAGAAATCTTAGTTCCCTTATGTAAAGAAAGAAGAGAGGCAACCCCAACTATGGTACATTGACAGTGGTTGCTCATGCCATATGACCGGAAAAAGAAATCAAATGACCTCTCTTCAACCTCTCCAAGGAGGGAACATATCCTTTGGAGACAAAAGCAAATGGAAAATCTGTGGAATAGGAACTGTGAAACTTAACGATCACATTCAGGTAAACAAAGTTCACCTTGTTGATAGTCTTGGTTTTGATCTAATAAGTGTGTCACAGTTGTGTGATCAAGGAGACAATGAAGTCAGATTTAGATCAAATGAATGCTCAGTTCTTGACTCCTCGGGACAAATCATCCTAAAAGGAAAGAGATTCAACAATGTTTACATTGTTGATCCATCATTCGTCCCCAAGGAGAAACTGTGTCTCTCAACCGTGAATGACCAAGCTGAGTTGTGGCACCAACGCCTCGGTCATGCTAGCACCAAGCTGATTCAAAAGCTACACTCAAAGGAACTAGTCAGAGGATTGCCAAAGCTGAGTGACACATCTAAGGAACCATGCTCTGACTGTGTAAAAGGAAAACAGGCTCGTAGTTCCTTCAAATCCAAAAACATGGTAAGCACCTCAAGGCCTCTTGAGCTCATCCACATGGATCTTTGTGGACCCATGAGAGTTCAAAGCCTAGGAGGGAACAAGTATATTTTTGTTATTGTCGATGACTTCTCTCGCTTTACTTGGACCATTTTCATTAAATCTAAAAGTGAAGTCATTGATCGCTTTAAAGACCTGGTTCCCTTGTTAGAAAAATCTCTTGATTGTTCACTTAATGCTATTCGGTCTGACCATGGTACCGAATTCGAAAATGGAGAATTTCTAACCTTTTGCAGTGAGCATGGCATTGATCACAACTTCTCTGCACCATACACTCCTCAACAGAATGGAGTAGTGGAGAGAAAGAATAGGACCTTGGAAGACATGGCTCGAACTATGTTGATCTCAAGTGGACTCTCCCAATCCTTTTGGGCTGAGGCGATCAACACAGCATGCTACATCATCAATAGAGCCATGCTTCGCCCTATCACAGAAAAGACACCCCATGAACTCCTAAGAGGAAGAGTTCCCAACATTTCTCATCTAAGGGTGTTCGGATGCAAGTGCTTTGTGCACAACAATGGGAAGGACAATCTTGGCAAGTTCGACCCAAGAAGTGATGAATGAATCTTCATTGGATATGCCTCAGGCAGCAAGGCATACAAGGTCTTCAACAAAAAGGACTAAAAAGGTAGAAGAAAGTGTTCATGTTATTTTTAATGAAAAATCACTTGGAAAGATTGTACAGAACACCACCAGTTCCTTTGAAGATCCATTTCCCAAGTCATCCCAAGAAGATCCAGATGAAGATGTCACTCCTCCCAGTTCCTGCCCTGCTGAACGGAACCCTCCAATGGCTTCTCCACCAGTTCCAATGGATAATGAACAACAATCTATTTCTGGGAACCATGAGCATGACGACAATATCTGTGGAGACCTTAATGATTCATCTTCCCACATGTTCTTCAATAGAGAAGGTGACCCCAACCAGGAAGCTGAATGCTCAACTCAGAATGTCTCTACATCAAATACTTTGGCTTCCAACAGAGAAAGAAGAGTCGTCAAGCCTCCAGTCAGGTACGAACATCTAACTTTCTTTGCCTTTAATGCCTTTTTGTCTATTGTGGAACCAAATAACATAGGTGAGGCACTGAAGGATACGGACTGGATCCAAGCCATGCAAGAAGAGCTTCATCAATTTGAAAGGAACAAAGTCTAGCATCTGGTTCCTCGCCCCAAGGATAAGCACATCATAGGAACCAGATGGGTTTTCAGAAACAAGCTAGATGATACAGGAGCTGTGATAAGGAACAAAGCAAGACTTGTGGCTCAAGGATACAATCAACAAGAAGGAATTGACTATGATGAAACCTATGCTCCAGTGGCAAGGATCGAAGCAATAAGGTTGTTGATTGCCTTCGCATCTCACAAAGGGTTCAAGTTGTTCCAAATGGATGTGAAGACAGCCTTCCTCAATGGAACTCTTCAAGAAGAAGTCTATGTCAAGCAACCTCCTGGTTTCGAAGACGACGATCATCCAGATCATGTCTACTTTCTAGACAAGGCACTCTATGGCCTCAAGCAAGCTCCCAGAGCTTGGTATGATTGTCTTGCCCAGTTTCCTACTCTCAAATGGCTACAGGCGTGGAGTTATTGATAAGACTCTCTTCATCCTAGAAGAAGAAGGTAACATCTTAGTGGTTCAAATCTATGTTGATGATATCATTTTTGGTTCCACTAACTTGTCCCTTGTAGACAAGTTCAAAGACTTGATGAGCAGTGAATTTGAAATGAGTTTAATTGGGGAACTCACATTCTTCCTCGGATTACAAATCACTCAAAAGGAAGATGGTATTCAAATCCACCAACAGAAGTATGTCAGGGAACTACTGAAGAAGTTCAAAATGGATTCATGCAAGCCTCTCTCCACTCTCATATCCACCATTGCCCATCTGGATAAGGACCACTCGAGTCCTCTAGTGGAAGAGAAGCTCTATAGAGATATGATAGGCTCACTCATGTTCCTAACCGCTAGTAGACCAGACATTGTCTTTGCTGTTGGCTTGTGTGCTAGGTTCCAATCTTGTCCGAGAGAAACCCACTTGGCTGCTGTAAAGAGAATACTTCGATATCTCAAGGGAACTGACAATCTCTGTATTTAGTACCCCAAAGAATGTCCCTTTAAGCTCATGGGTTTCACTGATGCTGATTATGCTGGATATTTGGTGGATAGAAAGAGCACTTCTGGAATGGCACAGTTCCTAGGCCCTTGCCTTGTGTCATGGGGATCAAAGAAACAAGTTTCAGTCTCCCTCTCCACCACAGAATCCGAGTACATTACAGCTGCCTCTTGTTGTTCCCAACTTCTCTGGCTAAAGCAACAACTCGCGGACTTTGGTATGTCTTATGGCCCTCTCACTATTTTTTGTGACAACACTAGTGCTATAAACATTTCTAAGAATCCTGTGCATCATACTAGGACCAAGCATATTGACATTAGACATCATTTTCTTAGAGATCATGTTGAGAAGGGAAACATCATTATGAAATTTTGTAGAACTGAAGATCAGATTGCAGATATATTCACCAAGGCATTGAATAGAGTTCCTTTTGAGAACCTTAGATTGGAACTAGGAATGATTCCTATTACTCAGTAGTGACCTTAGTTCTGAGAATTCTTTCCAAGTTCCCCTGATTGACTAGTTTAAGATATTTAACTTGTTGAGTCTTGATGTCCTTGTGTTATATCTTTTGCTACAAACCCTTCTTGTCATAATGGTTTCTTATAAAGGCTTAGATAAATTTTTCTGGTTCGTTTTCTTTTGATTATCATTATTTTTCAACTCCTCATTGTTCAAATTTCTTTGATGGCCCAAAAGTCACAATCTGATCATATTTCTAACCCAACATTACAAGCTGAAATGATGATTGTGTACTAAGACCTACCCTTGCCTCATTGCTCAACTTAATTCTCTATTATCCATCTCTAAACCTTCTCTGAGAATTATTGTGCAATGCGATAAATAGTCTACCCTGATTCCTTGTATGGGAACGTACTGTTTTTGGTTCCTTTGTCTCCACCCACACCAAAGGTTCCCATACATTCCTCTAGCTCGCTGAAAATGTCGCCAGAAAGGAACCAGAACATCGCGTCTCTCCAACGGCTCGCTTGGCTCTCCCAGACGCTATTTACGGCATATTGGCAGGGATAAGGCATGTCTCATCAGTGGCAGACCTCCCTCTTCTCGGAATGAGTCATATTTTGAATTTAAATTAGCCGTTCTAAAAAGCTACAACTCTCTTCAATGCTTCGGATTTGCCTTGATCTTCTCAACGGCTGGATTTGCGTCAACGGTCACCTCATTTCTTGGCCATTCCAGATCTTCAACGCACTTAAAGAGGTGCTCAGTTGCTCCGAGTTGATCACACAAGCTCTCCATCTCTCTGATCCTCTACCTCTCTTTCTCCTCACACAGAAATCCTCTTAGCTCCTCTCAAATGGACAACCCTAACCCACTCGTTGTTATGAATGAAGAAGAGGCTGCTTTTCTTCAAGCCTTTCGCGAAAAGAAGGCTAAAGCCTCCTCCTCCAAGCCTGTTTCTCCCTCCACCTCTCAAAAATCCCTCCCCAAAGAGAACCCTGTGGCGAAACCGGCAGAGAAACCAGAAGAGAAGCTTGAGGAACCACCAAAGGCTAAGGAAAAGATGGAAGAGGAACCAACCATGCCCAAAGAAGAGGAGCAAGCCATCACTTTGGCTTCAGAATCAGTCACAAAATCCGTTTCTGAAGGCGGGTCGCATGATTCCTCTCCGGATAAATCCCTTCAAGAGATCCCTAGCCCCGAGCCTTCCCCGATCAGCCTCAAATCCAAAACTTCCAACCCATGCCCCTCTGTCGCTACAAGAATGCAATAGAGGAAGAGAAGCTCCCAAGCCATTGTTCCCTATGAAACCAAATCCACAAAAAGGGCCAAAACCACCACCCTCTTTGCCTCCTCTTCCTTCTCCAAAAGGAAGATCCTAAAACCTCTCATTATCGGCAGAGAATTCTGGACCCAAGAGTTAGAAGAAGAGGATGAGGAACTCTATGGAGAAGCTTTGAATGAGTTCCACTCTCTGTTGCAGTTCCAAGGGTGGGACGAGATGTTGTGCGAGCCCTTCTCTGCTTCCGACGAGGTTGTCCGGATGTTTTACCAGTCCATGGAGTTTGTACCCCAGAAGGAGAACTCTCCATGTCACGACGCCATTCTCATATGGAAGGGAACCAGCTTTCCCCTGTCCGCCAATCTAATCGCGTCTGCTCTAGGGATTGAGTCGAGGTCTGGGTTTGGCATTCTGCCTCAGAAGAAGAGATGGCCCAAGGGAAAGGGCTTCAAGTCCAAAGGAGCAATCGTCAAGAAAATTTATGATGGCGCATCCCCCTCATCTTTGGAGACGAAGGATCTCTCCATCGCAAACCGGCTACTGCATTTTTGGATCACTCGCAACTTGGTTCCCAGGCAAGAGCACAGGAACGAAGTCCTCATCACCGATGCCATCTACATGGACAAAGTGCTCTCCGGCGTTCAGTTGGATCTTCCCCGTATTGTGCTGGCTCACATGCAATTCTGTGCATCCCATGACTCTCATGCTTTACCCTTCCCTCACATCATCAAAAGGCTACTCTCCAACCTCAATCAGTACCCAGAAGACTTCCCCGAGACTGCCTACAGCAAATGTCTTACAATGCACACAGTTCGGAAGTTGAAATCTAAGGAACAACAACCCAACCCTGCTGAAACAGAAGAAATCCCGCCTAAGGAAAAGGCGAGTTCCCAGGGCCATTCTAGTTCCCACCCTCAGCAACCCCCCTCTTCAGACTCCTCTGCGATCCTCCTTGCGTTGGATCGTATTGAAAAAGCTATCTTGGAAGGCTCGACTGCCAACACGGTCGCCATCCATGATCAAGTAAGAGAGTTGGGGCATATCAGTTCTGCTGTCAAGAGTCTGGTGGAAGTTCTGCAGAAGGATTGGCAAGGTGCAATCAGTGCTCATCCGGCCGCGGGCCAAAATGTAGGAACCGACGACAAGGATGCAGAAGAAGAGGCCGCTACTACGCCATAGGAACGCTTGTTCTAGGTTCCCAGTGCTGCAACGCCACAGCGAGCTAGTAGTTTCCCTTAGGATCATACTCCCCTCTTCTATCCCTTTTGTTGTCTTTCTTAAGATTGCTTTTGTTGTCTTCCTTGCTATCTGTTGTTTGTCTTGTCGGTTGTTTGTTGTTTGCTTGTGATATTTTGTGTGTTTGATCAATGATAAGTGAAGTTTTTAATGATTATCTTCAGTTTCGTTCCCATTCTCATTTGTCTTTGCCTTAAGTTTTCATTATGACATTTTATGGGCTTGCTGCAATCGCATATTCACTCCAATATCATGTTCTTAACTTATACTTAATCTTTTCGATGATGTCAAAAGGGGGAAGAAAAGGATAGGAACCTTGAACTTTGGAGACTACTGAATTAATAGGAACTCTGAACTAGTTCTATTTCTAAGGGGGGATTTGAAATAAACTTGTTCACGTACTTAGGGGGAATTTGCAACCATTGAATGTTCTATCACTAATCTGTAATGTTGTAAATCCCGTTATCTCAATATGGTCTCATGAATTTCATGTTCCTATTATGTTGCCAGGTTCCTTATATTTGTCATCATCAAAAATGGAGAAATTGTTAGGAAACGGAACTCTGGAACTTCGATTCCCCTGAGAGTTCCTTTCCTCAGTTTCTCTACTTTTGAAGATGACAAATATTATGATACTAATGTTTTATCTCAAAGATGTGTTTTAAGGAACCACGGGAATATACCGAAGGCAGGAAAGCCAAACAGAACAAGGGAACCAAAGGAACAAGACAGCTGAAGGAATCCAGAGGAACCCAGGTATGCCCAGAAATGGAGCTTGCGACATTACGATTCCCGAGAAATCTGGGAACACACAATCTCGGACAAAAGGTGTCGAAAACGACTTGTCCGAAGCTTCCAAAAGTCTGCCAAGGTCCAAGAGCTAAAGAACAAGATGCCTAGAGAACCTCTACCTCGGACAGAGACGATGAAAGCGACATCACATGAAGACGTCGCTGTCCAGCAGACGGTTCCCAAGCGGCCAGCTTACTCAACCTCGGACGAAAGCGTTTTGACAACGACACCACAAGGCTCGTCTGAGGTAGTTGACCAACCAAGAGAGATTCTGAGCTGCCTAGGTTGTTTGCACATGCCAAGAACAACGTGGATCAAGGAGAACCACCAATCCTAGGGCAAGCTCAATCCGTGGGAACCAAGAGAGGATCGAGCTGCGAAGAATCCTCTATAAAAGGAAGACTAACCCAAGGGTTATCTTAAAGCACCAAAACAAGAACTCACACTCATTAGCAAATATCTAGTGTGAACCTCCAAACAAAGATCATCAAAGCAAACCGAGATCAAGAGGAACCAGTCAAGGAAGAAGAGCTGAGTGCTAAGTTCCTGTGACTGTAAGTGATAGTTCCTAGGTGCGAAAGTCTGTTTCTTGGATTGATTATTGATTGTGTTAAGTTATCTAGGATTGTCTAACTGTGTGTAAGGCAAAGGAACTGTGTGTTCATTCCTAGGATAAGCTGTAACCAAAAGAGATAAGAAATCAAGAAGTAGACTTTGAAATCCTTTCGAAAGAAAGGTAGTGGTTTTTATCCTGGATTGCTAGTTGGCAATCAAAGGTTTCCACTATAAGGAACTTGTCTTTTGCTTGATTGTTTATTTCCGCTGCGAAAGGAACTGAGAATCGTTATTCTGAGTTCCTTAAGTTTTTATCTAACAATCACGATCCTACAGAACCTCAGTACTTCTCTTGCGACTTCTCGAGATAGGAATCAATTCCTATTAGAGAAGATCATGATTCTTGAGAACAAGGCTGAGGTTGCCAAGCGTCTCAAAGAAAGTTCCAAAAGTCCTGAAAGGGAACCTAAGGGAAAGGAGAAAGTATCTCTTGAAGATAAGTGGTTCACTAACTCTTTTGCGCACAAAAGGTACGTGGACATGGCTCATAGTAAGGTTAGAAATAATGTTGATTTCAATAAAAGAAAAAATGCAAAACCTTTTAAGCCAGGAAAGGGAAAATATGGACATGTTGTGTACAATCGTTTGTGTTTCTATTGTGGTATGAATGGCCATTACAACACTGAGTGTCCTAAGAAAAGGAACTATGATAATGAGAAAAATGCATATTACCATGAGAGGAATCAGTTCCCTTGTCATTCACAGACTCAAAATGATAAATCACATGCTAATCTTCCCAGTAAAGCCAAGCTTCACTGGGTTCAGAAATCTTAGTTCCCTTGTGTGCAGAAAGAAGAGAGACAACCTCGATTATGGTACATTGATAGTGGGTGCTCATGCCATATGACCGGAAGAAGAAATCAAATGACCTCTCTTCAACCCATCCAAGGAGGGAACATCTCTTTTGGAGACAAAAGCAAAGGGAAAATCTGTGGAATAGGAACTGTGAAACTCAATGACCACATTAAGGTAAATAAAGTCCACCTTATTGATAATCTTGCTTTTGATCTAATTAGTGTGTCACAGCTGTGTGATCAAGGAGACAATGAAGTTAGATTCAAATCAAATGAATGCACCGTCCTTGACTCCTCAGGACAAATCATCTTAAAAGGTAAAAGGCTCAACAATGTGTATGTTGTTGACCCATCCTTCGTTCCCAAGGAGAAACTCTGTCTCTCAACTGTAAATGATCAAACGGACTTGTGGCATCAACGCCTTGGTCATACTAGCACCAAATTGATCCAAAAGCTACACTCAAAGGAACTAGTCAGGGGCCTCCCAAAGCTAAGTGGCAAATTTGAGGAACCATGCTCAGACTGTGTAAGAGGGAAACAAGCTCGGAGTTCCTTTAAATCCAAAAATATGATAAGCTCCTCAAGGCCCCTTGAACTCATTCACATGGACCTTTGTGGACCCATGAGAGTTCAAAGCCTAGGAGGAAACAGGTATATCTTTGTTCTCGTCGATGACTTCTCTCGTTTTACTTGGACAATATTCATAAAATCTAAAAGTGAAGTCATTGGACGTTTTAAGGATCTGGTTACCATGTTAGAAAAATCTCTCGATTGTTCCATCAACTCTATTCGTTCTGACCATGGTACTGAGTTCGAAAATGGAGAATTTCTAACCTTTTGCAGTGAGCATGGCATTGATCACAACTTCTCTGTACCATACACTCCTCAACAAAATGGAGTAGTGGAAAGGAAGAACAGAACCTTAGAAGACATGGCTCGAATGATGCTCATCTCAAGTGGACTCTCTCAATCATTCTGGGCTGAGGCAATCAACACAGCCTGCTATATCATCAATCGAGCTATGCTTCGCCCAATCACAGAGAAGACACCCTATGAACTTCTAAGAGGAAGGGTTCCCAACATTTCACATCTTAGGGTGTTCGGATGCAAGTGCTTTGTGCACAACAATGGAAAGGATAATCTTGGCAAATTTGACCCAAGGAGTGATGAAGGGATCTTCATTGGATATGCATCAAGCAGCAAGGCCTATAAGATCTTCAACCAGAGGACCAAAAAGGTAGAAGAAAGTGTTCATGTTATTTTTAATGAAAAATCACGTGGTAGAAATGTGCAGAACACCATCAGTTCCTTTGAAGATCCATTTCCCAAACCTCCTCAAGAAGATCCAGATGAAGACATCACACCACCCAGTTCCTTCCCTGCTGCACAAAATCCCCCACTTGTTCCTCCACCAGTTCCCATGGATAATCAACAACAATCCATTTCTGGGAACCATGAACATGAAGACAACACTTGTGGAGACATCAATGATTCATCCTCTCACATGTTCTTCAATGGAGAAGGTGATCCCAACACAGAAGCTGAAGCTGAATGTTCAAATCAAAACACCTCCACATCAAATGCTCTAGTTCCCAATAGAGAAAGAAGAATCATCAAGCCTCCAGTCAGGTTCGATGATCTAACATTTTATGCTTTCAATGCTTTCTTATCTATTGTGGAACCAAAGAACATAGGTGAAGCACTGAAGGATGTAGATTGGATCCAAGCCATGCAAGAAGAACTTTATCAGTTTGAAAGGAACAAAGTCTGGCATCTAGTTCCCCGCCCCAAAGATAAGCATATCATAGGAACTAGATGGGTTTTCAGAAACAAGCTCGATGACTCAGGAGCTGTAATTAGGAACAAAGCAAGGCTTGTTGCTCAAGGATACAATCAATAAGAAGGCATCGACTATGATGAAACCTATGCTCCGATGGCAAGGATTGAAGCAATAAGGTTATTGATTGCCTTCGCATCACACAAGGGGTTCAAGCTATTCCAAATGGATGTCAAGACCGCCTTCCTCAATGGCATTCTTCAAGAGGAAGTCTATGTCAAGAAACCACCCGGTTTCGAAGATAGTGATCATCCAGACCATGTCTATTTCCTAGACAAAGCATTGTATGGTCTCAAGCAAGCCCCTAGAGCTTGGTATGATCGTCTCGCCCAGTTCCTACTCTCCAATGGTTACAGGCGTGGCATCATTGACAAGACTCTCTTCATTCTAGAAGAAGAAGGTAACATTTTAGTGGTTCAAATCTATGTTGATGATATCATTTTTGGTTCCACTAACATGTCCCTTGTAGAGAAGTTTAAAGACTTGATGAGTAGTGAATTTGAAATGAGTCTAATAGGGAAACTCACTTTCTTCCTCGGATTGCAAATAACCCAAAAGAAAGATGGCATACAAATTCACCAACAAAAGTATGTCAGGGAACTGTTGAAAAAGTTCAAAATGGAGTCTTGCAAACCTGTCTCAACTCCTATCTCTACAATCGCTCATTTGGACAAAGATCACTCAAGTCCTCTTGTGGAAGAAAAACTCTATAGAGGTATGATAGGTTCCCTCATGTATCTAACAGCTAGTCGTCCAGACATTGTGTTTGCTGTTTGCTTGTGTGCTAGGTTTCAATCATGTCCAAGAGAAACACACTTAGCAGCTGTGAAAAGGATATTCCGATATCTCAAGGGAACTGACTCACTCTGCATTTGGTACCCCAAAGAGTGTCCCTTTGAGCTGATAGATTTCACTGATGCTGATTATGCTGGATACTTGGTGGATAGGAAGAGTACTTCTGGAATGGCACAGTTCCTAGGCCCTTGCCTTGTGTCATGGGGTTCAAAGAAACAAATCTCAGTCTCCCTCTCCACCACAGAATCTGAATACATTACAGCTGCCTCTTGCTGTTCCCAACTCTTATGGCTAAAGCAACAACTCGCGGATTTCGGTATGTCTTATGGTCCTCTTACTATTCTTTGTGATAACACCAGTGCTATAAACATTTCTAAGAATCTTGTACATCATACTAGGACCAAACACATAGATATAAGGCATCACTTCCTTAGAGATCATGTTGAGAAAGGGAACATCATTATGGAATTCTGTAGGACTGAAGATCAGATTGCAGATATATTCACCAAAGCTTTGAATAGAGTTCCCTTCGAGAACCTTAGATTAGAACTGGGAATGATTCCTATAAACTAGTAATTCCTTTAGTTTAAAGTTACTCTACAATTCCCTTGATTGACTAGTTCAGATCCTTTTGCTTATTTGTGTCTTGGAATCATTGTGTTATCTCTTTTGTAATAGACCCTCATATCCATAATGGTTACTCAAAAGGATTTGATAAATCTTTCTAGTTTTTCTCCTTGAATGTTTCTTTTTCTATTAAAATTCAATCATTGTCCAAGTTTCTTTGATGGCCCAAAAGTCACAATCTGATCATATTCTAACCCAATAATACAAGCCGAAATGATGATTGTGTACTATGACCCTCCCTTGCCTCATTGCATAATCTAGTTCCCTATGATCCATCTCTCAACCCTCTCTAGGAATTAGTATACGATGTGATAAATGGCCCTCCCTGATTTCTTTTATGGGAACGTACTTTCATGTCTTGTGTCTAAAATCCCTACACTAGAAGTTCTCATATATCCCTCTAGCACAATGAAGAAATCGCCAGAAAGGAACTAGGAAAGGCAGAACTCCCAAACGGCTAGTACAATACAGCGTCAGAGTTCCCTTTACGAAGACAACAATTAATGCAAATTCAGCGTCAGAGTTCCCTTTACGGATCCACATTGATGCTATTATCAAAAAAAATAAAAATTGAGGGAACTCTCCTCAGGAAAACTAGGTTGAAGGATACGTCTAAGACGGCTACAGGCCAAGGATGAGGGAACTGAGGAAAAGAATGATACTAAAGAAGAAGAGGAAACTACAGAGCGACAAGAATGACTTTCCTAGTTTCCAGTGCTGTAACAACACATTGTGTTAGTAGTTCCCTAGGATTCCACCTTCCTCTCCTATCCTTTCTTTTGATTGTTTCAAGTTGATTGTGATCTTTGTTTGTCTTTCTTCTATGCATTTGTGAACAATGTGTTGGTTTTCATGATTAAATGAACATTTCCGGGAGTTTTTCTAATGCATTATTTGTCTTAGCCTAAGTTTCTATTATGGTGTGGGTTTAAAGCAATTGTTTATTTCACATTGATAGCCTACACTTGATAAGTTAATTGATCTTTTCGATGATGTCAAAAGGGGGAAGAATGTATAGGAACCTTGAACTCTTGGAACTATAGGACTTATAGGAAATCTGAACCCGTTCTCTTTCTGATGGGGAACTCGAATAACTTATTTCCTTTGCTTAGGGGGAATTTGGAACTATTGAATGTTCTCTCATTATTTCATAAAGTTGTAAATCTCTTAGCTCAACTGTTCTCATGAACTTCATGTCCTTATTATGTTGTCAGGTTCCTTATATTTGTCATCATCAAAAAGGGGGAAATTGTTAGGAAATGGAACTCAAGAACCTCAGTTCCCATGGAGTTCCTTTCCTCAGTTTCTCTACTTTTGAAGATGACAAATACTTTGATACTAATGTTTTATCTCAAAGATGTGCTTAAAGGAACCACAGGACAGTTATTGAAACCATGAAAGCCAAACAAGACAAAGAAGGATAGCGAAGCAAGAAGCTTGCGCTGATAGGAACCGGAGTTCGCCAGCAAGGGAACTCAGTGGAAGTGAAGCGAGGAAGCGCTCACAAGGGAACACATATAAAAGAAGTCTATTGAAGAAGTATAGGCTTGAGAAGAGTGGCGAATCCACAAGGGAGCTAGCGCATGGGAACCTCATCACTGCTGGTAGGAACCAGAGTAGGTGAGATGTGTCAGCAGAAATCCTAGAGCCGTAGAGAGAAGCGGAAAGCAACTGTCCCATCATCGTTGGACTGACACAAACGGCTATTAACTACCCATGTTGTTTCCTAGCTCATTAAGGAAGTTGTCTTGCACACATAAACATCTATGACAACCTAGTTGACGGGATTTGTGGATCACCGTTAGATTGAGCTTCTAGTTCGGTCTGATGGGAACTGGAAGCCAACCAGCCTTCGAAGTATAAAAGGCGACTGTGCTTCATTGACAACTTCAAGCACAACTACAAGAATCACACTCCATAGCAAACATCAAAGTGTGAAGCTCTCAAACAAGATCATAAAAGCAAACTGAGATCAAGAGGAACCAGTCAAGGAACCTGAGAGTTGCATGCTAGTTCCTGTGACTGTAAGTGGGTTAGTTCCTTGGTGCTAAGGATTGCTTCTTGGATTGATTATAATTTGTGTTAAGTTATCTAGGATTGCCTAACTGTGTGTAAGGCAAAGAAACTGTGTGTTTGTTCCTAGGATAAGTTGTAACCAAAGAGATAAGAAATCAAGAAGTAGACCTTGAAATCATTTCGAAAGAAAGGTAGTGATTTTTATCCTAGATTGCTAGTTGGCAATCGAAGGTTTCCACTATAAGAAACTTGTTCATTTATTTGATTGTTTATTTCCGCTGCGAAGGAAACTGTAATCTGTATTCTCAGTTCCCTTGTTATTAATCTAACAATCACGATCCTACACAATCATCCTTAAGTGGTTGGGCTCCTCATCTAATGCTAGCAATTATATTGAATGGTTTGAATTCCTCGGCTCCTGCAGTAGGAAAAAGGCCTTCATTTACCAGGCCACATGTGTTGCCTTAAGCAACTATATTTACTATACCTGGCAAGCTCGCAACAAGTCATTTTTTATAATCAACGAATGGAAGCACATGACTGCGCAGAACATATAATCTCGATTACCAAGATGTGCATCGCTGCCAAAATCAACAAGGATAGCCCTGTTATCATAAGTTGGCTTACCCATTTGCAAATAGATAGGATATAGTTTCCTTTCTTATGTGTTTTGGCTATTTCTTGGTTTAGTTCGATGGTGTATAGCTGCACTCCTGCATACGCTTTTGTACACCCTCGCCTTTTGATCTATAAATTTTTTAACCATTTTCTTCAAAAATAAAACGTTAAAAGTTCTTTTTCCTAAAAAAGGTCTTTATCAAGTAAAATTTATTTATAAAGATAGGTGACAAATAAGGCTATTATTTTTTATATAAAATGTCTTCCTAAAAACTTTTTTATTTATAATATTTAAAATAGTTTTGAAATTTTGAAATCTAAAAAATTGGCTGATAAGGAAAAATGTAAAAGAAAAAAATAAGTATTTAAAAAGTAATAAAGTAGTAATTTATCAAACAAACCCTAAAATCCATTTTGAGTAGACCTGTCAACTGGGTTGGGCGGGTCGGGTTCGGGTCAAATCGGGTTCGGATCGATCGGGTTGATAAAATTTTTGGGTCGGACGGGTCGGGTTCGGGTTGACCCAGCGGGTCGAACATGTCTTTTTTTATGATTATTATTATTAATTTTAACTTTATAAAAATAATTATAATAATATAATTAATATTATATTATTATTTAATAAAGTTTATTAAAATATTTAATATAAATGAAATAAAATATACAAAATAAAAGGGACCTGCGAGCTTGGATTTGCATTCGGATCGAGTCGGGTTTGGGTTCGGATCCTTCGAATTCGGGTCTTTCTTGACCCAGTGACGTTCGGGTCGGGTTCGGATTCGAGTCCTTTCGGATTGGGTCGGTTTTTGACGGGTCTAATTTTGAGTAGTAACATGTAACACATGATTGTGTAATTAATTTGTAATTTGCCCTAAGCTAGACCACTACTTTAATCCTTTCACAGTTTCACTCCTTCAACCGTCCAGATTCATCAACATAAAGGTATGTACCCTCATTCTTGGCCCACGTTCAAATCCCCTGCAAACCTCTTTATATTTCACCTCCTCCCATCCTGCAAAGAAATCAGAAAAATCCATGGCAACACCGCAACCAATCCACAAGTCAGAAGAAGAATGGAGGGCTATTCTCTCTCCTGAGCAATTCCGAATCCTCCGACAGAAAGGAACCGAGTATGCTGTCTCCCTCCATCCTTTTCCCTTTTAACGCGGTTGATTTCGATTTGTCACTTCACGCTTTGATTTCGGTGCTACTGTGACTAATCTGTTACAGAAATTAGGTTTTGATCGAGTCTATGACGGAGCTAGTTACTCTGCTACTGTATTGTTAGGTTAAACTGGATTAGGTTGGAATTAGTGAGCTGAATCAAGTAATTGTATATATGTAGTCACAATTTGTGCCTTCTCATCTAGTGTCTTTAACTTGTAATCTGTGCTTTTTGGATGTGGATTCTGCTTTGTAATTCTTGACTGAATTTTGCAAGAATTCGACAAAGATGTCCCCTATTTAGCTGAACCCTCGTGGAGGGAAATTGTTGATTGATTGATTGTGTTGAGGATGATTGGTTAGGTTTCGACTTGTTTAATTACATTGAAATGGGGAAATCCATGGCAGGTTAAAAGGGAGTGGAGAGTACAATAAGGTGTTCGAGGAAGGGGTTTACGGCTGCGCAGGGTGTGGGACTCCGCTGTACAAGTCCTCCACCAAGTTCGACTCTGGCTGCGGCTGGCCAGCCTTCTTCGACGGCCTCCCGGGGGCCATTCATCGCACCGTATGTCCCTATTCCTTCTTGTTTATAGTTATGGATGACCAACTATTTTGGTATATTCATTTGTCATTTGTCACATAGCCAAGAAAACTGATTGTGAACCAACCTTCAATTGGTCTTATGGTTTGGCACTAGGCTTCCTTAAGCCTTCTATATCGGGTATGGTTGGTAACTTATTATAAAGTTGAAGGTGAAGGGGAAAGTGAGCTTGTGGGTTGTGTTATGTGTGTGTGCAGCCTGACCCTGATGGGAGGAGGACGGAGATCACGTGCGGGGCTTGTGGTGGACATCTAGGACACGTCTTCAAGGGTGAAGGGTTCAAGACGCTCACTGATGAGCGACACTGTGTCAACAGCGTCTCTGTCAAGTTTGCCCCTGACCACTCTTGATCTTCTTGTGCGTGGCTTCTGTTTCGATCTTCTTAGGTCAAGTTTTTTAGTGTCGAGCTGAGGATGATTTGCACGTCTGCCTTTGTTCAAACTTTGTATGATTCTAGTGGTTTGATCTTGGTTTTTAGCAATAATACGCGCGGCTTCTAACGTAAGCTTGATCCAAGTGCTTAATAGAGTTTCTCAATACAACTACTTTGATGCACTTAACCTTAATTAACCTCAGGATTTGTCCCTCTATGTTGAATGAATAGCTTTCTTGGTTTCACAGTTTTGAGTGGCCCCACTAGTTGGCCTTTCGTTCTTGGTTTCACTTTGCACAGCTATCTTACTATTATGTCTTCATCGACCCACGAAAGAACAAACTTCTGCTAACATAAAGTGCTAGCTTTATAATAAGTCAGACCGCCTATTTTTGTGCTTTGTTTTAATATTACACGTTATGAGTATGTGTTGCTTGTAATGAATCTCCGAATAGATAATAAGAAGACAAATTAAATGCAGTAAGTAACTAGATACATAATCAGTTGAGATGTATAGGATGTTCCTCGTTCAGGTGCGTGGTTGTCATTGGCACAAAGTAATTTTGCACACAGAGAACATCCATTTTTTTGTTGTACTGAGCTTCTTCAGCGCTGCCCAAATTAAACCGATTGGTCGAAGATTGTTCTGCTCTCGTCTTGGATGCAAACCCTAAGTGTAGGTTTCTGATTCATATTGTTAGGAAGTGAACTTTTGGGAACTCCAGTTCCCTATCTAGTTCCCTTCCTCAGTTTTTCTAGTTTTGATAATGACAAACATCATTGCTATTAATATTTCCTTGAGTGTGATAAACAGGGAACTCTGGATTCGGAAAGAACAAGACAGAGACGAAGACGCCAGATTTGGGAACTGGCGTAAGGAACTGAAGCTTGTTGACGCTGGAATCACTTGGAACAAGACATGAAGAGCGGCGGCGAGCTGATTAGGGTAGATCTTCAGTTGGAGAGAGAACGTGAAGATCTTATCCTGTTTTCATATATTTTAGGAGTCAAAAGTATATCTTTATGGAAACAAAACATGTAAAATCGTGGAAGATTATATTTGGTAACAAATATTATCTTTTCGATTATTTTTCGATTATTTTATTTATGTGATCTGGTTGTTGGAAATTCGTTTCTTCCATCAATTAAATCATATAAATAGAATAGTTAAAACTCTCTCTCATTTACGCATTCATGCATACTGCTTACAAAGAAGAAAACCGTGCCAAGTTCTTTGAAGAAGAACTGTAAGTCGATTGTCTTGTTGCTTGCTTGATTTGGTCGAATTAGGTAGAGAGTCCTTAGTGTGTCTAAGACTTAATCTGTGTGTTCTATCCTAATTGTTTGTAATCGAAGCATTAATACAAGAAGTAGACTTTGAAATCCTCTTGTAAGAGAGGTAGTGAGTTTTATCCTGGATAACTAGTTGGTTATCAAAGGTTCCCACTCTAAGGAACTTGTCTTGATTATGTTATTGTTTACTTATTCCGCTGCTAAGGAACTGGACTCCCACAATTGGTATTAGAGCAGACGTTCTAGATTTGTATTAGTTTACAGATTTCAAGATGACTAGTTCAAGCGAATTCAGTCTGAGAATCTCCATCAACAAGCCCCACATCCGAAAGAAAGGAGAAGAAGAATGGTGGGAGAAATGCATGACCAACTACATCCAAACCATGGACTATCAGTGCTGGCGCGTGATTGAAAATGGTGATGGAGTCATCCCTGCGGATTTAACTGAAGCAGACTGGAAGCCTGAATACTACACCATTAAAGAGAAGAATGCTAAAGCTCGTCAACTCATTCTTAATGGGTTAACAAGGGAGGACATGGACAAGGTGATAGGAATCACAACTGCTAAGGGATTCTGGACTGCCCTAAAGGAGATGCATGAAGGAAGTGAGGAACTGAAGCAAAGCAGAAAGTTTGCTCTAGAAGGAGAATACCACACTTTCGAGATGTTGGAAACTGAGAACATCTCTCAATACCACTCACGTTTCACAAGACTCGTCACCAAACTCAATAATGCTGATGTGACGCTTGATGAATGGTCTAAATCCCTTGTCATCATCAATGGACTAAACTCCAAATTCAACTTCATCAAAAGAGTGCTAAAGACTACTCTTGGTATTCAAGCTCTTTCCTTAACTCAAATCATAGGGAAACTTGAAATTGAAGAAAGAGAGGCACTCAAGGCAAGCTCCACTAAGAAGATGGAGAAGGGAATCGCCTTAAAAATCTCAAAGGCCTTCTCAAGGTTGGAGATGGAGGAAGAAAACTCAGATCTTGAAGAAGAAGAGGATGAGATGACAGCCTTAGTTACTAAGCACATCAAGAAGCACTTCATCAAAGGAAAGTTCAAGAAAAACTTCCAAAAGAGAGACCTTTCTGAATACGCTTGCTATCAATGCAAGGAAAGATGACACCTTGCTAGGAACTGTCCCAAGAACTCAAATGAAGATGACAAGCCTATACAAAAGAAAGCCCTCTTTGCTATCTTTGGAGACGACTCTGAAGACTCTGAAGGGGAACTGGATACAAATGGAACTTCTGGAGGAAGATGCCTGATGGCTAAGGAAGATTCAACTGAATCAGATGACTCCGAGGTATCCTCTTCTGACTTTACTAAATCTTTTCTTGAATGTGATAAAAAACAATTGATCAAGATCATTAAGAAACTTGGAAAGGAAACTAATTCCCTTCAAGAGAAACTAGAAGAATATGAAGATGAAATCTCATGCCTATCCACTGAAAACTCGGTCTGGAGTAAGAAACTTGATGAAACTGAGAAATTACTTGCCAATTCTTCTAGGAAGTGTGATTCTTGCATCACTGTTAAAAAAGAACCCACGCATGCTGACAACCCTATTGTTCCTCTCACAGAATCTGAAAAGAACACTTCTTCTATGCTTGCTGAAATAATGAACAAACTTGATCATCTCACTCACTCTATAAATGAGAAAACTGTGAATCAAACTGTTTTTGTTAAGCAACGATATGGTCTTGGTTACTCTGGTAACAACGATTCTGAGGAAACATGCTCTGCTGAGAACGAAAAATTAAGAAGGGAACTGGTCGAGAAAAATGAAACCCTCAATTGCGCTCTACAAAATTCTCGTGATAAAAACCAGTTCCTAGAAGAAAAGGTAAAAGTGCTTGAACAGAAACCTAAAGAGAATCAGACTTGGTTCGATTGTCAGAATGCTCACAAAATGTATATTGACCAAGCTCAAGGAACTAAAGGTAAGAAAGTTAACTTTGAGCAGAGAAAGCAAGAAAGACCATTCCGACCTGGTCATGGTAAGTATGATCATGTTGTCTACAATCGTGTTTGTTGGCATTGTGGTAAAAATGGTCATTACATTCATGAGTGCATTCACAAGAAAACACAAATGGAGGAAAATGCTAGGAAAATGAACCAGAAAATAAAAAATAAGAAAATGATGCATACCATAAATGATTTGAATGATCCTTATTATTTTACTCCTGCTTCTAACCCACAGATAAAATACCAACCTCATTCCCCCAGAAAAGCTAAGCTTAGCTGGGTTCAAAAAGTTTGAGTTCCCTTGTGTAGGACGAAGTTCGACAACAAGACAAATGGTACATAGACAGTGGTTGCTCGTGCCATATGACCGAAAATAGAAGAAAAATGTCGTCACTTCAACAACACCGAGGAGGTACAATTTCCTTCGGAGATAAGAGAAAGGAAACAATCTGTGATACTGGCAGTGTGAATCTCATTGATCACATCAAGGTAAGTAACGTTAACCTTGTTGAAAATTTAGGTTTTGATCTAATTAGTATGTCACAACTGTGTGATCAAGGGGGAAATGAGGTTCGCTTTACCTCTAAAGAATGCTTCGTGGAAGATAGAAAGGGAACTGTAATTCTAAAGGGCAAAAGGTTCAACAACGTCTACATCATTGATCCGAATTTCGTTCCCAAAGAAAAGTTGTGTCTATCAACCATTGACGACCAAACAAACCTCTGACATCAACGACTTGGTCATGCAAGCATCAAGCTTATTCACAAGTTGCATCAAAAGGAACTTGTTCGTGGTCTTCCCAAAATAAATGCTGAAAAGTCAGAAATCTGCTCTGACTGTGTTCAAGGGAAACAGGTTCGTAGTTCCTTCAAGTCCAAAACACTGGTGAGTTCCTTTAAACCTCTGGAACTCATGCACATGGATCTTTGTGGTCCTATGCGAGTTCAAAGCATTGGTGGAAACATGTATATTCTGGTACCTGTTGATACTTACTCTAGAATCACTTGGACATTATTTATAAAATCTAAAAGTGAAATCTTTGATAGGTTTAGTGAGCTAGTTCCCTTGCTTGAAAAATCATTGAATGTCTCTCTTCGTGCCATTCGTTCCGATCATGGAACTGAGTTCGAGAATGGAGATTTTCTAACCTTTTGCAGGGAACATGGAGTTGATCATAATTTCTCGGCTCCCTACACTCCACAACAAAATGGAGTTGTTGAAAGAAAGAACAGAACCTTGGAAGATATGGCTCGCACCATGCTCATCTCTAGCGGTCTATCTCAATCCTTCTGGGCAGAAGCGGTCAATGCAGCGTGCTACATTTTGAATCGGGCTATGCTACGCCCCATGCTTGAGAAGACTTCCTATGAGCTACTTCGAGGCCGAATTCCCAACATTGCTCATCTTCGAGTCTTCGGCTGCAAATGTTTTGTTCACAATAATGGGAAGGACAATCTAGGGAAGTTTGATCCACGAAGTGATGAAGGGATTTTCATCGGATATGCTTCCAGTAGCAAAGCATACAAGGTCTTCAACACACGGACTAAAAAGGTAGAGGAAAGTATTCATGTTGTTTTCAATGAAAAATTGCCTTCAAAGTCTGTGCAGGATCTCTCAGTTCCCTCGGAGGATCCATTTCAACGACCAAGTGAATATTCTGATGATGAAGCTCCTCCCAAGCGTAACTCCTATCCTACGCTCTCCAGCTCATCCTCACCCACAGTCCCCTCTTCTCCGGTTGAGCCCAAGGAATCAACTTCCACAGACAGCTCTCCAGTTCCCTCAACCCATCAAGATGCTGCTGTTACGGCTCAAGTTCCCTCTCAACCGTCGAATGAAGTCGACACTACCTCTCAGGGAACGAAATCTGCTCCAGACGTCAACTCTAATATAGCCTCTTCTTCGGCTACTGATCCCACTGACGTGGAGGCTCCGGGAACTGATCTTCTAGTTCCCAACAGAGACAAAAGAACCACCAAGCATCCAGTCAGGTATGGATTTGAAGATATGTCCTATTGTGCATTCAATGCTTTTCTGTCTCTTATAGAACCCAAGAACATCACGGAGGCATTAAAGGATGCTGATTGGATCATTGTCATGCAAGAAGAACTTCACCAGTTCGAGAGGAACAAGGTCTGGCGACTAGTTCCTCGTCCTCAAAACAGACACATCATAGGAACTCGGTAGGTGTTTCGCAACAAGCTGGATGATTCTGGTGTTGTATCAAGAAACAAAGCTCGTTTGGTTGCTCAAGGCTATAACCAACAAGAAGGAATTGACTACGATGAGACATTCGCCCCTGTGGCAAGATTGGAAGCCATACGATTGCTCATTGCCTATGCTTCTCACAAAGGGTTCAAGCTGTACCAAATGGACGTGAAGACTGCATTCCTCAATGGCATTCTTCAAGAGGAAGTTTATGTCAAGCAACCTCCAGGATTCGAGGATGATGATCACCCTGACCACGTGTATTTCTTGGACAAGGCTCTCTATGGTCTAAAGCAAGCCCCTCGTGCTTGGTACGATCGCCTTGCCCAGTTCCTAACATCTAATGGCTATCGCCGTGGTGTGATCGACAAGACCCTCTTTCTTCTGGAAGTTAAAGGTGAAATTCCAGTGGTCCAAGTCTATGTTAACAATATTATTTTTGGTTCCACTAACTTGGCTCTTGTAGAAAAGTTCAAAAATCTCATGAGCAGCGAGTTCGAGATGAGTATGATTGGGGAACTATCTTTCTTTCTGGGTTTGCAAGTTACTCAAAAGGTTGATGGCATTCAAATCCATCAACAAAAATATTTGAAGGAACTCCTGAAGAAGTTCAAGATGGATTCCATCAAAGCCATCTCCACACCCATCTCCCCGGCAACTCGCCTCACAGCCGATCATACCGGACATAAAGTGGAAGAGAAACTCTATCGTGGCATGATTGGTTCTTTGATGTATCTAACTGCTAGTAGGCCAGATATTGTGTTTGTTGTTTGTCTTTGTGCCAGGTTCCAAGCAGATCCAAGAGAATCTCACTTATCTGAAGTGAAGCGTATATTTCGCTATCTCAAGGAAACTGACGACCTATGTCTTTGGTACCTGAAGGATTGCCACTTCAATCTTCTTGGATACACCGATGCAGACTATGCTGGATACTTGGTTGATCAAAAAAGCACATCTGGAATGGCCCAGTTCCTTGGACCATGCTTGATCTCTTGGGCCTCAAAGAAACAAAACTCAATGGCTTTATCAACCATCGAAGCTGAGTACATTACAGCTGTCGCTTGCTGTTCCCAAATCCTATGGCTCAAATAACAACTCGCGGATTTTGGTATGTCTTTTGGCCCCCTAAAGATTCTGTGTGACAATACCAGTGCAATCAACATCTCCAAGAATCTTGTGCATCATACTAGGACTAAGCATATTGACATTAGGCATCACTTCTTGCGTGATCATGTTGAAAAAGGGAACATACTACTAGAACATTGTAGAACTGAAGATCAAATTGCAGATATATTCACCAAAGCATTAAATCGAGAACCTTATGAGTCCTTTAGATTACTTCTGGGAATGATATCCATAAACTAGTAGTTCCGTTTGCCTTTACTAGTTCCCTTGATGTGCCTAGATTTGATCTGTTCTATGATTTCATTGACAATATTGATGATATTTGATCTTGTGATGGCCTCGCATGTCCTGTAATATTGGTTCTAAAGCATGTTCTTAACTATTGCATGATCACATAATTTTATGATATAACTTGATCGTGATTACATCTCTTTGTTGGCCTTATAATAAGTCAATTTGATCACATCTATCCTCTATTACAAGCCGAAATGATGATTGACTATAAACCGTCCTAAGCCTGACTACATTGTATAATTCCTTATGATCCCTTCTTTAGTCCACACTGGGAATTGTCTTTGTAGTGTCAAAATCGCCTTCCTAATTTTACTTATATGGGTATGTACTTTTCTTGAGTGATTGCTTGGTTCCCTACATAAAATGTACCCATATCTCCCCGGTTCCGTGTCATTCACTGAGGAAAGGAACTGGGAACTTTGCTTCAACGGCCAGATTTCAAATTCAAGCTCTGTCAGCGTCCGGTTCCCAAGGGCAGTTATTGCGCTTCTAGCCGTTTGCTCTATGAGATTTCTGGGGAATTCAAGCCCGGTTGATTTGATTGTTCTGAAGAAATTATTAAGGGGAGAGATATGAGTTCTATTCGGCATCAGAAGATATTATGGCCGTTAGAGATATATTATGGGTTCCCTTATTTGAACAGATTTGACAACGGTTTCTTTTGGATAGAATCCGCTCAGTGCTTATATAAGGCAACAGGGAAAACCCTAAATCGGCACTGCTCTCAAAATTCTCTTTGCTCTCCACAACAATCTTTGTCGGCTCACAAAAAAAAATCTCAAGCTCTCTCTCTACTCATCTGTCTCCATGGATACCGGTCTTTCCCAGCTCCCCGTCGATGAGTTAGCCGTTCTGGAGGCTTATCGGAAGCAGAAGGTCACCTCCTCCTCCTCCCAGGTGACTACACCGACAAAGGCACCATCTTCGGCGCCTCCACCTGTGGAGAACCCAGATCAATCGGCGCCACCGCCGGTAAAGGAGGCGAGTCAGTCTGAATCTGCCTCGTCGGAGCATACTCCGTCAAAGCAGGCCTCTCCTACAATGCCAAAGGAGGTCTCTCAACACTCCTCTCCTTCTCAAGGGGCCGATCCGATAGATGTGGAGCTGCTACCCATACCGACGACCTCTCTCAAGCTCCCCGACGACTCCCAGTCAGTGGCCGGCCGTGTAAAGCGCCGTGCTACCAAAGGCGGCCATGGGTTTCCTTCTCTTCATCTTGAGGAGGCTACTCCCGCCAAAAAGGCGAAATTTTCAAAGGCTGCAAAGGGGAAGAAGTCGATATCCCTAGCTCCCTCCCAAGTGGCTCCGGCTCTCGCAATATTCTGGAGCCTCTAATCGTTGGCAAAGAGTTCTGGGCTACTGCCGATGATGAGAGTGTCTCCGCCGCCCACGCCAAGCTACAACTACAAGGGTGAGACACCCTGGTGCCGGAGCCGTTCGCCGTCAACGAAGATTTGGTGCGTCTCTTCTATCAGAATCTGCAATTTGTAGCGGCTAAGGATGATCAGCCCGTACACGACTCCATTCTCACTTGGGGAGGTAACCTCATTCCCCTCTCTGCTGCTGTCATTCGGTCGGTGCTGGGCCTCAAAACTAGAAAAGGATTTGGGATTATTGTCAAAAGGAACTGGCCAACCAAGCGCAAGCAGGCCATTCTCAAAACTGTGTTTGATAGCAACACTCCCTCCAAAGGTTCCCTGCTTACCAAATACCTCAGCCTTGATAGGAAGATTCTTCACACCTTCCTTATCAAAAACATTATCCCTCGTCAGGAGAAGAGGGACACAGTGCTTGTCTCTGATGCTGTGCTTATGGAGAAGCTGATTCTGGTGGATCCAATTGATTTGCCCCACATCACCCTTGCCCACATGCAGTTCTGTAAGGGCCACACCACCCATGCTCTTCCATACCCCCATCTGATCAAGAAGATTCTGAGCCGTCTTGGTCTTTACCCCTTGGATGTTGAGGAAACCCAGTTCTCTCGTCTCCTCACCATGACTACTGTGAAACGTCTGGCACTAAAGGCACATGTTGATGAGGAATTTGATGCTGAGAAGGACAAGGAAGAGTCCTTGCCTGGCCAATCTGACCCCCGTTTAGTTCCCGACACACATGTCATTCTGAACAGTCTGGGAAACATTGAAGCTGCTTTGGTTGAAGGTTTTGACAAGGTTGCTACTGCGGTGGAAAAAGGAAACAACTTCACCAATGAGATGGTGGTGGAGTTGTGGAAGACGTCTGCAGCTCTTGTGCAGGAAATAGCCAAGTTGGTCAACCGCAAGCTTGCAGAAGACAAGGCCAAGGGCAAGCCGTAGTTTGGGACAGTGCTCAGTTCCCCAACTCAGTTGACACGGAACCTTAGTTTCCTAGGATCCCACTTCCATACATTGATCCCTTTTTGTGTGTCTCTGAGTGTTTTTCATTTTGTTATGTTTATGCTATCTCTGTTCTCTTTATATTTATTGAAATTTCTGTGTTCCTTGCACTTGTTCTGATTTGCTTTCGACTTCTATTACGGTGCCATTTCTCTAGAGTTCAGAATTAGTCTATTTATCTCTCTAAATTCTCTTTGTTCTTCATTTAACTGACTCTTTTCGATGATGTCCAAAGGGGGAATGAACTTGGCAATCTGGAACTAATAGGATGAAAGAAACTCTGAACTCGTTGTCCTCGATCTTAAGGGGGAATTAAGGAACTCGATCTATTGTTAAGGGGGAATATGCAAATTCACTAATGATTTTCCTACATCTAGTTGTGTTCTGTTTTTCCTCATATATCATTCATGCCTATTTTGATATGTCAGGTTCTACATGTTTGTCATTATCAAAAATGGGGAAATTGTTAGGAAGTGAACTTTTGGGAACTCCAGTTCCCTACCTAGTTCCCTTCCTCAGTTTTCCTAGTTTTGATAATGACAAACATCATTACTATTAATATTTCATTGAGTGTGATAAACAGGGAACTCTGGATTCGGAAAGAACAAGACAGAGACGAAGACGCCAGATTTGGGAAATGGCGTAAGGAACTGAAGCTTGCTGACGCTGGAATCACTTGGAACAAGACATGAAGAGCGGCGACGAGCTGATTAGGGTAGATCTTCAGTTGGAGAGAGAACGTGAAGATCTTATCCTGTTTCCATATATTTTAGGAGTCAAAAGAATATCTTTATGGAAACAAAACATGTAAAATCGTGGAAAATTATATTTGGTAACAAATATTATCTTTCCGATTACTTTTTGATTATTTTATTTATGTGATCTGGTTGTTGGAAATTCGTTTCTTCCATCAATTAAATCATATAAATAGAATAGTTAAAACTCTCTCTCATTTACGCATTCACGCATACTCCTTACAGAGAAGAAAACCGAGCCAAGTTCTTTGAAGAAGAACTGTAAGTCGATTGTCTTGTTGCTTGCTTGACTTCTATTACGGTGCCATTTCTCTAGAGTTCAGAATTAGTCTATTTATCTCTCTAAATTCTCTTTGTTCTTCATTTAACTGACTCTTTTCGATGATGTCTAATGGGGGAATGAACTTGGCAATCTGGAACTAATAGGATGAAAGAAACTCTGAACTCGTTGTCCTCTAAAGGGGGAATTAAGGAACTCGATCTATTGTTAAGGAGGAATATGCAAATTCACTAATGATTTTCCTACATCTAGTTGTGTTCTGATTTTCCTTATATATCATTCATGCCTATTTTGATATGCCAGGTTCTACATGTTTGTCATCATCAAAAATGGGAAAATTGTTAGAAAGTGAACTTTTGGAAACTCCAATTCCCTACCTAGTTTCCTTTCTCAGTTTTCCTAGTTTTGATAATGACAAACATCATTAATATCAATATTTCCTTGAGTGTGATAAACAAGGAACTCTGGATTCAGAAAGAACAAGACAGAGACGAAGACGCCAGATTTTAGAACTGGCGTAAGGAACTGAAGCTTGCTGACGCTGGAATCACTTGGAACAAGACATGAAGAGCGGCGGCGAGCTGATTAGGGTAGATCTTCAGTTGGAGAGAGAACGTGAAGATCTTATCCTGTTTCCATATATTTTAGGAGTCAAAAGTATATCTTTATGGAAACAAAACATGTAAAATCGTGGAAGATTATATTTGGTAATAAATATTATCTTTCCGATTACTTTTTGATTATTTTATTTATGTGATCTGGTTGTTGGAAATTCGTTTCTTCCATCAATTAAATCATATAAATAGAATAGTTAAAACTCTCTCTCATTTACGCATTCACGCATACTTCTTACAGAGAAGAAAACCGAGCCAAGTTCTTTGAAGAAGAACTGTAAGTCGATTGTCTTGTTGCTTGCTTGATTTGGTCGAATTAGGTAGAGAGTCCTTAGTGTGTCTAAGACTTAATCTGTGTGCTCTATCCTAATTGATTGTAATCGAAGCATTAATACAAGAAGTAGACTTTGAAATCCTCTTGTAAGAGAGGTAGTGAGTTTTATCCTGGATAACTAGTTGGTTATCAAATGTTCCCACTCTAAAGAACTTGTCTTGATTCTGTTATTGTTTACTTATTTCGCTGCTAAGGAACTGGACTCCCAGTTCCCTTTGATTGCTAACACGTACGATCCTACACATATAATTTGTTAATGGTACTACAAGAACAGCAAAAGGGATAAAGCATGTGCCAAATTAAGAGAAACAAGCCCAGATAAAAATCCAAATTGTTGTTGATTGTTTGTGAAGTGTCTTCCTAAATAACTACCATAACTACCAGCAGGCATCTACACCATCCGTAGAATTAGCGTTGCAAAATTACAAATTACAAATTTACACGTTCTTTCCCGGGGCCTTCCTCTTCATTCTAATAATACAATACATATTTTACACGTTCATATATATGGTTGAAGTCAATCTTCAAAGGCCAAATTACAAATTCAAGGGCTCAAATGGGGAAAAGCAAGGAATCTCAAGAAGAAGAAAAACAAGTACAGGTTGAATTCAATCTATCAATGCACTGCAATGCCTGCGAACGCAAAGTCGCAAAAGCCATTTCTAAGATCAAGGGTCCGATTCCAGTCTCTTGCGCATATACATTTATTATATTATATGATTAAAAATTGAGAGTCTTTTGTGGTTGTAAATTTGCGAGGAAATTGATCATGAAGGGGTGGAGAGGTTCATGACGGACATGAGGAATCACAAGGTTGTGGTGATGGGTCGGTTCGACCCGGATAAGATGTTGAAGAAACTCAAGAACAAAACGGGGAAGCGGGTCGAGATCGTGGTGCCTGCAGAAGGAGGAGGAGGAGAAGACGAAGTCGGCGGGAATTCGAATGAGGATGGAGATACGGAGATGGGCCCGGGTTTGCCATTGTTGATGGAGGAAGAGGGTGGGTGGTGCGATGATAGTCCGGTTTTTACCATGTTTAGTGATGAAAATGCAAACGCTTGTTCCATCATGTAGATGATTAATCTCTATAAACAAAGGAACATTGGTTCATTGTCAAGCATAATCACCCTTTTTTCTTGATTATGCATGTGCAAGACACACAAAACAAAACCATAGAGGATTCTTTATAACCCACGATACAATCTCCAATCTCTGGGTACATCCTTCAAGCATATATTACATAAATTAATTTAAAAATATTATGTTTATATTATAAATGATAAATTTTATATATTTATAAATTTCTAGTAATATTAAAGACTTTGGAATATATAAATTTTAATATTTACAATGTAAACATAATTTTTTTAAAATTAAATTATATTATATATATTTGAGTGGTGTACCGAAAGGTGTATCGTTAGCCGTCACAATAGAAAATTAGGGTGTTTAAAGTCGTAAAGTGTTATATTGGTTTTTGCGGATACCTTTTAATCTATTTAGAATACTTAATTAAAAAGATATCGAAATGAATGATTTACTATTTAAATAAAATATAATAAAAATTAAATTACATGAAACAAATTATTTATTCAAATACAAATAGTAGTGTTTATATAGTTGAAAACGATATTAAACTAAATTTACGAAAACTCTGAAATTTAATAACATTAACAAAGTTACTTATTAGAAAATCAAATATAAACCTCATAAAATGCAAAGTAACTAGTAAATAAAGAAAGAAAAGAAAAGAAAGCCCGACCTTAAGGGAAAAAACAAGCCCATTATAATATATATAGTTTGGAAAAGCACGGAATAAGCCCTAAAAATAACAACATTTCCGGTCGAATGTTAAAAATTATGCAAATATATATAATTAACAAGGTATTTGCACGAAATAATAGTAAGAAAATAGTATATTTTAGTTGGACAGTGTAACACAATTAGTGCTCGTTTGGTTAAACACGGGAAGTACAGTTTTTATGAAGTTAATTCCCATGAATTGTATTTTCATGGTATTGTATTTCCTAGGATTTTGAAAAATGTATTTTGTTAAAATTTAATTCTTATCAATTAAATTACTATATTTTGTTTGGTTAAAAGAGATTTGTAATGAAAAAGAAAAAATATATTTGAAATAAAAAATGATGGAAGTGTATCTTACCCACCCTATCATGATAAGTACAATTCTCCTATTTTGAAGGAAGTATAAATCTTGAAAATTTAACGTTTTGAATTTTTTAATTATAAAAAATACAACCAAATATATATTGAAACAAATTTGATTTTCAAATTCATGGATTTTTGACTGACAACCAAACAAGTACTTAGAGGAATATTGTATTTACACAAACAAATACTATGACAAGAGCAATATATGTCCAAAAAAAGAAATATATATTCTGTGGTTGGGCACGAAGCTTGAACAAGGAAGCATATCCGATCCCAATTAAATTTATAAACCCATTATCTATCATTCCTATTTGGCACTTCAAAAACATATTATTGCTCGTAATCTTGTCATAACTAGTAGAGCCACAACCAACCTTGGATAAAGCCAATGCTTAGCGAAGAATCATCGAACGTACAAAAAAGCATCATGCATCAATTCTAAGACCAAAGTCTCCAAAATACAACAGAATCCAGATACTGAACAATGACAATGACATTTCCTGGAGATTGATGATGAGACTGATTTTCTCTCTTTGATATGCATATATAAAAATGAACCAATCTATCTTACACGGATTAATATAACGAAATTACCTTCCGGATGTATGTGCTAGCTGTACAAGGTGACTGAGGGCCAACTTGTTTAAATATTGACAAGATTTTGATTACCACAAGATGCTTAGCATTGGTCCAACTAAAGAAATCTAAGCACATTCTTAATTATGTATCAAGAACGTGGTCGGACTTCTTTAGATGGATCAGTTCTAAATATCTATTAGGAAAACCCTTGTCAATATATAGTTGAAAATATGTCGCCTTGAACCCTATACAATTGCATAGCAAAAGATTAAATCAAACAGTTTTTACATAGCAAAAGATTATCATCGGAACACCTTTGTTCAACTCCAAATTCCGTGCTAAACCAATAGATAAACTAAAGATTGATTAATCTTTAAGATCTGTCATCTTTCCAAGTTCCAACATAAGATATAGCACATTAAGTTGTAGTACGTACAGTGTCTAAATTAAACAATTAACCCATAAATAATTCAAGCAATTTGAAGTAAGTATACATGCTCAAATTCCTCTATATGGATCAAACAATTGCTATGCATTTAGTTACATATCAAACACACAAAAGCTAATCGAGTCTCCTTCTAAAACTAATCAAAACCATATTATATATTGAACAGAACAAGTTATTACCTTGAGTGCGCCTCACCACGATATATGCTCTACTAATTTACTCGATCTTTTCAAATGCAACTCAAAACAAAATTCTCTTTAAAAGCTCTTAATTCAATATTGAAAAACTCTTACAGAAGTTTATTGTTTAATAATACCCCTCAAGACATCCTTAAATACACTCCTCTAGAGAGACTTATTGATCAAGCAAAACAGTAACACCATACAAAAATTTGAACTACAAAATCTTATTCATAATATATTTACAATTTTCAATATAAATTGGCTTTCCATAATTTACTTGTGATTCAAGGATATAAACTATCCGACTATATATGAGCAATTTCTTTTTTAAAGAAAAAATATATTTAACACTTTGGTTATTGCTTTAAACAAGAACTCAACACTTTCAAGTTATTGCTTACTATAAGAACTCCTCCAAAGCTCTTTGTTTTTTCACCCGCTTTCTGCTGTATGAGGAAGGAAATAGAAAATTTGTAGTTTTGTACCCTTTATAAGTAAATTCCTTAAACATAGATTTTCAAAACAGATCTAACGTACTATCCAATAGAAAGCATGAAATTGTTGAAAACTGACCCATCCAACTTTATTTTTCTTATTTTGATAAAATCCCTAAGATTCTATTAATATCTTCTTTTACATGGTTTTATAAAAAAACTAAAATCTGATTTATCCAAACTGATTAAATGAACGTTTTCCCAAAATTTGATGATAAGACGTACATCGGTTAATCCATAGTTTTCCTTTTTAAATATTGTCATGGACACATATTGGTTAATTCAATTCCAAATTAAATCACAGATTTATTAACATAGCAAAAGATTATTATCAAAAGACCTTGGTTCAGTTATCTTTAAGCCAAAGTAATCTATACACAAACTAAAGATTTATGTGATATAATCCTTATTTATAGATATTTGATCTTTCGATTGTAATATATCATTCAAACAAAAATTGTATACACAAAAGAAGAATTTCATCAAAACCACTTGTGGTTGAGATCTAATCTAACAAATATTACGTGGAATCTGGGGACAAATAAGGAGAGAACCCACGTGGCTCAACTTACTCAACCACAAATAAGGAGAGAACCACGTGGAATCTGGGGACAAATTGGGTTCTCTCCTTGTTTATAAAAATCTATATCTAATAAAAAATTAGTATTTTTTACATTAAATGAGTTCATTCAATAATATGTAAATTTCATTTTTTAATAAATAATATATCAAACAAATATAAATTTAATAAATTGTAATTTTCTATATTCAAATATAACATCTTTTATAAAATGGTCTAAAAAATTAATTTTATAATTTGTTCAAATTTTATTTTTAAGGATTTTGTTTGCATATTTAAAGTTATCTTTTATTAATAAATGTATATTTTTAATAGGAAAAAGGTTATTTTTATAAAACTAAAAAATTATCGTATATCATCTTTATTTTATTTAAGTTTTTGTCATACGGATGCGAATTCGGTGAGAAATGACGCTTAGGTGAGAACGTGAGAATATGCACATACAAGCAAAAATATATACATGTACATCACACGATGTGCATATAATTTTGTTTGTATGTGCATGAGTTTTCACTTACACATAGTCACATATATATTAAAAAATATATGCACATACATGCAAAAATCCATGGAGTTTTTGAGGTGTGAATAAATTTTTGTCTATATGTGCATGAGTTTTAACTTACACGTAGTCACACACATAGTAAAAAAAATATTATGTGCATGGATTTTGGACTGTATGTGCATACGTTTTCACTTACACGTAGTCACCATATAATCACAAATTTATGCACATACATGCAAAAATTCATGCACATCTTGTATGTGTATGAGTGTGCACCTACTAAAGTCATGCACATACATTCATAAATCCATGCACATCCGACATTCTCATATAAGTGTCCATTCTCACATGAATTTTTTCCTTATCATAAAATACACTATAGTCTTATTTATAAATTTTAGTATTTTAACTCTTAATGTCTACTATTGTATAACAAAATGAAATTATCGTATATCATATTTACTCCTTATTTAAAGTATAAACATATAAACTTTAGTAAAAATTATTAGAAAATCATTAATATAAAAATAAACCAATTTTTAACAAATACAATTAAATACTCTATTAAATATTATTGACAATCACAAACTAAATTATCCAATTACAAATCATTAATAAAATAGACCCTAAATCTAAAAAAATGAACATACGTTCTATTATGAAACAAAAAAAAACTCACTAATGTAAACTTATTATGTATATATTAAAAAGCCAATAATATATTTTGGCCCGTGCAAAGCACGGGTATAACCATCTATCTAGTAAGATTTAATTTGTAGGATCGGTTATTCAATATGGCTCAACTTACTCAACATAAGAAAGTGGACGAATTGAAACTTTAGTCATTTTTTTAATAAAAAAATACGTCTTAAAATTTCTAGTACAATGTCTAGATTAACCAATCTATCTATCTATCTATTATCTATCTATCTATTATCTATCTATCTATCTATATATTAAAGCTCTCTCTTTTTGAACTCTTAAAACGCTTCTGGATCCACCATATCTATATATTATTTTAAAATTTTGATTTCACTTTAAATAAAAATCGTTTATCAAATAAAAATTTATATGTCCTTTTGAGTTCTTAGAACGCTTCTGGACCCACCATATCTATATGTTATTTTAAATTTTTTATTTTACGTTAAATAAAAATCGTTTATCAAATCAAAATTTATATGTAAATATTTAGATTACAATTACTTCCAACACCAACCAAACTTTATAGTGACAAATAACATTGTAAATAAATTTAACCATCAATCTATCTATATCTATATATTAAAGCTCTCTCCTTTTGAGCTCTTAGAACGCTTCTGGACCCACCATATCTATATGTTATTTTAAATTTTTCATTTCACTTTAAATAAAAATCGTTTATCAAATCAAAATTTATATGTAAATATTTAGATTACAATTACTTCCAACATCAACCAAACTTTAAAGTGACAAATAACATTGTAAATAAATTTAACCATCAATCTATATATCTATATTAAAGCTGACTCTTTTTAAGTCACTAGAGTGTTTTTAGACCCAAGTTGTTAATGTTTTATTTTTTATTTTTCTATTTATTATTATATTAAATAATCATCAAAATATAAATTAACAAAAAGACCTTAACAAGATTTGTAAATTAATTAGCTCTAGATTTTAAAATCTTATCAAACTAACATATTTTTGTAATAAAAGTTAATGTAATTTTCTATTTGACGAAATTGTAAATGTGATACATATATTTTTGTTAATGCAACAATAATAGTAATTGACATTTAACATCATCAAAAAAAATTATTTAATTAATTAATTTAAATATTATATAAGGCGAGGTTATATACTTAACTTTAGATACCATATATTTTAATGATTTTTTTGGTAAATCTCACGAATCAGTGACAAACTATTAGCAAATTAAATGAACCCATATAAGTTAATTAGTATATTGACATAGCAACAAGATTAGTGAACCCACGTAAGTTAATTAGTAACAACCTTTAGATATCATATATTTTTAATGATTTTTTATTTACTTACAATGCTTTCACATTTTGAAATTTAAATAAACCCACGTAAATTTGATAGCAATAAAATCTTCACTTGATAGATTTCACATTTCCAAGATTTAATTACAAATTATTATGACCTTGAAATAATTGATGATGATAAAAACATATGTATGAAAATATCATTATACTATTTGAAATATAACTCAATTGGGTTTTATTTGATTCTCCAATTGAGTTAATTTAGTATATTAATAATTACGAATAAATATAAGTGCACAACATATATATAATAATAAAACAATGAGTAAATTAATATGATTTTATTTTCAATAATATCATCTCAATGTCTAAAACCTGAATTGAATATTACAAAAGGTAAAAAAAATCAAAAGCTAACAAAAGTAATATTCTATCAACAAACTTAAAAAGTTTTAAAAAGAATATAGATCTAAACATATCATCAGTAACATATTGTTGGAAGATTGACAAATAACATCGTACTAACATATTGTGAAAATCTAATATAACTACATGTCAATATGTTCTCATTTCCTGTATATGCACATAAATTTCTTAAACTTGAAACGTCAATATGTCAAGTCGGCTCGTATATGGTATGAGGGTTTAAACTAGTATATATATTAAAACTCTCCCATTTTGAGCTCTTAAAACGTTTCTGAACTCATCATATCTACATGTCATTTTTTCATTCGTTGCTTTTAAAAAAAAATCACTTTAAATAAAAACCGTTTATCAAATCAAAATTTATATGTAAATATTTAGATTACAATTACTTCCAAAACCAACCAAACTTTAAAGTGACAAATAACATTGTAAATAAATTTAACCATCACTATATATCTATATTAAAGTTGGCTCTTTTTAAGCCACCATAGATTAGTGAACTCACGTAAGTTAATTAGTAACAACTTTTAGATAACATATCTTGTAAATAATTTTTTATTTACTTACAATGCATTCACATTTTGAAATTTAAATAACCCACACAAATTTGATAGCGATAAAATCTTCACTTGATAGATTTCACATTTTCAAGATTTAATTACAAATTTAATGAACTTGAAATAATTGATGATGAATTTAAAATATGTATGAAAATATCAATATACTATTTGAAATATAATTCAATTGGGTTTTATTTGATTCTCCAATTGAGTTAATTTAGTATATTAATAATTACGAATAAATATAAGTGCCCAACATATATATAATAATAAAACAATGAGTAAATTAATATGATTTTATTTTCAATAATATCATCTCAATGTCTAAAACCTGAATTGAATATTACAAAAGGTATAAAAAAAAGCTAAGAAAAGTAATATTCTATCAACAAACTTAAGAAGTCTTAAAAAGAATATAGATCTAAACATATCATCAGTAACATATTGTTGGAAGATTGACAAATAACATCGTACTAACCTATTAAATTGAAGAAAAAATAGTATATTTCGATTCACAACTTCAATCTCGGATACTATTTCACTCTAAATATACAAAAATAAAATGTCCTTGAGTTAAGTAACATGTACAATCGTAATTTTTACATATATTTAGAGTGAAATTTTTTCCTATAACGTTTATATATATACATTCAATCACATTCTTTCTATTAGTATGTATATGTTTGGAAAAAATATAATATAACTACATGTCAATATATTCACATTTCATGTATATCTTATCTTTTATAATCACGTAGTCATTAATTTATACTCATGTGACGTTTATTCGTATACTAAAATTTTATTTCATAAATATAAGTCGGTTCGTGCATAGCACGAGGGTTTAAACTAGTTAAGTAATTAACCATCAACTCAAAATCAAGCTAACTTGAAGCTTTAGTCACTTTATTCAATATGGCTCAACTTGCTCATAACATATAAAATATATTTAAGTATTTAATAAAATGTTGCCACACCCCACATCAACATCCATGATATTGATGTGGGGTGTGACAACATCTAGGTTAAGTGGGCCAATTCTACCCTTTTAAGAAGATATCACCTTTGGGACATTGAGGCTAAGCAAAGTCATAGTGGAGCATGGCGTATGCTCTTTCGCACCAGAGATCTCATCCTCAACACTAAGCGAAATAGCCTAGCGTCTTCTTGGCATACCACGTGGAATCTGGGGACAAATAAGGAGAGAACCCAATTTGTCTATGATTGTTGGCGGTCCAAAGGTAGTCAGTCCAACTAGGCTCGTGGGATTATCTACTTGTATTCTCAGGCAGTCCTTTATTACCTGGCTTGCTGCGAAGGGTCGAGCCCTTACCCGAGGACGCCTTAGCAGCCTTGGCATCACAATTGAAGACTCTTGCCCGTTTTGCACCTTACACGTCAAGTCTACTAAACACAGGTGGTTTTTCTGCCCTTTCTCCTACACTGTGTTGCGTACTTCTATGTCTTGGGTTGGTGTTTTTGCATTCCCCCACAGTATTTTCCATTGGCTGGAATTGGTTCAACAATAGCACCCACCAGGAGCGACCTATCTTTAAGATTAGAATGATTGTCTTCACCTCAGTAATCTATCACATCTGGATAACAAGGAATAGAAAATGTTTCGAGGATCTTGATACTAGCCCGACAGAATGTGCTCAACAAGTTATTGTTGATGTCAAAGCTCGGCTCAAAGGGAAACTCAATGGTGGTAATCGAGTCGAGTCTTGTTGGCTTCGACATTTGCGTATCCAATGAGTAACATAGTATTTGAATGTGGTTGACTTCCATTGTGTTTTGACTATCTCTAGTCTTTTTTCCCACTCTTTTAGGAGATTTTAATTTGGCTCATTGAAACTTGTAACCCCTCTGGGCATATTTACCCAGAATTTTATAAAGCTTTCTGTAAAACTCTTGGAAATACAACTAACCATTTTAAAAAAAACACCATTATCTATTACTTTTTTAAATCTCAGTTATCTATTACGGGTTGGATATAATTATATGATCAAATCTACTATATATCTACTAAACTAGAACCTAATTACGTCACATGACACCCACTCATTAAAACCGTCACATGACACTCCCTCATTAAAACCGTCACATGTCATTTTCTGCTTTTTTCAAGTTTTTAAATAAATCTAATTATGAATCAAAGATTATTATCCTAAACCTATCACTCATTTTTTCCTAATTTAAGTACAAATCAAGCATAAAGATTACAAGTTAACCACAAAGATTATAAATCCAAAATTTCCTAATGATATATAAATCCAAAATTTCTTAATTATATACAAGTCTAAAATTTTCTAGTTATATACAAATCCAAAATTTCCTAATTATATGGATGATTGAGATACGAATTTATGATCCGAAATAGATTTTAATATCAATATTATCTAGATCTATTTTTGATACATAGATTGATTTTAATAATTATTAATATTTTTGATTCAATTTATATATGACGTAAAAACTCGTGCCTGACACGGGAATTATACTTGTTACATATCTAATTCAACAAACCAAATCTATATCCCTAAATACTTGAGTGTTTCAGTTGTTATTTTCACATAGGGTGATGCAATTTAACTACCTTTGTGTATCTCAATTATTATTTTCAAATGTTTAGGCAATTTAGTTAGAATAATATATATATATATAGAGGCACGCTCCGGTAAAACGATTCTTATGGTGAAACGAGTGCACAATTATGGAGCGTCGGATTGAGAGTATTGGATGGTTGGATTTGGAGAGTATAATAAGGGTGTATGGGGTGGTTTTCATGGGATAAAATATCCATACTGATTTTCTAAATTTCTAAAAATTAAAAACCTCTAAAATAGGCAGTTAGAAGGAGATTGGAGAGAGAAAACGTAGATCATTCGATCCAGAAATTTATAAACCGTTCTGCATATCGACACGAAACATCTGCATATCGACACGAAAAAGATGAATATTATACAAGTATTATTGAATAACTGTTATTTGTGATCATGGATCATTGTCAATCGTATATATACTGATATTCAAAAACATTGAACATATATGCACATTGTGGTAATTGATATTCCAATTTAAAACATACAAGTATATTATGCGTATCACTGTACAAGGATAAGAAGATTGGATAGAGAAAAAATGCATATCATACAAGTATATTATGCATATCACTGTACAAAAAATGCATATCTCATCCATACAAATGAATATCATATTTACGGTCAAGCAAATAATCCATAATTACAAATTGCATATCATACAAGTGTATTATGCATATCACTGTACAATAAATGCATATCTCATCCACATAATTGCATGGCCGGACTCAACGAGATCTTCCTTGGTCGCGCCCGCGACTTCCTTTCCATGCCCGCAGCTTGTTCTTCTCAGCTTCTGACAAGAATATCACTCAACGAGATCTTCCTTGGCCACGCCCGCGGCTTATTCTGCATATCAATATATAGAAAATGCATAACTCATCCCCACAAATGAATATCACAATCACAACCAATGAAATAATCTATCATAAAAAATTGCATATCATACAAGTATATTCTGCATATCAATTTATAAAAAATGCATATCTCATCCACACAAAATGAATATCATATTCACGACCAAGGAAATAATCCATAATTACAAATTGCATATCATACAAGTATATTATGCATATCACTGTATGGAAAATGCATATCACTGTATGGAAAATGCATATCACTTCCATACAACTGAATATCACATTCACGGCCAAAAACATAATCCATAATCACAGAATTATATATTGACTATCCAAATTACAAGACAAGATGAATAAACTATTCACTAACCAAATTAGAAGATTTGAGTGAATCACAAAATTAGCAAATTAAACCAATAAAATCAGCAAAGTAAAATCAACAAAATCAGCAAATTAAACCAATAAAATCAGCAAAGTAAAATCAACAAAATCAGCAAATTAAATCAACAAAATCGGGAGAGACGAGGGTCGTGTAGGGGCGAGGCCGGGCTGGTGGCTCGCAAGCGGGTCTGGTGGACAGGGTCAAGGTCGATCCGGGGCTGGTGCGGCTCGGTTGGTGGGGGGTCGCCGGTGTGGGTCGCCGGCGGGAAAGAGATGAGGGAGAGATGGTGAGGCAGATCTGCGAGAGAGAGGGGTTGAAAATCTGAAAATGAAGCCAAGGGCCTGAAAATCTGAAATAGATGATCTGATGAAAAATTCAACACAATTTACCGATCGTTCAATCAATCAATCAAATTACCTAATTAATTACTAGGTAATTAATTACTCAACGATCGAGTTGCTTATACCTGGCGTCGACGGCCTCCTCCATTGCCATTGTGGTCGTATTCGCTGTTGCTGCCCGCCGTCGCCGTAGAGTGCTGCTGCTGCCTTCCCCACCGTCACCGTAGAGTGCCCCGCAACAAAGACTATCTGAAGATTTGCAAAGATTTACGAAGATTGAAGATTTGCAACCATCTGAAGAAGAAAGAGGGAAGTACGCAACAAGATTTGCGATTTTTGGAAGAAGACGGAGGAGAAGGGGCCTTCCTCGCCACCGCTCTCTTCGCAGCCGCAGCGGCCTCCGACGTGCCGTACTTCCTCGGCCTCCCCGACTTCTACCGCACGATCTCTAAAGGCGGCGAATGGGTCTTCCCCGCCACCGATTGAGGGTAAAGTGCAGTCGCGCTGGCCCCGTCCGCCGAACCACCGCCATTGTTGGGTAGAAGGCCGCCGTTGGGGGACCTGAGATCAAGAAGTGGTAACGCCGAAGGGGCCTTCCCCGCCACCGAAAGCGGTGGTGGTTGGGGTTTGAGGTTGGGGTTGGTGGTGGTGGTGGCAGTAGTAGGGGCTCAAAGAGAGAGAGGTATGAAGATTGAAGAGACGCTTCAATGGCGGTACTGCGAGAGAGAGAAGATTGAAGAGACGTCAATTGTGGTAACTGAATCAGATTTGGATACAATTTAAAAGAGGAAAAAAATCATATCCTAAAAAAAACGAGTGGGTAAAAAATTTAGTGTGTGCATTTCTACCAAATTATTATACACCTTCCTTTATTTAATCTAGTCCATCGTTTCATCCTCATCCAATGATCCAAATTTGTCCACTCGTTTCATCATAAGAGTTCGTTTTACTAGAGCATAAATCTATATATATATATTTGTTGGGATAGAGGTAAAAGTCTAAATTAACAAGAGTATATAGGTTTGTATAATATACGGTTTTCTAATATGAATTGAAGTAAAGTACGTAAACAATGTAAATATATTCGGTAACCGTACAAATTTCAATATGAAAAAACAATACAAACAATTGTTTACGGTTGTTTTACTATTACAATTTATTATGTAACTCTAAAAATTATTTTACTAATCATACAAATTATCATGTAACGGTAAAAATAGAGACCTAAATTTTACGTATCGACACCACGTTCAATTCGCATATGTGTCGTTATCCATCTAACCATCATCCGCCACATCATCCAACCTTATAAACAAATTTATACATTAATATATTTAAATATTTAATTAAATCTTCTCATAACTTATATAATTTTTGTAAGTATTTGATAAAATTTACTCATAACTAAATCATATCTATTAAAGCTAATTTAACATATTTAATAAATCTAAACTACAAGAACACCATTATCTATTACGTTTTTTTAAATCTCAATTATCTATTACGGGTTGGATATAATTTTATGATCGAATTACATATCTAATTTAATAAACCAAATCTATATATCTAAATACGAGTGTTTCGGTTGTTATTTTCGCATGGGGTGATGCAATTTAACTACCTTTGTGTATCTCGGTTGTTATTTTCATATGTTTAGGCAATTTAATTAGAATAATATATATAGGTAGTTGCTATTTAGCGCACCGGTAAAATTTTTATTTAACGCACTGGTTCATTTGTGACGGACGAAACATGTTCATCCGTGACAGACGAAGCATTTTCATCCGTGATGGATGAACATGTTTCGTCCGTCACGGAAGAACTGTTTCGTCCGTCACGGATGAACATGCTGATCCGCGACACGATTTTGGAATCGTTATAACTTTTTATTCCCTAGTCCAAACGCGCTGAAATTTGGAGGAGTTATAGTTGACATCTTGATGTTTAATATGACGTTTAAATCACTCAATTCGGAGTTACGTAGAAAAAGTTATACTTTTCCAAAGATGGGACAATAAATAGAGATCTCTTAAGCGTCAAGGCGAGTACAATAGCATTTAAGTCGGATTACAATAGCATTGTAATCATGGATCACAATAGCATTACAATGTCCGAGTACAATAGCATTTAAGTCGGCTTGCGACCTCGTCTCTTTTTTGTAGAAGAAGGTTCGAACGCCATCAGCTGAGAAATGAATGGATCATATAGACAAGCAGCACAAGATATTTGGTCTAGAAGGTTCTTGAAACGAATGGATCATATAAACGAAGGTTCGAACGACCTCATCTCTTTCTTGTGGAAGAAGGTTTAACCTCGTCTCTTTCTTGTGGAAGAAGGTTATTGAAAGACTTCTTGACTATTCCACATGATAGTCTAGACACGATATTTGGTCAATATCATTCAAAGATGGGTAACCAAGTAAAGGACATCAAGGGGACCTCCAACGAGAGTGTACAAAGCACGATGACTCTTGGGACATGAGCTGATGTTTTCAAGCGGTTGAAGTACAAAGTATCTAAGGTTGTACTTGCCTGCTTGACGGAGGAATACAAAAAAGGGGGAAATCCATTTTGTGACAAGATTTGCACATGCCAGATGAGAGTGAGAGATGGATTGCCGTGTGTGGATGACATCGCTAGAAATGTGACGAGTTCAATCCCTATTAAGCCTTCAGCGTTGCATCTGTTTTGGAGACGATTGAGTTTGTCAAAAGTGCAAGAAGAAGGTGAGGTGAATCGCAGAGTTGCGAGATCTTTGATGGATCAATTTTATACGGATCATTTCATCAATCTGTCAGCAGATGATCAAGAAAAATGTGTCTCGCGACTTTACGACATAGCTCGCCTCGAGGGGACTAGTCTACAAAAGCCGGCTATTGTGAGGCATAAAGGACGACTAATGGGAGTTCTAAACAAAGGTACCACTAAAAGACATCCTTCTTCATCGGAATACACAGACAAAGATACGGAAGGGACACCTCTCAAGAAGTAACGAGGTAGGCCACCAATGCCCACTAGCACACCTTCACGAAACCCTAAAGCTCCTACCACTCCTTTGAGGCCATCTCAGGTTAGAGCTCCCAAGAATTCAGTGGGTCAAATGTTTTCACCACCTTATATGCCTCCACAATCCTTCATTAAAGACTTTGAGCCGTATAAGCTTAAGACGATCTGCATCTGCCATGTTGAGAAGGAGAGACATTTTATTTCGGTATGGTACTAATCATTTAATTATTTTATATTAATTATTTGAACCCATGAGTAGATGGTCCTATCAGAGGCGTCACCATTGCCTCCAGTATTTGTCATGTGGGAGCATGCACATGATGCCTATGCTGCTTGTCTATATGATCCATTTGTTTCTCAGTTGATGGCATTAAGACCTTCTTGCACAAGAAAGAGACGAGGTCGCAAGCCGACTTAAATGCTATTGTACTCGCACATTGTAATTCTATTGTGATCCATGATTGCAATGATATTGTAAGCCGACTTAAATGTTATTGTACTCGCTCTGGCGCTTAAGAGATCTCTGTTTTTTGTCCCGTCTTTGGAGAAGTATAACTTTTTCTATGTAATCCCGAATTGAGTGATTCCAACGCCAGATTAAAGATCAAGATGTCAACTATAACTCCTCCAAATTTTTTTACACATCTTCCATGCATTGTTGAATCATTGTCTTGTAATCATGTATCCCTCATGGGAAACTCTTTTAATTTGTTAATAATAATAATTATATCGGGTTATTCCCGTCATATTAACTCATTTTTTATAAAAAAAATTATATTTTAAATTTGATTTTTAGTCACGTAAGATTTGTGCCCCCACTGGGCAAAAATCCTGCGTCCGCCCCTATATATATATATATATTTGTTGGGATAGAGGTAAAAGTTTAATTAGGTGTATATCGATCATATACGATTTTTATGAATTCAAGTATTACATAAACAATGTAAATATATTCTGTAACCGTACATATTTCAATATGAAAAAACAATACAAATAATTGTTTACGTTTGTTTTACTATTACAATTTATTATGTAACTCAAAAAAATTGTTTTACTAATCATACAAATTATCATGTAGTAAAAATATTTGGTAACCGTATATCTCATCCAACTCAAAAGTAATACATTTGATTTTCTAATTGTTTATGTTTTATAGGAAAAGATATCATTGTTTTTATTCAATAAGTTTTTTCTAGGATGGATACATGTTAACAAATTAAAATATAAAATTATCTATAAAATATTCATTAAAAGAGAATGTATAAACCCTTAGCGGTCAGAAAACAGGACCGCAGTCCTTGCTAATTTTATTGATACTTAAGCCAAGGGAAAGAAGGCTCCAGAGGAGCTAACAACATCTGCCAAAAGTGCAGCACAAATACAAGGAGGAGGTTCAGCAAAATCATAAAATTCAGAAGAAATAAGCAAAGCATGATTGGCAAGAATATCAGCAGGAACATTGGCAACACGATTAACAAAGGAGAGCTTGAAATCGCCATTGGCCACGTGGATAAGCTGCTGGCACTGGCGAACCAGATAACAGTCAAGATGCACGCGCAGGCCCGGGGAAGAGATGGCAGAGCAAGCCTGGACAGAGTACGATTGAACAAGTTCCGCAGTTGCCACACTTAAACTGGAAGCCAGAGATGAAGGCACCAGCAGAATCCCGAAACAGGCCGCCACCACCCGCATGAGCCACCCAACAGGGGGACGAAACCAACGATCCAGTGAAGCAACAACAGGTTAAAAAATGAGTTCTTAGAGGGCACACACTAAAAATACCATTATTTAATTAAAAAGTTCAAGGTTACAAACAAAAATTATATAATTGTTCTTATATAAAATGGTTTATGATGTAAGATAAGATAAAATTATTTTATATTTATAATTTGAAGTAAACGTACCTATAGATATAGATTAGTTATTAGAAGTAAATTTATTGAACATACTTATTCAACTTTATTAAATATATTTGAATATGATTTATATTTAACATAACTTTGGCTTGGACAATTATCGTGACACTTTTCAGTTATTGTTGTTCTTTCTATAGTATGATGTTTTCTAAAAGCATTACAACAACAATCGACACAGTATAATCCCATCACTGACAGGGTCTAGGGGGTCCAGATGTACGCATCCATACCCCAAAGTAATTCGAGAGGATGTTTCCCGATAGACCCAAAACGAGACTGACACAAAAATCAGAACAAAAACTAGACAATCCAGAAAAATAACACAAGGAAAAAGCAAAAACAAAAACAAGGAAACAAGCCCATCCTCCTGTCAAATCATTCATCTACCCTAATTTTTTCCCTCCAAAGTTTTATGTGCTGAGCCATGTCCTCTGTCAGTGTTAGGAGTGTCAGATCATGTTTAATCACCTCTTTCCAACTCTTTTTTGGTCGATCTCTACCTCGACGAAACTCGCCGAAAACTAGCCCTTCATACCTACGCACTGGTGCATTAGGCTGCCTCCTCTGCACATGCCCAAACCAACAGAGTCTAGATTCATGCAACTTGTCTCTAACGTTCGCCACTCCAACCTTCTCTCTGATTGATTCATTCCGGACCCTATCCAACCGGGTATGACCGCACATCCATCGTAACATCCTTATCTCTGCCACCATCAGCTTCTACTCTTGATCTTTTCTCATCGGCCAACACTTTGCATCGTACAATAACGCTGGCCTAACTACCACCTTGTAGAACTTACCCTTCAATTTAAGTGACACTTTCTTGTCGCATAAAACGTCTGACGCGCCTCTCCATTTTTGTCAGCCCGTCTGTATTTTGTGCTTAATATTTGCATCTATACCACCGTCGCTCTTTATAAATGACCCTAAATACTTGAAAGTCTTCTTCTTCGGGAGGACCTCCCCACCAAGCTACACTTCTGCCCCAGTCACCTCTCCTCCACCAAAAGTGCACTCAACATACTCTGTTTTTGTCTTACTCAACTCAAAGCCCTTGGACTCGAGCTTCTCCCTCCAAAGTTCTAGTTTACTGTTGACCCCAATCATAGTCTCATCCACTAGCACAATGTCATCTACAACAGCATACACCACGGAACCTCACCCTGTATTGTCCCTGATAGCACATCCAACAATACAGTGAACATGAACGGACTTAAAACCGACCCTTGGTGCAAACCGACGTCGACCCGAAAGTACTCCGTGTCTCCTCCTAGGGTACTCACGTTGGTCATAGCACCCTCGTACATGTCTTTTAGAATTCTAATATATGAGTCTGACACTTGCTTCGCTTCCAAGCACTCCCAAAGTAGTTTTCTTGGCAGTCTATCATACGCCTTCTCCAAGGCAATAAAAACAATATGTAAATTCCTATTTCTCTCCCGATATGCCTCTATCAATCTCCTCGGTAAGTGAATGACTTCAATAGTCGACCTCCCCGGCATAAAGCCAAATTGATTTTCGGACACATTGATAAGTTTTCTAACCTTATCTCTATTATCTTCTCTCACACTTTCATTGTGTGACTAAAGAGTTTGATACACCTTCATTGTGTGACTAAGGAGTTTTCTAAAAGCACTAATGTATAAAAAATACTCAACTTATAGTACCACAAAACATATTTAACTTCCTGAAATTTAACATCATATTAATAAAAATATTTCTAATCCCGTGTATGACACGGGCATTATGCTAGTCATATACTAAATTTATCATTACATGTATCGTACGTGTATGAGTACCCTTACCATGGAAACACCTTTCCTTCAACAAGCGAATATCGATGAAGGTGGCTCAATTAAGATGGTGTTACTCACCACATTCATTGCAGTTTGTGGCTCTTTTGAATTTGGATCCTGTGTAAGTCTGTATAAAAAGCTTATCTAATGTAGTTTTAAAAAGGAGGCAAACTTTGTGTAGGATTAAGATGAGTTTGATTTTGCAGGTGGGTTTTTCAGCTCCCACTCAAGCTTCAATCAGGACGGATCTCAATCTTTCTCTAGCTGAGGTTTTTATATTGATCTCCCCTTCTCTTATTTATTTTTCTCCTTGAAAAAAATGGTTCATAATTCATTTATGATGCACACTGAAATCTTGCACTTGCAGTACTCCATGTTTGGGTCAATACTGACAATTGGTGCAATGGTTGGAGCTGTCACTAGTGGAAGAATCACTGACTTTGTTGGTAGAAAATGGGTATGTGAAAAACTGAACACAATTAATATTCGAAAACTCTTAGTTTTAGTGGGCTTGTTAATTTGTTGCTAACTTGGAAATTCTGCTCTTTGATGCTTTCATTTTGATCAGGCAATGAGGATATCTTCTTGCTTCTGCATTCTTGGGTGGCTTGCTATCTTCTTCTCGAGGGTAAGCTTCCAATCAATCAATCAATTGCTCGAGTGCAAATTCATTTCATCTTAGTAATAAGCCAGATTAAAGTGAAATGAATCATCAAATGTGTCCTTTGTTGCACAGGGTTCTCTTGCACTTGACATAGGGAGGCTGTTAACAGGATTTGGAATCGGAATTATGTCATATGTGGTAATTAACAATCTCATCCAATTTGATTTCCAAGGAATATTAACAAACAAAATTTGATACTTCAACTGGGCTGCATATTTGAGACAGCATAACTCAAAAGGAACAAAATTTTCTGTCTAAATGTGTAGGTTCCGGTATTTATTTCTGAAATTGCACCCAAGAATCTCCGAGGAGGACTTACCACATTGAATCAGGTAACTATAATTTGACACTAACTAAGTTTGCCTTCTTCAATCATCAATGGTAAATACGAGTGCAAACCGAAATTTACCCTCTTGCAGCTTATGATTGTAACTGGAGCATCATTCTCATATCTAATAGGATCAGTTGTTTGTTGGCGTACACTGGCGCTAATTGGTATGTAAAAATGATAACCTTAATACAATCCTTCAATCCTTCCTGTTTTCTTGTGAATTTATCATTTTTTGTCTTTTGTAATTTGTAGGCCTTGCACCTTGCATTGTACTGTTTTGGGGTGGGTCTCTTCTTAGTACCTGAGTCACCCAGATGGCTGGTGAGAATCCCGGGTTTCGAATAAACACTTTCATATTTTCTTGCATTCTCAATTGAAATTAGAATCCTTCATTTTGTTAATGTTTTTAGGCAACTGTTGGCTGCCAAAAGGAATTCAAAGCGGCGCTGAGGCAACTCCGCGGCAGTAATGCTTGTATTGCTCAAGAAGCATCTGAAATTGAAGTAAAGCAATCAAAACTCTTGGGCTTTTGTTAGGAAGTGAACTGTTGGGAACTTCAGTTCCCTACTATAGTTCCCTTCCTCAGTTTTCCTAGTTTTGATAATGACAAACATCTTTGTTATTAATGTTTCTATTAGTGTTTAGAACTCGAAAAGAAAGGAACAGAGACGCTATCGCCAGACTTGGGAACTGGCGAAAGGAACCCAAGCTAGTCGACGCCAGAAACACTTGAAGAATTATGTGAAGGCGGCGGCGATCTGTTTTAGGGTAGATCTTAGCTAGAGAGAGAGCTAAAGATTCTATCCGGTTTCCATATATAATAGGAGCGTAAAAGATTATCTTTCATGGAAACAAAGTTGTAAAAAATCGATAAAGATAATATTTGGTAACAAATGTTATCTTTAAAGATTTCTTTTGATTATTTTATTTATATGATTCGGTTATTGAAGATTCACTATCTCATTAACTAAATCATATAAGTAAAGCGGTCAAACCTCTCTCATTTTAACACGCATAAACGAAAAGAAGCTTTCTAAAGTGAAGAAGAAGAATTGTGCTGTGTTCTTTGAAGAAGAACGAAGTAAGTCACTTGTTTGTTACTTGGTTAGGTTGAACTAGGTAGAGAGTCCTTAGTGTGTCTAAGACTTTAATCTGTGTGTTGTATTCTAGTTGATTGTAACCGAAGTATTAATACAAGAAGTAGACTTTGAAATCCTCTTGCAAAAGGGGTAGTAAGTTTTATCTTGGATAACTAGTTGGTTATCAAAGGTTCCCGCTCTAAGGAACTTGTCTTGAATCTGTTCGTGTTTACTTATTCCGCTGCTTAGGGAACTGAACTTTCAGTTCCCTCGATAACTAACAACGTACGATCCTACAATTGGTATCGGAGCAGGCGCTCTAGATTTGTGTTAGTTTACAGATTTCAAGATGTCTACCTCAAGCGAATTTAGTCTGGGAATCTCCATCAACAAGCCTCACATCCGCAAGAAAGGAGAAGAAGAATGGTGGGAGAAAAGCATGGAAAACCACATTCAAACCATAGACTATCAGTGCTGGCGCGTGATAGAAAATGGCGATGAAACTATTCCTAAGGACTTAACTGAGGACCAATGGAAGTCGGAGTACTATGTCATCAAGGAGAAAAATGCTAAGGCTCGTCAACTCATTCTCAATGGGCTGAACAGAGAAGATATGGACAAAGTGATGGGAATCCCAACTGCTAAAGGGATCTGGACTGCTCTGAAGGAAATGCACGAAGGCAGTGAGGAACTGAAACATAGTAGGAAGTTTGCTCTAGAAGGAGAGTACCACACTTTTGAGATGCTTGACACTGAAGACATCTCTCAGTATTACTCTCACTTCACAAGGCTCGTAACGAAACTCACCACTGCTGGAGTAGAACTCGACGAATGGTCAAAAGCCCTTGTCATCATCAACGGTCTCAACTCAAAATTTAACCTCATCAAAAGAGTTCTGAAGACTACCCCTGGAATTCAGTCCCTCCCCTTAACTCAAATCATAGGGAAACTTGAAGTTGACGAAAGAGAGGCACAAAAATCCAGTTCTTCCAAGAAAGTGGAGAAGGGAATCGCCCTAAAAATCTCAAAGGCTTTTTCCAGACTAGAAATGGAAGAGGAAAATTCCGACATCGAGGAAGAAGAAGACGAGATAACTGCCTTGATTACGAAGCACACCAGAAAGCAATTCACCAAATGAAAGTTCAAGAAGAATTTCCAAAAGGACCTCTCTGAATATCAATGCTATCAATGCAAGGAAAGGGGACATCTGGCAAGGAACTGTCCTAAGAACACTGACGACGATGACAAGTCTCAGCACAAGAAGGCTATCTTCGCAACCTTTGGAGATGACTCAGAAGACTCTAAAGGGGAACCGGAGACGAAGGGAACTACCAGAGGAAGATGTCTAATGGCCAAAGAAGATTCAACTGAATCAGACGACTCTGAGGTATCTTCTTCTGACTTCACTAAGTCTCTTCTGGAATATGACAAAAAGCAATTAGTCAAAATTATTAAGAAACTTGGAAAGGAAACTAGTTCCCTACAAGAGAAACTAGAGGAATATGAAGATGAAATTTCTTGCTTAACCACTGGAAACTCCGTCTGGGGTAAGAAATTAGATGAAGCTGAGAAACTATTAGCCAACTCTCAAAAAATGTGTGAGTCCTGCAAAAATGTTAAAACTGAACTCATGCATGTTGTCATTCCCCCAGTTCCCTCAACAGACTCTGAAAAGAAAAATTCCATCCTGCTTAATGAAATCGTGAATAAACTTGATCTTCTCACTCACTCTATAAATGAGAAAACTGTGAATCAAACTGTTTTTGTTAAGCAACGACATGGTCTTGGTTATACTGGTAAAAAGGATTCTGAGGAAACATGCTCCGCCGAAAATGAGAAAATAAGAAAGGAACTGGCTGAGAAAAATGAGTTCCTCAGTGGTGCACTGCAGAACTCTCGTGATAAAGCTCAGTTCCTAGAAGAAAAGGTAAAGGTGCTTGAACAAAAGCCCACAGAGAACCAAACCTGGTTCAATGGTCAAAATGCTCATAAGATGTATGTTTCCCAAGCTCAGGGAACTAAAGGTAAAAACATCAATTTTGAGCAAAGAAAACAGGAAAGACCCTTCCGATCGGGTAAAGGTAAGTATGGTCATGTGGTTTATAATCGTGTATGCTGGCATTGTGGTACAAATGGTCACACTTATCATGATTGCATCCATAAAAAGAAACAAATGGAAGAAAATGCTAAGAAAAGGAACCAGAAAATAAACAACAAGAAAATGACGTATACTATTACTGATTTGAATGATCCTTACTATTTTGTTTCTGCTTCTAACCCACAGACAAGATTTCAACCGCACTCACCCAGAAAAGCTACGCTTGGCTGGGTTCCAAAAGTTTGAGTTCCCTTGTGCAGGACGAAGTGCGACAACAAGACAGATGGTACATCGACAGTGGATGCTCGTGCCATATGACCGGAAACAGAAAGATAATGTCGTCACTTCAGCAACACCGAGGAGGAACTATCTCCTTCGGAGACAAGAGAAAGGGAACAATCTGTGGAACTGGAAGCGTGAATCTCACTGATCACATTAAGGTAAGTAATGTAAACCTTGTTGAAAATTTAGGTTTTGATCTAATAAGTGTGTCTCAGCTGTGCGATCAAGGAGGAAATGAGGTTCGCTTTACCTCAAAGGAATGTTTTGTGGAAGATAGACAGGGAATTGTGATCCTAAAAGGCAAAAGGTTCAATAACGTTTATATCATTGACCCAAAGTTCGTTCCCAAGGAAAAGCTGTGTCTCTCTTCCATTGATGATCAAACAAACCTCTGGCATCAACGACTTGGTCATGCAAGCATCAAGCTAATCCATAAACTGCATCAAAAGGAACTTGTTCGTGGTCTCCCCAAAATCAACGCTGAAAAGTCAGAAATCTGTTCTGATTGTGTCAAAGGAAAACAGGTTCGTAGTTCCTTCAAGTCCAAAACACAGGTAAGCTCATCCAAACCTCTTGAGCTCATTCACATGGATCTCTGCGGTCCTATGCGCGTTCAAAGCTTTGGCGGTAACAGGTACATCCTCGTACTTGTTGATGACTTCTCAAGATTCACTTGGACTCTATTTATAAAATCTAAGAGTGAAGTCTTTGATAGATTTAGTGAGCTAGTTCCCTTGCTTGAGAAATCGTTAAATGTATCTCTTCGAGCCATTCGTTCCGATCATGGAACTGAGTTCGAAAATAGAGACTTTTTAACTTTTTGCAGGGCACATGGTATTGATCACAATTTTTCGGCTCCATACACCCCACAACAGAACGGAGTCGTTGAAAGGAAGAACAGGACTTTGGAAGATATGGCTCGCACCATGCTTATTTCTAGTGGGCTCCCACAGATCTTATGGGCAGAAGCCGTAAATGCTGCATGCTACATTCTAAATCGAGCCATGCTACGCCCTATGCTTGAGAAGACCTCCTATGAGCTGCTTCGAGGACGAGTTCCCAACATCGCCCATCTACGTGTCTTCGGATGCAAGTGTTTCATCCACAATAATGGAAAGGACAATTTGGGTAAGTTCGACCCCCGTAGCGACGAAGGAATCTTTATAGGATATGCATCCAACAGCAAAGCTTACAAGGTCTTCAACAAACGGACTAAAAAGATAAATTCAAGGAACTAATGAGTAGCGAGTTCGAAATGAGCATGATTGAGGAACTCACATTTTTTCTGGGATTACAAGTCACCCAGAAAGCAGATGGAATCCAAATTCATCAACAAAAGTATCTCAAGGAACTCCTTAAGAAGTTCAAGATGGACTCCAGCAAATCCATTTCCACTCCCATCTCCCCTGCAACGCGTCTCACTGCTGATCATTCTGGACAACGCATTGAGGAGAAACTGTATCGCGGTATGATAGGCTCCTTGATGTATCTAACCGCCAGTAGGCCAGATATTGTGTTTGCTGTGTGTCTCTATGCTAGGTTTCAAGCTGATCCACGAGAATCTCATCTCACTGAGGTGAAACGTATCTTTCGCTATCTAAAGAGAACTGACGACCTTTGTCTTTGGTACCCTAAAGATTGCCACTTCAACCTCCTTGGATACACGGATGCAGACTATGTTGGATTCTTAGTTGATCGAAAAAGCACTTCGGGAATGGCTCAGTTCCTTGGCCCCTGTCTCATCTCTTGGGGCTCCAAGAAACAGAATTCGGTCGCACTCTCCACTACGGAAGCTGAGTACATCGCAGCCGCTGCTTGTTGTTCCCAACTTCTATGGCTTAAACAACAACTCGCGGACTTTGGTATGTCTTTCGGTCCCCTTAAGATCTTATGTGATAATACCAGTGCAATCAACATATCTAAGAATCCTGTGCATCACACTAGGACCAAGCATATTGATATAAGGCATCATTTTCTACGTGATCATGTTGAGAAAGGGAACATATTGCTAGAACATTGTAGAACAGAAGATCAAATTGCTGATATATTCACCAAGGCACTCAATCGGAAATCTTACGAATCCTTTAGGCTACTTCTAGGAATGATTTCCCTAAACTAGTAGTTCCAGTTGCCATTACTAGTTCCCTTGCTGTGCCTAGATTTGATACGTTCTATGGTTTCATTGACAATATTGTTGATATTTGATCTTGTGCTGGCACTCGCATGTCCTGTAATATTGATTCTAAAGCATGTTCTAAATTAAGGCATGATCGCATATTCCTTCATGATATTTTTGTGCTTGCCTACATCTCTTTGATTAGCCTCAACATAGTCAATTTGATCACATCTAACCTATATTACAAGCCGAAATGATAATTGACTATAAACCGTCCCTAAGCCTGATTACATTGCATAATTCCTTATGATCCTTTGTTTAGTCCACACTGGGAATTATCTGTGTAATGTCAAAATTGCCTTCCTACATTTATTTATATGGGCATGTACTTTCTTGAGTGTTTGCTTGGTTCCCTACATCAAATGTGCCCATATTTCCCTAGTTCCGTGTCATTCGCTGAGGACAGGAACTGAGCTTGCCGCCTCAACGGCCATATATTTTGAATCCTGCAATTCTGACAATCCCCGCATCCCGAGAAGAAGTTATTGCATTTCTAGCCGTTTCTCAGTCGATTTGTCTCATGAGTTGATTTTGATTGATCCGTTGCCATCTCTATGAAGCTCCTTATGGATATTCTATTGGGTAAAGATCTTTTGGCCGTTGGAGAATTATATCGGTTTCCTTCTTGATCAAGATTTGAAAAGATATTATTTGCTCACAATTTGGAAAGATTTGGCCGTTGGGTGAGGATTATAAAAGGCACACAAAGCAGATCTCTTTCGGCACCGCCTCCGCTATTATCTCTGCTCTCCCAAACGTTTTTGCCTTCCTCTCCAGAATCCTCTCTCTCACCACCAAAATTCTCCATGGAACCCAAGGCATCCCAGTACACCGATGAGGAAATAGCCCTCATTGAGGAACTTCGCAAGAAGAAGGCCGCTTCATCATCCTCACAGGTGGCTTCACCGACAAAGGCACCCCCTATTTTACCTCCACCTGTGGTGGCTCTCTCTGAGCCGGAAATCTCGCCGGCGAAGGCACCTAGTCACTCCGCCTCCTCCGAGCATACTCTCTCTCGGCCGTCCTCCCCTTCTCCGACAAAGGAGGACTCTCATCACTCATCTCCCTCTCAGAGGAGTCCCCCCATTGATGTGGATCTCCTGCCTACGCCGACCCCCTCTATTCGGAAACCAGGCGACTCGCAATCTGTCGTCGGTCGAGTCAAGCGCCGCGCTGCTAAGGGTGGTTCTGGTGTCCCCTCTCTCCAACTTGATGAGACGCCACCGGCAAAACGGGCCAAGATCTCCCCACCCTCCAAAAGAAAGCAGCCGATGTCACTTTCTCCGACTCGCTCCTCCACCAAGATGCCAAAGTTGGAGGCTTCTCTGGCAGCCATGAAAGTTCTGGAGCCCCTCATCGTTGGCAAGAAGTTCTGGACCTCCTCCGATGACGAAAGTGTCATTGCTGCTTACGCCAAGCTTCAACTTCAGGGTTGGGACTCTCTGGTTCCCTCTCCGTTCGCAGCAAATGAAGATATGGTGCGCCTCTTCTATCAAAATCTGCAGTTTGTATCTGCCAAGGAGGACCAGCCTGCTCATGATGCTCTCCTCACCTGGGGTGGTAAACTCTTCCCTATCTCTGCTGGTGTGATAGGAACTGTGCTTGGTTTGGAGACCGGTGAAGGTTTTGGGGTCATCATCAAGAGGAACTGGCCAGGGAAAAGAAATGCAGCCATCCTCCGTACTGTGTTTGAAGGCAATGCCCCCGCCAAAGGTACCCTCTTCACCAAACAACTTAGCCTTGACCGCAAAATCCTCCACACCTTCCTCATTAAGAACATCACCCCCCGCCAAGAAAAGAGAGACACAGTTGCTATCTCCGATGCTGTTTTGTTGGAGAAACTTCTCTTGGGAGAACCTATCGACCTCCCTCGCATCATTCTGGCCCATATGCAATTTTGCAAGGCCCACTCTACCCATGGCATTCCCTACCCAAATGTGATTAAGTTTATTCTCTCCAGCCTTGGTCTCTACCCCGCTGATATCCAAGAGACCCACTTCTCCCACATCCTCACCATGACCACGGTGCGACGCCTTGCTAAGAAGGCCCATATTGATGAAGTGTATGAGGCTGAAGATTTGAGGAGGAGCTGCTGCCTGGCCAATCTGATCCGCGCCTGGTCCCAGATACCCAGGTGCTGCTCAACAGCTTGGCCCATATTGAGCATGCCTTGGTCAATGGTTTTGACAAGGTTGCTACTGCTGTGGAGAAGGGGAACCACGCCACCCATGAGATGATGGTGGAACTATGGAAGTACACTGGTGACCTCGCTAAGGAAATTCGGCGACTGGTTGATGAAAGGATTGCAGAGGACAGGGCACACAGGGCCAAGGGCACGCAGTAGCTAGGGACAGTGTTCAGTTCCCTTCTCAGATGACACGGAACTTATAGTTCCCTTAGGATCCCACTTCCATATTATGATCCCTTTTTGTGTGTCTCTGAGTGCTTTTATTTTGCTTGTTGCATTGTTTATGTAGTCTCTGCCCTTTAATATTTAATGAACTTATTTTGTGCTTCCTGCTCCGTTTATTATCTGCTTTCAATCTTTATTACGGTGCCATTTCTCTAGAGTTCATCATTAGCTTATTTATCTCTCTAAAATCTCTGTGTTACTCATCTAACTGACTCTTTTCGATGATGTCCAAAGGGGGAATGAACCTGGCAATCTGGAACTCATAGGATGAACGGAAATTAAATCTAGTTGTTTCATTAAGGGAGAACTAAGGAACTAGATCTAATGTTAAGGGGGGAATATGCAATTCACAAATGATTATTCTACATCTAGCCATATTCTGTTCTTTCTCACATATTATTCATGCCTATTTTGATATGCCAGTTCTACATGTTTGTCATCATCAAAAAGGGGGAAATTGTTAGGAAGTGAACTGTTGGGAACTTCAGTTTCCTACTATAGTTCCCTTCCTCAGTTTTCCTAGTTTTGATAATGACAAACATCTTTGCTATTAATGTTTCTATTAGTGTGATAAACAGGGAACTTAGAACTCGGAAAGCAAGGAACAGAGACGCTATCGCCAGACTTGGGAACTGGCGAAAGGAACCCAAGCTAGTCGACGCCAGAAACACTTGAAGAATTATGTGAAGGCGGCGGCGAGCTGTTTTAGGGTAGATCTTAGCTAGAGAGAGAGCTAAAGACTCTATCCGATTTCCATATATAATAGGAGCGTAAAAGATTATCTTTCATGAAAACAAAGTTGTAAAAAATCGGTAAAGATAATATTTGGTAACAAATGTTATCTTTAAAGATTTCTTTTGATTATTTTATTTATATGATTCGGTTATTGAAGATTCACTATCTCATTAACTAAATCATATAAGTAAAGCGGTCAAACCTCTCTCATTTTAACACGCATAAACGAAAAGAAGCTTTCTAAAGTGAAGAAGAAGAATTGTGCTGTGTTCTTTGAAGAAGAACGAAGTAAGTCACTTGTTTGTTACTTGGTTAGGTTGAACTAGGTAGAGAGTCCTTAGTGTGTCTAAGACTTTAATCTGTGTGTTGTATTCTAGTTGATTGTAACCGAAGTATTAATACAAGAAGTAGACTTTGAAATCCTCTTGCAAAAGGGATAGTGGGTTTTATCCTGGATAACTAGTTGGTTATCAAAGGTTTCCACTCTAAGGAACTTGTCTTGAATCTATTCGTGTTTACTTATTCCGCTGCTTAGGGAACTGAACTTTCAGTTCCCTCGATAACTAACAACGTACGATCCTACAGCTTTTGAGTTGAACAGGATCAACAAAAGACAAAAAATTAACCTTGTTTGCAACAGGGTTACATTGTGACTATGAAAGCTCTTCCAAAAGCCAAGCTGTTGGACTTGTTTCAGAGTAGACACATTCGCGCTGTGATCGTAAGCATCCGCTTTTACATCTCTCTTTGATTTTAAGATGTGATCTATTATCAAAAAAAAAAACTAACAATACTGAACAGATTGGTGTTGGGCTGATGGTATTCCAACAAGTTGGAGGAATAAACGGAATTGGTTTCTACGTGAGCGAAATCTTTGTGATCAGTTACAGTTTTTGTCACCTGAGACAACTCTAAGCCTGTTGATGCAATTCTAACCTTGAACCACCTCCAAACTGCAGGGCTTTCTTCAAGCCAAATCGGCACCATAGCTTATGCTGTTATTCAGGTGGTTATGACTGTACTAATGGATAAATGTAGTACACTGGAACATTTATAAGTTAAAACCAAGGCCCATTTCCGTATCAACACAGTATCACCTTGCAGATCTCAGCGAGTGTGGAGTTGTTTGAAAATCTGATTCCTCTGCTGTACACGTCATTGAAACCGAACTTAATCTGATGCATTGCTATTTGCTACTAACATTGTTTCAGAGCCATGGGAAACTACTCAAATTAGTACCGCTGATGGGCGTCGCTGGAGTACTGGTATACAAATGCAACAAAAAAGAACCTACTGATGTGAAGGGTGTGGGTGGAAGTGGTCAGGAGCTTCATGATGACGTGGAGCCACGCGGGTACCTTCTACATCTACGCCATGTTTTGCGCCTTGACGGTGGTGTTCGTGGCAAAGGTGGTTCCGGAGACTAAGGGCAAAACTCTGGAGGAAATCCAGGCGTCGATCTCTTGACTGCTGCAAGCAACGGATCTTGGCTTAAGAGTTTGGATAAAGACGTTTCATATACAAGCGGGAGATGATGGAGAGGAATTTAAAGATTCATATAGGTTAATTAAACCACGTAGCCATGAAAAAGGGTGGGTGAAATTCTTCAGTTTTCTCCATGAAACAGTCGAGTTGTAGGCTTATATTGGATGCCTGACCGTGTTTTGAAAAGTTCTATTTTTTTATTCATTTGAAGTTCTTGTTATTTTTCATTTTGACTTGGGGTTAAATATAGTCATGTACTATTGTGAATTCCACGTGGTATCACAAATTCCGCTGGATACCTTCAAGGAAGATAAAGAACAAAAATTGATTATAAATTATCCACATAAGGGTGATTTTGTAAAAAAAATATGGTGTAACAAAAATTGGAATTTGACTGAAGGTGTAATGAAAAATGTGTAAATAAGAGTACGTAGCTTATAAAAATTTCCCTACAAGAATTATAAAATTTGATGGTTTTGTAAAAAAATAAAGATTGTGTTTTTTTAAATACCACCAAATATAATGATTTTATTAAATTACGTTTAGTATGTGGATACATTGTAATGATTTGTTTTTTTATAATGCTTGAGGGTATCGGGCGTTGTAAAACCTCATGTTTATTACGCATATTTTTTATAAACTTTAGGCACCACGCGGAATCACCATACCTCGTGGCTAACACGCAGAATTTCCCAATAATTATTAAGGATATGCTACTACACACTACTACAAAACAGGGCAAATAACTCGGGCGTTTCAGGGCATATAACCCGGATCCGGTCCGGTTAAAGAGCTACGCCGCATTTGCTCGAGGTCAAATAACCCGGACCTAAAATCGACACGCCTGGGTTATTTGCCTCCCATAATTTTCCCACGCACTTTCAAGATCCGGGGTATCTGGACATCGAATAACCCGGATATTAGCATATCCAGGTTATATAAAAACCTATATATACGGGTTATTTGAGTTGTCAAATACACCGGTTAGGTATATATCTGGGTTATTTGACCTAACCAAATATACACCAAAATTTACAGGTCCGAGTTATTTGACTTCAAATATAACCCGTATTTGTGGGTCCGGGTTATTTGACTTCAAATATAAACCGATTATGATATCCGTCTATTTAGCGGAGACACTATAGCCTCTATAAATGACATTTTAGGCGCGTGTCCTGATTATACATAATAATTAGCAACATTCTCAAACTCGACGTCAAAATTCCGTACGTTTTTTGCATTATCCAACTATGTCACTAACCAAACTAGTCCTTGACAAAATCAATGTCACAACTACAAATAACTAAGACAATAATGTCATTGCCAACTCCACGTCACAACTACAAATAACTAAGACAATATATGTCATTCCTCTTTTATCTCCTCACCTAATACTATCAAAGAATTAGATTCAGGAGGTGGACAATGCAAGAGCCATTTTATTGATTTTACCTTTCCTCTTCCTCCACATCAGCTTCTTCAACATTCCTGCATTCATTTGCTTCTTCTTGATAGGAATAACAAGAGGCAAAGCTCTAAAACCCGCCTCCCGAATGTGGCTCACACTTGCATCGTTGTCGTGCTGAAACCAATTTAATGTGAAGTTAGTGTAAGAAAATATATGACAAAGAGTTTTGTCAATTAGGAGAGGTTGCAAATAATAGGATTGAATTAGAAAAAGGTAAGTACCTTTCGAGTTGGACCTGTAATTCATTGCATCTGGCCTCCAATTCTTCAAAATGTTTGACCAAGAGACTCCCTTGTCTATAACCACAGTTGGGCACACTGACGAGCTAAACTGGTTTCAAATGTAGTTGAATAGAACAATGGTATAAAGATTTAGTGATCGAATTGAAGGTAAGTGGCCACAGTATATAGAAGATAACATCCATGATTTTTGTTATAGATAAGTTCCTCTAGCATTTTACACATCCTAACCCTTGGGAAATCAATACACAAGGCATTTCCATGAAGAAAAACAATTCTTTTGTCAAAGACTATTTATCTATGCAAAAAAAAAAATTTAACTTAGTGAAGACAACTTGCTAATTATGAAGAAGGAATAGAAGACATGTATGCCTGATAGGTGTCATTTCATGCACCTTTACTAGCAACTATTAACATTATTTAGAGGAGTTTATGATCAGATTTGAGGCTAAGTCTGTAATCCAGAAGTTGTGGAGAGAAGTGAAGATATCCAGGGATTTACAGCTTAGATGGAGATGATGAAGATGGATGAGGTTCTGCTGGAGTTTATTGGAAAAGACTACCAACAATTGGTAGAAATGAAGAGCAGAAGAGATGAAGAGCAGAAGAAAGGAGTGGGCGAGTGCAACCACCCCGCGCCAGAGCCACCGCGACCCGGCGGTGGGTCTCAGAGAAGAGTGATGGCCGCGCCAGAGAAGAAGCCACCGCCCCGCGGTGGATCTCACCGCCCCGCGGTGGGCACGTCACGCCTCGCGGCCAGCAGAAGACTTTATTTCTTTTATTGCATTTCAGACTTTCTTATTTTTATTATTTTATTTCCTTTGTTATTTTCATTAGGTTAACTTATTTCCTAAACCTATTTAAGACCTCTTTCTAGGTCTTGAGTGGGCAGCCAGACATCAGATTTCGATTATCGTTGTTTTTCTCATTAGGGTTTCATTTGCATCTGAATGGAGCACTAATTTCTCCTTGTTCTACTAGACGTTTGAAGCAATACAGTTGATTCGTTTGTGAGATTTCTATTCCTTGTTCCTATTCTTATATGTGTTGGTTTGATTCTCTTGGTTATATTGAATATTGATTCATTGTTATTCTTCATAGCCTGATCAACTAGGTTGAGTAATATTTATCAATTGCTAGGGTTTGCATATAGTGGAATATGAGTGCATATCTAGTAGCATACACGATTGTTGCATATAGTGGAATACGAGTGCACAATTGTGAGTGAGAATCATTTGCATGTTAAGTAGCAAGGTTTTCTTCTATTTGCATGTATCATATATCCTTGTGTGCATTGCTATTGCTTTATTAGTGGTAAGGTTTTCTTCCATTGATTTTGTAGTAAGTACTATCAACAACTGTCTGAATTGGTAGTTAATCAAGATCAGGGTGGGAACAACCATAAGAATAGATAAAAAACTTGGATTTAATAGATTTCGGTGATCAAATTATATCTCTGTATTGTGGATCTCGCTCTAGTGGAACTTCTTTCCCCAATCATATTCTCAAGTCAACTAAACCTGTTTACTTTGCTCTGTTTGATAACCAACCCCCCCCCCCCTTCCTTGTTACTTATTAATCATAATTGCATACTTCATCAGATCTTCCCTGTGGGTTCGACCCTTACTTGCTTGCTATACATCTGTTTAGTAGGTTGTTAGGACTTTTACTTTGACTAGGTCATTCAACGATATTTGCATTGCATATTTCGGCCACGTCAAATTTGGCGCCGTTGCCGGGGAAGTTTTCTGTTTTGTTGTGTGTTTTTGTGATTGACTTCGGTGGAGACCTATCATCTTTTAATCAATTATTAATAAAGTTGTTCCCAACGAACAATAAATCAGTAAATCATCCCAAATTAATTAACAACTAAACAATTGATAATTAATTGAAATATGGAATGATGAGCAAGAGCGAACCGCCACTTGCCTGGAGTAGATTCGGCGATGAATCTAGACGAGACGACTATTAAAGATATCCTTTCTGAGGATATGGCTTACGCTTCAGAATATTCCTAGCAGCGTACGAGTCCACACGCGACCCAGTAGATCACGTTCTAACTGACAAATTAATTATCTATCAAATAATTTGACTGGACGAATTTAAGGAATTATATTTAATAAACTTTTTATGATATTAAATCATAAAAATATTTATTAAATTTTCCTAAAGAAAAATAAGGACGAAAGGGGATCGAAATTATACCGCTCGAATAATTTCGGGTTAAATCTGGACAGGAATTGAATTGGGCTAGTCGGCCCAACACAGATATAACAAGGAGGGGGCCCACTCCAATTCTTTCCTTCTTCTTCCTCCCAGAACAACAACAACGGCAACAACCACGCGGGGGCTTCGCCGGGGCTTCTCGACGCCGGAGATCTGACGCCAGGGATGGAGTCGTGCCGGGGAGGAGGAGGAGCACCACAGTGGTGGCTCGGACAACAATGGTGGCGGAGCACATCAGCTCAGTGCGAGCAGCGGCTCGGCTCCGTCTTCGCTGGGAAGGAGGCTGGGACGAGCGTCGACAACAGGGAGGCAACACAGCTTGCCAAGAGACGACTTTGTCGCCGGCAGGAACAAGGCCGAACTAGAGGAAGCTCGGGGAGACAACGATGGCAAGAGGAAGCTCGAAAGGAGCTTCACCGACGGTGATGGCGAGAGACGAGAAAGATATCGGAGGGAGAGAGAGACGAGTGATGGTGTTCAGGAGAGAGAGAGATTGGCTTTTATAGCCTAGATATTTTGGAGATATTTTGTATAAATATCTCGTACAAATATCTTATATAAATATCTTGTACAAATATCTTATATAAATATCTTGTACAAATATCTTATATAAATATCTTGCATAAATATCTTATATAAATATCTTGCACAGATATCTTGTGCAAAGTTGTACAAGGAAAGTCTGATATGGGTTTTAAACCCCGAAAATTATATGTTTGTATCCAAACAAATATTCTAAGTCCCGAAAATACATCGAATGTATTTTATACCACTCAGAGAATTACTACGAAGATCATGGATATTACGGAAAATCCAAACTCCACTGAAAGCGAAATAATTATAGAACGAAGGTTGGGAAAAATTACCCAATTATCCTTACTAAAAATTGAGGGATATTACATTACTTCCCCTTAAAAGAAGTTTCGACCCCGAAACTTGGCCGAATAATCCAAAGAATGCGAGGCGTTACAACAATAACCCCTTAATAATGGTTTCGTCCCGGAAACTAGCATCGCTAAACTAATGGGTGACTGGATTCACCTCAATCTCACTACCTGAGTCCAGGCCTAGTGTAATGACCTGGGCCAGCCACCCTTCCGGTGCCGCCCAGTCGTTAACATGGGTCGCTGCCCATACACCCCAACTCATCACTGATGGTCTAACATTCTTGCCACTTCCAGTAGGTTATAGAAGAGACTCGAACCTGAGACCTCATCTTTTATCACTCCCGCAAAGGCAGAGATGATACTACTATCTCGCATATCCTTTCTCCATATGCTATACTTGTACTAACTCGTGACCATTCTCAAAGTCATGATCACCACAATAGACTCGCTATACTTTAATTATGAGAATACATATTCTCTTTCACTTCCCTCTAAACTTCTCTCGAAGTATATACCCAAACTTCCTTAGGTTGGTATTCTTAACCAATTTGGTCTTCTTAACCAATTTGGTCTTCATAACATATATTGCCAACATCGAACTACCTATTCGATCATGTTTCCACTCACAACATATTGTCTACAATCCTTACTCTCGTTAGTATAGATGTAATCATCCACATGATTACCATTGCCTTAACCAGAGTATCCATTACAAAATATCCAATGTATCTCAACTTAGTACCTCCACTTGTCATATAGCCCTTATATAAACGATTCACTTGTTACCTTAATCATATCCGGCCCTTATGCCATATCTTTATCTCACAATCTTTACTCATATGATCCCACAATCAGTAATACCACAATCAATGTCTGATTACCTCAACATGATTCACTAATCCATTCCATAGGATTATACTCTTGTCTCACCCGAACGTGCTATATGATTACTTTAACCAACGTGGGTTACCTTTTCCCCAAGTCTACTTGATACCATCCGTAACTTCATCTCTATATATTATACCATGTAATCATTCTCACTATATCCACAAGGTTCTGACCATAATGGTCTCCAAAATTATCATAACGACATTATTGTACCTTTAATAGGAGAACACGCATCTCCCTCACAGTTTCCTTATATTTAAAATCACAAAGTTCACATCTTAATTCCTTACAATCCAATTATCAACTCTCAATATCCTCGAAACATTACATCCTCTATTTCCTTAAAGGTACTTCTTACAATTCCATCATTTATCTGGAAGTAAGTTTGACCTTATGCCATTTTTAACTTAAATCCTTTAAGATTTCTATACTTTCTCCAAGAATAATCATAACAGTTATTCGTATGCTCCCCAAACCAATCACATGAGATCTTACTTCCATTTCCTCAAAGTATCATATTGCTAAATGATTCATTACCAACCGAATCATCACTTGTGTCTTAATCCTTCAATATATGTACGCGAGTAACATTGTTACCTTACTCCTTAAGCACACATATACTTAATCTATGTACTAAATCCTTTAGTTTATCGAAATCATCAATATGATCAATCCTTAAACTGTAATCCTTCCATTTAAGTGACCTCTTCCTAACACAGTAACTTCACAACCTGATCTTTCCAATAAGGGTTGTACTATACGCCTTATGGATGGCCCGTTCACATAAAGTCCAAATATCGAATCTTGTAAATTCCCAAGTGTCATAACTCTTTCTTCCTTGAAAGGACAACTTCCTAACTTCAATCATTTGGCCCATTTAAATTTGGCCCTAAAGTTCACTGCCAACTCAGGCCTCTAGTTCCTCGAAACAAGATCGCAATAATCGATTAGCACAGTTGTGCCTAATCACTTTATTTCCTTAATCATGACATCAAATATCCATAATAGACATCAATCATTGTCTGTCTAATCCTTATATCGCTTCTCTTAAGAAAGCCTCATAACGGACCTCAAAACGAAACTTCGAATAGATCTTCCAAAATAATATCTATGACTTTGCACACTTGGCTTTTCAAAAACAAACCTTAACCATTGGTCCTACACCGGTTTTATCCACAACTCTGAACTCTACAGTCTTACTCAAGGTCGTAATAGAGGAAACGAGTTCCCTATGAACTATCTCTCTTATACATTTCCCTTCTCAGTAGTCTGTCCATATCAATGCCTACAACATGACCTCACAACAAGGCACTCTGATCCTTATATAGTTCATCCCTATATACTTTTATCAGAACAAATGTTCAGGGTACCCGTATGAGATTTTAGCCCTTAGATCCCATAGGGCATTAACCACTCACATTTGTTCAAACACCCTAAAAAAAATCCGATAAAACTTAGCCTACGAGATAACACTCGCCAATTCAGCTAAAGAAACGATTAAAGTCATACTGATGTATCGTTACTCCAGAGATGAAGAAAGAATCTTATGAATGGATCTAGAATTAAGTAATAGAGTCGACCCTGGTGTTAATCATGTAGGGAACGAACATCTATGCTACATACGTTACCCCTCCTCTATGAGTCCTGACAGTCCTTATCCATATAGGACCTATACTGTTCCTGGCACTTACGGGGTCTCGAATGAACAGACAATTTCCAATAGTGGCGAATTTAGTAATTTCCAGAATAAGGAAACACTTCTTCATTATTAGGGACATTACATAAAGCAACTGACAGGAAGTCGAACATACAGATTACGAAACTAGAGAGACTATTGACACAAGTCATCGCTCCCCATTCTCATTGATCACATGGCCTAAGAAAGCCACTTCTTTGATCCAAAAGTCACACTTAGACAATTTCGCATATAGCCGATTTTGTCTAGTGAGTGACAAAATAATCCGAAGATGTTCCTCATGAGCTTCCACGCTCGGGGAATAGATCAAAATGTCGTCGATGAAAACGACCACGAACTTATCCAAGTACTGGTGAAAACATCGATTCATCAGGTCCATGAAGACCGCTGGAGCATTGGTAAGTCCAAATGGCATAACTACGAACTCGTAGTGACCATATCTCGTCCGGAATGCAGTCCTCGGAATATCTTCCTCACGAATCCTGAGCTGATGATAACCAGATCTCAGATCGATCTTGGAAAAGACTTTTGCTCCCTGTAGTTGATCCAACAGATCATCAATCTTTGGCAAAGGATATTTGTTCTTGATCGTGACTTTATTCAACTCTCGGTAGTCGATATAAAGTTGAAACGATCCATCTTTCTTTTTGACAAATAAAATCGGAGCACCCCAAGGCGATGCACTTGGCCTTATATAACATTTCTCAAGAAGATCCTCAAGTTGCTTCTTCAACTCTTGCATCTCAGCAGGAGCCATCCGATACGGTGCCTTAGAAATCGGCACGGTACCAGGCTTGAGATCAATAGTAAGCTCCACGTCACGATACGGGGATAAACCAGGAATATCCTCCGAAAAACATCCGAGAATTCACAATTAACAGGAATATCAAGAACTGAAGGTTCATCTTTCATGGGCGAATCCAGATAGCAAAGGTACCCGACACAACCTTGTCGAAGCAGCTCAAACTTATCCATCGCATTGATGAGCCTTCCGTTATCAGCGTCATTCCGAACCTTAAAATTGCATACACACTGGCCCCCAGATGACACCGTCACAGTCCTTGAACTAAAATCGATTACTGCCCCATGATGCATCAGCCAATCCATACCGAGAATAATGTCGTATGGAGCCATGGCTATACAGATCAAATTTGCTTTGACTTCTTACCCTGAATGGTAATCGGAAATTCTGACAGACGCTTGGTGCCCACTAAATGTTCACCATTAGAAAGATTCACAACGAAAGGTTCACAAATCTCGTTGTAGAATAACTCTAACTTACTAACATAGCTCTCCGAAACGAAAGAATGGGTAGCACCCGAATCAAACAATATACACACAGAAGTAGAATGAAGGTATAGAGTACTTTGAGCAATTGGAGCATTCGGTCCATCAGCCTCACGCATCTCGTAAAGGCGCTGACCTTGCCTTCCAATCGTTCCTCTAGTACTTGGGGCCTTGGCCTGACTGGTTGAGTCGGGACCACAACTGGTGTATCCATTGACTCCCACGGCCTTGCCCTCCAAAGAGCACACTTAACTGTCTCATCCACCTGGCGATGCGCTTCAGCACTAATCATCTTCCAAGTGGCGGAGACAATGGCGAGTATTCCCGCTCAGGTGACAACACCGGACTCGGATAGATAAACTCCACTACCGGGTCCTCGCTGCCCACCAAATAGCGCTCCAAGTCATCGGACTTGTGGCCCTGCCCCTCGAGGTCTTCCTCAGGGTCCTTTTCGGAAATCATCTTGATCATGAAGTCGTCGTTATAGTACCCTCTGGCGTACCTTGACAACTCTTCTTCATCCTCAGTGTCCTCCCCTGGCTCCTCTGTAGGCTCTACCACAGGAACCACGGCCTCGTCGGACACTAGCACTACCGACTCAGGGAGTACGGTCTTCACTTCTTCGGGTGGACTACTAGGTTCACCGACCTCAAACACGATGAGAGAACTGAGAATTCAAGCCTATCTAGAGATGGCGGAGCCATCTCGGCTTCTTCCGAGTTCCTCTGAAGAGAAAGGAATGCGCCCATATCCTTCGGGCGATAAGAAGAGAGTTTAGTCTTTCTAGATATAGAAGTTCACTTCCATATCAGACTCAAGAGAAGGCACGACTATGAACGGTTAAAATTTTCATTTGGAAATCCAGAGCCTTCGAAAACATTTCTCAGTTTCAAACGAGTAATCGGTTTAAAATTTTTGTTCCCAAAAGAACATTTTAAAACCCATCCGTTTTTAAAACTTTCGACTCTGATACCATCTCTGTAACACCCCCAAATATAGAACCTTGAAGGCATTACCGCCAGTGACCTCAGACGTTTTGTCCGATGCCACCCAAGGCTTTACCAGTTCAAATAAATCATAAAACAACAGTTATGATACAAACATCATAACTTTCATTTAAACCATATTCTTGGAATTTCAACATAATTCCAAATACATCAGAAATACAGTGGAAGTCAAAATACAGAGTAGTCTTAATACAAGACCTATTTAACACAGCGAAAGTCTTTTAAATAGTTAACAAAGGGTCTTGATCGCAATGATCACCCGACAAGGATCCTCAACCTGGATAAAACTTTTCAAAGCAACATCTGCCTTCATAGTCGCTTCTAGCCTTTATGGAACGACAACTTATCTGATGTGCCGAATCGAACGGATGACACCAGCCAACCATGCAAAGAATAATTTCGATTGGTTAGTCTAATGAAAGACTATGCAAGGGTACAAAGCAGAGTGGTTCGAAGTAGTCGTATTAGGTTAGACTCGTCGTCCCTCGAATAAAAGTCGAGTACGATAGTCAACCACCATACTCTACTAGAATATATGAAAAGGCATGATTAAGAGAAGATTCTGGAGACCGAAACTCACAGCAATCAATCCCAAAAGAAGACTCCAATGAATTGAGTCTTATTGGATATATGACAAATGTTAGGGAACATTAATAATTACACACAGGCGTTTAAAAAAAATCAAGACGAGCTTTCCTAGCTGCACTACAGCCTAGCTGCACTGCTCGCCTAAGGGTATAATAATTATGTGCGACAACGGCACTTATCTTATTTAATTCCAAAACACACATCACGTTATAAGCTTTTAGATATATGTTTCGCCATGAGGGACATATATCGAAGGAATGGACCTCGCAGGGTCCAAACCTCAATCCACATCACGGTTGGTCATGACCAGAAGTTTGGCATAGGGTCTTGATCGCCTTGTTATTTGCCAGTTATAAAGAAACGAATGGACCTCGCAAGGTCCAAGCGTTCCTACGAATACTCGTGCTAACTAACAGTTCAGCACAGTAATAGTCCACATCAAAGCCAACATGGCCAACATCATAAACATATATTTATACTAGCGTTGTTCTAGCAGATATACAACCTAGTATAATATCATATTTTAATCAATTATTAATAAAGTTGTTCCCAACGAACAATAAATCAGTAAATCATCCCAAATTAATTAACAACTAAACAATTGATAATTAATTGAAATATGGAATGATGAGCAAGAGCGAACCGCCACTTGCCTGGAGTAGATTCGGCGATGAATCTAGACGAGACGACTATTAAAGATATCCTTTTTGAGGATATGGCTTAAGCTTCAGAATATTCCTAGCAGCGTACGAGTCCACACGCGATCCAGTAGATCACGTTCTAACTGACAAATTAATTATCTATCAATTAATTTGACTGGATGAATTTAAGGAATTATATTTAATAAACTTTTTATGATATTAAATCATAAAAATATTTATTAAATTTTCCTAAAGAAAAATACAGACGAAAGGGGATCGAAATTATACCGCTCGAATAATTTCGGGTTAAATCTGGACAGGAATTGAATTGGGCTAGTCGGCCCAACACATATATAACAAGGAGGGGGCCCACTCCAATTCTTTCCTTCGTCTTCCTCCCAGAACAACAACAACGGCAACAACCACGCGGGGGCTTCGCCGGGGCTTCTCGACGCCGGAGATCTGACGCCAGGGATGGAGTCGTGCCGGGGAGGAGGAGGAGCACCACAGTGGTGGCTCGGACAATAGTGGTGGCGGAGCATAGCAGCTCAGCGCAAGCAGTGGCTCGGCTCCGTCTTCGCCGGGAAGGAGGCTGGGACGGGCGTCGACAACAGGGAGGCGACACAGCTTGCCAGGAGACGACTTTGTCGCCGGCGGGAACAAGGCCGAACTAGAGGAAGCTCGGGGAGACAACGATGGCGGGAGGAAGCTCGGAAGGAGCTTCACCGACGGTGATGGCGAGAGACGAGAAAGAGATCGGAGGGAGAGAGAGACGAGTGATGGTGTTCAGGAGAGAGAGAGATTGGCTTTTATAGCCTAGATATTTTGGAGATATTTTGTATAAATATCTCGTACAAATATCTTATATAAATATCTTATATAAATATCTTATATAAATATCTTGCACAAATATCTTATATAAATATCTTGCATAAATATCTTATATAAATATCTTGCACAAATATCTTGTGCAAAGTTGTACAAGGAAAGTCTGATATGGGTTTTAAACCCCGAAAATTATATGTTTGTATCCAAACAAATATTCTAAGTCCCGAAAATACATTGAATGTATTTTATACCACTCAGAGAATTACTACGGAGATCATGGATATTACGGAAAATCCGAACTCCATTGAAAGCGAAATAATTATAGAACGAAGGTTGGGAAAAATTACCCAATTATCCTTACTAAAAATTGAGGGATATTACAGGACGTACCAGAGAAAAGTAGTCAATGTTGTGACTCCTGCAGGACCTAGCCCTGTGCTAAATGAGTTAGCTGAGTTGAAAGAGATGGTGAAGAGAATGGCAAACCAAAACACTCCTCAACAAGTCAAAGCATGTGGGATTTGCTATGATCAATTCCACCCTTCTGATGCTTGTCCTCAGCTACAGGAAGAAGGTACTGTTGAAGTGAATGTTGTAGGAGGTTACGGACCCCCCTAGACCGTAGTTTGGTGGACAACCCAACTACAATCCGAGAGGGTGAGACCATCCGGGTTTCAGGTGGAGCGACCCCCAAGGTGGTCAACAGCCGACACAACAGCAATACCAGCAGAGAATCCCATACCATCAGCGGCCTCAAGGCCAAAACTCTGGTGCTACTACTGAAGAGATGCTCAAGACCTTGACTCAGCACTTCGCCACTCATGTTGTGGCTACTGAGTCAAGCATAAAGAATATGGAGAGGCAGATTGGCCAGTTGGCTGATGTTGTGACTAAGATTGACCAGAGGACATCAAATTCCTTGCCGTCGCAGACTACAGTGAATCCGAGGGAAAATGTGAGTGCCATCACCCTCCGAAGTGGAAAGAAGTTGGTCGTTCCTCCTAGTGCTGTGAAGGAGAGCGAGTCTGAGATGGAGAATATCGGTTACCGCCCCGCGGTGGACTCCATCGCGACCCGGCGGCGAGTTGAATCTGAGACCAGTGAAGAAGCGTGTCAGTCACCGCCCGCGATGGACTCCACCGCGACCCGGCGGTGAGTCTCAGTAATTCCTCCTCACATTTGACGCCCCGCGGTGAGACCATCGTGACCCGGTCTCCAAACTCCCAACTCTACTGAAGAGGTCTGTGTTGATAATTATGTTCGTCCGGTTTTCCCCCTCTTGGTTCCGAGAAGCCACCAGCATCTTTTCCCGAGGTGATAAAGGCTAGAAGGGTCGCCGACGACAGTGATCTGTTCGAGACGTTCCAAAACTGTGAGGTGAACATTCCTCTTCTCAAGCTTATTAAGGTTGTTCCTCGATATGCCAAGTCTTTGAAGGAGTTGTGCACCGTTAAGAGGACGCAAAAGATGAAGGTCCAGAAGAAGGTGCCGGTGGGTGAACTTGTCTCGGCGGTATTTCCATGGCGTATGCCTGAGAAGTGTAAGGATCCAGGTACGTTCACTATCCCTATTGCTATAGGTGAGCATCGATTTGAGAAAGCCTTCCTAGACTTGGGTGCTTCTATTAATGTTTTGCCTTATTCATTGATTGAGGATTTAGGAGTAGGACCTTTGCATGATACGAATATTGTGATTCAACTTGCTGATGGTTCTTGTGTGCCTCCTAAGGGTATTGTGGAGGATATTCTTGTTAAGATAGGTCCTTTAATTTTCCCTGTTGATTTCTTCGTAATGGATATGGATTATGATGAGCAGGTTGCTCCTGTTATGTTAGGACGGCCTTTTATGAAAACATCCATGACAAAGATTGATGTGGATAGTGGAACTTTGACTATGGAATTCGATGGAATAATTTTTAAGCATAATATTCATAAGGCCAACTCCATTGAATTGCCTTCCCTTTGCTGCATTAGTGATATTGATAATCCTATTCAGGAAAATGTTAAGACTAGTGTAGTAGAGACCATAGTTGAATTCTTCGCTATTGCTGAACCTATTGAGTTGCATGAGTATGATGTCTTACTTGATGACAAAGGAGAGTCTACTCCCTCTACTTTGGGCACTGGCCCCCCTGCACTAACCATACAAGGCTATAAGCCTTCATCTAGTGTCATGCAACATGATCAGGTCGAGCCATATCGGCCACCACATCGCTCTAAGTATGGGGGAGATGCTCCAAAGGCAGTAATCATGGAGTCATTGGCTAAGAGGAAGCATGGTCTAAGGTTTAAGCCTTTCCATGGACGGTCCCAGCAAGAAGAGTTAAGTAAGAGGATTTCAAGGGGATCCTATTCTAGGTGGTGATTGATTTGAAGTACGTCGAGCCAACGACGTTAACTAAGGCGCTGCCCGGGAGGCAACCCGAGGTAGTTTTCCTTAATTTTTCTTTTCTCTTAGATTAATTTTGTAGTTTCGTTTGCTTTGTTTCGTTCGCCTGTCACTAACATTTCAGGTACGAAAGTAAATGGAGAGGAGACGGTGCTCCCAGTTACCTCACCGCGACCCGGTGACAAGTCTGCCGCCCCGCGATGGAGACCACCGCCCCGCGGTGGATGTCTGGTATATTTTCTCAACTCCGAAAAAAAAAGCCTCCATACCCAACACCCCTTTTCTTCCTATTCCCCTTTCCCTAACCTAGCCTCCACTCTCACAAACCCTCCATTCCCTACACCCCTCTCAAGCTCTCCAAGCCAAACCCCCCATTTCCCCACAAATCCCTCTCGTTCTTGGTCCGATTCTCGCCTCCAATAACTTTAAACCTTGAGTTTCTTTGCCCAATTTGGAGTATAGCCTCACAACCGAGCCAAACACAAACCCCACCGCCTCGCGTCGCCCTGTACCGCATCACCAGCCACCGCCCCGCAGCGACCCCCACCGCGACCCGGAGAGAAGGCCCAGTTATCTCACCACGACCCGGCGACTCGTCCACCGCCCCGCGGTGAGACTACCAGGCTGTGTGTTTTTCGCTCGTTTTGTAAGTCCTCTTGGTCACCTTTTGTTTTAAGCTTCTCAATTCATTACTTATGACACCTAGAGGTAGGAAGCAAGTCTCTACGAGGGATGAGAATGAGGTGTATAACGTTGTGAAGGAGAGGAAGGTGTTGGCTACTAAATTCTTTGACAAGCCGACGTTGATTGAGTTTGGTATGTTGGAGTGTGTATCTATTTGTTTAGCAGAGTGTGGCCTGGGGACCTTCCTGAACAAGTCCGCTGATGCTTATCCCGAGTTGTGCTACCAGTTCATTGCCTCTTGTAAGAGGTATTCTGATGGTTCCGCCGACAAGAGGTTGACGAAGATCACATTCCATTACAACGGACGTGAGTATGCTTTGTCTGCTGGTGAGATTTGTGATGCCCAGGGCATTACAAAGGAGCCGTCTGATGGGTGGTCTGGTGGTCTGATTGAGACAGATATGATGGAGTTTTGGGAGGAGGCCACACACAGGAAGTTCAAGAAGGTCCAGGAGGTGAATTCGAAATTGGTGAACCCTTGCTTAAGGTTGATCCATAAGGTGTTGATGAGAGATTTCTTTGGCCATGCTGATGATGGTAAGGTCCCTCTGAAGGATTTCCAGTGGTTTTTGAGCATATTGTCTATTGTCACGTACATCCCGTGTTGGGCTAGTTTGTTTCTGAGTTCCTTGAAGAGGATTCGTGATGGTGAGCCACGTGATATCTGTGGGGGTGGTTTGATCACCCTTCTTTGTGCTGAGATTATTGCCACCGATCGTATTCCTCGCCCTGTTGCTCATGCGGTGTATGACATGGTGCACATGAGAGTGTGCTCGATGCTGAAGCCATTGGGCAAGGATGGTGATTTAGTTTGGTCTTCATATGATGGTCATATTCTGATTCTTCCCCGGGTTTTTACTTATTCCCCTTCATTTGCGGATTGGTGGATTCCCAGTGATGGCAGAATTATGGCTGATGCTACCCCTGCTGCTGCTCCTTCGGGTCCGTCTGGCGAGGGCCCTAGTGCTAGTGTTGATGTTGCTGCTGCTGATTCTGTGGGTGAGGATGCTCCTCTGCCTACTCAGTTTGATGCACCTTCGTCTTCTTATGGTCCTGCCACACCTTGGAAGGAGTTGTACGCGAGATTTGATGCATTCTCGGTGCAGCAGACTCACTGGAACACCCGAGTAGAGACCGGTCTGCAGACTTGGCAGACCCAGTTCCGTGCTGATGTAGATGAGCGTCTGGACGCTATGGACGCTCATATGAGGGCCTACTTTGGGAGGTTCCCACCACCACCACTGTCCGGCCCACAATGAGTTTATTTCTCCTTCCCCTATTTCATTTGTTGTTCTCTTTTCTACATTGAGGACAATGTTCGGTTTAAGTATGGGAGAGGGATTTGTGTTCTGTAATTTCCATTCAAGTATTGATTTTAAAATAAAAAAAAAATTGAAAAAGCCAAAAAGATGTGAAAAAGGCAATCAAAATCCCGGGATGAGCTGAAAACCCGAAAGGGCGGTTCAGGTAAAAAGTAGATAGTCCGACTGGTATAGACCGGTGCAAAATTGGACTGGAGTGATGCGAGTATATGTGAGATATCCAGCAAAATGAAATGAGTGGCTAGGTGAAAACCCGAGAGGGCGCCTGGGCAAAATAAGCGTAAAGAAAAAAGAGTGATTTTAGGATCATTCTGGAGGTTGGCGTCATAAGAAGAGGAGTCATAAGGAGGACTCGGGTAGGCCACTCTGGAGCGATAAGGAGCTAGATTGGAGTTAGGATTAGAATAATCTTTGCATCACTTGTTTTGGTTGTCTGGAGCTGATTGTTGAGATGTTGTAGTTGTTGGTGTCATATTTTCTTGTACTTTCTGAGACCTTGGTGTTTGATTGAGAGAGTAGGTTTATCATTAGCTTACTCGGGACGAGTAAAGGTCTAAGTATGGGGGAATTTGATAGGTGTCATTTCATGCACCTTTACTAGCAACTATTAACATTATTTGGAGGAGTTTATGATCAGATTTGAGGCTAAGTCTATAATCCAGAAGTTGTGGAGAGAAGTGAAGATATCCATGGATTTATAGCTTAGATGGAGATGATGAAGATGGATGAGGTTATGTCGGAGTTTATTGGAGAAGACTACCAATAATTGGTAGAAATGAAGAGCAGAAGAGATGAAGAGCTGAAGAAAGGAGTGGGCGAGTGTCACCGCCCCGCGCCAGAGCCACTGCGACCCGGCGGTGGGTATCAGAGAAGAGTGATGGCCGCGCCAGAGAAGAAGCCACCGCCCCGCGGTGGATCTCACCGCCCCGCGGTGGGCACGTCACGCCTCGCGACTAGCAGAAGACTTTATTTCCTTTATTGCATTTCAGACTTTCTTAATTTTATTATTTTATTTCCTTTGTTATTTTCATTAGGTTAACTTATTTCCTAAACCTATTTAAGAACTCTTTCTAGGTCTTGAGTGGGCAGCCATATATCAGATTTCGATTATCGTTGTTTTTCTCATTAGGGTTTCATTTGCATCTGAATGGAGCACTAATTTCCCCTTGTTCTACTAGACGTTTGAAGCAATACAGTTGATTCGTTTGTGAGATTTCTATTCCTTGTTCCTATTCTTATATGTGTTGATTTGATTCTCTTGGTTATATTGAATATTGATTCATTGTTATTCTTCATAGCCTGATCAACTAGGTTGAGTAATATTTATCAATTGCTAGGGTTTGCATATAGTGGAATACGAGTGCATATCTAGTAGCATACACGATTGTTGCATATAGTGGAATACGAGTGTGCAATTGTGAGTGAGAATCATTTGCATGTTAAGTAGTAAGATTTTCTTCTATTTACATGTATCTTATATCCTTGTGTGCATTGCTATTGCTTTATTAGTGGTAAGGTTTTCTTCCATTGATTTTGTAGTAAGTACTATCAACAACTGTCTGAATTGGTAGTTAATCAAGATCAGGGTGGGAACAACCATAAGAATAGATAAAGAACTTGGATTTAATAGATTTCGGTGATCAAATTATATCTCTGTATTGTGGATCTCGCTCTAGTTGAACTTCTTTCCCCAATCATATTCTCAAGTCAACTAAACTTGTTTACTTTGCTCTGTTTGATAACCATAATCCCCCCTCCTTGTTACTTGTTAATCATAATTGCATACTTCATCAGATCTTCCTTGTGGGTTCGACCCTTACTTGCTTGCAATACATTTGTTTAGTAGGTTGTTAGGACTTTTACTTTGATTAGGCCATTCAACGGTATTTGCATTGCATATTTCGGCCACGTCAATGCCACATAGGATAAGTGATCCAGAGGCATTCGTGTAATGTACATAAAACCATATACATAGATAAAGAGGCGCAAGCATTTTGTTCATGAAGCACCGCCATTGTTACATGAGAAATGGGGATATGCTCGTTTACCTACGCATTCGACCAAAATAGTGAGCATGCTCAGTTACACCAACAAAGCCTCTAGAATCTAGGATGCTGAAAGCATGAGATGTCTTGAGAACCTGATCATACCTAGCACAATTTATATGTAATGTTAATAGGACAGATCTCAAGTAATATTATGATGGGTGATACGCTCTACTTTGTAGTGCATAACTAGGGGTTGTTACCGTTATTTTGGGTGCCATTTGGATTATATTAGAGGATATGTTAGAAGATTGGAGTGAATTGAAGATATGGCGAATTGGTGGTCTCAAGTGCGTAAACGAAGAGCTATGAAAGATGGAAGAGAGACCACAAGTGAAGACCGAAGGAAGTATGAAGAAAAGAAGCCATATGGAGCAAAAATGGAGAGGCCGCGACCGGAGCTGCCCGCGGACGCGACCGCGGCGAAGTCGTAGCCAAGAGTCAGAGTTTTGATTTTCCGCGACCGCGGAAATAATTCCGTGCCCACGGAAAATACCATCGTTGAAGCCGTTCGAGAGCAAGAATTATATTTCCACGACCGCGGAAATCATTCCGCGATGATAAGGCGCAAGGTTATTAAAATCAGGATTTTAGGATCGGATCACAGGGGACATTCTGGATCGGATCGTAAAGTCGTAAGATTTTGTAAACAAATAAAAATTAATTTAATAATAAAATATGAACGTCATATAAGAAAAATATAAATAGATATTTAGAATTTTAAATATTAAACTTTAGAACATTAATACAATGGACCATTGATTCACCGAAACTCAAGCCATATACACTACATTGTCAAAACTAATTGGATTTAGGACATGCGTAAATGAGACGTGAAGATTTTGAACAATCATTATTAGGGTTGCTTTAATTTTTTATCACGCATGAGTGAAATTTTGGGATTTCGATCGTGACTACATGGGAGAGACGTATATATGGAGAGCGCAAATATGAGAGAGGTGGAAATTTGGACAAATTGGTCTCTCAAACGAGGTGTTAGTAGCTCGTACAAGTTCAACGTTAGGATCTTACTCGGATCTTATAATCGTAAGATTCTACTGATCCTTTGAGATCCTATAAGATCCAGAGTTAGATTTTGACATTAATAGATTTTAGTAATAGATCCGGATCAAACACCCTACCTTGGATCGTAAAATCTTAGGATTGTAAGATCCGGATCTAGATTTTAATAACCATGATAAGGCGTTGTCGTGACACCTAAACAAAATAATCCTAACAAACCTAAACAAGTAGTAGAGGCAAGCAAGGGTCGATCCCACAGGGAGGAAGTAATCAATCTATGTGTTTATAAGCATGCAAGGTAACAAGGGGGGTTTTGGTTGTTCACAGAGTAACAAGGTTAAGTTGGCTTGAGAATATGAATGGGGAAAGTAGTTCCACTAGAACGAGATCCACAATACAGAGATATAAGTTGATCACTGAAATCTATTCAATCCAAGTTCTTTAACTATTCTTATGGTTGTTCCCACCCTGATCTTAAGTACTATTGATTCTCACAGTTGTCAATAGACTTATTACTATGCCAATGGTAAAATACCACCGATTCTCACAGTTGTCGGTATACTTTGCCACCAACAAAGCAATAGCAATACACACAAGGATATAGGATACATGCAAATAGAAAGACGTATTAATACTCGCATGCAACTGATTCTCACTCATGATTGCGCGCTCGGAACCCCTATACGCACAATCGTGTTTGCCACTAGATAAGCACTCGGAACCCCTATATGCAAATCCTAGCAATTGATAATTACTCAACCTAGCTGGCCAGACTATGAAGAACAATGATACATCAATAATCAATATAACCAAGAGAATCAAACCAACACACATAAGAATAAGAACAAGGAATAGAAATCTCACAACCGAATCAACTGTATTGCTTCAAACGTCTAGTGAAATAAAGGTGTTTAGCTCTCCATGGGTTGAAATCCTAAAGGCAGAATGAAAAACCAGTCTTAGTCTCCCGAAGTAGAATTGTAACTTGTGGCAACTAGGTTAACAAAAGAGTATTTAACCTAATTCCAAAAGTGTGTAAAAAATAATAAAAGGAAATAACAATAAAATAATAACCAAAAGTAAACAAACGAAATTGGGAATTAATCCCGGTTAATTCTCGTGCAAGCCTCTCGTCTCAGCAAGTCTCGTCCACATAGCTGCTCCTCGGCCCACTCCCATCACCTGCTCTCTCTCTCGGCCCAATGCAAATAGCAGCAACACGGCCCACAACAACAGCAAATCGTGCGGTCCAACTCCAACGAAGAATCAGCATGCCAACATCATTATGACGTCACGCCTCCATCTCACTTTCCGCTTCCAATTCCTGCTTCAATTTCACGCGTGCGAGGCTTCACTTCTTCGTGGGCCTTTCTTCAACTTGGGCCTAATTCATCTTCACGGCCCATCTTCTATTTAATTCCAGCATCAGCACGCGACATAATTAATTGCTTCGTTCAGCATATTGCAGCGGGGCGTCATCTTTATCTGAGACCCACCGCCGGGTCGCGGTGGGTCTGGCGCGGGGTGGTGAAATCGCCCACTCCAATGTGGTTCCTTCATAGATTTTTCTTGTCTCCTCAGGTGGTCAACTCCTCTTTCTCTGGATGTCTCCAATTAGCTTCTTCAGACCACCAAAACCACACTTCTCTGCTCCAACTCCATAATCTCCAATTGTGCATAAAATCCAACCAAATGACGCCTCAAACCTGGTAATAACCCTTAGATATGTGCTACAAAATAGTACTTATCAAATCCCCCATGCTTAAACCTTGCTCGTCCTTGAGTAAGCTAAAGTAAACCTACTCCTTCAATCAATCCCTAAGGTCTCAGGAAGCATAGAAAACTCAACCTCCAAGAATCATACCCAATAATAAACTCCAGACAACCATACAAATAAGCACAGCACAATAGACTACAACATCAATCAACACCCCACACAACCAAGCTAAAAGGAAAACAGAGTACTTCCCCCAAACTTATCCTAAACACCATAGAGTGAATAAATTCTAATCCTAGTCTCCCATCTATCTTCTTATCTCTCCAGAGTGACCTATCTGAATCCTCCTTATAACTCCTCTTCTTATGACGCCTCGCCAAGAATAATGAGAAATCCTAAAATCACTCTTCTTCTTTTTTGCTCATTTTGCCAAGTGTAACACCCCCAAAACTAAACCCTTTTGGAAAGGTATTACCGTCAGTGACCCCAGTGTTCCTTACCGAGATCACCCAAGGCTTTACCATTTAAATACAATTTATGAAATACAAATGATACATAATGATCAAAGCATTCAATTTTAAAACGTAACATTGTCAAAGAAACATGAGTTACGGGATTACAACCCAATCCCGAATAGGCTAACACAAAGTTTAAACCAAATACAGCGGAAGTCTTATAAAGTAGGGTACAGCGGAAGTCTTATAAAATACATTACAAACAAAAGTCTTGACCACACTGGTCATTGCCCTAGAGATCTCAACCTGATTAACAAAATAGCTAAAACATTCGAAAACCACCGTCGACTCCATAGTCCTTCTGTTCTTCTGAACTACTTTCTATCTGATGTGCCGAATCGAACGGATGACACCAGCCCACATGCGGAGAACAAAGTTTGTGGGTTAGTCTACTTGAATAGACTAGCAAGGGTATAAAGCAGAATGGTCCGAGTGATCGTAACCGTTTACTATCATTGTCCCTCGAATAATAACCGAAGGAACGATACATAACCCGGCACTTTCACGGAATAACAACAAGAGGTATGCACAAGAGAAGATTTTGGAAGACTGAATCTTCACAGAAATCGACTCGAAAAGAGACTCCAAGAGATTGAGTCTTTAAGGAAGTATGACAAATCTGGAATGTTTAAAGAATCATACAACAATGATTTTAAAAGTTGACTGAGATGCTTCGGTTCACGACCAACCTCATCGCATACAGCGAATCCAGATTGGAGAGAGAACATACTATGATCAAAGTCGAGATGAGTTTTCCTAGCTGCACTATAACTTAGCTGTACTACTCGTCGAAGGTTTATTAATTGTGTGCGTCGAGTAGCACTTATCTGATTTATATTTCAAAACACACATCACATTATTAGACTTTTACATGTGTACCCCAACATTGGCACGACACATCTTAGTATACGTTTCGTCGAGAGTGACGCACACCGGAAGGTTTGTGACATCAGCTAAGTGTCCTGCCTCTATACACTTGTGAAAGAGACCGATCATGATCTTAGAATAGTACCAGATGGAGACGAGCCACCCCGATACCAGATTATAAAGAAATGACCGGACGAAGTTCGAGTACATTCCTAACTAATAGTGCTAACCACACAGATACATCACAATAACAGTTACAGAATAAATCCACATAAAGGCCCGAAAGGCGATCACAGATAATAGCGTTGTTCTAACAGATATACAACCTATTATATGATTTTCAAAACAGTTTGCCAAAACCATTTCCAGACAAACAGAGTATTCATTCCAAATTAATTACTCAGATAAACTACTGATAATTAATGTAAATATGGAACGAATGAGCAAGAGCGAACCGCCACTTGCCTTAATCCACAGAATAGAAACAAGCCTAACGATGACGGCGGGATTCCAGGCTCGACACGGGTATAGCTCCGATAGCACAACGACCTTCGAGTCGACCCATAAAAGGAATCCTAAGTTAGATCCGACATAACCACAGTACGAATCTAAAAACGACGAAAGAAAACGAAAGGAACGACGACCACCAAAGCCAAAAGCCAAAGAGGCATTCTGGACACTAGCGGCGGTTGTTGTTCTTGGCGACGGTCGCCGCAGTTCATCACAGCGGGCGCCGTGAAGAACACGATGGTCGCCGTGAAGAACTCAGACGACAGAAGCGGCGAGAAAACTCACCCAAAACACGAGCGACTCGGCCTCCTTCGACTTGCTTTGGTTTCTAACCTCCAAGGCTACCAAAAGCTTTACAAAGGCACTCTGGAAACACCACCAAACGACCTCCGGCGAAAGCTTCAGAAATCCGGCGAGGCACAAGTCTGGTGAGGCAAGAATTTGGGAGCGCTTGGGATGTGGATTGAGCTCAAAACCCCTCCCCAAACACCTCCTTTTATAGCCAAATGCCAGGAAACACATTTATTGCCCTACGAAGAGCTACTCCGGCGCTGCTAGAGCCACGCCGGCGACCTTCGGGCAAGGACCCCCGGACAACAACGACGGCGGGCGCCGTCATAAATGCGGCGGGTGCCGCCATAGGACTAGCGTCCCCATCTAGGAGAAGACCCAGCCTGCTCCTCGAGCCTTGCGACGGCGGGCGTCGCCCTTGGCTTTGCCGCCTCCTTAGCTCTTAGACGAAAATGATATTAACCCGGGATAAAATTATCGTACGCGAACGAGTATTAAAATTCAAAGCACGTCGTCTGTATTTTATTTCACTTAGAAAAATATTACAGATACAGAGAGCATTACCGAACGTCTTAAACTCTCTAAATTAAATCCGACGTATATAACAGGTACTCGGGAAAAATCCTGGAACTCCAGAAATAGCCTACAAAAATATGGGTATCACATCTCCTCCCTCTTAAAAGAAGTTTTGACCCCGAAACTTAGGTCGAGAATAACTCGGGAAAACGCCTGAGCATATCTGACTCGGTTTCCCACGTCTCCCAAGTAACTTCTTCTGATCCGGACTTAGACCACAGAATCCGCACCAACGGTACGATCTTGTTGTGCAGTTGCTTCTCTCGGCGCTCCAGAATGCGCACTGGTCTCTCTTCATAGGTACCATCTGTTTGAATCTCGATGTCTTCATAGCTAAGCACATGAGACTCATCTGGCACATACTTTCTGAGCAGAGATACGTGGAACACATTATGCACTGGATGAGCCGATGGCGGCAACGCCAAGCGGTATGCTAGGGATCCCACTCTATCCAAAATTTCGAACGGTCCCACGTATCGAGGGTTAAGCTTCCCACGCTTGCCAAATCTGAAAACTCCTTTGGATGGCGATACCTTGACAAAAACCTTGTCACCGACCTCGAACTCGACAGTCCTGCGCTTTCGATCTGCGTAGGACTTCTGTCGACTCTGAGCGGTTAACATCCTTTGTCTGATCAAAGCAATGTCTGAAGCCGTCCTTTCGACCAACTCTGGTCCAAGCAGAATCTTATCGGCATTATCATCCCAACAAATCGGAGATCTGCATCTGCGACCATACAAAGTGTAACACCCCAAATCTTAACCCATTTGGAAATGTATTACCGCCAGTGACCTCAGTGTTCCTTACCGAGGTCACCCAAGGCTTTACCATTTAAATACAAATCATGAAATACAATGATACAAAATGATAACCTTATTTATATAAAACATGAGTCCCGGGATTACATCCCAATCCCGAATAGGACAAACACAAAGTTTAAATAAATTACAGCGGAAGTCTTAAACAAAGTACAGCGGAAGTCTTATAAAATATATAACAGAGTAAATAAGTTACAGCGGAAGTCTTGTAAATGTATTACAAACAAGGATCTTGACCACAATGGTCATCTCCCAAGGATCTCAACCTGATTAAAAGAAATTATTAAAAACTTCGAAAAACCACCGTTGACTCCATAGTCCTTCTAGTCTTCTCATCTACACTATATCTGATGTGCCGAATCGAACGGATGACACCAGCCCACATGCGAAGAATAAAGTTCGTGGGTTAGTCTACTTGAATAGACTAGCAAGGGTAAAAAGCATAATGGTTCGAGTGATCATAACCGTTTACTATCATTGTCCCTCGAATAATAACTGAAGGAACGATACATAACCCGACACTTTCACGGAATAACAACAAGAGGTATGCACAAGAGAAGATTCTGGAAGACTTAATCTTCACAGAAATCGACCCGAAAGAAGATGATGAGTGCTATTTTGTAGCACATATCTAAGGGTTATTACCATGTTTGAGGCACCATTTGGTTGGATTTTATGCACAATTGGAGATTATAGAGTTAGAGTGGAGAAGTGTGGTTTTGGTGGTCTGGAGGAGCTAATTGGAGACATCCAGAGGAAGAGGAGCTGACCACCTGAGGAGACAAGGAAAATTCATGAAGGAACCACATTAAAGCGGGCAAAAGTTATCGCCCCGCGCCAGAGCCACCGCGACCCGGCGGTGGGTCTCAGAGAAGGATGCCGCCCCGCGGTGGGAGCTGGCGCCCCGCGGCCACGTGAAGCGAAGAAATGTAATAAAGGCCGCGTGAAATCCGGAAATTGGAAGCGGGAAAGTGTGCTGGAATTAAAGATGAATTAGGCCCAAGAAGGAAGCTAGGCCCAATTGAGAAGAAAGGCCCACGAAGGAGATATCGGCCCACATGAATTGCTGAAGCCGCGCACGTGAATTGATGCTGCAGCTGGAAGCGGGAGAATTGGAAGATGATGCGGGCGATGATGTCAGCGAAGATGATTTGCTGGAGTTGGGCCGCGCGCTTGTGGGCTGAGAGAGAGAGAGTTGGGCCGAGGATGAGATGCTTGCGAGAGAAGGCCGAGAACGAGCAGCTGGACGAGAATTACAGGATTAATTTCCTTGTTCGTTTCCTTTTTTACTTTTGGTTATTATCTTATTGTTATTTCCTTTTATTATTTTTACAATCTTTTAGAATTAGGTTAAATACCCTTTAGTTAACCTAGTTGACACATACAATATTCTATTATTCAGTTTTTAGTTTTGAAGTTCGTTTCCGTTTTGCTCCGGGGTTCCAACCCATGGAGAGCTAAACACCATTTTTCTACTAGACGATTGAAGCAATACAGTCAATGTGTTTGTGAGATTTCTATCCCTTGTTCTTATCCTTATAAGTGTTGGATTGATTCTCTTGGTTATATTGATTATTGATTTCTTGTTATTCTTCATAGTCTGGCCAACTAGGTTGAATGCTTTCTATCAATTGCTAGGATTGCATATAGGGGTTCCGAGTGCATATCTAGTGGCAAACACAATTGTACGTATAGGGGTTCCGAGCGTACAATTGTGAGTGAGAATCAGTTGCATGTTAAGTAGGGGAGTGAGTACTTGTACGTCTTTCTACTTGCATGTATCCTATATCCTTGTGTGCATTGCTATTGCTGTGTTAGTGCTAAAGTACGCTGACAACTGTGAGAATCAGTGGTACTTTATCATTGGCATAGTAATAAGTCTATTGACAACTGTGAGAATCAATAGTATTTAAGATCAGGGTGGGAACAACTATAAGGATAGTAAAAGAACTTGGATTAAATAGATTTCAGTGATCAAATTACATTGTTGTATTGTGGATCTCGCTCTAGTAGGACTACTTTCCCTCATTATATTTCCTCAACTTAACCAAACTTGTTTGCTCTGCTTGCTTTGTGTTCTCTTGATAACTAAACCCCTCGTTTGTGTTACTTGTCATTCACACTTGCATACTTCATTCGATCTTCCCTATGGGTTCGACCCTTACTTACTTGCTGTTTAGTAGGTCTGTTAGGATATTTTACTTTGACTAGGCTAATCAACGATACTTGCATTGCGCACTTTTAGCCCCGTCAAATTTGGCGCCGTTGCCGGGGAAGATTTTTGTTTGTTGTGTGTTTTTGTGATTGACTGCGGTGTGGATCTATCTTACGGTCCACACCTTTTCTACTGATTCGCTACTTGTTGAAGTTGATACAGAGACAGGTACGAATGGCTCAGACACTCCGACAGCTGACTGCGCCAGATTTGATACAGCAGCCATTGGCTGTAATCATTCCACCTCTTGCTGATGGTGTGACATTTGAGCTCAGAACAGGAGTGATACGGTTGCTCCCGAGATATTATGGACGAAGTGGAGAGGACCCCATCCTACACTTTGCTAAATTCCACAACGTCATTATGAGCATCAAACCAGCAGACGTCACTGAGGATCAGATTAAAATGAGAGCCTTCGGGTTCACTCTTAAAGATGATGCTGAGGACTGGTACTATCATCTGCCTAGCGGAAGCACAGATTCCTGGGCTGAGCTACTTAAGGCTTTCCTCACACAATATTTCCCAACTAGGATGGTGAACGCTTTGAAAAGGGAAATTGCCAGTATTGAACAAGGAGGGGAGGAGATCCTTTATGAATATTGTGAGCGGTTCAAACGTCTTTGCTCTAGTTGCCCGTTCCATGGTTTTGACAAGAAAGCTCTAGTACTCTATGTTTACAATGGGCTGCTGGATGATGAAAGAAGAATCATAGATGCTACTTGTGGTGGTAGCATATTGAATATGACCCCTGATGCAGCCATGACTAGACTTCGTGATATGGCTGAGAGCACAAGAGATTTTGATGAAGCCCCAAGGACCAGAGGACTTAATGCTGTCAACTCCAAGGATGCACATTTATTGCAAGAAATTGCTTCATTGAAAGACATTATCGCGAAGACGGGTAGACAAGAAGCACCTCAACCCCACTTTGTTGAGCCATCAGTAGCTCCCCATGCTAGTAACTCCCTGTCAACTGAAGAGATGCTCAGGACCTTGACTCAACATTTCACCACTCATGTGCAGAATACCGAGTCAAGCATCAAGGATATAGTAGGTCAGGTGAACCAGTTGGCGGAGTCAATTATACAGCTCAAAGCAAGGAGGTCGGGGAATCTACCATCTCAAACGGTAGTAAACCTGAGGGAAAACGTTCCTCCCAGTGTTGTAGAGGAGGACGATTATGAGATGGAGAACATAGCTGACCGCCCCGCGTCACCCATCACCGCGACCCGGCGCGACATCCCAGTTACTTCGCCACCCCGCGGCGACATTGACCGCGACCCGGCGGCGAGCCTCAGTAACTCCACCGCGACCTCACCGCCCCGCGGCAATGACTACCGCCCCGCGGTGGACAAATTACCTCTTAGCGAGATCTCGCCGCGACCCGACGTCCAAAATTGCAGTTATGCTGATGAGGTTCGAGTTAATACTTATTTTCGTCCAGAGTGGCTGACTGAGGAGGAGAACTTCTTTGGAGAGGAGTGGAGCGACGATGAGGAGGAGTACCGCGATCACGGATATACTCCAGAGACAATCATTCCTCTCGAAAATGCCCATGCAGTCCCCGACCCTCTGAAGGCTGCTTATGATGAGTTTGTGCGTCTCAACTCCTTCCCGCTCGTCGCGCCGCAACCCGCTAGTCCATTCCCTAAGGCTCTGAAGGACACCCAAAAGGTGGAGAGCGACAAAGGCTTATTTGACACCTTCAGTAGCTGCAAGGCAACCATCCCTTTGGTCCATCTGGCAGATAGCACCCCTCGCTGCAAGGAAATGTTAAAGGTGTTGGGCTTGATCAATAAGAAGCCGAAGGGGAAGCACAAGAAGGAGGCTTTGATGCAAGCGGTGAATTTCTCTATGCTGGATACGGGGCAAGATACACATGAAGCCCCTGAGATGCTTGGTAGACCGTTTCTAAAGATGGCAAGTGCATTCATAGATATGAATAGCGGTCCAACCATCATGAAGTGCACAAGCATGGGGGAGAGTTCTATACTTGCTATGTCGCTGAGGAGAAAAAAATTAAAAAATGAAAAAAAAGCCAAAAATTGAAAAAAGGCATACATTTGAAAATCCTGGGATAGGTCGAAAACCCGAAAGGGCGACCTAGGTAATAAGCAGGTGGCTTGGACCAGCATTAGGCTGGGGTAATATATGGTCAAGAGTGACATGAGCTTATGTGAGTACATCTATTGGAAAATGAAATGAGTGGCTTGGTGAAAACCCGAAAGGGCGCCTTGGTAAAATGAGCGAAAAATAAGAAGAGTGATTTTTAGGATTTCTCATTATTCTGGGCGAGGCGTCATAAGAAGAGGTGATATAAGGAGGATTCGGGTAGGTCACTCTGGAGAGATAAGAAGATAGATGGGAGATAGGATTAGATTTTTATTCACTCTATGGTGTTTGGGATAAGCTTGGGGGAAGTACTCTGCTTCCCTTTTAGCTTGGATGTGTGGGTGTTGAGTTTTGTTGATTTGATGTTGTAGTTTATTGTGCTGATCTTATTTTGTATGGTTGCCTGGAGTTTACTGTTTGGCATGATTCTTGGAGGTTGAGTTTTCTATGCTTTCTGAAGCCTTGAGGATTGATTAGAGGAGTAGGTTGACTTTAGCTTACTCGAGGACGAGCAAGGTTTAAGCATGGGGGATTTGATGAATGTTATTTTATAACACATATCTAAGGGTTATTACCATGTTTGAGGCACCATTTGGTTGGATTTTATGCACAATTGGAGATTATAGAGTTAGAGTGGAGAAGTGTGGTTCTGGTGGTCTGGAGGAGCTAATTGGAGACATCCAGAGGAAGAGGAGCTGACCACCTGAGGAGACAAGGAAAATTCATGAAGGAACCACATTAAAGCGGGCAAAAGTTACCGCCCCGCGCCAGAGCCACTGAGACCCGGCGGTGGGTCTCAGAGAAGGATGCCGCCCCGCGGTGGAATTCACCGCCCCGCGGTGGGAGCTGGCGCCCCGCGGCCACGTGAAGCGAAGAAATGTAATAAAGGCCGCGTGAAATCCGGAAATTGGAAGCGGGAAAGTGTGCTGGAATTAAAGATGAATTAGGCCCAAGAAGGAAGCTAGGCCCAATTGAGAAGAAAGGCCCACGAAGGAGATATCGGCCCACGTGAATTGCTGAAGCCGCACGCGCGAATTGATGCTGCAGCTGGAAGCGGGAGAATTGGAAGATGATGCGGGCGATGATGTCAGCGAAGATGATTTGCTGGAGTTGGGCCGCGCGCTTGTGGGCTGAGAGAGAGAGAGTTGGGCCGAGGATTAGATGCTTGCGAGAGAAGGCCGAGAACGAGCAGCTGGACGAGAATTAGGGGATTAATTTCCTTGTTCGTTTCCTTGTTTACTTTTGGTTATTATCTTATTGTTATTTCCTTTTATTATTTTTACAATCTTTTAGAATTAGGTTAAATACCCTTTAGTTAACCTAGTTGACACATACAATATTCTATTATTCAGTTTTTAGTTTTGAAATTCGTTTCCGTTTTGCTCCGGGGTTCCAACCCATGGAGAGCTAAACACCATTTTTCTACTAGACGATTGAAGCAATACAGTCAATGTGTTTGTGAGATTTTTATCCCTTGTTCTTATCCTTATAAGTGTTGGATTGATTCTCTTGGTTATATTGATTATTGATTTCTTGTTATTCTTCATAGTCTGGCCAACTAGGTTGAATGCTTTCTATCAATTGCTAGGATTGCATATAGGGGTTCCGAGTGCATATCTAGTGGCAAACACAATTGTGCGTATAAGGGTTCCGAGCGTACAATTGTGAGTGAGAATCAGTTACATGTTAAGTAGGGGAGTGAGTACTTGTACGTCTTTCTACTTGCATGTATCCTATATCCTTGTGTGCATTGCTATTGCTGTGTTGGTGCTAAAGTACGCTGACAACTGTGAGAATCAGTGGTACTTTATCATTGGCATAGTAATAAGTCTATTGACAACTGTGAGAATCAATAGTATTTAAGATCAGGGTGGGAACAACTATAAGGATAGTAAAAGAACTTGGATTAAATAGATTTCAGTGATCAAATTACATTGTTGTATTGTGGATCTCGCTCTAGTAGGACTACTTTCCCTCATTATATTTCCTCAACTTAACCAAACTTGTTTGCTCTGCTTGCTTTGTGTTCTCTTGATAACTAAACCCCCCGTTTGTGTTACTTGTCATTCACACTTGCATACTTCATTCGATCTTCCCTGTGGGTTCGACCCTTACTTGCTTGCTATTTAGTAGGTCTGTTAGGATATTTTACTTTGACTAGGCTAATCAACGATACTTGCATTGCGCACTTTTAGCCCCGTCAGAAGACTCCAAAAGAAATGAGTCTTTAAGGAAATATGACAAATCTGGAATGTTTAAGAATCAAACAACAATGATTTAAAAGCTGATTGAGATGCTTCGGTTCACGACCAACCTCATCGCTTACAGCGAATCTAGATCGGAAAGAGAACGTACTATGATCAAAGTCTAGATCTTACAGAACCACATAACGATGATTTAAAAACTGACTAAGATGCTTCGGTTCACGACCAACCTCACCGCTTACAGCGATTCCAGATCAGAAAGAGAACGTACTATGATCAAAGTCGAGACGAACTTTCCTAGCTGCATTATTTACTTAGCTGCACTACTCGCCAAATGTTTATTAATTATGTGCACTCGAGCACATATCTTATTTAATTATAAAACACACATTACTGAAGTATATTAATATTATTAAGCGCGGCACAAAGTTTAAATCACAGGGTAACAATTATGTCGACCCAAATTAATACAACACACACACACAAGCACAGACAAGGCTTAATATTATTCCGAGAACAACATAAGTTATTGTTACACAGGGTGATCTTATGTTCACCCAGATTGCACTGCCACAGTGCTTACACTTTAATTTACAGGGTGACAATTACGTCCACCCCAATTGCACTAGCTAGGTGCTTAATACACAGGACTGCTATTAAGCTCATCCACTGGCGCTAGCAAGGCGCTTAAACACTTCAGATCCTTAAAGGTGGATAAGAAGCATAGGTCATGACCCTTAAATTATTATTCGGAAATTATGCCGAGGAGAATTACATTTTAAAGAAACGATAAATCCTTACTCGGATTAGCGTTCCCACGCATATTAAATTATAAAGAAACGACTAATCCTTACTTGGATTAACGTTCTCACAAACACCCATGCTATACTAGCAATAAGATTAACATTAAAACCACAACGATACCATCACGGTAATTATCACACATAATAGCGTCGTACTAACAGATATATCACCTATTATAATATCATCTTAATCATGCTATTTATGAAATTAATTCCCAAACCGAACAACAGTTCTGGATAAATCCACTTAAATTCCCGCAAGGCGATCATAAATAATAGCGTCGTTCTAACAGATATACAACCTATTATATGATTTTCCAAAACAGTTTATAAAACCAATTCCAGACAAACACAATAATCATTCCAAATTAATTACTCAGATAAACAACTGTAAATTAATGTAAATATGGAACGATGAGCAAGAGCGAACCGCCACTTGCCTTAGTCCGCAGATCTGGAACAAAGCAGAGACAACGGGATTCCGGGCTCGACATAGGTATAGCTCCGACAGCACAACGACCTTCGAGTCGACCCATAAGGAAACCCCAAGTTAGATTCGACATAAACTAGTACGAATCTAAGGAAAGACGAAAGAAAGCGAAATAAACGACGCCACAACGACGACCACCAAGACCAAGCCAACAAAGGGGCTTCTGGCCACTGGCGGCGGTCGCCGTGTTCATCACGGCGGTCGCCGTGAAGAACGGCGGCCAACAAAACGGCGAGAAAACTCACCAACACACACACGAGGGTCACTCCTTTGGCCTGCCTTTGGGTTCAGACCTCCACTAAGCTTCCAAAGGGACCTCTAGGCTACTGGAAAACACACCAAGCGACCTCCGGCGAAAGCTCTAGAATCCGGCGAGGTAACAAATCCGGCGTGAGGGAAATTTGAGGGATTTTGGCTTGAATCTGTGCCAAATCCGACTCTCAAATGCCCCCTATTTATAGCCAAATGCAAGGGGACAACAAGGATGGCCTACGACGCAACATGGAGGGCTAAATCGGCGCGCGACAGACGACGTCGGCGACTTCGCAGGGCTACGCCCCTGGTAGTTCGCGGCGGGCGCCGCGATCAGCCTGGTCGCCGTAGCACAATTACACGGCGGCGGGCAGTTCACGACGGGCGCCGCATTTCACGACGGTCGCCGTTTCCTAGCCTGTCGCCGAGCTAGAAGATGACTCCTCGAGCCCAGCGACGGCGGGCGCCGTCATTAATGCGACGGGCGCCGCCCTTGGGCCTTGCGACGGCGGGCGCCGCCCTTGGCTTTGCCGCCTCTCTCATCTTTGGACGAAATTAGATAAAACCCGGGATAAAATTTATCGTACACGAACGAGTATTAAAATCCAAAGTACGTCGTCTGTATTTTATTTCACTGAGAAAAATATTACAGATACAGAGCACATTACAGAATGCCTCCAACTTTCTGAATTAAATCCGACGTACTAAACGGGTGCTCGGAAAAAATCCAAAAATTCCCAAATTAACTTTATAAAAATTACGGGGTATCACATCACCTCCCCCTTAAAAGAAGTTTCGACCCCGAAACTTGCATTAAGCCAATGAGGACACTGTCTCGAAACCAATCTTACCACTTGGATCCAAGCTCCTTAATCACTTCGTCCTTGAAATGGATCACATGAGATATTACTCTTAATTCCTTAGGATATCATTCTGAAAATGATTCATCCGTCTCAATGCTCATGGCACAAACTTACGCATGAGAGATAGCTCCTGATCTCTCCGAACAAAACTCTACAAGTTCATTCCCTTTCCTTAAGAAATCTCGGAAGAACTCAGCGTATGAGATAACGCTTACCACAGTACTCCTTAGATGTATATAGACAATTCTCCTTACTGAATCTTTAATACATCGGGATCATCAACATGTAATACCTCGACAGCTTTTATGTAATACCTCGACAACTTAGCAGCCCGACCCATCACAGAGCTGCAGCCCATACACCCCAACCCATCCTTAACTGCAACCTTTCCTCTCAACATGACCGCTCCACAACTTAATCTTCCTCAAAGAGTTGCATCCGTTCTTATAGATGACATACTCTATGTATGAAGAAGAATCTTAGGAGTGGATTTAGATTTAAACAACAGAGTCGACCTTGGGATTAACCACATAGGGGAAGAATATCTAAGTTGTCCACAAAACTCCACCACCATAAGTCCGACGGTCCTTATCCTTACTTGGCATAAGCTGTTCTCGACACTTACGGGGTTTCGTATGAACAACTAATTCGTACTGATAACGCATTCAGAAATTTTCCAAAACAAGGAAACACTTCATTAACATTAAACATTACATTACTGACAAAAGTTGAACAACCAGATCACGATACTACGGAGATTACCGACACACGTCGTTACTCCTTAATCTTACAGAAAGACTTAACACAAAGACAACTTAATGGATCAGGATTCTTCTCCGTTGGCTTGACTCATTATGAAGAGTCGTTGCCCTTGGCCTGAAGACCCCATAGGCGCTTTGCCTTTATTACGAGTCATAGACTGCTCAGGAGTAGGTACCACTGGCCTTGGGTTCTGCCTACCTCCAACATTTGACGCTTGATAAGACTGCATTGGTCCTTGACGCTTCAGTCTGTAGTATGTTTTTATGTGGCCTTCTCTTCCACAATTATGACATACTCTCTTGTCCTTTTGGCAATTAAAACTTTTATGCCCAACTTCACCACAGTTGTGGCACTAAATTACTCCGCTGCTCCAACCTGATCCTCTGGTAGAGTCAGACTGATTTGTCTCGGTCTTAGTACGACCAGACTTTTCAAACTTGGTAGGCGATGCCGGTCGTTTGAATGAGCCAACCTGACGATCCTATTGCCCACCCTTTCCCTTAACTTGCTTTTCCCGCTTAAGGGCAGACTCCTCCAGTGTGACTTCTGTCTTGAAGGCTGCATCCACATATTGTTCTAACGTAGAACAACCATGACGCAACATTAGAGGCTTGATCTCTGGATTCATCCACCCATGGAAGTACCAAATCTTCTACTCCTCGGTTGACACCTCAGGTCCAGCGTACTGCATCAAGTGATTGAACTTAGCTGTGAGCTCAGTCACCTTTAACCCATCATTATGCGGGTACATAAATTCCTTATGCTTCTCCTCCCTCATAGCTCGGGAAAAGAAACGATCGGTCATCTTGGTTTTAAACATGCTCCAATTCAGCTCGGGATGATCAGCCAGACCGGTGCTCTCCCACCATTCGCTAGCCACATCCTTGAGTTGAAGAGAGGCGATGTGCACTTTCCCAGCCCCAGTGCAATTAATGTTCCGGAGCAACCGTTCCATATGCGAGAACCAATATGTCACCCTGACTGGTTCTCCAGTACCTTCATAGCTGTCAGGCCTCATTGAGCTCACGGCTTTTAACGCTTGACCGTAAGTTCCTCTATTTCTGACAACATTGATCTGAGGTACTTGCTCCACTGACTCCTCAACTTCAGGAATAGCCTGAGGAACTGGACCACCTTGTGCTTGTGGTGCAACTGGTCGCATAACATCTGTGATTGCCTGCATGACAATTCCTCGAATTGCCTCCACTGCTACAGCATCAAACAACATCGGAGCGTTGGCATGAGCTTGGCCATTGCCTCCCTGGTTATTGTTAAAGACAGACTCACGCTCTCATGTTGGGTCTGCAGCATTCCTCGCATTTGGTCTGGGGTCATTCCTCGGCCCAACACCAGCACGGATAACGTTCCTTGTGTTCACCATCTGTTTACCGATCAAATTCCAAGGATTTTATCACATTAGTATCATTTTGATATACTTATTGTAATAAAATCAACTTAGAATAGATCAACTTGGTAATTTCTATTGATGAACTCAAACCGAGTTACTAGGTTCTACAACCTTAACTCAAAATGAGAGAACTGGGAATTCAAGCCTTATTGGGTATGGCGAAACCACCTTGGCTTCTCCCGGTTCCTCTGAAGAGAACAGAATGCACCCATATCATACGGGGCAACGGGGAAGGAATTAGTCTTTCTAGATATAGAAGCAAGCTTACTATATCAGACCATATAGAAGACATGACTATGAACGGTGTTTTCAAATTCTTTTCACTTTGAAAATTCAGAGTCCTTTGAAAACACTTTTCAATAAAAACGAGTAAATGGTTTTCAAATACCCAACCCGTTTTAAAAACTTTCGCTCTGATACCACAATTGTAACACCCCCAAATCTTAACCCATTTGGAAAGGTATTACCGCCAGTGACCTCAGTGTTCCTTACCGAGATCACCCAAGGCTTTACCATTTAAATACAAATCATGAAATACAATGATACAAAATGATAACCTTATTTATATAAAACATGAGTCCCGGGATTACATCCTAATCCCGAATAGGACAAACACAGAGTTTAAATAAATTACAGCGGAAGTCTTAAACAAAGTACAGCGGAAGTCTTATAAAATATATAACAGAGTAAATAAGTTACAGCGGAAGTCTTGTAAATGTATTACAAACAAGGATCTTGACCACAATGGTCATCTCCCAAGGATCTCAACCTGATTAAAAAAATTTATTAAAAACGTCGAAAAACCACCGTCGACTCCATAGTCCTTCTAGTCTTCTCATCTACACTCTATCTGATGTGCCGAATCGAACGGATGACACCAGCCCACATGCGGAGAACAAAGTTCATGGGTTAGTCTACTTGAATAGACTAGCAAGGGTAAAAAGCAGAATGGTTCGAGTGATCATAACCGTTTACTATCATTGTCCCTCGAATAATAACCGAAGGAACGATACATAACCCGGCACTTTCACGGAATAACAACAAGAGGTATGCACAAGAGAAGATTCTGGAAGACTTAATCTTCACATAAATCGACCCGAAAGAAGACTCCAAAAGAAATGAGTCTTTAAGGAAATATGACAAATCTGGAATGTTTAAGAATCAAACAACAATGATTTAAAAGTTGATTGAGATGTTTCGGTTCACGACCAACCTCACCGCTTACAGCGAATCCAGATCGGAAAGAGAACGTACTATGATCAAAGTCTAGATCTTACAGAACCACATAACGATGATTTAAAAACTGACTAAGATGCTTCGGTTCACGACCAACCTCACCGCTTATAGCGATTCCAGATCGGAAAGAGAACGTACTATGATCAAAGTCGAGACGAGCTTTCCTAGCTGCACTACTCGCCAAAGGTTTATTAATTATGTGCACTCGGGCACTGATAGACGCTACTTTGTAGGGCGTAACTAAGAGTTGTTAGAGGGTTATTGGTGCCATTCGGGTAGATTTAGACACATTCTTGTGGCATGGTGTTTGGGAGCGAAGATTGGTGTTTTGGTGGTATTTTGAGCTTATTGGAGTATGGAGTTAGAGAGGAGAAGTGTGGATTTGGTGGTCTGGAGAAGCAACTTGAAGATATCCAGAGGAAGAGAAGTTGAGCAATGAGGAGACGAAGAAGAACCAAGGAGAGAGTCCACACGAGAGTAGAAGGACAATGTGCTGAATTCAATTGATTCTTTATCTCTACTCAGATGTCCAAATGTAGTGATTCCAATTCGAGGAGTTAGATCTTGAAGTCTACTACAAGTCCCCAAAATATGAGTGCAATCCGAGTTGGCAATCAAAAGTTATGAAGTTTTTACGGAAGTGACGCATAAGCTGAAAATCGAGCATTAACTGCGATCGCGGGTCTTGGGCCGCGATCGCGGGTCTTGGGCCGCGATCGCGGGTCTTGGGCCGCGATCGCGGGTCATCAGCGCCGAAAGCTGCGTCTTTTCCTGAGCTTATCTTTTCAGATTTCTTTTTCCCTTTTTCTCATTTTAATTTAGTTATTTTCTTAATGGGCTAGATCATTTGTTAGGGCCCTATAAATACTCTCCTTATGCATTAGGGTTAGGGATCCACTCTTTAGAACCACAAGTTCCATATTTTCAATTCATCGTTGTTTTATTTCCTTTGAAGTTTTCACCATGTCTATGAGGAGCTAAGCCTCTTTGGCTTAGTCCGGTAATGGAAGCACGAGTTTATTCATCTGGTTGTGAGGTTTTGTTCCTATCTATTTATTCCTATTGAGCTATATTATCTCTTCTAAGCTTATTCCATTGGATTTCATTAATTGCACTAGCCTGCGCAACTAGTTGTTATTGGTGATTTTCATATTGCTAGGATTAGGAAACTGTTGGGATAACGTCATATTCTGTTGTAGCAACTACAATTTACATGCTCTGGCTGAAATTGTTCTATTGTAGGGAGAGATAATTACATGGTAAATGCATCTGAGCGAGCGTTCTGTGTATCCTGGTTAATTCTTATATGCATTGCTGCCTTTGGGTTGAACCTTTAGTGGTACTAGGGTTATTCATTGGTAAGGGTTCTTTGTGAAAGGTTTCCCTCTGAATTTACATAAGATCGAGACAGGAATAACCGAATAGGAAGATAGGACTTAATCTATGAACAACCTTTGAATGACTTATGTGGACATTACTAGGCTAAGTATTTTTCTCTATTGATATTTCATCCATTCTACTTTGTTTTGTTTATTTCGTTTGTGACCAACCAACCTACAAAACCCCCCTCTTGTTACTATTGCATGCGAACAACACATAGATTAATCTCTTCCTCCCTGTGGATTCGACCCTTGCTTGCCCTAACTACTTGTTTAGGTTTGCTAGGATTTATTTGATTAGGTGATACGACGACTATTTCCCCTATCAAATTGGCGCCGTTGCCGAGGAGGCAAGGCTTGATTTTCCTGTGTGTTTGTTTGTGTGCGTGTTACTTTGGTGTGGACCTATCTTACGGTCAACACCAGTGCTACTAATATTTGTTTTTCCTTTTTGCTTTTGATACAGATATGAGTTTTTGGGGAAATCCATGAGATGACCTATACTCCTACTCATTCTCCCCAGAGAGGGGATATCACCCCTATTCGAGTGCAGAAGGACCAACAGATCCTGCAGAATCTGTCACGCAACGCGGCACATCACCGATGATTGTCCACGACTTCCCGCATTCACAGCTACAATAAATGCACGAAGAGGTGTTGACTCGAATGGGCCGAGACATGAGCCATACTCACACCAACAACAGTTCAGTCCGTATGGAAATCAACCACCGTACAGGCAACCATATTCATATGGAGTCCAAGGACAGAACGCAAGTTTGTATGTGCCCGGTGCAGATGCACTCAACACTTTGACGCAAAGCATTGCCACCCTGGCTCAGAACATGTCCTCAATGAATACAATGATGGTTCAGAATGTTCCTTTGTTGGGAAAAAGAGTAGAAACGGTAGCCCAACAACAGCAAGAGGCGACCCCCAGTATCCAGAGCCGGCTGAACCAACTAAATCAAGTGTTGATGAAGTTGAAGTCCGAAATATCTCGAGTCCCTATAGCAGAAAATACACAAGAGACTGTCTGTGCTATGCCACTGAGGTGCGGGGCTGAGAACGAGGCTAAAAGGGTCGCTGAGGAGGAAGTCCAGGAGAGTATGGAGGTACCTCATGAAGGAAAAGAGGTCGAGAGCGAGAAAAAAGCCGACGAACAGGAACCGCGATCGCGACCTACCAACCACGATCGCGGCTCGTTTGCTGAATTAAATTGGCCAGAAGTCTAGAGTAAACCGCGATCGCGGTCCGAAGACCGCGATCGCGGCCTGATCATTGTGGGAAATCTCGAGGATTTGACGTCACCGCGACCTACCAACCGTGATCGCGGTTCTTCCCCAGAAGCGGTTGTTCCTCCCGAAATCGTCCCCGACCCTCTCAAGGATGCCTATGATGAGTATGTGCATCTAAACTCTCTCCCACTTGTCTTGCTGCACCCCGTTACACCATTCCCTGTGGCTCTAAAGGACACTAGAATGGTGAAGAACGACAAAGGTTTATTTGACACCTTCAGTAGCCGCAAGGCGAACGTTCCTCTGGTCACTCTGGCATACAGCACCCCTCGTTGCCCAGAATTTTTAAGGGTGTTGGACAACATCAAGAAGAAGCCAAAAGGGAGGCACAAGAAGGAAGCATTGATCCAAGTGGCTGATTTTTATACGCTGGGCACGGGGCAGGACATACATGCAGCCCCTGAGATGCTGGGCATACCATTTCTGAAGATGGCAAGTGCATTCATAGATATGAACAGCACTCCATCCATCACGAAGTGTAGGAGACTGGGGGCAATGCTCAACATGGAGCATATAAAGAAGCATCCGCCTGATCCAGGCCCCAGGAGTTCAGTTGTTGTGAACAACCCTAGTTGAGGAGGATGAGTAGTATGTCAAGCCATGACAATAACTAAGGCGCTGTTCGGGAGGCAACCCGGAGGTATGTATTATTTCCTTTGTCTTTCTTTCTTTGTTTTTGTTTTGTTTTTGGTGTGTTTTTGCTTTGTTTTTGTTTTTGTTCGACTAAACCACGCAGGAAAGCCGAGAAGAAACCGCGACCGCGGCATAACACCCGCGATCGCGACCGGAGAAAGTCGAGCACAAACCGCGATCGCGGCACAACACCCGTGATCGCGGGTGCAAGGCGCGCCGCGAATTAGGGTTAGTCAAAAAAAAAAAACAACGCGATCGCTGGTACTGTTCACCCGCGATCGCGGGGTTACTGCGCATCGGTAACAAAAAAAAATTGAAAAAAAAAGTCGTACGTTACCCGCGATCGCGGCCTTCACTGCCGCGGTCGCGGTTCCTCCACGGTGTTCCTTCCATGGCAATTTTTCCACGGCGGTTCATTCATGGCGGTTCTGAGGCGGTCTTTCTTCATCATGTTCACGAGCAACAACCGGTGTACCCTTGATCCATCCATTGTTGTTGTTCCCTGCGGTACGTCTTCACCTGTGCGTCACCACCTGTGCATACTGAGTTTGGAGTTCCAGCATTCCATGATCTATCTCTTGGGAAGTTCGACTGTTGAAGTGGTGATGAAGTTTATGGGGATCCCTACATCCCTGAGTACCTTCCTATTGACGAAGACTACCACCCCGGCGTACGCTCAGTGAGTTCTTTCTTTCTTCCCCTCATATTTTTCTTTGTCTTCCATACATTGAGGAGAATGCATGATTCAAGCATAGGGGAGTAGAAAGTACTTGCTATCTATCTTGTAACTTAGTTTCGATTTCAGCATTGTTATTTTCATTCAGCATTTTCCATTGTTCGCATTCCCTTTTGAAAAAAAAAATGAAAAAAAAAGTCAAAAAAGCAAAAAAGATATACATGAAAATCCTAGGACAAGTCGAAAACCCGAAAGGGCGGCTTGAGTAATAAGCAGGTGGCCCGGACCAGCGCTAGGCTGGGGTAAGAAGGTGTCTGAGTGACGTGAGCTTTGTGAGCACATCTATGAGAAAAATATGAGTGGCTAGGAGGAAAAACCCGCAAGGGCCCCTAGGCAAAATGAGTGAAAAGAAAAGGAGAATTTTCTAGGATCTTATTTTACCGATGGGGCGACATAAGAAGAGGAGTCAAAGAAGGATTGTCAGGTAGGTCACTCTGGGAGGCATAAGGATTCATAGATGGAGGCTAGGATTAGAGGTCACTTTACACTATTGGATGTCCGGGCTAAGCTTGGGGGAAGTACTCTGCTTGCCCCTTAAGCTTGTTGATGGAGGATGTGTTGTGAATGAGATTGGTGCCAGGAGTTTTGGCATGGGTTAAGCGCAACTCTTAGTACATGGTGTTTGGAGAGATGCTTCCTGAGGCCTTGGGTGTTTCATTGGAGGAGTAGGCTCATTATTAGCTTACTCGAGGGCGAGCAAGGTCTAAGCATGGGGGAGTTTGATAGACGCTACTTTGTAGGGTGTAACTAAGAGTTGTTAGAGGGTTATTGGTGCCATTCGGGTAGATTTAGACACATTCTTGTGGCATGGTGTTTGGGAGCGAAGATTGGTGTTTTGGTGGTATTTTGAGCTTATTGGAGTATGGAGTTAGAGAGGAGAAGTGTGGATTTGGTGGTCTGGAGAAGAAAATTGAAGATATCCAGAGGAAGAGAAGTTGACCACTGAGGAGACGAAGAAGAACCAAGGAGAGAGTCCACACGAGAGTAGAAGGACAATGTGCTGAATTCAATTGATTCGTTCTCTCTACTCAGATGTCCAAATGCAGTGATTCCAATTCGAGGAGTTAGATCTTGAAGTCTACTACAAGTCCCCAAAATATGAGCACAATCCGAGTTGGGAATCAAAAGTTATGAAGTTTTTACGGAAGTGGCACAGAAGCTGAAAATCGAGCATTAACCGCGATCGCGGATCTTGGGCCGCGATCGCGGGTCTTGGGCCGCGATCGCGGGTCATTAGCGCCGAAAGCTGCGTCTTTTCCTGAGCTTATCTTTTTAGATTTCTTTTTCCTTTTTTCTCATTTTAATTTAGTTATTTTCTTAATGGGCTAGGTCATTTGTTAAGGCCCTATAAATACTCTCCTTATGCATTAGGGTTAGGGATCCACTCTTTAGAACCACAAGTTCCATATTTTCAATTCATCATTGTTTTATTTCCTTTTAAGTTTTCACCATGTCTATGAGGAGCTAAACCTCTTTGGCTTAGTCCAGTAATGGAAGCATGAGTTTATTCATCTGGTTGTGAGGTTTTATTCCTATCTATTTATTCCTATTGAGTTATATTATCTCTTCTAAGCTTATTCCATTGGATTTCATTAATTGCACTAGCCCGCGCAACTAGTTGTTGTTGGTGATTTTCATATTGCTAGGATTATGAAACTGTTGGGCTAACGTCCTATTCTGTTGTAGAAACTACAATTTACATGCTCTGGTTGAAATTGTTCTATTGTAGGGAGAGATAATTACATGGTAAATGCATCTGAGCGAGCGTTCTGTGTATCCTGGTTAATTCTTATATGCATTGCTGCCTTTGGGTTGAACCTTTAGTGGTACTAGGGTTATTTATTGGTAAGGGTTCTTTGTGGAAGGTTTTCCTCTGAATTTACATAAGATCGGGACAGGAATAACCGAATAGGAAGATAGGACTTAATATATGAACAACCTTTGAATGACTTATGTGGACATTACTAGGCTAAGTATTTTTCTCTATTGATATTTCATCCATTCTACTTTGTTTTGTTTATTTCGTTTGTGACCAACCAACTTACAAAACCTCCCTCTTGTTACTATTGCATGCGAACAACACATAGATTAATCTCTTCCTCCCTGTGGATTCGACCCTTGCTTGCCCTAACTACTTGTTTAGGTTTGCTAGGATTTATTTGATTAGGTGATACGACGACTATTTCCCCTATCAGGCACATATCTTATTTAATTATAAAACACACATTACTGAAGTATATTAATATTATTAAGCGCGGCACAAAGTTTAAATCACAGGGTAACAATTATGTCGACCCAAATTAATACAACACACAAACACACACACACGCACACACGAGGCTTAATATTATTCCGAGAACAACGGAAGTTATTGTTACACAGGGTGATCTTATGTTCACCCAGATTGCACTGCCACATCGCTTACACTTTAATTTACAGGGTGACAGTTACGTCCTCTCCAATTGCACTAGCTATGTGCTTAATACACAGGACTGCTATTAAGCTCATCCACTGGCGCTAGCAAGGCGCTTAAACACTTCAGATCCTTAAAGGTGGATAAGAAGCATAGGTCATGACCCTTAAATTATTATTCGGAAATTATTCCGAGGAGAATTACATTTTAAAGAAACGATAAATCCTTACTTGGATTAGCGTTCCCATGCATATTAAATTATAAAGAAACGACTAATCCTTACTTGGATTAACGTTCCCACAAACACCCATGCTATACTAGCAATAAGATTAACATTAAAACCACAACGATACCATCACGGTAATTATCACACATAATAGCGTCGTACTAACAGATATATCACCTATTATAATATCATCTTAATCATGCTATTTATGAAATTAATTCCCAAACCGAACAACAGTTCTGGATAAATCCACTTAAATGCCCGCAAGGCGATCATAAATAATAGCGTCGTTCTAACAGATATACAACCTATTATATGATTTTCCAAAACAGTTTATAAAACCAATTCCAGACAAACACAATAATCATTCCAAATTAATTACTCAGATAAACAACTGATAATTAATGTAAATATGGAACGATGAGCAAGAGCGAACCGCCACTTGCCTTAGTCCGCAGATCTGGAACAAAGCAGAGACAACGGGATTCCGGGCTCGACACAGGTATAGCTCCGACAGCACAACGACCTTCGAGTCAACCCATAAGGAAACCCCAAGTTAGATTCGACATAAACTAGTACGAATCTAAGGATAGACGAAAGAAACCGAAAGAAACGACGCCACAACGACGACCACCAAGACCAAGCCAACAAAGGGGCTTCTGGCCACTGGCGGCGGTCGCCGTGTTCATCACGGCGGGCGCCGTCACGAACACGGCAGGCGCCGTCACGAACACAGCGGTCGCCGTGAAGAACGGCGGCCAACAAAACGGCGAGAAAACTCACCAACACACACACGGGGGTCACTCCTTTGGCCTGCCTTTGGGTTCAAACCTACACTAAGCTTCCAAAGGGACCTCTAGGCTACTGGAAAACACACCAAGCGACCTCCGGCGAAAGCTCCAGAATCCGGCGAGGTAACAAATCCGGCGTGAGGGAAATTTGAGGGATTTTGGCTTGAATCTGTGCCAAATCCGACTCTCAAATGCCCCCTATTTATAGCCAAATGCAAGGGGACAACAAGGATGGCCTACGACGCAACGTGGAGGGCTAAATCGACGCGCGACAGACGACGCCGGCGACTTCGCAAGGCTACGCCCCTGCTAGTTCACGGCGGGCGCCGCGATCAGCCTGGTCGCTGTAGCACAATTACACGGCGGCGGGCAGTTCACGGCGGGCACCGCATTTCACGGCGGTTGTCGTTTCCTAGCCTGTCGCCGAGCTAGAAGACGACTCCTCGAGCCCAGCGACGGCGGGCGCCGTCATTAATACGGCAGGCGCCGTCCTTGGGCCTTGCGACGGCGGGCGCCGTCACCCACGGCGGGCGCCGCCCTTGGCTTTGCCGCCTCTCTCATCTTTGGACGAAATCAGATAAAACCCGGGATAAAAATTTATCGTACACGAACGAGTATTAAAATCCAAAGTACGTCGTCTGTATTTTATTTCACTGAGAAAAATATTACAGATACAGAGCACATTACAGAATGCCTCCAACTTTCTGAATTAAATCCGACGTACTAAACGGGTGCTCGGGAAAAATCCAAAAATTCCCAAATTAACTTTATAAAAATTACGGGGTATCACACGAAGCTTCAAATGGAGCCATCTTGATTGTAGCATGCCAGCTATTGTTGTACGTGAACTCAATCAGACTCAAGCTGTCCTCCCAGCTAGTCGGACGATCGAGTACACAAGCTCGAAGCATATCCTCCAGGGTCTGGATGGTCCTTTCAGACTGACCATCTGTCTGAGGATGAAACGCGGTGTTGAACCTCAACTCGGTTCCCATAGCCTTATGAAGTTCCTGCCAGAACCTTGACATGAAACGGCCATCTCGGTCCGATACAATGGTCTTAGGCATGCCATGTAAGCGGACAATCTCCTTTTGGTAGACTTCTGCTAACTTCTGGGTTTCCCATGTGGTCTTGATGGCTATGAAATATGCACTCTTCGTAAGCCTATCCACAATTACCCATATAGCATCTCTCTGACTTCGAGTTTTTGGTCGTCGGGTGACGAAGTCCATGGCAATGTCCTCCCATTTCCATTCTAGCACTAGGAGAGGTAGCAACTCACCACCTGGTTTGCGGTGTTCGATCTTGACCTTCTGGCAAGTTAAGCACTTTGCCACAAAGTCTGCTACGTCTCACTTCATGTTTGGCCACCAAAACTTCTTCCTGAGATCCTTGTACATCTTGCTAGAGCCAGGATGCACAGAATAAGCAGATGAATGAGCTTCTCTCATCACCAACTGACGAAGACTCTCTGTGTCTGGCACACAGATCCGATCCTGAAACCAAAGTGATCCATCATCCTGAATCACAAAACTGGGAGCTTTCCCATCCATCACTACATTGCTTAGCTTTACCAAGACGATGTCATCAACTTGCTTTTCCTTGATCTGATCCAGCAGTGTAGCCTGAATTTTCAACATACTCAGGTACCCTCTACGTTGTCTCATATTCAGCTCCTTTTACGTCAATATATACTTGAGACTTTTGTGGTCAGTGAAGACTTGGCATCTTATACCGTAGAGGTAATGCCTCCAAATCTTCAGCGCAAAGACAACCGCTGCTAGCTCAAGATCATGTGTCAGATAGTTTTCTTCGTACATCTTGAGTTGCCTGGATGCATAAGCAATGACTTTGCCCCTCTGCATCAAAACACAACCAAGACCACACTTTGAAGCATCACTATAGACCACATAATCGCCGTTCCCCTCTGGAAGTGCTAACACGGGTGCCGAGATCAGCCGTCGCTTCAATTCCTGGAAACTGGCCTCGCACTTGTCATTCCAGACAAACTTCGTGTGAACCTTACGGAGTAAATTGGTCATAGGTAGAGTGGTCTTTGAAAACCCCTCCATAAACCGTCTGTAATACCCGGCAAGTCTAAGAAAACTGCGCACCTCCTTCACATTCTGAGGCTGCTTCCAATTAGTCACTACTTCAATCTTCTGGGGATCAATCATAACCCCCTTCTCATTGATCATATGGCCTAAGAAAGCCACTTCCTTCATCCAAAATTCACACTTAGACAATTTAGCATAAAGCTGATGTTGTCTAAGGACTGACAAAGCAATCCGCAGGTGTTCCTCGTGCACCTCTTCATTCGGAGAATAGATCAGAATGTCATCGATGAAGACCACCACGAACTTATCCAAGTACTGGTGAAAACATTGATTCATCAGATCCATAAAGACTGCCGGAGCATTCGTAAGTCCAAAAGGCATCACTACGAACTCGTAATGACCATATCTGGTCCTAAATGCAGTTCTAGGAATGTCTTGCTCACGAATTCTGAGTTGATGATATCCAGATCTCAGGTCGATCTTGGAGAAAACTCTCGCTCCTTGCAACTGATCCAACAGGTCATCAATCCTTGGCAACGGATACTTGTTCTTGATCGTCACTTTGTTCAACTCTCGGTAGTCGATACAAAGTCGGAATGATCCGTCCTTCTTTTTGACGGATAATACCGGAGCACCCCACGGCGATGCACTCGGCCTAATATAACCTTTGTCAAGGAGATCTTCAAGTTGCCTCTTCAACTCTTGCATCTCTGCTGGAGCCATCCGATACGGTGCCTTAGAAATTGGCGCGGTACCAGGCTCAAGATCAATGGTAAACTCCACGTCACGGTTCGGAGGTAATCCAGGAATCTCCTCTGGAAAGACATCCGAGAATTCTCTGACCACTGGAATATCAAGAATCACAGGTCCATCTTTCGCGGGCGAATCCAAGTAGCAAAGGAAACCGACACATCCTTGTCGTAGTAGCTTAAACGCAGCCATCGCATTGATCAGCTTGCCGTTATCAGCGTCATTCCGACCCTTGAACTTGCACACGAACTGGCCCCTAGATGACACCGTCACCGTTCTTGAACTAAAGTCGATCACCGCCCCATGACGCGTCAGCCAATCCATACCGAGAATAATGTCTTATGGAGCCATGGCTATACAGATTAGATCTGCCTCGAATTCCTTACCCTGAATGGTAATTGGAAAGTCGGACAGATGCTTGGTTCCCACCAAACGTTCTCCATTAGGAAGACTAACAACGAAAGGATCGCACGAATCGTTGCACACTAAGTCTAACTTGCTAACACAGCTATCCGAAATAAAGGAATGCGTAGCACCAGAATCAAACAGAATGCACACTGAAGTAGAGTGAAGGTATAGAGTACCTTGGGCAATCGGAGCGTTGGGTCCATCCGCCTCACGCATCTCGTACAAGCGTTGACCCTGACTTCCAAAAACAGTTGGGGCCTTTCCCCTGTTCTGAGCAGTCGTCTGAACTGACGGGCTAGGAGTCTCGACAGGCTTGAACCTAGGTCGGTTGCTCTGATGAACTGACCCTTGTTGTGACTCTATTCCCTTCTGCTTCCCTTGCTTGCAGAACTTCTGCAGATGACCATCACGTCCACACCCAAAACACGATCTCTTCTCCTTCTGGCACTCATTGCTCTTGTGCCCAGCAATACCACAGTTATAACACTGAACTGAACTTATGCTCTGACTGGACTGCTGCATTGACCCTCCGTGAGTCATGTCCGTCTTTGCTCGGCCAGACTTGGCAAAGCTAGACGGTGGTGCAGGTCGCTTAAATCCACCACCCTGATTCTAATTCTGATTCTGCATCGACCTCTGTTGGATGCGTCTCTTAACTGACTCCTCCAGAGTCACCTCCAGCTTGTAGGCTGCATCCACATACTTCTCCAAAGTAGAGCATGTGTGGTGCACCATCAACGGCTTGATGTCTGGACTCATCCACTCGTGGAAGTACCAGATCTTTTGTGCCTCGCTGGATATCTCAGGTCCAGCGTACTGCAAGAGATGGTTGAATTTGGTTGCCAGTTCGGTCACCTTTAAACCATCAGTCTTGGGGTACAGAAACTCCTTGTGTTTCTCCTCTTTCATAGCTCGAGAGAAGAAACGGTCCGTCATCTTGGTCTTAAATATCGACCAGGTTAACACAGGGCTATCAGCTAAGCCTGTACTCTCCCACCACTCACTGGCCTCATCCTTCAACTGCAAGGAAGCTATGTGGACCTTCTCATCCTCGGTACACATCACATTGCGGAACAGCCGCTCCATGTGAGAGAACCAATGGGTCACCTTGACTGGCTCCCCTTTTCCGTTGAAGATGTCAGGCCTCATAGAACTGATGGTCTTCAGAGCACGACCATAGTTGTCCCTAGTCCTGACTGCATTCTCTTGGACATCATGGTTTTCTGGCTCCTCAAACCTAGGAACCGGTGGGGAATTCTGCACACCTTGCGCTTGAGGTGCATTAGGTCGTATATCATTAGCGATAGCCTGCATGACAATTCCCCAAATTGTCTCAACTGCTGCAGCATCAAACACAGCTGATGCATTACTCTGATCCTGACCATTGGCCTTGGATTGATTATGGGATTCAGATACATGCTCATCTTGTGCAACATCTCTTATGATGGGTATGGGCTCCTGACTAGTCCCAACCCCAGCTCGCCTTGTGTTCCTTGTGTTCACCATCTGTTTACCGATCAAATTCCAAGTATTTCATACATTAATATTCATTCCATAAACTTAATGTAGCAAAATTACTCGGAATAGATCAACTGGGTATTTTATAGATGAACTGGAACTATTTTACAAGCTACACATAAGTCTATCATCCGAGCGCTAGGACAAAACTTGCTCGAAGATAAAAGTGTTTCACAGAGTACTTGCCGCAATACTGAAATGTTACACAAAGTACATACTGAAATACTAAGAAAGGAAACTACTACGATAGGCAACGCCAATCCTCATCAAGGCGCTCCAAAACGTCTCCTATAAGACTGGCTACTCGTGCAAGGTCTCTTCGGACTAGGCTCACCATCAAGCTCTGTCGATGGGTTTCGCACCCTGCTCGGTCCTGGGTCACATGGCTCTGGTGACTTAGACCCAACCTCAGTCGTGGTAAAGAAAGGATCGTCCATAAGAAGTCCTCCTATCCCAGCCCTCCTCTGAGCGCTAGCGCTCTGGCGAAGGATCTCTCTCAACTCAGCCTCTGATCTCCTCCTCCAAGGCGGAGTACGCGGATAGTCCTCGTAGATCATGGTCAGGCCACTCCTCCCAATACCGTGCTCAGTGTACAGTGCCTCCCAATCAGCATCAGTCATGAGCGCATAAGCCGGTACTGGTGATAGTTCTGGACTGGGGGGAATAAACTGCACCCCCGGCTCCTGACTGTCTACTAGCAAGTGCCTCAAGTTGTCTGGCTCCTGGCTCTGCTCTTCCAGGTCCATCTCGGGGTCCTCCTCAGGATCATCTTCGATGGGATCCTCATCCTTGGGATCAATCTCGTTCATATCCTCGTCTTTGACAGAATCTATCTCTAGCATCTCTTCTTCCTCATCTTCGTCATCCTCGTCCCCTTCCGGGACCATCTCTATCTGGTAATCGTAATGCCCTAAGGCGTATCTAGACGACTCACCCACTTCCTGCACTACTTCCTCCCTGAGTGGCTCTACAGGTGCAGCTATAGTGACCACTGCATCCCTAGGCGTAAGGACAACAGATTCGGGAATCACATACTTGATGTCCTCGGGCGGGCTACTCGGGCCTCCAACCTCGAAACATCGCTGGGGAATCGGAAAATCTAGCATGTCTGGAGACGGCGGGTCCGTCTTGGCCTCTTTCGACCCCGATCTGAGAGAGAGACATGCACCCATCCTATAGGACAACGAGTAATCGAGTTAGTCTTTCTAGACATAGAAGCAAGCTTACTACATCAGACTTTCCAGAAGATATGACTATGAATGGTGTTTTTAAATTCTTTTTACTTTGAAAATTCAGAGCCCTTTTTAAAGCATTTTCGAAAACGGATAAATGGTTTATAAAAATCTCAAACCCGTTCTAAAACCGTTGGCTCTGATACCACAACTGTAACACCCCCAAAACTTAACCCTTTTGGAAAGGTATTACCGCCAGTGACCCCAGTGTTCCTTACCGAGATCACCCAAGGCTTTACCATTTAAATACAATTTATGAAATACAAATGATACATAATGATCAAAGCATTCAATTTTAAAACGTAACATTGTCAAAGAAACATGAGTTACGGGATTACAACCCAATCCCGAATAGGATAACACAGAGTTTAAACCAAATACAGCAGAAGTCTTATAAAGTAGGGTACAGCGGAAGTCTTATAAAATACATTACAAACAAAAGTCTTGACCACACTGGTTATTGCCCAAGAGATCTCAACCTGATTAACAAAATAGCTAAAACATTCGAAAACCACCATCGACTCCATAGTCCTTCTGTTCTTCTGAACTACTTTCTATATGATGTGCCGAATCGAACGGATGACACCAGCCCACATGCGGAGAACAAAGTTCGTGGATTAGTCTACTTGAATAGACTAGCAAGGGTATAAAGTAGAATGGTCCGAGTGATCGTAACCGTTTACTATCATTGTCCCTCGAATAATAACCGAAGGAACGATACATAACCCGGCACTTTCACGGAATAACAACAAGAGGTATGCACAAGAGAAGATTCTGGAAGACTGAATCTTCACAGAAATTAACTCGAAAAGAGACTCCAAGAGATTGAGTCTTTAAGGAAGTATGACAAATCTGGAATGTTTAAAGAATCATACAACAATGATTTTAAAAGTTGACTGAGATGCTTCGATTCACGACCAACCTCATCGCATACAGCGAATCCAGATTGGAGAAAGAACGTACTATGATCAAAGTCGAGACGAGTTTTCCTAGCTGTACTATAACTTAGCTGCACTACTCGCCGAAGGTTTATTAATTGTGTGTGTCGAGTAGCACTTATCTGATTTATATTTCAAAACACACATCACATTATTAGACTTTTACATGTGTACCCCAACATTGGAACGACACATCTTAGTATACGTTTCGTCGAGAGTGACGCACACCGGAAGGTTTGTGACACCAGCTAAGTGTCCTGCCTCTATACACTTGTGAAAGAGACCGATCATGATCTTAGAATAGTACCAGATGGAGACGAGCCACCCCAATACCAGATTATAAAGAAACGACCGGACGAAGTCCGAGTACATTCCTAACTAACAGTGCTAACCATACAGATACAGCACAATAACAGTTACAGAATAAATCCACATAAAGGCCCGAAAGGCGATCACAGATAATAGCGGTGTTCTAACAGATATACAACCTATTATATGATTTTCAAAACAGTTTGCCAAAACCATTTCCAGACAAATAGAGTATTCATTCCAAATTAATTACTCAGATAAACTACTGAAAATTAATGTAAATATGGAACGAATGAGCAAGAGCGAACCGCCATTTGCCTTAATCCGCAGAATAGAAACAAGCCTAACGATGATGGCGGGATTCCAGGCTCGACACGGGTATAGCTCCGACAGCACAACGACCTTCGAGTCGACCCATAAAAGGAACCCTAAGTTAGATCCGACATAACCACAGTACGAATCCAAAAACGACAAAAGAAAATGAAAGGAACGACGCCACAACGACGACCACCAAAGCCAAAAGCCAAAGAGGCATTCTGGACACTGGCGGCGGTCGCTGTTCTTGGCGGCGGTCGCCGCAGTTCATCACGGCGGGCGTCGTGAAGAACACGGCGGTCGCCGTGAAGAACTCAGACGACAGAAGCGGCGATAAAACTCACCCAAATCACGAGCGACTCGGCCTCCGTCGACTTGCTTTGGTTTCTAACCTCCAAGGCTACCAAAAGCTTCACAAAGGCACTCTGGAAACACCACCAAACGACCTCCGGCGAAAGCTTCAGAAATTCGGCGAGGCACAACTCTAGTGAGGCAAGAATTTGGGAGCGCTTGGGCTGTGGATTGAGCTCAAAACCCCTCCCCAAACACCTCCTTTTATAGCCAAATGCCAGGAAACACAGTCATTTCCCTACGAAGAGCTACTCCGGCGCTGCCAGAGCCACACCGGCGACCTTCGGGTAAGGACCTCCGGACAACAACGACGGCGGGCGCCGTCATAAATGCGGTGGGCGCCGCCATAGGCCTGGCGTCCCCAGCTAGGAGAAGACCCAGCCTGCTCCTCGAGCCTTGCGACGGCGGGCGCCGCCACTATACGGCGGGCGCCGCCCTTGGCTTTGCCGCCTCCTCAGCTCTTAGACGAAAACGATATTAACCAGGGATAAAATTATCGTACGCGAACGAGTATTAAAATCCAAAGCACGTCGTTTGTATTTTATTTCACTGAGAAAAATATTACAGATACAGAGAGCATTACCGAACGTCTTAAACTCTCTGAATTAAATCCGACGTACATAACGAGTACTCGGGAAAAATCCCGGAACTCCAGAAATAGCTTACAAAAATACGGGGTATCACACCAAGGCGCCCTTTCGGGTTTTCACCAAGCCACTCATTTCATTTTACAATAGATGTACTCACATAAGCTCACGTCACTCTTGACCACATATTACCCCAACCTAATGCTGGTCCAAGCCATTTGCTTATTACCGGGGCCGCCCTTTCGGGTTTTCGACCTATCCCAGGATTTTTATGTATGCCTTTTTTCAATTTTTGGCTTTTTTCATTTTTTAATTTTTCTCCTCAACAACGTAGCAAGTATAGAACTCTCCCCTATGCTTAAACATTGCATTGTCCTCAATGTAATGAAAGACAAAAGAATAGAAGCATAGGGAAAAGCAAAAAAGAACTCACAAACGTCGCTGAGTTGCTTGGACACTATAGGTGTCGCTGGCGGTCTTCTTCAATAAATGTCCAAGTCTCTGGTGTTGGGCGGGTGTCTTCATTAACTCTGTAATCTTCTCCTACCGTGCAACCATAAGAAACCACTTTGGTGAGTAGTGGTGAATCAATGATAGTAGGATTGCACGGCCTTCTAGGAACACATGGTGGAGCCCAGATGTAATCATGGTGGGAGCTCTAGTGTTCCTCCTCCTCAGCTGTCAATTGTAGGGCCATCATCGTTGTCAAATAATGTGTGGGGCTATGTCTCCTCCTTGACAACATGATGCGCACCATCTCCATGGGGTACTCTGGACAGCTGGCCTTCGGTAGAACTTTTTTTTATTTTTTTATTTTTTTTTTCGATTTTTTTTTCTTACCCCCTGTTTAAGGTTTTTTCGGGGAGTGACTTAGTGCAGGGAAGGAAGAGACTTACAATGGTGTGGAAACACCTTCTCCAATAGGCATGGGTCTCTTCCCTACAGGTTAGTCGGAAACAAAAAAAAACAAGAACAAAAACAAAACAAAAACAAGCAAAACTAATGCCAGAAATAAAGAAAGAAAAACAACGAAAGTAAAACATACATCGGGTTGCCTCCCGGACAGCGCCTTAGTTATTGTCATGGCTTGACATACTACTCTAACTTCTCAACTTGGGTTGCTCATAGCAACTAAACTCCTGGGATCTGGATCTCGGGGGTGTCTCTTTATATGCTCTATGTTGAGCATCGCCCCCAGTCTTCTGCACTTCTTTGTGAATGTACCGTTGTGCATACCCATGAACGCACTAGCCATCTTCAGAAATGGCCTACCCAACATCTCAGAAGCTACATGTATGTCATGCCCCGTATCCAGCATATAAAAATTCACCGCTTGAATCAAGGCCTCCTTTTTGTGTTTCCCCTTTGGTTTCTTTTTGATCATGCCTAGCACCTTTAACATTTCCTTGCAGCGAGGGGTACTGTCAGCCAGATAGACCAAAGGGATGGTTGCCTTGGGACTACTGAAGGTGTCAAATAAGCCTTTGTCGCTCCCCACCTTTTGGGTGTCCTTCAGAGCCTCAGGGGAGGGTGTAACAGGTTTCAGCGCGACGAGCGGGAAGGAGTTGAGATGCACAAACTCATCATAGGCAGCCTCCAGAGGATCGGGGACTGCCGGGGTATTTTCGAGAGAAATGGTTGTCTCAGGAGTATTTTCGTGATCGCGGTACTCCTCCTCATCGTCGCTCCAATCCTCCTCAAATCTCAAAAAGTACTCCTCTTCAGTCAGCACCTTGCGATCCAAAATATCATCTGGAAGTCCTAACTCCTCATCAGTATCAACGCAGACCTCATCAGCAGAATAGGTTTTTGAATGCCGGGTCGCGGCGAAATCTCACAGGAAAGCACTCCGTCCACCACGGGGCGGTGGTCATCGCCGCAGGGCGGTGGGTACGAGGATGGATAACTAAGACTCGCCGCCGGGTCGCGGTCAGTCTCGCCGTGGGGCGGTGAGATAACTGGGACTTCACGCCGGGTCGCGGTAAGAGGTGACGCGGGGCGGTGGGTGATGTTCTCCATCTCATATTCGTCCTCCTCTTCAGCACTAGGAGGAACGACCAGTTGCTTTCCGCTCTGGAGGATTTCAACACTAACTTTTTCCGTCGGGTTTACTACTGTTTGAGATGGTAGATTCCCCGACATCCTTGCATTGATCCGTGTAATTGACTCCACCATCTGGTCCACCTGCCTTTTCATATTCTTGATGCTTGACTCAGTAGTATGCACATGAGTGGTGAAATGTTGAGTCAAGGTCTTGAGCATCTCTTCAGTTGACATAGCGGAACTTGGATTGGACACTGGTGGGCCATGCTCATAGGCAGGATTGTACTGTTGCGGAGCACCCTGCTGATAGAAAGATTGTGGCTCCGGGTAGAACTCCTGGTAGTTATAATCATATGGATGATATTGAGGGCTCCCATAACTCGAATTGAGGTGATTCCTCCAGTGATACCCCGTAATTCTGTAAGGTTATTTTGGGGATTTTGAGAATTTTCCCGAGTACCCGTTTTGTACGTCGGATTTAACTCAGAGAGTTTAGGACATTCTGTAATGTCCTCTGTATCTGTAATATTTTTCTCAGTGAAATAATATACAGACAACGTACTTTGGATCTTAATACTCGTTCGCGTACGATAATTTTATCCCGGGTTAAAGTGGTTGTCGTTCAAAACCAGAATGGGCGCGAAGCCACAGGGGCGGCGACCGCCGCATTTATGGCGGCGCCCGCCGTCGCCAGGCTCGAGGACTGGTGTGGTCGTCTTCCTAGCTGGGCGCCAGGCCTAGTGGCGGCGACCGCCGTACAGTACGGCGCCCGCCGTAATTCGCCCGTCGTAGGCAATTTTGTGAGGCGGCGACCCTTGCTCTCCGCGGTGCCCGCCGTCGTTGTCCGGAGGTCTTTGCCCGATGGTCGCCGGTGAGCCTCTGACGCGCCGAAGTAGGCCTGCTACGCCGCGTCTAGGCCATCATTGTGCTCCCTTGTGATCTGGCTATAAAAGGAGAGGTTTGGGGATCAGATTGGAGCAAAAACAGAAGCTTAAGTCCTCCAAAATCTCTCGCCGGAGTTTTGTGCCCCTCGCCGGATTTTGGATCTTTCACCGGTGTCGTTTGGTGGTGTTCCAGTGTGCCTTTTGTGAAGCTTTTGGTAGCCCTTGGTGGTTAGAAACCAAAGCAAGTCGAAGGAGGTCGAGTCGCTCGTGTTTTGGGAATCTGTGTGCCAGATCTGTTCCTGCGTCGAGCCCGGAATCCCGTCGTCGTTAGGCTTCGTTCAAACTCTACGGATTAAGGCAAGTGGCGGTTCGCTCTTGCTCATCGTTCCATATTTACATTAATTATCAGTTGTTTATCTGAGTAATTAATTTGGTGATTAATGTGTTCATCTGGAAACGGTTTTGTTAACTGTTTTGGAAAACTAAAATATGATGTTATAATAGGTTGTATATTTGTTAGAACAATGCTATTATATATATATATATGAATTAATACAGATATTATTATAGGTTGTACATTGTTAGAACAACGCTATTTTATCTGTAACTGGCCTTGAGGGCATTGAGATGAATTATTGCTGCGTTTGTAACTGTTTAGTTAGAACGAGTATTCGTAGGAACGCTACTGTGTATCTCAGTACGAGTGCTAGTCGTTTCTTGATAACCTGGTGGTTAGGATTTAGTTCCTACCATTCTTCTTTAGTGCCGTTGTAAGGATTTAGTTCCTGATTCCGCCTGAGGGATATAGTTCCCGCGGGATTTAGTTCTCGATTCGACTCTTGGGATTTAGTTACCGAGTCAACTCTGCCTTAGGGATTTAGTTCCCGAGGGATCTAAAAAGATTATAACGTGATGTGGGTTTTGGAATTAAATAAGATAAAGTGCCCGAGTGCACATAATTAATATACCTTTGGCGAGTAGTGCAGCTAAGTAAATAGTGCAGCTAGGAAAGCTCGTCTCGACTTTTGATCAGAGTACGTTCTCTTTCCAATCTGGATTCGCTGTAAGCGATGAGGTTGGTCGTGAATCGAAACATCTAAGTCAGTTTTTCAATCATTGATGTGTAATTCTGTTAAACATTCCAGATTTGTCATAATATCCTATAAGACTCAATTCCTTTGGAGTCTTCTTTCGAGTCGATTTCTATGAAGATTAAGTCTTCCAGAATCTTCTCTTGTGCATACCTCTTGTTGTTATTCCGTGAAAGTGTCGGGTTATGTATCGTTCCTTCGGTTATTATTCGATGGACAATGATCGTAAACGGTTACGATCACTCGAACCACTCTGCTTTTTACCCTTGCTAGTCTATTCAAGTACACTAACCCACGAACATTGTTTTCCGCATGTGGGCTGGTGTCATCCGTTCGATTCGGCACATCAGATCGAGTGTAGATGAGAAGACTAGAAGGACTATGGAGTCGACGGTGGTTTTTCGATGTTTTTAATAATTTCTTTTAATCAGGTTGAGATCCTTGGGCAGGTGATCATTACGATCACAACCCTTTTTGTAATATCTTTTATAAGACTTCCGCTGTAATTTATTTAAACTCTGTGTTTGTCCTATTCGGGATTGGGATGTAATCACGGGACTTATGTTTTATATGAATAAGGTTATCCTTTTGTATCATTGTATTTCATGATTTGTATTTAAACGGTAAAGCCTTGGGTGATCTCGGTAAGGAATATTGGGGTCACTGGTGGTAATACCTTTCCAAATGGGTTAAGATTTGGGGGTGTTACACCTCCACCCTGAGTTGTATGTGTAGGAGTATGGGACACATCGCGGCTCTCCCCAGGAATCCATATCTGTAACAAAAATCAAAAAGGAAAAACAAAAGTCAGTAGCACGGGTGTGGACCGTAAGATAGGTCCACACCAAAGTAACACACACACGAACAAACACACAGAAAAATCAAATCTTGCCTCCCCGGCAACGGCGCCAATTTGATAAGGCGTTGTCGTGACACCTAAACAAAATAATCCTAACAAACCTAAACAAGTAGTGGAGGCAAGCAAGGGTCGATCCCACAGGGAGGAAGTAATCAATCTATGTGTTTATAAGCATGCAAGGTAACAAGGGGGGTTTTGGTTGTTCACAGAGTAACAAGGTTAAGTTGGCTTGAGAATATGAATGGGGAAAGTAGTTCCACTAGAACGAGATCCACAATACAGAGATATAAGTTGATCACTGAAATCTATTCAATCCAAGTTCTTTAACTATTCTTATGGTTGTTCCCACCCTGAAAGTACTATTGATTCTCACAGTTGTCAATAGACTTATTACTATGCCAATGATAAAATACCACTGATTCTCACAGTTGTCGGTATACTTTGCCACCAACAAAGCAATAGTAATACACACAAGGATATAGGATACATGAAAATAGAAAGACATATTAATACTCGTATGCAACTGATTCTCACTCACGATTGCGCGCTCGGAACCCCTATACGCACAATCGTGTTTGCCACTAGATAAGCACTCGAAACCCCTATATGTAAATCCTAGCAATTGATAAATATTACTCAACCTAGCTGGCCAGACTATGAAGAACAATGATAAATCAATAATCAATATAACCAAGAGAATCAAACCAACACACATAAGAATAAGAACAAGGAATAGAAATCTCACAACCGAATCAACTGTATTGCTTCAAACGTCTAGTGAAATAAAGGTGTTTAGCTCTCCATGGGTTGAAACCCTAGAGGCAGAATGAAAAACCAGTCTTAGTCTCCCGAAGGAGAATTGTAACTTGTGGCAACTAGGTTAACAAAAGAGTATTTAACCTAATTCCAAAAGTGTGTAAAAAATAATAAAAGGAAATAACAATAAAATAATAACCAAAAGTAAACAAACGAAATTGGGAATTAATCCCGGTTAATTCTCGTGCAAGCCTCTCGTCTCAGCAAGTCTCGTCCACGCAGTTGCTCCTCGGCCCACTCCCATTACATGCTCTCTCTCTCGGCCCAATGCAAGCAGCAGCAACACGGCCCACAACAACAGCAAATCGTGCGGTCCAACTCCAACGAAGAATCAGCACGCCAACATCATTATGACATCACGCCTTCGTCTCACTTTCCGCTTCCAATTCCTGCTTCAATTTCACGCGCGCGAGGCTTTACTTCTTCGTGGGCCTTTCTTCAACTTGGGCCTAATTCATCTTCACGGCCCATCTTCTATTTAATTCCAGCATCAGCACGCGGCATAATTAATTGCTTCGTTCAGCATATTGCCGCGGGGCGTCATCTTTATCTGAGACCCACCGCCGGGTCACGGTGGGTCTGGCGCGGGGCGGTGAAATCGCCCACTCCAATGTGGTTCCTTCATAGATTGTTCTTGTCTCCTCAGGTGGTCAACTCCTCTTTCTCTGGATGTCTCCAATTAGCTTCTTCAGACCACCAAAACCACACTTCTCTACTCCAACTCCATAATCTCCAATTGTGCATAAAATCCAACCAAATGGCACCTCAAACCTGGTAATAACCCTTAGATATGTGCTACAAAATAGTACTTATCACGCGACCGCGGAAGTACACGCCAACGAAGCCTTTGTTCTTTCTGAACTTTTACGTTAATTTCTTTTTAGTGGTTTATTTTTATTTCCGTTTTTATTTTCTTTATGAAAGATATTGTTAGTTATCTTTTTACTTTAGGTTTGGTTTCTAGGGTTCTTAACCTAGTTTCCCCTAGCCACTTTGGATCGTCGTTATTTTTTCCATTCAGTATTATTTTCCCTTTTGAACTATGAAGAACTAAGCACTTTTGCTTAGTCCGACGATTGAAGCCTTTATTTGAGATACGGTTGTAAGATTCTAATTCTATTTCTTTTCCTTTGAATGTATTGAGTTCTCTTGTGCTTCATCCCATTGATTATTACTGATTTCGCTTGTTGGACGCAACTAGTTGTTATTGGTAATTGTCTATTGCTAGGGTTTGGTAATTACTGTTTGAGTTACCTAATTCATGTGTAGCAACTGCAATATTCTAAGAACTGTTTGGGACTAGTTTATTGTAGGGAGAATTAATTGCATGTAATAGTATGACTATTTGCTACTCTTGTATGTATCTATCGAAATTCCTGTGCTCATTGCTGCTGTTGAATTGACGCGTGAGGTTTTCATAGTTGTTTAATAGTTAGTATTCTCAGGGTCTGTTTGTCCTGTTTATAACTTATGAAAAGGAATAGGAACATTCATAGGAAGGAATTAGAGAGAATCTAGGATCAACCAATCTCATGAATGGTGGATATTTGTCTGGCTAAGTACTTTTCCCAAATTGATTACATCTTTGCTTTGTTTTACTTTACTTTGTTATTTACTTTGAATCAAACCAACCAAAACCCCCCTTTGTTACTTTTTACATACACTTGTGCACTTAGAAAGATTACTTCCTCCCTGTGGGATTCGACCCTTGCTTACCAGACTACATTAGTTAGGTTTTTAAGGATTATTTTGTTTAGGTGTCGCTACAACGCCTATCAAAATTGGCGTTGTTGTCGGGGAGGCAAGTTTGCTTTTTCTTTGTGTGTGTTTGTGTGCTCATTACTATTGTGTGGACCTATCTTATGGTCCACACCCGTGCTACTAACTCTCCAATTTTGGCTTTGGATTCAGAAATCGAGAGGACTCTCTCCCAAAGCCACAGAGTCAACCGATCTTTGGTATTTGACAACCCCACTTTTGATATGGCAAACGAACAACAAATGTTGAGGCATCTGACTGCCCCCAACCTGCAACAGAAACCGCTGGCTGTGCATTTTCTTGAGCTTGCTGATGGAGTCAATTTCGAGCTCAAGTCGGGGTTGATCCACTTACTCCCCCACTTCCATGGGATGAGTGGTGAAGACCCTAATAAGCATCTGTCGGAGTTCCATGCAGTCTGCACGAGCATGAAGCCTAAGGGAGTGACTAAGAACCAAATCAAGCTGAGGGCCTTTCCCTTCTCTTTGAAGGATTCGGCCAATGACTGGTTCTATTACATGACTCCAGGGAGCATAGATACATGGGCCAAGATGAAAAGGCCTTCCTGGAGAAGTACTTCCCAGCGACAAAGCTGAACAGCCTGAAAAGGAGTATTAGCAACATCGAACATCAGGCTGCTGAGTCGCTATATAAGTACTACGAGCGCTTCAAGAGGCTGATTTCTAGTTGTCCCTATCATGGCTACTCAGACCAAGACCTCGTACTTTATTTGTATGGAGGTTTGCTTGATGACGAGCGTCGGATTATGAACGCTACCTGTGGAGGAAACATCCTGAATAAGACTTCAGACCAGGCCTATGAAGTTTTCTTTGAGCTATCTGAGGGCTCAAGACAGTTCAGCAAGAGGGCGAGCGCCCAATCCGTGAGAACTGTAGAATCTCAGTCTAACTCCACTCTACTCGCTGAGATGGCTGAGATGAAGGAGATGATGAGGCGGTGCATGATGAAGGGTGGCCAGCAGCAGGTCAAATCATATGGGATATGCCAAGACCCGATGCATCCAATAGATGCATGTCCCATGCTGCAGGAGCCCACTGCTGAGGTGAATGCAAAGGCCAAGATATGACCCTCAAAGGCCAAGATATGACCCGTACTCCAACAATTATAATCCAGGGTGGAGAGATCACCCCAATCTGAGATACGGGAATCAGCAGAATCATCCTCAAGGTTGTGATGATCAGGAGTTTCAACAGAGGCCACCACAGTTCCCACTGTGTCCACAACAACATCCGCAGCTTGGGGGTCAACAATACCAATTTAGAGAGCAATATGACCCAAGACCTCAAGGCCAAGGCGCAAATTCATCTACGTCCGTCGATGACCAGATCAAATCTCTCACCCAAAGCATGTCGACATTGGCTAGCACTATAGTCCAATCAAATAAAGAGATGGGGTCACAAATTCAAGCGTTGGCCAATACTATGGTCCAACATCAGCAAGAGACGAGATCTAACATTCAGCACTTGGAGAAGACAGTGGGGCAGATCTCCAACGCAGTGAGCAAGCTGGAAACCCAAGAGTCGGGGAAGCTACCGTCTCAAACGGTAGTAGACCAAAGGGAGAGCGTATGTGCCATGATGCTAAGGAGCGGAGCAGAACTGGAGGCCAGTCGAGCACGACAGAGAGAAATCCGCGACCGCGGAGACGATGGGCGCGACCGCGGGTGCACTGGCGAGGAGAAGGACGAAATCGGCGCTAATCCGCGACCGCGGCAGGAAATCTGCGACCGCGGAAAAAGCACGGACGAAGAGGAGCAATAGGTCGAGCATTTTCCGCGACCGCGACATGAAATCCGTAACCGCGGAAAAAGAATTGAAGAAGGCGACCTGTTCGAACAAATTCTGTGACCGCGGCAGCCAATCCACGACCGCGGAAATGCCACAGAAGCGCCTCTTCGCTCCGACGACGACTACGTGCACCCTAATTTTCCTCCGCTCGGATCAGTAAAGCCTCCCGCACCCTTTCCAGAGGCTCTGGCGGACACGAGGAGGCCAGTCAATGATAAGGAATTATTCAAAACTTTTAGCAACTGCGAGGTAAATATCCCCTTGCTAAAACTTGTTAAGAGCATCCCTCGCTATGCCAAATTCTTGAAGGAGGTGTGCAAACTAAAGAGCAAGAAAGCTGTAAAAGAGAAAAAGAAGGTCAAGGTCAGTGAGAACGTTTCCGCTATGCTGCAAAAGCGGTTACCAAAGAAGTGCAGTGATCCGGGCATGTTTACTATTCCCTGCAAGATAGGTGGCACCATGTTTGAAAAAGCCATGCTGGATTTGAGTGATTCTATCAACGTTCTGCCTCTCTCACTATATGAATCCTTAGAGCCATGACCATTATAGAAGACGGGGATTGTGATCCAGCTGGCGGATAATTCCTATATGTATCACAAAGGAGTTGTGCAGGATGTGCTGGTAGAAGTGGACAAACTTATTTTTCCTGCGGATTTCTTTGTGCTGGATACAGGGCAAGACAAACATGCAGCCCCTGTGATGCTAGGAAGGCCGTTCATGAACACGGCGAAAACCAAGATAGATGTGAGTAGTGGTTCGCTCACAATGGAGTTTGACGGGTTGATGGTTGGATTCAGCATAGACGATGCAAAGCGACACCCTCCTGCCGGAGACCCCGAGTATTCAGTTGATGTGAGCAACCCAAGTTGAGTGGGATAGCACCATGTCGAGCCACGACAATAACTAAGGCGCTGCTCGGGAGGCAACCCGAGGTATGTATTTCCCATGTCTTTTCTTTCCATGTCTTTAGTTATTTGTGTGTTCTTTTTGTTTTTGCTTTTGTTCTTGTGCATTTAGACTAACATGCATGAAGGAGGCCTGAACCATATTGAAGACGGTGTGAACCACCAATGTAAGTCCTCCTAGTTCCCTGCACCAAAAAAAAAAAAAAGTTCTACCGAAGGCCAGCTGTCCGAGAATTCCCATGGAGAGATGGTGCGCATCATGATGCCAAGGCGGAAACATTAGCCCCATATATTATTTGGCAATGATGATGGTCCTACAATTGACAGCTGAGGAGGAGGAACACTAGAGTCCACACCACGATCATACCTGGGCTCCACCATGTATTCGTTGAAGGCCGTGCAACCCCGTTTACTTGATATACCACTACTCACCACAGTGGTTCCCTTTTGGTTGCACGGTAGGAGTTGAATTTGAAGAAGCCGCAACACCAGAGACATGTGCTTTGATGATATATCGTCAGCGAAAATTTCCAGTTCCAAGCCAACTCAGCGACGGTTGTGAGTAACCTTTCCGCTTTTCCCTGTGCTTCATCTTTTTTTTGTCTTTCATTACATTGAGGACAATGCAATGTTTAACCATGGGGGAGGGTTCTATATCTGCTACGTCGTTGAGGAGAAAAATAAATAAATAATGGAAAAAGCCAAAAATTGAAAAAAAAAACAAAAATAGAAATCCTGGGATAAGTCAAAAACCCGAAAGGGCGGCTTAGATAAAAAGCAGGTGGCTTGGACCAGCATTAGGCTAGGGTAATAATTGGTCAAGAGTGACATGAGCTTTATGTGAGCCCATCTATAGAAAAATAAAATGAGTGGCTTGGTGAAAACCCAAAAGGGCGCCTTGGCAAAATGAGCGAAAACAAGAAGAGTGATTTTTAGGAGTCCTCATTGTTCATGGCGTGGCGACATAAGTGTTGGAGTTAAAAGGAGGATTCGGGTAGGTCACTCTGGAGCGATAAGGAGTTAGATGGAGGCTAGGACTAGATGATCACATTACTCTATTATGGTGTCCGGGATAAGCTTGGGGGAAGTTCCATGCTTCCCTTAAAGCTTGGTTGTATGTTGTGCTTATTGTGTTGGTACTTGGTAGTTCATTGTTTAGGTACAATTCTTAGTTGAGAGAGCTTTGTTGTGCTTCCTGAGGCCTTGGGTATTTCATTTGGAGGAGTAGGTTTCTTTTAGCTTACTCGAGGACGAGCAAGGTCTAAGCATGGGGGAATTTGATACGCTCTACTTTGTAGTGCGTAACTAGGGGTTGTTACCGTTATTTTGGGTGCCATTTGGATTAAATTAGAGGATATGTTACAAGATTGGAGTGAATTGAAGATATGGCGAATTGGTGGTCTCAAGTGTGTAAACGAAGAGCTATGGAAGATGGAAGAGAGACCACAAGTGAAGACCGAAGGAAGTATGAAGAAAAGAAGCTATATGGAGCAAAAATGGAGAGGCCGCGACCGGAGGTGCCCACGGACGCGACCGCGGCGAAGTCGTAGCCAAGAGTCAGAGTTTTGATTTTCCGCGACCGCGGAAATAATTTCGCGCCCGCGGAAAATCCCATCGCTGAAGCCGTTCGAGAGCAAGAATTATATTTTCGCGACCGCGGAAATCATTCCGCGACCGCGGAAGTACACGCCAGCGAAGCCTTTGTTCTTTCCGAACTTTTACGTTAATTTCATTTTAGTGGTTTATTTTTATTTCCGTTTTTATTTTCTTTATGAAAGATATTGTTAGTTATCTTTTTACTTTAGGTTTGGTTTCTAGGGTTCTTAACCTAGTTTCCCCTAGCCACTTTGGATCGTCGTTATTTTTTCCATTCAGTATTATTTTCCCTTTTGAACTATGAAGAACTAAGCACTTTTGCTTAGTCCGACGATTGAAGTCTTCATTTGAGATACGGTTGTGAGATTCTAATTCTATTTCTTTTCCTTTGAATGTATTGAGTTCTCTTGTGCTTCATCCCATTGATTATTACTGATTTCGCTTGTTGGACGCAACTAGTTGTTATTGGTAATTGTCTATTGCTAGGGTTTGGTAATTACTGTTTGAGTTACCTAATTCATGTGTAGCAACTGCAATATTCTAAGAACTGTTTTGGACTAGTTTATTGTAGGGAGAATTAATTACATGCAATAGTATGACTATTTGCTACTCTTGCATGTATCTATCGAAATTCCTGTGCTCATTACTGCTATTGAATTGACGCGTGAGGTTTTCATAGTTATTTAATAGTTAGTATTCTCAGGGTTTGTTTGTCCTGTTTATAATTTATGAAAAGGAATAGGAATATTCATATGAAGGAATTAGAGAGAATCTAGGATCAACCAATCTCATGAATGGTGGATATTTGTCTGGCTAAGTACTTTTCCCAAATTGATTACATATTTGCTTTGTTTTACTTTACTTTGTTATTTACTTTGAATCAAACCAACCAAAACCCCTTTTTGTTACTTTTGACATACACTTGTGCACTTAGAAAGATTACTTCCTCCCTGTGGGATTCGACCCTTACTTACCAGACTACATTAGTTAGGTTTTTAAGGATTATTTTGTTTAGGTGTCGCGACAACGCCTATCAATGGGGGGAAAAGATTCAAAAGTATATCAAAATGCCATGAAGGCTGGATGACTTACGCAGGTATAGCAAGATCCAGAGCAAGGAGTGAGCCTCTTCTTCAAAAAAATCAAAGTGTTTTTGAATGTGGCTCACACTTGCATGGTCAAGATAATATGCACTCATTTCTTTCCTAAAAAATACAAAATGATGTTGAGGACAGAGGTTTATGTGTGCATTAGGATAGTCTTTTGTAGCATCACCAATTATAGGACCCAAAAGAGAGGCATCTTTGAGTAGAAATCAATAAAAAAAAATAAGGACACACTCAAGATCCTTAAATAAGTCCAACCAATACTGCAATAACAGAAAATGCATATGAACAGTTCTCACTGAAATAATTTGCTAACAATACCATCCATGTATGGTGTTAATATCTTTGGCGTACAGTTCTCACTGAAATTGAGGACATCAGAAGCCGCATGTGCCTGCATAAAATCCATATTAAGTTTGAGACATAACCATATGCACATAGTGTGAGACGCACCAACATCAACATATAGAACTGTATGCGGCCCCAAACCATCATCCTTCATAAGAAACTTGACTTCGGTGGGAGATGTTTGCACCTTAGGAAGACTGGGTACCCCTAATTGAGAGTCCTTGGAGTTCCCCCACATGTATAATTTCCCATCCTATACTCATTTAAAAGACAGAAAAATTCATCATCATGCAGTTAAACAAACCCATGGTTAATACACGACTCTATTAACCTGTGCATGTCTGCATTTGCTTTGTCGTTTGTGTCTAGGGCCCAAATTTCTTTAGTTATGTTATCCCTTATGGCCCTATTTGACATGAAATTTGTTTTCTGAAGGCAAGCTCATTTTGGTTTAGTAAACAAGTTGGAAGATAAGCCTATGAGACATCATCCAATAAAATAATCAATTAATATCTTCATTATCTGATATGTAATCATCATAACCATTCCATTAGGAAGATTCACAAATCACAAGTCTTTTGTCTGGATTAATCTCTGAGTCAAAGCTCTTAGGGATGATTCCCTACAGTTCTTTATTTTGGAAATAAACCTAATGATCCCAATGGTGCACCAAAGTTGTTAAAAAGAATATAGGAGACCCTCCACTCCAAAATTTTGCAACTTCATTGATTAAGGGAGGCCAAAGAACAAAATTTTACATGTTATAGGTGCAGATGATGAACCCCCACAAGCAATAAAAACAATGCTCTTGTCAGCTAGAGCATCGATCCTTTTAGGTACTTTTTCATTCTGAATAGAAGAATGGCCCAACTGACCATGCCCATAGTGTCCCCATGATAGGACTTCACCATCATCTAGAGGTAAAAGTATTATATAATCAATTAATGAAATGCAAAGCATAAAATTATTAATTTGAGGATATGAAAAGGAAAAGGAATTTTTTACACACTTGGAAAGATGTATCAAGAAAACGTACAACTTTCAAAGCTACAAATTTTGCATCTTACCAGCCAAAGCAAGAGCATGATATCCACCAGCAACTACTTGAATTACACGTACACCTTCAAGGTTTAAATTACGCGTAACTTAATACAAAACTTACAGCAAACGCAATATCACTCAGCTCAATTACTGCAATTGTGAGAAGCAAAGGTGTAGCCTGCTCAAAATGTTTGACAGAAACATATAAGATACTGCAAATTGAAACAGAAATATCATTTAAAAGCTCCTCTCCTAGAAATGAGAGCAAAGAGAAACTCCATAACATACAATCAAAACTTCTTGCTTCTAGATAATTGTTACGAATGTGTATTATATGCACCTACGCTAATGAAGGGAATAAGGAACAAATCATAACCACAATCTGCTAAGTCATATATAGGTTAGCATGAATGGATATCGTTCTTGGTTAGGGTGATGAGTCGGAGGAATAGGAAGAAAACAAAGCAAACGATTCCAGTCTATTAGCTTTGGGAATATGTGGATACATGGAACCAGACAGAACATGTAAGGATGGACAAAAGTAGACCGGACCGTAAGACCGGATCGGACCGTGACCTACGGTCCACGAATTTTACATTTTCGGTCTTATGTTCCGGTCCGGTCTGGACCGTAATTTTTACGGTCCGGACCGGTCGGACCGTAAAAATTAAAAAAAAGGTTTAAAATATTTTTGGGCGTAATTTTTACAGTTCGGTCCAGACCTTAATCAAATAATTTAAATGCCGAAAATTATGAAATCCGGTCTTCCCGATCCAGACCGTGGACCAGATCGTATCGGTCCGGTCCGGTCCACGGTCCACATTAAAATACTTACGGTCCAGACCGGATGCCCATCCTTAAGGACAGGGCTTGAAGCAATGCATATTGCTCTGGTCCATATCTATTGGTGAACTATCCATTTTATGTTCCAATATTTGGGAACATCAAGCCATCCATCACCCATTCTAACTGCCCATCAATGCTCCCCTACCTGAGATACTATAATGTGAAAAATATAGTATGGAAACAACAACCACGGCATGACAAAGATGGTTTGGCACTTCAACAAACATAAATTTGCAAGCAAAGATTCAACAACTGAAAAACTTTTATGTATAGTAGAAACAATAAGATCCTCCTTCCAAATGAGCAATTCCAGACCAAATGAGTTCTTACAAGCCCCCATCATTCTACAAACCCTAAAATTCTCTGGATAATAAGAAACGTGGTCGAGGATGAATTTATCAGGCAAACCTAGATCGAATTTCAAGCCATCGATGACATCTAAAGGAACCCTACCTACTTTCGCAAGCATCAAGAGCTTCACTAACCTCTGAGCGACGAGTTCCTTCTCGTCCATGGAGTCGTGAATCACCTCCTCCTCCTTGTGGAGAGTGAGGAACTGGCGTGTGAGCTTCACGTCGGGAGGGAAGAGAGAGGGGGCACATGGGTGGAAGACCTTGAACAGCGTCGGGTAGGTTAGATGAACTTGAAGTTGGAGATGGGCTTGTAAGCAGAGGCTATGGAGATTGGGAGCGAGCTGGAGGAGGATGCACAAGCAAATGTCGTTGATTAGCCTTATCAAAATAAATTATCCTAACAAACCTACTAAACAAAGTATAGCAGACAAGTAAGGGTCGAATCCCACAGAGAAGGTATGATGTAATATGCAATCGTGAATGACAAGTAACAAGCAACTGGGGGTTTTGTAGTCAAGAGAACGAAGCAAACCAGCATGCAGATTGAGTAAAATCGAGAGAATAATATAAGGGGAAGTAGTCCTGTTAGGGCGAAATCCACAGTACAAAGATAGAGTTTGATCCCTGAAATCTATTCAATCCAAGTTCAATTATTTATCCTTATAGTCGTTCCCACCTTAATCGTAAGTACTATTGATTCTCACAGTTGTCAATAGACTTATCACTATGCCAATGATAAAGTACAACTGATTCTCACAGTTGTCAGCGTACTTTAGCACCAACACAGCAATAGCGATGCACACAAGGATTTAGGATACATGCAAGTAGAAAGACGTACAAGTACTCACTCCCCTACTTAACATGCAATTGATTCTCACACACAAGTGTACGCTCGGAACCCCTATACGCACAAACGTGTTTGCCACTAGATATGCACTCGGAACCCCTATATGCAATCCTAGCAATTGATAACAAGCATTCAACCTAGGTGATCAGGCTAAGAAGAACAACTAGAAATCGTAGACGTGGTAAGCAAGAGAATCAATCCAACAATTATAAGGATAAGAACAAGGAATAGAAATCTCACAAACACATCAAAGTACTGCTTCAATCGTCTAACAGAACAAAGGAAAGTTAGTTCTCCATCAAAGGGGATGAAAAACTATAATATGAAATAACGATCAAAAGTAGTTCGATAACAAGATGTGTCTAAGTGTTCGCAGACTGGCTTGGAGACTGTGGAACATTAGGTTAAATAGAGTTAACCTAAAGCCCAAGATCACAAAACCAATCCAAAAGGAAACAAATAAAATAACAAAGTCTGAAATAGAAATAAAAGGAAATAAATATAATCTGGCGCGAGGCAATAAACACATCCACCGCGGGGCGGTAGAGATCCACCGCGGGGCTTCTGCTCTCCACCGTTGGGCGGTGGCCTCCTCTCACGTGGGGCTTCATCATCACTGGGAGTCATCACCGCGGGGCGTCACTGCTAATGCGGGGCGGTGAACTCCAGACTTCAACTCTCATCTTCTTCTCTTCTCCAGCTGCTCTCCAAATACTACCAAGTGTTGGTAGCCTTCTCCATAGATGTTCCAGCAGCTCCATCTCCATCTCTAAGCTCCAACTAAGCTGCCAATCCTTGGATTTCTTCACTTCTCTCCATAATATCTGGATCGCAGACTTAGCACTAAAACAACTCCAAAACTCCTCCAAATCATGCTAATAGATGCTAGAAAATGTGTATGAAATAACACCTATCAAATTCCCCCATACTTAGACCTTTACTCATCCCGAGTAAGCTAAAGAAAAGCTCACCCTCTCAATCAATACCAAGGACTCAGGAAGTACAAGAAAACGTGACTCCAACAACTACAACACATCAACAATACGCCCAAAACAACCAAAACAAGTGATGCAAGAACAATCTAACCTAACTCCCGTCTATCTCCTTATCGCTCCATGAGTGGCCTACCCGACAATCCTTCTATGTCACCCTTCTTATGACGCCTCGCCGAAAGATAAGAGAAATCCTAAAATCACTCTTCTTCTTTTTCACTCATTTTGCCAAGGCGCCCTTTCGGGTTTTCACCAAGCACTCATTTCATTTTCCAATAGACGTTCTCACATAAGCTCGCATCACTCTAGTCTAATTTTGCCCTGGTCTAATACCAGTCGGACTACCTGCTTTTTACCTGAACCGCCCTTTCAGGTTTTCAGTCTATCCCAGGATTTTGATTGCCTTTTCACTTCTTTTTGGCTTTTTTTTTTTTTTGAAAATAAAATCAACACTGCAGAAAACGAATGCAGAAATAAAGTTATGTACACTAGCTAGCAAGAATAGCAAGTCTATATCCCTCCCCCATACTTAAACCGAACATTGTCCTCAATGTGAAAAGAGAACGTCAAATGATAGGGGAAGAGAGAAATAAAGTCACTGTGGATCGGAAGGTGGTGGTGGGTACATCCCAAAGTAGTCCTGCAGATGAGTGTCTATAGTTTCCAGACGCTCATCTAACTCATCGTGAAGCTGGGTCTGCCAAGTTTGCAGACCGGTCTCTACTCTGGAAGTCCACTGATCATGGCGCGTAGAGAAGTTATCCCATCTAGCGTACATCTCCTGCCATGGTGCGACAGGTCCGTACACAGATGAGGACTTCTCAAACTGTGAAGCATTGGGGTCGTCCCCCTCCTCGCGATCAGCAGCAGCATATCCACCACTAGGGCCCTCTCCATATGGACCCGAAGAAACAACGGCAGCGGCAGCAGCAGCAGGCGTCTGGCCATCGCTATCAATCCACCAGCCCGCGTATGAAGGCGAGTAAGTGAACTCTCGCGGAACACTCAAAATATGGCCCTCGTAAGCCGTCCAAGCCACATCACCATCCTGCCCCAGCGGCTTCACCATAGAGCACACCCTCATGTGTGCGGCATCATATAAAACGCAGGGAACCGGCCGAGCAATCCGATCGCAAGCAATCACATCAGCGCAGAGGAGAGTAATCAAGCTACCCCCACAAATATCTCTAGGCTCGCCCTCACGAATCCTCTGCAGGGAACTCAGGAAAAGAGTTGCCCAACACGGAGTAAGCTCAACCGTTCCCAGGATGCTCAAAAACCACTGGAAGTCCTTCATGGGCACCTTCCCATCGTCAGCATGGCCAAAGAAATCTCTCATCAACACCTTGTGGATTAACCGCAGACACGGGTTCACCAACTTCGAATTCACCTCATGCCCCATCTTGAAAGTCCTCCTAGTAGCAGCCCGCCAGAAAGCAAACATCTCGTCCTCCTGAAGCCCATTCGACCATCCAGGGGTCGGTTTCTTCGTAATGCCCAGGGCCTCGTGGATCGCCCTCCTCGACAGAGAATGCTCACGTCCATTGTAGGAGAACGCGATCCTGCGCAGGAAGCTATCATCACCCTCCTCGCGGTTGAACCACCGGAACGAAGAAATGAACTGGAAGCATAGCTCAGGATACGCGGGGGCTGCCTTGCCCAGAAATCCTCCCAGCCCACACTGCGTTAGGCACATCGTCACACACGCGAGCATTCCCATCTGCTCCAGAGTCGGCGTGTGGAAAAATTTTGAAGGCACCACCTTTCTCCCCTTCACAATATCGTACAGCTCACTCTCATCCCTACTCGTCGATGCCTTCTTCTTGCCTTTGGGAGCCATAAGTGAAGAATTGAAATGCTCAAATCAGAAGACAGCAAAGAATACTCACAATCAAGCAAACACAGGTTCGGCAGAGACTCAACGCGGGGCGGTAGCGTCGCGGCGAGAAACTGACAACAGGTCACCGGGTCGCGGTGAGGTCGGCGCGGGGCGGTAGCAACAGAGACGCGAAGCGATGGCAGCGTGAGGCGGAGCTAAAGCGAGGCGAGACAATAGCGGCGCAGTGGGGTTTGTGTTTGGGCTGGGCTGTGAGGCTAGACTCCAAATGGGGGGTATGGGGCTAGGAAATGCTCAAGGTCGAGAGGGGATTCAGGGAGAGTGAATGGAAAATAGGAGAAGGAGAATTGAGGGGGGGCGGTGGAAATTTTATGTGGGGCTAGGTCAAGGTAGGGTAAGGTGAAAAGAAAGAGTTGATGGGCCGGTCATGTACCATGACCCATATGAGAAATCTTGGCCCAAAAATGAAGCCCAATCCATCAAAACCTTAGTAACCACTTAAGAAATAAGCTTTTACTCACCCGTTTAAGGTTTTTTCGAGGCCCATTATTCTTGCTTTTTTTTATATATAAAAGTTGAGAATCGATACCTGACCGTCACCGCGGGGCGGCAGCTCCACCGCGAGGCGGTAGGAAAGTGCCGCGGGCGGTGAGAAAGGCTGGGCACTTCATCTCTTCTCGGTTTTACTTTCGTACCTGAAATGTGAGTAACAGGCGAACGAAACAAAGCAAAATAAACTACGAAAATAATCTAATAAAAAGAAAAAGAGATCAAAGGAATACAAACATGGGTTGCCTCCCGGACAGCGCCTTGGTTATCGTCGTCGGCTCGACGTATTGCAGATCAACTACCATTTTGGGTAGGATTCTTTCGGAATCCTCCAACTTGTCTCTTCCTGGTGAGACCTCTCATGGAAATGTTTGAACCTTAGACCATGGTCTTTCTTCGCCACCCACTCCATGTACATTCTCTTCGGAGTGTCGCCCCCATACTTAGAACGATGTGGGGGCCGATATGGCTCAACCGGAACATGCTGCACATCACTAGATAAAGGCTTGCAGCCTTGTGTGGTTAGTGTAGGGGGGCAAGTGCCCAAAGTAGAGGAATCTCCTAAATCAGCTAATAAGACATCATCCACAGGCAATTCATGAAAATCATGCAACTCAATGGGTCCATCACTAGTGGAACACTCAACTACGGCCTCTACTGCATCAATCTTAACATTATCATGCACAGAATCATCAAAGTCATTAATGCAGAGAGGAGGAGGAGACTTAATGGAATTAGCTTTATGAATATCATGCTGAAAAATTATTCCATCAAACTCCATAGTCAGGGTACCACTATCAACATTTATCTTAGTCATGGAAGCCTTCATAAAAGGTCGCCCTAGCATAACCGGGGCAACTTGCTCATCATAATCCATATCCATAACAAAGAAATCAGCAGGAAATATCAAAGGACCTATCCTAACAAGGACATCTTCTACAACACCCTTAGGGGGTACACACGATCCATCAACAAGTTGTATCACAATACTAGACTCACGCAAGGGTCCTAATTCCAATTTCTCAAGTAAAGAATAGGGTAAAACATTAATTGAGGCACCCAAATCAAGTAGGGCCTTCTCAAAAACATGCTCACCTATAGTAATAGGAATAGTAAACGTACCTGGATCCTTGCACTTCGCAGGTAGACGCTTCTAAACCACAGCTGACACTTGTTCGCCCACTGGACTCTTCTTCTGAGTCTTCTGCCTTTGAGCTTTCTTCACCGTGCAGAGCTCCTTTAAGAACTTGGCATATCGCGGGATAGCCTTGATAAGCTTCAGCAGGGGAATGTTCACCTCACAGTTCTGGAACGTGTCGAACAGGTCTCTGTCATCGATAACTCTTTTAGCCTTTAGCGCCTTTGGAAAAGGTGATGGGGGCTTCTCTGAACGTAGGGGAGGAAACACTGGACGAACGTAGGTATCAACATAGACATCGTGTAACACCCCCAAAACTTAACCCTTTTGGAAAGGTATTACCGCCAGTGACCCCAGTGTTCCTTACCGAGATCACCCAAGGCTTTACCGTTTAAATACAAATCATGAAATACAATGATACAAAATGATAACTTTATTCATATAAAAGCACGAGTCCCGGGATTACATCCCAATCCCGAATAGGACAAACACAGAGTTTAAATAACATACAGCGGAAATCTTAAACAAGGTACAGCGGAAGACTTTTAAAAGATATTACAAAAAGGGTTGTGATCGTAATGATCGTCTGTCCAAGGATCTCAACCTGATTAAAGAAATTATTAAAAACATCGGAAAAACCACCGTCGACTCCATAGTCCTTCTAGTCTTCTCATCTACACTCTATCTGATGTGCCGAATCGAACGGATGACACCAGCCCACATGCGGAGAACAAAGTTCGTGGGTTAGTCTACTTAAATAGACTAGCAAGGGTAAAAAGCAGAGTGGTTCGAGTGATCATAACCGTTTACTATCATTGTCCCTCGAATAATAACCGAAGGGACGATACATAACCCGGCACTTTCACGGAATAACAACAAAGGTATGCATGAGAGAAGATTCTGGAAGACTTCATCTTCACAGAAATCGACTCGAAAAGAGACTCCAAGAGATTAAGTCTTTAAGGAAATATGACAAATCTGGAATATTTAACAGAATCAAACAACAATGATTTTAAAAGTTGACTGAGATGCTTCAGTTCACGACCAACCTCATCGCATACAGCGAATCCAGATCGGAAAGAGAACGTACTACATTCAAGTCGAGACGAGCTTTCCTAGCTGTACTATTACTTAGCTGCACTACTCGCCCAAGGTTTATTAATCATGTGCACTCGGGCACATATGTTATTTAATTACAAAACACACATTACTGAAACATATTAATGTTATTAAGAGCGGCACACAGCTTAAATCTCAGGGTGACACTCATGTCGACCCAAATTAAAACACACACAACCCACACGCGGGACTTAACATTATTAAGCCGAGAAACAATGGCGTTAAATAATACACCGGGTGACCTTACGGTCACCCTGATTGCACTACAGTGCTTACACTTTAATTATGTGCTTAACTGCACTTATCTTATTAAATTACAACACACACACACAGTGTTGAGGCTTTTAAGAATATTCCGAGAACACGGAAGTTATGATGACACCGGGTGATCTTACGTTCACCCTGATTTGCACTGCCACAGCGCTTACAGTTTATTTTACAGGGTGACAGTTACGTCCACCCCAATGCACTAGCTAAGTGCTTAAAACACAGGACTGCAATTAAGCTCATCCAACGGCGCTTGCAAGGCGCTTAAAACACTTCAGATCCTTACATGTGGATAAGAAGCATAGGTCATGACCCTTAAATTATTCGGCAATAACCCCGAGGAATATTATGATTTAAAGAAACGACAAATCCTTACTTGGATTAGCGTTCCCACGAATATTAAATTATAAAGAAACGAATAATCCTTACTTGGATTAGCGTTCCTACGCACATTAAGTTATAAAGAAACGACTAATCCTTACTTGGATTAGCGTTCCTACGAACACTCGTGTTAACTAAACAGTCTAACACAATAATTATTCACATTAAAGCCATCGAGGCAAATGACTTAAACATAGAGATAATAGAAACATCTAATCCTTACTTGGATTAGTTTTCCTATTAATCCACATAAATGCCCGGAAGGCGATCACAGATAATAGCATCGTTCTAGCAGATATACAACCTATTATATGATTTTCCAAAACAGTTTATAAAACCTTTTCCAGATAAACACAGTAATCATTCCAAATTAATTACTCAGATAAACAACTGATAATTAATGTAAATATGGAACGATGAGCAAGAGCGAACCGCCACTTGCCTTAGTCCGCTGCAGATCTGGAACAAAGCAGAGACAATGGGATTCCGGGCTCGACACGCGTATAGCTCCACTAGCATAAACACCTTCGAGTCGACCCAAAAAGGAACCCTAGGTTAGATCCGACATAACTAGTACATATCTAAGGAAAGACGAAAGGAAACCGAAAGAAACGACGCCACGACGATAACCAACCAAGCCAAAGCCACGAAGGCCTTCTGGGCACTGGTGGCGGTCGCCGTTCTTGGCGGCGGTCGCCGTGAAGAACACGGTCGACAGAGACGAGAGAAATCTCACCAAAACAAAGCGCGTTTTGACCCCTTTCCGCCTTGCTTGGTTTCTGACCTCCAAAGGCAACCAAGAGGCTTTAAAAAGGCTGCTGGAAACACCACCAAACGACACCGACGAGGGCTTCAAAAATTCCGGCAAAGGGCACAACTCCGGCGAGAGAGAGATTCTGAGATGGAGCTTCTGATTCAGTGTTTAATCTGATCCCAGACCTCTCCTTTTATAGCCACAAACCGAGGGAGCTCAATGATGGCTAGGAAGGCGACGTGGAGGGCTACAACGGCGATCGTCAGACGACTCCGACGACCATCGGGTAAAAACCTCCAGACAACAACTACGGCGGGCGCCGTAATAACTGCGGCGGGCACCGTCATCAATGCGGCGGGCACGCGGCGATCGCCGTAAATGCGGCGGTCGCCGTCGCTAAGCCTGTCGCGGCCAGCTAGAAGCTGACACGCTGACTCCTCGGGCCCAACCACGGCGGTCGCCGTTTCTGAACGGCGGTCGCCGTTTCTCCCTTTTCCCGCCCATTCAGCTTTGAACGGACCTGACGTTAAACCGGGATAAAAATTATCGTACGCGAACGACAATTAAAATCTAAGGCACCTTGTCTGTATATTATTTCACTGAGAAAAATATTACAGATACAGAGCACATTACAGAATGTCTCAAACTCTCTGTATTAAATCCGACGTACTAAACGGGTGTTCGGGAAAATTCCAAAAATTCCCAAAATAATCCTTACCGAATTACGGGGTATCACATTACCCCCTCTTAAAATAAGTTTCGACCCCGAAACTTGCATTAAGTCAATGAGGATACTACCTCAACACCAATCTTATCACCTGGATCCAACATCCTTAATCACTTCATCCTTGAAATGGATCACATGAGATATTATTCTTAATTCCTTAGGATATCATTCTGAAAATGATTCATCCGCCTTAATGCTCATGACACAAACTCGCGCATGAGAGATAGCTCCTGATCTCTCCGAACAAAACTCTACAAGTTCATTCCATTTCCTTAAGAAATCTTGGAAGAACTCAGCGTATGAGACAACGCTTATCACAGTACTCCTTAGATGTATATAGAAAATTCTCCTTACTGAATCTTTAATACATTGGGATTATCAACATATCCTTAACTGCAACCTTTCTTCTCAACATGACCGCTCCACAACTTAATCTTCCTCAAAGAGTTGCATCCGTTCTTATAGATGACATACTCTATGTATGAAGAAGAATCTTAGGAGTGGATTTAGATTTAAACAACAGAGTCGACCCTGGGATTAACCACACATGGGACGAACATCTAAGTTGTTCAGAATACTCCACCACCATAAGTCCGACAGTCTTTATCCTTACTTGGCATAAGTTGTTCCCGACACTTACATGGTTTCGTATGAACAACTAATTCGCAATGATAACACATTCTGAAATTTTCCAAAACACGGAAACACTTCATTAACATTAAACATTACATGAATTGACAAAAGTCGATCAGGCAGATCTTAACACCACGGAGATTACCGACACACGTCGTTACTCCTTAATCTTAAAGAAAGTCTTAATACAAATACAACTTAATGGATCAGGGTTCTTCTCCATTGGCTTGACTCATTATGAAGAGTCGTTGCCCTTGGCCTGAAGACCCCATAGGCGCTTTGCCTTTATTACGAGCCATAGATTCCTCAAGAGTAGATACCACTGGCCTTGGGTTCTGTCCACCTCCAACATTTGACGCTTGATAAGACTGCATTGGTCCCTGACCCTTCAGTCTGTAGTACGTTTTTATGTGGCCTTCTCTTCCACAATTATGACACATCCTCTTGTCCTTTTGGCAAACAAAACTTTTATGCCCTTCTTCACCACAATTGTGGCACTGAATTGCTCTGCTGCTCCAACCTGAGCCTCTGGCAGAGTCTGACTGAGTTGTCTCGGTCTTAGCACGACCAGACCTTTCAAACTTGGTAGGCGATGCCAGTCGTTTGAATGAACCAACCTGGCGATCCTGTTGCCCACCCTTTCCCTTAACTTGCTTCTCCCTCTTAAGGGCAGACTCCTCCAATGTGACTTCCGTCTTGTAGGCTGCATCCACATATTGCTCTAACGTAGTACAGCCATGACGTAACATTAGAGGCTTGATCTCTGGATTCATCCATCCATGGAAGTACCAGATCTTCTGCTCCTCGGTTGACACCTCAGGTCCAGCGTACTGCATCAAGTGATTGAACTTAGCTGCGAGCTCAGTCACCTTTAACCCATCAGTCTGCGGATACAGAAATTCCTTATGCTTCTCCTCCCTCATAGCTCGGGAAAAGAAACGATCGGTCATCTTGGTTTTGAACATGCTCCAATTCAGCTCGGGATGTTCAGCCAGACCGGTGCTCTCCCACCATTCGCTAGCCACATCCTTGAGTTGAAGAGAGGCGATGTGCACTTTTCCAGCCTCAGTGCAATTAATGTTCCGGAATAACCGTTCCATATGCGAGAACCAATATGTCACCCTGACTGGTTCTCCAGTACCGTCATAGTTGTCAGGCCTTATTGAACTCACGGCTTTTAACGCTTGCCCATAAGTTCCTCTGTTTCTGACAACATTGATCTGAGGTACTTGCTCCACTGACTCCTCGACTTCAGGAGTAGCTTGAGGAACTGGACCACCTTGTGCTTGTGGTGCAACTGGTCGCATAACATATGTGATTGCCTGCATGACAATTCCTGGAATTGCCTCCACCGCTGCAGCATCAAAAAACATCGGAGCGTTGGCCTGAGCTTGGCCATTGCCTCCCTGGTTATTGTTAAAGACAGACTCACGCTCTCCTGTTGGGTCTGCAACATTCCTTGCATTTGGTCTAGGGTCATTACTCGGCCCAGCACCAGCACGGATAACGTTTCTTGTGTTCACCATCTGTTTACCGATCAAATTCCAAGGATTTTATCACATTAGTATCTTCTGATATACTTATTGTAATAAAACCAACTTAGAATAGATCAACTTGGTAATTTCTATTGATGAACTCAAACCGAGTTACTAGGTTCTACAACCTTAACTCAAAATGAGAGAACTGGGAATTCAAGCCTTATTGGGTATAGTGAAACCACCTTGGCTTCTCCCGGTTCCTCTGAAGAGAATAGAATGCACCCATATCATACGGGGCAACGGGGAAGGAATTAGTCTTTCTAGATATAGAAGCAAACTTACTATATCAGACCATATAGAAGACAGGACTATGAACTGTGTTTTCAAACTCTTTTCACTTTGAAAAATTCAGAGCCTTTCTTAAAGCATTTTCAAAAACGGATAAATGATTTATAAAAATCCCAAACCCGTTTTAAAACAACCTTTGGCTCTGATACCACAACTGTAACACCCCCAAAACTTAACCCTTTTGGAAAGGTATTACCGCCAGTGACCCCAGTGTTCCTTACCGAGATCACCCAAGGCTTTACCGTTTAAATACAAATCATGAAATACAATGATACAAAATGATAACTTTATTCATATAAAGCACGAGTCCTGGGATTACATCCCAATCCCGAATAGGACAAACACAGAGTTTAAATAACATACAACGGAAATCTTAAACAAGGTACAACGGAAGACTTTTAAAAGATATTACAAAAAGGGTTGTGATCGTAATGATCGCCTGTCCAAGGATCTCAACCTGATTAAAGAAATTATTAAAAACGTCGGAAAAACCACCATCGACTCCATAGTCCTTCTAGTCTTCTCATCTACACTCTATCTAATGTGCCGAATCGAACGGATGACACCAGCCCACATGCGGAGAATAAAGTTTGTGGGTTAGTCTACTTAAATAGACTAGCAAGGGTAAAAAGCAGAGTGGTTCGAGTGATCATAACCGTTTACTATCATTGTCCCTCGAATAATAACCGAAGGGACGATACATAACCCGGCACTTTCACGGAATAACAACAAAGGTATGCATGAGAGAAGATTCTGGAAGACTTCATCTTCACAGAAATCGACTCGAAAAAAGACTCCAAGAGATTGAGTCTTTAAGGAAATATGACAAATCTGGAATATTTAACAGAATCAAACAACAATGATTTTAAAAGTTGACTGAGATGCTTCAGTTCACGACCAACCTCATCGCATACAGCGAATCCAGATCGGAAAGAGAACATACTACATTCAAGTCGAGACGAGCTTTCCTAGCTGCACTATTACTTAGCTGCACTACTCGCCCAAGGTTTATTAATCATGTGCACTCGGGCACATATCTTATTTAATTACAAAACACACATTACTGAAACATATTAATGTTATTAAGAGCGGCACACAGCTTAAATCTCAGGGTGACACTCATGTCGACCCAAATTAAAACACACACAACCCACACGCGGGACTTAACATTATTAAGCCGAGAAACAACGGCGTTAAATAATACACCGGGTGACCTTACATTCACCCTGATTGCACTACAGTGCTTACACTTTAATTATGTGCTTAACTGCACTTATCTTATTAAATGACAATACACACACATACAGTGTTGAGGCTTTTAAGAATATTCCGAGAATACGGAAGTTATGATGACACCGGGTGATCTTATGTTCACCCTGATTTGCACTGCCACAGTTCTTATAGTTTATTTTACAGGGTGACAGTTACGTCCACCCCAATGCACTAGCTAAGTGCTTAAAACACAGGACTGCAATTAAGCTCATCCAACGGCGCTTGCAAGGCGCTTAAAACACTTCAGATCCTTACATGTGGATAAGAAGCATAGGTCATGACCCTTAAATTATTCGGCAATAACCCCGAGGAATATTATGATTTAAAGAAACGACAAATCCTTACTTGGATTAGCGTTCCCACGAATATTAAATTATAAAGAAACGACTAATCCTTACTTGGATTAGCGTTCCTACGCACATTAAGTTATAAAGAAACGACTAATCCTTACTTGGATTAGCGTTCCTACGAACACTCGTGTTAACTAAACAGTCTAACACAGCAATTATTCACATTAAAGCCATCGAGGCAAACGACTTAAACATAGAGATAATAGAAACAACTAATCCTTACTTGGATTAGTTTTCCTATTAATCCACATAAATGTCCGAAAGGCGATCACAGATAATAGCGTCGTTCTAGCAGATATACAACCTATTATATGATTTTCCAAAACAGTTTATAAAACCTTTTCCAGATAAACACAGTAATCATTCCAAATTAATTACTCAGATAAACAACTGATAATTAATGTAAATATGGAACGATGAGCAAGAGCGAACCGCCATTTGCCTTAGTCCGCTGCAGATCTGGAACAAAGCAGAGACAACGGGATTCCGGGCTCGACACGCGTATAGCTCCACTAGCATAAACACCTTCGAGTCGACCCAAAAAGGAACCCTGGGTTAGATCCGACATAACTAGTACGAATCTAAGGAAAGACGAAAGGAAACCGAAAGAAATGACGCCACGACGATAACCAACCAAGCCAAAGCCACGAAGGCCTTCTGGGCACTGGCGGCGGTCGTCGTTCTTGGCGGCGGTCGCCGCATTCATCACGGCGGTCGCCGTGAAGAACACGGTCGACAGAGACGAGAGAAATCTCACCAAAACAAAGCGCGTTTCGACCCCTTTCCGCCTTGCTTGGTTTTTGACCTCCAAAGGCAACCAAGAGGCTTTAAAAAGGCTGTTGGAAACACCACCAAACGACACCGACGAGGGCTTCAGAAATTCCAGCAAAGGGCACAACTCCGGCGAGAGAGAGATTCTGAGATGGAGCTTCTGATTCAGTGTTTAATCCGATCCCAGACCTCTCCTTTTATAGCCACAAATCGAGGGAGCTCAATGATGGCTAGGAAGGCGACGTGGAGAGCTACAACGGCGATCGTCAAACGACTCCGACGACCATCAGGCAAAAACCTCCAGACAACAACTATGGCGGGCGCCGTAATAACTGCGGCGGGAGCCGTCATCAATGCGGCGGGCACGCGGCGGTCGCCGTAAATGCGGCGGTCACCGTCGCTAAGCCTGTCGCGGCCAGCTAGAAGCTGACACGCTGACTCCTCGGGCCCAACCACGGCGGTCGCCGTTTCTGAACGGCGGTCGCCGTTTCTCCCTTTTCTCGCCCATTCAGCTTTGAACGGACCTGACGTTAAACCGGGATAAAAATTATCGTACGTGAACGACAATTAAAATCTAAGGCACCTTGTCTGTATATTATTTCACTGAGAAAAATATTACAGATATAGAGCACATTACAGAATGTCTCAAACTCTCTGTATTAAATCCGACGTACTAAACGGGTGTTTGGGAAAATTCCAAAAATTCCCAAAATAATCCTTACCGAATTACGGGGTATCACATCTGCAGCACAATTGGTGTCCACTCCTTACAGGGAGGGGATAAAGGGGAGAGGTCTCGAGTTCGAGCGCTCCCAACAACCTCTTGGAAATGGCTTCTATTAGTTTGGAGTAGCCAACAAGGATGGGTTGGGGTACATGGGTTGCGGCTCATGGAGTGTCTCATGTGGGGCTAGGCCCGTGGCTTGAGCACTCACATAAAAGTATACTTTTATGTCATACCCACACCCATATAGGCCGGTCCATCATAGGGTTGCAGCCCATACACCCCAACCCATCCTTGGGGGCTCCACCTATAACAGACAGCCATTTCTAAGAGATTGTTGGTGAGGTCTCGAGTTCGAGACTCACCAACAACCTCTTGGAAATGGCTGCCTGTTATAGGTGGAGCCCCCAAGGATGGGTTGGGGTGTATGGGCTGCAACCCTGTGATGGGCCGGCCCATATGGGTGTGGGTATTACACATCGTCAGTAGGAACAGATTTCTGAGGAGCAGCTCGCGGCGAGCCCACCGCGGGGCGTAAATCGGCACCGCGGGGCGGTGGGGTCGCGTTGACATTACTGGGCATAGGCACCGGGTCGCGGCGGGAATTGTCACGGGGCGGTGCGGTGAGTTCCTTTTTCTCGGAAATTTCTTTCTCCTCTTCAGCAATAGGAGACATAACTTCTTTACCACTTCTCAGCGTGATAGCCCTCACGTTCTCTCTGGGATTCACAGTGGTCTAGGACGGCAGGGAGTTTGAGGTCCTCTGGTTGATTTTAGTCACCTCATCGGCTAACTGGCCAATCTGCCTCTCTATATTCTTGATACTCGACTCAGTAGCCTGCACATGCGTAGCAAAGTGCTGAGTCAAGGTCTTCAGCATATCCTCAGTAGAGGCTCCAGAAGTTTGGCCTTGGGGCCTCTGTTGGTACTGAGCTCGTTGCTGGTACTGTTGTTGCTGAGCCGGCTAATATTGCTGTTGTGCCGGCTGCTGACCACCTTAAGGGTCACTCCATCTAAATCCTGGATGGTCACGCCCTCTCTGGTTGTAATTGGGTTGGCCACCATACTGTTGTCTAGGGGCTCCATAGCCTCCTACAGCATCAACTTCAGCAACACCATCCTCTTGCAGCTGAGGACAGGTATCTGTGTGGTGGGCCTGGCTAGGACAAAGGCCACACGGTTTGGCTTGTCGAGGAGCATTCTGATTCGCCATCTTCATGACTATCTCCTTCAACTCGGCTAACTTAGATAATACCGGACTCGGTCCTGCAGGGGTCACAGCATTGACCGCCTTTCTTTGGTAAGTTTTTCCGAAGTTCTGGGTGCTTTCACTCATCTCTTGGATTCGGTCCATGGCTTCCTTCAGTGTCAGATTCAGAATACTGCCACCGCATGCAGCATCGACCATTCTCCTCTCTTGGTCCTGTAGACCGTTGTGTAAATAAAGGACAAGATCCTGCTGGGCGTATCCATGGAATGGACAGCTGGAGCAGAGCCTCTTGAACCTCTCCAAATAATCATACAGTGTCTCATCACAAGCCTGCTCAATGTTGGCAATTGCCTTCTTCAAAGCATTCGCCTTCTTCGTCGGAAAATACTTATCCAGGAACGCCTTGTGCAATTTCGCCCATGTATCTATGGTTCCTGGTGGCAAGTGATAGTACCAGTCGCTCGCATTGTCGAGTAAAGAAAAGCCAAAAGCTCTCATCTTGAACTGTTCTTCAGTCACGTTCATGGGCTTCATCGTCATACAGACATTGTGGAACTTACCCAGGTGAGAAATCGGATCCTCTCCACTCAGACCGTGGAACTTAGGCAGGTAGTTAACAATTCCAGTCTTCAATTCGAAGTTCATCCCTTGATACAGCGCAGGGATGATCACAGCTAGGGGTTCAGCCCCAATATTCGGTGCCGTAAGCTCTCGTAGAGTTCCGTTTCCAGCCATAGCAGCAGCTGGGATAGTAGCAACTTCAGCGGTTTCAGTCTCAGCGTTCTCGGTCGTGTCAGTCTCAGCGGCCAACACAGTCTCAATCTCGGCTTCTTCCCTTCGATCGCGCAGACGTCCAAGGAACGATCTTTCAATCTCTGGATCAAAAGCTAAGAGTGGGGAGTCAGTAGCACGGGTATCGACCATAAGATAGGTCTCCACCCAAAAATCAAACACGAAAACAAACAACAAACAAAAACCTTCCCCGGAAACGGCGCCAAATTTTGACGGGGCTAAAGATGCACAAGCAAATGTCGTTGATTAGCCTTATCAAAATAAATTATCCTAACAAACCTACTAAACAAAGTATAGCAGACAATTAAGGGTCGAATCCCACAGAGAAGGTATGATGTAATATACAATCATGAATGACAAGTAACAAGCAACTGGGGGTTTTGTATTCAAGAGAACGAAGCAAACCAGCATGCAGATTGAGTAAAATCGAGAGAATAATATAAGGGGAAGTAGTCCTGTTAGGGCGAAATCCACAGTACAAAGATAGAGTTTGATCCCTGAAATCTATTCAATCCAAGTTCAATTATTTATCCTTATAGTCGTTCCCACCTTAATCGTAAGTACTATTGATTCTCACAGTTGTCAATAGACTTATCACTATGCCAATGATAAAGTACAACTGATTCTCACAGTTGTCAGCGTACTTTAGCACCAACACAGCAATAGCGATGCACACAAGGATTTAGGATACATGCAAGTAGAAAGACGTACAAGTACTCACTCCCCTACTTAACATGCAATTGATTCTCACACACAAGTGTACGCTCGGAACCCCTATACGCACAAACGTGTTTGCCACTAGATATGCACTCGGAACCCCTATATGCAATCCTAGCAATTGATAACAAGCATTCAACCTAGGTGATCAGGCTAAGAAGAACAACTAGAAATCGTAGACGTGGTAAGCAAGAGAATCAATCCAACAATTATAAGGATAAGAACAAGGAATAGAAATCTCACAAACACATCAAAGTACTGCTTCAATCGTCTAACAGAACAAAGGAAAGTTAGTTCTCCATCAAAGGGGATGAAAAACTATAATATGAAATAACGATCAAAAGTAGTTCGATAACAAGATGTGTCTAAGTGTTCGCAGACTGGCTTGGAGGCTGTGGAACATTAGGTTAAATAGAGTTAACCTAAAGCCTAAGATCACAAAACCAATCCAAAAGGAAACAAATAAAATAACAAAGTCTGAAATAGAAATAAAAGGAAATAAATATAATCTGGCGCGAGGCAATAAACACATCCACCGCGGGGCGGTAGAGATCCACCGCGGGGCTTCTGCTCTCCACCGCTGGGCGGTGGCCTTCTCTCACGCGGGGCTTCATCATCACTGGGAGTCATCACCGCGGGGCGTCACTGCTAACGCGGGGTGGTGAACTCCAGACTTCAACTCTCATCTTCTTCTCTTCTCCAGCTGCTCTCCAAATACTACCAAGTGTTGGTAGCCTTCTCCATAGATGTTCCGGCAGCTCCATCTCCATCTCTAAGCTCCAACTAAGCTGTCAATCCTTGGATTTCTTCACTTCTCTCCATAATATCTGGATCGCAGACTTAGCACTAAAACAACTCCAAAACTCCTCCAAATCATGCTAATAGATGCTAGAAAAGGTGTATGAAATAACACCTATCAATATCGTTCTTGGTTAGGGTGATGAGTCGAAGGAATAGGAAGAAAACAAAGCAAACGATTCTAGTCTATTAGCTTTGGGAATATGTGGATACATGGAACCAGACAGAACATGTAAGGATGGACAAAAGTAGACCGGACCGTAAGACCGGATCGGACCGTGACCCACGGTCCGCAAATTTTACATTTTCGGTCTTATGTTCCGGTCCGGTCTGGACCGTAATTTTTACGGTCCGGACCGGTCGGACCGTAAAAATTATAAAAAAGGTTTAAAATATTTTTGGGCGTAATTTTTACGGTCCGGTCCAGACCTTAATCAAACAATTTAAATGCTGAAAATTATGAAATCCGGTCTTCCCGATCCAGACCGTGGACCAGATCGTATCGGTCCGGTCCACGGTCCATACATTAAAATACTTACGGTCCAAACCGGATGCCCATCCTTAAGGACATGGCTTGAAGCAATGCATATTGCTCTGGTCCATATCTATTGGTGAACTATCCATTTTATGTTCCAATATTTGGGAACATCAAGCCATCCATCACCCATTCTAACTGCCCATCAATGCTCCCCTACCTGAGATACTATAATGTGAAAAATATAGTATGGAAACAACAACCACGGCATGACAAAGATGGTTTGGCACTTCAACAAACATAAATTTGCAAGCAAAGATTCAACAACTGAAAAACTTTTATGTATAGTAGAAACAATAAGATCCTCCCTCCAAATGAGCAATTCCAGACCAAATGAGTTCTCACAAGCCCCCATCATTCTACAAACCCTAAAATTCTCTGGATAATAAGAAACGTGGTCGAGGATGAATTTATCAGGCAAACCTAGATCGAATTTCAAGCCATCGATGACATCTAAAGGAACCCTACCTACTTTCGCAAGCATCAAGAGCTTCACTAACCTCTGAGCGACAAGTTCCTTCTCGTCCATGGAGTCGTGAATCACCTCCTCCTCCTTGTGGAGAGTGAGGAACTGGCGTGTGAGCTTCACGTCGGGAGGGAAGAGAGAGGGGGCGCGTGGGTGGAAGACCTTGAACAGCGTCGGGTAGGTTAGATGAACTTGAAGTTGAAGATGGGCTTGTAAGCAGAGGCTATGGAGATTGGGAGCGAGCTGGAGGAGGAAGCGATGACGAGGTTTTTGAGAGAGAGTGCCGGTGTGAGATTCTTCTCTCTCTCCACGGCGGCGTCGAGGTAAAGGCTTACGTACGTGGTGACACAGATTGAGAGGCGGAGTGGCTGGTGCCTCGTGGTGCTAGGGCATCTCTCGATCCGGAGAAACAAGGACGTAAGACGACCAGCAGGCAGAGAGGCGGGTGGTGCTAAGGCTCGGTATCGATTTAGGGCTAGGGAAAGAGACGATGGTGGTCAATTTGGGGCTAGGTCAGGAGAAGGAAAACGTCCATATTTCAGCTCAGGGGGAAGACAAATAACCCGGATTTCATTTTCACGGAATATATAAACGTGCATATAACTCGGGCGTGTATAGATACGGGTTATTTTAGTGTCTCATCCGTTTATATAACCCGGATTGACAAACGCCCGGGTTATAATACATTACTACTTTTTCCCACTTTTATATCTCAAAATTTTAATGCTCGGGTTATTTGCTATGAGATATTAGGTGTTTTTTGTAGTAGTGACATTATACACCACTTTTGCAGAATATAACATATTGCGAATTATTCAAATGTGAACGATGTTCCCATGCAAACATGAGAAAGAGGCACATTTCAATATGTTATGACGCACATTTTAATATTGCTACGATGCACATGGGAGAATACCTTGTAACATACATAACCATTCTTTTTACACTACCGATGCACATTTCAACACAGTTACGAGGCACATTTTCGTTTAGCTACGGGGTACATTTCAGTATAACTATGATGAGCTAGCCTTTTTACACAATGACGTGTGTATTATTTGGATAAGATATGTTGTGCCGTTTCCCCCATTTAAAATACATATGTACCTTTTTTTATCACACAGAATGTGCAACACCTTAAATGTGTCTTACCAAATATCTTGAATACACATTCGCATGAGAAGTTTGGTTCATATTTAATTAATTCACGATATATACTTTTGTTTAAACTTTCATATTAAAAGATAAATATCAAATATATAAATAACCGGTCTTGTGGGCGGGCAAATTTAAAAACGTTTCCACATAAAATTCTCGAATATGACAATGAGTATTAATCAAAGTTGTGTAGGAAATATAATATGCATTTTCTCCCAAATTTAACAAAATTTGTATGATAAGATATATGATCAACATAAAACATAGATAATAAGACAACAAATTAATTTTTACTAGCTTAGTTCTAGTGTCATGCACGGGGTCTGGGTAAAATTTTATATTAATATTATTTCTAATTATTAAAAACATATCGATTTCATATTTTTTTAAAAGTGATTTTGCATCTAATTAGTGACAATATAAATGAAATTAAAATAAAAATGATAATATTTCAAAATCTCTACTAATAATCAATTAATAACGATCGATCTAATTTCATACATACATAATATATTGAAATCATGTCACATACCTAGAAATATATGAATTAAAAGAAAATTTGAATAAAATGTGACTAATTAAATGGACAAATTAAAAGAGATTATTCGAAAAATATCTAATATATTCTATCTAATATGGAAATCGGAATCAAATGTGAATAGTCTATATGTTGAAAAGGAAATCAATATCATATCTAAAATATTTTATATAATAATAATAATAATAGAAAAAAAATCTAGTAACTTGTCATGATATGGAGTAGACATGTGAAAACAAATCATATAAATCAAGGCTTCAAACCAGAAGTAGTCTTAGTTAGGTTTTACTTTAGTATTATATAGTAGATTATACATCAAGGCTTCAAAGTTCAAACTAATCATATAAATAAAAAACCTTGTAAAATAGAAATAGGTGTGACACAGAATTTAAGTTATATGATATACATAGTCCCTTGAACTATTTAAAATTAATTTTGAAATAATGTTATTTCACTAATAATAAATATCTACTTAATTTTTTTTAAATATTTAAAGACTATTAATCAAAGCAACATTTAAATTCTCCTAATATATCATTTAGATGAGATATTTTTGATTAAATTAAATTTAAATCTAGAAGAAAATCAAAATAATAAAAATGAACTTTAATTTGGATATTGTGTTGCAAATAAATATTAATTAAAAATACATAAATTTTGATATGGGTTTTAGTTTATTTGGGAAGTATTCCCTGTAGATATGATGTTTCTTAATCTTTGATTTTATCACATATGTTTTATTTATTATGTTTTTTTACGAAAAGTCGTTATAACCAACTCTTTTGACATATCATATCGATTAGGTAAAATAAAAAATAAGTTAATAGTGTCAAAACTTGTTCTGGTTAATTAAGAACCATAAGCAAAAATGGAGAATTACAAAATTGAAAGAAAAAATCAATAATAAATATGATATCCTAAATTAGTTTTAGATATTGTATTTTCAATCTCATATCGTATATTTTTTAATTATTTTTCTAAAAAAATAGTTATAACTTATTACCAAAACTCATGATCTTCGATTTTTACAACTTTTATTTACTTTACAATCATATATCCACAAATATGTAGCAATTAGTTAGCTTGATTCCTACAACTTCTTAGTTGATCAGTGTTGTGAAAGTTTTGGATTTGTTATCGTTTGTGATTAGTTTGTAATCTTAATTTGTAATTGATTTGTACTCTTTGTGAATGATTTTTTTTTTTATAAGGAAAGAATTAGACTGGTCTTAGTTTCTATGCAAAGACCATCCTAGAGCATCCTTGCGGATGAGAATATGAAGTTCTGAATCGAGACTAAGGTTAGACACAAATGGTAAACAATTGAGTTTAGCAATGCGATCAACAGTACAGTTTACCTCCCTAAAAATGTGTCTAAGTTGGACATCCTAAAAAGAATGGATGTCAACCAAGATGTCAGCGACAACCATTTCAATTTCTCAAGGACAATCCCAGATGTCTTTAATAGAGTTAATAAGGCAGAGATTGTCACCTTCAATTTGTAACTTTGTAATGTTTAAAGTTTTGACATAAGAAATGCTTTGTTTTAATGCTAGTGCTTCAATCATGAGTATGTTGTTAAAACCACAACGTTCACTTCTCATATGGATTACTTCTACTTTATCATTTCTAATGATGAAGCCAAAGCCAGCTTCACCATTAGTTTGTTTTGATCCATCAAAATTGATTTTATAAAAAATCTGGTTTGGTTTTTCCCATTTCAAAAACCTGGTTTTTCTGATATGGTATTGATTACTTTTTGGTTGTGTAAAGTCATCATTTTCACCTTTCTTTGTTTTTTCCCAGTTTTCTATTAGTGCAGATTTATTATGAGATAAGTCTTTTATCTTGTCATTGGGGTTAGTGTTAAAGATAATTTGATTTCTATTAATCCAGATACCCCACCAAGTAGTGGTGAGGCAGACGAATTCTTTTTTGGTAAGGAGAGATTGAAGTTTGGACAATATTTCACTTGGTTTTTTATTAGTAGAATCAAAATTTTGAACAATATTCTCAATTGTCACATATGGTTCTTTAATTTGTTTAAGGGTGTAAGGGCATTGTAGGAGGAAGTGGGTTAGGTCTTCTTCAATGGGATTGTTGCAAGAATCACATGCCAGAGGAACTGGAATATTCCGAACATGTTTATGCGCTAGTCTCTGCTTTGTGGGAAGGCCATCATAGAAAATTTTCCAAAGAAAGAATTATACTTTTGGATATGTATTCAACTTCCAAATCCAAGCCAGGTTACTGGTTGAAGGTGTTTACTGCTTTGTAATTAGTTCAAAGGCTGATTTCATAGAGAATCAACCATTTTTATTGGGGGCCCAATACAGTCTGTCAGGGATTTGGTTCCGAGGAATGGGTATATCTAATATACAATCAACGGTGTGTTGATTTTGAATTTCATCCAGATTATTTTTGTTCCATGATTTATTATTTTCAATAAGCTCACCTACCTTTGCCAAGGGGTTAATAACAATATTTGGTAATGTGTTGTTTTGGAGATTTAAATCAGATAGCCAATTGTATGTCCAAAAATATATAGATTTTCCATCCCTATTAGCCACCGGAGACCAATTTGGAATTCCTTTCTAAGTTTGAGTAGTTGTGACTATTGCCATGAGTGGTTGCCTTTTTTGCAGTAATGAAGTATGTTAGTCTCTTTTAGATATTTCTCGATAATGATTTTGACCCAGATATTATTTGGTTCCGCAAATATTTTCCAGATGATTTTCATTTGTAGAGCTTTATTCATGTCTTGTGTCTTTCTAATACATGTTCCTCCATTTTCTTTATTTTTATATATTTTATCTCATCCTATTAGGGGTTTGTATAACGAGTCTTTTTGTCAATATTCTCAATTGTCACATATGGTTCTTTTATTTGGTTTAGAAGCCATATTAGATTTGATTAGCGTAGCTCTTCCTTCCTGAGAGAGAGAGTTCGCTTTCCATTTTGTAAGCTGATTTGTGGTTGATAAGATTGTTTCTTTGTGAATGATTTATTTTTACAATAGGAAAATATTGATTTAGAATAAAAGTATTTGATATATAACTAATTTTATTAAAAAAAAATATAATGACATGTGACAGTTTTAATAAGAGAGTGTCATGTAGCGTAATTAGGTTCTAGTTTAGTATATAGAGTATATCAATCTACTATTGTTCTACTATATATCTAAATGTATAAAGAAACAAAACTAAAAGGCACGAAAGAGACAATACCTGCTCACAAATGATGTTGTATACTCTTTCTAGAAAAGATGAGGTTTTGGTGGTCTAACACGATAAATGAGATGATTTATAATCAGAATATGCTATATGAAACCATAACAGTGTAACTAAAAGATAATACCATAATAAAAAAAACTATCTAAAACTATACAAAATGTTCTTGCGGATTATATATAATATTCTCATAATCTTTTATTTCCTAATAAACAATAAATTGTACTTGTTCTTTAAGCTTTATGGTTGATTGGTTGTTGATAAACTATCTATAAATATAAAAAAAGTATCTTGCTTGTATTTAAATAATTGTTGAGTAGATGTATGTTGAATTCCTTAGGTTTTGATGGTAACAAATATTCAACTAATTTGGGTACTAAGTGTTTCAGAAACAAAGACAGTTATCTCAGGGAACCATTGCAGCAAAGGATCGCAGAGGGAACAAAGCTCTGTCCATGCGCTTTGTTACCTCTCAAGAAATATCAATGACGAACAAAACTCAAGCTGCGAATGGAGTGAAGGATAATCAGCGTGAAGATTATGGGAATCATCTTTGAAGATCGCGCGGTCTCAGAAAAGGAAGTCGGCTGGATGGATCACGCTTTGTGCCCAGATAAGGTATCGTTACCTTGAAAGGAACAAATGTCTTGCAAATGAGCGAATGATCAATCCATCTACTATAATGATGAGTCACTTGAGAAAAGCAAGGAGATGTAAGGGGAAGCGTCGGAGTGATCGAAATCGTCGGAAGCGATTGAGAGAACAAAGACTGCTTCATAAAAGGAAAGTGGAGATCTTGGTCAAAGTCTTGGAAAAGAAGAAGGAAAAGATCTTGCACGAAATATGGAAGATATATATTGCAGAATCATGAAAGATATGAGAGAGAAGATATTATCTTATCTTGGGTTTTTATTTATGGTAAGTGTACCTTAGGTAATTATCTTTTGTATAAGATAGAATTGATAGATTTTATGTATGGAAAGATATTATCTTTCTTGTTGGGAAAGCAAGGAAATATTATCCTTTTTGTACTAGGGTTTGGGCTGACTATATTAATGGATGAGATTTCCATTATGTGGTCAACGATGTTGAATAAGAAAAGGAGAAAAAGCTGCGCAGAAAAGAGAAGAAGGAGAAGAAGCCTACGAGTCTTAGAGGGTTGAGTTCGTGAGTTATAGTGGTAGAAGTGTTTCAAGACTAGGTGGGAAGTCTAGGGTTTGGATCCATGCTACACTTGTAAACGAACAAGAAACTAATAAGATAAGTATACTTCTTCTAAATCCTCTCAAGCGAGAAGCTTGAAGGTAGTGGTTTTTCTTTGAATAGCTAGTTTTGCTGATTGGAGTTTCCACTATATATCGTGAGTTCGTTCTTTATCTTTCCTGCTATATTATTTCCGTTGTGCCTTCTGTGGGAACAAATTTTTTATTCCCTCAGACGTAACTCTAACGATCAAACAATTGGTATCAGAGCCTGGTGCTCTAGATTGTTTTCGTTACAGACTTTGCAGGAAAGATGTCATCGTCAAGCAATGCCTCCGTCGATAACCACAAGATGGACAAGAAAGGAGAAGAGAAGGCTCAAAGCATTGCTTTAAAGGTTGTTCGTGCCTTTGACTGGTCTCAAGTCGAAGACGAAGAGGAGGACGGTGATGAAGATGTGGCTCTCTTAACTAGAGCAATGAAGAAGATATGGTCTCGAAATAAGGGCACCCCTCGTTCATCCGAAGGGAACAAAGACATGAAGGATGTCGTTTGCTACCACTGTCAAAACAAAGGACATTTTGCCAAAAACTGCTTCAAGAAAAAGGCAGGTCTTCCTCAGATTTGTGAAGGGGAACAAGAAATGATTGCTACATGGGGTGATTCCAACTCAGATGATGAAGAATTCTCTCGCTCTAGGAATGTCTGCTTGATGGCCTTAGAAGACCATGACAAATCAAAAGGCGGCATGAAGGGAACTGAGGTAAGTGAATCTGAACTCATCTCTAGCTTGAAAAGGAAGTCAAAAGAAAGCTTAATTTCCTTCATTAATAAGCTTGTTCATGAGAATAGTATTTTCAGTGAGCAGATTGAAGAAAAGGATGAATCGATCTCAAGTTTGATCGAGGAAAACAAAGAGTGGGTAGAAAAAGGGCTCAAACTTGAGAAAGTTTCATCCTCTTCTCCAAGTCCTTGCAATGAGTGTCCCAAACTCACTGAGAAGATCACATCTTTGGAATCTTCTATTTCCTCACTTGGGTCCGAGTCTTTAATGTTAAAACTTGGAAATGCAAAATTGTCTAGTGATCTAACCAAACTCAGTGAGGAACAGAAGGACAAGCCAAAAGGTATTGTGTTTGTTACAGCCAAGAATGAAAAGAAGACAGAAAAGAAGGAAGTACATCGCTTTGGAATTGGGTATCAACCTAAGCTTCATGTTGATGGCACTAAGTCTAAACGTCCTAGAGTCGAAGGAAAGCAGTCAATGCAAGAAAAGGGCGAAAGTTCCTCGAGGAGGAACAATCACAAAGATTGCTCAAATTCGACTGATGGGAACAAGGCTTGGTACCATGGACAGAAAGCTCATTCCATTTGGTTGAAACAATCTCAAAGCGGTAAGTCCAATCATATTGATTTTCATTCTAGGATTGCTAACAAAACAATTTGGCATGGACAGAGCAAGTATGTTGATCTAAAGTATCAAAGAGTATGTTGGTATTGTTCTCTGGTCACTACAAACAAGAGTGTCTTCTGAAGAAACATAATGAGGAACTAGCTCGCACTGCGAGGGATAATATGAATGTTGAACCTCCAAAAATCAAATATGTTGCTCCCATACTCAGAAAGCCTAAGCTTGTCTGGGTTCGCAAGAACTAACTCTTTCTGTGCAGGCTAAAGTGAGGAAAGTTCCCGGTAACTCATTCGTACTAGCTTCAGTTACTTGACAGGGAACAAAGAGAGTCTCATCTCACTTCTGCAGGCCTTCTTGAGACTCAACAGCCTGGTGACCAAAGGTAAGGGAAAAGGGTATATGTATAAGCACTTAATGTCTAATTTGTTCCCAGTTCTACACTCAGGTACCATGCACATCGAGATAAGACATCACTGTGTGGAGAAAGAGTGGCATACAAGGAAATTCGTGGAACAAAGAATCAAACGCCAATTTTCTCATTAGGATACCTGTTGGGGAACTCTTCATTCAGTTTCATACGAAGCCTGGTCTGTTTCCCTAACTACATGTCTATTTGTTGTGTTCCCTCGATGATTGGCTAAATTACATGGTAAAGTGTAAAAGGTTAATTATCATGTCTTGATCTGCATCCATTCTCTTGATCATTAGTTGAACAACTTGCTTAAACTCGTGCTAATACTTCACTTATGTGCAAAATTTCATGCATGATCATCTATGCTATTTTGATAATACATGATTCAGCTTTCTTTCAGCCCAAAAGAGTCAACTTGATGCATTGATCCCTCATTATAAGCCCATATGATTGTTGACTCTACAACTTACCTTAGCCATCATGCTTGATGCTTCCTATGAGCCCATCTAATCATCCACATCTGGGAGCCTCTCATTCATGATTAAACATTATTAAAAATTCTCGTATTTTTTTGTGTGATGTTCTTTGTACCCTCTCTGGTAACATTACCCCCGCATCACACTCTTCTACTTTTTCGGAAAGTCGAGAATACGAATTGTCGCCTATGTGGTCTGTGGTTGGGATTTGACAGGTATGATGTGTAATGATGGCTTGCAACTGCTTGAGAAGTGTTCGTGCATAAAAGTTGATGTGGTGGTTACGTGATGGTTGTTGTGCTTGAGATTTTGTGGGCTTTGATGGGTTTGGACAGAATCTTTTACAAGATTTATTTCTGGAAAATATCCTCTTGGCTGTGATCTTTGGTAAAGAAGGAAAGAAGAAGATTGGGATCATTATCCTTAATACTTGAAAAGATATGAAAAAGGATTCTTGTGTTTTCTCCCCTCCTATCTATGGCGTTCTCTGCAAAGTTGTCATGTTTCTCCCGTGTGTTGTTCCTATAAAAAAAATAAAAAAATAAAAATGGAACACCATAGGGAACACAAAGAGGGGACAAATGATTCTTTCTTCTACCGGCGGTTGGATGCTAGTAACCTACAAAAGAAGTAGTTTGTGTTACAAGAAGGTGTTGGCCTGGTCAAGGTTGAGCCTGAGATGGAAGCTAATGCGGATGAGAAAGAGTAGACTCTGAGGGGGAACAAAAAGATGAACTTGATCTGCGAAGGACCGTGAGAAGTTTGTCTCGAGCAATATCTTTGTTGGCCGAACAACAAAGGCATCTTACGGAGTAAGTGAATGCCTAAATTGCTATTCATATTTCAGCTCCCTCTGCAGGCACCAGTGGTGCTTAATTCGTCTTTCTCTGGCTAACCAATCACTCTTTTGTTCCCTAGCACATTTATCCCTTACTCTTCGAACTTCTTTGATCCTGCTTCATGTGCTTGCATTGACTGGCATGTTGATCATGTATGTTTTACTTGCTTACATTGTTGTTGTATTTCCGTGCAGTCTATGTTTGTGCGTTTCAATCTAATGCAAAAGGGAATGTTGCTTATCTAGCTGTGGTCTTTTTCTCTCTATCTCTTTACTTATGTTTTTGATGATGCCAAAAGGGGGAAAATGACAGGTAGCTTTGGTTGAGGGAGAACAGAACATGGTTTCATATGTTGTTGAACTAAGGGGGACTGATATTGCCTAAGTGGGAAACCCTTCTCTCCATAACTGTCTTTATCTCATGTGTATATGCTTTATTGTCAAGGATGTTTGTCACCATCAAAAAGGGGGAATTTGTTGAATTCCTTAGGTTTTGATGGTAACAAATATTCAACTAATCTGGGTACTAAGTGTTTCAGAAACAAAGACAGTTATCTCAGGGAACCATTGCAGCAAAGGATCGCAGAGGGAACAAAGCTCTGTCCATGCGCTTTGTTACCTCTCAAGAAATATCAATGACGGACAAAACTCAAGCTGCGAATGGAGTGAAGGATAATCAGCGTGAAGATTATGGGAATCATCTTTGAAGATCGCGCGGTCTCAGAAAAGGAAGTCGGCTGGATGGATCACGCTTTGTGCCCAGATAAGGTATCGTTACCTTGAAAGGAACAAATGTCTTGCAAATGAGCGAATGATCAATCCATCTACTATAATGATGAGTCACTTGAGAAAAGCAAGGAGATGTAAGGGGAAGTGTCGGAGTGATCGAAATCGTCGGAAGCGATTGAGGGAACAAAGACTTCTTCATAAAAGGAAAGTGGAGATCTTGGTCAAAGTCTTAGAAAAGAAGAAGGAAAAGATCTTGCACGAAATATGGAAGAGATATATTGCAGAATCATGAAAGATATGAGAGAGAAGATGTTATCTTATCTTGGGTTTTTATTTATGGTAAGTGTACCTTAGGTAATTATCTTTTGTATAAGATAGAATTGAGAGATTTTATGTATGGAAAGATATTATCTTTCTTGCTGGGAAAGCAAGGAAATATTATCCTTTTCGTACTAGGGTTTGGGCTGACTATATTAATGGATGAGATTTCCATTATGTGGTCAACGACGTTGAATAAGAAAAGGAGAAAAAGCTGCGCAGAAAAGAGAAGAATGAGAAGAACCCTACGAGTCTTAAAGGGTTGAGTTCGTGAGTTACAGTGGTAGAAGTGTTTCAAGACTAGGTGGGAAGTCTAGGGTTTGGATCCATGCTACACTTGTAAACGAACAAGAAATTAATAAGATAAGTATACTTCTTCTAAATCCTCTCAAGCGAGAAGCTTGAAGGTAGTGGTTTTTCTTTGATTAGCTAGTTTTGCTGATTGGAGTTTCCACTATATATCGTGAGTTCGTTCTTTATCTTTCCTGCTATATTATTTCCGTTGTGCCTTCTGTGGGAACAAATCTTTTATTCCCTCAGACGTAACTCTAACGATCCAACAATGTATATAATATTCTTTTAATATTTTTTTTTCTTAATAAATAAAAAGATCTTGTTTGTTCTTTAAGCTTTATGGTTGCTGATCTTGTACCCAATTTGAGAACTTTTTCTACGAACCTTAATCAGTTTTCTAAACCTTACAATATATAGCACTATATATCTATAACACCGTATGATGATTTCTACAAAGGAGTACATGAGATCGCTAATCAAAGGGAGCAACCTTGTGCTAATAAGTTGCAGTGTGTGTTGGAGAGCTTGCAATACTTGGACCAAACTAATCTAGATTGTAGTCCGTTCTTACTCGGATTAATCAAAGAGAGCAACCTTGTACCAACGCTTGTGATATTTCCTTCTCTTATGCGCCACACAACAGAATATATCAAATAATAAATCTTGACTTGCTAATCTGATTCTCAGCTACTGAAAATAAAGAGTCTTCATATGAACCAGCGAGTATATTTTGTTGAAAAAGCAACATAAGAGCAACATAAACATAAATTCAAATTGAGTTCCGTATATTTTGTTGAAGCAACATAATATTCAATCTAATATTTTGTTTGTAAATTTGTAATACACTAATACTCCTAATTATTTGATTTATCATTTTTCTAATTGCCTAATTGATTTGTAATCTTTTCAATTGATTTCTATTTGAATAAGGAAAGATCAATTATAGGTTTAGTATAGAAATCTTTAATATATAAGTTTGTAATCTTCCCAATTGATTTGTATTTAAAATGTCTCAAATTAGTTATATATGTAATATCCCACTTAAAATAGAAGGGTAAAATAGTAATTTTAAAATGGTAAAAAAAAAATTGAAATTTATTTTATTTCTTTTAGAGGAATAATTTAAACTTTCATGAACTTGGGTTCAATGGTTGAGATGTGATAATTTTTGGTACAAAGTACCACATGAGTAATAATGTATGGTGTTAAAATTAAATAATTAAGTGCAACAATGGTTGTAATTTTAAATTTTAAATAACAACAAGGGTCATAAGAATTATTATGTTATCCAAGAAGGGATAAAGTAATAAATGTCCTAAGTATGTTATTTCTTTAAGCTAAGGATGGTTTAAATTATAATTAATTTTGCGTTAATTATAATTTAGATAAAACTTATCAAATTTGACCTAGAGTATTTAAATCAAGTTTAACAAATTTTGTTAAGGATTTAAGTATGGTTAAATTTATAAAAAAAATAACTTAAGCTTATTTTAACTAAGTTATGAATTTATTTAAAAACATTATGTTGATTTAAATTTAAATAAAGCTTATAAATTTTAACCTATAATATTTAAATCAAGTTTAACAAATTTTGTTAAAGATTTAAGTATGGTTAAATTTATAAGAAATATAACTTAAGCTTATCTTAGCCTAATTTAAATTTTTTGTATTTTAATTTTGGGTTAAAATAATTTTACAAACTTAAAGTATTAAAAATATTAAGTTTGGGAAACTTTTGTAATTTCTGGAAAGTTAAAAAGGGCATCTTCTACGTAAAGCTTTTCAAAGCTTTAATGGAGGTTGGCAAGGTTACTTTGGATCCGATTAGGCCTAATAACTAATGGGAATTCAATACAAACTAATCCTCCATGTAATTCCTTCATCAATTGGATTGAATGTCATCCAAAATCATGGAATTTCAGCCACAAAACCCACGCGTCATCTAGGTGGCCGAATTGAACAATTCCAAAATTGGATCAATTCGTCTTTAATTGGAAGGATTTAGGAGACTTTTTTGTTAAGGTCATTCTCACCTACAAAAGCCCCATAAATACCGCTCCAATATCTTCCCCAAATCATCCAATTTCGAAGCCCAATCTCAAGAACCCTACAAACCCGAAAATCGGTTGTTCTTGGCCACAATTCGAGCACGTTAGAGCTTAAATATTGCAATTGGTTGCATAAGTAATATACACACCGACATTAAAATGAACTATGTTTGGCCAAATTAGAGTCTTGATAATGCTTATAATTTCAATAAGATTGGTCATACATAAAGATAATAGAAAGCTTGTTCCATCTCGATTGTCAAATGTTTCCCATTTGTTTTGAAGCAATCATATCCCTTCTTTCTAATGGTTTGAGATATCTCTACTCGCCTTGACGCTTAAGAGATCTCTATTTCTTTGTCCCGTCTTTGGAGAAGTATAACTTTTTTCTACGTAACTCCGAATTGAGTGATTCCAACGCCAGATTAAAGATCAAGATGTCAACTATACCTCCTCCAAATTTCAGCGCGTTTGGACGAGGGAATAAAAAGTTATGGCGATTTAAAATCGTATCGCGAATCAGAATGTCCATCTGTGACGCACGGATGGGGTTGGTGCGTCACGGACGGTTTACTGTGGTCCGTCACGGACGGAGTGCTTTCGTTCGTCACGGGCGGCTTCATTTGGTACGTCACGTACGAAACAGTGCGTGAAATAGAAATTTTACCCGTGCGTGAAATAGGAAGTGCCTAATTTTATTATGCTTTAGTAGATATATAGTAGATTAATTTGTAATTTTTTCAATTGATTTTTTATATAGGACGCGGTTCGGGTGCGAAAGGCTGTTAAAATACAAAATACGAAAGATTTTCAGCCGTCCACCGTGGCCAAATCTACGGCTGGGGAGAATAGGAAAAATACGCTTTATTTATTCACACGCGCTTTATTAATTTCAAAAAAAAGGCAATCAGACCGTATTATTCGCTCACTATGTTATTCGCTCGTCTTCAAATGCACCTTATGTTTATAAGCTTGCATTTTACGTTTATTTTCTTGCACTTTATTTTTGTTCGCTTGCACTTAGTGTTTATTTGCTTGCACTTTATGTTTTTTTGCTTGCACTTTTCTTATATGCTTGCACTTTATGTTTTCCTGCTTGCACTTTTGTTTATCTGGTTGCACATTGTGTATATTCGCATGCACATTTTGTTTGCTTGCATTTTATTCTTATATGCTTGTCAACAATATTTTCTTTCTTGCACATTGTGTATATTCGAATGCATTTTATGTTTATTTGCTTGCACTTTATGTTTATTTCCTTGCACATTATGATAGGTTCAAGTGATTAAACAACAGAAAGTATAAGCCAATAAGAAGAAAGTGTATGGAAATACAGAATAAAGTACAAGCAAGTGAACAGAAAGTGCAAGGAAATATGAGATTAAAAAATATTTAAAATGCAAGCAAGCGAACAGAAAGTGCATCAGAATAATGAATAAGGTCAAGCGAATAGAACGAAAGTGCAAGCTGTTAAACAGAAGTGCAAGTGGTTAAAGAGGAAGTGCAAATGAATAAAAAAAAGTACAAGAGATTAAACAACAGAAAAGTGCAAGCCAATATGAAGAAAGTGCATGGAAATACAGAGTAAAGTGCAAGCAAGTGAACATAAAGTACAATCAAATATGGTATTAAAAAATATTTAAAATGCAAGCAAGCGAACAGAAAGTGCATCAGAATAATGAATAAGTGCAAGCGAATAGAACGAAAGTGCAAGCTGTTAAACAGAAGTGCAAGTGGTTAAAGAGAAAGTGCAAATAAATAAATAAAAAATGCAAGGGATTAAACAACAATCAAATTACAGTGTGAAATTTAAGTAGTGTGTGAAATTCATCAAACAAACAAACAAAAAAGAATTAGAAAAGCTGGAGCGAAAAAAAGAAGGCGGGAGCGAAAAGCTGGAGCGAAAAAAAAATAATTAGAAAGCGCGTGTAACAATGCAAAAAGCTGGAGCAAATCGGACGGTTAAAAAACTTTCGTATTTTGTATTATAACCATCTTTCGCACCTGACACTTTTTCTTTTATTTATATGAGAAAAAATTAATATAGGTTTAGTATAGAAATCTTTAATGATTAAGTTTGTAATATTCTAAATTGATTTGTATTTAAATAAAGGAAAGATTAGTTATATGTTTAGTATATAAGATTTTTATATGTAAGTTAATTTATTAAAAAAATCAAAAAATAGAGAAAACTACAAATGACGAAATTAACGTGAAAGCCATGTGACAAAATTAACGTAGAAGTGTTATCTAACGTAATTTTATTCTAATTTATTAGTTATACAGTAGATTCATCTCGTTTGGGAAGCTTAATTCACACATTAGTATGCCTTTGGGAAAAAATATTCCTTGAAACATATTGGCTTGTCAACGAGAGGCAGTTTGGCGGGATAGGCGGGAACTGGGAAACCAAACGACGGCGTTTTGACAGATAGTGCTTATTCTCTTTCGTATTCGCGTTCCAAACCCCAGTGCAGATAGGAACTCTAGTCTTAGTCGAGACATAAACCCCTTCGAAATCCCGCTTCTTCTCGGAGATACAAAAGTAATCACTTCACCGAATATGTTTCCGCAATTTCATTTGATTCGTTTTTTGATTGTCAAGTTAGTGGAAGTAATTGCTGAATTTGATCTTTTTCCTCGCAATCCTTTTTACGATTTCTCGACTATTTGATGGGTGAAAAATGGGTTTTGCTTGTTCGCAGGGGGGAAACAAATGAAGATAGAGGTGAAATGCTGCTGTGAGAATGGAAACTGTCCAGAATGGGCCATTGTCGAAGTGCAAGGCGTTGTTGAGGTTCAACCCGATTTCCAAAATCGGATCGAGAACCTCGAAATCGGCCAACTCTGCCGCACTTCTTCCCAGGTTCTCTTCCCTTTTCTCGATCTCAAAGTTTTGCTTCTTGATGATGTATGGAGTTCAATTCAATTTGTTGGCTAGATACTTGCGTAGGCTCCATTCGGAGTTCTATTACTTATGAGATCGATGTGAAATATTTATGAATCTCATAGAGGATTCAATAGGAAGGGGCGAATCACTCACTGAGGGCAAGTCTAGGGTTTGACGACTTCATTTAAAGAGAATTATAGAAATTTCAGCAAGTTTTATGATGAACACAAAATCTAGGTTTGACAACTTAACAATCTATGCTGAATGGTTTAATTGGAAGCTCAAGATCCTTTGGGTCTATGGTTTAAGATCTCCATCAGAAGTTGGACTTTTTGAACTTAATGAATATGTGAATGCATGGCTTGAGTGGATTTAAGCTTGTTGGTTTATAGGATTAGTAAGTTTAGAATTGCAAAATCCGCTGTGGTAGGATCTGTATCCTTAATAGTCAAACTCTTATGAAAATGTAGATTACCCAGATAGATACAATGATACCCGATGCCAAATGGAAACCGAGATGAAAGTTTATTCTCAATAGGCTTGTTTGCACTTGAATTTTTTTTCTTTCTTATGAAAATGAATGCTTGCCCAAGCCTTTATGTTCATGCGTTAGTGGTGTTGTGCTTGGGTCCAATGCTTGATTGTAACTCCATGTGAGTTGTTGTTTTCAGGAAGTCTACACCTTCACTGTTGGATATCACGAGCTAAGTGGATCGAAAGTGACACTTAAGAAGCCACTTCTAGTGCTCAGAAAGGTAAAGCGATCTGTTGGAGATAAAAGCGCAGGTACTGAATCTGTACAAGTAGAGCTTGACGTTATTGGAATCATTCGCCACAAGATTTTGTTCAAGACTCGGCCAAAGGCGCTCATTTCTAGTAAGCTATTCCAACACTCTATGCTGGATGGAGTTTGCAACTTTGGTGGTTGATTGGTATTAGTTAGAAATCACTCTATGTGCATTTCTAATAATGAAGACTTTCATAGATCAGTATGAATGGACTAGAAAACAATGCTGAAATGGTTATTGATGATATTAATGAAGTTAAATTCAGACAATCAACGGACTAGAAAAACGATGCTGAAAATACAGTGCAAGAAAGATCCTTCTTGAGTTCTACTGTGATTTTAAGAGTCAAGAAGTTTACTTAGGGATTTAGCTAGCTAAACTGGCAGGCGGCAGCTATGATTTGTATTTGACTCGAGTTGTACTGTTTTTGTGATTTTGTTTGTAGATTTAGAATTTTAGATGTAGATCACTTTGATTAATGGCTCTGCAAAACTGAAATTGTGCATATCTCTCTCAATTCTGCAGAACCACAACCCACAGCGAAAGAAAGATCTGGCTTGCTACCATCAAATGCTTCACAACAATGAGACTAAGACTAGTCTCGCTCCAGTATCTGGCTGGCTTCCCTGAGGCATTATAGTCGAAATTGTATCAGCTTTGTCTTCAAACTCAAGAGTCTGCAATGAGCGTCATCTTCTCTTTCGTTGTGATTCCATGCTTTGTTGGCGCTGTGAAGTCCTACGTAGTTGTATTGTAAAGGGCACAATGCAATCGTAATTCTAACCTTTTCTGGAGTTGTCCTCAACCGGGTTAGTAACTAGTACTTCTAACTTATGTTTTGCTTCAATTTCCCTAACCTTTCTTCGCTCTTACATGTAAAAATGTCGTCCTTAGTCGTCCCATCCAAATTGCTGTAAAATGGCCGTCTATGACGTGGAGCCTAGTTTGACATTAGTAAAATAATTTAATCTACTGATATTAATTCGAACTGAAAGGACAATTTATTTTAAGCCTCCACATATATGAAATATTGCATGGGTGATGTTTTTTTTTTTTTTGATAAAGTAAGAATTAGATTGAAAAATCACAGAAAATACAGTTTCTCAGTCTATAGCATCATTGTGGATGAGAACTAAAAGCTCTAAATTTGCTTAAATATTTTCCAAGGAACTCCTGACTCAGTTTCGCGATGCAATCGGCCGCAGCGTTTGTTTTTCGGAAGACATGACAGATTTGCACTGAAGAAAACAATTGTAATAAACAAAGGATATCATAAATTAACATTTCGATATCCCATGGACAGTGTCAGATCTTATTCAGGACGTTTACTATTGTAAGGTTGTCAGACTCCAGTTGGATATTAGGAATATCCATTTCGGTTGCTTTGATTAAAGCATTTCTTATCGCTATAATTTCAGTTTTTAGAGGAGTTGATATACCACATTGCTCACCAAATAGAAGGAGAGGTTCACCTTTATTATTATGAAAAATGAAATCATAACTAGATTCACTATTCGTTTTTATAGATCCATCAGTATTAATTTTAATTATATTTTTTGGTGGTTTTTTCTATTTTTTTCAAAATCCGCCCTTTATTGGGGTGTGTTCTAATTTTGGGGATAAAATCAGCCAAAGAGTCTTGATTCCATTTTTTGTCTTCTTCCAATTGTCAATTTGATTGTTGATGTAACGTGGTATATCTTTTATCGGTTCATTGTCATTATTTGTTCTCCCGAAGCTTTGTTGGTTTCTATAAAACCAGATACCCCAATAAAATACTGTTAGTTCAGTGAATTGGGATATGTCCATTTTATTTTGGATTTCCTCAATAATCTCATCAGTTTTTTTAGTTCCAATATTTAAAGATCTTGTGATGTTATAAGTTTGTTACATGGGTGATGCTTTGATCGTACACAAAATAAATAAACAAAAAGAAAAAAAGTAGAAAATTAGAAAGTAAACATATAATATACGGAATTTAACTCTTTTTTATATGTTTTTTTTCTTCGGATCAACAGAGTTTAACCTTTTTTTTTCCTGCTTAACGAATCTTCATCTAGCTCAATTAACTTAGCTTATTCTCTCATTTTAGCTCTTGACACCCAACGCTCAACTAATCAATTATATAAAGTCATTAAGTTGATAAATTCAACTTCAATTCTAACTATTTATTTAACTTCAACTATTTATAGCTCTTATTTCAGCTCGATATACCGAACGAAAACTAAGATGGAAAATATGAAACCATAGAGTGTGAATTATAAAATTATAAAGGGGCATAGTTTCATAAATCAAATTAAAGGGGCAGAAATGAGAAATAGAAAAATAAATGGGCGAGAAAGAGAGGGCTATGAGTGAAAATTAAAAAAATGGCAACGTAACAGCACACATATTTATTTATTTTGCTCAACCCCAACAATAAAAATTGGTTTAGGCTTTGTTTGGTGATATGTATTTATAAAGATTATTTATTATTATAATATATTTTCAATAAAAAATATCTTTCACCTTGAAATTTGAGTACATAGAAAATAGTAGAATTGAAAAAATGTATATTTATAATAAAAAAACGAGCCTGCTATATACCCGACATTTTTCTCCTATGCGCACGACATTCTGTACGCAATGAATTGGCGTACGCCAATTCATTGCGTACACATTAAAAAATGACCAAAAAGTACAAAAATTATACAAAAAATACAAAAATTATACGAATACGTATTTTTTTGTACGCTGTATTCTAGCATACAAAAAAATACGTATTCGTATAATTTTTATTTTCTAAATAAATAAAAAAGACTTGTACGCCATATTCTGGCGTACAGGTCGTTTTTAGGCCGGCCATAATTGGGCCGGCCCAAACCTGTACGCCAGAATATGGCGTACATGCTAGGTTAAGAGGCCGCGCATCGACGCGGCCTCTTCTTCTTCTCCCCTTCTTCCCCTTTTCCACAGACGGCGGCGGCGATCTTCTTTCCTTCTTCCTTCTCCTCCTCCATTTCGCTCCTTCTTCCTTCTCCTCCTCCATTTCGGTCTTCTTCATTCTCCTTCTTCGACGATGGCGAGCAGTGGCGGTGGCGACCACTCCGGTGAGGCTCCTCCTGGCGGCGAGATTGGCGGAAGACGAGGAGACGACGGTCCTCCAGGCGGCGTGGAGAGCGCGACGGCTGGCGGCGGTGCTCCTGGTGGTTCTGTAGAACCGACCGGCAGCGGAGAGGTGGCCGTGGAAGTGACCGGCGGCGGTGCAGATGGCGGCGAGGCGGCGGCACCTAGTTCTCCATCCAGCGGTGGCGGGGTTGAGGGTGAACGAGGTACTGTCCGGACCCGATTTATCCGAGCCCGTGGCAGACGAGGAGGCGGACGCGGAGACGTTCCTGCGACACCCGGTCAGACTTCTACCTGGGGTAGTCGAGAGGTATGAACGGAATAGAAATTTATTTGAATTTATGAAAATTTAGAATGAAATAAGTATTGAATTTAGAAATAGGTATTGCATTTAAAAATTGTTGGTATGTATTTAATTCTAGATTTTTTTATAAAAATTAGGTATTGAAATTTATATTTATGTTACAAAAATTGAATTTGAATTTAGGTATTGAATTTTGGATTTTAGTTATAATAATTAAACTTGAATTTAGAAAAACAAAGGAGTCTACTCTTCCACGTTGAATTTAGGATATGAAACTAAATTTGAAAATTTTAGATATTAAAATTAAAATTTTGAAATTAAGGAATTTATGTTTTTATTAAATTGGGATTGAATTTAAAGAATTATATTTGAAATTAGCAAATTAGGTCTATATTTGAAATTGACAAATAATATAGGTATTGAATTATACAATTTATATTATAATATTGTAGTTGTTTATGAATTTAAAATTTTGATTAATATGTTATAAAAAGTCTTTACAAGCCTCGATGTTGTCTGTGAGACGGCCCCGACGTGGGTCCCGTCAGCTGGCACGGAGGAATCCGGTCACAGCATCGGCTCGTCGGGCCTTCTTCGGTGGATTTGCTTCCCGTCCTACAGGACGTCGCGACGGGAGTGCAGGAGGGCGCGGTTGACTCGTCGCTGTCTTCGTCATCGGCCTCGTCCATGGAGTTGGACGAGGAGGCACTTGACGCGTCCCTCCACCACGGCTATTATGAGGGATTTGAGGAGTCTCCCAGACCCGCAACGGACTTGGGGATGGACGAGGCTCCGCAGCAGGTGGATCCGGCTCCGTAGCAGGCGGATCCGGTTCCCGAGCAGGCGGATCAGGTTCCCGAGCAGGCGGGCCCCGCAGAGCCTTGGATGCCAGGAGGGCCCCTTGTTCCTCACCTCCTCGGTACGTATACGACCCACGTCGCCAGGGTCCTATGGGACATGACATTGGCGTTGACACTTTCGGATCCCCCACCACCCGTTGCGCGCGTGGATGATACAGTACGTCTTTGATTTAGTTTAAGATTTTTAAATAAAAATATGAAAATGTTATAAGTATAATACTAATTTTGTTATTTCTTTTTCAGATGAGGAAAGTTCTGAAGACGTACACCAGGAAGCCATGGCATTGGGAGATGAACGAGCACATTACAGCGGCTCCGGACACCTGGTGGGATTTTGCGCAGCGGAGCCGTATCACCTCTATGAGGGAGGTGGACTTCAGGAGGATCGACGACGTGCTTATTTCTGCGTTCGTCGAGCGCTGGCATCCGGAGACGAGCTCGTTCCATTTCCCGTGGGGCGAGATCACTATCACGCTCCACGATGTCGCACGCATCCTGGAGATCCCCATCGACGGGTTGAGCGTCACCAGTGATATGGCGGACCCCGTCGTTAGAGATCACGTTTGCGCCATTACTGGGGCAAACCTGGAGTTGGTGGCCCAGTGGTTCGGTGGTGGCGGTATCCCGATAGAGGCCCTCTTGCTGAGGTCCCGTGAGCAGTTGTCCAGTCCAGAGAGGGATGACCGGCGCATAGCGTCCATGTACTTGATGATGCTCCTCGGCTGTACCGTTTTCCCGGACAAGTCGACGAACGCCGTCAAGTACAAGTACATGGCGCTAGTCGTTGACCACGACCGCACCGGTTGTTATGCCTGGGGAGTCGGCGTATTGGCTGTCCTGTATCGAAATTTGGGTGAGGCGTCAAGGGCCAGGGCGAAGGGCATTGCAGGCTGTACACTTCTTTTGAGGGTAATTATTAATTTAATTTATTTTTGTAATATATGCTAACGGGTTTTTATATATATGTAGGCCTAGATTTGGGCATACTTTCCTACTTTCCGAGGTCACGATGTCCTTGACCTGGAGGCCATGGCGGATACGAGGGCCGCTCGGAGAGACGGGAGGGAGGCTCCTCAGGGACGGAATCCGGAGCGGCTGATTGCTAATCACCGCATTTTAGACGCCGTGAGATTTGATGAGGTAATACTTTACTGCTTTATTGCGTTTCATTTAGGAAATTAAAATTATGAATATACATTTTGAATTTAGGAAATTAAAATTATAAATATACGTTTTGAATTTACGAAATGAAAATTATATATTTTGACATTTTAGGTTGCCTGGACACTGTGGGGTCCGTTAGACTTTATCACCCCTCAGGACGCTACTTCTTTGTACCGAGGCATTATTGAGTGCCTCGAGATACAGGAGCCGTACATGCCGGACCGAGTCCTCCGCCAGTTCGGTTACAGTCTGGGGGTTCCTGAGGATCCACCAGCGCCACGCGAGGTGAAGAGGCGGGTCGACTTGAGGTCGTACGTTTTGAAATACGACGACGAGCAGTGCACATGGGATGCCGACCCTAGACCGACGATCGAGCTTCAGGACATGGTCCATACCACCTTCTCTTGGGACGCTGACGATGCGTACATCGACTGGCTGGAGCAGATGTCACATCCGTATGTGGACGCACGGTCCCCTAGACAGGATCGTCCGGGTCTGGCTCCTGTCGTCCCTCCAGCTCCACTGGTGTCTACTCTCATGGTATGAAATATTTTATTTATCGCTTATCATTTTTATGTGCTTAAAATCGGTTTAGTTGTAATGAAAATCTTTGTCCTGTATTCAGCGGACCCACATTCTCGCCGGTCGGATGCGGCGTTTTTTGGAAGAGAGGGACGGGCTTCCACCAGATGTTACCGCTACGATTATTTCGTGGATTCAGGATTTGATAGGTCACGAGGCGCCCATGGCTGATCCCTTATCGCGTGTTTCCCAGAGATTTACTAATTCACAGCACGAGAGAGGAGAGGGCAGCGGTAGAGTCCCCGACGATGACTATATTGTAGGATCATGTATTTATGTCGATTAGACAGTTGTGTTTTGGATCATGACGAAATACTATAGTATATAAGTGTAACTACATGAAATATAATGAAATATTATAGTATATAAGTGTAATTACATGAAATTTAATGAGAAATACTATAGTATATAAGTTTAACTACATGAAATATAATGAGAAATACTATAGTATATAAGTGTAACTACACAAAATATCATGAAATACTATAGTATAGAAGTATAACTACATGAAATATAATGAAATACTATAGTATATAAGTGTAACTACATGAAATATAATGAGAAATACTATAGTATATAAGTGTAACTATACAAAATATAATGAAATACTATAGTATAGAAGTCTAACTACATGAAATATAATGAAATACTTTAGTATATAAGTGTAACTATATGAAATATAACGAAATACTATAGTATATAAGTCTAACTACATGAAATATAACGAAATACTATAGTATATAAGTGTAAGTACATGAAATATAACGAAATACTATAGTATATAAGTGTAACTACATGAAATATAACGAAATACTATATTATATAAGTGTAACTACATGAAATATAACGAAATACTATAGTATATAAGTGTAATTACATGAAATATAACGAAATACTATAGTATATAAGTGTAACTACATGAAATATAATGAAATACTATAGTATATAAGTGTAACTATACCAAATATAATGAAATACTATAGTATAGAAGTCTAACTACATGAAATATAATGAAATACTATAGTATATAAGTGTAACTACATGAAATATAATGAGAAATACTATAGTATATAAGTGTAACTACACAAAATATAATAAAATACTATAGTATAGAAGTCTAACTACATGAAATATAATGAAATACTATAGTATATAAGTGTAACTACATGAAATATAACGAAATACTATAGTATATAAGTGTAAGTACATGAAATATAACGAAATACTATAGTATATAAGTGTAACTACATGAAATATAACGAAATACTATATTATATAAGTGTAACTACATGAAATATAACGAAATACTATAGTATATAAGTGTAAGTACATGAAATATAACGAAATACTATAGTATATAAGTGTAAGTACATGAAATATAATGAAATACTATAGTATATAAGTGTAAGTACATGAAATATAACGAAATACTATAGTATATAAGTGTAACTACATGAAATATAACGAAATACTATAGTATATAAGTGTAACTATATGAAATATAACGAAATACTATAGTATATAAGTGTAACTACATGAAATATAACGAAATACTATAGTATATAAGTGTAACTACATGAAATATAACGAAATACTATAGTATATAAGTGTAACTACACGAAATATAATGAAATACTATAGTATAGAAGTGTAACTACATGAAATATAATAAAATACTATAGTATATAAGTGTAACTACATGAAATATAATGACAAATACTATAGTATATAAGTGTAACTACACAAAATATAATGAAATACTATAGTATAGAAGTCTAACTACATGAAATATAATGAAATACTATAGTATATAAGTGTAACTACATGAAATATAACGAAATACTATAGTATATAAGTCTAACTACATGAAATATAACGAAATACACTAATATATAAGTGTAAGTACATGAAATATAACGAAATACTATAGTATATAAGTGTAACTATATGAAATATAACGAAATACTATAATATATAAGTGTAACTACATGAAATATAACGAAATACTATAATATATAAGTGTAACTACATGAAATATAACGAAATACTATAGTATATAAGTGACTACATGAAATATAACGAAATACTATAGTATATAAGTGTAACTACATAAAATTTAATGAGAAATACTATAGTATATAAGTGTAACTACATGAAATATAACGAAATACTATAGTATATAAGTGACTACATGAAATATAACGAAATACTATAGTATATAAGTGTAACTACATAAAATTTAATGAGAAATACTATAGTATATAAGTGTAACTACATAAACTATAATGAAATACTATAGTATAGAAGTGTAACTACATGAAATATAACGAAATACTATAGTATATAAGTATAACTATATAGTATATAAGTGTAACTAAATGAAATATAATGAAATACTATAATATATAAGTGTAACTACATGAAATATAATGAAATACTATATTATATAAGTGTAACTACATAAAGTTTAATGAGAAATACTATAGTATATAAGTGTAACTAACATAAAATATAATGAAATACTATATATATAAGTGTAACTACATAAAGTTTAATGAGAAATACTATAGTATATAAGTGTAACTAACATAAAATATAATGAAATACTATAGTATATAAGTGTAACTACATGAAATATAATGAAATACTATAGTATATAAGTGTAACTACATAAAATTTAATGAGAAATACTATAGTATATAAGTGTAACTACAAAAAATTTAATGAGAAATACTATAGTATATAAGTGTAACTACACAAAATATAATGAAATACTATAGTATAGAAGTGTAACTACATAAAATATAAGAAAATACTATAGTATATAAGTGTAACTACATGAAATATAACGAAATACTATAGTATATAAGTCTAACTACATGATATATAACGAAATACTATATTATATAAGTGTAACTATATAGTATATAAGTGTAACTACATGAAATATAATGAAATACTATAATATATAAGTGTAACTACATGAAATATAATGAAATACTATAATATATAAGTGTAACTACATAATATTTAATGAGAAATACTATAGTATATAAGTGTAACTATATAAAATATAATGAAATACTATAGTATATAAGTATAACTACATGAAATATAATGAAATACTATAGTATATAAGTGTAACTACATAAAATTTAATGAGAAATACTATAGTATATAAGTGTAACTACATAAAATATAAAGAAATACTATAGTATATAAGTGTAACTACATGAAATATAAAGAAATATTATAGTATATAAGTGTAACTATATGAAATATAACGAAATAGTATAGTAGATAAGTCTAACTACATGAAATATAAAGAAATATTATAGTATATAAGTGTAACTACATGAAATATAACGAAATACTATAGTATATAAGTCTAACTATATGAAATATAACGAAATACTATAGTATATAAGTGTAACTACATGAAATATAATGAAATACTATAGTATATAAGTCTAACTACATGAAATATAACGAAATACTATAGTATATAAGTGTAACTACATGAAATATAACGAAATACTATAGTATATAAGTATAACTACATGAAATTTAATGAGAAATACTATAGTATATAAGTGTAACTACATAAAATATAGAGAAATTCTATATTATATAAGTGTAACTACATGACATATAAGGAAATACTATAGTATATAAGTGTAACTACATGAAATATAACGAAATACTATAGTATATAAGTATAACTACATGAAATATAACGAAATACGATATTATATAAGTGTAACTACATGAAATATAACGAAATACTATAATATAGAAGTGTAACTACATGAAATATAAAGAAATACGATAGTATATAAGTGTAACTACATGAAATATAACGAAATACCATAGTATATAAGTGTAACTACATGAAATATAACCAAATACTATAGTATATAAGTATAACTATATGAAATATAACGAAATACTATAGTATATAAGTATAACTACATGAAATATAACGAAATACTATATTATATAAGTGTAACTACATGAAATATAAAGAAATACTATACTATATAAGTGTAACTACATGAAATATAAAGAAATACTATAGTATATAAGTATAACTACATGAAATGTAACGAAATACTATAGTATATAAGTGTAACTACATGAAATATAAAGAAATACTATAGTATATAAATGTAACTACATGAAATATAAGGAAATACTATAGTATATAAGTATAACTACATGAAATATAAGGAAATACTATATTATATAAGTGTAACTACATGAAATATAACGAAATACTATAGTATATAAGTGTAACTACATGAAATATAAAGAAATCTTATAGTATATAATTGTAACTACATGAAATATAATGAAATACTATAGTATATAAGTATAACTACATGAAATATAACGAAATACTATAGTATATAAGTGTAACTATATGAAATATAATGAAATACTATAGTATATAAGTGTAACTACATGAAATATAAGGAAATACTATAGTATAACTACATGAAATATAACGAAGTACTATAGTATATAAGTATAACTACATGAAATATAATGAAATACTATAGTATATAAGTGTAACTACATATTGGCCCAATTTCGAAATTTTCAGTTTTTCACCCGTTTCTTCTACAATACTTCTTATTCGGCCTATTTGGACCCAATTTCTCATTTTTTGAGTTTTTCACCCGTTTCTTTTACAATACTTTCTATTGAGCCTATTTGGGCCCAATTTCGAAATTTTTAGTTTTTCACCCGTTTCTTCTACAATCCTTCCTATTGGGCCTATTTGGGCCCAATTTCGAATTTGTTTAGTTTTTCACCCGTATCTTCTACAATCCTTCCTATTGGGCCTATTTGGGCCCAACTTCGAATTTTTTTAGTTTTTTACTCGTTTCTTCTACAATCCTTCTTATTGGGCCTATTTGGGCCCAATTTCAAAATTTTTAGTTTTTCACCCGTTTGTTCTACAATCCTTCCTATTGGGCCTATTTGGGCCCAATTTTGAAATTTTAAGTTTTTCACCCGTTTCTTCTACAATCCTTCCTATTGGGCCCAATTTCAAAAATTTTAATTTTTCACCCTTTCTTCTACAATCCTTCCTATTGGGCCTATTTGGGCCCAATTTCGAAATTTTTCAGTTTTTCACCCGTTTCTTCTATAATCCTTCCTATTGGGCCTATTTGGGCCCAATTTCGAAATTTTTAGATTTTCATTCGTTTCTTCTACAATACTTCCTATTCGGCCTATTTGGGCCCAATTTCTCAATTTTTCAGTTTTTTACCCGTTTCTTCTACAATCCTTCCTATTGGGCCTATTTGGGCCCAATTTTAAAATTTTCAGTTTTTCACCCGTTTCTTCTACAATCCTTCCTATTGGGCCTATTTGGGCCCAATTTCTCAAATTTCCAGTTTTTCACCGATTTCTTATATAACCCTTCCAATTACAACTTCAGTGTGTTACAGCTGTGTCATAGCTGTTATGCACAATCTGAGTGTTTTACAGCTATTATTCGCATTTCTGCACAACTTCAGTGTTTTACTGTTGTGTGCTAGTTGTTATGCACAACTCTTCACTTGTATAAATAGTGTTACCCCTAGGGTTACTGAGTTCTCACAATTCCAACTGAAACTCTGTTGTTCATCACCATTATTCGGTAAGGTTATCCTCTCAACTTAGATCTTGTTTGAGTTTTATGTTTATGAAACATTTATTAATGGATTTATGATATTGATAGGAAAATAAAGCACTACATCGCATAATGACATCTTCATCTTCATCGTCAACAAACGCTGGTTGGCTATGCAATTGTAAGAGATCTACGATGATCCGTGAGTGGCATATGCAGTTCAACTATAGAAGGATGTATTGGGGATGTCCGACTATGGAAGGGGGGTGTCGCTTCATGAAGTGGATTGATCCATGCTACGATGAGAGGACACAGAGGGTTATAGCACAACTGTGGAACGAAAAACAATAACTTGCTAACCGAAATGAAGAGCTTGGTAACAAAAATGAAGAACTTGTTAAGGAAAATGAAGAACTTGTTAAGTTGATTCCCATTCACACAAGGTTGATGCGCCTTAAGGAGCAAGGGAAGTTAGCAATGGACAAATCTAAGTATGAGCCGTTATTAAGAGAGATACAAGGGCGTAAATAAGTTGATGTAATGTTTGTATCGCTCTTGTAATTTGTTTTGGATTTTATGTATGTTAAGAAAACAGATATGTTATCAGGATTTTCAAATTGAGATTACACAAGTAAATCAGACCCAAATGTGAAGTTGATATCTGCTCTTAAAATAAATTACATCTGAAATTATATATAAAATTACATCTGAAATTACATTTGAAATATAATCTACATCTTAAACTACACCGGGGGATCTGGAGGACGGTTATATCTAATGCGATAATCCCGAAATAGTTGAATCCTCGACTGAAATTGAGAGTCCCAACCATCGACACTTGGGTGTTTGAATCGACACCAAGCGTACGGAGGGGGAGGTAGTGGACAACCATCCTTCAGCGACACCTACATAGAAAACACAAAATATGATCGAGCTTTGTGTTTTAGGGTAAGCACAAACATTACTAGCTATTTAAAAACAATAACTATACCGGTACGAAGTGGTTTCGGTTTCCTACGAGGGCCATCGTCAATATCTGTGTTGGAGGGCCGAGGCTTTCGTCAGAGGCCCTCATTGGTAAGCACAAGCATGGGCCATCCCAGGATAATAGGACAATAGCAACTTGGTATAGCGTGGCAAACACTAAACCAATCATCGGCATGTCGAGCCAGTACTCCTCGCTGCAAGGACTGATGACATAGTTGACCCGAAATATAAGGTCCTCGTAAGTGATCCCCGGGTGTAGTACGGGCAAGATGGGCATGTACACATCTCTGTTGTCAAACAACTCGCCCGCCACCTGCATTCGAACTATGGGGTATGCAGTCTCTTCTGATCCCAACAATACAGCCAGTGTCCGATATCCACAATGCCCGTCTAGACATACATCTCTGGCCCCGTTAATGTACGAAAACCAAAAGTAATCCACATTCTTAACCCCAAAGTTCACCCCCATATAAATCATGGGTTGTTCAGGGAGCTGCTGCGATCCTGTCCCTTCGGATTGGCTCCCTTGGGTCCCAATGCCCGGCGAAGCTCCACTTGGTCCCTTCTTGCCACGACCCCGACCTCTACCTTGGCTTCCACTGGCCTTATTCTTCTCAATCTCTTCTAACTCAGCCCTCCAATGCTCAAACAAGCTCGGTTCCCTCTTGGTGTCGTACTTTGTCGAACCCTTTGGCCTTCCTTTTGAAATGATTCTTGTGGGCTCCTGCATCGAAGTTTCATGCGGGTGCTGTGTGTCCCAGAACAACTCGGTGATTTGGTCTATTTGGTCCTTGCTCAATGTTTTAGCGTGCCACATGTCATCCATTAGCTTCCATCTAAACTCTTGAACACACATCTGTGTTGTGTCCTCAATTGGATCTTCTTTCGTGTAAACCCTATCCCATTGCAATTGCTTCCAGAAGCGGTGTATCTCACTCGGCATGATCGACGTCTTATTAATGATGGCATTTGCGATTCTGTGGACACACGGCAGGCCGAAGCAGTCTCTCATCCAATGATCATCACAATCATCAGGGAAATCCTCCTCCTCTATCTGCTTATACAGATCAAACAACATTCCCAAGCACCTATCCGACACTTTGAAGAATAGCCTTGAAAACAACACTCTTATTTCTGGCGGCACACCATCAAACATTGTTGGTGTTTTGTTCCGTGACATCTCCATGGTCGCACGCACCTGCCCAATTTGACCCTCGATCGCATGGTGTATCCTCACTACCATTCTATTAAAACCACCAACGCTAGAATTCAGAATTTTCTTCAACACGTGATGCATACCCTCAACCCTATCAAAACACATGAAAAGCATTGCGTTAGTCCCACATTGAGCCCTGAACCTAGAAACTACTGAACATTGTACAAGGGTTACCTGTTTGTAGTCCTCGTGAAGAAGTGAAGATGATGATCAGTCCACGCTCTCACTATGCTTTCCTTGTGAGGATTAGTCCACGTCTTCTCAATGTATCGAACGAGGCCACTCTTCCACGATGTCCTCAATTTCGCAAGCCTCTCTTCGTAGCTTTCCTCCGTGGTTGAACACCAAAGTGCCCAACATTGGCCGCAAAACCTTTTCACTTGTTTTTTATCCTTCAATATTGGGGAGGCATATGCTTCTATGTTGTGCTTAATATGCACCCAACACAATAGGTGTTTTACTTCATCTTTGAAAACTATCCGAATTGCATTAATGAGAGCCTTCTCTTGATCAGTCATTATGGCGGTCGGCATAACACCCGCATCTTTAAACAAGCGCAAAAGTTTCTCCATTATGAACTTGTAATGCACAACTTCTTCTTGTCGTGTAAATGCATACGCAATGTTGAAAGTCTTGTGCGTGCAAGTGAAACCGACAATCTCCATCAATGGCATGTTATACCTGTGGATGAATGTAAGAAAACAAATGAATGTAAGAAGTCATAGAATATAAGATATAATTCAAATCGATGATATAAATCACTACTATTAAATTGTGTTGAAATTGTAACACACATCCATCACATACCTATTTGTCTTGTATGTGGCGTCGATAATTACCATTTACGGGAACATCTTCAATAGGTGGAGCGAGTCCGGGTGAGCAAAAAATAGGATATCAGTCTCTTTCGTAGACAACTTTCTAAGCGGAAATACCCGGTAACTATTTTGTTGCAAAAAGTTTAGAGTCCATTGCGTAACCGTCAATTCCCCACGATCTTCGTAATGCATCTTCTGCAGAAAGTTGGAAATTTGTTTCATGGATGTAACATTTCCGGGGAAGAAGTTCCTCAACTCCGCAACAATAGTCCTAGGCGTCACGAACGCCTCGCCCAAACTTTTGGCAAGGCGCTCCTCATCCGGGGTCATTCTGCCAATGTATGTATGCCCAAGAAAGCTAGTCGGAAGCTTATGGTTATGGCATCCATCTACCACATTCATGATCCATTTATGAGTCACTTCCCTTGGCTTCTTCTTCAATCTAACACCACACAACTCAAATGTGCATCCGGACTTCTTCGACTTTGTTTTACGAATTATCTCAACTTCCTCTTCTGAGTCACTACCTTTCTTTCTCCCCGATCTATATTCACCAAAATGCTCGCACGTCAAACTAACACTTCTGACATTTGAGTTACGAGTGACTAAAACCATCATCAAATCTTTGCCCCTATTCTTAACCCACTCAATCAATTCCTCTCGGCTATCCCACTTCAGATTGTTATGAAATTCATCTCCATAATATTTCCCCTATACATGTTTACATAATCAATAATGTTATAATATATGGATTGCGATTTGTGATATTTATATGTTTGTAGCTAACCAATATTAACTATAAAACAAAACTATAATTGTAATACATAGCTAAACTAAAGAAAAACAAATTGATAGCTTATCTCACTAAATCATCATCATCATCTTCTCCATTACCATATTCTTTTAACGCTTTTGAAAATAAACATAGGATTTTTAACATATATCACACAACAATTATCAACTTCTCCACTACTACTAAATACTAATCTTTTAACATATATCAAAACAAATATAGGCCTCTATCGCTAAATCGTCATCATCTTATCCACTACAACTAAATACTAATCTATCTTTTAACATAATAAATATAGGCCTCTACCGCAACATCGTCATCATCTTCTCCATTAATTTTAATTCTAATCATTCCATTATTAACTATACGTACTTAAGCTATATTAATTATAACTAATTTCAATCTTAATCATTCCATAATTACTAACCTCGAAATTGCCATCGTCGAAATCTTGATCGTCGTATTCTTCATTCTTTTCTCCACTACTCGATGTGTTTTCATTATATGCCATTTCTTGTAAGATTTGTTGTTTTGGATTTTTAGAAAACGAGGGATTTGGCTTGCTATTTATAGGGCATAAAATAGCCGTTCGAATAACGACTAATTTTATACGCCATGGTCTAGCGTACGCAATGGGTTGGCGTACAAGCCATTTCCAACGGCTATTTTCCTGTATGCTGTATTGTAGCGTATGCTACAATACAGCGTACAGGTAAAAGTACAGAAATTCAAAAAAAATCAGAAATTCAAAACAAATTCATAAAATATGCTGTACGCCAAGACATTGCGTACGCCAATTTCTGGCGTACAGAATGTTGTGCGTACAGCTAAATTTTGTCGTGTATATAGTATGAGCCTAAAAAAAGTATGTCAATAGCTTACCAAACACAACCTTACTTGAATTACTTTTCAAAAATTAAAGAACCATGAATTACCCAGTTTTTGGATCGAGTCATGGTTTGACATATCTAATTAAATTCTATTAAATCATCATTATCAAGCTTAATAAACTGCAAAACATCTTTCTAAGCATAATTGAACTAAGCTATTGAAAATTGATTGACCAGTTGAATAAATTTATGTAAAGATATGTTTAGGATAAAACTAGTGTAATACCCGTGCCTTACACGGGATTTATTTATATTTTTTTTACATTTATAAGAAAGATAGTTATTAAATTATGGATGAGTCATTGGTTCAATTTTTTTTTGATCACTTATTTGAATAAAACATGACTAATCGAACATTAAAACATATTCAAGATATACGAAAGAGTAATTATATAAAGAGAGACGGCACTCTCCATAACTTTATTAATAATAAAATTGGCTAATTAGTATTTCAAATAGGTATAGCCATACCACTTACATCAATAATACTAAAAACATCAAAAATACTAAAAATCATCATATAATACATGAGAATGAAACAAAAAACATTAAATGTGGAACGATGTTGAAATTGCTACAAATTATTAAAAACTTCCTTGTATACTACATTGGTTGTAGTATTATGCCTCTTCTTATCTTTGTCGCAAATCAATATCTTCAAACCTTTGTTGCTAGTTACTCTTGATGATGCAACATAAAACTGACCATGACTGAAAACAGGACGTGGAAGATACAAACCAACATTTGCAAGAGATTGGCCCTGACTTTTGTTTATTGTCATAGCAAAACATACACTCAAGGGAAATTATCTTCGTTGAAACTTGAAAGGGAATGAAGTGTCTGATGGTGACATTATCATGTGAGGAATCAACACCGTATGTCCGATATTGTTGCCTGAAATAATTCTCCCTTGTATAACATGACTTCCAAGTTACGTGGTTATTAATCTCGTCCCATTGCATAAACCTAAAGATTGATCAATATTTCGGAGCAGCATAATAGGCACACCAACCTTTAGTTTGAGTACATGATTTGGCAGACCAGAACATCTAATATTGTTCAAATAATCAGACGTATAAATACTCGTATCATCGTCTTTAACAGAACCTGCCTTGCACAGACTATCCGAGCTGAGATATATCTTTTCATCACTAGGCAAAGAAGACAATATATATTCATTAACTTTATCTACCTCTTCGTGTATTGGAGCAAGAATTGCTCGTTCTTCAAAGTATGCAGGAGACAACTGATCTTCCATTAGAGAGGGATAGACAGATTTAACAACTGCTAGAATCGGATCTAAATCATAATCCTTGACCAATAGTTCATCGGGGATTTCTATTTGCGCTTCTCCATCATTGTCAACACCTACAGTCCCATCTCCAATGCTTAATATCCATTCCGAAAATTCTTTTGCCTCTTGGATCTCAGATTCAGATGTACCTTGTTGAATCCTCATGTTCCTTGTCAGCTTAAGAACTTTGCAATGATGCCACAAATAAGAGAAATTAATGGTGGCAACAACAACATCTTCCCTGTTCCCTTTTGAAATTACGGGGAGAATTTGCCTAAAGTCTCCACCAAATACTACAACTTTTCCTCCAAAAGGTTGCTCTAAACTAAGAGGATTTGTAGGGCGTAAAATATCTCTTAACGTCCTGTCTAAAGCTTCAAAACAGAACCTATTCGTCATGACAACTTCATCCCAGATAATAAGTTTGGCAGAACATATCAACTCTGAAAGTTCAGTACCTGTACATATATGACACGTCGAATCCTCATTAACTTGCAAACGTATTTTAAACCTCGAATAAGCAGTTCTACCACCAGGTATTAAGAGAGCTGCATTTCCACTTGAAGCTACAGTAAGGACGATTTCACCCTTTGACCTTATAGCCGCAGAAAGTGCCCTCCATATATAAGTTTTGCCTGTACCACCATAACCATATAAAAAGAAGACACCGCCGTTATTTGATAAAACAACATTCATGATCTCATAATACACCCCTTTTTGCTCCATTGTAAATCTAGAAAGTAATTGTGAATGTTCCTCCTCTAGACATGATTTATCATATCTAAGTTCATCTTGTATAAGCTTGTTAAAACCTTCAGATATGAGGCTTGAATCAACAGAAGGCATGGTTTTATAGTGACTCAAACTACTACCATTTTATCGTAATAACTTGTCAATTTCGGCAAGAGCGTAGTTTTGTAATTGGTCATCTGTAACATGCAAATCTGCATATATAATTCAGATGTCACTACAATTAAATGAGTACAATAAAGTACGCCTAAATGTACATCAAATACAATTATGATTATGATCAAGTAAACAACATTAATGAAATACATACCCTTAATTCGTAGAATGCTTCTCTGTTTATCGACAATGTCATATGCTAGAAGCCTCCATGTTTGTTCCCAAACAAACTTTGGTTTTGCCATGCAATTAGACACCAAAAGAAATACAAATAAACTCCTAATGTAGTTTGCTGATCCCTAAAAACTTGCTTTAGTTATCCCGTCAACGTATTCTTTGTCATCATCTAACAAACCCAAAGCATAGCAAGCTTCTTTAAATGTACTATAAACTACACCCTCAACAGTCCTTAAATCTTCATAGCATGTTGGTCCTTTTATATGATTCAACAAAATTCTAAGATAGTACTTCTCGCCACTACCAGGAGCTACATGATAAATCCTTCCAACAGAGCCACGCCTGTCCCGTTTTTTCCAATGCTTAGATGAGGCTACCCAAACAAATTTCTCTCGAAATTCAGAAGACGTCAAATCTTTAGCTTCTGGAAACTTTTTGTTAGACTCCATCCATTGCAGAAACATTGATTTCTCACTTTCATGATCATTTAAGACAGCATCAATAGGACCATCATCATTAAAAAAAAACACTTTCCTCACCGGGAAGGTGCAAATTCAAACGGTGCAAAATCCTCCAAGCCGCTTCACACGCAAATACATACCGGGCCGTGTGATAGTTTTTTATTTCGTCCATGCAGTTATCATCGACATTGTTTGCATCACAGTTTGTAATTGCAACAGTGACGCGATCATGGCCTTTGTTTATGTACTTGAACAGATACTTGATAGAGCCCGATCAGTTGCACCATTCAACATTTATATGTGCATTGTATTTTAGAAGAAGAAATGCATTGTAAGGAACCACATATCGATTATCAAGGGGAACTCCACTTTTTTCTATCGTTCTACCATCGTCACGTCTTCTGTACACATGGTACCCATCGTCATCAACAAAAGTCTGCTCAACAATTTTTTTTGGAAAGTATTTTCTACACTTTCCATCAGCCATACAAGGAGACGATGGTTTAGAAGCTCCGCATGGACCATGCATCATGAAATTTCTCACAACATTGAATAAATCAGCATCCTCAGTTGGGTTTGGAATTTCAGCAGAAATGACCGTATTGATATCTGAAGTAGTTGGCAACTTAGATTCCTTATCCAGAAATAATAAAATATGTGCATGAGGCAGACCACGCTTTTGGAATTCGATTGTGTAAATAACTGCAAAAGATCCATAAGTAAAAGTTATATCTTCAACTTAATTAATACATTTAAAATAAGAAAAAAATAATACATTTAATATACTATAAACATGTAAGGAAAATAATATATTTTATAAACATGTAAACAATAACTAAAGTGAGGATAGTAAAAGAGACATTACCGGAATTAACCTTGCCAAATATTTTGTTTACTTTGAAATCTTTGATCATGGAATCCAATTTCATGTGAAATACTCTACATATAATGTCTGGGCGATCCTCTGGTTGTAGACCCCTTTTTCGCAAAACTTGATAATTTCAGGCCATTTTGAATTGCATGTGAATGTTATGAATAGATCTAGATAACCATGGTGTTTGCATATTGCCATTGCATCTTGATAGTTCTGCTGCATATATCTAGGACCACCTGTAAATGAAGATGGCAATACTATTCACTTTCCAGATGATGCCGGTGCTGTACGACCCTTGCTCGTTGCTGAAGCAAGATTTGTATATAAATCAGCACATATGTTCTTCTGATGAGTTCGATGATAGTTCAACCTTTCTGATTCAATCATTGTATAAACATCAACCAAAAATTGTTGAAACAACTTTCTAGATGACCTCAGAATTCCGGCTTCGCCTCGACGCTCGTGAATTCGAAACTGACAGAATTCTTTTAGAGTAACCCTTTACCTCTTCCTTGCAGAAGTGTTGCACCTTTCACTTAAATCAATGTCAGGCCGATATCCGTCCTCACCATAAGGGAATGTCAACGGATATTGAAGCACAAGGTACGAAAGATGTAATTCGTGAATCCGTTGTAATTGACCAGACCTTGTATGAAGTATAATGTCCCTGGGCTCAAGATTTGTATCAATATCACCAAGAATAATAGCAGCGACCTCTGAACTCGTTGGGAGATTATATCTCCGACCATCAGTGTTTCTTTTGCTAACCAATCGCAACTTCATATCTGTTACACCTTCATCCTTAAATCGATCTCTGGCCATTCTAAATGCTTTTGCATGGGGGTTGTGTTGATCTATCATCTTTCTCAAATCAATCACAAGGGAATCATCAACTTTTTTTACTCTAGAGCTGCCATTAATAAAGATCACAGGTAAATCGTAATATAAAGAATAATGTTATATAACTATAAGTGGTAACAAAAAATATATATGTAATTGACATACCTTATCGCATTGATTTTGTTTGAATCCTCGTTTTCAGTATCATATATATAGAGCTGTGAAAACTTTGGAGTTGTCCCCGAAACTGGTAACAAACTCCCTATTCTGTGAAAATTCTGTCCATGCATTCGGTAACAATAAGTTCCACGACCTTTCGTGATGGGTGAGACCCTTCCTCCCAAAGAGGTGAAAGCAAACATCATATTGTAAGCTATAATGTTCTCACAAAATTGTTTGCTTTTTGGATGCTTATTTGTCAAAAGATTATTTAACAACGGCGGTGGCTCTTGTAGTAATGGGAGCTCAATTTTTCCTTTCATGCAACATAAGGCAGATATATGACATATATCTTCGCTTGAAGGGTCTTTTGTGTTTATTCTTTCAGCATGCCATAGCAATGCCCCACAATACAGACATTCATACACTCGTTCACCGTGATCGAGGTATTACACTATAACATATTAATAACGTTAAACAATAAACAAATAAATGTAAAAAAGTTAGCTAATAATACAACAGACTTACCTGGTTTACCAGTATGATTTCTTGTTGTTCTATTCATCACTGTAACAAGATTTGTAAAACATACTATTGTTATAAAGAGATTAAAGGTTCAATAAATAAATTGTAATATATATTAAATATGCTAAAAGGTGCTTATTTTAACGTATATTATGGACATTATAAACTATTTGTAAAAATCCTAATGTAATGGAAAATAGGATCCTATTATGAATACAAAAAAAATGATATTAATTATAAAATTACCTATATTTTGTAATGTAGATGAACACTCTGCCAACGCAGATGAATTAGTAGTCACTGAAATTAAGATACGTAACTTATCATATATAGTGAACAATGTTGAAATGTATATAATATATGCATATCTAATTAGATGAGAGCGTAAATTTCATTAAGGATTTACAATAAAATGAAGAGATTTTTGCTAACCTGATTCAATTAGTGGAGTTCCATGCCTCTTATGCCTAATCACATTCATTCTCAACATCCTCTTACGTCGAGCTAATTTGCCAATGGAAAACAATTATAAATATTGAAATGCAATAAAATATTTTATGAATATTTATTGATTACCAACGTACCTTGTTCAACATTTGTTATGTCAACTTCATTAGTAAGACTTGCATTGTGTAAAGGAGCTGCAAATAAATACATATATCATACTACACATAGTGATGTAAGACAAAAGTATTATAGTACTTAGTAAAACGGCTTGATAAAACAATAATTTTTGTACCATAGTTTTCCTTGTCATTTAGTCTTATAGGTAGAACTGAGTCAGTAGCGATTTGATCCGCTATTGGTAAATGCAAATCCGTTGCCGTAACATTAGAGGACACTACATAAAAACACATATATTAATTTATATTTATTATATAAATACATATAATCAAACTTGATATCAAATAATAACTATGCTGTAAGCCTAAGCACTTTTTATAAAGATTGAACAAATAAATTGTAACATAAATTAAATATGCTAAAAGGTGCTTATTTGAACTTATATTATGGACATTACAATCTATTTGTAACAATCATAATATAATGGAAAACAGGATCCTATTATGGATAGAAACCAAAAACAAATGATTTTAATTATAAAATTACCTAAATTTGGTAATGTAGATGAACACTCTGCCAACGCAGATGAATTAGTAGTCACTGAAATTAAAATACGTAACTTATCATATATAGTGAACAATGTCAGAATGTATATAATATATGCATATCTAATTAGATGCGAGATCAACAGACAATTAAGGATTTCAAATAAAATTAAGCGATTTTTGTTAACCTGATTCAATTAATGGTATTCCATGCCTCTTATGCCTAATCACATTCATTCTCAACATCCTCTTACGTCGAGCTAATTTGTCAGTGGCAAACAATTACAAATATTGAAATGAGCATTAAATCACTCAATTAATATTTATTAACTGATTACCAACGTACCTTGTTCAACCTTTGTTATATCAACTTCATTAGTACGACTTGGGCAATATAGATGAATTCCTTGTACCTTCACATTTAAGTATTAAATGATTATTCGTTTTGAAAACCTAAAACTTAAGACAATGCATGCATGAGAGTATATAAAATATTATATATTATTAATAACTAACCATGAACAGTAATAGCTAATGGTGTAGATTGGGTAAGTACAGAGTTGCCAAGACTTCCAAGTACATTTCCCGCACAAAGTTTGCTTAAACCTTTTAACACATGACTTGTTAATTTAAACTAATGGGATTTTTTATTCATAACCTGATTCGTTTAGTGATGTTCCATGTCGCTTATGTCATATAACATTCATTCTCAACATCCTCCTATGCCGAGCTACGTTGTGCATGAACATAAAAATCAATTAGTTAAAATACATAAATCATGCTATTTAATAGAACTTTTAAGAATAACATACCTTGTTCGACATTGTGCATATGATTTTGTTCTGTATACATGACATTGTGCAATGGAACTACAAATAAATTGTTATATCATTATCTGCTTATTATAGACAATAAAACAAAATTATTATTCATATTTCATAACAAAAAAGTAACAATTTAAACTATACCGTCATTTTCTTGATCTCGAACACTTATAGATAAAAATGAATTATGAACGTTTTGATCAATTCGGGGTAAATGCAAAGCCGACGGTGTGATATTTTGGTGTACTGCATAAATAAATGCATATGTGTTACAAAATTTAAAGCATAAGGAAAAAAACAATACCACAATTATATATCTTCATTTTTATAAAATAGTTACAAATTTATTTAATTTAATTTACAATCATGAAATTATTACAATATGGTATTATATAACATCAAACATTTATTACAATATACATGTTCAAAACGAATTAAGTAAAGAATTTATCAAATAACATTACTAACCAATTGAAATGTCGGACATGGGAATCCGATCACTAACGGATGAATTGGTACTAACTTCATGAATACATCCTGCATAATGAATATTTATATTCAAGTTCATATTTAAATTGATCGAAAAAAACAGTGAAAGAATTGAATGCAATTTATTCACCTGATCGATTTGAATTTGTCTGTTGTCGTTTATCTCTAATAACATCCAATCTCATCGCTCTGTTATGTCGAGTTAATTCGTCCATAACAAAAGAAGCCTGCATAATCAAATATTTATTGAAATTAATACTTTTATTTTTTTTACATTGTATTCAGTTGTAATACGCAAATTGGAATTTTTTTTTGCATATTAAAAATGTATCTACTTCTATAAGTAAACAATTAAGGAGATGTTTATAGTTTTTTGTTACATGAGTTATAGCAAAAACAAATAAATATATCACTGCCATGGTTTTGAAATATAGGCCTAATACATTAAAAAATTGATATTATGTACTTATTAAAAATATAATAAATAAACAATATATAATTGTTTCTATTATTACATTATATTACAAAATTGTTATTAATAATGGACATATGCCCCAAAATCTCGTATTAAGATTTCGGAAACATAATCACTGCCCAATGTAAACCAAATTCAAGCCCAAGATCAATCTCGTTGGACCAAGCCCAATATCACCTTTTTAGATAACCAACACAGAAACCCTAATCTTATTTCTCTTTCCTCTTCTGCGCCGCGTCTCGTCTCCTCTCTTCTCTTTAGGTCTCCCTTTCCAATTCTAGGGTTCTGGGTTCAATCTTTCCATTTCGAACCTTCAATCTCTTATGGCACGCTTCACTTCTCTCCTTCTATCAACTTCCATTTCCAGAGTTACCACTTTCAATCTTTCCAGATTTAATAACAATTTTTCCATCTGACTACCAGATCTTCATTTTCGTCATCCTCTTCCTCTAAGTTGGTGGAAAAAACTTCAAAACAATTTCTTCTCCAAAGTTTCCATAAAAAACTAAAAACCCACTGTTTATGAAAAGATAATTGAAAGGAAGCGCGGATCTGGTAGTCGGATGTTCTGGAGAGCTACATAACCCCAAAAACGTAAGATCTCTCTCTCTCTCTCTCTCTCTCTCTCTCTCTCTCTCTCTCTCTCTCTCTCTCTCTCTCTCTCTCTCTCTCTCTCTCTCTCTCTCTCTCTCTCTCTCTCTCTCTCTCAGTATGTATGTCTTTTTTTTTTCGATTCTCTGGATTTCCCTTTAGATTTAAAAATCATCAAGAATTTGTTTCAATGCTTTGTTTAAATATTATTCATGCTTGTTCTTCGTCTACTCTCGATTCGTTTGATCTGCTATGTTACCTTGCTTCGAAATAAAACCTAAACCATCAACCTCTTCCATGAATCAATAAAGATCTGTTTCAATACTGTGTTTTTTTTTCATGTCTGCATTCATCAATTTACTGTGTTTCGATGTTCATTCTGCAATATCTAGAATCTCGTTGAATCTGTACATTATATTTGTTATAATTATATTTGTTATAATGGGTTCATTAATAATAATATATAAATCGGGTTCACTAATACAATAAATATTATATTTATATTTCATACGAAATGAATTGGATTCAGATAAAAACATTGATTTGCTATAACGGGTTAGTGGACAAATTTTTACTGGGCTTGATTAAATGATGACTTTAGGCCCAGTCATTTATAACTTAATTTCAATCTTTGATATAACGGCTAAGTGGCCCAATTTTTGTATGGGCTTAATTAACGACGGCCCAAAATGTGTATCAAATTATGGCCCAATTGATTTTTTTTTTCGCCTTAGTGGTCCAATTTTAACTAACGGCAACAATTAATGGCATTAAAAAACATTAACAGATGGGCCTAGAAGTCGATGGGCTTATTATAGGCCCATTTCATTTGGGTATCGTTATTGGTTTGTCAATGGATTCTTCTGGAATGTAGGCCTGATAAATATTTTAATCGTTCACATTTTAGGAAACCCTACCACATTAAGAAATTTCCTATTGCTCCGCTTTCATTTCTTCTCTCTATACATGTTCTTCATACACTTACTTCACCATTGTTGTTGATCTTAATCGATCTCTCTATGCGCTGTCTAAATCTTTCGTTCTTTTGTAATTTCTTTCTGAAATACTGACATCAGTACTTTTTTCTGAGGATATGAGGAGATCATTCACTGTAGAGTGGACTTTGATGAAGAAGATATATTTAGCTGCCTGCGACCATGTAAGTTCCCCCCCCCTCTCTCTCTCTCTCTCTCTCTCTCTCTCTCTCTCTCTCTCTCTCTCTCTCTCTCTCTCTCTCTCTCTCTCTCTCTCTCTCTCTCTCTCTCTCTCTCTCTCTCATCCAGAACAAATGCTTTAATTTCTACATCTTTCTCTTATTCTTTGTCAGAATATACATCTTTCACATTTACATATCTATATCCAAAAACATAGATTACCAACATTATACAGCAAACTGAACTTGTCTTTGTATTTATCTTGAAACAACAGCAACGCGAATGATGTGGATATTTATGTCCAATATTAACAATACAAACAGCAAATCATATAGGTAAGTGTCTGTGTTCGATAACTATATACTATTAGTTACATACCTGGTACTAATCACTTGTGTCCTTCTTTAATTACATGCAAAGAGACACAGGGTTTAAGATCCATGACAGAGGTTAAGATGAGATGAAAAACACGTAAATGTAAGAAGTCAATCTCTTTATTTCTCCCTCATTGACTCTCTCTCTGTATATATATATATATATAAATCTATAGTTCTGTCTTTATCTATTTGTTTATGAGTTTAAATATCTGATTGTTTTCTCTTTTTTTTTTTCGAGGGTTCAACCAAATGCAAATTTAACAACCAAACGATTTCAGACAGAAAAAAAGACATTCAAGGAGGAAGTTATACATGTATCTCCCTAACCTAATCAACTGAAAAAAGTGATATAATATCTTTATGTCTCTGTTTTATTCTGCTATTTTTGTTTCATTAATTATACATAGGTCAATATAATATCTGTTTGAAATGTATTAAATCAGTAGGTTACTTTAATAGATTTAGTTCTGCTATAGAGATTACTTATGCTCTAATACATAGTATAACCACAATTTTAAACATAAATATTCAGAACAATATTACTAAAAAGAATTTACCTTACTTGTAGAGATTAGTTCTGCTGTAATAGAAATCTTCAAAATAAAATTCCAATTGTTTTAACACTGTCTAGTTGCATGTGAGACATTCAGCAAGACCTGAAAATAAATATGACTACAATGCTGCTTAGATAAACTGAATATTTGACAAAAAAAAAGATCAACAGACTATAAAGAATGACATTAGATATCTCTATAGGTCAGCTTGAGTTATGTTTACTGAGTTAAAATAGGATTATGTATATACATAATACTATTAGTTTGTAATGATATGTTGCATGTAGTATTTAGTATTGTCAAACAATGTAGTTGTAAATGAATATATTGAATCATATATTATTACATTCAAATCTGGATATGTTCATTCAATATATACAATGATATCATGTTTTCATCAATTGATTAATCTACCTAACTGATTTTATTGTGTATGATGTACTAAACTAATTTTTTTACTGTATAGGAATCATTTGGGAGCTCGGATTTAAGGCCAAAGACAATTTGGATTTTACATACATACAAAAGAAGACCTAAAGGTATATATTCTATACAAACTTATAGTTTTGCAAACTAAATCCTTTGGTTTCATATACAGAATCTGCTATATGATAAAGAAGAACATTAACTAACCGTAAAGATACCCTTGGTCCAATGACTCGTCAAGGACTTTTTCAAATTCAGTAAATTTGAATCCATGAATTGGAACAGAAATGTATGAACATGGCTTAATCGTTGTGTTGCGATAGAATATGACCTTGTACTTATGATTAGTGAATTTGAAAGGTATATCATAAAGGGCAACACCAAAATTTGACATTAAAAATGCACCTCTTTCCTTTAAATTTGATAAGTTAACCATAAACCCTTCTTTAATCACTGCATGGATTCTATCTCCCTGAAACAGTCAAAGAATTGATATTCATACATCTAATTTGATTGGAAATATTAAGCACACCATTTTCTAAATACTTTAACTTAAAATTGCATCAAAAAATCAGTACATTTTCATCCATTAGTATTAGTTCAATGGTACTGTATTGGGTAGGGTCGTCTTTCTTTGAAACTTTAAATAATCGAATTACTCGAATCTTGAGCTCATAATTACCTCGGACACCTGTAATGTCGTTTATTTCTTGTCTAGCTTTTGACATATCTACAAAACATAATAATAAGGTTACAAAACTGTCCAAAATATATAAGCATTCTCATCTAAATGAGACGACATGTTTAGCCTACTCATTTTGTGGGAATACGTATACCAAGTATAATTACAAAACATATCTCATATTGGGGTTACATAGATTGGATTGGATAGGGGTTAATTATATATAGGATGATATATGTCTTTGTGTTTCATCTTGATTATTTCTCCTGGTTCATATAATTCAAACAACTAATGAAATACATTATTTCATAACATCAATCTGCAGGTTGGTGAAGAAATATAAAAGAGGATGATGTTCTGGCACATTGAAGAATGTTATGGAAATATACATATCCTCATAAAGGAATCAAAACGTAAGCTCTCGCAATCTATATATATAATTGGTCTTGGCTCCAATGTTGCAATGTATATAGGAAATACATTTTTTTCAAAGAACATAGAAATATGTATAGAGACAGAAGAATGTTTGTATAAATGCCATTATTGAAAATAGAGGGGTATTATTAGTCGGTGTGGAGTTGCTCCGAGAGAGTATTTGTTTCATTGGCAATAGGACTAATGTAATAGTCTCTCGGAGCATCTTCTACACCGACTTGGGTAAACATGCCTTCTCATTAAAGAACAAAAAACAGTAATATATTGTGGTAAACATGTCTCTGTATTTCTTTTTATATACTCTGTATCTAAAGATCCTTTATGTTTCATTTTTTTCATCCATTGATGAGGATGACTTGAGGTTGGGAACAGAGCATTGACTGTGGAGATTATTGACTGTGGAGTGTACTTTGAAGAAGATTTTGATAGTTATCTGCCTGCGACCATGTAAGTCCCCCATACCCGACTCTCTCTCTCTCTCTCTCTCTCTCTCTCTCTCTCTCTCTCTCTCTCTCTCTCTCTCTCTCTCTCTCTCTCTCTCTCTCTCTCTCTCTCTCTCTCTCTCTCTCTCTCTCCATCTCTCTCTCTCTCACACACATTTCCTATAAATCCATAAATATGTAGATGCATGAAAATTTCTCTCGCCTTAACTCCATATCTAGCTATCTCTGTCTATGATTATACATTTCTATGCAGATGCTTTGTTTGATTTATGCCCTGCTGCTGCATTACTGTGTAAATAAACTGAAACCTTTTATCCAATATGAGCAGATATGGAGTTTCGTAAATGAATATGACAAATAGATAACCAATGAAAGAATGAAAAATATGTAGTCAATGTTGCATATAGGTTCTGAATTAATAACTTGTACCTGAGTTCTGGATTTCCTGAAAAAAACTGCAACAAAGAAAATAAATCGGAATCAGTTCTGTTTGAAATGTTAAATCTGAATACTGACTTGTGCTTTAACATTACCTCTAAATGTCTGTATTCTGCTGTAGTGTAGGGTTTTAACATAGCTGAGAAAGTAGATTTATAGACGACTATGACAAAGAGATGTAGTCATGGTTACGTTTTTTTTTGTTTGGAATGCATAGATTTCTCTATATCATATTTTTGGAATGCATAGATTTATAGATGACAATGATTCTGTGCTATACTTTGCTTATTTTGGTCAGATATTGTATTCAGTTGCGAAATTTATGGATGTTTTATGATATGCATAATTTCTGCCATTGGAAAACAGAAAAGAAGACTATTGTCTCAGAATATATGCAATTGTGTAATTTTTATACAGGTTTTAGAAGTTGTGCAATATATTCTGTAATATATGTGCAGGTTTATGTGTGTATATGTGGTTTTGTAATGTCTGTTATGGTTTGTTTTGTGTTTAGGCTTTTGCGTATTATGTTTTGTAATATGTGGACATGTTTTGTGCATTATTTGGTCATATTTGTGGTTGGTTTAGTTATTATATTAGGTGCAAGATTTGTCGTAATTTTGTTCCTTTATTTTGGTATTTTTACTGCAAAATCATTCATGCAGCAGGTTTTCTAAACCATTTACAACAAAATAATTTTTTTCCAAAAACGTTCTCAATTTTTTGATTTTATTCATGAATACGTAGCTGTTAGTTTTGATTGCTTTTTGTTTTTGGAAAAATTAAGATATCAAACAAAAAAGCGTACAAAGCAAATCTCAGAATCAAAGATATTTCTAAAAATAACAACATTAAGCGAACTGTTGACACGTGGCAAAATACTCCGGATGTGACACGTGACAACGAAAAATGCGGGTGCAATGTGAGGGCGCATGCTGCTCAGCCACCGTTTTGCTTTAGTTATTATATAGTAGATTAAACATTCATCAATCATCATAGTTGTTTGAAAAGTGATTAAAGAAAGATTTGAAAATGCTATACCTTTTAACGCTAGCTAATGCTCATAGCACCTATGGAACTAGGTCAAAAAATGACACTTGTAGTAATTAAAAAAAAAATGATAACGACCTTATGATTTTATAGCTTATAGAGGAATAAGAACCCACTAATAAAGACCACCAAATTTGCCCACAATTAAGATGTCACCAATATCCCAATACTACATAAAAACATGTTTTTTTATAAAAAAAATTAAAATATCAGACATATCCTAGTAGATCGAGAGACCAAGCTAAGGCTTGGTATGTAGTTAGGGTTGAGCAATTTCCGGGCCAAACCGGAAATTTGGACCGGACCGGTTTTTCCGGTCCAAAAGATTAGGATTTTCGGGTCCGGTCCGGACTAAATACCGGTCTGGCCCGGTTTATTAAAAAACCCTAAAACTATTGCAATTTTGGATGTAATTTTTTGTGAATGACTAAAGTGCTGAAAACTTTGGATGTAATTTTTTGGGTGGTTTTGATGTCTTGAAACTATTGTAAACTTGAATGTAATTTTTTGAGTATGCAAGTTATAGGTTTTATGTTATTAACAGGTTGTATGCAAACTATGGCACAATGTCATGTCATTGCAAGTGTCAGGTTTTATTATCAATGCAAAATTATATTTAGATTTGAGGTTTTTTTTTCATGTTCCTCTAGTGCATGCAAGGATATAAACCGGTTCAAATCGGACCGGACCGACCGGATATTTCCGATCCAGTCTCCGGTCCATCATTTTTCAAGTTCCGGATTCCGGTCCGGTCCGGGTTTAGACCGATGTTCATCCCTATAATGTAGTTGGACAAATTGACATGAAACAAATCACACATAAAAAAAGATTTAATGGAGAAATAAACAAACACAAATGAAGACACGTCTCTTGTGTCTGTTTGTGATGTTTATTACATTCATAAACTTACTCTTAGTGTTTGTTTGGTTGAATGTGGGAAATATAATTCCTAAGAAGTTACTTTATGTGAAATCAAAACATGAGAATTTAAATTCATGGGAATTGATAAATTATGTTTTGTTAAAATTTAAATTATGGGAAATATGGGGGAAGAAAATCTTACTCACCCCTCCCTAGGTGATTGCACTTCCTATGTTTTGTAGGAATTGAAAATCCCATGAATTAAATATCTGCATTTTTCAAAAACAAAAAAACCAACCAAACACATATATTTAATATTACTTCCCAAATAATTTAAAATTATGAGAATTTACTTTCCAACCAAACGAACACTTAGTCTAATTTCAGTTAGTCAATTATGTGATTCTAGTTACCCAGTCTGGTTTTCTTTGCCCACTTGTTACTCGTGCTACAGTAATTTGCTAAAAAGATTTTTTTTAGTTTTCTAACATAAAAAGAGTAGGCACGGGCACAATATATGTGTTGGTGCCTATTTTTTTCTTTCTAAATCTAATACCCAACGGATGCATGAGTACGTAGTGAGCATACATGCCCAGGGGCACGAGCACATGGTGGGGATACGTGCCATTGTATTGTATATTTATTCATCATATATAGTAGCGCCCTTCTTAATAATTCACTAAGATATTATATTATACTCGCTCCATCCAGTAATAAGTGACATTCTAACCATTAAATTTGTTAATCAATATTTGTCATTTTATATATATGATGTATACTTTACAAATAAGATATAATGATTGCTCTTAAAAATTATACAAGTGAATCATTTTCCTCTTATATGTCTCTACTCCCTATCTATTAGGTCAAAAAAATAGTTGTAAAAAACAAGTGATAATAAAGACAAATAAAGTAACCTAAAACATAAATATTTTAATCAGAATAATGACACTCTTAAAAAGGGTGTTATGAGCTAAAAATGATAATAATCTACTATCTTAAAATTTCCATCTTAATAGTCATTATTTTTATTGTTGGATATTTATTATATGATCATAGTTTATGTTATAATTTGATTTTTGTTGTCACTAACTTGATAATTTTTTTACATATATAATTATGGAACTTCTTTTGAATTTTTTAAATATAAAATCAATATATTTTTTATAATTATAAAACATATTTAATATATACTTATTCAAATCTCGTACGAGGTACAAATACTAAGCTAGTAATGATGACTAATAGGACCATAAGAAATTGAGAATTTGAAAGAACTAGAGCACAACTTTTTGGCCTCGAGTGGACGAAATGTAGAAAGCAAGATATGGATTACCTTTGTTAATTTGAAATCTAGTATTAATTATGCGGCCAGTTTGCATGGATATCCCACTTTTTTAAATACAAAATAGGAAAGTATGCTTATTTAGGTATTTTTGCCATAATTTTTTTTTCTTTTAAAACAAAAAATCAGGAAATTTTTTTATGAAAAGAAACTCAAATTAAAATTATAAAAAAGTAAACAAAATCGTAAAACCAATTTTTGTTTTTTGTTATCAAAGATAGAAACTAAAAATTATTAAATATGAAAAGTAAGGATTTAACTAATCTTTATCAAAAGTTTTTGTTATCTTCTTGTCATCTCTACTTCTCAATCCTGACAGTCTTCCATTCAACCCTAAAACCTTAATTCGTTCCTTATACACCATTGATTTCATCATATTTTTTCCGAAGTCGAGTGTTGTAATCTCCATAGAAGCATCTATGGGTAAGTTTTGTACCTGTCGCACTACAAATATTGTCCTGATGGGATTGTTTTTCCATGTTACTGTGGGGTTCTTCAATATTGTTTATCAATGTCATCTGAATAAGAGATAATTCCAAGTTAATTTCTTATATTTGGTAAATAAGACACTTTCAATCGGACAAGATACAAGATTTTTATCGGCCTCCATATTTATCCTGACGCTCTTCAATATTTATCATGTCATCGGATAATATATAAAAAAACATTTAAGGAAAAAACGGAAATACGTACTTGCCATTAACCGCGTTTTTTCCCTCCCTCCTATAATCACGATTATTAATGATGGAATTAACTAAAAGGTTTTGTGAGATCTTAACAGAAACGATTTTCTTTTAAAAAAACAATTGTTAATGAAATTATAATTTACTTTTTTTCTTAAAAAATCATTTTTTAGAATTTGGATATTTATTACTATTATTTTGGATATAAGTTTAATTATTTTAGACAATTTTGCAACATTGTAAAAACCAAAATATTTTTACAAATGAGTTTCTAAAATAGGGAATGGGCTACTAATTCTGCGGTTTCTGCCACCAAAGTGTCATCATCTCAGTCCTGGAGTGAACATTCGTTTTGACTTGTGTTAATTTCATGCATGATTATGATTGATAACTACTTCAGTGGTTATAGGTAAACGGTTTGTTGGATACACTCGAAATCCTTAAGAGCACTCGGTATTTCTTCGGCGAAAAACCGCGCACGCCTTTTTTTTTCGCCTCACACTCCCTTCTGGGCGGCACTCATTGCCGCCCAGAAAATCCGAGTTCTTTGGACGGCACGAATTGTCGTTCATGATGGGTTCAGTTTTGGGTTTATTTTTAAAAATAAATTAAAATGTATTTTAAAAACCGATTCATTGAAACCGAGGTTGTGGACGGCAACAAGTGCCGCCCAAGAAACTGGTTCAGTGAACCGGGTTTTTTGGGGGGACATGGTTCATGGGCGGCAAGACGTGCCGCCCAGTTTACTTTAAAAAAAGAGTCCTGGACGGCACTACGTGTCGCCCATGACTCTCCCAACGGTGAATGTGGGCTGCACATAGGGCCGCCCAGGACAGGTGTAGCCGGCACTATATATTGTTGGGGATGGTGGTATTGTATTGTATCAAAATCTTGAAACTCTTTTTCATAAAAAATGTCGTCGTCAAGCGATTCTGGATGGAGGGGGTTGTCGGAGTCGTCTTCGAGCGTGCACACATCTGTAGATGATGAGGGTGATTTGCAGGCGCCAATTTCTCCCGAGTACTTCAAGGTATGTAATATTGTAATTTTTATTGTATAAAATAATTAGATCTTAAATGTACTTAGTCTTTGAACTGTTTTGAAATATGTTTAATTTTTTGATATTAGTTTGTAGAAATTTAATTATTAATTAGTCTCTAATGTAATAATTTTTGTATATAAATAGGGTGATTCTAGTGATGATGAATTTGTAGCAATCGACTTCTCATCTCATTTTACTACTACTGAGATATTTCCTAGTAAGGAAGGATTGAGAGATTGGGTGCAAAGGGTAGGTTTTAGTCTTTTTATGGTGATCACTACTAAATCATCAAAGCCTAAAAATATTATATTTCATTGTGAGAGATCCGGGTTACCTACGTCCGGCAAGAAGAAGGTGTTAGTCGATGGTAAAAAGGTCAACCCGATACGAGTGAATAAAACTAGGTCAAAAAAGAAGGGTTGTCCCTTTTTGCTGCATGGTACTTTTAGGGAAGGAAATGCTATTAGAGATCCTGGGTGGACCATATCGGTTGTTAGTGGATCCCATAACTATATGCTTTCGAGCACCTTGATCGGCCATGCATATGCTTCCCGACTTACGAAGGAGCAGCGTAGGAAAGTGATGATTGATACTGCGACGGGTGCAAGACCCAAGGTTATTTCTACACAGCTTAGGAATGAATATACGGGTTCAACGATTTCTAGGAAGCAGGTGTACACTGTTAGGGCTAAGGAGAGGTTGAAATCCCTGGGCAATCTGAATGTGACACAATGGTCATTGGGATATTTGAATGAGAAAGGCTATTTGTTGGACACTGCTACTAAGACGAGCGAAGATGGGAAGGAGGTTTTGGCGTGCTTGTTTATTTCTCATCCAGACGCTCGACATTTGTTGTGCATGTTCCCTAATGTCGGCATCATGGATTCGACATACAAAACCAACAGGTAAACCTTACTCTTTTTTGTATTATGTGTAGATAATGGTATTTTCTGCGTGTTTAAAGTATTTTTTGTGTTGCATTTATAGGTACGGTATGCCTCTATTCCAGATTGTTGGGTTTACTTGCACCAACTACACATATTGCATTGCTCTTGTGTTCATGGAAAGGGAGACGACAAACCACTATGAATGGGCGCTGAGACGATTGAAGTGGTTGTACGGGGAGAAAAATCCCGTATGCATCATGTCTGATCGAGAGCTAGGACTGATCAAGGCTGCCAAACTGGTGTTTCCGAAGGTTCGTCATCACTTGTGTCAGGTCCATGTAGACCGTAATGTGAAGGCATATGCTAAGACGATGAAGATTGACGAGAAGAAATTCTCGGGAAGTGTTCGTCGGGTGATGAGGTCTCACACAAAGGAGGAGTACAGAGAGCGGCTTGCTCACTTTAAGGAGATATGGAGTGAAGGCTTGGTGAGATATGTGGAGCAAACTTGGTTTAATGAGCATAAGAAGAAGCTGGTTGCGGCATGGTGTGATGATGTTCTCCATTTTGCCACAAGAACATCAAACAAGTAACTTTCATACAAACATTTGCAATCAAATTGGGTTATAAAATTTATTTAGTTAATTGTATACGAATATATTATTGTCAGGGTTGAGGGTCAGCATTCTATGCTTAAGGACATGATTGAGACATCCGTCGGAGGGTTCGACACAATTGTGCAGCACATCGACAACATGTTTGTTGATCAGCATCGGAAGATCCGATTTGAGATGACCAAGAACTGCACTGCCTTTCCCATGGAGATAGTGAATGGCCCTGAGTGGGTTAAGGTGTTCTTCAAGCGCATCCTTGAAAAGTGCTCTGAAAAATGCCTGAGAATGTTGTATGCCCAAGCTGTGTTACCAAATGAGGGAAAAATTGGGAACAAATGTGATGATTTTTGGTGGAGGTCCACACTAGGGCTGCCTTGCCCACACACAATTAAGGTCTACGTTGAGACGGGTTACCCGTTAGTGCCTGAAGAGGTTGATATTTTCTGGAAGCAGATCCGATGGGAAGGGGTGGATGCTAAGGATCTTGATGTCGATGATGGTGTTTCACTGACAGCGGACAATGTCACGGTGGATGACTTCGTTGAAGAGTACTTATGTGGGACAGTTGAGGGATTTGATTTGAAGAAGATGGCGGAAAAGTGGCGTGAGTCAAAGGACCCTACATCGTGCGATATTCAAGACCCGCCACGTGGTGAGACCAAGAAGGGGAGGCCTAGGATGAATGCGAGAAAGACCGGTACCAAGAGGAAAATGGGTTGGGACGAGCATGTGGATGCAAAAATGAAGAAGATGAAGGAGAAGCATAAGATGAAGATGGAGGGTGAGGAGCTGGGAGTGGATGAGGAGGATGAGCTTGCAGAGAAAGAGACGACCAATGTGAAATCGTCCGTGGGATCAAAGGGATCGAAAGGATGCCCTTCTAGTGGACGACCTCACAGTGGAGTTTCAACAACAAAGGGGAGTGCCACTAAACCTGCAAAGCCGAAATCTGCTTCAAGCAAGTCCAAGTCGGCTTCAAACAAGCCGATCAAGTATCTCGGCTTTAACTGGGGACACGAGAATATTGATCATTTCATGCTCGCCTACATTTCTAGAGTTCAAAATGTCAAAGGTGATGGTCATTGTGGGTTCCGTTCTCTTGCCGTTTTGCTGTGTCGCCAAGAAGACGAGTACATTGATGTCCGGTTAGGGCTTTCGAAGCACGTCCAGGCACATGGAGCCAACTACGTAGCGATGCTTGCGGAGGAAGCGTTGACGTTGGAAGAATTTGTTAGGAAATTGAATTATATTCCTTCACCGTGCACGACAAACTTCTGGTGTGTAATGCCTATTACTGGGTTGGCGTTTGCCACAGAACACCAAGTGGTTGTTGTTGTCTTATCATGGTTCGGACCGCACACATGTCTTCCATTGTGGGCCCCCACCGGGTGCCGAGCCTCCGACAAAGGTTTATGCGATAGCACATGTAGGCAGGAGAGACCATTACGTACCGGTACGTGGAGTCATACTCTCTCGTATTTACTTATTCTTTCATAATTTTTTTTATAACTGTATTGTTTACGTGTACATATTTGGCTTGTTAATGACCATTGTCCCATTCCACCGCCTCCAAGACAGTGGCGCATTTATAAGGATCCAAGTGTTGATGGATGGGATAGTCATGAGCGCTTTAAGGATAGGTTCAAGAATTATGTAGAGGAGCGAGCATATCATGGGCGACCTGTCTTACTTACCTAGGTTTTTTGGATTTTAATCGACTTTATATATGATATTGTATTTCCTTTTGTGTGAAAGTTTGATTGAGATTGATCGTATATTGTGTTTTAAATCATTTTTTTTTCGAATTGAAAAAAATCGGGAAAATGCGATACGCGACAACAATATTACTAATCATTAACAAAAACACGTTCACGAAAACATTAAAGCGTACACTAGTTGTGGGCGGGTGCGTATTAATAGGGTAAAAAACTGGCTAGGCGGCTCACAGTGCCGCCCAAAGGGTCCAGAATCTCACAAGTACCCTTCTAGGCGGCACTGTGTGCCGTCCAGTAGGGTTCACTGGGCGGCACTGTGTGCCGCCCAGAAGGGTACTTGTGAGATTCTGGACTCTTTGGGCGGCACTGTGAGCCGCCTAGCCAGTTTTTTTACTATATATAAGGAGAACTTCGGTTGATAGATTCATGACATTCGTAGGAAACAAAACACTACAACAAATAATGGCATCTTCCTCTGAATCATCAACAAACCCCCCACATCGGCTATGCGAGTGTAATTTGAAAGCCGTTGTCCGTACTTGGGATTTGCAGTGGAACTACGGAAGGAGGTATTGGGGATGCCCAAAAATGCAGTGTTCATACAGGAAGTATTTTGATCCTATGTACGAGGATAGAGCACACGCGGTTATTCGACAACAGTGGCGGGAAAAACAAGATCTTGTTAAGGAGAATCAAGATCTTGTTAAGCAAAATCAAAAACTTTTACAAGATCTGGATAAGATGCGTAGGTATAACCGCAATCTATATAATGATGTACATCGTATACTGCATTGATGTCGTATCTTTTGTGTAATGTTGTTTAGGTACTATCAAACATTGTAGGGAGCAAGCCATTTTATCAAAGCAGAGATATGATATGCCGCGAACTTTTACCAGAGACTATCCTAATTTCTTCAAACGCAACTAGGCGATGTCATTTATATGCGAGTCAAGCGTCCTAGGACGAACCTCCTTGGGCCATGGCGTACATGCTGATCTGCTCTTTTTTCCTCGCTGCAGCACAGATAAAAACATGCGATCTTCAAATTTTGGTATTTGTTGGATTTTAAGTTTTTCTGTGATGCAGCTAGGAGAAGGAGCATATCAGCATGAATGTCGTGGTCCTAGGAGGTTCATCCCTGGGCTCTTGATTCGGTCAAGATGATAATGGCCACAGGGCAAGAGTTGTGTATGTCATTTGTTCCAGTGTGTATGTATTTTTTGTAGTGTGTAAGCCATCAGTGAATGTATATGTGTTTTTAGAATTTGTATGTGTTTTAGTATGTGTATGTATTTTAAGAATATGCATGTGTTTTTTTGAAATAACGGACGAAAATCCAAAAAACCAATAAACAAAGAACTCAAACTAGAAATGACGAAACACAAAAAGTGAAATCGAACAAACACAAAAGTCAAAAGTCGTACTACAAATTGCTAAAAACAACGAATAAAGTCAAAAGTCATACTACAAACTCTCCGTCTCACTATCCGATGACTCATCTAAATGTGGAGTAGAATCACTAGCCAAGGACACACCTACACCCGAATCCACGCCCGGTGCCCATACTGGAGGAACCATCGGTGTCGGCTGAGACGCTGTCTGCCGAGTTGATGCCTGCTGAGCTGCTGCACGCTCTTCCGCCATCCTAGATGATTCGGCTCTATCAAATATAGTAGAGTCTGCACTATATGCATGGGAAGGCATCTGTGAAGCCCGTACAAGCGGTGGAGCTACAGGAATGACGTCACTGAAAAGGATGCCATGCATATGCTGAAAGTGCTCCCTACACCCTAAACAACCTCCAGACATAAGCTCCTGAAGATAGGCCTTGCTCATCGCCACATGCTGCAAATGAAAACAAACATTTTAATTTAAAAACATAGACTTTCATAAAATAATTTAAAAGAATAAAATGGGACAAAAAACATACCCTTTGCAAGTTGATAGCCGGAGGTGGTCCTCTACTGATACGAGGCTGCACTGGTGCACTCGGACTCACGTAAGGATGCGATACCTGTAGATACCAGTCCAGGTACGCGTCGTGGACATCCCAAGCCATCGTCGCAGGAGGACTCGTCAAGATGTGGGGGCAAAGATGATGCTCAAGCTGGTCCCACCTGTGCCAACGCGGGTCAAAGTGCAACTGGTATCGCCTCGTCCCCCTGAAATCATGAGGACGTGATAACAGGAATTTGCCGTTCTAATTCCTACTATGCAAAGTATCCAAACAAACCCTAAAACGTAGTCCTAGGTAAGTAAGGGTCGAATCCGCAGGGAAACAAAGTCTATCGCAGTATGCAATATGTATGTCAATTTAAAGCAACCAAAGGGGGGGTTTGTTGGTTTGTTTTAGTAGCCCAGCATGCAAATGGTAAATAAGCAATTAAAGGTGATGAAATCAGTTATTGGGAAAACACTCAGTCAAACAATATCCACTATTCGAATGACAAGTTGATCATAGATACTACTCAAAATCGCATGCAATGGTAATTCCAATTCCTTTTCAGATGTAACTAATAGCACAACCAGATACTATTAGAACTAACTAATTAAACAACCCTGAAACTATCAAGATTCAGTTTAACAGCAACCTTACGGATAGGAATATAGTTAGATACAACCCTAGAATAAAACAACCAGTTTTTATTCTAGAATGTAAATCAATTCTCTTCTGCATAAGATTAGCACAACCAGTTACTAACACGATGCAGTTGCTACTATGGAATAGATATGCTCAACCAGTAACAATCTAAACCTAGCAATAGATAAATAATGACAAACCCTAGTTGATCAGACTAGAAATTATCAATATCAATCTTAAGAAATTAAACAAGAGAAGAGATAAAAACCATGCAATAGATTAGGAATAAGAATCTCACAACTGAATCACACGAAAAGCTTCAATGTCTGACTAAGCAAGAGAGGCTTAGTTCTTCATAGCAAGAGAATATGTAGAATAATAAATTAGGGTTCCGAGATAGAAGAAACAAGTTTTCTCAACCCTTAAATACCAAAGGAAAATAATATGAAATTATCCTAAAAAGAAATAATAAAAACCTAATAAAGTAATACAAAATACATCCGAAAAGGCAATCGGCTCGGCGATGCTTCCGTCGGCGGCGGCCGCTGCTTCTCCCACGGCGATCGCCGTAAATGCGGCGGGCGCCGCAATTAAACGGCGGTCGCCGTTTCCAGGTCGTAGCTAAGGTCTCTCTAGGGCAATTAACGGCGGTCGTTGTTTCTTCCGCGGCGGTCGCCGCAGTTCTGTTTCTTCATCCTTCGCTCCTCAACTCCTAAGGCTCCAAAAATGCAACTTCCGCACCTCCTCGCCAAGTCTCCAAATCACCTCCAAAGCATCCTAAAACACCACTAAAACCATGCCAAAACTCCGTCAATACACACAACATAATCGTGTATATCAAACTCCCCCACACTTGAATCTCTACTCGTCTCGAGTGGATAGAGAACTACCACCCATTACCAATGAAGCACCTAGATCATCAACATGTAAAGAAGCTTGCAACTAAGAGTAAAAGCATCTACATGAAAGCTCAACATCCCTCAACCAACTGACCACAACACAATTACACCCTCAACTCCAGCATCGTAATCAGCACAACATCAACACAAGCACACAACAATAACAATATACTCCTCAGCAGCAAACACGACACACATCCAAGCTTAAGGGCAAGCATAATACTTCCCCCAAGCTTATCCCGGTCATCCAAAAATGTAAGTAGCCACTAGTCCTAACCTCCATCTATGACTCCTTATGTCTCCCAAAGTGACCTACCCGACAATCCTTCTTTGTCTCCTCTTCTTATGTCGCCCCGCCGGTAAAATGAGATCCTAGAAAACACTCCTCTTCTTTTCACTCATTTTGCCTAGGAGCCCTTTCGGGTTTTCATCCTAGCCACTCATTTCATTTTATCATAGATGGACTCACCGCCTCACATCACTCTGAATCCACTTTTGCCCAGGCCTAATGCCTGTCGGATTACCTGCTTTTTACCTGGACTGCCCTTTCGGGTTTTCAGTCCATCCCAGAATTTTTATTTGCCTTTTTTCATTTTGTGGCTCTTTTCTTTTTTTTTTTCTTTTTTTTGAATGAGATAAAAGCAATACATAAGTACATAATCACCTCCCCCACACTTAAAATAAGCATTGTCCTCAATGAAATCAGACATAATAAAAGGGGGGAAGGAAAGAATGTACCACTACTGCTGCTGCGGTGGAAAGTCTGGATACTTTGAACCCATGAAAAGGTTCCACTGCCTCATCTGCTCCTCCATTGCATGGATGTCTTGGGCCTGCGTCGCGTAATGATCCCTTGACTCCTGGCGGAAGTCAATGAACTCCTGGTGATACCCAGCGAGGTCCGACTGAATGGACCGCTGGCGCGTGTCAATGTCCTGGACCATCTCCCACATCTGCCGCTGATAGTCTCCACGCGGCACAGCAGTAGCGGAAGCCTGCACCTCAGGCATAGCGGTATCCTCATCATCATCCTCATCATCACTGTCTTCATCACCCTCATCAGGCTGTGCCACAGGGACAGCAGAAGAACCAGCGGCTGAACGGCCTGTAGCTGAACCACCACCAGCTCCCACACGGTGTCGGCGCACATCAAAATCCCTGTAGCGTGGGCCACAGGTCACCTCAAAGGGGAAAGAGATGGGGATCCGGTAACAGCCCCGCGAACCATACAGCCAGAACTTCGGGTTTGACCCGGTCCCAGACACAACAATGGACGTCTTGAGCTGCCTCCAATCATATCTAAAGGCAGCAGAGAGCTGTTGGGAAGGGTCGGGCTGCTCGAGGCCCAGGTGACGGCCGATCAGATTAATCATGCCCCCAATGACAATCTTGTGCTTCTTGTTCTCCTGAAATTTCCTGCAGGAAGCAATAAAGTGGGAGCGCCAACTCCACACTAAGGGGCACTCCGGGGTCATACTCCACACCGCGTACAAGTCATCGTATGGGACCTTGTTTAACTCGGACTGGCCATGGAAGGCCATCCGCACTACCTTGTGAGCTAGTCGCAAGCCCGGATGCGACCACTTGTAGTTATATTCTCCTCCCTGCGGGTCAAATATATCAGTCCCTGTAGAGTGATACCAAAAAGTAAAGAACTCGTTGGCGTCCGCCCACGCCCTCTCAGAAGATGGTGGCCTGGTAATCCCAAGCGCTGTGTCAAGGTCCGCATAGGACATCGAATGCATGCTGCCATCTAGACTGAATGTAATACTTTCCGTATCACAATGATTCTCAAAACTAGCCAGGAATTCCACAGTCCAGACAGGGAAGGTGGGTGCCGCTAAGTGGTAGAAACCACCCAACCCGCCTTTAACAAAGAGCTGATGCGTGCATTCATAAATCTTCAATTCCCGCATGGTCTCTGGGTCGAAGAATAATGTAGACTGGAACTCCTTATCCAGTATAAATCTCTGACGGGACTCCTCAACCCCCGATGATTTCTTACGAGAGGCCTCACCCCCCGATGATTTCTTACGAGATGAGAATGTGTGTTTCAACAGTCCAGACATGACAAATATAGACAGCAACACAATCAAAATCAGAAGCAGGGCAAAGAAATCACCAGAACGCGAGGAAACGGCGGTCGCCGCGCGGAATACGACGGTCGCTGCTAGGAGCGGCGGTCGCTTGCGATGAATACGGCGGTCGCCGTGAGCAAAATTCCGCAGCCACGTCAGATCTGGACAGCGGCGGTCGCCGGGTGGGTTGTGGCTTGCAGCGGGCTGGCGGCGGGGGGGCTCCTGGTGCGGCGGTCGCTGGAATTTGGGGGGGGGGGGGCTAGGGTTTGAGAGGTTCGGTAAGGGGGAGAGGAGAGTGGGTAGGGGTAGAATGATAGGTAGGGGGTGGGGTTGAGTTATTTTACAGATCGGGGGGTTGGGTTTTTTTTTTTTTGCTCTACCCCGTTTGGTTTTAACGGGTTTCTTTTTCTGCCTTTTGCACCTTGTTTAAGGTTTTCTCAGGGTCCATTTTTATCAGATTTTTGACTCTTTCTCCCCGTTTAAGGTCTTTTCGGGGGTTTTATTTTTGTCTTTTGCGCCCCGTTTAGGGTTTTTTCGGGGCCCATTTTTTTGTTTTGTTTTTTTTTAAAACAAGGGATAGTAGTCGAACCTGAACCAGCGGCGATCGCTGTATTAAAACGGCGGTCGCTGCCATTTTGCTGCAAACAGCGTGAGTGAGGAAGGAGAAAACGGCGGGCGCCGTGGAGAGGGCGGCGGTCGCCGTAATTGCGGCGGTCGCCGTTTTCATGTCGTAGGCAGCTCCCTTGGTTGAGCAATTAACGGCGATCGCCGTAATGAAGCGGCGGTCGCCGTAAACACCTTCTTCGTTTTTTCTCACGTCCCTGCAGGTGAGTTCGACACAAAATGCAAAAACAAAAGGAAAACAACTAAAAGTGATTAAGGGAAAAGGAAAGAAACTACCTAATCATCGGGTTGCCTCCCGAGAAGCGCCGTAGTTAACGTTGTGGCTCGACCTCATTCCGGCTCAATCACGTTTCAGCTTCGGGTTCCTTCAGGAACGCCTCTTCAATGGTGTCCTTGGTAAAACCTTCATGGTATTTCTTCACTCTTTGCCCATTCACCTTGAACAAAGTCTGCGCTGCCGAATCAAACAGCTCTATGGCACCATGTGGGAAGACTTTGGCCACATAATATGGTCCTGCCCAGCGCGATCTCAGCTTGCCTGGGAAAAGTCTAAGGCGTGACTGAAATAAGAGGACTTTGTCTCCAACTTTGAAGTCCTTCCTCACTATGTTCTTGTCATGCCAGGCCTTATTCCTTTCCTTGTAGTGAGTGGCATTGTCATAAGCCTCGATCCTAGCTTCCTCTAGCTCTTGCAATTGTAACTTACGAAGCTCTCCAGCATCATCCAATTTCATGCTACAATTCTTGACAGCCCAATATGCCTTGTGTTCTAGCTCTACTGGAAGGTGACAAGCCTTACCAAACACCAACCGAAAGGGAGACATACCAATCGGTGTCTTGTAAGCTGTCCTGTATGCCCACAGTGCATCGTCAAGCCTCAAACTCCAGTCTTTTCTATTGGGAGACACCGTCTTCTCCAAGATGGACTTTATCTCCCGATTGGACACTTCAGCTTGCCCGTTCGTTTGAGGGTGATAGGCGGTAGAAACTCTCTACGTGACATGATATTTCTTTAACAGTGCAGTGATTGTCCTGTTGTAGAAGTGAGTTCCTCTATCACTGATGAGAGCTTTCGGCACTCCAAACCTGGTAAATATGTTGGACTTCAAGAAATCTGCAACAACTTTAGCATCATCAGTCCTGGTGGCCTTCGCTTCCACCCACTTGGAAACGTAATCCACCGCAAGCAAGATATATATGTTACCACAAGAGGTAGGAAACGGTCCCATGAAGTCAATACCCCAAACATCGAAGATTTCACAGAAAATCAACCCTGTTTGTGGCATCTCATCCCTATGAGATATATTTCCAACCCGTTGACACTTGTCACAGGATTTACAGTGGTTGTGCGCATCCTTGAAGATGGAAGGCCACCAAAATCCTGCTTCAAGTACCTTTCTTGCGGTTCTTTGTACCCCAAAGTGTCCACCACATGCCTCAGAATGACAAAAAGTAAGGAGAGAATTTACCTCATTTTCTGGGATGCACCTACGAATTACCTGGTCACAACAATGTTTCCATAGGTAGGGGTCGTCCCAGACAAAGGATATGGCTGAACTGCGCAGCCTGTCCCTCTGAGCCTTGTTGAAGGGCGGAGGGAATTCACCTGTTGTGAGGAAATTCACCAAATCAGCATACCAAGGCTCTACGGTAGTCAGCCTGAATAGAGACTCATCAAGGAATCTCGTCTGGATCTGAGACTGTGGGGTGCTATCTTCCTGGACAATTCGGCTGAGATGGTCAGCAACAAGATTCTCAGCACCCTTCTTGTCCTTGATCTCCACATCAAACTCGCTGAGTAATAAGATCCACCGGATCAGCCGTGGCTTGGCTTCCTTCTTCGTCATGAGATAGCACAGAGCAGCATGGTCGGAGTAGACAAAGACCTTTGTATCAAGCAGGTACTGCCTGAACTTCTCAAGAGCAAACACCACAACAAGCATCTCCTTCTCTGTGGTGGAGTAATTCCTCTGCGCACCATTCAGCGTCATAGAAGCATACTGGATCACATAGGGAGCTCTACCATCCTTTTGGCCTAGCACGGCCCCCATAGCATAGTCACTGGCATCGCACATGATCTCAAAGGGCTTAGACCAATCAGGAGCCTGAATAATTGGGGCACTTGTCAGGCGAGCCTTCAGTTCATCAAAGGTTGCCCGACACTCAACTGTAAACTCAAATCCCATCTCCTTCTTCAGCAGGTCACACAGGGGTGAAGAGATCTTGGAGAAGTCTTTAATGAACCTGCGATAGAAACCTGCATGGCCCAAAAAGGAACGAACTTCGCGCACATTAGTAGGATAGGGCAAAGACTGAATTACTTCAATCTTTGCCTTATCGACCTCAATACCCCTAGACGACACAATATGACCCAAGACAATGCCCTGCTCAACCATAAAGTGACACTTCTCAGAATTCAGCACTAAATTGGTGTCAATACACCTTGCAAGCACAAGTGATAGATGGTTCAAGCATGCATCAAAATTGTCACCATATACAGTAAAATCATCCATGAATACCTCTATGAAGTTCTCAATGTACTCAGAAAAGATGCTCACCATACACCGCTGAAAGGTTCCTGGAGCATTGCACAACCCAAATGGCATCCTGCGATAAGCAAACGTGCCAAACGGACAAGTGAATGTCGTCTTTGCTTGGTCATCTGGTGCAATGGCTATCTGGAAGTACCCTGAGTAACCATCCAAGAAGCAGTAGAAAGCACGTCCTGACAGTCTCTCGAGCATCTGGTCAATGAATGGAAGAGGGAAGTGGTCCTTCCTGGTCACCGCGTTTAGCTTGCGGTAATCAATGCACACTCTGTAGCCTGTCTGTAATCTCGTGGGGACGAGTTCTCCATGTTGATTCTCCACAACTGTAACCCCTCCTTTCTTTGGGACAACTTGCGTAGGACTAACCCACTTGCTGTCAGAAATAGGAAAAATCATACCTGCCTGCAGAAGCTTCAGAACTTCCTTCTTGACAACATCCATCATAGGTGGATTCAGACGCCTCTGGGGTTGTCACGAAGGCTTCTCCTCGCCTTCCAGCAGAATATGGTGCATGCATGTGGTGGGGCTGATTCCCTTTATGTCAGCAATGGTCCAACCAATTGTCGTCTTATACTCCTTGAGAACCACCACCAACTTGTCTTCTTGTTCCTTGGTGAGCTTGTTGGAGATGATCACTGGCAAAGTTTCTTTGTCTCCCAGGAACACATACTTGAGGTGGACAGGAAGTTGTTTCAACTCAACCACTGGTGCCTGCACAATAGAGGGCAAAAGTTTCTCGCTAGGCAGGGTTAGTGGTAAAGGTGATTTACCCGGTAGCTCAGAAGGAAGCTTATAGTAAGCATCCAACTCATTGACAACTTCCTGTACGTCAGCAGATAGAGTAAAATCCAAACTAGAATCAACAATAATGGATTGCATATCATCTAATTGGTCATCATCAAAAACATCTTGCACCACAGGTTCAAGCACATCAATAGTACACAAAGAGTGATCATCAGCAGGATATTTCATGGCTTCATATATGTTATAATTAATAGTCTGGCCATCAAATTCCATAGTTAGAGAACCTGTGCTCACATTGATCTTAGTATTAGCGGTTTTTAGGAAGGGTCTCCCTAACAGAATAGGGGCTGCATGCTTGTCATGTTCCATGTTTAGCACATAAAAATCAGCAGGAAACGTAAGATCATCAACCATAACCAAGACATCCTCTACAATCCCTATAGGACGCACGCTAGATCTATCAGCTAACTGAATGGAAATGTTGGTTGCATGCAAAGGTCCTAATCGCAAGGATTCACAAAGAGATGAAGGTAAAACATTGATGGAAGCACCTAAATCTAGCATAGCCTTATTGAACTTGGTGCCTCCAATAGTGATAGGGATAGTGAACATACCTGGGTCACCACACTTCTTGGGTAAGCGCTTCTGAAACACAGCGGAGACATGCTCGCTTACCTTCACCTTCTTCTTGCTATTTCTGTCTTGGTTCCTCTTTGTTGTGCACATCTGCTTCAAGAACTTCGCATAACGAGGGACAGATTTGATCAAATTGAGGAGAGAAATGTTGACCTCTACGTTTCTGAACATCTCAAACATGTCCTTGTCCTGCGCAAGTGGCTTGGTATGCTTCAGAGCAGATGGGAATGGTGCAACAGGCTTCCACTCAGGAAAAATCGGGGTTCTAGACTCTTTCTCAACATCAGCTTCGATGACAGAGGGGCGGCGGGCGCCGCAATTAGTACGGCGGTCGCCGTGATTTTCCTCAGACAAGTCGAGAGCTATATCAGATTCGCGGCGGTCGCTGTAAGTTTCGCGGCGATCGCCGTGAATGTCTTCCGGATTTTCGAGAAAATGTTCACCGTCACGGCGGTCGCCGTAATTGTTGCGGCGGTCGCCGTGATTTTTTTTCTCCGGGTCGAGAGCAGCTTCCATTTTACGGCGGTCGCCGTGTGTCTCGCGGCGGTCGCCTCTTTCACGATGGTCGCCGTTCTGCTCCAAATCTGCACTTTCTTCCTCGTTGCCCTCAGACTTATCTTCCTCAAGCTTCCTCCCACTTCTCAGAGTCACAGCACTGATATTTCGAATGTTCGGGTTCACATCAGTTTGAGACGGGAGTTTACCGGAATCCTTTGCATCCAGTTTGTTTACCACTTGAGAAATCTGACCAAATTGCCTCTCCAGGTTCTGAATGCTAGCTTGTGTACTTTCCTAGAACTGTATGTGGCTCTTGGTCAACTTAGCAACATTAAGGTTCACGTTGGTAACACTCTCATTAAGGTTCACGTTGCTCTGCATCAGCATCTTCATCATATCCTCCATGGATGATGAAGGATTCGAGCTCTGCCCTTGCGGTCTCGGCACATAGGGTTGCCTAGGTTGTGGAGGGTTACCCTGTTGTTGCACTTGGCCTTGATTCTGTTCCGGATCTCTCCATCTGAAGTTGGGATGGTCCCTCCAGCCAGGATTGTATGTACTAGAGTAAGGATCATTCCTGGGCCTCTGCTGATATCCTCCTACTGCATTCACTTCCTCTTGCAACATAGGACACGAGTCAGTAGGGTGTAGGTCGTCATGACAGATCTCGCAGGCCTTAACCTGCTGAGGCGTACCTTTCAGCTTCAGACGCCTAACCTCCTCTCTCAGTACATCAAAGTCAGCTTGATCAATTTTCGACTGAGAACCAGCAACAACCAAGCTTTGTGAACCTCTCCCACTGTATTGCCTGGAGTCATCAGCCAGTGTAGCAAATATCTCCAGAGCTTCTTCATAAGTCCTCTTCAAAATGTTTTCGCCACATGAAGAATTCACCATCCGACGATCATCTTCACGGAGTCCTCCATGCAGATAAAGAATAAGATCATGCTTTTTGTACCCATGGTAGGGGCAGCTCTTCACTAGCTTCTTGAAGCGTTCATAGTATTCGTAAAGAGACTCGTTGGACAGCTGCTCTATGTTGCAGATCTTCTTCTTGAGCTGATTAGATTTGATCGCGGGAAAGTATTTGTCAAGAAACACCTTCTTTAAGTTCACCCAAGTAGTGATGCTCCCTGGCGGTAAAGAATGATACCAGTCTTTAGCCGATTCCTTCAGAGAAAAGGAAAAGGTTCTCAACCTCATCTGGTCCTCAGTAATCTCAGATGGTCGCATGCTGGTGCAGACCTCAAGGAATTCATCCAAGTGTTGAATAGGGTCCTCAAGCGGGGTTCCATTGAATTTCGGGAGTAAGTGGACTACTCCTGTCTTAAGCTCAAATTTGACTCCTTCACCAAGAGCGGGGAATTGCACAGCACGAGTTGGTTGGTCTAAGTTAGGAGTCGTCAAGGACTCAAGAGTAACACGATCAGCCATCGTATCATTATCCTTTAGTAATGCACGCGCAGCCCTACGAGCCTGATGAAAAGTCCTGTCGATCTCTGGGTCAAAATCAAGAAGTGGAGTATTAGTAACACGGGTGGTGTGAACCATAAGAGAGGTTCATACCAAAATTGGCACACAAGTCACACACACAAAATAGAATTGCCTCCCCCGGCAACGGCGCCAATTTGATAACAGGAATTTGCCGTTCTAATTCCTACTATGCAAAGTATCCAAACAAACCCTAAAACGTAGTCCTAGGTAAGTAAGGGTCGAATCCGCAGGGAAACAAAGTCTATCGCAGTATGCAATATGTATGTCAATTTAAAGCAACCAAAGGGGGGTTTTGTTGGTTTGTTTTAGTAGCCCAGCATGCAAATGGTAAATAAGCAATTAAAGGTGATGAAATCAGTTATTGGGAAAACACTCAGTCAAACAATATCCACTATTCGAATGACAAGTTAATCATAGATACTACTCAAAATCGCATGCAATGGTAATTCCAATTCCTTTTCAGATGTAACTAATAGCACAACCAGATACTATTAGAACTAACTAATTAAACAACCCTGAAACTATCAAGATTCAGTTTAACAGCAACCTTACGGATAGGAATATAGTTAGATACAACCCTAGAATAAAACAACCAGTTTTTATCCTAGAATGTAAATCAATTCTCTTCTGCATAAGATTAGCACAACCAGTTACTAACACGATGCAGTTGCTACTATGGAATAGATATGCTCAACCAGTAACAATCTAAACCTAGCAATAGATAAATAACGACAAACCCTAGTTGATCAGACTAGAAATTATCAATATCAATCTTAAGAAATCAAACAAGAGAAGAGATAAAAACCATGCAATAGATTAGGAATAAGAATCTCACAACTGAATCACACGAAAAGCTTCAATGTCTGACTAAGCAAGAGAGGCTTAGTTCTTCATAGCAAGAGAATACGTAGAATAAGAAATTAGGGTTCCGAGATAGAAGAAACAAGTTTTCTCAATCCTTAAATACCAAAGGAAAATAATATGAAATTATCCTAAAAAGAAATAATAAAAACCTAATAAAGTAATACAAAATACATCCGAAAAGGCAATCGGCTCGGCGATGCTTCCGTCGGCGGCGGCCGCTGCTTCTCCCACGGCGATCGCCGTAAATGCGGCGGGCGCCGCAATTAAACGGCGGTCGCCGTTTCCAGGTCGTAGCTAAGGTCTCTCCAGGGCAATTAACGGCGGTCGTTGTTTCTTCCGCGGCGGTCGCCGCAGTTCTGTTTCTTCATCCTTCGCTCCTCAGCTCCTAAGGCTCCAAAAATGCAACTTCCGCACCTCCTCGCCAAGTCTCCAAATCACCTCCAAAGCATCCTAAAACACCACTAAAACCATGCCAAAACTCCGTCAATACACACAACATAATCGTGTGTATCAGGACGCACTGCAACCAGAGGCTCTATGATATCCATCGGCCTGCTCTGTCGATAACCGAACTGGCGTGTAAGCCGATCTGGCATGTATGGCTCCTCTACACCGAGAAAACGAATAGTCCCTCGATAAGTGGAGGACCTATGGGCACCTCGAAAATCAAGACCCTCGTACGGCATCCACCGTATCTACAATTAACAAAACACGATGGCACATAAATTAATTCATTAAGCTATCTTACTGTAAATTAAAATTGAAAAAGAATACGTACATCTTCTGGCCTATACTCGTCCAGAATTCGTCTGTAGTGTGACTGGTCACAGAGGGACCGGAGAGGTGTCCGGCCAATACAGTATCGTCCAGCGCGTCGGAGGTCGTCGTCCGCACCTTCTTTGAGGTTAGGATTGCCCGGGAAGTATACGAAGTACGTCCAAATCCAAACCTGTGTACAGAGAAAGACAACCATTATTAAAAACAATTCAATAATGTATATTAATAATTTAAATTATAAGTTAACTATATTAAAGGCCTACCTCCAAAAGACGTGTGCAGCCGGCGAACTGTGCAGCTCCGCGCCGAGAACCCTCTCCGAGGTTCCTATAAAGGAGAGCCAGAATTCCAGTACCCCAAGCAGTATGAACGACACGCTCCCAGTCCACAAAAAGAGGTAGCAGTGTTGTCTTCAGCTCGTTCGTTGACTTGTCAACGAAGATGCTAGCCGACATGGCGTGCCATAAGAAACCGGCTGATATATCCTCTGGGTAGGCACCCTCCTCAATCATCCTCATCACATGCCTCCCAAGCTGGAATTGCTTGACCCAACCCTTTCTAAGGTCGCGGACCATGTCAGCATCATCCTCATCAAAGCTGTAGTCCGAATCTATCCCAAACAAATAGCCGAACAAAGCCTCACACTCCGCCAGCTCGCTATCATGACCGGTCCATGGTGACGTCACCTCAAATCCCTCGATCGGCAGCCCTAAAATCATGAGCACGTCATGTAGAGTAGGAGCTATCTCGCCCCAGGGAAAGTGGAAGGTGTTCGTCTCTGGATGCCATCTCTCAACGAATGCTGAAATGAGGTTGTGATCAGCATTGCCGAACTGCAAATCAAGTAAACCGGTCAACCCCGTCTGCTGCGCAATCCAAAACCAGGACCCCTCCACAGGGACCCCTCTAGGAATACGATCCCTCCAAAATGCAAACTGCGTAGGGCGTGTCTGGACCCTCAAACTCCTAACAACGTCCTCGGGTGGGTCCAACGACGCCTTCCTCCATATCAGCTCTGCAATGTGCGTATCAAAGTTCCTCAACAAAGAAGGAAGCTGCTCAGCTGGCTCATGCGGAGATGGGGCATGTGTGGCTGGCTCAGATTGAGACGGGGTCTGTTGAGATGGATCATGATGTGGAGATGGGGCATGCTGAGATGGAGATGGGCCATACTGAGTCTCCTGATGTGGCTCAATCGGAGATAGGGCCTGTGTGGCTGGCTCAGGCTGAGACGGGGCCTGCTGAGATGGCTCATGATGTGGAGATGGGGCATGCTGAGACGGAGATGGGCCATACTGAGTCCCCTGATGTGGCTCAATCGGAGATAGGGCCTGTGTGGCTGGCTCAGGCTGAGACGGGGCCTGCTGAGATGCCTCACGTGGAGATGGGGCATGCTGCTCATGTGACTCCTCCAGAGGTAGCCGCTGCTGAGGTGAGTCATCAAGATGTGGGTCCTCCTGATGTGACTGTTGAGGTGGGTCCTCCATAATCACGTCCTCATCTGAGCGGACGGGACCAACATCGTCCTCACTAGCGCCCTCACTATCGGCCTCAATATGGCCCTGCGATACACCGCCAACCCTCCTCTTGCGAGCAGATGCAGTAGTAGGGCGACTATCTCGATCGGACCGTGCGATCTTACCCAAAACTTCCTATTTTTCCATAAAAAAATATAGAAAATTGTTTTCTTACAAACAAAATCAATATACTAAAATTTGCATTACAATGACATATTTAATATTACAGTATAATTGAGCTTATTACCTATACTATTTTTTTTAATGATTAAATACAATAAAAACCAAATTTACAAATATAACTATATTCATTTTACCCACTATAACATATTTACATATGCCCAAATATTGTTTTCTTACAAACAAAATCAATATATTAAAATTTTCATTACAATGATATATTTAATATTATTTAACAGTATAATTGAGCCTATTACCTATACTATTTTTTATAAGATAATGATTAAATAATCTAAAATCCAAGTATATAAATCTACAAGTGCAGTAACAATTTAATTAATAAATTAGATTTAACGATTACAAATTTAAAAAATATCATACCTTTTCAGTTGGCCTCCGTTCATATTTTCGCTTTTGGCGAACGGGAATTTCACCCAAGTCTAACATAGCCTGCTGAGCAACCGCGCACGCGACGTCGAAGGCATTCTCCGCCGCGATGTCGCCCTCCTCGCCCAAAAAAGCCCCGATATACTCCTCCTCGCCCTCGGTCCTGGGCGGCACCACGTGCAGCCCAGATTCCCCCATAGTGGGCGGCACGTAGTGCAGCCCAGCCTCGCCTCCCTCCTCGGCCTCGCCCAGCCTCGCTTCGCCTCCTTCCTCCGCCAGCCTCGCTTCCTCCGCCGCGTCGCCACCCCTCTCCCCCAGCCTCGCTTCCGCCGCCTCCTCCGCCGTCTCGTCGCTGCCCCCGTGAAACAGAGATTGGCCGCCGCCGCCGCCACCGTCGAATCTGCCGTCGATTCTAGTCTATCGCCGTCGTCTCCGCCAAGAACTCCCGCCGCCGCCATCTGATGGTCCCTCAGTTCTTCCTCCGCCAAGAACTCCCATATGTCGTCAACCGAATAATCGCCGCCGGGATCCATTTTCGCTCTCGAACTCTGCAAATCGTTCTCGGAGAAGACGACCCTGGGCGGCATTTAATAACGCCGAAGTTTGATTTTTTGGCGGTTTGTACATGGGCGGCAATAGTTGCCGCCCAAGTTTCAATTTCAAATTCGCCATTGGGCGGCATGTTTTGCCGCCCAGAATTTTGGGTTTAGACTCGGCGGCTTTCAGTGCCGCCGAATTTTAACCCGGTTTTCAGGAAATCATTTTTTAATTTTTAAAATAAATAAATTAAATTTCAAAACCGGGTTCTACAAAATCAAAAACACTGGGCGGCAATATGTGCCGTCCAGGTCCAAATCGGGTTATAAAAAAACCGGTTTGCATGGGCAGTACCTAATGCCGCCCAAGTGCAAACCGGTTTTTTGGAAGGGTTTTCTGGGCGGCTCTACGTGCCGCCCAGAGGAGAATGCGGGGCGAAAAAAATCGGCATGTGCGGTTTATCGACCTATTTCTTTAATCATACCCATGTATAACATTTGTTTTGCATTTTGTCTTAAAATTCCCTCAAACATATATCGACTTTAACTGATTTTTTCTTCTTCTAATTGACTAACGTATGTACTAATTAGGAAACAACCCCCCACCCTACACATGCTGAAAAATGCCACACCTATAGCTAGTAAATAAAAATTGAGCTAGTTATGAAGACTAAGTGTCCCTACTCTCGTTATATAAATTAATAAATGATATACAAGAGGTAGTTATAAATGACATTTTTTCTATTAAATTAGTCGTTAAAAATTATTCCATCCATTTTATCATTTTGGTCTTTTAAGCTATAATTCTTGATTCATATCATTTGGTCTTTTATACGTACTTAATATTATTTTTCAAATACTTAGGCATAATTTCAAAGCATTTTTCATTAATTATTTATGAAAAAACTTCATATATTTTCTATATCTAGTTTTTTTTTTAATAAAAAAAGTGTGAAATGAGCAAAAGAAACAATATTGTAAATTAAAACAGATGGCCTACTTAATTAGGCCGATTATATTGTAAGATTTATTTTACTCCATCAGAAAGTTATTCTTTTACACTTATATTAGCATTTTTTTTGACAACCAATTTATAAATACCTTATATGTACAAATAACTAATGTATCCTATACACTAATACACATCAAAATTTAACTATTTTTACCTCGGGTTACACAAGCTTATAATTCTTATTAAAGTTGTGTTTGAAGAGATAGACTGGAAAAAACAAACTAATTTTGATTATGAAATACAAATAGTTGAACTTAATTGACACTATACAAAGAAGACTATAATACATTATATTATATTAAATCATGTTTTATGACATAAGATAATGCATTTTCTATGGTTGATCAAAACAAATCCAAAATCTCATAACTCTAAACCATTTGTAGCTAGTCCGTTAGATATAAAAATCTATCCTCATTTAAAAAAAAGTAATATAAGCCATTTCAACTGAATTTTAAAGAAAATGATTTCAAAAATAAATTGCACGTATTTTTGTTATTCCACTGAATCCCCATCCACGAAAAGGGTTATCCAAATGCTGGAGTTTGACTTGTTGAGCCACAAATTAATAAAGCCACCAAAAGAAGAAAAGAAATTGAAGGGTAAAGAGAAAAAACAAAGGGGAAAAGTGAAATTATGATTCTTGATGATGAGAATGTATTACAACTTTATGATGGAGGAGCCCCTTTTTGTGCGTGCCCCGTTACACAATTTAGGTTCTTCTTCTGCTCCATTTTTTACATATTCTTATCCCCATTTCTTTGCTTTTTGTTTTCTTGCTCCACCACCCTCTATTATTTATACAATTTGTGGGCCCTTCGTCTTCGTCCACCCTAAGCTAGTAAGTTGTGCTTCCTCATTACTTAGTGGCCATATCGTAAGGAAAAACACTTGATTCCTGAGATAAGTAAGTGTTTTTAGTTTAACTGATAATCAAGACATTTTGTGATCATGAACTTACAAGTTTTATATATGTACGTAACAGCTTAAATGTCTCAAATTAATATAAAAAAAACCTCTTACGTTGTGAGTACGATTTGTGTTGTTGATGTTGATCAGCTGTATTTACGAACTATATATAAATACGTGTATTGGTCTAATAATATGCCATGTGTGGTGCTAGTTATATTAGTTTAATTTAGATATATAGCATGACTCCATTTGCATATATAGAAACTTGATTTACCATAACTAGACTTTTTTTAGATTTAATTTAACACAACTCCAATGTTCTCAATCTTTGTAGCTATTGTATTTTTAAAATTAACATATTAAGTGTAGTCTATTGAAAAATGTATTTTTTTATGAATATTACACAAAATGTTTGCGTTTTTTAGTCTTGATGTATTATAAGACTCGGTTTATTTTAAACTACGATATTACATCCGATTAGATATCTACAAAATTTCATGTATGTTGACACCACACTCATCCAATCTAGGCTTTCATCAAAATATCAAAGGAAAATACATTGTTCACTAATTGTCTTCCTCCAGTAAACATTGTTGATTTCGGAATAAAAACTTACAAATCGTCCCTTTTGCGAGCTCTTGAACAACCTACATACAATTGACCATTAGAAAAACAAGGATGCTTCAAAACGACACAAACTTTTTCCAATATTTGTTCTTGTGATTTGTTTATAGTCATTGCAAAACAAAGCTTTATCGGAAATTGTCTTCTTTGGAACTTAAATGCGTATTTGCTTGATGACGGCATGCTCAGACTAATTCTTGGTAATAGCACTTATTCTCCTTTGTAATAACCAGTCGATATATCGCACAAGATTGGATTCCTATGAATATCTTTGCAAATCAACCTAGTACCATTACTCATACCATTTGGAGGATCCAAATTGCGAAGCTATATGACAAGACAACCTACTTTGAGTACCAATTCATGAGAACTCATTTCAGAAGGACATGAAGTGATCAGGAATTCATTTGGATATAAATTGCAATTATCATCAATTATCGTGTGACAGCAGGTTTTAGTCGTATCACCTGATCAAAATAATCCTAAACAAACCTAAACTAGTAGAATAGGCAAGTAAGGGTCGAATCCCACATGAAGGAGTTGTCTTTCTTTATGTAAGATTGCATGCAATAGTAACAAAGGGGGGTTTTGGTTGATTGTTGGCAAACAAGTAAACAAAAGCAAAGGGTTTCAATCAATTAAGGGAAAATACTTAGCCAAACAAATATCCACCACTCATACGATTGATTGGTCCTAGGTTATCTCTATTCCTTCTTTTGATTATTCCTGTCCCTATTCTGAATTAGTTACCAGTCCTACCAGTCCAGACAACCCTAACTATTAAACAATCCCTACCAACCTTCAAGATTTAATTCAATAGCAGCAAGAAGCATAGGAATTAACCAGGATACATGCAACACCACGACCCGCAGTATTTAACATATAATCAAATCTCTTTCATAATAAACTAGTCCTACCAGTCCTAGAATATCATGGATGCTACAACGGATAAGGAATCTCAACCCGAAATATCCAAACCCTAGCAATAGACAATTACTAATATCAACTAGGTGATCAATCCAGTCAAATCAATAATAATCAATAGGAATATGCTCAAGAGAAAAGATATAATCCAAAGGAACAGGGAATAGAGTTGTAACCTCACAATCAAATCATACGAAAGGCTTCAATTGTCGGACTAAGCAAAAGGGTGCTTAGCTCCTCATAGTTCTTGGAAACAAATAAACTTCAAGGGAAAAAATGCTGAATGGAAACAACGATGAATACTGAATGGTCTAGATGATGAATGGAGGCTATTGGAACTAGGTTTTAAATCAAACCCAAAACCAAAGATCACAAACATAATCTAAACGGAAACAAAATAACCTAAACGGAATAAAGAAATAAAAATAAAAATCGGAAAAGGTAAAATAACAAAACTTCGGAAAATCCTAGCGGGCTCGCTCCCGTGTGATTCTGCGGCCACGGAAAGAAATCCGCGGTCGCGGAAATTAGAATATTGCTCTCGACCTCTGGCGCTGGGGGAATTTTCCGCGGTCACGGAAAATGGAAATTTGCTCTCGTAGTGTCGACTTCTCCGCGATCGGCCACTCTTCACCTGCGGTCGTGGCTACGCCCTTCTTCTCACTTCGTGTGGCTTCTTCCTTCTATCTTCCTTGGTCTCCTCAGGTGGTCTACTCCTCGTCTTCTGGATGTCTTCATTTAAGCTTCTCCAGACCACCAAATCCACACTTCTTCTCCTCAACTTCATACTCCACAGTTGTGCTCTAAATCCATACAAATGGCACCCTAAACACCGGTAACAACTCCTAGATAAGCACTATAAAGTAGAGCTGATCATCGTGTCTATACTTTCATATATAGTACTTACTCTAAGAAATCTTTATATTATACTGCATTAATGTTATCAACACAATCATCATCAACATAGTGACAATTAATAATTTCCGATGACAATTAAATTGAGACACTTTCATCAGATTGGAATTTTTTATTACTTAGTTGCAATAGAAATTATGCAAGCTCTCGATCCTCCTTTGCTCTTATATTTGTAGTTAATCTGAACTTGATCATTTGAGGCCACAAGTAAGAATAAACTAAGCTTGAATCAATCGCTTCATGTTGTGTTTTATGCGGGAGAACTGGAAGAACCTGTAAAAAATTATTGCCAAACGCTATAATCTTACCTTTAAATGTTCTTTGATGTCACATATGTCCTGAATGAGCATATTCAATGATTTAATGCTTTCTTTCTTTGCCATTGAAGTTTCACCCCAAATGAACAACATTGTTTCTGTGAGTAAATAGGCTAAACTACTGCTTAGATACATTGCAAGTAAGTACGTCATTGTCGTCTATATGAATTTTTAACCTTGAATGTGTAGTTCTTCCAATAGGTATATTACAAGCAACAATGCCAATGTAGTTGTTGGTATAATAATTTTTCCCAGAGATCCGAGTTTAGCATAAAGTACACAATATAGAAATATTTTACATGTTCCACCCGAATCATCTATGAAAAATACACCTGGTTTGTTTGTTTGTTTTAACATGGCGCATCAATCAATATATATTTAAAAGTTGGCTTTCTAGCCAATAAATGCTGCTCTTTGAATGCCTGAAATGAAATTTACATATTGTTTTGTAGCTTTGTCTGTAAGCCTCATTGGGCCTAAAGGGCTTTGTGTCCAATAATTGTTACTCTTCAAATCCATATTGGGCCTCTGCATTTATGCTATGACATGAAGAGTAGTGCCCTTTCATGTACAACACCAGATGTAACCGCCATTGATTTGTGAAAGGTCGACGTAATGCAATCCAAGCCCTCAAAATCGACGATTAGGGCACATGGCCAGCGCTCCATTTCTTCCACTCTCCTCTTTCGCTCTCATCGTCCAAATCAAACCAGGTATTTGCAATCTTTTCCACTCCTCATGCGAAATTTCTAGGGTTTTTGTTTTGACTGTGCATAGTTTTGTGATGTTTTAGCTCTGGAGATGCCAAGGAGGGAGCGAATTCAGGGGCTCCAGTGAAGTGCGTCTCATTCTCCGATTACCTTAATCGAAGGCTACACAGCAATTCCGTGCTTCCCCGTGCTCTTCAGGTTCCGTTTTTTCTTCTACTTTCAAATTTATAAATATGTGAAGAAAAGTGTATAGTCTTTCTTGATGCTGCTAAGTGGAAGGTGATTCAAATCCGAGAGAGATAAGAGGAGGGGGCAAAAGAGTAACCTAAACGATCCAGATGGTTGTGGTGCCGGCGGCGACGCCCCAAGCGGCAGCGGCAGGTTGGAGGCGCATGGAAGGCTTAAGAAACTTCATCATTCTCGATCCGGTTGCCTGAAATTGGGATTATTAACCGTAGGGGAAACCCTAGAAATCGCAGGAAATGAAATCAGATTGGAGAGAAAGAGCGAAGGGAAGGGAAAGAGAAGATGCTTTTGATATTCGTTAGGTTCGATGGTCAAACGGCCGAGGCAACGGGCCTATGGTCTCTCTTATTTTCCTTAAGCCCAGCCCATTTACTTGCTATTTCTTTCGAATGTTGATATTCTTCTCCTCGAAGGTTCCAGTGTGAGTAAAGATAATTAGAAGTGTAATTGTTAATCTTTGGTATGAATTCTGATTAAATAGTCGTTGTGGTTTCGGTTTGATTGCAGACTGAGAAGGCATTTCTAAAACAACCCAAGGTTTTCCTTTCATAAGTTTCATATAGCTTCTGTGTGGACTAAATTCCAACGATTTTGAATTTATTGTGGGATTAATAATTTTATTCCATTAATGAATTTGTTAGATCGAAGAAAACTGGCAAAGGGAAGAGACATGGTAAAGGAGGAAACAACATCTGAAAAAACATTGGATTGGGATTCAAGACTCCCAGAGAGGCCACTGAAGGTAATCATCTTAGTAGACTTACAAGTAGAATGTAACAATCTAATTTTTTATTTTTTTTATAATTCGGGGATAATGAATCTGTTAGTTCAACAGATAAAACTTCAATTATAATTTGAAGAGTGAAACAAGTATCTGACTTAAAAGCTCATCTTTGCTGTCTACTATTCTGTGACATGAAATCTGGCCATGTCTTTGTTTTCAAGGTTAATATGATAAGATCAATCATAATTATTACAAGGGCTTCTCTTGTGTTGTCTCATTTTGTGCAGTATCATGCACATCTCATATATGAAGATCAAACACCTAATTAATAGCATCCTTTCTTACTTGAAAACATTTTGGCAATGGTTTGAGCTGTTTAGGCATAATTGTATCGCTCTTTTTAAAATATATTTCCATGTCATGTCATATAGTATTACTGTTCTTATCCTTGGCTTGCATCATGTCCCTTTTAATGTTGTAGCTTGTGTTCTTAGTCCTACAAAACTTGAATGTTGACAGGAACTTACATCGACAAGAAATGCCCATTCACTGGATCCGTTTCAGTCAGGGGCCGCATCCTCGCTGGTACTTGTCACAGTGCAAAGATGATGAGAACTATAATTGTTCATAGGAATTACCTTCATTGGGTGAAGAAATATCAAAGGTATAATCTTAACTTGATATATAATCATACTTCCAAGTTCTATTCCTTTTTTTTTTTGTGACTGTTTGTTTTGGAACTTACAAATTATGTACATGTGTGCTTTAGATATGAGAAGAGGCACTCTAATATCCCTGCTCATGTATCTCCCTGCTTCCGTGTCAAAGAAGGAGATCACATGATCATTGGACAATGCAGGTTAGTTCTCCTTCATACATTCTCATCAAGAACCCGTAAAAAAACTAGAAATTTGTTGTTACTCATGAAATATTGCTGAGTATTTTGTTTCCCATGTATCAAACTTTCTGGCAGGCCCCTGTCCAAGACCGTGAGATTCAATGTGTTGAAGGTTATCCCTGCCGGGTCAGCTGCTGGTGGCAAGAAGGCATTTACGGGCATGTAATCTTCTTTCCCGGTTTTGTTCGGATTATGGAGCTTTAGCTGTTTGTAGACGAAAATGTTGTTTTTTTATGTCACTGTTCTTGAGTTTTTTCTCTTCCCATTCTCACATCAAACAGAATCTACTTGAATGTTTTTGTTCCTTCTATCCCTTGCTACTTTCTTTTTATTGTTTTTGATAACGTGTTTATGTAGAGACGTGTTATTTGCTGATGCATTTGTTTCTTTCATATGTAGTTAAATGATGGTTGCGCACTTGGTTGAATGCTCACCTTCTCTTATTAATGTTAACAGGTCAAAATGGAGCTGGTTGGTGGGATTATGAGAGGGAAGGTGTTGATAACGATGAAGTATTGTAGGGTATGGGTTCCACAACATTAGGAGAAATTATTGACTGTCATTGAAGTTTGTTGCGTACTTTAAACTATCTTTTTTCTGTAATTTTGCATGGACAAAGGGGAAGTTTGTGTTAAATGTGTTAACCCTTCTGTATGATATTTGTCAGTTAATGGATCTTCTATGAAATCTCTTACCTTTCGTTTTATGTAATTGACAAGTTGATAGCAACTCTGAATCCATGTAATCTCCCCTAAATAAAGCTTAAGGAATCTCTTCGGAAAATATTTAGCCACGTATCTCTTTATCCAAATCACACGTAGATAGTATCTACCTTTAACTTAGGACAATTACATCATTAATATATTTTTTCTTAATTTGTCATTTCAACGATTAATGAAATAGAGGTTACAAATCATTACATTAATTATCGAACTTTTAAGCTTCTAAACGGCTAACTCCAAAATCCAAATTACACGTAGTATAGTATCGGTCATTAACTTAGGACAATTACATCATTAATATGATTTTTCTTGGTTTGTCATTTCAACAATTAATGAAACGGAAGTTACAAATCATAATTATTGCATTCAATAAAAAATTTACATGCCTTATATAAAGACTCTGAAATAGCTTCCGTCAAAAAATACTCTGAAATAGCTAAATAATTAATCCAAGCTTTAAAAATAGCTTATATCTTTATTATTTTTTATAAATAAATGCCCTTTATTTTCTACAGTATGAACCCTAAACCATTCACCAATATATATATACATTCTCCCAATTTCACTCACAATTCCAAATTCCACTAACAACAACTATATCAATATCATCGTATCAGACTCACCAACACGATGAAGAGGTACGTCGTATAACACATTGACATTTACACTCATCGTGTATATATACTAAATTTAGCCTCATTTGTCTTGGTCTAGAGAAATTAATCAAGGATGGAAACCAAAATAATAGACATGTACTCACTTTCACATATGAAATATACAAGGAATAAGTTATGAATTATACTTTCGCTAAGAAGAGTAAACATGTACCGATAAAATAACTAATGTATTTTTATATCAAATGTAACAAGGTTTAAGAATATGCAGAGTCACCAATTATTTCTATTACTCCGTATTTAATAAGAATAAGAAGTAATGGCTAATATATTTTAATAAAAATGATATTAATGTCTAGGAATATGTAAAGTCCGCGTGACTAATAAAACGATATATATTCCAGACAAAAAAATAAAATAATATATTAATGCATATTAATAACTAAAGCATAACAAAAAAAAAATAGTAAAAGGCAATAAATTTGTAAGATAAAGGCAAAAAATTAGAAATGTGGAGGATAGTGGAGCATGTAATAAATGAGAGTTGTAGCAAATTTCTTATAAATACTCCAGTTCAAACATAACATATAATTAGATAGGCATTTCTAAAATATTTTCAAAGAAATTTTTTGAATCCCTACAAAAAACAACTACCACCTAATTCAAGAATTAAAATGAACTTCTGACCAGAATAAATAAATAAAATTATACTTCGTACAATCATAGCATTTTATACCTAAAATACTTAGATATTACATTTAAATACATATCAAACAATATATCGTCTAAAATAAAACATGCAATAACAATCCATATTTTACAAACTCACAAATAAATCGCGACACTACATATACACAAAAACTTTGATTTCAGTTATGTGTACAATCAAATTTCCTAAATAATGCAACAAAATTAATAAATGAGGTGGGTGTATGGCGAAGAGGCGGAGTGGCCGAGACTGACAAAGACTCTTCGGGTGAAGTCGCAACGGAAGTGGAAATAAATGAGGTGGGTGAAGAGGATTATATAATCCTTTAACTAGGGGTAATGGGTATAAAACACACAAAAAAATACAAAATGCATAATTTTGGAATGGAGCCACGCCTGACAATGGTAGTGTAGGCTTGTGGAGATCACTTAATTGGGAGGTGAGAGTTTGGCATCTCCTTTTTAGTATATGAATACACATTAAAAAACTTTGAGACCATCTTTAACCATGATATTCTACATGAGTATTATAGACATTAAAAAAATTAGAAAATTTAAAAAGGTCAGATTCTATTATATAACTACTAAAGCAAAATACAAATTGCGTCATATGACGCTCTGAAAATGAACCAAATCTGCCACGTGATATCACGATATTAAATTTGTCACGTGTCAAGCTCTCATTTTTTTTGAAAATCTAATAAAAAAAAAAAAAATCACTATCCATATTAGTCGGATATGCATACAATATGAATATTTTTCATACTCTAATCTTTCCAAAAATATAGCAAATAATATCCTCAACCATGTATTTTTTGTACGTAATCTATATCTATATACTATTACTAAATATCTCATTTACTTAATAGATCTCATTTTATATTGTAAATGGAAAATTTGAAAATGATATTCATCTAGCAAATATCCTCCTTCCAAATTAGCATAATATATTTTCATCATAAACTTCCATTTATAACTCTTTATTTCAACTAATATATCATTACGATAAGCATATCTTCAAACTATATTACTAGAAATCCACCAAATCACTTTTTTTAATTATTAACCTAATAAATTTGCACCAATATGACAATATCATGATAAATGGGTGAAGCTCGCCATTGGCATTCTATGGTGTCCTATTTTACCAAAAAATTCACCCCAAGTTCGAGGGCCGTCTACTTTGCAACCACATAAACTAAAGCTCTCATCTTTCATTTTGAAATCCCTAGCCGCAATCTACTATATATCTACTAAAACAGAATACTTACTACGCCACGTGACATCCCCAAAATGAACCATACCTTTCTACTATCACGTGGCATCACGCCATTGATTTTGCCACGTAACAAGCTCTCCTTTTTTTCGTTGTTTTTTCAAAAATAAATAAATAAAATAAAATAAAATCTTTGTCCATATTAACAGGATATGCATACAATATGAATATTTTTGTAATTTATTCTTTCCAAAACGTAGCAAACAACATTACCAGCCATATATATATTTTGTACATAAATATATCTGTAATCATAAATTATCAGCCATATATTTATTTTGTAATCTATTATTTCCAAAACGCTCCCAAGAATCTACTATATATCTAGTAAACTAGAACCTAATTATGCCACATGACACTCCCTTATTAAAATCGCCACATGACACCGCCTCTAAAACCGGCACATGTCATTATTTTTTAATTTTTTTAAATAAATCTAATTATAAATCAAAGATTATTATCCTAAACCTATCACTCATTTTTTTCTAATTTAAATACAAATCAAGCACAAAGATTACAAGTTAATCACAAAGATTATAAATCCAAAATTTTCTAATTATATACAAATCCAAAATTTCCTAATCTACTATCTACTAAACTAGAACCTAATTACACCACATTGCACTCCCTCATTAAAACCGTCACATGGCGCTCCCTCATTAAAACCGTCACATGTCATTTTTTGTTTTTTTCAATTTTTAAAAATAAATCTAAGTTTAAATAAAATATTATTATCCTAAACATATTACTCATTTTTTCCTAATTAGAATACAAATCAAGAACAAAGATTACAAGATAATCACAAATCCAAAATTTCTTAATTATATACAAATCCAATATTTTCTAATCATATATAAATCCAAAATTTCATAATCTACTAAACTAGAACTTAATAACGTCACATGGTACTCCCTCATTAAAACCGCCACATATCATTTTCTGTTTTTTTCAAAATTTCAAAATAAATTTAACTATAAATCAAAGATTATTACCCTAAATTTATCACTCATTTTTTTTCTAATTTAAATACAAATCAAGCACAAAGATTACAAGTTAATCACAAAGATTACAAATCCAAAAGTTCCTAATTATATACAAATCCAAAATTTTCAAATTATGTGGATGATTGAGATACGAAATTATTGATTTGAAGTTGATTTTAATATCAATATTATCTAAATATATTTTTAACTACATAGATTGATTTTAGTAATTATTAATATTTTAATTCAAGATATATGACGTAAAAACTCGTGTTTGGCACGAGAATTACACTAGTTTATGAGTAAATCAATAAACAGTACTATCTGCTTGATACTCTCCTATGAATTTTCTCTTGATTTACTTAAAAAATCTGACATTATTTTTTAATGTTCTTATTTTATAATATTTTAAGATACTCCAAGTAACACCATTAAAGGTGGTCTAACTATTTGGTAATATTTATAGTGTAAATATATTGATTAATTTATTAGTTATAATATTTTAATGTAATGTCAATTTAACAATTAAATATATTAAAATTCGCCATTTTGGGTGTGGGCGTGCGAAGCACGTGAATTGCAACTAGGTATTTGGTAAAATCCATTTTGTCCTGAAGATAATAATGAAGATTTCCACTAATTAAATAAAATATGAATGCAATTGACAGCACTTGCCTTCACTAACCGTATTTAGACTTATTAGTTAGTTGACCTAAAGAAAGGCTACGTCACCGTCATGTGGACTTCCCTTTTTATTATAAAAATCATTTTACTCACACCTATAACATCGATTAGAAATCTTTATTGGAAATTTCCCCACTACACATTGTAATTACATTTCTTTTCAACTGATGACATATTCATTTACGTATTTGACCATCGGTAATTGCAATTTTCATTAATAAGTAATAGAGCTCTCAAAAAGTGACCGATCCGCTTTTGGATCCAACCCGACATGACTGAAATTTTTGATAACCCAAAATTATCAAATCCGAATTTACCAAGACCGAACCCGACCAATCCGAATCCGACCCGATTAACGAATAAATGTGGAATATTAATAAAATATAACATAAAATATATATGATAAATGACATATAAATAATGATAATATGCATAATATCCTAAAAAAGAACATTGTTGTACTTATATATGTTTTTATAATGTAGAAATTTATAAATTAATATAATAAAAATTAAAAGTAAAAATAAAATATGATTTTGGTCTACTAATATCAATTACATTAAAATAATTAATAATATTATTATAAATTTAATTCATTTCAACTTATTTTGACATATTTAAATTAGTTTTTAACTATTTAATAATATTTAAATAGTGAATAAAATATTTAAAAAATGACGCTCTTGACCTGTTGGTTAACCCAAACCGCTCGCTGACCTGTAATGACCCGACCGCCTTGACCTGTTATCTAAAATGACCCGACCCGTTCTCAACCCAAACCCAAAATAACCGAACCGAACCCGACTTGACAACTCTAATAAGTAATGATTTTTGTGAAATAATTGTATAAACAATAAAGGGTAAATCGATGTCTTCAGACATATCCTTAATTTTAACTATAAATGAATTGGACCCCCCTACATGCTACAAATATAATTATTTAATTTTTATACTCACTTATTGAAAAAAATCTATATTATAAAATATGAAATTACGGTATAATAACTCCATAAGTATTTTTCTTATTGTGTTTATACATGTTTTACCAAAAACAGAAGGTTGATATATGTTGATCATATTAAAGAGGACCATCTATTTTATTTTTATTTTAAATCATTCTTCTTGAAAAATAAAAAATCCAATTTTAAACACATGGACATTTGTCATCCAAAGACCGAAAGAGGAATAAGATTATAGAAAACAGAAAATTTAAACAAGTCTTTACAAATGAAACTCTTATAAAAGCTTCTTTTTGAACTAGACAATATGTTAGTTCGTATAATTACTTGATCCTCTCATATATTTTCTTATAAAAAGAAATCTAAACAATCATGACAATTTACATGATTACTCCACATTCGAGATACATTGAAGAAATGCATATTATGAGAGCTCAGGAATGGAAATACAATCAATATCTAGACTGAGGTACCATTGGATTCAAGATTGTATACTCCAACCATATTTTGACAACATCAATATCAATCTTAAAGTATATCACTTCATTAAAACAAATCGAAAATGAAATATTCTCAACCTCCAAAAACTTTTACCTCCACATATAATTACCAAAATCTTAAAGATCCATATTCCCAACACGAACATAGTATGAAAATTATCTAACGACGATAATTTTTCCGTCAAATCAACAAGATCCCTTATTCAACCTCATAATCCCAACTCTACATATAACTCTCCATCTTAGATATGGAAAACACTTATTCCCCCTAAAATACATAACTTCATATGGAAAGCATTCACTAGTACTTTGCCCACTACAAAACGTCTCAACATACATTGTGCTAGGGTCCCCTCACGTTGCATTTTATGCAATTTTGATACTTAAGACCTATATCATCTTTTCTTCACTTGCCCCTATACTATACAAATGATAAATGATATTGAGACTAAAACAGGTAACACTTCCGTGTTTCAACGCACTTCTGATTTTTGTTACGACCTTGAAATATTTAGAAATCAAACACATCTCCGGAACTTATGTTCATTCTATGGTGGACAATATGGCGACGCCATAACTCTATTTTATTCCACAAAGACAACTCCCAACGAAATATCAACCTTTTTGACATGGCATTTATACATTATCAAGATTGAAAAATTGTCACTGATCCTTCACCAAAACGAACAACCTCTAAAAATAAACGACTACTTCTTAAAAATAGAATTTGGAGAAACCCCCATTACAATGGACAAAACTTAATTTTGATGGTTTCAAAAAACAGGATCTCTCATCTCATATTGGATTCACTATTAGAAACTCTTAAGGCGATATCCTCTATCTAGACAGAAAACAAGTTCCTATTTTACAGGCTGAAGCACAAGCGGCCTTAGAAGGGGTCCGTAAAGCGTTTTTTTAGGGATTAATAAGCTAATCATATAGGGTGATAACTTAACCATGATTAATTCAATAAAAGGAATTTGGGAAATACCTTGAAAAATTAGAACTATTATATTAGGTATCCAATCCTCATTGCATTATTCAATTATGTTATCCTAAACTTTTCACTCATTTTTTCCAAATTCAAATACAATTCAAGCACAAAGATTACAAGTTAATCACAAAGATTACAAATCTAAAATTTCATAATTATATACAAATTCCAAATTTCCTAATTTTATACAAATCCCAAAATTTCTAATATATACAAATCCAAAATTTTCCAATTATATGGATGATTGAGATGAAATTACTGATCCGAAATTGATTTTAATATCAATATCATCTAGATCTATTTTTTAATAATTATTAATATTTTTGATTCAATATATACGACATAAAAACCAGTGTTTGGCACGAGAATTACACTAGTTTTTCTATAATCGTTGGAATTATCTATCATCTCACGTTAAAAGTAAGTAAATATAAAAATCTACTATAAAAAAATAATTGCCTATTTCTATTATTGCTAATTAATCTTAAAATAAAAACCTTAGACTTATAGAAAAATAGTGTTTTTTTGGAAAAAAAATCTTAAAATAAACCTAGACTTATATTCTAGTTTTTTTTATCCACATACACACGTATGTACACCACTTCTATTCTATGAACCCTAGTCTTTTTTCAACCAAAAAAAAAAAGAACCCTAGTCTTTTGCAATAAATGTACCCAATTCTATATTTTTACAAATACGCATATTTTTATCTTCGCAAAAATAGGGCCATATAAGCATTAAGCACAAGCCGATACTCTTCCAAATATGCAATACATTGATACGTTATTCTCTATTAGAGTATTTGTTTCTTAATAAAATCATTATGCTCTTCAATTGGCCTACATATAAATTCCATGTTCTTCTGTACTTTGGTATATATATAATACAACGTATGACGTATCCATTAATTCCTCTTGGGAATGCACATCAAAATCACCCTTTCCCACCTTTCAAAATAAAACCCACCAAATCTCACCTCAATTCCCCTCTACTCATTTCAAAGGTGAATTTTCCTATCCCTTTCTCTTTTGTGTTTTCATGTCTAAATTCCATTTTTTTCCCTTCATCTCTCTCTTCTCCCCATTTCCCAACAGTATCTTGTATTGTCTACCAACCAAGTTGCCTTTGGTTGAAACCTTTTTCTGTGCAATTATTGTCTCTCTGTGTAAGTGTTTTTTTTAATTAAAAAATTGCTGTATTACATTCTTGTTCTTGGCTACTGACCAAGCAAAAACTCTAATCTTCTTCAACTTGCTTGATTGTTCCCTTTTTTCATACTTTTGATCCTTCATAGACAGGAAAGGTGAAAGGGATAAGAGACTGGAATTCATTTCACACACACAATAAAGTTTTACCCTTTACACATTTTAACTCCTCTGCTACTGGAGTCCATTTTTTCTGGGTTCTCACTGAATATCTTTTGTGTTTCATCAATACCCAGATTGGCCTAAGAATTCAGCAGAACAAGAAATGGTGTTCAAGAATCAAACATGGGTTTTGGTTGTTCTAATCACAGTAATCATGGGAGTAGCAAGGAACTTGAATGTTGTGACGGGTCGCCCGTATCGGATACTTGTTGACACTGATGTTGATACAGATGATTTCTTTGCTCTCTTGTACCTCTTGAAGCTTAACAGATCAGAGTTTGAATTGAAGGTGAGTGAATTCTAGCTTCTTGTGAAAGTTCTTGCACTTTGATGTTCATCTTTCTTTCCTTTTCCTCTCCTTTTGATCCATTTGCCAAAGTGTTGCTACTTTTCAACTATAGTGGTGTTCAATAGTACCCTCCAATATGTTATATGTGTGGTTCTGGGTGGTTTTGTTATTTTAAATTGTTTGTGGTTTATGGACTAAATTCATTTAGGTGTCATGCTCTGATTTATGCAATCATTCTTACTTGTGTTAATTGCATTTCATGTAGTATGTATACATAAACTTATAATACATGATCATTCAATCTGCTTTGCTTCCAAAATTGGTGCAAATTACACAAGAAAACACTTTGTCATGATGATTGTTGTGGTTCTAGGATGATGCAGTGGCCACTTCTTAAAGGTGTGTACAAGCTTAAATTTGTACTTTTAAAAATGCAGGGTGTGACAATCAACAGCAACGGGTGGACAGATGCAGGGCACGCGGTGAACCATGTTTACGACATGCTTTTCATGATGGGACGCGACGACGTTCCTGTTGGCGTAGGAGGCGAAGGCGGCATCACTCAAGATGGTACTATCCTCCCTAATGTTGGTGGATTTCTGCCTTTAATTCAACAGGTACAACAATTTTACTACAACTTGTATTACTACTACTATTGTTCTCTTTGTTGGGCCAAAACTACCAACCCCAACCCATAAGTTGAATTATATTTCATCCTAAAATCAATAATGAGATTTTCTTCTTTATTTGTGTTACTCCTCCTATTATCAATTAGTTTTATAATGAAATCTCATTGCGCTAATGTGTTAGCAGAGGCGGTTTCAGGGGGTCCAGTGACCCCATTTCCCTTGGTCGAAATTATATATATATATATACGTATAACTTTTCAGATGAATATATATGTATTAATGTGTTGCGTATGACAATATAAAAAGCTATTAGCCCAATTGGATGTGGAGCAAGAGTTTGATGTCAAAGGTTTAGGATTGGAGTCCTGCCTCCCATCTTTTAAATTCTTTTTTCTTTTTAAATAAATAATAATTTGTGCCATTTATTTTCTCTTTATTTACCTTTCTTATTCAAATATTTGTATTTTCTATTTTTTGCCCACAACAATTATAAAATGGGTTAAAACTTTTGTAAGGTAATTGGATTAATCTTATTTAAAATTCTCACAATATATTTGAAATTAACATTTTTTTAGGTAGTTCTCCGTACTATTTGTCCAAATACGTTTTTAAAATTGTAAATTAGTTTTTTTTTTCAAAACATAATAATCCACCAAATATATAAGATTTGTAAAAAAAAGTACAATTTTAGAATATATGGTTAAAACGACATTGCTAATTAACATTATATAATTTTTCACAAACGATTTTGTGACCCCTCTTTACATATAATTCGTGGGTCCGCCACTGTGTGTTGGGCTTGACATCGACAATATTTCTCTCCCAACAAGTGGTATGGTAGTGAACTTGTACATGATTTGCTTAAACCTGCAGGGGATGACGACAACTGGGTATTGTAGATACAGACAAGCCATTCCTATAGGACCCAGGGGGAAACTTGACATCGACACGAATTTTGGCATCCGAAAAGCCTTTCTCCCTCAGGTGAGACTATGATTTGCTTCGGCTTTCTTTGTAGTTAAAGAGTAGTTGATACTTTTTCATGGCGGGAAATGATCATACACCATGTAAAAAACAAATTCAGGGAGCCAGGAAATATGTTCCTCTAAGACAGCCAACAGCTCAGCAAGTTATGATTGATGTGATCTCACAAGGCCCAACCACAGTTTTCTTGATAGGAACACATACGAATTTCGCGGTTTTCCTAATGAGCAATCCTCAACTCAAGAAGAATGTTGAGCATATCTATGTCATGGGAGGGGGCGTAGGGGCGAATGACCCGGATTGCTGTCGTGGCAAGCCGAGCTTGACTTGTCAACCTACTTTGTGTGGTGACGTTGGCAACATGTTCACAGCTTATGCAACCAACCCATATGCAGAATACAACATTTTTGGCGATCCTTTTGCTGCCTACAAGGTAAGTTTGGTAACTTCAAGCTGTAAAAAAGGTCAAGTATTCTTTATTAACGGAGTGCAATGGTGAAAATTGTAGGTGCTCCATTCAGGAATTCCAGTCACACTTGTTCCTCTAGACGCGACGAACACTGTTCCTATAACCAAGAATTTCCTTGATGCATTGGAGAACAACCAATGGACTTATGAAGCACAATATTGCTTCAAGTCACTACAGATGGCCCGCGATTCTTGGTTTAATGACCAGTTCTATCAGGTACATTTACACAATTGTGTAACATGTACAACACAAGCTTTAATCTGTTTGGTTGTACTGATGCATGGTATGAATCTTGACAGAGCTACTTCATGTGGGATTCTTTCACAGCTGGTGTAGCAATATCAATTATGCGCAACAATAAGGCGAATGGGGAAAACGAGTTCTCTGAAATGGAGTACATGAACATCACTGTCATCACATCAAACAAACCATATGGGGTATCAGATGGATCAAATCCAGTTTTTGATGGCCGCCAAAGGCCAAGGTTTCATCTAAAGAAGGGTGGTGTTCATAGTGGTCATGTTCAGACAGGACTAAGAGACCCATTTTGCCTTGTTAAACATGGCAAAGGGAGATGTGAGGTACTTTTTTTTTTAACATCTAAATCTCAAATTTAGGATTACAAGCTTAGAATTGCTTTGGTGGTAATAGGATGGTTACACAAAGGAGGTTGTGGGGTCAGAAGGAGTTCGCGTTCTTGTTGCAACAAGGGCGACGGCTAACAGGGATCCTAGAAGCCCATTCAACACTGAGTTCTTGAAGAATTTCTTGGAGGTGAGGTTCTAACAAAGAGATCATGTTTTTTATATTGACCAAGCAGAAGGAAAAAACTAGTCTGCTTCTTATAGAAGATCAGATTCTATATGCAGGATTATGTGGTTTCTGGGTGTGCCCCATATGCAGGTCATAAACCGGCCACAACAGTCTGGGAGGTTCAACATTACCACACAGTTCCCTTACCATAAGCAAATCCTTTACAAACCCAATTTCGGATCAAGAAAGTCAGGCAAGCCGGTTGTTTTCGACATGGATATGGATGCTGGTGATTTCTTGGCTCTTTTCTATCTTCTTAAAGTGCCCGTGCAAAAGCTCGACCTCAAGGTAGTCTAGCCTCTCTTTTTTTTGTACATTGGCTTAAACTTTTGTGTCAGAAGGTGAATCTCCAACTTATACTATCGGGGGTCAAGATGTACGCATCCTCGTGCAAGTTGAGAGGATGTTTCCATAAAGAACCCGAGAAAAGGATAGGCAAAAAAGGAAAAGAAGTCAATAGTAAAATGAAACACACAAAACACAGATGAACGAAGGAAAAACCATATAGAACATGAACATGAATCAGTAGACCGCATAACCCCTAATCTAAGGTCCTATACTATATCACTAATCAGCCCAAGCGCTAAGGTCTTATGCCCTAAGACCGGCCCCTAAAAATTGGATGATCTAAACTAAGTCTCTGATACTCGAATCTTGGCCCTATCTTGGGCCATACATTATGTGAGAGTTAAGAGGATGATGTCCTGTTTAATAACGAATATAACACATGTGGTAGCATAAATCTGCACCATAATAAATTTGTTGATGACGACAATTGATCTTAAAGGAACGCTTAGTCTTCAAGATCTGCACCCAAGAACACGGTCAAAGGGAGGGTCGAGATCTTCCCTAAAGCCCCTCCAACGCTCTAGTCAGATATCACCAAATGTCAATGATGGTTAGGGTTTCAAAGTATGAGAATTAAATGAAAGAGATTAGTGGAGGCTACTGGCTAGGTTTTTTTTTAGAGAGGATTAATGAATCTCCCTTTGTTAGGGTAATAAAATGACTTTAAATAGCTTACATCTTTCTTGGAAAACAATTAATTAACCACGACGAGTCTTAATGGGCCTTTGTCTATTATGACAATTTAAATAATTAGTGATAATATACAATAAAATAAATGAATAATTTTTACCTCCACAACACCCTACTATCATCATGTGTTATAACTTAAGATCTACCTCCAAATGGTGCTCTTTTGTTATGGTAGGCGATAATGGTGACTCCAACCGGGTGGGCTAGTGCAGCAACAATAGATGTAGTGTATGATCTACTTCATATGATGGGAAGAGACGACATCCCCGTTGGCCTGGGGGACTTCTTTGCTCTGAACCAATCTTCAGGCTCTGCTGTTGGTGACTGCAAGTACTCCAAAGCCATCCCACTCGGTAGTGGTGGATTGCTCGACTCAGACACCCTTTACGGCCTTGCTCGTAGCTTGCCTAAGAGCCCAAGAAGGTCCAACAACTCACCATAACTTTTCTCATTGTCAACCTCACCAATACACTCAAAATTGTCATTTTGAACTGAACTGCAGATATACAGCAGAGAACTCCTTAAGATATGGCGCGCCTCGTGATACTGATCACCCTGAGCTCAGGCAGCCCCAAGCCTTAGACATATGGGAGAGGATCAAGCGAACGAAAGACCCGAAAACCAAGCTCACAATTCTGACTAGTGGTCCGTTGACTACTCTAGCTAAGATTGTGCTTTCTGACAAAGATGCAAGCTCTTTCATCCAGGTTTTGGTGATCATTGTCCTGAAATCATTCATAGTAATTAATACACCCTTCCTTTAGAACAATTGAAGAAATGTTTGTTTGTTTAACTTGTTGCAGGATGTGTTTGTTGTAGGAGGAAATGTAGATTACGCCACAGAAGAGCGTGGAAACACTTTCACTGTACATTCAAATAGCTATGCTGAGCTCAACATGTTTCTTGACCCTGTTGCTGCAAAGACTGTGTTTCAGTCAGAGCTCAATATCACTCTCATCCCACTCGGCGTCCAGCGTAAGGTCAACTCCTTCCCTCAGATCATGGACAAGCTCTATGAGACAAAGAAGACGCCTGAAGTGCGCTTTGCCAGGCACCTTATATCCCGGTTGCAACGTCTACAAAAGCAGAGTCATAGATATCAGCATATGGTAACAACTATGCCCCTATAATCTTAGGGCTCACTTGATATCACTATGAGTTTTTAGTTCTTAAGTGACTTTTTTATCCTACTAGTATATGTCCTTGGGTAATAAAACTTGAAATAATATTAAATATTTTCTAAAACTAATATGGTAAATTACTAGTATATGTCCTTGTGTATAATTAAGATTGAAAATATATACGTGGATTTGTATATAAAATGAAAAATAAATTAGAAATTTCATACAAATAACTAAAACAAATATAAGTTTAGATTTAAGTAATGAGAGTGTTAATATGTATAATTAATTAAAAGAAAAAAATGGTTAAATTATATCACATATTTATTTATATATTTTTAATATATATTACCACATTTGTATCATGAATCATATATTACCAGTTATGTTCAATTGTATGTTAACAATTATATAAATTTAAGTATTAAAACTATAAAAAGTAATGTAACTAATAAGGTAAAATTATATATAAATAATTTTATTTAAAGATAAGACGAAATTAATAAGACAAAATATATACATAATATTTGGGATGATACAATCGATATAATAAAGGTAGGTTTTGTAGGTAAAACAATAAGTAGATAAAAAAATAGAATATGTAAATATTAAAATTATGAAAGGATAAAATTGTAATTGTACTTTGAAATTTGCATATGTGGCATAGTCCTCATATGCCAATTGGTTTTGGGATTGAATACGACTTGACTTATGTATTGGGCTTATATGCGTATTGCGCTGGTGTGTGCACGTCCCGTGTGTTTATTCTACCACTATTGACTAACAAAAGCATGTTTGATGTGGTACAAGATATTTTCTAACATACAATCGATATAATAAAGGTAGGTTATTTTAGGTAAAACAATAAGTAGATAAAAAATAGAATATGTAAATATCAAAATTATAAAAGGATAAAATTATAATTGTACTTTGAAGTTTGCCTACGTGGCATAGCTCATGGGCTCACACGTAAGAGAGATAATTATAGCTTTAGTATAATATATATATAGATAGATAGATAGATAGATTATCGGAATATAATGTTCATTATCCTACATAATATATAAGGTTGATGAGTTAGTCCTCTTACTATCAATTGGTTTTGGGATTGAACACCACTCGGCTTATGTGTTAGGCTTATACGTGTTTATTCTACCACTATTGACTTACAAAAGCATGTTTGATGTGGTACAGGATATTTTCTTGGGGGAGATTCTTGGTCCTGTGATCCTGGCAGAGGAGCAATCAGTTCTAGATTCAGAGTTCAAAGTGAAGCCCATCAGAGTAATAGCAGTTGGAGATGAGTCAGTGGACGGTCAAATGGAGATTGATGAAGTGAATGGAAAGCTTGTAAAGGTGATCGAAGAAGTGGATCAAACTGCTTACTATGGCTCATTTGCTAGTCGTCTTGGCGATGAGAAACAGTCTGCAGTGTTGGGAAGCTTTTCCTTGCAGAAAAAGCTATGGAGCACGCCGCGTCGACACCCTACAAAAGACTAGGAATGTTGTTTTTGGTTCTGCACAGGGAAAAAGGGTATACTTGATTCTTCAAGTTCACAACACAACAATAGCCATTGCCATTGCCATTGAGTTTGAGTTTGAGATGGTCGAATAGGTGACTAGAGCATCATTAATAGTTCACAGGAAAAATTACATAGGGAATACTTGTATGTTTTTCTCTCTAATTTCAGAGAAAAACATTTTTCATATATTGTGTTTTGAGAAAACTAAAGGCATTCCTCAACTTCAATTTTATAAAAGAGTACAAGATTGGCATGGATATCAGCTTCATCTGTGCAGTCTTTGAATGATTTTTCCTCTATATAAAGCTAACTAGTTGAGATTGAATGCAATCATAAGAAAATATTGTGCATTTAGGCAGATTGTAATGGTTAGATAGTGATGTCGTGCATGCTTGATCATCATTCGGAGAGCTAACCATGATTCAAGAAACCATCAATACAAGATCAAGAAAGCTAAAAGTATTTGAATCACAAGCTAGATACAATCTTTTTGAACCGCGATTCCCTCCAAATTTCTTCAATAGATACACATAGACAAAGCTGATAGAAGAACTACTCCTTGTACTTACCAGAGCAGGCACTTGGCCGAGTTTGTAACTTAGGTGGCTTTGGAAGATAACTCCATGGATGGAATTGACCCACCAGCAGCCACAATCTGTTGCCTCATCTGCACCCAATCCATTTTTGGCTTTAGCATGAATTTTTAGACTATAAAAATCCAAGTTTTATGAAAACATAATCTTAAGGGCTCTCACCATAAGCAGTTTCTGGAGGTTCTCCTTTATAAGAAAGTACTCTTGCTTCACTTGTTGCAGACAAGCTCTACACCTGCAAATATGAAATTTAAACCAACTGAATTCCAAATATCTTCTGAAGCTCATTCAAATTGTAAACATGGTTTGAATGTCACATTTGACTAAGAAGCTCTAAAGGCGGTTATATAGACTCACGATGGAGCGTCTTGGATCTCACAGAAGCCGCGGAAGGTGATGCAGGCATTCTTCACGCGGTGTGCACCTATGCTGCAAAGAGAAGGATCAAGTCAAGAGTACTCTAATCACAGACTAAGTCAATATATAAGCTTAGTGGATTACTCCTATTGCCAATTAGTTTTAAGACGGAACCTCATTGGGCTTGTGTATTGGGCTCGTCTGAATCTATGTGCTCGTGTCCGCACGACCCTCATTCTATGGGCCCACAGACTTTCACAAAGTCATCTATCAATTTCAAGCCCGATTCGTGCTATCCTAAACACAATTCATTATTCCAAATTCATACACAAATTCTAACTCATAACTGCCTAAATGGAAATATCCCAAAAACCCAGCAGCAATCTTTTCTCACAGGTCAAATTCTGGAAATGAATCTCTATCATTACCAATATGTAACAACTGCACAAACTGTGAAATTTAGAGCATAAAATGGGAAAAAAGATTGAATTGGCTTTACACATGTTGAAGTAGTTTTACCTAGAACTGCTTCCTTTGAGCTGGTGAACATGAGCATCCACCTTCTTGAAATCCACATTCTGTTCATTTCTACATAGAACAAAAAACGTAGAGAAATCAGTGAAAACAGGAAGAAACTTTGTTTAAAAAAAAAGAAAAGGGAAAACAAGATTGCTGCTTACAGAGTAAGGGAAAGATCATTAAGAATTCTTTCAGAATCATCAAAGAAAACAGACACAACTTCCACCACAAAATCTGGGTTGCTTTCATCTTCCAATTCCTCAAGCTGAGTGAACTGATTGTCCAAAAACCCCTTCAGATTCCCAACCCCATAAAAATGGAAAAAAGTCAACACCACACAAAAAAGGGGCAATATCAAGTTAATTTCAAGTGTAATGCTCAAATTTCTAATCTTTCTATTGTTTCACCTGATCAAACAGGAGTTTCTTGTGCTGAAGAAATTGCCCCACAATCTCGGTGAGTCCCATCTCTGAGCTGCAATGAAACCCTATAGCAAGAAAATGGAAGTGTGTGCTTCAAAATGGAGATAAAAGATGCCACAAAAGAGAAGAATACAAGAAAGAAGCAGAAGAAAGGGAATATGATATAAAAAATTAGGGGGTGTAAAATAATGAGTAGTTTGGAAGAAAGTATTTGATTAGTTTACAGGAATCTTTTCAAATGAGCTTTCCTCTGCAACAAACAAGCAGCACCTAGCAAGACAAATCTTTGGTTAATTTAGGATCACATTAAATAATAATGCATTTCTCATCCGCTCTTATTTTAAATTCAGGACCAAGAGTCCACAATTCACATACTAGCAGATATAAAGGTGTTGCTAAAATGCTATATTTCATTTTAAAGTTTGATATTCCTCGTTCGGAGTTTCTTTATGTATCCTTAATTATTAATAAATCTTGTAAGAAAAAACTGTTTATTTTTTTTGGTCAAGAAGAAAAAACTGTTAATAGGAGTGTTTAAAAGTTGATGTGGAACGTTAGATAGATTTTGCCTAGCTCGTATAATAAATCAGAAATTTATACATGAGTTGATTTTTAGAATGACTATATAATGAAATCCTTTCCTTATCAAAAAAAGAAAAGAAAAAAAAGAATGACTATATAATGTGCATGCTTAAAATACAAGCATCATACTAAGCTCCAATTCAAACTCGATCGATCGACTCTAAATTTGTTTGTATAGGGACTAACATTCCACATCTCAATGGAATTGAAGTGCGTAACATTACTATAACCATTTTGTAACGATCTAAGTTGGATTCCTCGTTTCCTACACAAAACAATAGCTTGTTTGTTACTTGTTAGCGGAAATAGCTAATTATCCACATAAAAAAATCTAATTTATATTGTCCGCTACGAGATAGCAGATGCAAAATATTAAAAACTAATTTCCAATTATTTGGACTGGGTCCATTTTGTACACATCGATTATACGCTTAATGTTTAAGTACTAACACACACATTTTCATTAAAAAAGTCTCTATTCATATCATACATAATTTAACAGTGGACCGTAATATTTACATAAAAATTAGGATAATATACGTGTTCTTCATTAGGAAATCAAACTTCACTAGACGACGACAGTTTTAAAATCAAGACCGTTATAAAATTTCAAATAATGAGCTTTGAGAGCATATATAATGCCCCCAAGTCCCCAACATGTATAATAGATTTTGACAAATAGGAACCGAATCGTTCAGCTTGTTCTTATTGAATTGAACTAAATTCAATTTTTTCTGCTAACCCATAACGAATATTTTTTTTTTTAAAAAAAAAACTAAATTTATCCGCATTATAGTACATAGTAGACTAGTGTGCAAATAAAATAGTCCGACCACACGAACAACACCTACAGGTTTGTTTGTTAGAGTATTTATAAAGAGTTTATAAAGAGTATTTTTATTGATAAGTAGTTAAGAAGTATGATTTTGTAAAAAAATATATTTGTTAAAAAAATAATTTTTATAAATATGTGTATTTATTTAGAAAAGTGAGAGTGATGAAAAAAAGATTAAAAAAATTATTACACGTATCAAAATTAATAAAAATAAATTTTTAAAATAAAATATTTATAAGTAAAAAGTACATTGGCCAAACAAGGCCGTAGTTTGTCTAGTGCGAGTTTCCAAATTAAATTGAAATTGTAAAAGTAGAAATATGAGAATTTCCCCCCAAAAAAATAATAAAATAGATAGGAGTAGTGATCCGTTTATGGATTTGCTTATTTATGCGATTATGCTATAACCAATGTGGTCCTATCAATCACTTGTCAATCTATCTCCTTTATTGTACTTCAAAATTCCAATTGATTGCTCAAGGAGACATTATGGGACTCTACTGATATAATTGTCTTTGGTTTAATCATTTCAAAGCGAACACCTTTTGTATTGACTGAGAGGAAGATAGCAGGATAAGAACTTGTTTACACTAAGGGTGTGTTCGGTGAGTGGTATTTGGGGGTTGAAGTGAGTTTAAGTTAGGGGGTAGTTTAAGCAAAAACTTAATCTAGGGAGGGGGACATTAGGCAAAATGGGTAGTTTAAGTAGGAGTTGAAGTGGATATTTAAACTTCAACCCACTTAAACTCAAATACAGTCGAACGGAGCCTAAGTGTAAAAAGAATTTTTTACACTTTTATTAAAAAATTAATTGATTGTGTTGATGTTTTTAAGGCTATCAGAAATATTATTACTTCAACTTTAACTTTTAAAAGTAATTGATATTATAGTACTTTTTTTTAGTGAGAAATTAAAATACTCTTCGTATACTCCACTTATTTATTATTCAAATTTTATTTTGGACTCTCCTTCTCCAACTGCCTTATCGTCATTCTCAAACCCTTCACCCACCTTCCTCTTATCCATTTCATAAAAGCTTTTTTCTTCTCTCCTTCTGATTTTCCATTGTCCATTCTTAATTTCTTAAGGCAATTTGTACAAAAGAGATAAAAGCCCCAAATTAAAACAAAACCCTAATGTTGAATTTTGCAACGAGTTTCAAATAATCTCTCTCTTCTCTTGCCAAAGTCCAAATTTGAAAGAACCCATGAATATATTGCACAAATCCAACGACACAAACACCAAAAGATGAATAATTTTTAGATCTAGTTAACAAACAACAATAGATGAAAACAAAAATTGAAATTCGTTGCATTTGTTTGTAGTAGGCGTCGGTGAAAGTCGGGGCGACGCCGGCTGTCGGAGGGAGGCAGGGGCGTTGGAAGGAGTAGGACCTGTAGGAGGTGATGGCGTCAGCAATCGGGGATGGGCAGCGCCGATATGGCGAGTGGAGACAGGGAGGTGAGCTGGATACGCCGATGCAAATTTGGCATCCAGAGTCGGTGGTGTGGGTACTTCAGATCCGAGGTCAACAGTAGGCGGTTGCCTGAGGCGGACGACGGCGAGAAGACGATGGTCGGTCCAAAGGTGAACTTCCATTGAAGGTACGAAGGGAGTTAATAGACTAGGGAATATGATAGGATAGCTAGTGCAGTAGGGGAAGTCAACAGTCAGATAAATTAATTTACTTTTTGTAGGTTGTTTGGGAGATCGAGGACTATTACTGACCACTTTAACACTTTTGTCTCAAATTATCAGGTATTTCACTCCACATGTCAAAAGGTGTAGACAAATGAGTTTACACTGAGTGTAAACGTAGTAGAGTCCAAGATAGCATGTTCTTGTGAGAATACAAGAATAAACACCGGTTTTGTGTTTGCCATTAATCGTCAGTAAAACAAGTTTTTCGATTAGACCAAAGTTGGATATTTTCAGATAGCTAGGTGTTTGGATTTTTATTTGGAATTTCCAAATCTCTGTTCATTGTTTGACAATGTAACATTTTTGAGAGGATAATCCAAGTCAGGCGCGTATGTGCACATTAAATTTTCCATGTGATGATTTTACATCGTTATAAAAATTAGGTGATGATGGCGTATACTCTTGGCCGTTGACAATTTCTCAACGTGCCTTTATGGCTCAACTGTCAAGTGACACTTTTTGGCTCACAAATTGGATCTTCCATCTTCTCAAGTTTTAAAATTTATGAAGAGTAATTTTTAATTAGGCAATTTATTCTGAATCTGAATTTTGTAATTCTTATTCCATTAGTAAGAGCATCAATTTTTTTTTATCAATCCACTGTCTCGTCCACCTATCCTTTAGAAGTTATTTATTCGGATGTTTGGACAACACATATTCTTTCTCATGATGGGTATCGCTATTATATTATATTTGTAGATCATTTTACTAGATATATATGATCGTGTATCCATTAAAACAATAATCAAACACAAACAAATTTTCATCAAGTTCAAATCCCTAGTTGAAAACTATTTAAAAATGGCATATAAATTATTTATTCGGATAATGGAAGGGGACACATTACTCTTCCATCTTTTCTTGTAACAAATGGTGTCTCCCATCTCACGTCACCTCCCCACAAGTCCCAACATAATGGTTTTTCTAAACTATATCACCACCACATTGTTGAAGATGGGTTTGCTTTGATGTCTCATTTGGGTTTATCTAAAGATTTATGGCCTTATGCATTTCAAACCGTGGTCTATTTTATCAATAGGATGCCTACTCCCACTCTTCAAAACCTATCACCTTTTCTTAAGCTCTTCCAAGCACAACCCAATTATCAAAACTATAAATGTTCTAGTTGTTTATGTTTTCCATGACTTAAACCTTACTCTTCTAATAAAATGGATCCAAAATCTCTTCTATGCATTTTTATGGGGTATTCCTTAAGTCAAAGTGCATACTGTTGTCTTGAACCGAAATCATGTGTACTATATGTAAGGCCTGAAGCCTTAGAAGCGCCAACCCATGCCAACACAATGATTTTTCAAGAGGTCACTCACCATGGTACTACTCTTGGCCTAGCACGTTTAACTTCAGAGTTATTTGTCCACACTTCGACCCTAAAAAGAAAGAGTTCTTGTTAATTGACACGGTCCTGATAAATCAAACTCAAATCCATGGTGTTACAATCTCCCCTCTTAAACCCCTTGACGTTCTCATCAAGGCCCACAGACTGCCCATTTGGGTCAAGTGACTTCCCTCCCGGCCAAGCGCACACTTGTAACCCAGAGTCAGTTATGATATCATTTGTAAGGCTTGAGGCCTTAGATGCTCCACCCATGCCAACAAGAGGACTTCCTAGGAGACCACCCATCTTGGTACTGCTCTAGCCCTTACACGCTTAACCTCAGAGTTCTTTGTCCTCACTTGAACCCTGAAAATGAAGAGCTCTTGTTGACATGGCTAAAACTTTAATCCTTATAACCCAATCTCAAATCTGGGGTGTTACACTATATACCTCTCAACATATTAACTTTGTAGAACATGTTTTTCCCTTTCACAATATACCCACCGAAAAATCAGCCCATATCCCAACCGACTCTCCTTGGTGTGCTCTACAACTTTCGCTTCTCAAAATCCAAGCCCACACCAACCCAAGCCAATAACTACAACCGACTCATCCTATAAATCGCCTTGATCCCTTCTTATCTCTAGCCACAACTCCTATAAAACTTGCATCTCCTTCTTTAACCTTACCCTCATCCATCACCAACATTTCGCCCTTCCATTTCAGTACTCATCCCCCCACTAACACCTAACCTACGTCTTCCCAACCTCTTCCCAATCCCGTTCACGAGATTGCCACGTGATCTCATAACAACATCCATAAACCAATACAAAAGCTCAACCTCTCCGCTTCTCTCTAATCCCACAAAGAACCACCAACCTTACCCAAGCACTAAAAGATCCCGACTGGCGCCATGAAATGACGTTAGAATTTTTCGCATTTCGTTAATAACACACATGGGAGTTAGTCTCGTATAATCTCATAAACAACGTAGTTGGTTGCAAGTGGGTTTTCCGAGTCACATACAATCTTGGTGACTCCTTGGACAAATACAAGGCTGGTCTTGTGGCTAAAGGGTTTCATCATCATCAAGGTTGTGACTTAACCGGAACTTCAAGCCCTATCGTTAAGCTTGTCATTGTCTAAACAATGTTTTCACTATCCGTCTCGTCTAGGTTGTCTCTATGTCAACATGACATAAACAATGCTTTCCTCCAAGCTAGGAACCCTGCATGGAGATGTCCATATGGAGAAATCACCTCGATTTGTTGACAAAGAATTCTCAATGCATGTGTGTAAACTCAAGGATTTATGGCTTGAAGTAAGCGCCTAGGGCATGGCACCTTGAGCTACACAATTTTCTCCTTCAAATAAGGCTTGTCAACTCAGTTGTTGGTTCTTCGTTGTTCATTGACAATAGATCTGATGTTGCCCTCTACCTTATTGTGTATGTCGATGACATTATCATTACCAGAAGTCACAATCAGAAACTCAAAGATGTAATTCTTCATCTTTCTAATCACTTATCCCTCAAGGATCTAGGTCCCCTATCCATTTTTCTTGGAGTTGAAGTGAAAAGTCATCCTCAAGGCTTGTTTCTTAGCTAGCAAAACATGTTACAACTCTCTTGCTCAAATTGATCATGGTTGAATCAAATCCTATATTGACACCGATGTGTGCTAATTCTATCCTCACCAAAGCAATCGTCACTCAACTGGAAAATGCCATTCACTACAAGATGGTACTTGGAGCTTACAATATTTATCCTTAACTGTAACACCCCTAATTTACCTTAGGAATATTACCGTCAGTGACCTCAGAGCACATATCTGAAATCATTCAAGGCTTACATTTATAATCACAAATACAAAAATATTACATAAAACTTCATAAATTTAGAATAATGTCTTACAAACGACGTTGCGGAAAATAACAATTGAATGAAATATAGAAATTGTCGTAGCAGAAGACTTAATGGATAATCCAAAAAATTACACAATATGTCATATAAACATAAAATCTAACTTTAGGATCTTCAACCTTATTGTAACAAAATATTAAAAAGAACAATTGCCTTCAATGTCAGAATTATGCTTCTTCACACTTGGGAAGAATTACTTGATGTTTCGTATGGGACGGATGACACCAGCCCACCATACAAGGAAAAGAAAGGTTGATTAGTCTAACAAAAGACTAAACAAGGGTATTTATGTGATGTTCTATGTGATCGTATCCAGTAACTATCATTGTCTCATGAATAAAAGATGATCAACGATATATAACTAAAATACATCCATTGAAACATATGAAAAGACATGATTCAAAAGAAGAATCCAATGAAGTTGAGTTTTATAGAAATTATATGTATTTATTTGGGATCATTTATAATAATCACACCAAGATTTAAAAAACAACTCATTTGACTAATTGGGTCCTCAACCAACCTCACCGCATACGTGTTATGCAAATTCATATTGAAAAGAGGACTTACTAGACAAGAGGTCGAGTGGTGTCCACTTTGTACTTCTTGCCCAAACTTTATTAATTATGTACATAAAAGAACTTATCTTATTTAATTTCAAAACATGCATTACATGAAAGCTTTTAATCCACATAATCTCGATACGAGAATTTGTCATGAGATGAATCCCGAATAATGACACTAGCTAAGTGCACCACCACTTATATTCGAATAAGGATACGTTCATGACCAAAAGCACTAGGCCTTAATCCTCCTAATACTGTTATAAATGAACAACTAGATCTCGCAAGGTATATAGCGTTCCTACGAATACGCATACTAACTAAGTATACAAGTCCACACCAAAGTCCGACTATCCCCCTATGGTAATAATAATATATATAAGGGTCATCACTAGCAATATATACAAGTATACAACCTAGTATATAATTCATTTTTCCACACCATTATTACACAAGTTCCCAAATACAATTTGACAATATTAATCCCAACTTAATTAGAACAATTAATTCATTGTCAATTAAGGAAAATATGGAATAAATTCAAGACCAAACCGTCACTTGCCTCGAGTTAATGTATTGGTTGAACGATGTAACGTCGTATGAAAGAAGTTGCTTTTGACCAACGAACTGGATTCCTGATTCGTTTCCGTTCCCAATAGAGATTCCGAGACGTACTAAATTCACAAAAAAATAAATTATATTTAGATAATGTATTCACAAACGGAAGTTGAACCTTACTCGTATTAGTTGTTAATTGGATTGATTTAAGTCTAAATAAACCAATTGTCGAGATTACACAATTATAACGATTATTTATTTGATACCAAAAATCCTTTAGTCATATTTTCTAAATAATTATATTACAAATAAATTAATTGTTTCAATACCATTTAATTATTTAGCCAAATATATTATCTACTTGTAAAGTTAACAATTAACATTTTACAACTTAAGATAATACCATATAAAATAAGTTTAATTTAGTTTTAACATCAGTAAAATTAAATTAACCCAAATTATCACTAAGTAATCTTAATTAGCCATATAATCAAGATTAAACTTAAAAAATACAAGAACTCGAATTCAGGATATACCAAAACAGTGAACGAAACACGTCGGATACAATTTGGTTTGATTCGGGCTCGATTGGAAATCAAATGACTCATGGTTGGTGGAGTTGGGTTCATCACTTTAAGACGTAGATCTGGACACCAGAATCGTAGGCAGAGATGCACCGTGATGGGAGAATTTTTCCCATGAATACTTGAAAACACTTTGAAATTCTACGAACCCTAAAGCTTGAAATTTGATGAATTTTGTGAACGATCGAAAATGTATTTATAGGGGAATGGTAGCTAGAAATGTTCTCGACACAATCCCGCAAGAATCGCCTCCCAATTTATTCAGATATGACCGAATTTTGAAGAATTGATTTTGATCAAATTAAAAGACGACAATTACCCCCAAACAAAATCTCAGCGTTTACGCCCTTAATCACAACAATTAAATGTGTGCTTAGTGCGTGAAATCCTTATCTACAAGGCCCATGTGCTAATTTGACAAATGAGCCAAAATTGGGTGCAAAATCGTCCATTAAAATGAGCTTTAGATGCGCGTTTGCAAGAGGCTGAAGAAGCTCGCTGGCATTTGCGATCGGGACCCCAAAATTTTGGCTCAATTACAAATTATTGCCGAACTTTTCAAGTTATGGCAAAAATACCCCTATTTTAAATTTCAAAAATCTCCCAAACTTATTTATAATATTATCCTAAGTTTATTTTTACATTTTAACCCAAATTTAAGATGAAAGAAAAATTAAATTAGGTTAGTTCTAAACTTAAGTCATATTTTTTCATAAATTTAACCATATTTAAATCATAATTAACAAATTGTTAATCTCAATTTAAATAATTTATGTTAAATTGATAAGTTTATTCAAATTAAAATTAACATAATGTTTAAATAATTTAAATAAAGTATGACTTAAAGATGTAACATACTTAGGGTAGGAATATGATTAATCTATTCCCATTTGGAATAATGTAATAACTACCATATTCTTTATCAAAAATAGAATTAAAATTAGATTTATACCCTTATATAAAAATAAAAATGAGGGTAATTACATTACCAAGGACTAATGCTGGGTTCGCTGTCAATTAGCTCCACAGTTCATGCATTCTCCAACTTCAGCTCATTGGAGTGCTCTCAAGAGACTTCTCTGCTACTTCAAAGGAACAATTGACAAAGGTATCATCATTCATTGCCATGGTCCATTGTCTTTACATGGTTTTTCGGATGCAGATTAGGCAAGTGACAAGGATGATTTCATCTCCACCACTAACTGCTTACATTACAATGGTCGTACGTCGAGTCGTGGAGTTCCTTGTTGGGGTCACATGTGAATCCCAACAAGCAAATGATATCCAGAAATAGCGACAAACACAGAATCTTAGAACAACCAGATCACAGACAAACTCAAACAACAGAATAATCACAATAATCAACACATGAATTTAACGTGGGAAAACCCTCAATCACGAGAGGGGAAAAAACCCACGACCGGCCAACCAAGCCAATCAATCCACTAATCAACAAATCAGTACAAGTGTTTAGCAATACTAGTCTCACACACTGGAGACAAACATGGATATCTCAAATACCTCTCTAAATACAACCTGATCTAGATAGGATTTCTCTCCAACTAACTAAAACACTTGTTCATGAGACTAGGGATTCCAAAGGGAGATGAACTTACCAAAACCTTGTTGATAACGAGCTATCCGGATCCAAGAGACGATCTCCAAGACTAAAGAAGAGCAAAGCTAGCTCTTTTCTCTACCTTTCTTTTTCTCTCTCCTCCAAGCTCTCTCCTCTCTCTTTTCTTTCTTTTTTTGGCTGCTGCACACTAGGGTAACTTGTGCCCAATCTCTAATGCAACTCTCGTGCATCTCTCTCCTCTTCCATTTGCTTTATATATATGAAGCAAATGAGAGACATGGGCTGGACAACCAAATGGGCCATTGGCCCAACAATCTCCCCCTCTAGCCCAAGGGAAAGACGTCGTCGTCTTGACCTCACCTGCATTCGAGTCCTGTCCCGCCATCGTGGCGCAGAACTGATGCTCGCCAGATATCATCATCACTACCACCCTCTAGCTCCCCCTCCTCCGTAACTCTTTCGTACACTGAGGTAGGATATCCGGTGGACTCATATTCCTCTCTCTCTCTGACCTCCTGGCAATTTCTTCAGTCTGTGTTGGCTCCCCCTGCTCAGATCCTTCATCAGCTTCAACACCTAATGAACACTCCTCTGACACGGGTATCACATCAACACCATCCTCTGAAGTAAACTCCACACTTGTGTCATCCCCTTCTGACGTCTCAGAAGATCCGCTGAATCTTGTCTGCTTCACAGACAAACTATCATCACAAGTGCTCAAGATCACACCGACAATAGAATTGAGAGACTTCTTTGCCTGAACCTGCAGCCTCATCTCACTCAAGCATGTCGACCGCCTATGCATCCAATCAAGTGAAGTATCATCTTGAGCTCTACTCAAGCCTTCCTTGATATCCCACATCTGAGTCCGATACAAGGTGTCTTTCAAGCTTCCCCTTGCAATCACCATGGAACCTTTGACGAGTTTCCACTTCTTATCACCAAACAAGTTCTTGTAACCCTCCTGATCCAAAATATTTAGAGAAATCAGATTCATCCGCAGATCCGGTATGTGGCACACATTCTTCAATGTCAACGTGCAACCAATGTCTGTCTTCACACAAACATCACCCATACCAACCACCTCTGTATGACTGGCGTTCCCCATCTTCACCGTGCCAAAGACTCCTGCTCTGTACGTGGTGAATGCTTCCTTCTTTGATGTACAGTGGTAAGACGAACCAAAGTCAACAACCCACTCTACACAAGTATCCCTCTCACAACTCTGAGCCTGAACGCAAGAGAGAACAACCACCTCTGTATGACTGGCGTTCCCCATCTTCACCGTGCCAAAGACTCCTGCTCTGTATGTGGTGAATGCTTCCTTCTTTGATGTACAGTGGTAAGACGAACCAAAGTCAACAACCCACTCTACACAAGTATCCCTCTCACAACTCTGAGCCTGAACGCAAGAGAGAACAACCAATACATCCTCATCACCATGCACAATTGCAGTGGTGTTTTCATCATTTTCCTTCTGATTTTTCTCCTTCCAATGCTTACAGTTCCTCTTGATATGCCCTTCTTTGCCACAGAAGTAACAAGCATAGCTCCCCCTGGTCTGTGATCTACCTCTCGATCTACTCCTCGAATCTGCCACCAAAGCCTATGACGTATCTGTGCCCATATCCTTCCTCCTAGTCTCCTCATTGTAGAGACTATCCTTCACTGCAGATAAAGACACAACACCACTCGGAGTAGAATTGTTGATCGATACCACCAGAGTCTCCCAACTGTCAGGCAAAGAACTCAAGAGCAATAGAGCTTGTAACTCATCATCAAGGACCAACTTCATGGTGTTCAATTGATTCACCAATTCCTGAAATTCACTCAGGTGCTCTGCAATAGGCTTTTCGTCTCTGTACTTGAGATTCACCAGCTTTCTAATCACAAAAGCTTTACTCTGGGCTGACTTCCTCTCATACATATCTTCCAATTTTTTTCCACAACACCTGTGCATCCGTCTCGTTGCTAATATGGTGATAAACACAGTTATCCACCCATTGTCTGATGGTTCCAATAGCCTTTCTGTGCAGCTTCTTTCAGTCACTCTCAGATGTCTCAGTCGGCCCTTTTGATCCCAACTCAACCAGATCATACAAGTCCCTACAGGCTGCAGTATAACAAATCTTCCATCTGCGACTTCCAAATCAAGTAATTTGAAGCCGTCAACTTGATCATTGTACCCACAAAGTCTTCAAATTTCATTGTCATCTCCACTCCTAATGCCCACAATCTCAACACAACCAAAAAGCTCTAATACAACTTGTTGGGGGGAGAAAACTCATGTTAGGCCACAACCAGTGCCAGTCCTAACATTTTCAAGGCCCGGGGCGAAATTTAATTAGGGGCTCTTATATAAGCTCTTATTTTAAAAAAAAATAAGACAAAGATGCAAAATTCTAAAAAAAATAAGACAAAGATGCAAAATTCTGGAATCGAACCCATGACCTATTGGAGAAAGGTGTGCTCTAAGACCACTATACTATGCTGGCTTTTTGTTACCCATATTTAACACATATATACATACCTAAAAAAAAATTTTGAGGCCCCAAAAATTTGGGGGCCCTGGGCCGGCGCCCATGCTGCCCCCCCCCCCTCTGGGCCGGCCCTGGCCACAATCACCAAGCCCAACACATAAGCCCAATGGAGTTCCATCCTAAAACCAATTGGTTTTAGGATGAAACCCCATTGAGCTTATGTATTGGACTTGGTGGTTGTGGCCCAACATGATTTCTCCCCCCAACATTCCTATAAACAAAAGACATGGCCTAGTCCTCCAACGAGGCTGAATATCAGGCTCTAGCCAACTCTTGTTGTGAGCTTATTTAGGTTCTTTTGTTGTTGTTTGAGCTCAGGGTTCAATTACAATCTCATCCAGTATTATATTGTGTTAACATGGGGCCAAAACCTTAACTGAAAATCCGGTTTTCCATTTGAGGATGAAGCACATTGCCCTTGCAGACCACTTTAATCGTGAACATGTTCAGAAAGCTACTCTATGGGTTCATCTCTACTAAAGATCAATTGGCATATGTTCTGACTAAATATCTAATTTGTTATCAAATTTAACAGCTTGTTAACAAGCTATGATTATAATCAATCCGATTGTTTAAGATATTGCTTCATTATCTAAATAATTATTTATGTAACTTCTATATTTATGATATTATGTCTTCCTCGATCAAATGTTATATCTTCTATTTATTTAGATGACTTATATTTAGTAGAATATTCACTCTTGTAATTCTATATAATTGGTGATTTTCACCTCTTCAATAAAAAAAGTTCAAATTCAATTGTTCACAACTGTTAGATATTAATTAGTATTTCCAAATACTAATGGGCTACTACGATATACAAGAAAAACAATTTAACCAAATTAATGGGCTGCACACTTCGGCCCATGGGTAAGTTAAAAAGAAGAGAATGGGAGTTTCTAGATTAGTCAAGATATTAGTAGAATGTTTTAGTTAATTAACAAAGTAGGCCATAAGCTAGAATGTTCTAAGATATTTTGTAGCAAATATCTGCCTAGTGAAAAGAGAAGGTCGGTGGTGGTTGTGAAGTTTGTGAACCGACCTTGCTCATATATAAATAGGTGGAGGGTAGGGCTTGTTGTATCAATCGAGCATATTGAGTGTGAGTGAGTTCGAGAGTAAAGTTGTGTGTGAGTGTGTCCCATATAAAAAGAGTGTAATGAGCTACTCGTATAATATCTCTTATATTATTCATTATATAATACAAAGTCGCTTTTGTATATTGCGTCTTTGTTTCATTCGATGAGTGTACAAGAGTCCTGAAAGGATCGATTTCCTAACAACAACAACTACCACAACACTGGAAAGCCAGGTCATGTAATGGATCCATCATTTTTTAAGAAACTAAGACTTATCTGAAGAATCTTAATGGGACCAGAAAGTAGCTTTCCTAGATTAGAACCCTGGTAGAGAAAATACGATTGACATTGCCTTCTACAAGGAGATCTTGGCCCACAGAGGCGTGGTTGATTTCAATCAAACTATGGCATTTGATCCTCATACGAGATTACTGGTGAAGGTATTGGTGTACAACTCATTATTCTCCGAGAAATTTGGACAAGGATGATCAAGATGACCAAGATCGGCATTTTGAGGTGGAAATCAAAACAAAGTCACGCGTAGAAGTAACACCCTTAAGGTCATCTAACAAGATAATTCTAGGACCTCTAGGTGAGGTATCTAAAATATGAAAATCCAAATCAAGCGAGAAAACTGTTTTTTATTCTCTTCTATGTATGGATTTTATTTTGATGAATTCATGAATCCATGCAAGATGCCTTTGTCGAAGGACGATTTATTCAAGATAATATTTTAATAGTCATGGAAATTTCATTCCTTCCGTAATAAGAAAAATGGAAAAAAGGGATGGATGACACTCAAACTGTATATGAAAAAGGCTTATGATAAATCAAACTGAGATTTTATCACACAAATACTCCTTAAATTTGATTTCAATAAGAAATGGGCACAACTGTTAATGACCTACACTACATCTACATCTTTCTCGATCCTAGTCAATAATGAACCAAATATTCTTTTACGTCCATCTTTTGGACTGCGACAAGGAGATCTTATAACTCATTTTATATTATACTTGCCATGGAATTCTTATCACGAACATTGACATTCGAATCACAACAACAACACCGCCATGTACATAGGTATTCAACTAACAAGAAACGGCACATGTATCCCCTTTCTTAACTTCACGGATGATACTTTAATCCTTGCGAATGCATCCTAGACTAACATGCAATATATTATAATTTTGCTTGACAATTTCACCCTAAAAACGGGACTAGCAATTAATTACCATAACAACACGTTTCAAACATCATCCAACATCTCATCTCAACAAATTGTTTGATCACTTTCTTCCATATTAAATATTCAAATTACAAAATCAATGAAGAAATACCTTGGAATCCCAATTATCAAAGGCCAGGTGAAGAAGGAAATCTTTGATTACTTTATATTAAGTCTTAAAAAATAATTGTCTAAATGGAAAACAAACTCTCTTTCTTAGGTTGGTCGATCCAATCTTATTCAGTCCAATATCCTCTCCAAAGTCAATTACTTAATGCAAAACTTCCTTTTACCATAATCAATGTGCAATGAAATTGACAAAATTAACAAAGATTTCTTCTTGAACAAGACTACACATAACTATCACCCCTTGATCAGCTAGGATCACATTTATCACCCCAAATCTCAAGGTGATTAGGTTTACATAAAGTAAAAAGCATGAACAAGTCCTTACAGATGAGACTCTTATGGAAACTTCTAGTCGAACAAGATAACACATGGGTAAGAATTATTACAGAAAAATACATTGTTTCATCTAACATTTTTTCTAACAAAAGGAAAAATAAGGAATCTTCGCAGTTTGCTAGACTTCTTCATATCCATGACATATTTAAAGAAGGAAAATTTTGGGAAGTGGGAAACGGACAAACGATTAACTTCCGGATGGATCATTGGATTCCGAATTGTGATCTTCCATATTTTGTTAACATAGACATTACTTTAAAAATCTTCGCATTTTATCACACAAGATCACCATTGGAATATTCACCTTTTACAAAGTATATCCCTCTTCTAAGATTTCAAAAATACCCCTTTAACACACATAAATGAACGGATTGTCTAGTGGCTCTCTATCGACGAAAAATTCTTCGTCAAATTCACTAGAAATCTTACCTAACAGCCCACCACAAACACAATGGGTGATTCTTCTTCCTGGATATGGAAACTTAATATTCCTCCAAGGATTTAGACCTTTATCTGGAAGGCTAATACCAATGGCCTACCCACAATGGAGCGTGTGAATCGTCATTATTCCAAAGTACCATCCCAATGTAGTTTATGCAATTCTGACACTGAGGATTTAGAAAATTTACTTTTCACATGTCCTTTTACTAAACAGATGATGTATGATTTAGAAAGAATATCAGGAAAACATTTCATTTTTCAACAAACATTAGACTTTTGCACGTACCTTGATTACTTTAGGTCTTCTAACATTTCTCCAGAACTTGTCATCGAAATAAGTGTTTTAGTCCTTGTCACGAGGCCATTATCCAATACCAAGATTGGTTATCCTCAAACTCAATAAAACTCTCTCAAGATAAAAGAAAGTCCAAAAGAGACTTGATAATCAATAAAATTTGGAACAAACCACCCACTGATTGGGTCAAATTCAATTTCGACGGATCAAAATGACATAATCTTTTCTTTCATACATGCTTTATTCTTCGAAACCATCATGGAAACATATTATACGTAGACAGTAAAGAGATGCATGAAATGTCTATTATGCAAATGGAAGCAATTGCAGCATTAAACGGTCTTCAAAAAAACAATTACCTTAAATATTAGGACACTTACAATAGAAGGAGATAATTTCAATATTATTAATTCTATCAAAGGTATTTGGAAAATACCTTGGGAAATTCGAACTATAATATTAGATATCTCTTCTCTACTAAACTATTTCGAAGTAGTCCTAGTGTTTCATTGTTACAGTGAGACAACTAGGTAATCGATTACCTTGCAACACGCGACATCAGTTTTACATCATCTTGGAACATTATCTGCATGATTTCAAGTGCGTCGGTTCCTTCTCAGAATTTTCCAACGCCAGAAACGAGTTCTTCCTTACAAACTCTAGACGAGAGTCTTTTTGTAAAAGTTTTGAATATGACCCTTCTTGCAGTGAGCAATGATTTGATGGTCAAAATGCTCACAACATGTATGTCAATCAAGCTCAACAAAGAACTGGTAAGGGAATTGACTTTCAATAGAGGAAACAAGAAAAACCTTTTCGTCCTAGTAGAGAAAAATATGGTCATGTTGTGTATAATCGTGTTTGTTGGCATTGTGGTAAAAATGGTCATTATATTCATGATTGCATTCATAAGAAAAGGCAAATTAAAGAAAGTCGTTGGAAAAGGAACTTGGATGTTGACATTGGTGGTCGTGTGTATTACTAAGCTAACCTGTAGGAGCAAAGGAACTCTCATTCCCACAAACCCAGAAAAGCCAAGCTTGTCTGGGTGCGTAAGTCCTTATTGTATTGTAGGTTGAAGTGAGATGCATAGTTCCCTTCAAAATGATAATTGATGATTAGGACGCATAATTGAAGATTTGATCTAGCTCATTTCACTTCAAAGGAATAACAAGGGGAAGATATCCTTTGTTAAAGGAGATTGTTAGGAAGAAGCATAAAAAAACAAAGGGAATTCCAATGCTGAGACAAATGATCGAGAGTCACAAGTGGCCGACGTTAGTTCCTAATGATAATATCAAAGGAACTACAAGTAACAAAAGTCAATGATTCAACGGGAACTGACGTAAATGAGGAAATACATAACTTCAATTGCTTATTATTCCCAAGTCCTATGGTTGCAACAACAACTGGGTGATCAAGGTATGTTCCTTTGACACTATTCTTATCATGTTTGATGTTACTAATGCCTTTAACTTTGTGTAGTATTCAGTTCCTCATGTTAGGACTTAGCATTTTGATATTAGGCATCATTTCTCACAAGATAATGTTGAAAAAGAACTCATTCTTATGGATCATTGTAGAACAAAGGACCAAATTGTTGACATTTTCTCCAAAGCATTTCGAGAACCTAAGACTACTCCTTGGAATAAATTATCTCAACTAGCGGTTTCACTTTCCTATTTAGTTTCCTTGATTGTTGTTTAAAATAGATATTATTATAATCCTTAGTTAACTATGTTTGATTTGCTTGTCATGATATGATTCTAGTTTTATTCATAATTTTTTATTGTAAGTCATTCTCTGGATTTATTGCTTAGATTCATGGGTAATAATTTTGTGAATTTGTGGCATGAACATCTCTCTTCTAAACCTATTTAAGTTATTCTGATCTATTTGCTCCCTCAATATAAGCTGAAATGATGATTGGCTAAAGATTGTCCATTACATGACTACATTAAGAGTTCCCTATGATCCTTTCTCTTATTTTAGTCCACAAATGGGAACAATTATTGTAGTGTCAAAATGCCCTCCATGTTCTTCTTGTTTGGGTACGTACTCTTGTGTGCATTCTGCTTGCCCTATACATAAATATCAAATTATAAAAATCAATGGAGCGTTTGAATTTTCATTATTCCAAAGTACCATCCCAATGTAGTTTATGCAATTCTGACATTGAGGATTTAGAAAATTTACTTTTCACATGTTCTTTTACTAAACAGATGATGTATGATTTAGAAAGAATATCAGGAAAACATTTCATTTTTCAACAAACATTAGACTTTTGCACGTACCTTGATTACTGTAGGTCTTCTAACATTTCTCGAGAACTTGTCTTCGAAATAAGTGTTTTAGTCCTTGTCACGAGGCCATTATTGTAACACCCCGGGCCAGAGGTGATACAGTGCCATAGTCCCGAATGACTATAAGGCGGGTGAAATAAAAATTTGCAAACATATCCCATACATAATATATACCAAAAGCAGCACAGCGGAAAAATCTGTAAAACTTGTCCAAAGTTGAAACCATAATCAACTTAACATACAGAAAATACTACAATTTACAAACCAGAAACCAACAACCAAAGACCAAAAGCCAAAATCCAAAAGCCAATACAACAAGTTCGACCACTTCAAGGTCCAAAACCAAAACAATACATACAATCAAGTCAAAGTCTCAAACCAAAAGTAGAGTTCTCGACTCCAAAACCGACGGTGATCAGGATCCTCCTTGCTGGCGCTAAATCTGCAAAGCCTGATTGACTGAGGGACCCGATACCCCAGCCAACCACGGCACGTAAACCGAGGTTGGTTAGTCTTTTGAAAGACTATGGCAAGATTAACCAAGCCAAAACAGTTCAAACAACATACAATCATATAAGATATATATAACGTCACAAAATCCAGCCAAAACAACCAAGAGAGTACTCAACTCTCAAACGCAAATAACTCCAACATAACTCCAACATAATCCATTCTAACCCAATCAACGATAATCCAAACACCAGACCCATACTCAATCAAACAAACCAACTACCACACCGACACTCAACAACAATCACATATAACCATCAATAATACACAATCACACCTTAAACCAACTATCCAACCACATGTCAAAACACAAACATAACATGCTATCACATAACCGATCAATTATCCATTCTTATCCAATTCTGCACGATATTAACCTCTTTCAATCCAACCTCAAACTCATCAGTACTCAAGCATAAACGAATAGAAAGATCCAATCCAACTTCCTCTCCAATACTAATACCTCAAACAACAACTCTATGCACATACACATATCTTACTACTGACTTACAACCAAAGCTAATCGATAATACAGAACTCACTACTGTACTAACACAACAAATTCAATTAACCTTCACATCAACAAACACATAGGCATCAACGAAAATAATCATCACATAATACAATCATAACCAAAATAACGATCCAGGCCAGCCACCCTTCTGGTGCCGCCGGTTCGTCAATCTCGACTGCAACTCATACATCAAACTCAACTCGTATTGGCCCACACCCTCAAGATGGAAACCAATCTATACACTCAAACAACACAACCAACATTCATAATCCATCAACTACCAACAATAACCATACCAACATAAATTCACAACCTTGACCAGTTACAATCAACAACTATAACACACGTAAATTCACCACACAACCAATGGCCAACAATGACCCACAACCACAACTAACAACAATCAACGTCCAACATAAACCAATTATCAAACATACAACCAAATTACCAACACAACCACTTAATCAAGTACACAATCAACATTCAACACATAACCGACACACACAACCATCAACACCTCCAATCCAACCTCCGTCTCCACCACCACATCACCGGGTGAGACAATCTACAATACCTCCGTCTACACCACCACATCACCGGGTGAGACAATCAACACACACTTTCCGGATGAGACTTTCACCATCCAACCCTTGGCCCTTAACGACGTAGGCGTGCACCCTACGCGGTTTGGTGAGACTATCATCACCTGACCCTTCGACCTTCGGGGGTTCATACCCACCGAGGCCCTCACATATAAGGAATTTCACCATCGAACAACATTCCACCACCACACCGATACCAATCAAATAAAATCATATACAACAATCAATCAAATATCACATACGACAAAGGTTAACACATATTCACATACACACACAATCCAACACACACACACACACACACACACACACACACACACACACACACACACACACACACACACACACACACACACACACACACACACACACACACACACACACACACACACACACACACACACACACACACACACACACACACACACACACACACACACACACACACACACACACACACACACACACACACATAATCACACCTTAACACACCTCATCACACTTCAACACATTTCACCACATATCAACACATTATCACACACCAACACATATTATCACACATCACAACCAAGCAATTATAGTCAATTCTAACCAATTTAAAATAGCTCAAGCAACCATAATTTAATTATGACATAAGCTAAGCATAAATCAGTTATAAAAATATATAAGTTAGGCAAGGATCCTCTTGCCTCAAGTCGAACCGCAACGACCCCAGAGGTCTCCAAACCACTCGAACGAACCTGCGAAATTAATCCGAGCAAATCTCTGGCATTAATTACTCATACTAATCCACAACTAATAACACCCCAATTCAAAACCCTAGAATCACACATCCAAAATCAATTTAGCAAACCCCCAATTTTCACCTTATAATCATCCCTAATTAATTAGGCAAATCACACCCCAAAATCCACCCAATTCAGTCCAAAATTCAGCAAACAAATCAACCCCATTTCAGTCCAAAATTCAGCCACGCACATCAGCCAAAACGGCCCCAAAATTCAGCAAAGAAATTCAGTCCCCACAGGACAACAACAACAATCAACCACAATTCATCAACAACACAAATCAACCCGAAAATTCAGATTGGAGGTAAACCCTCACACATACATCGATCTTACCTTGTTGTCAACCACTGTCCTCGCCGGAATTGAGCACCACGTCGCCGGAATCGCTGCAGAACTTCAGCAGAACAGCAACAGCACGCAGCAGATCACCAACAGAAGCTCCGACTTGTAAAAATTCGTTCTCCCTGCTCAGGACTCCGAATGCGATGATTCCAACTCGAGGAGTTAGATATACGAGTCTAGTTTACCTCCTCAAAATTTCAGACCAAAAGAATAAGTGAGCAAAACGTTATTACCATTATCCTGAGATATCGCAGACGGGGCAACAAACATCAGCGGACAGCAGAGGAGACGGACGAACGGCGGCGGTCCGGTCTGGGTCGAGCTCGCCGGAGGGAGCAACGGCTGGGCACAGGGGAGGGAGTCGGGAAGGAGAACTTGGCTGAGCTTCTCGCAGGGGAAGGGATTCACGAGAGGGAGAGAGCAACGAGAGAGAGGGACCGAAAGTTTAGGAATTTTAATCCCAAATTCCATTTCTCTCCTTTTAAGAAAAACTCATAATTAATTTACCACTTTGCCATTATCAACTTATTTGGGGTATTTCAATTATCCAATACCAAGATTGGTTAGCCTCAAACTCAACAAAACTCTCTCACGATAAAGTCCAAAAGAGACTTGATCATCAATAAAATTTGGAACAAACCACCCACTGATTGGGTCAAATTCAATTTCGACGGATCAAAATGACATAATCTTTTCTTTCATACAGGCTTTATTCTTCGAAACCATCATGGAAACATATTATACGTACACAGTAAAGAGATGCATGAAATGTCTATTATGCAAATGGAAGCAATTGCAGCATTAAACGGTCTTCAAAAAAACAATTACCTTAAATATTAGGACACTTACAATAGAAGGAGATAATTTCAATATTATTAATTCTATCAAAGGTATTTGGAAAATACCTTGGGAAATTCGAACTATAATATTAGATATCTCTTCTCTACTAAACTATTTCGAAGTAGTCCTAGTGTTTCATTGTTACAGTGAGGCAAATTAGGTAATCGATTACCTTGCAACACGCGACATCAGTTTTACATCATCTTGGAACATTATCTGCATGATTTCAAGTGCGTCGGTTCCTTCTCAGATTTTTCCAACGCCAGAAATGAGTTCTTTCTTACAAACTCTAGACGAGAGTCTTTTTGTAAAAGTTTTGAATATGACCCTTCTTGCAATGAGCAATGATTTGATGGTCAAAATGCTCACAACATGTATGTCAATCAAGCTCAACAAAGAACTGGTAAGGGAATTGACTTCCAATAGAGGAAACAAGAAAAACCTTTTCGTCCTAGTAGAGGAAAATATGGTCATGTTGTGTATAATCGTGTTTGCTGGCATTGTGGTAAAAATAGTCATTATATTCATGATTGCATTCATAAGAAAAGGCAAATTAAAGAAAGTCATTGGAAAAGGAACTTGTATGTTGACATTGGTGGTCGTGTGTATTACTAAGCTAACCTGTAGGAGCAAAGGAACTCTCATTCCCACAAACCCAGAAAAGCCAAGCTTGTCTGGGTGCGTAAGTCCTTATTGTATTGTAGGTTGAAGTGAGATGTATAATTCCCTTCAAAATGATAATTGATGATTAGGACGCATAATTGAATATTTGATCTAGCTCATCTCACTTCAAAGGAATAACAAGGGGAAGATATCCTTTGTTAAAGTAGATTGTTAGGAAGAAGCATAAAACAACAAAGGGAATTCCAATGCTGAGACAAATGATTGAGAGTCACAAGTGGCCGACGTTAGTTCCTAATGATAATATCAAAGGAACTACAAGTAACAAAAGTCAATGATTCAACGGGAACTGACGTAAATGAGGAAATACGTAACTTCAATTGCTTATTATTCCCAAGTCCTATGGTTGCAACAACAACTGGGTGATCAAGGTATGTTCCTTTGACACTATTCTTATCATGTTTGATGTTACTAGTGCCTTTAACTTTGTGTAGTATTCAGTTCCTCATGTTAGGACTTAGCATTTTGATATTAGGCATCATTTCTCACAAGATAATGTTGAAAAAGAACTCATTCTTATGGATCATTGTAGAACAAAGGACCAAATTGTTGACATTTTCTCCAAAGCATTTCGAGAACCTAAGACTACTCCTTGGAATAAATTATCTCAACTAGCGGTTTCACTTTCCTATTTAGTTTCCTTGATTGTTGTTTAGAATAGATATTATTATAATCCTTAGGTAACTATGTTTGATTTGCTTGTCATGATATGATTCTAGTTTTATTCATAATTTTTTATTGTAAGTCATTCTCTGGATTTATTGCTTAGATTCATGGGTAATAATTTTGTGAATTTGTGGCATGAACATCTCTCTTCTAAACCTATTTAAGTTAATCTGATCTATTTGCTCCTCAATATAAGCTGAAATGATGATTGGCTAAAGATTGTCCATTACATGACTACATTAAGAGTTCCCTATGATCCTTTCTCTTATTTTAGTCCACAAATGGGAACAATTATTGTAGTGTCAAAATGCCCTCCATGTTCTTCTTGTTTGGGTACGTACTCTTGTGTGCATTCTGCTTGCCCTATACATAAATGTATCCAAACCAGCCTAAACTTTGTGTCCAAGGAATTACGGTGGCTGATTTTGTTGTTGCATAATGTTGATGCACATTGATGGGATGAAACTTGAAAGGAAACGGTGTTTGCTGCAATCTTGAAAGAAAAAAAGGGGAAATAAAGAAAAGAAAAAGAAAGGAAAATAAAGAAATGGAAAGAAGTGGACAAAGATTTCTACTTCTTACATTTGGGAACTGAAGAAGTCATAAATCCATACTAATACGAAGCATCATTCCCATACAAGAACATGAGATGAAGAAGTTAAGGTTTCCTCTGAAGAGTCATTCAAATTGATCATTAATGCTAAGAAGGTGAAGTGTACTATGATTCCCTTGGACACAAAGTCTTGATTTCTTTCTTTTCTAGGACTCCTCCAAACATCCCATAAGTCATTTCCCTTTCGGCACTATGTTTTTAATGTCTTGTCTTTCATGTTAATATTTATGTTGTTTTGGTCTTTGCATATTTTCTGGTTTGTGTCTTTACAATTTGGGAATTATGTCTTTTAACTAGTTTCTTCTATGCACTTATCTTTATTAGTTCCCTATGTGATTATTCTAACCAATCTTTTCGATGATGTCAAAAGGAGGAATGAACTTTGGAATGTGGCCAATAGGTTGGCATGAATTATTATCTTGGTTGTTATTCTAAGGCGGAATTCTGGAATTCGTAGTATTTGCTAATTAAGGGGGAGCTTCGTCAATATTCACATTTCTCTTACTTCTTCATATGATTCATACTTTGTATTTCATTTCAACTGTCATTCATGCCTATTGTTTATATGATTTATTCTAAAGGTTTGTCATCATAAAAAAAGGGAGAATTGTTGGAAAGGAACCTTTTGACCACAAGTTCCCTTGCCAGTTCCTTTCCTCTATTTCTTCACTTTTCACGATGACAAACAAATGTTACACTAATATTTCCATGAGTTTAGATTGGCTGAATTATCATTTCAACAATCCAAGAAGAGCAAGTGTTGGGAACTGCAAAGGGAATCGAGATAGAGAACTGAAGAACGCTAACGTAACATTTGAACAAGATGGATCGTGGTTTGCCTTTGCTGATGAAGAGTGTCTTGTACAACCTCAGATATTGCTATCTACATTTGTTGCCTGTAGGTTGTTGTGCAGAATCTCAGAAAGATATTGTTTGATATCTTTGATAACAAACAATATATATTATGATTTTATGAGAAATTTTATTTATAATTTCGGCTGAGTTGATGAGATCTTTTAGAAGCTTTCTCACACTCTTCTAAGATTATAAATAACAATATCGTTGTCTCTAAATAATCATGCAAAAACAAATTCAAATCAGTGCATCAAAGTGAGAAATTGTGTGTTTGGAAGAAGAAGTTTTCAACAAAGAGTTGAGTAAGTTCTTCATGTGATTGTGATTGTTTACTTGGTTGATTAGGACTATATTCTTAGGAGTGTTTAAGAGTAAAGTTGTGTGTTGTCTTGATCATCTTGTAATCGAATCATCAATACAGAAGTAGACTTGTTCAAAATCCTTTCCAAGGGAAACGTGGTGGAATTATCCTGGATAACTAGTTGGTTATCAAATGTTCTCATCTTAAGGAAATGTGTATTGTCTTACCTGAATTTTCTATGCTGCTGGGTAAAGAATTGAACCGCTCGCTGAAACCAGTTAATTCCCTTGTCTCTAACACATTCGATTCTACAACTACATAAATCACCCTCAAAGTAAGACTTTTGACTGTTCATCTACTATCGGCCTATTCTCGACAAGTTTTTTGTCCAATTAAGCCAAAATATTTTCCCCCGAGTTGTACCTTGGGATAAAAAAGGGTAATTTTTGAAACTCGATTTTTTATGAAATTCTGATTTCATTCGATATTATAGCAAAAACTAAGGAAATGATATGCTTTAAATTAGATATGAAAGGTTGTGGTTTTGAGAAAAGTAAATGTAGTTTTATTAATTAGTTAGATCCTTTTCAAACAAAAAAAAAATTGTTTGAATTTTCTGAAATAGTATATTAAATTATATTAAATTAATAATTTAATATAATATAATACATTTTAATACATTATTATGGAAATCCAATCAAACTCTAACTACCTTTTAATGAACCCACTTCAATTCAACCATATCCTATTCCATCTAATCACATCAATCTAGCTGCAGTACGTACATATGCCTAGCTCATTTCAACATTATTTACAACTACTTTAAAAAAATAAATTATTTACAACTAGTTAGAGTTGATTTCATACTACACAAGTTGATCTTGTTATTTTTGACCTAGAGTTGATTTTATAAATAAAATGGATCCACTACACGACCAATTGCATTTGCTGAGCACTTCCCCAATTTTAGTTTGCTAGCTCCGATCCCTAATTGTCATTGTTATCAACTACCACTCCCCTTCTTTTATCTCCACTACTACCGATCCATTGTTGTTTCTAATATATAAATAACAAGGTCAATGCCCAAAACAAACCTTTATTTTGATTTGTTAGAAATAACTTTTTTAGTCTTTATATATCCGACTCGAATATCCAAATTAAAAGAAACTATTCAAATCGAATAACATTCATTAGGCTATTAGAACTTGAAGTGCTAGATTCGTTAGGCTAAAAACAAGGCTAAACCCATGCAAGTATCAACTAGTCTGATCAGTTGCTGTTGAATTCCTTGAGTTTTGATTGTAACAAACATCCATATAACATGTGTGTTGAGTGTTTCAGGATATAGAGATATGTCACAGAGAACATAAGGTTTAGACGTTTTGTGCCCAGAAGAGGTATTGATACCTTGGAGGGAACGAACGTCTTAAAGATGAGAGAATGAGTAATCAAATTACTTTAGAATGATGAGTCATTTGAGAGAAGCGATGAGATGTGAGGAGAAGCGTCAGAGTGATCGAAATCGTGGGAAAATATTGAGGGAATTAACGAAGACAGCTTCATGCGTTCGTAAAAGGAAAGTGGAGATCTTGGTCAAAGTCTTGGAAAAGAAGGAGGATAAGATCTTGCACGAAATATGGAAGAGATATATTGCAGAATCATGGAAAATATGAGATAAGATTTTATCTTATATTGGATTTTTATTTATGGTAAGTGTACCTTAGGTAAATATCTTTTGTATAAGATAGAATTTGGAGTTGGAAAGATATTATCTTTCTTGCTGGAAAAGCAAGGAAATATTATCCTTTTCGTGCTAGGGTTTTAGGTTGACTATATTTATGGATGGTATTTCATTATGTGGTCAACGATCGTTGAGGAATAAAAAGAGAGAAAGTTGCGCAGAAAAGAGAAGAGGAGAAGAAGCCTATGAGTCTTAGAGGATTGAGTTCGTGAGTTACAGTGGTAGAAGCTAGAGTTTCAAGACTAGGTGAGAAGTCTAGGATTTGGTTCCAGGCTATGCTTGTACACGAACAATAAATTAATAAGACAAATATATTTTTTCTTAATCCTCTCGAGCTCAACATCTTTAATTTTTTGTTCCTACTTCCTAGCTTTCACTTTTATCCCCTCCTTCCGGCTTCCTCTAATATAATGTTCGTACCTCTTTTGCTATCATCGTTACTTCTTTTATGAAATGTTAAGCTTGTGTGTAGATATATAATTTGTTATTAAATATACAATAATTAAGTATATCATTAATTAGTACATTATAATAATATATATTAATTATAACGTTTTATTATTGTTGGTTGGTATTAAAATAGTTTGTTTCTTAACAAAGATGTACCGTCCTCTATCAAAATCCATGTTTACAAATAAATATCAAATTATAAAAATCAATGTGAAATATATACTCCCTTCGTCCCATATTGTTTGTCTTGTTTGACTTTTGTACACTATTTATAGTTGAAGAAAATCTTTAAGATTTATTTCCAATATATAAGAAAAAACATAGTCATGTGGGGTCTTGTTTGATTCGTCTCAACGAGTATTTTGATAATATCAAAAAATTATAATTTTTATTAATATATAATTAGAGATATTAACGATACAAAATTCGTCTCGACAAATGTGCCCGGTCAAAACAGGACAAACAAATCGGGACAGAGGGAGTATTATGGATACGCCTCATCTACGTGTACGTAACAATACCCTCTAAATTATTAGCATGATTAGTTTTAGTATGCTTTTAATTATAAAGTTAGATATCCGACTATATCTATATCTAAAAAATAGAATAAATCTTATAAATATAAATAAAGTAACTTTAATGTATTATGTTAAAGACTATATATGAAAATAATTACATAATTCATATTTTTTTTATTAATGATCATCATTCTCCCGATCCGTAACCCGCGTAGTGTGCCCCTATTAAATTTTCCTAGTTCCGTCTATAATATTCGAGCCACACATGACACAACTGTGCACGACCGATCAAAATAGTTGAACAAGTCTTAATTGAATAAGTTCAATAATTACGTACTTAAATAAATAAATTCAAAATTAGAAAGTTCAACGCCTACAGCTACAAACACAATTAACCTAACACAACTTGAATTTTGTAATAGTAATTAGTTAGACTCTCTCTACATAAATTGAGCAATCATTTCTCCTGTCCTGGTGATAGCTGGAGCTTCAATTATGATTGATTTTTTTTCTGCTGCGGTAGTTGGTTCTTCTTAGTATAAATACTCGATGGATTTCTCAGTTATTGGCACTTCAAATTTAGTCAAATATTAATTAAACCAAAGGAAAAAAAAGCGAGAAGAGATATATCGATGGCAGCAAGGGCTAACTCTTCGGCGAGGTTAACCCTAGGGTTCCTCATGATTGCCCTAGTTGTTGGTCAGTGCTATGCAGATCTCACGTGTGGCTATTACAAGGGAAAGTGTGGAAAAACCGACGTCGAGAAGCTCATATTCAAGCTTGTCAAGAAGAAGATGCATGACGAAGGTCATAAAGGGCTTGTGGGTGACTTTGTACGGCTGTCATTCCACGATTGCTTTGTCAGGGTACGTACGCTAGAAATCTGCATTGACTTAGAGAAATTTTTCTAGTTGTCCTTGATTAAGTTTTATATATGATGTTTGTATATATGTAATGTATATGAAGGGATGTGACGCATCCGTTATGCTGGATGGGAATCACACCGAGAAAATGGCTACGCCAAACTTGGATCTCGACGGTTTCGATGACATTGATGACATAAAAGCGCAAGTAGAGAAAGTTTGTCCCGGTGTGGTGTCTTGTGCTGATATTTTAGTCCTTGCTACTCGAGCAACCGTCTACTTGGTGAGTGCGTTATAATTACTTTCATCGTGACAAATTGACCTTAATTAGTTTGAAATAAGTTAGTAATTAATTCATCTTACTTAATTATAACATGCATGCATGCATGCATGGTCTTTTGATTAGGCTGGAGGAAAATGGTACGACGTGCAAACAGGAAGGAAAGATGGACTTGTTTCGATTGACAAAGAAGCCGAGAACCTTCCTGGACCAAACATATCCATGACCAATGCCATTAAAGCGTTTGCCAATATCGGATTAAGTGTGTATGATCTTGTAGTACTCTTGGGTGAGTACCCTCCTCTCTGAAATTTGCTAGTATTTCTCCTCGATCGATCGATATGCATACAATATTAATATTGTAACGTACGGTTTTATATATAATTAATTATAGGTGCACACACTGTTGGAGTAGTACACTGCAACAACTTCCAAGACCGTCTGTACGACTACCACAACACCGGAAAGCCAGACCCTGCAATGGACCCCTCACTTGTGAAGAAACTAATCAAGACATGCCCGAAGAATCTCAACGGGACCCAGAACGAAGCTTTCCTAGACCAGACCCCTGGCAGCGAAGACACGATTGACAACGCCTTCTACAATGAGATCTTGGCCCATAAAGGTGTGGTTGATTTCGATCAACGGATGGCATTTGATCCTCGTACGAGAGGACTGGTCAAGGCATTGGCGTATGATTCCTTCTTCTCGGAGAGATTTGGAAAGGCAATGATCAAATTGACAAAGATTGGAGTTTTGACAGGAAAGAAGGGACAAGTTAGAAAATCATGCCGTGCAGTACGTTAACAACAACTAGCTGAAAGATTGAATCAAACAAAAGTTTCAACTTTGTAGCGAGCGACGACCGTGACTTCTTTTCTTTCTCCCGTACGTTGGACTATAATTCAGCTCTACATCATTATTTGATTAATGTTGCATGGTTTCCCTTTTCTTTTCTTTTTTATAAGTTTAATATCACTTGATGAAGTTGTGTTTTTTTTTTGATGGACAAGTTGTGTGATTTTGGTACTTCATCATCTATGTATTCAATTTTCCATGATGTGGATTGTGTTATTTGTGTGATCACTTCCTGCATGTATGAAATAAAAGTTCACCTGACGTTATGAGTTTTGACCAAAGCATCGCTTATATATTATTATGTAATCGATCATCGATCTAGTCATTTTCATGATCATTTTCACAAAAAAGTTTGTTGAAAAACACTTTACACACTCTTCGATCCAACATAGCAGACATGATCGGTATGGTTTATTGTGAAAATTTTGTGATGCATATATATTAATCAATGACAATGGAAAAGGAACCAAATTGTCATTCAGATCTCAATTCCTTATGATGTTTTTATATGTTGTCTTTTGTGATGCTTACGTTCAGTTGATGCAATTGTATAATGGTCGATATCGGGAACCATATTGTAGAATGGAGTGTGTTAATATAAGAAACTATATAACTGTTCTTTGGACAGCGGAATATAATGACAGAAAAACAGCGTAACAGTAACAACGTTCCTTAGAGATGAAAACTCAATCAACAAACTAGTTGACTAAGAAAAACCTCTACCTCTAGTTTACTCCTAGATATCTAGACTCCGTATGTAACGTTCCTACCAAAATCTTAGACACTCTAAATCCTATCAAGTACTCAATTTACCACAACTTTGTACTTAATTGCAAGTGTTTCTTCTTTCTTCTCCGAATGCTCCAACTCTTGGAAATGTTGCAGTTCTGTGTCATGTGATGGTCATCTCTTCCCATACTTATAGTCTACAAAATATCCTATTGATTTACCATAGTTTTACTTAAGGAAATAAAATAAAATATTCCTAAACAATCTTTTTACAATATTTCCTAACAACTAAATCTTCAACAACTTCTTCCTTGCGGCCCAAGTCGTTTCCGGAAGATCTCTTTCCAAAATTAGAAGGTTCGTCTCATTCTTCTGTTGACTCATATGCGTTGTTCCTTTGTTGACTTCTTTGTTCCTTGCATATTCTGTTTTGATTCTCCACATGATTTTCATCGTTCATTTTCTTTCACTTTGTTCCTGAAACTCATAGTCACAATAAAACATCAATTAAGTGTACTTGAGTTTATCATCATCAAAACTAGAGGAAACATCATCGTTTCAATACATATAGAAACTATAAAAGCATGCTTTTTTTTTATGGTCCCATTTCCTATATCTTCCCTCTAAATAAAGAGATGTGTATACTAGATCTTCTACAACCTACGATATACTCCTTTGTATATCACTCAAGTATATATATAATATAATTTAATTTTAAAAAATATATATTTACATTGTAAATGATAAATATTATATTCTTAAGTTTTTTGTACTTAAAATGTTTCGTTTATATTTTTTAATAGCTAAAATATATTTATTTTACAATTTTAATTCAAAATAAAAAATAATTTTTTTTTCATAATACTCAAAACTTGTGAATAAATAACATTTATCATTTACAATATAAAAATAATTTAAGATTAATATATGTCTTATATGCTTGAATGATATACCAAAGTAGAGGATCATCAATCGTATATGTGGTCTACCTTTCCCCCTCTTTTTTTAAAAAATAAATAAATTAGTAATCATTTCTATAAAAAATTACGTAATATTTACGTACTTCCTTTCTAATAAAAAAAGCATATGATCTCCCACAAAATAATAATAAAAAATTCATATGATTTCCCTCAAAATAAAAAAAGCATATGTTTACCTTTTATGGTAAATAAAGATATACATTAATGTTCTAATTATGTTTTTTTAGCCATTTTTCTACATTCTAATTTTAAAATGCACATACACTATAATTCGAAATGCACATACGTGACATTTCTATTTTTTTAATTTTTTCTAGATAGAAACTTATAACTTATATCTTCGAAATGCACATAATGTACATTATGAAATGCACATGAAGTACAATTCATTGTGAAATGCACATCCAAAATGCAAAAACATCTTATCTTGCCATTTTCAAATGCATATATAGTTATCCTCAAATGCATATATAGTTCCAATGCATATATAATATAACTCAATTGCACATATTGTTCATAAAAATACATCAAGTTATATTCAAATCCACACCCAACTAAATCTAAATATACATATTGTTATATACAAATGCACATCCAATTATATCCACTTTTACATCCTATAAAATCCAAATGCACATTATATCATATAACCAAATGCACATACTCAAATAACTCTCATATAGCACAAAAATGCACATTTAGAATAACTCAAATGCACATCTAACCAAAATGTGCTTTTGTAATATATGTACACTATGTACAGATTAACACATAAGCTCAGAGCACTTAAAAGTTCTCTTCGCAGACTACACACCGGATAAAAGCATGCTTGAGCATATCCAGACTGACAATCTGCACAGATGTACTGATCCCCATCTACTTGATGCTGAGGCAGAAACTTTGATCTATCTTAAACATGTCATCTTCAGGAGAAGTAGTAATCTTCAACAATCTAAGCTTCATTGGCTCAAGTATCAGGATCAATGCATTAGCTATTTCTTTAAATCCATCAAGATCAGACAAGCCAAGAGAAAAATTCCTAGAATACTTAATGATGAAGGCAATTTGCTAATAGAGCCATCAAACATTAAAGATCACATTGTGCATCATTTCCAGAATTGGTTTGGTAGTGAGTGACACTACCAACCACCAGATAGCTATGTCATTAATGTCGGACCCCTTGCTGATGATACTGATCGGATGAACATGAGCAGTCCAATCCAAAGAGAAGAAGTCAGAAAAGCCTTGTATGACATATGCAACATTAAAGCACCAAGACTAGATGGTTATGAAGCACAATTCTTTAAAGATTACTAGAACATTGTTGGACATGATTTCACTGAAGCAGTTATTGATTTTTTGAAAGTGGCAGAATGCGGAAGCAAATTAGATGCTCTACAATTGCACTTATATCCAAAGTAGAGCAACCAATCACCATCCATGATTACAGACTTATTGCTTGTTGCATAGTTATTAACAAAGTCATCACTAGGCTCATTATTACTAGATTGCAATTTGTGCTTCCCAAGCTCATTGACCATGTGCAAGGTGCCTTTATTAAAGAAAGATCAATCAGACACAACATTGTAGTTTGTCAAGATTTAATAAAGGGAATACCAGAAAGCATACCAGCCCCATAAGTGCCCACAAAATTGACCTTAGAAAGTGCCCACAAAAGTGACCCGGTTTCCCACAATAAAGCATCAATTAAGTGTACTTGAGTTTATCATTATCAAAACTAGAGGGAACATCATTGTTCCAATACATATAGAAACTATAAAAGCATGCTTTTTTTTATGGTCTCATTTCCTATATCTTCCCTCTAAATACAGAGATGTGTATACTAGAACTTCTACACCCTACGATATACTCTTTTGTATATCACTCAAGTATATATATAATATAATTTAATTTAAAAATATTTAAAAAAATATATGTATATTTACATTGTAAATGATAAATATTATATATTCTTAAGTTTTTAGTATTTAAAATGTTTCGTTTATATTTTTTAATAGCTAAAATATATTTATTTTACAATTTTAATTCAAAATAAAAAATAATGAAAATTTCATAATACTCAAAACTTGTGAATATGCAACATTTATCATTTACAATGTAAAAATAATTTAAGATTAATATATGTCTTATATGCTTGAATGATATACCGAAGTAGAGGATCATCACTCGTATATGTGGTCTAACTTTCCCTCTCTTCTTTTTCAAAAAAATAAATTAGTAATCATTTCTAAAAAAAAATACGTAATATTTATGTACTTCCTCCCTTTCTAATAAGAAAAGCATATGATCTCCCTCAAAAATAAAATAAAAAATCATATGATTTCCCTCAAAATAAATAAAGCATATTTTACCTTTTATGGTAAATAAAGATATACATTAATGTTCCAATTAAGTTTTTTAGCCATTTTTCTACCTTCGAATTTTAAAATGCACATACACTATAATTCAAAATGCACATACATGGCATTTCTATTTTATTTTATTTTTTCTAGATAAGAACTTATAACTTATATATTCGAAATACACATAATGTACATTATGAAATGCACATGAAGTACAATTCATTGTGAAATGCACATCCAAAATGCAAAAACATCTCATCTTGCCTTTTTCAAATGCATATATAGTTATCCTCAAATGCATATATAATTCCAATGCATATCTAATATAACTCAATTGCACATATTGTTCATGAAAACACATCAAGTTATATTCAAATCCACATCCAATTAAATCTAAATGTACATATTGTTATATACAAATGCACATCCAATTATATCCACTTGCACATCCTATAAAATCCAAATGCACATTATATTATATAACCAAATGCACATACTCAAATAACTCTCATATAGCAAAAAAATGCACATTTAGCATAACTCAAATGCACATCTAACCAAAATGTGCTTTTGTAATATATGTACACTGTGTACAGATTAACACATAAGCTCAGAGCACTTAAAAGTTCTCTTCGCGGACTGTACACCAGATCCATTGATGTTGAACAAGAGAACTTCAAAAATCTTCATTACAAGCTTGAGCATATCCAGACTGACAATCTGCACAGATGTACTGATCCCCATCTACTTGATGCTGAGGTAGAAACTTTGATCTCTCTTAAACAGGCCATCTTTAGGAGAAGTAGTAATCTTCAACAAGATAAGCTTCATTGGCTCAAGTACCAGGATCAACGTATTAACTATTTCTTTAAATCCATCAAGATCAGACAAGCCAAGAGAAAAATTCCTAGCATACTTAATGATGAAGGCAATTTGCTAACAGAGCCATCAGACATTAAAGATCACATTGTGCATCATTTCCAGAATTGGTTTGGTAGTGAGATACATTGCCAACCACCAGATAGCTATGTCATTAATGTCAGACCCCTTGCTGATGATACTGATCGGATGAACATGATCAGTCCAATCCAAAGAGAAGAAGTCAGAAAAGCCTTGTATGACATAGGCAACAATAAAGCACCGGGACTAGATGGTTATGAAGCACGATTCTTTAAAGATTCTTGGAACATTGTTGGACATGATTTCATTGAAGCAGTTATTGTTTTTTTTTAAAGTGGTAGAATGCGGAAGCAAATTGGATGCTCTATAATTGCACTTATATCGAAAGTAGAGCAACCAACCACCATCCATTATTACAGACCTATTGCTTGCTGCATAGTTATTTACACAGTCATCACCAAGCTCATTGTTACCAGATTGCAATATGTGCTTCCCAAGCTCATTGACAATGTGCAAGGTGCCTTAATTAAACGAAGATCAATCAGACACAACATTGCAGTTTGTCAAGATTTAGTTAAAGGGTATACCAGAAAGCATACCAGCCCCAAAAGTGCCCTCAAAATTGACCTTAGAAAGGCCTACGATAATATGAATTGGAATTTTCTATTTCACATCTTACAAGAGTTTGGTATTCGTCCCATAATGATCACATGGATCAAGGAGTGTGTCATGAGTAGTTCATTCACCATCTGTATTGAAGGGAAATTAGTGGGCTTCATCAAAAGCAAAAGAGGATTGCGCTAGGGAGACCCTCTACCCCCATTATCTCTTTGTGTTCATCATGGAGTATGTGACTAGGCTTCTCAAGATTAAGAGCAGAGAAAGGTCCTTCAAACTACACCCTCAATGCAATAGAATTGACATCACTCACCTATGCTTTGCATATGATTGATTTCTTTTCACTCATGGGAACATCAACACTCTCCAGATTATTAAGCAAACTCTTGATGACTTCTGCAAAACTGCTCAAGGCTATTGATCTTATGAACATGGAAAAGGGTGAATTGCTAGTCACTTACCTTGGAGTTCCACTCTGTAGTAGGAAAGCTCTATTAGAGGATTTCAAACCTTTGGTCTCCAAGATTACTGTTAAGGTCAACTGCTGGGCTTCGAGAAACTTGTCTTATGTTGGGAGACTTCAACTCATTATTGTTGTATTATATGGTGTGCTCAACTATTGGTGCAAGGTGTTTGTCATACCCAAGAAGATCATTACTGTCATCACTGCCTAGAGTAAAGTATGTAGGCCTAGAGAGGAAGGAGGCTTGGGGCTCAATGAGATTCTTTCTTGGAACAAAACATCTGTCATTGAGCTCATCTATGATCTTCTTAAGGACAGTGATTATATATGACACAACTGGGGCAATGCAAATTTGATCAGAAACATGAACTTCTGGGACATCAGGAAAAAAGACACTAATAGTGCTCTCTGGACCACTTTACTTAATCTTAGAGATGAAATCAAGCAAAGGCTTAGTGCATGACAAGCACCCATTATTATGACAAGAGGAGGCAAATTTGAATGGAAAACAATCTATGATGAATTCAGGTACATACATTTAGTTGGTGATTGGAACCATCGGATTTGGGGTAAGCTCATCACCCTAAGAATTTGTTTCATGTGTTGGATGGCCATCCAAGGTGGTGTCTACACCAAGAGTAAGCTCAAGAACATGGGCATCCTACATGAAGATTTATGCCCCTTGTGCAAAATAGAATATGAAACCATTGATCACATATGGTTTCAGTACAAGTTCATCACTGAAGTGATGAACAAAGTGCTCGGTTGGGGGAAGATTGGCAGAAGACACATGAACCTGCAAGACTGGATTGCTTGCATGAGGAGCATGAAAGGGAAAAAGAGCAAGCGGTTTGCTTTTTGGATGTGCAACATCACTGCCATCATGTATTACATTTGGAGATGTAGGATTACATTATTTTACAGGACAAAATCATTAGCACCAATGAATGTGTTGTGTTTCCCTCCTATATTTGGAGGAAGAAGTCATTACTTTTTAATGGGCTTTTAATGCCATTTGGAAGGCCCAAATGATGCCCCACTTGTGGGAAGTCTTACCCTAATTGGCTCTCATATTTAAGGGGAAGAAATTGACTTTTAGAGGTAAGAGAGAAAAACCAAAAAGAAACATAAAAGAGAGCTGGAAAGCAGAGGAGAAAAGAGTGTGTTTGGAACTCGTAGGTGTTGTTACACCCAAATCTGATCTGCCCCGATCGACGTCAAGATCATCTCCGATTGTGACAAAATTTCAGAGTGTTATTCCTGCCATCAAGACCTTCACATCCAACGGTTGGATCGTGTTTTGGTGCCCTCTAAGTCAAGTTCTTAAGAAGTTGTCTCCTTGTTATTTTTCTTGTTGTTCCACCTTGTTGGGTGAAGATTGAACCAAGGTTGTAGCCTTGATGGTTGTGTATTCCTCTAGTGTTATCTAGAGAGATTGTACCCACTTGTAATCCTTGGACTATTTACATAGATAAGAAAAACTATAAAGATAGATTGAAGCCTGATCTTGTTCTCTTCAAGTCTAACCCAGGAAATGCAAAGATATGAAAATAGTGTTCAATTAGAAAATATATACATACTTGGACTATTTACATAGATAAGAAAAACTATAAAGATAGATTGAAACCTGATCTTGTTCTCCGATCGGGCTTCAAGGAGGCAGAATACAAGAGAATGAGAAAATTGATTCTGAATAAGCGTGCCCTCAACAGACTGAGGGGCTTTGCAATTTAAAGAAAATGAAAAGTGACTATTTAAGATCCTCTGTTTGGAAGCCGTATAACTATTCATGTATACAATTAAAAACAAGTGGGATTTACAATTGCTGGAAAGAAGATTTGGAGTCTTCTGTTTTTGCTAATAGTCTTTGTCGGCCATAAGCTTTTGTAGAAAGTACTTTTGTAATCTTCTACTTTTGTTGAAAGTCTTTGTCGGCCATAAACTTTTGCTGAAAGTGAATTGGACTCACTGATTGCTTGTGTCGACATCTGATTTTGCTAATATGGGCGTTCTTATCTCAATGGTCTCAGAGATAATTTGCTGAAGACTATTTTACTGGGTTAGGCCAAAGACTTCTTGCTGGACTTGAATAGATCTTGGGCCACCATTTTGATATGGATTGTTAAGCATAAGGATCTTGAGCAAATTGATCATAAGGGTCAAAATCCTCGCTGTAGTCTTGATTGGATGAACTGTTTTGGGCTTCCAGTTCGTCTTCTTGGACTTTGTCAGCCCATGATTTGTTTTTAGCAGATTTGGGCTGAACATCTTTGATTATAATGCTCTTGACTTGGTCATTTCTTGATTGGGCTGCACTTGACTGGGCTGCCATACTTTCTTGATATTTTTTCCAATTTTGAAATTCTTCCCACTCTTTCTGCTGGGCTGCAGTTAATGGTGGCGTCTGAGAAGAAGATGCCACTGGAATACCTGTGGGATGGATTGTTTGGGTATTTTGAGGAGTTTGGGAGGTTCTTTTGGACTGGATAAGGGTTTTGATCTTATCAAGGGAGACTAGGTCTAAGTCAAATTTCTCCCACCATCTGACTTTGTAAAGTCTACAGAGGGATAATGGGAGTGGTGTAGGAAGGATCTGTCGGAGATCGTAAATCCAACAAAAGATCCAAGCGACACCAGTATTTTTGTGGAATTGGACTGGTTTAATGTACTCCGGCCAGAAACAGTGTTTGCAAAAGTAGTCAAAGGCTAACTTAACTGGTTCAGGGTAAATTTCAGGGATAGGACCAAAGAGGTTCCACCAGGAGTAAAACCAGATTGGTATTTGGTTTGGACAGTCTTTGCAAAAAAAGAAAAACCATGAGTGGTTAAAGGGTCTGATTAAAAATGCTTTTGACCATGCCAAGCGATAGTCATAGTAGGAGTATCCCTTTGGGTAAAAGGGAATAGAGAATTTCTTGTTTGCAGTGGGATCACCCCATTGGTCTCTGGAGATTACTTTGAGGATCTTACACTTAGAAAAAAGTATAAGATTGGGATCTTTGGTATGGGAGATTTCTGCAGAATGAGAATCTACCAAAATGAACTCGTAGAATTTTTGTGTTTTAGCTGGTTCAGTAGGAAACCATTGAAAGTCTTGAGAGAAGAGACTCTTGATGAAAGGCTCGAACTCTTTGGGTTCATGAGTCACTAGTTCTTTAGTTAAACATAGTTCCTCAATGGGAGATTGTTTAATGACATATTTATGAAAAACTTTGGACTTTGACTCTTTTTTCTGTGGGGTCTTTGGGCTTGAGGCCTTTGAGAGGGTAGGATATTGTGATAGACTCTGGAACTGGTTTTGTACTGGTACTAAATCACCAGTCTTCTTTGGAGGGAGGTAGTCTGCTGGGGTTTGCTTCCGAGAGGAGTTTCCTCTCCCTGCCATTTCTGAGAATGCAAATAACATGGTTAGAAAGGGAAGGATAAGAATTTTACCTGAGAAGCAATCAATCTATTTGCTGCGTTTTGCTTTCTGAGGAGTGTCATCCTTGCAATGTGAAGGTCAAGTGTTTTTGCATCTTCAGAATCATAGGAGGTTGCTAAAATGTTATTGAAATCCTTTTGACTCGAATGAACACCATAAAAATTGTAGCAATGTCTTTTGAGGTTTTGAAAGACTAAGAAATGCGGGAAATGAGCCATTTGAAAATCCTTAATTTGCTGGTTTACCCTGTAAAAATTCTCTAGTAAGGAAATCAGGTAAGGAATTTTTCTCTCCTTTAATGAATTCTATTTCAAAATCGAAAACTGAAAGGATTGCCTGCCATCTGGCAAAAAATTGTTTGGAAACAATGTTTTGAACATCTTTCTGCAGGATTTCTTTGGCGGATTTGCAATCGACTCTGAGAAGGAATGTTTTATTGTACAAATCATCCTGGAATTTAGAAATGCAAGCAACAATGGAAATGATTTCTTTCTTTACTGTGCTATAGTTCTTTTGGGGGCCAGTCCAACAACCAGAGTAATATCTAACTAGTTGCTCAGGACTGCTAGACTCTAATCTTTGTTTTAGAATGCCACCGAAACCTATATCAGAGGCATCTGTTTCTACAATCATAAATGCCTTGGGTTGAGGGATACCAATGCAAGGGAGGGTTTTAACCTCTTTCTTAATGATACGGACGACTTCAGTTTGCTTAATACCCCAGGGAGGAGGATTCTTCTTAAGTCTAAGAAACAAAGGTATGCAAAGTTGTCTGAGACCAGGAAAGAAATCAGAGATGTAGTTAAGACATCAAAGAAACCTTTGAAGCTGGGTTTTGTCTTTAATTTCATCTGGGAATTTATCAGCAAATTCAATGCTTCTGTGAATAGGTTTAATAGTCTGCTGATAAATATCATGACCAAGAAACCTGACTTTGATTTGAAATAGTTTCATCTTGGTGGCTGATAAAACTAAACCATTTTTTCTGATGGTATGTAGAAAAATGTTTAAATGTTTGAAATGCTCATCTAAGGTTTTTGAAAAGATAAGCACGTCATCAATGTAGACAATGAGGAAGTCAGAGTAAGGATTGAGAATATCATTCATGATTCTTTGATACTCTGAAGGGGCGTTCTTAAGGCCGAAAGGCATAACATTCCATTCGTAGTGGACAAAAGGGACGGTGAATGCGGTTTTGTATTTGTCTTCTTCGGCTATTTGGATCTACCAGTAGCCGCTTTTCATGTCAAATTTAGAGAATACTTTTGCTTCGAAGAGCCTGTTAAGTAGATCTCTTTTGTTAGGGATTGGATACCTGATCCATTGCAAGACGTTATTGAGGGGTTTATAGTTGATTACCAACCTGGGAACCCCTCTTTCATTCTCTGCTGCATTCATAACATAGAAGGCTGCACAGCTCCAAGGAGACTGGGACTTTCTTATTAACTGCTTGGTTAATAAAGAGTCTATTTCCTTTTTACAGACTTCTAATAGTTCTTTATTCATTTGAATGGGTCTGGCTTTGGTAGGAATGTCTCTTTCGCTAAAGGTCTTTTCATAGGGAAGAGAGACTTGATGTTTCTTTCGATCCCAAAATTCATTAGGGATGTCGGAACATACCTGGCTTTTGAAAAGCTTTTCAAGATCAAGGATTTTGGTTTGCAGATAAGGACTTTGAAGTTTTTCTTCAATTTTTAAGAAAGCAATTTCATCGGTCAGATCTTTCATAAAAGTCCTTTTGTGATCAATGAGATTTAATTGTCTTTTGATGGAGACGGACTGGAGGATGTCAAGATCTCTGATTTTGATGGGATCAAGAAAGTTGAAATCTAATTTTTTGCCAAGGATGTCTACATGAATGCCGTTATGGTCAACGGTGAACGGATAGATTTGGGTGAGGAAAGGAGATCCCAGAATAACATCTTGGGATAGATCTTTGACTAAAACAAAAGAATTCAGGAGGCACCATCCATTATTGCAGACAGACGCTTCTGGAATTTTAAAGTTTAATTGCATACGGACTCCACTGGCATTGTGTAATCTTTCATTAGTCTTTTTAAAATGGATTGAAGGAACTAATCCTTCTCTGATTCAATTGAGGTCAGCTCCACTGTCTATAAGAGCGATAGTGTTGAAAACTTCATTGGCAATTTTAATCTTAACAGGGCAATTCCATTTCTGAAAGTTCATTTTGTTTAGAATTGTAAGAAATAGATCGTCTTTGGCAGGAAATGGGTCTGCTTGACTGCTTTTGGAAGTAGCTTTGGAACTACTCCGAGATCTATGAGTAGATTTGCTGCTAGAACTGCTACTTGGGTCTATCTTGGATTCAAGTATAGCGAGTCTAGTTTCGATCTCTAGATCTATAGGATCTTTAAGCCTGACATACTCTTGAAGATCTCTAATTTCCTTTTTGAGTTTATTGACTTATGACTGAAGGTCTTTGGTTGTAACAGGTGAGCCGAAAAGGCTAGAAGAGGGTCTGTTCTCAAAGAGTTTAGAAATGCTAAAAGGCTCGTTGAAAGTGGTTCTTTGTTCTTTAAATATGAGATCCTTGAGTTTCATGAAATATTCATGTTTAACTTGTGGATCTGGAATTTGGTTAACAAGCTCGAAAATAGCTTCATCTCTATCGGCTTTAGTGATGACATTGCAGCATTGCTATGGTTGATTATTATATGAATCAGAGGAGTTGTAGTCGACCTCGTAGATTCCATTGTCATCAGAATGATCTGACAAATTAAGAATCCTATTTAGACCTTCTCTAAGATCCGGGTTATCTTTGAATAACTCGTTGACCTTTTGCTTTAAAGGACAACTATCCGCTTTATGTCCTGGCTTACGACACTTATAGCAGATGATCTTTTTACTAAGACTAGGTCTGTTGGATCTGTCAAACTTGGTTTGGCTAGGTCTATCTTTTCTAGAGCTTTTCCAGGTTCTAGAGAAATTTCTCTTTTTGTGAGATTTCTCCCTGTAAGCTCTTGAAGGGGCTTGGATCTTTTCCATACCAAAGGCTTTGCAAAAGTTTCCCATCTCTCTTCTGGATCTACCCTTCCCCCCCCCCCCGTATTTTGCCTGAATTTGAAGTTCAGTGCATAATGCTAGACCTTCCTTTTTAATAAAGGCTCCAAGCTGGCCATAAGTAATATCTTTCCATGGAATTTCTTCTGTTCCAATGGTCTCTTTGAGCTTGGTTGAGATACGTTTGGCGAAAAGGGAAGGTAAGCCGGCGACGAATCTTTCCTTCCAAAAAGATTCATTGCAGTTTGGTCTCTTAAGGACATAGGTTAAAAATACATCTTTGTACCACCTGTAGTCACTTAAGGTTGGGCAATTTAGGTTTGTCAAGGTAATCTTGTTAGCTTGTAATTCTTCTTGGGGATTGCCCACGAAATACATGCTGATTGCATAGATAAGCTGACCTGAGGCATTTTGCTCAGTGGTAATTCTACCTGTCTCATCTTCAGTAGAGATGGTTGCATCCAAGACCTCCATTTTTTGCTGAATATTGGTGGAGTTATCCCACTAGTATTTTAATTGCCCTGTGAATCCTTGGATTATAAGGCACGCTGCAGTTTTGTCATACTGATTTTGGGTTCTATAGGCAACTTTGGCCATGCCCATTTCTTGGAGAGTATTCGTGATTTCTCCTTCTGACTTACCATCTATGTTCCATTCGTAGATGGATGTGCCATTGTAATCTGTGGATCTAAACTTTTCTCTTTCTTCATACTAAAGATCAGGAGGAGTTGGTCTATTGTAGTAATTTCTAGTGTCTGAATTACCAAACCTTTTGGTATGGTGTTGAGATCTGTTACCTCTTCTTCTGAGTTTATTGATCTCTGGTAAGACAGATTCTATGTGATTAATATCTACAACAGACTCATTTTCAGTACTAGTATCTTTAATACTGGAACTGCTTTGATCAAGGCTGGACTCATCATTGCAACTGCTTTTGCATTTTGCCTTTAAGCAGTTTATATTTGCACGATGAGTAGAAGGGGTTATCCTAGAGTTTGATGCTTGAATTCCATCGAGTGTTTGAGAGGTAGAGGCTTGGAATGCATCTATCCTTTGAGAGATTTTCTCTAAGACTGTGGGAGGATTGAGATTTATATTTCTCAACAGATTGCTAGGACTTTCGGATTGAAAGTGTGGTCTGGAAATATCCCTAGGAAATTTTGGTGGATTAAATCCATTGTCGATTCCCAAGTGAACTTGGTCTATCTGTTCGGCAATGGTGTGGATGATTTGGTTAGAGTAATTGTTCTGATTGTAAATCTTTTTTATGTCTCCAAGATTTACCTGACTATTGTCAGTATCAGATCTTCCTTTTTTGAAAGGTTCGGCTTTTATCTCATCATTGAGAATTAAGCCTTTGAGAGGTGGATGGATAGAAGTACTAGTACTTGTTGGATGGTGCTTCCAGGTTCTAGTAATTCTATTATGAACTTCCAGATAAGAAAGATGGAAAGGATCTTCTATGTCTTTTCTGGACAAGTATATAAAGAACCATTTTAAAAAAAAGAATATTGGTTTGAAGTTTATTCATCTCTTCATAATATTCCTTTTGGATTTGGTCTCTACAAACTTTGTCTATGTTCATGAACCATTTTTTCTTTTTATCGTTCTTGGGACTGTAAAAGTCTTTTCTCAAATATTCTTTATCAATAGTAAAATCTTCTTTAGATAATACATTGATAGTAGAATAGCTATGCATATCATTGGAGATTGGTGAGTGACCACTGGTTGACTCAACATCATTAGGAGGGATGACTCTAGGTAAAGGAGCATCAAAATTGACATGATCATTTCTAAGGGCTCCTGAAAACTCGCTTCTAATGGAATAGAAGGGGTCATGAATAGAGTTTCTTCTGGGAATAAAGGTTTGTCTATCAGTAGAGGTTTCTCTGGTGGAATTAAATCTGATGAGAATCCTACCATCAATTTCTTCTATAATCTGAGAAAACTCTTGCTGTTCCATATTTCTAGGAGGGTTGTCATTTTCGACTTCTAAGGTTTCAGGAATGGTTATGTCCTTCCATTTAATGGTCTTTGGGGTAAAGGTACAAGATTTTTCTGCTTCAAGCTGAAGCAAGATGGTTTCTGTTGAATTCCTTAGGTTTTGATGGTTACAAACACTCAACTAATATGTGTACCAAGTGTTTCAGGGACAAGAAGAGTTATCCCAGGGAGCTTTGCAGCACAGGATCTCAGAGGGAACAAAGGCTTGCTTAGCGCTTTGTTACCTCTCAAGGAACTGAAGTGACGGACCAGATCAAGGCTGCAAAAGGAAAGAAGTCATCCAGCGTGCTGAGTTAAGGAAACAAACCAAGAAGCCACACGGTAGAGGATGAAGACTTCGGCTCCAAGGATCAAGCCGGATTGCGCGAAGATATGGAGAGAGAAAACCCGATCGTGTTGATCCTATGAATCTTTCCTAAGATAAGGCGATTGGAGAGAGAAGAACGTTATCCAATCAGTTGGATTAATTAAGGAACTCCTTCCTTAATTAATATAACCGGTTGTGATATCTTATCTTAAAAACAAAATCATATCTTTGTAATCCGATTCTAGTATTTCCTAATTTTGTGTCAATTAGGGTTTTAGCCGAGTTGTATTTAAGAGAAGCATGGATTCTTTTCTATGTAACGACGTAGAAGAAAAAGTAGAACAAAGAGCGTTCAGTTGAGAAGAAAAAGAGAGTGAAGTGTTTGTGAGTCTTTGAGGGTTGAGTTCGGATTCATCGTTGTAGGAGTGATCTTCGAATCTAGGTGGGAAGTCTAGTGTTTTGGAGTCCATGCTACAAGTGTAATCGAACAAGAAATCAATAAGACAAGTACACACTTCAAAATCCTCTCAAGCGGAAGCTTGAAGGTAGTGGTTTTTCCTTGAGAAGCTAGTTTTGCTAATCAGGGTTTCCACTATATATCGTGAGTTCATTCTGTTATCTTTCTTGCTATTTTAATCCGCTGTGCCTTCTGTGGGAACAAAGCTTTTGTTCCCTCAAACGTAACTCTAACGATCCAATAATTGGTATCAGAGCCTGGTGCTCTAGATTGTTTTCGTTACAAAATTTGCAGGAAAGATGTCGTCGTCAAGCAATGCAATCAGTGATTCATTCTGGAAGCCGCCAATGCTGAAAGCCGGTGAGTATGATTGGTGGGTGGAACAAATCGAATCCCACATCTGTTCCCTCGACGGACAGATCTGGAGAGTCATAGAGGTCGGTCCTTTGGTTATCAAGAATGACAAAGATGAGACCAAGCCAAAACCAAAGATCGACTACACCGATGAGGACTGGAAGAAATTGGAGAAAAACAACAGGGCCAAGAAGATCCTCCACATGGCTCTCTCTCCCTCAGATCTCAAGAAAATCATGAGCTACAAAACTGCTAAGGAGATCTGGAATGCTTTGAAGCGCCTTCATCAAGGAAATGAAGACACAAAGAAGAACAAGATCCTTTCTATGATCAAGGAGTATGACCAAGTTTCTCAAGGGAAAGATGAACACATTCAAGAATACTACTCCAAGTTCCATGGGCTAGTCGGTCAGCTTCAGTACCTTGGTGAAACAATGCCAGACTGGAAGTTGACTCATCACTTCATGTAAGGTCTCAACACTCAGTGGGATGCCATTGCTCTTGCCCTCTACTCTCAAACAGACGTCAAGACTCTTACAATGGAAGAGGTGGTTGCGAAGCTGGAAAGCAATGCCTCTGTCTATAACCATAAGATAAACAAGAAAGGAGAGGAGAAGGCGAAGAGCATTGCCCTGAAGGTGGAAAGGACATTTGATCTGTCTCAAATGGGCGATGAAGATGAGGATGGCGATGAAGATGTTGCTCTTATAACAAGGGCAATGAGAAAGATATAGTCTCGGAACAAGGACTCGCCCAGTTCCTCTGAAGGGAACCGAGACATGAAAGATATGGTTTGTTACCACTGTCAGAACAAGGGACACATGGCCAGAAACTGCTTCAAGAAGAAGGCAGGAATGCCTTCAGCAAATGAAGGGAAGCAAGCAATGGTTGCCACCTGGGGAGAATCAGACTCAGATGACGAAGATTCGTCACATTCCAGGGACGTATGCTTAATGGCCGTTGAAGCTCCAAATGAGACAAAGGGAGAGGTAATCAACGATGAGGTAACTGAATCTGATCTTATATCAAGCTTAAAATGCAAATCTAAAGAAAGCTTGATCTCTCTCATTAAGAATCTCGTTCGCGAGAGTAGTCTTTTCAGTGAGCAACTCGAAGAGAAAGATGAATCGATCTCAGGTCTAATCGAAGAAAATCAGGTTTGGGCTGAAAGAGTGCTCACGCTTGAGAAAGGTTCATCTTCCTCTTCAAACACATGCTCTGAGTGTCCAGAACTCACTGAAAAGATTAAGTCTCTAGAGTCCACTGTTTTCTCACTCGAGGCTGAGTCTTTAATGTTAAAACTAGGAAATGCAAAACTTTCTAGTGATCTAACCAAACTAAGTGAGGAACAAAAGGACGAGCCAAAAGGTATTGTCTTTGTTGCAG